>OU342980.1:21623852-23067822 GCA_910592155.1 Ypsolopha scabrella
GGAGAACTCTCTGGAACAGAACAGACACATTCTATTTACAGGAGTTGTCAGAAAGGTGTCCGTAAGCTGCAGAAAAAGGATGAAATTAAACTTTGGAGTTAGGAGCGGAATTAGACGGGAATTTCAGAAAAATACACAAACACGGCTGCAG
The DNA here is from genome assembly GCA_910592155.1 of Ypsolopha scabrella. Classification (NCBI taxonomy): domain Eukaryota; kingdom Metazoa; phylum Arthropoda; class Insecta; order Lepidoptera; family Ypsolophidae; genus Ypsolopha; species Ypsolopha scabrella. The sequence continues at coordinate 21,624,004 of OU342980.1, forward strand.
GAAAAATCTTTCCCATCGGAAAGAAGTATAACGTTGTACTGACTATACTGTAATTTAATCTTATTATGACTGTACTGTACATAACGTACTTTTGACTGAATTTGGAACAAGGCGTGAAATGCATACATGTAGAACGCCCTCGCTTGTGGTCATATAAGTGTGTCTCTTGTTTAAGGTGACAACACTGTTGGTGACCTTGAAAGCCACAATTAAGGGCCTGTATACATAGGTAACACTAAAAGTTTCCGGAACTGGCCACTTACATAAACAATATTTAAAAATTTATTGCAACATTTGAAAATAGAACTCTTTGGCTGTAGAATGCAGTTTGTTTCATCTGACTGTCTTTTGTTTTTACATTGTGGCGCCATTTAAAAAATTGTGTGTCTGCATCAACATGGATTTAACTCGGGAAAATTTTCGTAGTATGATTTTCTACGATTTTAAGTGTAATTTGACAGCTCAACAGAGCATCGCTCGGCTTGAAACAGCTTTTGGCAATGAAGCACCATGCAAGACGACTGTTTATAGCTGGTTTGCAGAATTCAAGCGTGGTCGTATCAATCTCAGTGACGAATCTCGCGATGGTCGGCCGTCCACCGCTGTGACCAACAAAAACATCGATGCTGTGCGCCGTATGATTGAAACAGACAGGCATGTGACCTACCATGAAATTCGCGCATCCTTAGAAATAGGCATGAGTCAAATACAATCAATCCTACACAAACATTTGGGTGTGAGAAAGCTGTGCTCGCGGTGGATCCCACACAACTTGACCGAGGCTCAAAAAACGGACCGCGTCACTTGGTGCAGTGCCATGCTTACCAGATTCAACGAAGGTGCGTCAAATTTGGTGTGGGACATAGTAACAGGTGACGAAACATGGATTTATTGCTACGATCCCAAAACAAAGCAGCAATCGAGCGTATGGGTCTTCCAAGATGAGCCGAAACCAACCAAAGTGGCGCGCGTGAAAAGTGCATCTAAGCGGATGATTGCTTCTTTTTTTAATAAAACTGGACACGTGGCTACTGTTGCTTTAGAGAATCGTCGTACCGTGAATAGTGACTGGTACACGACCATTTGTTTGACGGAAGTTATTGACGAACTCCGTAAAAATAACCGTAAACGCCGTATCATCCTGCACCACGACAATGCTAGTTCTCACACGGTCAGACAGACAAACGACTTTTTGAAGACGAAAAATGTAGAACTCATGAGTCATCCTGCATACAGTCCCGACCTGGCACCTTGTGACTTTTTTCTGTTCCCAAAAATTAAGAACCAATTACGCGGTCAACGATTTTCATCACCAGAAGAGGCTGTCGAGGAGTATGAAAAACACGTTTGTTTTGAAAAACAATAAATTAATTTTGTACCTTTAATAGTATTTTTTCATATTCATTCCGGAAACTTATAGTGCGTCCCACGTATACATGTCAACAGAAAAAAATCGTGATAAATGATTCGTATTTTAAATTTTTAACAAGAACTTTAACTAAAGAAATACCAAAACAAGGTCCAAATGGAAACAATTTAAGACTAAGATCCGATGTAATTAATTAAGTATGCATCCATCAGCCTAATTCATCCACTGCTGAACATGCCTTTCCAAGATTTCCCACTCTTGGCGGTCCTCCTGGAAGAAATGCCCGCGAAACCCTCGCACCAGTAACGCCTCTGCCCGTCACCAGTCTGTTTTATAAAGTCCGGTAATTGGGGATGGATATGTTACGGGTAATGCTAGAAGAAAGGGTAAGCTTCGCTCAGCGTCCAATGTTTATTAACATGTCAACCTAACACACACGCTCCTCTTCGCTTCGCTCGTCATCGCACCTATTTTTGACTTTTTTCGGACTTTCCCGAACTCGTAACAGATATACCGCCATCCATCGGTCCCAGACAATGGTGGGCCGCCTGGTTTTGTCTGAGAGCTGTCCTCTTATTCTCCTCCGAGTAACTTCGGGAGGTTTGCGAGTAAAATGTACCTCCAAAGTCGAGCCCAACATCAGCTCTACCACTTTTTAAGTATACAAATAAACAAATTGAAACAACTTGGTCAAATTAAAGATACTATAACTACAAATGCGTTCCATTGATTATTTTATAACAATGTTAGTTATTATAAATGTTAAATTTATATCACTGCGGTATAGAAAATCAGAAAAGTAAATCTGGACGTGAGGAGCTCTAAACCGGGATTCGAACCCGGGACCTCTCGCTTACCGGGCGGTTGCTCTACCAACTGAGCTATCCAGTTCTCAACATGACCTGCGAATTTACGCTTGTGCTTTCCTATACCACAACGATATGTATAGGTACTCACTTAGCAGTGAGCCTCTTGGCGCCTAGATTTACTGATTTACACGTCCAGATTTACTTTTCTGATTTTCTATACCGCAGTGATTTGACTCCTTGCGATGGATAAATCGTCAAGTGCTTAAAAATATAGAAATTTATTTCTATCATATTTTTTATTACAAATGTGATTATTTATTTAGGTAAATTTGAGCGTGTTCGCAGCTTGATTCCTCCTCGAACGACATAGAGATCAGTATGGGACGAGCCGTGTGAGTAATTGAGACGCACGCACAAGGTCACCAGCAGTTGTCGCCTTAACAAGTACTACAAAACTTGGAAGTCTAGCCGATCTCGGTGGACGAACTGGATCAGTCGGTGGCTCAGAATATGCAGAGATACGGTTTCGAGCCCCTCCGAGGTTATTTTTTTTAGAGAATTTTGTTATTTTTCTATCATATAACGCACCTTTACAAGAATTTCTCTTAAAGTTAAAATTTTCTTCATACCGCGAACATCAAAGCGCAGCCCTCTCTAATGGATTTTAAGAGGGCCCAAGATTTCTTCTAATAAATACTAAAAGCGATAAGATCGCCATTTGCACCTAAGAAAAGGTGCTAGTCGGACCCAATAGCCTGATAAAAGGCGATAGCTGCTATCGTATCGACTTGAGATTGTAACATTTTTGTCGGAAAAAGGGACGTTGGTATAATAACGAGAGATTCACTACGCACCATAACAGTGACTTCTAAATAAAAGACCGGAAAAATCGGGTTTTATGAATAGCACAACAAAAATGATAAAAGTTTGAAAGTTTTTATTACTAAGCATTGCCACTTTTCTGACCTAGGCGCTTTGTTACGCATAAACCTTCTAAATAAACAGGTTACATGAAATCATAATTAACCATTAAGCTCCACCAAACATGATCTTGGTAATGGACAATATTGTAGCAGATAAAAGTGTACTTTTAACTCAAAAGTTCAACTTCATCGAACATCTTTCAGATTGGATACCTACGTATATAATAGCAAGTAAAAATTACTCTATGGTAGATTGTGTATCGTTAACTAATAAATTATATGTATATATATTAAAAAAAAATTTCGTTCATATATATGTATGTTTTTTACTTCCCAGTTAAATTAGTTCAATCAGCTGACTTAATTTCTATGAAAAAGTGAGAATAGCACAGACTTATCTAATAATTACATGTCTGTGGACAACAGTCCGGGCAAAAAAATAAATCTTTGGTGGAAAGTAAAATGACTTTGAATCGACATCATTTCATTTCAGGTAACCATTTGTTTTCAATATTTATATTGAAAGTCTGCGTAAAAACAAAGCTTACGTATTTTTATTTTGTTTTATTGTGTGTTTTTAATGCTTATTTTAAATTTTTCTTATTCACTCATTCTAAAAGAACGTAAGTCGCAACTGAGGATTTCAAACTCGATGTTCATTTCCAAGGGATTATTTAAAAAAAACTTTGCATGTTTATGTTCGCTGTCAATGTCAACAGTCACAATGACATGACAGTTGTTTTTTTTAAAATACGGAATGAACTTGAAAGCAAAGGTAATTGTTTTTAAAATCCTGTGTTTACCAATTTCTTTTTAATCTCTTTATTTGATAATGATTCAATTATGAAAAATATATATGATGCTCAGACGGCCAAAATCTCGAAATGGTTTTTAGTTTTGTACCAATTATTAATTTGTAATTTTGTCGATTGTACGACCCTATATGTATAATACCAATATAATAATACAGATCTAGCCCATTGCTAAGTAGTAGACTTGTAATAATCAATCGTCTATTTCGATAGGTCCCAGTAGAACCATACCACATTACTACTGTAGCCCCTCGGATAATTCACCAAGAGAGCCTGACCCACGACCTTTACCATTCACAGCCTGGTCAAGGCCAGCCACTGCACACGGGTGTCATTGAAATTATTGTACAACTGATTAATTTAATGAAAGGTTATGAATTTCCTCGAGTTAAGGGCCGATTTACATTGTCTTGCGAGTAATCGAAAACTTCCAGCGCCTAAGTTACCGTCTTAACCCTTAAATGTATGAAGTTTCATTTTTGCATGAAATTGAAAAAGTGATAGAAAAATACCTAGAAAATATGAAAAATATGTTTTTTGATAGAAAGGGGGTTTTTACGCATGAAAACAAGAAAAAAAACAAATTAATTTTTGCTATAAAATTTTCATTTTCTTATTTTTTTTTACTTTCTCATAAAGCTGAAATCTTCTTGACTTTAATATCAAAAAACCACAAAAATATATGCAATCAGAATATTCCATAGATTTTTTTTTTTCAAAAATTCGCTTTAATAATTTTCCCGCCAAAATGCGAGCAAAAACAAATAAAAATAAATAAGAGAACTTCTAAAAGTGGTCCATGGCTACAAAAAGTTTGAGAACCACTGTGCTAGACCAAAACGGCTGCAGACCTACCTAAATCTTTGCACAACACACGTGTGACACAGAGTGGTACGAGTTTATTCCCACGTATACTCTATCCAGTGTCGGACTGGCTGTAGATGCAGGGTGGGGCGCTGCCACCCGGGCCCTAGCTAGCACGGGCCCCTCCGAGCTTACTATACTAACTACACGAAAAATTGTTTACACTTTCAAAGTTCATTCTCTTTGTGTAACCATTCTGCAAAACTACATATTTCATAATTTGTCTAATATCAAACATCATGCAGCATTCGAGTGAAAAACAGCAATTTTTATCAATATTAATTGCAGGTAATAAAATTTTGCATCTTATCATCTAACCGCGTCATTCTACGGATTAACAAAAAAAATGTTGATTGCCTAAACCTATTCACATTTTTCCTAAAACTCCTACCTATGATTCTTATTTGGTTTGTTGGTTGACCTGATGATATCATCTGCCCGAATCCTAGGCGAACAGTGGGCCCTAAAACCAGAATGCTACCAGGGCCCCTTAGGCCCAGTCCGACGCTGACTGTATCTGGTTACCATGTAGTAGTTTTGCAAGGAACTTTAGCAATTTAGCTTAACCTTTTAGTAGACAAACCAGTTACCTTATTATTAGGTACTAGTCACTACTCGTCCATCACTGTTGGACCAATGGCAAAGCTTTACTAGCTTTTGATAGAGGCGATTATTGATTGGCTCACTGGTCCAATTGTTTTGGAGTGACCCACGTGGTTTCAGGATACAAGTTGGATTTTAAATCAGTAAATTTTTACCTGTCCTATTTATCCTACATACCAACCTAATGCATTTTCAAATAAGTACTTATGAATTAACACGGGGTAAAATACTTTTTGTCAAAATCAACAATACATCAATACATATACTCACGCCTGTCTCCCAGAGGGGTAGGCAGAGACTACAGATTTACATCTGCTACGATTCTGACACACCTCTTTTGCTTCTTCAACATCCATCAATCTAGTCATACAAGCTCTTCTACTGGGTACTTTTTACTTTGCTTCGCCTATTTGGTCGGCATATGTCCTTCTAAAGATTTTTCAATAAAAATTTGGTATTTAACAAAAATCTATGTGAAAATGGGACGTTTACACGAGATTTCTGATAGTGATTACCAAAATTTGAATACAGACAGGAACTATAGCTTGGGCGAAAGATAAGGAAATTTTCATTTTTATTCGATTTTTATATGCATGCCTACAAATGAGATAAGAAATCTTTTTGTATGTCATCACATCACTCATCAAAGTCTAACCCTCCTTCGCCATATCTTTAACCATCCAGCCCAAAAACAGCAAAAAACAAATGGTTTTTCAGGCATGGCTCTTTCTGTATTATCAACAGTTCCTGATTTATCAGTGCGTAAAAATACAGCCTGTAAAGACTTAGTACGTCTTCTGAGGGTTCCGTACCCAAAGGGCAAAACGAAGCCCTATTTATATCACTCTGCTATCTAATCTGTCCGTCCGTCCGTATGTCCCGGGTCACTAGCTTGGAATGAGTTACGGACCTGAAACATGGATATTTTGTGTTGAATGTTGACCCAAAACCCCAAAACCGAACATATAATAAGAAATTTTATTGTACATGAAGAAGAAGCCGATTAAAAAACGATTTTGTAGTTTTGTTTCATAAATTTTGTAGGTAATAATAAATTGCCCTTTTAACGTTTTTATTTTATTCCGATAAATTATTTGAATAGTAGAGTCCTCAGTCCGCGAGTCCTTGCACTTGAAAGTTTTTTCTTATTATCGATTCAGAGGTTCATTGCAAAAATCCGACATAACGTTTTTCGATTATATGCATATTTATTTAAATTGAAAACTCATTTATAACATAGAAGACTTTTGCCCGAGGCTACACCCACGCAGAAAGCAATTCCCAGTCTGTCGATATCTGTCGAACTCCATACAATTTTTAACCCGAGTTTTAGAAATCTCGCTTCGACTGTTTCTCTGCGTACAATTTTTAGTTGGGACATGTTTAGAAAATACATTTCTTATTGTTTGAACGTCCATCATGGTTAATTTATAACGAAATCCAAGTAAAGTAATTTTTATATCTTCTCATACTTTTATCAGCAAGTCTATTTTATACCTATCATTGTGATAAGATTTGAGAAAATATCTTTGCGTGATATTTAAGCCGTGGTTTCCTGGATAAACGTCGTATTCTTTCGCGTTTTATTTCTAAATAACAGGAATTTAAATTTAGAAAATTTCTTTCTTAATATTTCGGCCGTTCGATGCACGATTACTTGAATTTTCCTGCATCTAACAGATAGGCCTTAACTATGATCTAATAGTAGTTTATGAAACTGGTACATAAAAAGATTATTAAAAATACGAGTGTTTCAATACCTAGTTATGTATAGTTTCATACACTACTTTATCTAAACTAATGCCTTTAACCTGTTTTCAGAATTTTTGGAAATTTGTCGTCAGCCATTTTTGATTATTCTTGTAAAAGCTTGTTCTGAAAGTGTTCGTAATTTCCGTCGTTATTTGCAGAATGTCAGGTGGAGACAAATATTATTCATTCCCTGCTGCCAGCAATTTTAGGGCAAAATAATTATTTTGGCCCATGAAACCACAGTAAGTAATAAATCAATCAATCAATCAAAGCCGTTTTATCTGGCTTCCTATAATGTGTCTCCGCACATTAGTTCCGCCAATATCTAGTTTTAAGTGAATAGACTTGCTGGAAGTTTTCAAGTTAAAATTTGGTTAACTTGAGTTCTGAAGCGTTAACCTACAACAAAATATAAACAACATTACTAAGCAAGTACACAATATATACACAGAGGAAAATAAACATTAATAAAACCGTAATATGTTACCTACAATGAATACTGAATATTATTAAAACACTAGTAAGTACCTATACAACACACTATGCTACTTTTATAGTTTTATATTATTTAATTTAATAAACTTACATAACGTGTATACAAAATGACTATATACAAAAGTCAGCAGAAAGCTGAAGTTAGCGGGACGGGGGATTTGCGGAGGGAGAACATCATATAAAGAATACTGTAATCTTTGACACTCAAAGAACATATGATCTACAGTCCCTTCACACAAGCCACATTCACAGAGGGAATGATCCCTCACCCTGATTTTTGCCAGAAAAACGGGAGAACATACATGACCTAGCCGGAGACGACAAACTATGGATGTGGAAATCTTATTAGCATCACGGTATTTAAAGAACCACGGGCGTTGAGGAATATCAGGTTGAATTGCACCATAATGTCTGCCAATTAATTTCTGGGACTCTTGCCATGACTTGGACCACGCCTTATCTAAATTGGTTTTCGCCAGAGGAAGAAGATCATGGTGGTAAACAACATTGTGTTCGGAAGTACCTAATTCTGCAGCGTCTTTAGCACATGAGTCAGCCATTTCGTTGCCTGAAATACCATGATGACCTGGAATCCAAGCGATAGCAACGTTAATGTGTTGTTCTTTGCACATAAAAAGTGCCTCTCTAATTTTTAGAATGATAGGAAAGCGGGACTTATTCTTAAAAGGATTAGACAAAATTGCTTGGAGACAACTCAAAGAGTCCGAAAAAATAATGGTGTTATTAAGTTTGTGAGTGTTGGAAAATGAGATTGCTTCCAAAATTGCAATTGCTTCTCCAGTGAAAACAGAAGCTTCTGGGGGACATTTAAAGTTGAGAATAATTTTATATTTGGGAATCCAAACTGCAGCTCCAACATTAGTTTCATTTGATAACTTAGAGGCATCAGTGAACATGTTCAGCCAGCCCTGCCAGTCTTTCTCCAAAATATACTGGAAGGATTTGTCAGCAACGGTCGAACCTTTATCTACGCCAAAATTCGTAATCACGTATGGTTCAAAAATCAAGGCTTTGAAGGGAATATGAAATGGAGGGTTGATTTGTAATTTTACAGTGGGATGGTTAATTTTCGAAAGACTAATATAACTTCTTATAACACAAGGTAAATCTGATTCTGAGCTAAAACCGGATTGGGATACAAGGTTGAATAAATGCATTAACTTTGGTAAAAGAGGGTGATTCGAATTTTGAGCAATTTTGAAGAAAAACCTATCTGAAAGGTATTGTCTGCGCAGGTGAGGAGGAGGGTCGACACATTCTACTTGTAAGGCATTTTTAGGTGAAGATCTCATTGCACCTACAATAATTCTCAAACATTTAGCTTGGATTTTGTTGATTTTCTCAAATTCTGATTTGTTGCAGGGATCCAAAACAAAGCTACCATAATCCAAATGGCTCCGAACAATAGCATTATATAAAAGTTTTTGTGAGTAAGGATGAGATCCCCACCATACACCAGAGAGCGCACGAAGAACATTCACTCCCCTCTCGCACTTCTGAGAAATATAAGTGAAATGGGGCATGCCAGTAAGTCTTGAATCAAGGATCACTCCTAAAAACTTCACTTTATTTTCAATTTTAATGGGATCATCATTGTATTTTATTAACACTCCAGGGATTGAACGTTTTTTTGTAAAAATTACTGCGCAACTCTTTGCAACAGACAGGGATAACCCATTATTCTGAAGCCAATCATTAAGGTAAAAAAGAGCTGAGTTTAATCGATTAACTGCGGTTTCTACTGATGGGGATGAAACATAAAGTGCTAGATCATCCGCATATTGTAGAATGTTACAAAAAGAGTCCACAACTTTTTCAAGATCATGTGTATAAATACTGTACAAGATAGGACTGAGTACGGATCCCTGAGGAAGACCCTTCCAAACTCTCCTAGGTGGAAGAAGGGAATTATTATTTTTAATCTGGATAGATCTGTTAATGAGCAAGCTACATATGATACGAATCAGTTTCTCTGGGATCATCAGCTGATGCAATTTTTGCCTGAGTACAGGAAGAAGAACGTTATCATATGCAGAGGCTATGTCAAGAAAAACCCCGACAAGAAATTCTTGTTTCTTAAATGATGACCGAATGTCAATAGTTAAAATACTAAGACTATCCAAAGTACTCATACCCTTCCGGAAACCAAATTGAGATCTAGCTAGTAAGCATTTATTCTCTACTATCCACTCTAACCGGTTTTTAACCATTCGTTCTAAAATCTTTGCCAAACAACAAGATAATGCTATTGGCCTTCGAGCAGACGGATCAGAAGGATCCTTACCAGGTTTCAGAATCGGGATTATTATCTGGGTGTTCCACTCATCCGGAGTAACTCCGTTCTCATAAAAGTGATTAACTAAATTTAGATAAAATAATTTTGTGGATTCAGAAGAGTTAATTAAGAATGAATAAGGGATGTTGTCAATACCTGGGGTGGAGTCAGTGAGGCCATGTATAGCGCACTGTAGTTCATTAAAAGAGAAAGGGGAATTCATAAAATCAAAACTATTACTGGGACATGAAGAAGGAGAAAAAGTAATGTGTAAAGAAGCAGGAGGTATGACCGGAGGGCAAGAAGGAGCTAGCATCTCAGCAAAAGCTCCCACCCAAGAATCAGAATCATTCGAGGTAAGATTCTGAACATTAAGTGACCCTCGAAACCTTCTTATATTACGCCAGACTAAAGAAACTGGCGTTCTGGGGGAAAGATTCTCACAGAATTTATTCCAACCCTGTTTCTTTTTTTTTGAAAGCAGTCTCCTAGCTTGCGCTGCGATTTGTTGATAAGATAAAAAATTGCTCATGGACATATTTGAATTATATTTTTTTTCGGCTTGGCTTCTTTTCTTAACGGCCGCAGTGCAATCAGGATCCCACCATGGAGGGGAAAGCTTACGTCGAAAAGGATTTTTCATAGGAATATGATTTTTGGCAGAGGAGGAAAGGATGTCAATGAACTGAGAGTAATTGGAAAGAAAGTTTGCATTAGAAGTGGAAGGGAGTGAAGAAATTTTTACATTTACAGAAGATAAAAAGTTTTCCCAGTCTGCCTTATTGAGCCTATATTTTAACAAAGGGGAGTCATTACAATGGGAAGCAGAGTGATTAGGCATAGAAACTAATATGGGGAAATGATCACTACCATGAGTGAGAGGTAGAACCCTCCAGGACAAGACAGAAGAAAGAGATGGAGAACAAAGAGATAGGTCGACGGCGCTACCAGGATTTTCATTTGGACGAGTACGTCGAGTGGGAGAACCATCGTTCAGTATGCATATATTAAGGAAGTCAAAAGTTTCAACAAGATCGCTCCCAAAACTGTCAGTTTTAAAAGACCATGATATGTGATGGCCATTGAAGTCACCCATTATAATAACAGGTGCAGGAAGAGATGAGATAATAGAAATCAGTTCAGGTAGAACAGAAGGTCTAGGATTAGCTATATAAATTGATAAGATTACCATGTTAAGGAATTTGATGGCAATAGCATTAATATCTTGACTGTGTACAGGGAGAGAAATTTGAGAAAAAGTGAAGTTTCGTCTGACAAGGATAGCACAACCAGCATATCCATCATCTCTGTCATCCCTAAGACAGGAGAAACCTGGTATCCTAAAATGGGATCCAGGAACCAACCACGTCTCAGAGATGGCAATGACAGCAGGATTGTGTTTATTAATTAAATACATAAGGTCTGGTTTTTTTGTGGAAACACTTCTAGTGTTCCACTGGAGAAAGTGGGTTACTGTTGAGTCCGTTAGAGCCATAGCTATTAATTAAAAGGAAGATTTCATTGAGTTTAGCAGCAACGTTGGACGGTAGGGAATCACTACATTTAGAAATTAAATTTATTAGGGTAGCTATTAAGAGCTCCATGAGATTTTCATTTGGTGAAATATCTGGAGGCTGGGTTAATGCACAACCATTAGGTTGTGATGAAGGGCCCTCAGAAACAATTTCTGCATGAGCCTTACGATTGTAACCTATATCTATAACTGGCCTTTGACGGGGTGGAGTAAAAATAGTCTTTTTGTGGGAGGAGCTGACAGCCCTAGAAAACGAATCCAACTGAGAAGGCGGGAATACTGCAACTGAAGATGGGATATGTTGTTGTGTGAGTTCCACATATGGTCTGCGGACTTGTGCAAATCGTGTAGAGGCATCTGTATATGAAATGCTTTCCTGGGACATGACAGTTTTAATGGACTTTTGCCGATTGTGCTCTGGGCACGTTTTATTAGTGGCAAAGTGAGTTCCCGAGCAATACAAGCATGTAGCCTGGATTTCAGGGACACTGCATCCCTGTCCCGAATGAGACTGGGCACATCGGAAGCACCGTGGTTTAGATCTACATTGGGCACTGATATGCCCAAACCGGCAACAGCTCAGACATTGAATTGTTGGTAGATGATATGTTTCTACTGGTAAAGAGGTGTAGAAACAAAATATCCTTTTGAGGAGAACCTGGCCTCTAAAAGTAATCACCACAGATTGGGTAGGAATCCAGGAGGGGTTACCATCTGATATGACTTTACGGTTAAGGCGTCTAGCCTTCAATATAATGCCGCAGGCATCAGGGAGTTCAACCGACTCAACAAACTCCTCCATTGACCAGTCAATGGGAACGTTTTTTACTATGCCCATTCGGGTAACATTGTAAGCAGGGATTTGTGCATGATATTTATTATTTTTCAGGGACACATTCTCAATAAATTTGTTGGCATCTTGCCCAGATTTAAATTCTACAGAAATTCTATTCCGTCCTACGCTTTTAATGCCATCCATTTTGATGTTAGTAATTTTATTATCCACTAAGAATTTTCCAAATTTAATGGGTCTGATGGAAGTACCAGACGAGGGTTCAGTTTCCTCGCGAGAAACATGGACTATAAAAGGGCCTAAATCCTTAATATCGTATAATTTGCCGCCTCCGAAGCTAGGGTGTACAAATGTTGTTTGTATGGATGCCATTGCTGGATTTACAATCGTACGTTTAGACAACATATTCTCTGAACCATCAGCAGGACGTTTTCTACTTGGCTCAGTTGCAGGTAGTGAGAACAGTTCAGGAGACAAAGGAGGCCCATCCGGAGGGTCCGGATCAGGAGGATCGGAGGAATCCATTTATGGAATGGATAACCTAAACGATCCTTTTAAAAACAATAATACTTACTAAATAATACAAAATTTACCACTAACAACACATAAACTACAATTAAAACTAAACAAATCAAGTTATTTGATGAAAAATATCCGAAAAATAAGCAAAACTTCACTAAGATGTCTGTTCACCTATAAACAAGAAAGCAGAATCAAGTAATAAATAAATTTCCTTGAAAACCATGGCACAACAAACAGTTCATCCATTGACAGACCGAGTCCAACGCGCCGTAAGCCACAGACAATACCTGGCCGAAAATAAAGTTGACTGTAACCTTGTTTCTGTTTTGTATTGGATTGGATGGTATTTTTTTATTATATAAAAACCTCATTGGTATTTGATATTAAACCTCAGACATGGCTGTATGGGCTAAGTTCCCTTTGCCTTCCTAGTTAGTATCACATGTACTGTAATCTCAGAAAAAGTTTTTTTGTAGCATTATGTTGTTCGGAGACCTATACCCTATAATTTAAATTTTTATTTTTTTATAGACGTTCATAAAAATATTTTTCATTATGCCAGTTGTTTTGAGTTCGTAATGAGGATTTTACGATATGAGGTTAGATACATATAATTATATTAGATTTTAGACAATAAAACTTAAACTAGAATAAATGTCGTAAGAAACGGCCGTCATATTGTAAATGGATCATATTAAAAACGAAACCCCTCTGCGTGCTTTGCGTTATCAAGACTAACTCCAATGATAAGCGATGAAAATGTAAAAAAGGCCCATTTTGGATACTTCCACTCCCTTCTGACATGTGGCATGGAGTTCTGGGGTTTTGCTGCCGACAGAGATCGGGTTCTGCGAATGCAAATAAGAGCGCTTAGGATACTGGCTGGTCCGAGTTGCCTCTGATAGCCGGTTCCGACACTGACAGCAGGATAGCGTATACAATTAGCAAAGCGTGCGACAGAGATGGCATTAGAACCCGTGGCGAGACCCCTAATTTATGAACGTAGCCCTGATACGTCAACGAGATCACTATTCCCAGCGCATTCGTCCTTACCGTGCCTTCTGTTATACTACTGGAGGCAGCCAAGTATGTTCGAAACCACATCGACGACTATGCAACCTTCGGGTTTTATCAGTTATCACCAACACGACACCAGAAACAGGGAAAAATTGGCTATACTCTCGTGTAGACTCGCAAAGGTAAGAAAATCTGTAAAAGTGCTAGGGCCGCGTGTGTATAATCACTTGCACCAAGCAATTATAGACTCTCCCAGTGATGCGGCATTCATCTCAGCAATAGAGGAGCAGAAGAAGTGGAAAAGGCATACTATACATTTGATGAATTCTTTGTCTTCGCTGCTTGTAAAGTTGGACTATAAATAATGGACTTACATAATGTTTGAAAAAAATTCAAACTTCAAAAAATTTATTTGCGCAACACAGGTCAAAATTAGATGTTACATACAAAATTGTTCATGCTGTGTTCTGTCTAGAGTGGCATACAAATATTTGAAAACTTAAAAATAAGAAATTCAGAAATCATGCGAAATTTTCAAATTCATTAATTAAAAAAATACATAACAATTTTTTTTAACTCGTTTTAATTAGTACATTATCTATATCTTTATCAAATCAAAAATCAAATCAAAATATTTATTTTGTAAAATAGATACATAAAGTATACTTTCTACAAGTCAAAGTTAATCTTTACAATAAATATCTTTAGAAGAAAAAAATAATATGAATATACTAATAAGGGAAATACATACAAAAAAATATATAGGTTGGGCTACAAAAATTAATTTATACACATACATAAAGTAGAGAAATCTAGGAATAAAAATATTATATATAAATGATGCAAGGAACAAACTAGTTGATAAATAAATAAGGGAAATACATCCAAAAAATATTGAGGTTGGGCTACTAAAATGTAATAAAGTTATAAACCTGCATAAAGTAAAGAAATATAGGAATAAAAATATTATATATACATAATGCCTAACCATCCGCACCATTCGATTAGTATTGCTAAGAAGAAGGGCAAGAAACTTAGCAAACATGCATGCATGCATAAACATTTAAACATGCATGCATGAACATTTATTAATAATCCGTACTTATTTCCGTCTATGTTCGTAACGGGAATGGTAGGGATAGACACCCTAGAGATGAGACGCAAGCTGGCACTACTAGTGCACTATTATCTTCTGTTACACAACAAAGTGGACAACCCCACAGCCCTCGAGGGTTGCGCGCTGGCGGTGCCGGACAGGTGCACGATGCTACGGTCATGCCGTCTTCTCGCGACGGGTGTAGTTCGCACACAGCATGCTCGGTTTGCACCCACTCACAATGCGTGGACTCTTATAAATAAGTTGGTCGATCAGTATCCTGACCTAGATATATTTAATGTGTCTCTGTCCAAATTTGTATCATATATTCGTAGTTTTTATTAAGCAATCTTTTTTATATTTTTGCATTCATTGTATATATGGTTAATTGTGTTAGTTAACTTAGCTTACGATTTAGTATAAGAACTGTTAGTAGGTTAAGAATCTGAAAATAAATAATTAGTAAAAAAGTCGTATCTGTACATTGAATATTTTCGCGAAATTTAAAATGGAATGGGTTATTGGTACTGTACTGAGGCCAAAACAACAATTGTTAGAATTTTTGTCTGACTCAAACGGATTTGGATGCGGTTTTTTTATTATAATCGTAGTGACCCTGGTCAACACATAGGCATGTTCATAAAATAACGCCCAAGCCGGAAAAGAGGCTAAGATTCTCTGAACGCAGGCGAAGCTGCGGGCAAAAGCTAGTAATAAATAAAATCACCTCGTATTGGCGAATTTTCGATGTGGCCCGCTTCCACTGAGCAGGGTAGACAAGTATAAAATGAAAGCGATGGAGCAGGAAGATTTTTCTGAAGACCCTCGCCTTAAGCCCCAAATTAGCCAATCACAGCCCTACATTCCATAATTAAGCATCGCTTTGCTTGAAAATTCTCAAATGTGAAATCGTCTCGGTATGGTATATAGACTTACAACGGCCACTGCTCAGCTACTGCCTATCAGAGGGTTAACAATACCTCCTCCCCCAAAAAGCCTCCAAGGTAAAAGTGACAACCGCATCAAAACCCGTTAAGTAGTTCTCTTGTTTAGCGACCAAGCATACGAGTACATACAAATATACTGTTGCATTCACAGAGATCTATATCTGTGGTTGCATTAGTCATTTGTACAGAAGAACAAATTATGATTTATGAATTAACTATGGAACAAAAACAGTTTATTTGGTATTTTAGTTTTTATTATAGGCTGTCCGAGATATCATGATATGGGTGGCAGTTCAAAGTTGACAGTTACAGTGATGTACCCTAACGAAATATAATCGTTTTTTTTTTGTATCGAGAAAGTTAACAAGGGCTATCAAATCGATTTTTTATTTGATTCATCTTTGATTATCCAAACTATTTTTTGTTAATTACTAAATTAAACGAACCAATAACTTCAGAGTATGAGAGTTCAAAGATTTTGTTTTTGTTTTTCTCGGAATTTCAGCAATAACAAAACAAAAAATCAGCAAAAACTGTAACAAACGTCAAAACAAATAGCAGGTAAAGCAACCGCAACGAAAACACAAACCCTATACAAGATGTACTCATACTGACGCGATCCTAGATGATGGCCGCACCGATTCATCGATATATTTTCGATTATGTAGTGTCCGTACCTATGGGTTAGCGTTTCGATCCACGCATCACGTAGCAAAAAGACATTATTATTTACTGAATCTTTTCTTTGTTAAATTTAACGAATACACTGAGATTTTTGTTCCGATTTATAGAGGCATTATTTATTTTGTTTTTGCAATAATTATTTACATTATTCCTAAAGCCTATTATTTTCTTTTGTGCCTGGGTGTATGTAGTATGGTGTAAGTAGTATAGGTGAAATGGAAAATTACGAACTGTCACCCATATCATGATATCTCGGACAGCCTATAGTTTAATATTTTTAAGTATTTTGGGTTACCTATTCATGTTATTTAAGTATCTATTGTTATTTTAAATAAAGTCTTTCCAAGACAGTTACACTTATGTTTTGAACATTGACCTTTAAAGTGCAAATTTCCAACTTACAAGTTAAAGTTAAGTAAATCATGGATATCGAACTGCAGAAGCGATACTTGTTCCTTGTTGTGTGTTTATGTCAGGGTATTGGGGGTGTTTTTCGTAATTTTGGGGAAAAATTTTAGTTCTGGGAAACTATAGGGGAAACGAAAAGCTTGGGGAAATTTTTGGGGAAGAAAATTTTGAAATGTATAAAATCCATTGTTAAGATTGTCGGCCACATCAGGTTTTACTTTTATTTTTTTTATTAAAGGTGCCTTGTGTTAACATTTTAATAATCATGGTTAAGTAATATCTTACGATCTTTCATTATAGTTTATAAACAATGTAAAATTTTATTATAATAAAGTAATAGATAGTTTCAAGATATTTGGGGAAAAGGTGCTGAATTTGTATCCTTTTGGGGAACTTTTTTGTCTCATTCGGGGAAATTTCAAAATCTCTATCTGGAGATCGGTTTATGTCGTATTAATAAAAATACGTCATCATTCTGTATTGTTAGAATAGAAGGCGTATGGATTTTCGAGCGACCCCTTGCCGCTGGAAAGGATAGACAAGTGTAAAATGGATGCTTCAAGGAGGTTGATTCCTCCGAAAACCCTCGCCTTAGGGTCATCACACTATCACACTAATATTATAAATGCGAAAGTTTGTGTGTGTGTGCGTATGTTTGTTACTCTTTCACGCTGAAACGGCTGAACGGATTTTGATAAAATTTAGAATGGATATAGCTTATACCCTAACTTAACACATAGGCTACTTTTTATCCCGGAAACAAGCATGTCGTAAAACCGAATAACACGCGGCCAGAGCGTAAGCTAGTTAATGATATTTGTAATGCCCACCAACCACAACGGCAAGTATTGTCGTATCTACAATCTCAACGATTATTTCGAACGATTAATTTATGTATGACGTCAATGGCGAGATTTAACTCACAAATAGGAATAGGAATAATCCTATTCATAAATATTTATGATAATTTTGTTTGTAACTAGCCGTTGACGTTTCGCGATTAGCCAGAAGGGCATTGGGGAAAACAGCGTGTTTATTCAATTTTATACAAGTTTCGTAGTTTCCGATTAACCCGAACTGCTAATTACATATGTATTTTATTCTGTGGCCAAAAACTAAGTATAAATAACGGAAAATCCGTTTTGGGGCATTTCACGCCACTAAAAGAAATATGTAATAATCTATTTTAATGCAGAGGATCCTAGGTGGTAGAGCTGATGCCGGGCTCGACTGTGGAGGTACCACCATCTTACTCGCAAATCCTCCCGAAGTTATTCGGGGGAGAGTAAGAGAACAGCTCTCAGGCAAAACCAGGCGGCCCACCATTGTCTGGGACCGATGGATGGCGGTATATCCATTCCCAATTGCCGGGCCTTATATAAAACAGACTGGTGACGGGCAGCGGCGTCACTGGTGCAAGAGGTTCGGCACCGCGCTCACCAACCCGCCTGCCCAGCGTGTGTGAGTATGGGCATTTCTTCCAGGTGGACCGCCAAGAGTGGTGAAATCCTGGAAAGGCCTATGTCCAATAGTGGACGAAACAGGCTGATGGATGGATGGATGAATATTAAAAAAAAACATTCATTAGTATTTTGATGAGTTAAAAAAGTTATATCTAATAAAATATCTCGTTACTTTGACTGGGACAGCTAGATAGCGCTTTTCAAATTTATTTTTATTTTCAATGTCAGTTTTATTTATCTACAAAACATTATGATAGTCCGATTCTCTCTGCATAGGAATGGCGGATCTTACGTCGATTATATAATCGAAAAGAAAACATGTTACGTTTATTTAACAGTCAAATACATATACCTATGACTTTAAAAGTACCAACTTCAAATGAAGCCGACTTTTTTCGACCTACTGAAATTGTGTAAATAGAGACTTTCTTAAAGCTTTAGATAGTTTTCTTTTTTGGGGGGTTTTCACAATGAATTTTGGGTATTTTAGGCTTATTTTGGTTTTGGTTAGGGGGGAAAACTTTTAGGAGTTGGCAACCTTGTTATAAATCTTATTCAACTTTTAGGTCGTAATGTCAACGAATCAAGGTTAATTAAATGAATTCTTCATACGAAATGAAGATTTTTTTACGTATGTACTTGGTGATACCGAATATGGTCCATTATTAGCTAAATATGGTCTCCTACCTCCTATTGCGAAAGTAAATAACCAATATGCTACACAATAGAACATTTTAGTTCACATGTATGGCTGCAGCTAATGTTATTACACGTCTATTCGATCAATGGCGAAATTGGTACTCAAAGTGAAGTGTCTCTTGTATGAACTATTGTTCCATTGATTTTTATCACATATTTTCCTACAGAAATTGCGTGATAAAGGATCACAGCACCAAACGATTTTGTCGGTCTTTGCGAGGTTTGATCGAAAAGGGAACATGTGGCAAACGGAAGGACAGATATCACCAAATTCACCTCTCAAATAACGTAATATTTATCTGTGTGATCTGTGATTTACTGTTCAGCCCATCCGTTATATCCACCTCCCACAAAACAGACTGATGACGGGCGGCGGGGCGTTAGCAGCGGTCAACAATCCGCCTTCCCAGAGTGTGTGAGTATGGGCATTTCTTCCAGAAAGATAAGAGTGGGGGAAAAGGCTCATGTCCACAGTGGTCGAATAAGGTTAATGAATTAAGCTACAAACATTCATCAAGATATTCTTTATATATAGAAACCGCTTATAGATCCCAAAGGCGCCTCTAGACTTACAACCAGAGGGGCTACTCCGAAGTTAAAAAGTTCGATCGATATATCCATCTCTATCACAGTCTTATTGCGTGCGTCAGATATGGACATACAATCGTAAAACGAAGTCTCTAGTACCGGAGATATCTCTATAACCCAGGGTTTCTTAAACTGTGGTCCATGGACCCCTTGGGGGTCCGTGACATGAGTGCCAGGGGTCCACAGCCACACAGTTCACTCTTAACATATATATTACTAGCTTTTGCCCGTGGCTCCGCCCGCGTGTTATTCGGTTTAACGACATGCTTTTTTCCGGGATAAAAAGTAGCCTTTATGTTAAGTTAGGGTATAAGCTATATTCATTCTTAATTTCATCCAAATCCGTCCGGCCGTTTTAGCGTGAAATAGTAACAAACATGCACACACACAAACTTTCTCATTTATAATATTAGTGTGATGTGATTAACTCAGTATCACGAATCGAAACAACAGTATCTTTTCCATGAACTTAAATTTAATGAAGTCAGCGCTCTATTTTCGTTTCCTAAAATTTTCTTCGACAGGGGTTCGTGTTATATTTGAAATTATGAAAGTGGTCCGTGGCTACTAAAAGTTCAAGAACCACTGCTATAACTGAAGATTTTCACAGAAGATAAAAAAAAACACGACCTAATTAAAGGTCCTAAATTTGAAATAAGCTAATGTTGCTTACAGTTTATTTCTCTTGTAATCTTTTTAATATTATATTTTTCGAAAAATCGTTAGGGGCTGTTCATTTATTACGTAAGACGATTTGGGGAGGCAGGGGGTCCGAACAAGTGTTATTTTTTCTTATATGGGGGTCTAGATTGTTTTTACGTAAGATCCCAAAAGATAGCAAAAATTATATTTCCAAAACGCGCTTATAACATAAACCAACATGTTTATATATTTTTGCCACGTTTTCTTTGCAATTTTCAATGGGTTCATCCAAGTCAATTTTTTCTTACGTTGGGGGGGAGCGGGGGATCAGAAAGTGGTTAAAATTGTCTTACGTAATTAATGAACAGCCCCTTAGAGGTGCTTTTTTAAGGTTCCGTAATAGTACAAAGTAAACACATAAGTATATACGGATGATAAATATAACATAAGTTAAAGTACATAAGTGCCCCGGAAAGTAACCTTTATGATTTTGAAAATAAAAAATACATCTTAACATAATTCGAACCAACCATAAATTGTAACAGGCCCTTTTGTATATCTTTTCTGAAAATATAGGCTAAATCATGAAGATACATATTGTTCTTTAACTTTCAGGTGGTACTTTTTATAACGAAATAATTTATTGAAAATCAGTTTTGAGAAATGGGAATGTGACGTAATAGTCATACCGTTTAGGTTCAATAAGGAGAGTTCCATGACGTAAAGAAAGAATGAAAAAAATAATTTAGGGGATATAACCTAAGGATGGGATTACTGAAAATAATAAAAAACAGATGTCGTTTTTGACATTACTTTTTTTTTTCTTGTCGGCAATGGCCTATTTCCTGTAATTCCTAAATGAAATTGACATGACTATTAACGTCATCAACGCTATTTATTCAGTTCCTGAATAATTTCATGTATATCTTTCAAGGAGAAAAAAAATTGTACTATTATATGACCTTTCAAAAAAATCAACAATTAGGTGCTGTTATGGTATTGGTATTCGAGAACGCAGGAGATAAGTAAATCTGGATGTGAGGAGCTCTGAACCGGGATTCGAACCTGGGATCTTCGCTAACCGGGTAATTGCTCTACCGAAAAATACATGGCCACGACAAGCATACCCGAGGGGTGTCAAAGGTGTTTCCGTGAAAAGTCACTGTCCACTCTCGTACACCCACGTATCACCGACGATTATTACATTCCAGCGTACTTCGGGCACAAATATGAACACGCACAGCTACGGTAAATTAGCAACTCGATGTGTGTCAGTACAAAAATCAGCGCGTATTGCAATATGGCTGTTACGACAATCGCTGCGTCTCCAGATAGCGCAAAATAGGAGAAAATAACACTTTCCACACGGACGCAATGGACGGAAAAAATATGTTGAACAATAGTTTTGTACATAGTTGATGCTTGTGATTGTTGGCACTTGGTGGAAATTAATACACATTATGTTATTAAATATTCTAAAGTAACGTTAATTTATTGCACGTATTTTATTTGTAGATTCTGAAAATGTAATTAAATAAATATTGTAGTTAAGCCCTTGAGAATGCTGAATAGCGAAACCGGTTGGGTATAATATTTAATATAAGTATATTGTGGATAAGTACATGAGTTATAAATAAACATAATAGTTTTGTAGATCTATAAATTATCTTTAGTGTGGTGAATGAATCTTTAAAATCGCTTCAAGCATTCGGAAGGAGTAGGAAAATTCTTGCGCAAACCATAGTAAACTTTTGATAACTAATTAAATGTATATAATGTATCTCCTTGCGATGGATAAATCGCCAAGTGTTTAAAAAATATATAAATTTATTTCTATCAATACTTTTGATAACTTTCGATTTGTATTTTTTTATGAACCATGGAATTTATTTTTGGCTATGCCTATGTATGAATTTATTAAAGTATTTGTTTCACCCGTGTAGGACAATGTCTTCAAAGACAGGTCTAATATTGCAGTTAAAGTAAGGTGTCTTGCGAAGCACGCGGACCGAACAGAAATGTGCCCTTACGGGAATTGAACTCGCGGCCTCCGGAGTGTGTCGAGACATTCGAACCACTAGACTACAGAGTCTTTATTAGAAAATATTCAGGACTCAGGGAAGGACGCGCCTTTTAAAAGATGGCGAAAGTACCATGTGCATATAGGTATATTGTTATAATAACCTGTATATAAAGTCCTACAATAATAAGTGAAAATAATTCTAGGGTAGATCATGTATCGTTCACTAATCTAATTCCAGAAGAAGAAAACATTTTTTGCTCAAATAATTTTTTCACTTCCCAGTACAAAGTGGTTCGATCAGCTGGCTACATTTCTATGGAAAGGTAAAAAACTTGATTGTGATCTATTAGGGATACACACACACACACACATACACACACACACACACACAAACTTTCGCATTTATAATATCAGTGTGATGTACTACTTGACCAACTTTTTATGCTTTACGTATAGGACCTTGAACTCTTTTTAAGGCCTCTGACTCTGACGTCTTTATAGTTGTTAAAAGCAATTTCGTACGTTTACACTATATATATTTTTATGGCTCAATTAATAATTGTTGAAAAGGCGATTGAGGTGTGTCAGGGTCATAACAGATGGAGGTCTGTAGTCAATCTGGCATTACAATATCTGATATTTTTAAAATTTCCAAAAAAGACTGAAGACAAGTATTTATTTAAACAAACCAATTTAATTATATTAATTATACTGATTTTAACCCAAAGCATATTCGACTACAGATTTTTGTCTGCTACGATCCTGACATACCTTTTTTGCTTCTTCCACACACACTTATCTTGTCATACAAGCTCTGCAAAAGCTAAAAGTTGTTCCCATTTTATAGTGGCCTATAAAATTTATTGATTCAATAATTTTCGTGTTTTTCATTACTACATATCATATAAATAATTGTATTCATTTGACAGATTCAATAAATAACATATATACATATTTATTTATAGACACTATAAAGGTACATTCGAATTTTCGTGAGGTATCCCCGCTTTCACATATATTGTTACTTAATTAATTATTAATATGAATAATCATTATAATTACTTAATTAGGTATGTGTACCTGAGTCAACCACATAATCCTAGTTAGATAAAAAGTATAGAATCATTGTTATTAATTTAACAATCAACAACATAGATCAAAGGATACCTCACTTGGTTAACAGACCATCCTATGGTGCTGGCAGAAAACCAGCATTGTAGATTTATCATGTAGATTTATACATTTGCTGAGCTAGGGCCTTTTAATTTTTACATTGTTTAATATATTTATTGTACTTAGATAAGTGATAATTTTTTGTTTTCTATATTATTATATTTAAACTGTGGTATTGTTTTTATTGTTTGAAACAATGTGAAATATCTTGGTGGTTAGTTTACAAAGTTATATTTAATTATATTTCACTAGATATAAGGTAGATGACACGTTCTTATTCAACATACTATATGCATAATACTCATATATGGTGCTCAAAAGTTATGAGAAAAACTTGGGTATTATAAGGCTATGAAAATAAAATTGGGGGGCTTTTTGTACAGAGATTTTAAATAAATTTCTGGTACGAGTAATTTAAAATTTCTGATTCAACTATATAAATTTGGGTTTTATTTTTGGAAAACTTTTTGAGATAAATTTTCCTCAAAAGAAAGAAAAATACTTGTAACACACTTTTTATGGTTGACGAATAGGAATCATGCACAGAATTCAAACATATTTTACAATGTGGGTTTTCTCAATAACTAGGTTTTTGATTTTGAAAACTTTGCTAGCTATATTATTACTATTACTACATACATTACTACATAAAAATGCAAAAACAGCTCTTTATTTTATTTCGCCCTAAATCCACCCCTCTCACACTGCCTGTATTTTTGTATGGAGAGACAGTGACAAAAATAAAATTTAGATATCCTCTTAAAGTGTAGAGTGCTTTCAACCATGTATGTAAAATAAATTAGTTATTAAGACTGCTTAATTTGTAAGATAAATCGGAGCCATCTGGACTGCAATCTATAGTTATAATATAACATTAATGAAAATTACGGGAGATCTGATAAATTTTAAATTGTTTAGTAAACTAATATTTTGAAAATAGCCTCTACAAAAAATATATGGTCAGAGTGTTGTTAAGGAGACAATTCAAATGTTCATTGTTATGTAAAAAAAAATATAACACAAACGCATAAATGATTCTTGATTGTACGTGAAATTAGGATTATTTTTAAAGCTAATAAATAATAATAAATAAAATTTATTTAAAAAAACTCACAGCGCTTCAACTGAAGATTTAAGTTCATTGGAAGATATAATTCGGCTGTCAAAGAATTCAGGCGCATTCCTTCTGAATGTATAGTATTTCTCGATGCAGGTTTTGGTTTTGTCCAGGTCAAAAACGCAAGCATTGTAAAATAACACTAGCTGTTTGTCAGTCAAATCTTTCGGCACATATTTAGATTTGTCCAAACTCTGCGTCCATTGCCGTAAATGATCAATATCTTGCTGAGAAAACTTCTCCATTTGAGCTGTCGTTGCTTCATAATCAAATTCTAGTTCCACCGTCATGATAAACTGAACAAATATAGATTTTTCGTATTTATGTACGATCGATTTTTTGTAAATTTTAACACACACCCTCACGAATTTGTTGTAATTTGACAACTGAAAATTTTTACTGCAGTGTTGCCAGATGAGTAAAATTATTCTCGTACCATTTATATAGTTCTCGTTATTTTTTATTAATTAAAAAATAAATTTACAAGAGTTATGTACGTAACTATGTACAATTTTTGGTGCAGAACGTGGAAGATTAGCAACAGTGACATAAGTAGGTACATCATATTTTTGGTGGAAAGAGTCAAACACGAAAATTCAACGGAAATATCCTTACAGTAGATGCAGCTAAATGTCAGAAGACATCCACAATCAATAACATCAATGACTTGACTTAAAACTTGGATAATTGTTGGATCCTCATTCAATTCATGTGCTGGCACAGCCGTTGCAGTTGGATATCGCCGCCAATATCTATGGTATTACGCACTGAGCCGTGAACAATCAACCTTTTACAGTTTGACCAGCAAGTTTATCCATCCATCCATCAGCCTGTCGTCGTCTACTGCTGGACATAGGCCTTCCCAATATTACGCCATTCTTGGTGGTCTTCCGTCCTCCTCATCCACCCGCCACACGCAAGCTCCTTCAGATCGTCGGTCCAGCGGGCACGAGGTTGGCCCACGTTACCACGTAGCCTACGCTACTCTTTGCTGAACGTTTACTCCAGTTTTTATTTTTCATTAGACATTAAATTTTGATACTTTGTACAAAAAAAAATTTAAACCAAATTCCAAACCTAAATCCTCCTACTTTTGCCTACAAAAACCCGGTTTGCCTTATACAGTGGAGACCTCGTCAAGTTAGACAGTTTGGACTTTGTACCTATCATAGCTTGATGTGGTCTCCACTGTACATCGTATACGAATTGAAATTCGCGTATATGTACGAAAATTCTAGTACGTCTGGCAACCCCGTTTTACAGTTTGTTTGACAGTTCAAAATAGAGTTGCCATTTATTATATTTTTATTCTACCATTGAGCCTCCAACCTCCCCGTGCCCGGGTACTCATAATAATGTTTTTAATTATTACTGTTAGAGAAATTTTGAAAAAAAATTGTGCAAGGATATGGGCCAACAGAACAAAAAGTTAATTAAAAAATACTAGCTAAATTTAAAACTTACCACTTGCTGAACAGTAAAGGAAAACATCGTGAGGAAACCTGCATGCCCTAAAAAGCGTGTATTTGTGCCCGAAGAACGGCGTTAGGGCTCACCCACCACTCATCACGATGGTACGAAAAAATCGTCGGTGAAACGCGGGGATGCCGAATGTGGACTGTGACTTTCATTTCACTGTTATTTAAGCATCCAAGACTAAATAATATGTTTATTATGTAAAAATCAAAATGTTGGAAATTTTTTCATCAACTTTCTTAATAGGTAAAATTAACGGGTTAATATTTTGAAAGTTGTGTATGGTTGCTTCCGTTGCCAAAGCCGGCTCTGGGAATAGCTGCTAGAGCCGGTAATGCAATAGGAACAAATTGCGTAGCCGGAATGGAGAAAAGTGAAGAGGAGCGAACCGAGGAGAAGCGTGTTTGATTACTGTGGTGATGATAAATTCAGGAGCCGAGCGAAGCGGAGCGGAATAAGGCGACCCCTGTAGTTTTAAGAGAATTTATGATATACGCAATAATTCTTCTTGTTTTTCAATTTTTTCTGTCTTCAACAGAGGAAGGAAGCACATCTTTACTTGATTACACTAAGTGATTTGATTACACTAAATTTCACAAATTAAAAATCGTGAACAGCATGTTACGAAATTAGACAAGGCCATCGCGATTTTTGTGTATTAAAGTACTTGAATGTCAAAATATCGACCGGTATCGTGGAAATTATATTATAAAAATGGATATAAATTCACCGTAATAAATCGATAGATACTATTAAAAAAATATATTATTTTATTTAAGCTACCATATACTTATACCCATACGCGCCTGTTTCACACTGGGATAGCTTCCGACTAAATACATTTATGTTATTTATCATACAATTTTATATATTTCCTCAGCATATACTAAGAAGAAAGAGAACAAGAGTCAAGTGGAAAGCACCTGGAATGGAAGAATTTTATGAATGAATATAAGCAAGTGTGGACGAGGTGAAGAAGTGTGTGAAGATCGTTACAGATAGAGATATGTAGTTTATCCGTACCCCTTTGGGAGACAGGCGTGAATAAATGTATGTCTATTTAACTAATTTATATTATATCAATAAATATATTTCGGATTAGTATCAGTATTTGTGTAAAAACTATTGTTCATTATTTTCGGAAGAAATCATTATTACTGACTTTACTTCGTCAGTTGATTTGGAGAGATAAATACTTCAAACACAAATAGTTATTTTTAATAAGTTTTAAATTTTAGGAACCACCGTTTAATATCAAGAAAGGATCGCGTGAAGTTGTTTTGCAAGTTCTATTGGAGGACTATAGTGATATTAATAACACCAGTTGTTTTAATCCCTATTGCCTGTATTGGTGACAATAATGTCAGATATTTCTTTTATAATTTCATTTATAATTTTTTGGTTCGGTTCAGCAGACATATTTATTTTGCAGGCTTACAAGTGCTTCTACATTTTTCTTCTTACCAGTGTGTTTTTAATAGCAGACGTTTTACCAGCGTGTGTGATTGCGCTCATCCCTGTGTCTTTGATTACAATCTTGGACATTTTTAGCCAGGCAGGTAGCAATATTTATCTTATACTTAATAGTTTCTTTTGATCTGTACTTATTAAGTTTTCATTTCAGATTCACGTAAGAAACAACCTTCTGAATTGTTTTGGTGTAATGCTATTAATTGTGGCGATTGAAAGGTGTCAAGTTTACAAAAGGGTTGCACTTAAATTACTTCTTGTGTTTGGATGCTCCCATTATAGGTAATATTAAATTTCTAACTTATATAATGAAATGTATCTATTATGTATGAATTGTATATTGTATGTTCAAAAATGGTATAAGCTATCTATCATACAAAAAAGCTACGTATTTTTATTAAATTTGTGGAACATGTGATTTTCTTTTCACTCACTATCTATTTTTGTGTCAATTTATAATTAAAATACAAAAAACTAAAATATTTATTTCATACACAATACGTGGTAACGTTTATGAGTAGTTATTTTATTATTACTATTTAAGTTAGACTTGTTCATTACCGCCTCTCTGAGCGGGCGGGTTCAAGTCACTTTTGTGTTCGGTCTATGTGCTTTGGAAGGCACATTAAACTGTTTATCCATAATCAACAACATTACAAATAAATAATTGGTACAAAACTAAAAACCATTTCTGAGCACCATATATTTTTTTTAGAATTAAATCATTATTAAATAAATATATATTTTTTTTTATTCAAAAGTTGGTAAACACAGGATTTTAAAAACAATAAAGTTAAGTACATTCCGTATTTAAATAATCAACTGTCATGTCATTGTGACTGTTGATATTTTCAGTGAACATAAACACGCCTAGTTTTTCTTTATAATTCCTTGGCAATGAACATCGAGTTTGAAATCCTCAGTTGCGACTTACGTTCTTTTAGAATGAGTGAATAAGAAAAAAATAAAATAAGCATTAAAAACACACAATAAAATAAAATAAAAAATATGTAAGCTTTATTTTTACGCAGACTTTCAATATAAATACTGAAAACAAATGGTTACCTGAAATGATGTCGATTGTGCCCGATGCTCACCACCCATCACGCTAGGTAAAACGTGGGCGGACGAGACGTCTCCGGAGTCGAGACGGGCACGTCTCTGCTTTCGCCCGCCGGCTTCACGCGTCACTCCTCTCTTGTTATCATGCTGTGTTTACCTTTAATTGGAGTTACACTCTACTCATTCTATAGGCTAATTGTAATTGTACGTTGAAAGTGTATCATCTGTTGGTAGACCAAATAAATAAATAAATATAAGAAACGTGTGTTTTTTTTAGTCTTTAATAATACATATTCCAAGTTGCTTGAGAACATTTAGCTACACAACATTAACAAACCAAAAATTGTATGATTTACAGCGAAATCCATCGCTTTGGATATTCTTAAACCATTTGGAAAGCAAAAACCAGAAAAGAACAATAAATAAAAAATTAAGCGCAACGGTAGCGCACGCGCGGTGAATGCAAGAGATCGCGGGTTCGAATCTAGGGGCCTCATTGTCTAACTTTGACATCCTTCTCAATTGCCTTCAAACGCACCGTGATTGGCTAGGAATGACATCGCGCATAATTTTTAGCCAATCACGACACCTTTGATGGCTAGATTGATATTGAAGTTAGATAATAAGAGGGCTGGACCGAGTATCTTTTCAAAATATTTGCCTCGCGTGAAAGTTTAAATTGATCTTCACTAGTTTGTAGTGCACTGTACGTAATAATTAAAATACCTATCTAAATATGTACTATAGTTTTTACGTGAATCTTGAACATAATAATATATACATACATAAATGTTTGGTATTTTTTATAATTACTAATAGGAGTTAAAGAGGAATTTTAACTTTTTATGTAATACGTACAAATTTATTGTATAAAGATATAGTCTGTCAAAAAAGTATTGAAATGAATATTGAACTTTAATGAACTTTAAACATTCAAGTAGGATAATTTAGGTAATATAGTCATGAAATAACAACGCGGTTAACTTGATTTAATAGATTTGGTACTTGTTTGTTTGGTGTAACCAGGAGAAAGAAAAATAGGTCCTGCAATATTCATTTCAACAATTTTTTGACAGACTGTACGCAAGTATCTAGAAGTTGGACCAACTGTACTGGTTTATTATTATTATTATTTTCAGATTAAGTTTTATCATATTCTTTACTACTATGTTTTTATCAATCTGGATATCAAACACGATGGCTTGTGGTCTAATGATGCCTTTAGTAAAATCTATACTAATAGAACTTGAAAAGGTAAATGATAAATATAATGGTTAACATATAATTTATCGTTTTTTTTCTTCTGTTTAGTATAATGATGTGTTATTATTTCAGATGGGACTCATAGAAATGTATTCAACCTCGAACATTTCGAAACTAAAATCTAATCGTCATGAGCAGAAGTATTTACCTCTTACATAATATTTTATCATGTTGGTGATAGACGCCCCTACGATTTTTTTTTCAAAAAGGAACACTATGTTTTCAAAACATTCTGATTATGACTTTTCTCCCAAACAACTAAAAAGTTGTTACCATTTTATTTTTAACATCCATAACTACATTCGCCTTACCTATAAATAGTACTATAAACATAGTTATTAATCGTATTTTTTTAAAAGTGCGATTCTGTTTTTGTTTATTTATTCCAAAATCATTATTATGATTAGTTTCATCAACGAATAAGGCAAACAAAATTGATTTCTATATTTATAACTAGCCTTTGCCCACGGCTCCAGTCGCATTATTTATGTCAATATCTGCCCCGTTTTCGGCTTGGTGGTTATTTTATTAACATCCCTTATATCCTATGTGATGAGTCTTAGTATGTTGATGACCAGGGTCACTACGATGATATGTAATAAAGAAACCCGCAAACAAATCCGTTGAGTGGTTCTCGAGTTAAAACGGAATATACATACATAATCACAATCATACACTCTCATAATTACAACCACACTCACAACTACACTCACATATTATTTATATACTCAGCACCACACATTCTCCTAAGATTAAATATCTGAATAAGTTTACTTTGTAAAACAATAATAACATAGTTACGAAAGAGCGGGGCATCCTGGCACAGGTATTGTAATACCTAAAAGGATGTCCCAACATCTAATGTAATACAATAAGTTTTTTTCAAATAAACTATTTTCTATTTTTATTTTTAATACAGACAGCCAGAGATAAAAATTTATTCTTATTCTTTATTGTACACAAAAAAAAGGAGATTACAAATATTTGATACAATAATTTGAGTACAGCGGCGAGCTTATCTCTCAAAGAGATTTTTTATAGCAAACCGAATGAGTATAGGAGTGCTTTAAAAAATAAATAGGTAACCATATGTGTACGTACTACATACTAAAATACTTACATAGGTGTATAATATATATATAAATATATAAATATATCTAACATACATACTAATATAACTAACTCTAATATAAACTGACTATATATAAACATGACATAACGATACATGATAATTGATAATACAGCAATAAATAATTAAACATATTTAGGATAGCTTAAGGATTTGCTGAATAGTATTCCTTTAGTTTCTTTTTAAAAGAGGAGATAGTGCGACAATCTCGGATTGTGTACGGAAGAGAATTCCACAGCCTGATGGCTCTAACAGTGAACGAATTTGCGAAAGCTCCGGTATTGTGAGAAGGCGTTTTAAGGAGTGTGACTGTGTGCGACCTGAGTGGTTTATTGATATCTCTGCTAAACAGGAAGTTGAAGCGCTCACGAAGATAATCCGGAGCTGTTGAACTCTTGAGGACATTGAAAAGGCAACACAACGTATGGAGATTTCTGCGCTTCCGAATAGGGAGCCATTTAAGTTCCGCGCGGTAGTATGAAACGTGGTCGTATTTGCGCAAGCCATACACGAATCTGATGCCCAGATTCTGCAACCTTTCCAATTTACCCAAGAGCTCTTCATTCGCGTCTATAAAACAAACGTCAGCGTAATCGATTAGGGGTAGAAGAATTTAGAAGTTAGTTTATTTAGTTTAGTTTAGTTTATTTATTTATTTTTATTTATTTCTCTCTTACATCTATCATTACAGGTTCTTAACCTAATGCGACAGTGTATTTCCATAACAAAGGATACCAAGTGTAACCTTTGTGAATTCGCTTAGCGTACAAGAAAACAAATCGATTTCCTCCGCGACCATGTTGAGAGTGTGCAGTGCACGCGTTAAGGGCGTCTTGCTCAGTAGGTTGGTGCGAGCTTTCGGCACTACCAGCAACCGCGGCCGCCGCCGCCGACCCACGAACCCGTCAGGCACGCACAGATCTACTCTTCTAAGCAACTCCGGATTATGTGTCTTCCCGTTAATCAATTTAAACAAATAGCTTACTAATGCTAATATCCTACGAACTCGTAGCTCAACGTATCCCACCATACCTAGTATAAATAGAGTCGGGTACATGAGTGGGTAAAATGGATATACCCCATATTGTCTAAAGTATAAACATCTAATAAATTTGTTTTGTATTTTCTCCATCATGAGACTATATTTAATCTCATGAGGAGCCCAGATGACTGCGTTGCTTTCTAGCTGACTCCTAACCAATGCATTGTATAAAGCAATTATGGCCCTAATATTCGTAAAACCATGCACTCTGCGTAATATAAACCCTAAATTTCTAAAAGCTTTTTTACAGATTTTATTAATATGCTCCCTAAAGGATAAATTTGTAGTAAATCTCACCCCAAGATCTCGCACTTCCGTTACTCTTTTGACAGGTTCTGTGTCAACTTTGTACTCGTGATGGTAAGGAGCATGCGACTTTGAGAATGAGATAGTCAAGCATTTAGACGTGTTAAACTGCAGTTTGTTAGCTTTACTCCACGCCACCACTGCATCGATATCCTCCTGTAATCCTACACCTTCTGAGGAGTTCTTAACATTTAATGATAATTTGAGGTCATCAGCAAACAATAAACATCTCGCGTTTTTTACCACATTGGGTAGATCGTTTATCATAATCAAAAATTCTAGCGGCCCCAAATTACTGCCTTGACTGACCCCAGATCACGTGTAATAGAGATCAGATCTATGACATTCGTATTCTACATACTGCTGTCTGTCCGCCATGTAGCTGGAGAAAAATTTCAGCAGCTGGTGGCCACAACCGACCCCCGCCAACTTATGTAGCAAGATATCATTATCGACTAAATCGAATGCTTTTTTAAAGTCAAAGTATACGGTGTCGATTTGCCCACCGGAATCCACTGTTGGCACCACTTGCGCCATTAGGTTCAGGAGATTAGTTGCTGTGTTGTGTTCTGGTCTAAAACCGTGCTGTGCATCTGATAATTCAGCACTGACCTGGGTTAGTACGGATTTTTGAATCGCCGATTCGAACACTTTTGCTGGCGTAGAGAGAACCGCAACTGGTCTGTGATCCCTCACGTCTGAACTGGAGGCTCCTTTAGGAACAGGTATTACGCGAGTCACCTTCCATCGACTTGGAAAGAGCATTTTCTGCAAACAGTTGTTGTACAAGTGAAGTAAAGGTTCCGCAAGAACAGCACGACAATCCCTAAAGAAGTAAGCTGGCACCCCATCTGGGCCTGCTGACCGCTTTGGCTTCAACCGTTTAAGCGACTGCCTCACCTCTAACAACTGTAGTTTTTCAAGATGAATGTGGGCTGCAGCATTCTGTCCACCTACGTCGTTCACTGCTTTCTCCGCATCAAGTCTAGGACATTCCGGGTTGTAGACTGAGTAAAAGTATTCAGCAAACTTTTCAGCACTTTCTTCAGCTGTAAGAACAGTATAAGGTTTAAAGATACTTTATTCTTACTAAAGACAATATGTCACTTACATAAGAAGAGATCTTAATTAATTAATTATAGTTTCGTCCATCCGCACAGACAATAATTGAAGGTGTTAGTAAGCTCCGCAGTTCACTTCTTTAATCTTATAACCACCTCTCTAACACCAGTTATTATTTATTTAAAATATGTTGAGCCAATTTACGCTTGAAATCATTAAAGAGTTCAGAATTTTTAATTTCTGAGGGTAGATTGTTAAAAAGCTGTGCTCCCTCATATGTGAACATTCTTTTGCCGTAATTTGTTCGGATCTTTGGTAGTATGACGTAGCTAGGCCGTCTTGTGGAGCGTTTAGACACTTGCCTGTGCTGGATAAATGAGATTGATGTGTGAATTGATTTTCTTAATATTTTTCTAACAAGGATGCATGTGCTGTAAATATATAATTGTTTTAGATTCATAATGTTGGTTTGTTTGTATAATGTAGTAGTTGGTGTTAAGTAGGGATAGTGAAATAACATTTTGATTAATTTATTTTGGATGATCTGCAGACCAGATAAACTGGTCTTACATGCACTGCCCCATATTTCGATAAGATATATGAGATGTGATTTTATCAACGAATTATATATTGTCATTCGCACTTTTCGGGGGAGAGAACGTACAATGCCACGTAGAGAACCCATTAGTGAAGATAGTTTTTTCTTTAGATATTCAATATGCGGCTTCCACGTTAATCGGTTGTCAATTCGCAATCCTCGATACTTTTCTTCGTGTTTCTCTTGTATTGGCATGTTGTTGATTGTTAATGGGGGATATGTATCTATAGGTTTGTTTTTTGCTTTAAATATAATATAGGATGTTTTAGAGACGTTGATTGTTAACAAGTTTGACTGCAACCAGCAGTTTAGAGCGTTCAAGTCTTCTTGTGCTAAAGCAATAATGTCACGTATGCAGGAACCAAAGTAGAATAGGCATGTGTCGTCTGCATATAGGGTTATATGCCCATGTAATCCTAAATCAGTGATGCTGTTTATATAAATTAAAAACAATAAAGGGCCTAAAATTGATCCCTGCGGGACACCAAAGGATATAAGTTGGGGTTCACTTTGATACTCGCTGATTTTTACTATCTGCTTCCTATTCATCAGATATGACTCAAACATACTGAGTGCAATGCCGTTTATTCCAATCGCGCTGAGTTTCCGTATTAGTAGGTTATGACTCACCGTATCAAATGCTTTCTTCAGATCAATAAAAATTCCTAGTGTAATCTTTTTACCATCGATATTCTGTCTAATCTTAGTGATTACATCTACGGTTGCAGCTAGGGTATTGCTTTTTGGCCTAAAGCCGAATTGCCGTTCTGTAATGTAGTTGATGGAAATTAAGTAGGATTCTAAGCGTTTATAAAGAATTTTCTCAAAAATTTTCGAGAGAACTGGAAGAACTGAGATCGGTCTATAATTGCCTGGGTCGGTTTTTAAGCCAGATTTGTAGATGGGAGAGACTTTTGCGATTTTGAGTGTGTCGGGGAAGTGTCCTCTCAAAAGAGCTTCATTTATGCATTTGGTTAGTTGAGGGACTATCAAAGTTTTCAGGCATTTGATAACTTTAGTGCTGATGCCATCCAAACCAGTACTTGAGTTGGAGTCTAAGTCATCTATTATTTTAGTTACTTCACTATCTGTAGTTGGTGCTAGGTCTGTTAGTTGTGTTGTTCTGTCTGAGGAACCTGGTGATGGGATGGTAGTATCAGTTTTGTGGATGTATGAAGGGATTTCTTTAGCCAATAGCGGTCCAATAGATGAAAAGTAATTATTGAAGGTATTGCAAATTACAGTGGGATCGGTAATGGTTTTTGAATCACTTACAAGTTTAGGGAGAGCACAGCTAGTTTTTAATTTATTGTTAGAGAGGTCGTTAATTAGACTCCACATCTTCTTGGGTTTGTTGCTGCATTTCTTGAATTGATTGTGGTAATACGAATCTTTTGTTGCCTTGATAAGATTAGCTGTAGTATTTTTCTTCATATTAAACTGGTTCTGTAAAGTGACATTTTCAGGGTCCTCTTGTAATTTAGCCCATAGCTCATTTCTCTGATTAATACTATCGATGATGTCCTGTTGTATCCAATCTTTTTGTGGTAGGTTTAAAATTTTTGTTTTAACAACTAAACTTTGGTCTATTTGTTCTTTAAGAGATTGTTTGAACTTTTCAAAATCTTGATATTCATCTCTTTGTGTATTTTCGACCACTCGACACAGTTTTTCATAACTTAGGCCTTTGTAACTGATCCGCTGCTTGCGAGGAGGTTTATATTTCTTAAGTGCTAGATGAATTTGTCTATGGTCGGATAACGAGGATTCAATCAGCGCAAGGTGATAATTGTCATTCTTCAAACTAGTATTGACGTGATCTAAAATAGATTTCCTTGTAGAGCTACCTCTTGTGTAGTGTTTTTTATTAATTTTGTTCAGTGTTTTGTATCCTGCTGAATTCAAAGAGTTAATATATTTTTGCTTTTGTTGACTTTTACTTAGTAAATCGATATTGAAGTCTCCGAAGAGTATTACTCGTTTCCTTTGATGGAGTTGTGACTCAAGAGTAGAAATAAATTCATCAAAATTTGTGTCGCCGGGGTTGTATATAAGACCAATATTCAACGCATATTTCTCTAACTTTAGCCATAGGTAGTTGTTTCCTCCAGAATAAGTAGACTCTAACAAACTATGTTTCAAGTCATTATGTACAAATGCCGATACTCCTCCACCTGTTCTGTCATCGCGAATGCTGTAATAATGCGTATAGTTTGGTAATCTGAAGGTTTGGGCATGTTCTTCGGATTTTATCCAAGACTCAGTTAGTAATATGACATGTGTAGTAGACGAGAAAGAACTTAATATGCATTTCAGCTCATCGAATTTGTTACATACACTCCGTGTATTTAAGTAAAGGAAGTTTAAGCAAGATTTTGTAGGTTGTAGATCTACATAACTAGTTATAATCTGGTACGTTGTGCTATCGTTGGTAGGGTTATTGCTCTTCTCTAGTTTTTTTGAATAGTACTCACAATGCTTGGCACGCCCTTTATGTATTTTATGGTGAGGTTATTTTCTCCATCGTTTTGCCGACGAGTTAATTCCGCCTTTAGATTTTGTAACAGTTTTCGTTGAGCTGGAGTTTCATCTGAGTACATTTTTACATCTCCTGGTAATTTCTCCTTGCCTCGTAACAGCTGTTTAGCAGATGTAGAGCTATTAAAGCAGATTTTTATCCTACGATTTTTTGTCGGACTGTATTTTCCGATGCGGAAAATATTGTTCGGTTCCGGTATGTCCTTAAAATGTTTGTTAATGATATTTAGCACGTCCGCTTTGTCTTTTGATAACCGCTCCTCAGTGTTGGATGATGTCTGCTCTGGAATTCCTGCCAATATTATATTTTTCTGTCGGTTAGTGCGCTCTTGGAGTTCCTGCAGTATTTCCTCTTTACATTGTGGCTGAGATTCGGTCTGGTACTTTATAGCTGATACAGTCGTCTGGAGCTCACTAAGGTCGGAAGTGACAGAATTTAGCCTTTTTTCGCCTAATTGAACCTTATTTTCAAGTTGAGATAGATTGCTTTTTATTTGCTTTTGATCTACTGATAGGCTGGACATTGATGATTTGATATCGTTTATCTGCAATTTAACATCATTCATATTTTGGTTCATCGTGTTCATGGCTTGTTCATAGGTTGATTTCATGTCGGCAACATCATTTTTCAGGTCTAGGATGCTCGTGTTCATTTGCTTTGAAGAATTTTCATTAGATTGAATAAGCTTTTCCAGCAAAGTAGTAATACCTTTCATTTCTTCACGTAGCGTATTGGATTGACTAATACATTCACATCCATGGTCATCGGGTTGCTTCCTTTTTCGAAGGGTGATATGAGGGTCATTAGCAGTTTCTTTTAGAAGTTTAGATAGGTCTGGTTGAGACCCCGTACGAGGGGGCGAGCGCTGTACATTCATGTTTGGGTAAGTATCAGGCAAGTAACTGGAACGGTCTGAATGCGCTAACTTACGTTTCGACGAGTGTTTGCTCTGGATGTCGAAGGGACGAGTATATTGCAGGCTTCTCTTTCCCGCAAAGAAGCGTGTGGCGCCCTCACGCAGCACGTTCCGGTTAGTTTCACTCACACGCAGGTTCGAATTGATGTAAGTGCTATATTCACGTTTGATGAGAAATAGACTCAATATATTTAACGTTAATGGTGATTTTTGCTTACAGTATATTAGATTTATTTTAGTAAAATCAAAAACACGTCTGCTCTGCACGGATGGTACGACGACGATCATTGAGATCATTGAGAATAATGTTTTTCCCATTGCGATCTCCTTTTTTAGATTGCACATACTTCCAAAACGACTTCGGGTCCTCGACTAAATGACTCTGAACGCGGTCACAGTAACACTCTTGTGCCAATTTTATCAAGATCTTAACATGAGCCCTGCATCGCGAAAATGCTTCATAATCACATTTACTCCTACTTGCCTTAAATTTCTTATGAAGCTGAGCCTTAAGCTTAATGTCGCGAATAATTTCAGATGTGTACCACTTGGGATAATTGTATCTAGAGTCTACACACTTTCGCATTTTTCTCCGAACACCGTCATCGATAATTTTATTTAAAATATTATAGAAACTGTCTAATGACTTATCTACCTCTTCTATTTCATACAATGGGCTCCAGTCTGCAGAAGCTATAGATGCGTATAGCCGGGGAAAATCGGCTTTATTAAAATTCAAACTCGATTCCAGTAAATTTTTCGAATTTACGGAACTCTGATAATCTGTGCCTGGGTGACGTTGTTGCGCGGCAGCGGCGGCGGGGGCAGCGCAGGCGCGGGCGGCAACGCGCACCGGCATTCGGATGAATGAAAAAAAATGAAAATTTTGGACTCAATACAACACTAATAATAATAAATAAACCATTCCAATTAAAATTTCGCAAAAATCTTTAATGTACAGACACGACTTTTTTACTACTTTATTAAGGCTAGTAATAAACGCTCCGAAAACTAAATAAAAATGAGGATGTTCAATTTATGAAAGTTACTACTTTAAATACTAAGTTACCGAAAAATTCTGTGCTAATAAATAAACTACTAACTACCGAAAACTACCGAATGAGATACTGAAAATTCCGAATACTTAATACAACAAAAAGCTGACATAATACTATTTCACCAGCTGAAAATACATTTCAGCGAAAACTATTGTCAGCTTTTCTGTCGTAGATCTCCGAATAAAAATTCAAAGTTGCCTAACCATTATCATGAATTCTGTTAAAACTTAAGGGATCGCCTCGCTCCGCTCCGCTTCGCTCGACTCCCAATATGTATTTACATGCCAACCTAACACGCTTCTCCTCGCTACGCTCGTCGTCGCACCTATTTTTTGGCTCAGCAGAATATTTTTTTTCGTTGACTTAGTATTTCTTTCGGACGTTCATTATTTAAACCAGATGGTCGTAAGGAATTTTAGTTTGCTATTTTTTATTTATTTTGTCGGTAGATGTTACACAGTTAAATTTGTATAATTTTCGGTAACTCATTTTACCGCTGCTTAAATAGTATTACAGTGTGCAGTAGCTCGCTGGGATTTAATTTGTTTTTCGGAGGCTTTATTATTATCCCTTTAAGATTTAAGATTCAAATTGTTTATTTGTAAAATAGATACATAAAGTATACGTTTTACATGTCAAATCTAATCTGTATAAAAATAATATTTTATGATGAAACAAATATGATACGGGAAATATATAAAAAAACTGTATTTAAGTTGGGCTACTAAAGTTATACACATGCATAAAATAAAAGGACTTATTGGAATAAGAGCATTATTATACCTACATAATGCAATGAATAAATAAGAAAATAGATAAGTTAATAGATTTATTACGTAATAGTCACGATATGAATCCCCGAAGGCGTGTGGTATACTCAAGTGTGAACTGTGAAATGAATAGATATCCGTGGTGAAATGCAAGTCACAGTACACCCGCTTTTCATTGACTTTTTTACTACTTGCGTGATATTCCCTTTAAAATAAAGTCAACTTCTTGCAGGACACCTCGTCCAAGTGAATTCACTGTATTTTACTTTTTGGGCATTGCATACTCATCTTCGATCGGTAAGACAATAATATTATTTTAGTACTCATTAACGACTTTAGTTTGATTAGCTTGTCTTCCTAAATTGATGAATATGCAAAAAGTGAAAGAGACATATCAAGATAGTAGCAGACTGTATGGTCTTTCACTACTTGAACCTTTAAATTATATATAATTTGATTTTATCTTAACAAGACTGATTTTAGGAGGAATGGCTACACTCTTAGGAAGTGACACAAATCAAATATTTAAGATTTATTGTGAAACGTGAGTAGATAATGAAAATAAACCAAAAGTTTACAAATAAACTCTTTTTTTACATAGCATGCTATTTTTCCAGGTTATTCGTAACAGGACCAAAGATCGAATTTCCAAATTTCATGTTACTGAATTTACCAGGAGTTCTACTAATTGAATGTTTACTTTATATGTGGATGAATTTTTATTTTCTAGGGATGTTCAGGTAAATATTTACAACTTTTAACTAGATTATTATTTATCGTTATATTGTAACATTTTGATTTTTCTGAAATTTTACTGCTTAGCTCTTTTTAGTAAAGTAATACTGCGATTAAAATTGTTATATTTAAATAGTTTTTTAGCTTTCGAATTCTGGTTCAGAGCTCCTTATATCCAGATTTACTTCTGTTCCGTGTTTTTAAACCGCAATAATATATTGTTAATTTGTATCTCCTTTTAACTTCGTACATGGGGATCATGCGTTAAAACTATTTTAAAAGTAACGGTGAATTATTACTTACATGAACAGCCAGCATTATTCACAAAAATGTCAAAGATGTGACAAGAAATATTTCAAAATTTGTATGGATAAAGGCATACTTGCCGAATTCATTAGATACCTATTATTTCATTTTTATGGTAGCACCAAGAAGTTTTAAAGGCGGCTCTTGTTTTTTATTCCATCCATCCATCCAACAGCCTGTTTCGTCCACTGCTGGACATAGGCCTTTCCAGGATTTCGCCACGCTTGGCTCCTGGAAGAAATGCCCATACTCACACACGCTGGGCAGGCGGGTTGCTGAGCGCGGTGCCGAAACCCTTGCACAAGTGACGCCGCTGCCCGTCACCAGTCTGTTTTATATAAGGCCCGGCAATTGGGGAAGGATAAACCGCCATCCATCGGTCCCAGGCAATGGTGGGCCGCCTGGTTTTTTTGCCTGAGAGCTGTCCTCTTACTCTCCCCCGAATAACTTCGGGAGGATTTCCGAGTAAGATGGTGGTACCTCCACAGTCGAGCCCGGCATCAGCTCTACCACCTAATAAACACCTTTTTTTATTCATGAAACTTTATGTTCTTCGAGTGTGATTATCTACGACGAAGTTATAGCTCGTTGGTAAGTGCATTCAGTATTATTATACCTAGCGTGTTTCTTGCGTGTGAATTCACCTGAATGAAACAATAAACACTTGTAAAAGACGTGCGGCAGGCGGTGTTTCAAACGTTTCTGATACTTTCCTCGTGTTATCTTCCTTTAATAATGTAAGCAAATCTTTTTAAAATTATTTTATGAATATTCAAAAGTATCAACACTGGTTGGTTTGCAACAAAACAGATAAGGCTGAAACGGTTCCTCTAAAAATGAATGGGCTCTATGAATGTTTGGTTTATTACCCCTATTGTTTTGTTTATGTTCAAGTGGAAACGCGTCAGTTAATACTGAATCCACTTATACTACTTTAAAAAGTAAAGAATTTCAATGTCCATTTTCTTGACATGACCTTTTCTATAAAAAACTAGCGCTCGTAGTTTTAATCTTCTTGGGTGTCACCAAATGGTATTTATCTTGTTTATGGTCTTGATTCTTTTTTCATTATGGCAGTATTTTATTACATTGGTAGATTTTTATTTTAATAAAGTGGTAGCACCAAATGAAAATAAAGATGATGCGCGGGCACTTTTAAAATTTGAGGTTTTTGGCATTTGGGGTTTCTGTTATGCTAAGCCACCTTGCAACATTATTTACTTCGCTGCAAGCATGCCCATGTGTCGCAAATCCAAGTGTCCTCTGACGCTCTCGTGTTACAAACTTATAGTTTGTCATTACTGTTTCAGGGCACATAGCCAGATCGCAATGCAGATTGTAATGACCGAGGAAGAAGCTCTGTACACCCAAACATTGCTCACTACTCAGTACTCACAACTTGGGAAAAAAGTGTTTCACGAAGTAGTACGTTCACGAATAATATAATATATTTTGTAACGATTTTCACATTCAATTGTTATTCATTGACATTGTAGTTTGTGGAATAGCAAGATGGCAACACTTAACGCCCCGAGTCTTGCTTGTGGTAATAGCAGCTGGTAGAGAAGGCCTATAAAAAGTGACTTTCGTTTATATAGCCAAATTCATACTGGAGACTCCGAAAGTGGTCAGCAGGACCAAGATTTAATTACCCTAATTGTAAAACACGCAAAATAAAATTTTTACTTCCTATACTAATTCAGTCAAGGTTTTTCTTGAACAAGTACAGAGGAACAAAAAATATTTTTCGTCTTTCGCAAACAGGGACATTGAACCTTGGACCTGACCACTTACCGTGTCTCCAGTGTGTAGGTATTTGGCTATATAAACGAAAGTCACATTATACGAGATAAGCCGAACAGCTCTATACCAGGGCAAGAAATTAAAAAAAATCGGCTCCATTTTCTTGTAGGTATAGTCTGTCAAAAAAGTGTTGAAATGAAAGTTAAATTTTAATGAACTTTATCGGACTTTAAACGTTCAAGTAGTATAATTTAGGTAATATATTTATGAAATAACAACGCGGTTAACTCGATTTAACAGATTTTGTACTTGTATGTTTGGTGTAACCAGGCGAAAGAAAAATTGTTTCTTCAATATTCATTTCAACACTTTTTTGACAGACTGTACCTTGACGCCCCCCCCTCCCCTTTAACGTCTACGATCTAGAGACCTGTGACATACCGACACGGACAGACAGACGTCAGTAGGTCTCCATTTTACCCTCAGGGTAGGGAAACAATAATATTTTGATGCGGTTTTATTATTTCAGATAGTTGGTGCATCAGTAATTCTGATCATGGTTTTACAAATCACGAAAAACTCTACCTATTTGGGAGATCCAGACTTTTCGGATATTTACAGGTAAAAGTTGTCAATCACCTTATGAATGTAAAGAGTAAACATCTAGCTTATGGCTTCGCCCGCGCTCATTTAATCTTTGCCCCGTTTTCGCTTGGGCGTTATTTTATGAACACTCCTTGTAGCATATGTATTAGAAGGTTCACTACACGTTTTTCAATGGTGGATTCGTGCGTAGGTAGTCGGAGATTCATTTTTGATAGTGGGGTAAGAGGTTTTCTGCCAATGAGCTTGGACAACAGAGAAAGACACACTATGTGAGTTATATAGTTATTTATCGTAATTCTCGTTATAATACGTGCAAAGAACATGAGGACAGTTTTGTGCCTACCCTACTTACAAATCCTATACACGCCACTGTGGTTAGGCCCTCGGTACATTTCATTTAAAATTTCGCTAAAATATTTAATGTACAGACACGACTTTTTTATTACTTTTAACAGATAAAGATAAATGTAGATTTCTCTCGCATAAAATACAAAGATGTGGGGCAGGCGCGTAGCTCGCGCACCGAGAGGGGGATTTTCATTTCTTGTGCCCCGCGCCCCGCACCTGCGACTGCGTCTATATTGACAGCGATAATATAAGCACCTACTCAACTGGTCACACTGAACAACAATAGATACCCACGCAAATCTTCAGGGAAGAAGGTATTCAACTTTAACTTAACAAGGACTGTTTTTCGCAGGAGGAAGGTCTATTTTAGAACGCTGCGCGTGAACAGCTGTCCCACGGAAAACGTTTGTCTCAAAACAAGCCCGTATCTCCGTGCGTTAAGATTCACGCATATTTGCTTAAAATTCAAATATATTACCCAAACCAATGGTTTGCGCGGGAATGTTTCTTTGGAAAAGTTGTTCACAGTGATCAGTAGAATATGTGGTTTCCG
Organism: Ypsolopha scabrella; assembly: GCA_910592155.1. Taxonomy (NCBI): domain Eukaryota; kingdom Metazoa; phylum Arthropoda; class Insecta; order Lepidoptera; family Ypsolophidae; genus Ypsolopha; species Ypsolopha scabrella. The sequence continues at coordinate 21,667,615 of OU342980.1, forward strand.
TAAAACGTAGCCGTCTATTTACACCCGGTATAGTGAACTCAACGCAAAAAAAAAACAGAAGTCTGATTCTGAAAAATTACCCGATGAAATTCGCCATAATTCAGTCGGTATCGCCACTGGTGCAGTGTTGCAACATTTGGAAACAGGGCGTATTTTTGTTTTCTATAATTTTTGTCTGCTCTGGCCGGGGCTGCCTTATTGGCCTAGGCGAAAATCCGGCCCTGCCTCCAGCAGGTCTAACATGGTTGCCATTTTAACACCATTTGACAAAAAATATATGGGATTTACTGTCAAATGGTGTTTAAAATGGTGTTAAAGTGGCACCATACTAGGCCCCCAGGAATAAAATGTGATGTTATTCCAGTGAGTTTCGTGAATTTTTTCATGCCCTACACGAATTTGTTTAATTTTCAGTGACCTGCACATATCCGCACCTTCGTTTATAATCGTCGTTATCCTGTTCATGGTACCAACTGACCTCAATTTTCTCAAATTCTTCAAAAGAGATCACGGTAAGACATTAAAAATAATGTTTCTGCTGAAGGGCGCAGTGTATCCTCGAAGGGTTGTCAAATATAAGGTGACTTTAATTTATGCAGCCAAATTCTTACTGAAGACTCGGTAAGTGCTCAGTACCCTCGGACCCTTTTTGTGAAATTCGTAAATTATTCTTGTCGTGTTCCTTACAAGCGCAAGCCCAGCCCCGAGTCATTTACTATGGGATGTCAAGATTTTATTTTACAAAATTAGCTAAAAGTGTCATCGATCCGTGTTACTGATCACTTACCAAGCCACCAGTTTGAATTTGGCTGCATAAATAAAAGTCACTCTATATACACAAATATTTTAAAAACTAGCCTTTGCCCGCGGCTCCGTCGCGTTTTCTTCAATCTCCGCCCTGTTTCGGCTAAGAGGATTATTTTATGAATAGTCCTTTATAGTCTATTATATGTTGACCAGGGTCACTAGGTAGGTGGTAGAGCTGATGCCGAGCTCGACTGTGGAGGTACCACCATCTTACTCGCAAATCCTCCCGAAGTTATTTGGGAGAGAGTAAGAGAACAGCTCTCAGGCAAAACCAGGCGGCCCACCATTGCCTGGGACCGATGAATGGCGGTATATCCATCCCTAATTGCCAGGCCTTAAAACAGACTAGTGACGGGCAGCGGCGTCACTGGTGCAAGGGTTTCGGCACCGCGCTCACCAACCCGCCTGCCCAGCGTGTGTGAGTATGGGCATTTCTTCCAGGGTTACCGCCAAGAGTGGCGTAATCCTGGAAAGGCCTATGTCCAGCAGTGGACGAAACAGGCTGATGGATGGATGGATGGAGGGTCACTACGATGATATTAAAGACAACCGCATCCAAATCCGTTGAGTAGTTCTCGAGTTAAACCGGATCATACATACATATATACTTACAGACAGACAGACAAAAATTCTAAAAAAGGTCCATTTGGCTTCAGTACAATTCTACTAAACCCTTAAAATTACAATTTAAAAAAAATATTCAATGTACAGACACGACTTTTTTACTACTTTATTAGTATATATTATTTTCACGAAAGAAGTTCTATTGTCAAAGATCTTAGTGCAAAAGATAAAAAAATGTCGTAATCCGCGAGACTTGTTTCGTGTAAAGATCTTTGTTTATCTCAATATGACACGGAGGCCTCTATGACCGTACGTTGTTCACAAATACTAAATAATAATGCGCGCGGTCTCATTACAGTTTTCTTCAAATATAGTGTGATGATAAGACAAATTATGAACTTTTTATTATCCAAAACTCATTGAATAAGTACAGGGACGGCTTCTGCGAGACAGAGTACTCGCACACTCTCGCAATCTTTTGTTTCTTAATTTTTAATTTTGAAATTTTCATACGTCACTCTTAAAGTGTATAATTTTCTACAAATAACATATATTTTTTAATTACATTTTATTACAGGCATCTGTGTTTGCCTATAATTTGGAATACGCTCGCGAACATGCTGTGTTTGTCTTATCTATAAAAATATTTTTATTGGTCATCCATCCATCCATCAGCCCGTGTTCGTCCACTGCTGGACATAGGCCTTTCCCAAATTTCGCCACTCATGTCGGTCCTCCGTCCTCCTCATCCAGCCGCCCCCCGCAACGTCCTTCAGGTCGTATTATTTATTGGTCTGCCAACAGAAATTACACTTACTAAAGGATATAAGCAAGTGTAATTTCCGTTGGCAGACCAATAAAAATATTTTTTATTATCTGTCTGTCTGTATGTATGTTCCGTTTTAACTCAAGAACCACTATTTGGATGCGGTTTTTTATTAATTATCATTGTAGTGACACTGGGCAACATATAGACTATAATAAACTTTCGCGATTTTCACACATTATTAACTTTGTATTGAGGTCTTACTCGCGATAACTAACAACATACCTTAATAGATATGTGCTTGACGTTTCGACGCCTCTGTAGGCTGTCGTAGTCACAAGCTAACTATATTTTTTTTTTGTTGGAAGTAAAAGGAAAAATTATTAAAATTATAATTGATAAAAATAGATCAATTACCCCTCCTGTGTTCATTAAATAACGCCGGAGCCGAAAACGGGACATAGATTTAAAAAACGCGGGCGGTGCCGCGGGCAAAGGCTAGTGCAACATAAGCCCGCTCCCGCACCTCTGTAGCGTCGTGGACGAAGATTTGGGGTTATGTTAGGATCGATGCGGCGGGTTAGGATAGGAAAACAGGGTTACGTTTTAGGAACAAGAATTTTTACTTTTTCGCTTTTACTTACCCACTGGATAGGATTTAAAATCAGTCGAAATTCAGTGAATCGGATTTATCAGGCCGGTCTATAGCTTTTAAATTTTTATTGATCCAGGCACAGATGACCATCCATTGCCGCAAACCCCTAGCAGGACCTGTCTCACTTGGAGACTGGTGAGCAACAACGTACACTGGAGCGTTCTCGTCGTTATTGGTACATTAATTAACTAATTACACCTTGCATTGTTTGACGGAACCCATTTTTAAGATTTCCGCTTCCTACCGTCCATAGCTCGGACGAACAAGATCCATAGGTTTCGTAGATTTGATTCGCCCAGGTACCCACAGTAGTCTTAATTCACCTGGGTTACATAATTATAATAAATGACGGCCAGGAGTGGCGATATCTAGGAAAGACCTAATATGTCGAGCAGTGGACGACCACAGGCTGATGGATGATTAAAACTGTTCGTTCGTAGTTATAGTTGCCGTCCCTCACAGATCTTGAGCCCTGGCTGCAGAACGAAATTAGTAGCCGATGATTTAGTTTGGACGGCGCACCATGTGATCAACTTATTTGCCACCCAATACTGAGTAAATTGTACACTTGTTCAGGTGGAGCCAGCAGTCTTTTCGAAGCCCTTAAATATTCTGGGATGACGATGGAGTTTGAGAAGTTCTTAATGCTCTTCACTGATTGGCCGGCGCCGGCCATTGTGTTGGTCATTATCATTTTCTGCAAGATACTGACAGAGTTTGCGCCTGATTCTAGTTTGGTTTATTGCTTGCTACCTCATATAGCAAGGCTGGTAAGACTTATTTTGATAAGAAGTACATAGAATCTTTATTTAGGAAATTATCATCTCGTAAATGCAACGTTTCAACCTAGGTAAATTCTTAGGAAGCAATTGTGAGCTGCGCTGTCGCCACTCCATATGACTAGAACAAACTTTCACGCGCTAATTAGACACCTGATTTTTCAATGATACTGATATATCCTACACGAACCATGCATTTTTACGGGATGAAAAGTAGCCTATATATATAGGGTATAAGCTATACCCATTCTAAATTTCATCCAAATCCGTCCAGCCGTTTCAGCGTGAAAGAGTAACAAACATACACACACACACGCACAAACTTTCGCATTTATAATATTAGTAGGATTAGCTAAAAACCCTCACAAAATAGGCCAATCAGCGAACCAATAATCTCCTCTATCAAAAGCTAATAAAGTCTTTCACAGTGGCCTGATTGTTTTGTAAGGGAAGTAACAGTTTTTCCTAGCCTATGCCATACCCTTAAATCTGCCGTTTATTTCTGAACAAGTTTTTTTCAAGAACAGTAGGTATGTTTCTAAAAAGCCTATACTCTTATGAAGCAAATGTAAACGTGTTTCAGAGCGTACAATCAAGAATTCACCCGCATTACCTGATGATGGCTGCCACTCTATCCAGTTCCTTACCGTTCCATCTGGTGACCGGGACACCAGCCAACACCATGGTGGCCGCGTATGGCCATATACCGCCATGGAAAATGGTTAGTTAGCATTTTATGACTCCACATAGGATTGTTCCTACCAATGAGGGAAAACTGATCAGAGGCCCTATTGTCTAATTTCGACAGCTATCGCAACCCCCTACAAACGCGACTTGATTGGCTATCACACATACTTTTTGGCCAATCACGACGCTCTTGAAGGCTATATTAAATACAGGTTGTAAATGAACCCTCTAGCTATAACAAACGAAACTGTTCTATGTTAGAAATAAAAAATACATGTTATGTTACTTGAAAAAAAAGGTATCGACCGCCAAAGAAGCACTAATACTCCGGTGACAGAGACGACGCTCCACAAAACCTATGTGTACATAGCCTATGTGCATTATTTACGACCAGGGATATGTACGGTCTATTGTCATTCACATGTCCGCGCATAGGTTGGCCATTTTTTCGAAATTTGATAACCAAAAGAAAACTTTTTTTTACGGTTTTTAGTTATTATATGATTCATAGAGTTAAATAAAGCTTGAATACAAATACAGAAGCATTTATTTTCTCAAAAGTACATGCAAATACAAAAGAAAAATTAGAAATTACAAACACAAACACAAACAAATAATCAGTACACAATAAACAAAAATATAGGTGGGTAGCGTAAAAAAAATAATCCTGTTATCATGCGCAAGTAGGTGTAGTATTGCACAGTACGCAGACAGTGGAGCTTGTACGTTTGAGCGTTGAATTAATTTCACCAGTTTAATAACAGACCCCAAACTAAGTCGAGCTTGAAACGCGGGAGAGAGATTTGCAAAAATTGTTACAAATGGGCTAGATGTACAAAGAAGTATACTACAAGAAATTTATCTTAAAATTAAATTGAAATCATATACATTTTCAATTTGCCAGGCCAAATTAAATACAATTTATCAAATGATGATGAATTAAATTATAATATGCGGGATTTTTGTCATTACCATTTTTTAATTAACATTTTAATTAAATTTTGAAATTTATTACATATTTATAAAAGAAAAAGAAAATATATATAATATATATTTATACAATTTTATACTAAATAATACATACTCGATAAGATATACAACATATTGAAAGAGATTATTTTTATTTTTGTATTTCTTATATTTTTTCGGTAGCGTCATAGTTAAGTGTAAGTAACCATTTAGTTATTCTTTGCTTCACTTCCCAGACACTACAGCTTCTGAGATTGCAATATTTACAAGCCTGTTTGTAAATATATGGGAAAGAAAAACAACTAAATCTCTTTGCAAATTGTGTCTTGACTAAGGGAGTATTCGCATTCATTCGATGTCTCCGCCCAGTTTCAACACTCTGGATACATTCTCTTAATTCAGTTCTATGGTGGGAAAGTCCAACTCTCAGTATATACAACTGTCTTACAGAAAGGACCTGAGCTTTACCAAAAACTTCTTTTGTTGGATGCCTGAAAGGTTTCCTAAGCATAACTTTCAGGACCGATCTCTGAGCCCTCTCCAATATTATAAGAGTTGACTTTGCGCAACTACCCCACGCAGTGATGCAATGGGAAATTACTGATTGACACAAAGACAAATAGACAAGTCGTAAAACTGCTCAGTCCGCACTATTTCGTAGCAGTTTCATCATAGAGGGTTCAATTTCAACCTGTATAAGTAATTGATATAATTGAAGTTAGATCCTCAGTTCGGTCCACCGGCTTATAAATATTAGGAATCATTAGATATTTGTTGTGCTGATGATATGATATGTTATTTAATTGATTTCGGCTAGCTAACAGTTTTTCTTTATAGCCGTATACACTTACTTTGTTTTCAGATGTACGCGGGAATTGGCCCTTCCATCATAGCAGTTGTGGTGACTTGGTTCACCGTTACGATATGGTCTAAGGCCATTTGGACAGACATCTTCATATACCCTGCATGGGCTGATACTAATAATTTTAAAGATCTTGTCCTAAACCCAGAAAATGACCGTCTGTGGCCGTAATGTGGCAAATTTAACTCTCGTTTTATTTTCTCCACATATGTAGGTATCTTTTCATTCTGTTTTCTGTGACATTTAGCGTCTCGTTAACTATTTAGTACCTACCTAGGGAACTTACCCAACTACGTGACCCATTTCTTTTTTACAATTCCCCCCGCCCTGCCTTCCTCCCCTCGGGACCACCCGTAGTACCTATATACCAAGACTCCCCTTCTAGTTTTCACGTAGTAATTCATAAATATGGTTTTAAATAATTTTTTGCATAAAGTTAAAAAAAAAAATTAGCTCATCAAATTTGTCTCCAGTAATATGGTCAGTGCTGCCACCTGTGAGTTTAGTTTAAAAAGCGCTGATCACTGCCTACCTCGAAAAACGATACCTCGAAAAAGCGCGAGATATCCCTAGAGGATATATTATTTAACTATGTGACGAAGACCGAAGGCCCCCTTCGCCCAGCCCCTGTGACCAAGCGTGGTATTTTGAACAGGTCACGTAGTTTGGGTACGTTCCCTCATATTATAAAAATATACCGAGGGAATTTAGCAACGTAGAAGATAAAAAAAACTAAATACTTATGTATCTTTATATTTTTTATTTTAAATAACAACTAACAATCATTCCATTGATTTACTATTTACAAAATGAGCATGTACACTTACTCGTACATTTGAAACAAGAAATAATATTACACAATCACCCGTTTCGTGGACAGTAAAATGTATTTATTCATTGTCTCAAACATACCTCTACTTTATAAACTTAAAATAAATACTAAATATATGCGGTACAGTAGTTCCCCTTAAAATACATTTATTTTATTGATTTGTCACAAAAATGGTGTTAATAAACGAGAAAATGCTTGTAAACTTTTTTCAATTTACTGAGTAGAGCGTTTGTGACCGTCATCTAACAGTACCATAAGTACAAATATTAGGTGACTTTCGTTTACAAATTCAAGCTGGAGACTTGCTAAGTGGGCAGGACCAAAGTTCAATGAGCCTGTCAAATCCTAAAAATATTTTTTGTACCTCTATACGTGTTCAAGAACAACATTGACAAAATTAGTATAGGAATTCTACATTTAATATTGCGTATTTCAAAGAAAGGGTCACTGAATTTTGTTCTTGACTTCTTATCGACTTTCCAGTATGAATTTGGTTGGATAAACGAAAGTCATCTTCTATATAATTTGTTCAATGTTTTGTAAACTTGTACCGAAGTTCACAAGCATCATTAGAAATCTTTTACTTGCAATAAATTTGACAATTATTAGAATTTGTACGTAACACTATAAGGCACTTGATTGAATTTATGTCTAAACATCTAAATTACAGATTCAAATATCACAATATTCTCTAGACACCAAATTTAAACAGAGGTTTCAAAATTTTGTTAACACGGGTCAATCTTTGTTTCGTTGTATATACATTCAACATTACAAATTGCTTTTATTACTTATAAATAAGTAGATATTTATATCAGATCTAAAATTCTTTTTGTATAAAATGCGAGAAAGCTGTCTATCCAGAAATTTTTAATAAAATGTAAGGTACAAAAATACTAAGAAAACTTATGTAAAAAAAATACCAACTGATTTCACTGTACACCCCTCCCCATGTACCTAACGCGACGCCTAATTTCATCAAAACGAACTAATAAATTATACAAAAATAATATCTCCACACCCGCTTTCTTCCGATACTTGTTAGTATTCATAAATTCGTTAAAGGTACAAAGTTTATCCAAACTAAACAACGTGTATTCATAGTTTGATACAAAAGTTGCTTGTAAACAGCGCTGCATTACAATAAATATTGTTTCAAACTCTACGTAAACAGCAAATACATACATTTAAATGCTATTCCATTATAATGAACACAGAAAATGCTTGAATATTTGTACAGAGAAACATCACACTTTGGCAGCTCCATTATAATAATTATTTATCTATGTACATTCATACTTATCATCACATTTGAGGTCGTCGCACATCACAACGGATCGGCACCACATAATCCAAAAGTAAAGCATTGAAATATGACCTTTAAATCGGGTTGCGTACGTAACATTTTTGTACCAGTAGAGGGCGGGTTGACGGCGCGCCGACGGCCCGTATTAGACTAGAAAAATGACACATACGCAACACGATTTAGAGCTCACATTTCAATATGTACTTTGAGGTGGTCCGGTGCCGAGGCGTTATCATTTGCGACGGTCCTTAAACGTCCCATAACACTAATGAATTTTAAATACAATAGCCGAAAACCTTCACAATTTGTCGAAAATGATCTAGAATTTGCCATCGACCAATAAACGTTACATTGTACATTTGAATCAATCAGAAAATAGCATTTTAATGATCAATGACATAACCAGTAACACTTTTTATTTAAGGCCAACGTATTTGGTCGTTAGTTTATTTCTGAATTGCCTTCTCACTTAGTAAACATTTCTCTACAACCTGTAAAAACTATTATTCAGGTACAAAAACTATTTAACGGTACTATAGGCACAAGAAAACAAACCTTTCACTACATCGCCGTGGTTCGTACAGCTGAAACTTGTGTTTCCTCTCAGTAATGTGGTAATAGTAGAGTTATTACAAGGTATTGACGTAAGGTTATGGACTGTCGAGTTGCTGTATAATGCTCTTATATCATCTTCCTTGAAGATAAGTGAGCCGTAGCTGAGGTAGGCACCCCAGATGACGACAGTGGTAATGATTTTCGGACCTATACCGCCAACTGCCTGCGGGGGACAAGAAATTTAAAATTAATATTTAAATAAGAAAAACATATCGTTACAAATCAGAGGTGTTCCCAAGTGTGAACGGTGGAATGCATTTATCTTTATTAGGCATATATTAAGGGTGAAAAGCGGACCAACTGAACTTCTCTGAATGGTGTCTTTCTCATATTATTTTTTACAAGCGTAAACTTATCGCAGGCATTTCATCAAATCCCAATTGCAAGTAATATTTGGTTCGCAAGACAGGTTTTGTAACGCCGGAGAGATATTCAAATTTAGACCGTTTGCCCCTTGGACAGTCTAATTCTCCTGTAGTTTACCAAATCTTAGTGAAGAAAATATTGTGTTAACTAGTAACAATAAGTTTATTTTTTATATTGATGACGTTTTTATGCTTACTACACGTCTGAACGGGACGGACTAGACTAGAACGTCTGACAATAGTTTTGTCACAGAATACGGTGGTTAACTTTAAATGGTAAATTATTTAATTCGAGGTACATCAGAGTACAATGTGATATGTTTTAAATTACGCATAGTTTGAAATTAACGGATACTTAAATATGCAATGAAGCGCTACAATTGGGCGATTTTTTGTTTAAGTAAAGCTTCCGGCGCATAGGCACGCCACTGTTTTAGTACAAAATTTGATAACCCGTTTCTCTGTTGTTTTTCGTTATAGACCAAAGTACCTTTTTCATCTGGTACTGATACTTTAAAAGGCACCATTTTGCCAAAATGTTGAATATTGATTGTTCGCTTTAAAACGTATCGGAACGCACATTGTATGTGTCAAGATATTTTATTATTATTGATATGGCAACACGAGTTGTCGCGGGGTAAATTGTCACAAGTCGTGAGACGGCCATATTGCGTTTTCAGACAACAAGAGTGGCAAGAGGTGTGTGTTTGATATTTCAATGAAATTTGTGTCTAAAAAAGTGAAACACACCAGTTAATCAGTGTTAACTGTGATCCGGGACGTCTACGCGAAAAGTTTCGTAAATCCAATAATAGTGAAAAGTGATGAGAAAAGATTTTCATTTCCACGTTTTACTGAAATCGTGCTACCTTTAACGGGTTGGGCTAGCCCAGGGTTAGAGGGTTGCGTTTAGGATCCTAGTCTGCTGACACGCTGGCTGGGCTGGTCATTTGCCAGAAGTCTCCGTGCCGAGGTCGACGACCATCAACGTCAGAAGAAGAGAAACGCACATCCAGGGGACCTGTGCTTTCCTCTGAGCCAGGATTGAGTCGTGACCCGGATCGAGCGCAGAGGTCCCGTCCAGGACGAGAAGGTGCACGTGTATGTGAGTGTTTGAACATTTACCCCTATAACGGGAATTAGTATATAAGCCCCCTTGTGTGGAAAACCCCTTTCTGGCAGGGTTTAGTTTCTGTACAATATAAATGGGTCCAGCACGCGAAATCTAAATTGCACCTGTCGAGAGGGGGGTTTATCATACATTGATTTCGTTTTAAGGATATCAAGCTGGATAGATTTACATACAAAGTTGTTTTCTTGCCTTAAGTTCTACCTATACCAAATTTTTACATTTCAGCCAGATAGTGACGTTGTTTTTTGCCTGTATTGAACTATAGAGTACATAAACTTTAGTGTACAACGAAAAAACACAGAAACGGTTTATCAAATTATGTAGTAAAACGGTGGCATGCCTCTATGCGCCTAAAATCAGAAATGATGGCGTGAAGAAACATCAAACACTTACCATCCTCGAGGTGGGTATGTGCGCGACGCCGGCGACAATGGCGTTGGGCGGGGTGCCGACCGGCATGTGGAACGCCATGGAGCACGCGAGCGTGGCGGGGATCATCAGGTACCGGGGGTCCAGGTTCAGAGTACGGGCCTGGAAGTTTTTAATTACACCATGAGAACAGGGGCGGGTTTCAAACGAAATTCTCGGTCTTAAAAGTAACAGAGATAAGGGAAAGCACGCTAGTATATCAATTTATAACAGTCGAACTTTTGTATTATACTATAAAATTATAGGGGCTCTGCAGCCGCACAATGCTAATATGCTGGTTCAGTTTCATTTAACAATTTCACACATTTTTTTATGTAAAATTTATCCCAATTTACAATTTTTTTTTGACTTTACATTTACGTACTCATAATATTTTCCACTGTTTTTTGTACAATTGTATATTAGTTGACACAATAAATAAATATAATAATAATTTCGTTGATTTACTTGGTAGATCTTTGTAAAAATTGTAATGTTGAGATATATCACTCGTCTGAAGAATAGGTCTGGTAATGTTACGCTAAGAATAAGTTTCTTGCACGAGTTTCGTATAATTTTTAATAGCACAAGTGCGGAAAATGCCGACTTTACGCAAGCGCAGCGTGCGTAAAGAGGTCATTTTACGCACAGTGTGCTATAAAAAAAATTATAACGGAGTATATTTATCATTATTATAACAAATTATACAACATAACATTATAATTGACAATCTTACAGCTTTGATAAAGAACGGCGTGTCTAGATTGCTGTATCCACTAAGTACGTTCGAGGGTGAAGGAAAACAACAAAGTATAAATGCTACTAGGTACATTTCTACGTATAATGTTGACTAAGCGTGGATCTAAATAAAAGTGACCAAAACCGTCTACTCACCATATTAGCGAGCACAGGTAATATCAGATTAGCGATGGCGACGTTAGAGGTGAACTCCGTTATAAACTGGGTCACTAGAACCACCACCAGCAGGACTATGGACGGATGTAGACCCTTCAGGCCGTTGAGCGAGGCGCCGATCATTGAAGACAGACCAGTGGCCTTACTGCCTTCAGCCAGGGCGAAGCCACCACCTGCGCAAACACATGGTTCATGAGAGATTACATCAATTTATTTTGACCGCCTTTGTGGCTGAGTGGTGGAACGCTCCCCGAGGTTTTGGATTCAATCCCCGCTATCCATCCATCCATCAGCCTGTTTCGTCCACTGCTGGACATAGGTCAAGATTTCACCATTCTTGGCGATTCTCGTAGAAGGAATACCCACACTCACACACGTTGAGCAGACGGGTTGGCCGAGCCGAAACCCTCGCACCAGTGACCCCGCTGCCCGTCACCAGTCTGTGTTTATAAGTCTCGAAGTTGGTATGGATATACCGCCATCAATCGGTCCCAGGCAATAGTGGGCCGCCTGGTTGTGCCTGTTTGAGAGCTGTCCTCTTACTCTCCCCCGGATAGCTTCAGGGGGTTTGCGAGTAACATGGTGGTACCTCTACGGTCGAGCCCGGCACCATGTCACCAGCTCCACCACCTGCAGCGATATGGCTCACCAACCATCACGTTTGGGACGTAATAATCATCGGTAAAAGCAGGTGCATCAAGTGTGCACCGTGACTTGTATTCCAGTTATCGTGTGGCTAATTTTATTGCGGGGTGAGAACTCCAGCCAGAGTTTGTGCTTTTACCACCTCCCTGAAGATGCGTACAAGACCTCCGAGGTTATCTACTGCGGAGGAAAACAACAGCCCTCATTTCTTCATACTTTGGTGCAATATCATTCAGGACGGATTAACGGGCTTTCCATGTCACTCAAAACGGACACAAATTGTGCTTCTAAGGGATTTTGACCAGCAACCTCCAAAGTATTATAAAAAAACAAGGTAGATCCAGTTACCCAGCAAGAATAGTAGACCCCAGGGCACTTTCTCCTTCAAGATGTTCCAAGTGACGATGCCAGGGGAAGGTTTAGACGCGGCTAGCTCTTCATCTGTAAATATAATAGTTAATTTACAGACACGACTAAAATCAAGGCCTGCTCCATAGAAACAACGATTCCGGGCACATGCACACATAGACGAGTACGTACGACGATCGCGGTACACTCGTACATTGGCATTCGACCGAACCCTACCGAGATCGTCGTACGTACGCGTCTATGTGTGCGTGCGCCCGGAATTGCTGGTTGCATGGAGTTGGCCTTCTGTATGTATTTATTTTGTGCTAAAATCGCCCACCGACGCCCGGCGATCATGACATCCCTTTTGCACGCGCTGAATTTGTATATTGTATCCTGCTCTAAGTGATGAGCGGCAATCAAACTGAACGCAGCCCAGAAGTATGATCCGGTTGCAATTAGAATAGGAATGGAAATAACCGTTAGCGCAGGAGTATTTAGAAGTACTTATTGACTAGTAGTTAGCCCCGAACTTTGAACTCGCGCTCGCCCAATTCGTGCTTGACCGATTTGGCTCATGTTTGAACTTGAAAATTCTATTTGCCTTATTTATAGTGAAGAAGGTGAGACTGGAGAATTGTGATTGTGTGCGTGCACACCATTGACATTGTGGAAAGCAACTCTTATAACAGTCCAGGCAAGGTCTGTTTTCAAAAAAATATGATTTGACTTTTATCATATTCTTCTTTTGTTACGATGTATACTTTATGTTTCCATGATTTTTCAAAAATAGACCTTGCCTGCACTGCTATAAGAGTTGTTTTCCACAATGTCAATGGTGTGCACGCACACAATTGCAATTCTCCAGTCTCACCTTCTGCACTGTACTCGCCTGCCAAATTTCATGACATTCCGATCAACGATACTCGAGTTATCGTCGAACAAACATACATACAAACGCCGGATTGTTTCAGTAGACTCGGTGATCCCGCTCGCTCGTTCAACTAGTAGTTCGCCCCGAACAGTGAACTCGCGCTTGACCGATTTGGCTCATGTTTGAACTTGAAAATTCTTTTTGCCTTATTTACTTGCCTGCCAAATTTCATGATATTCCGATCAAGGATACCCGAGTTATCGTCGAACAAACATACATACATACAAACGCCGGATTGTTCTAGTAGACTCGGAGAAGTTTGTTCGCTTCGCTCACTTGCTCAATTACCTATCTAAGTAGGTACCTATACACATCGAGTGAAGTGATCTAATCTTTGCGTTTTATGTTACGATACTTGTAATAGTTAATCTGATTAATAGTGTTGCTTCTCTAAAACATTAAATGATCGCTGATCTACGAGGGGTGGCTGATATAAAATCTCCTTTGTTAAAGAAAGTTTAAAAAATGTTACTGGCCACTATATTCTCGTATTATTTGTTTATTCCTTTTTTAAAAATTATGACACTTATTTGTTTCTACGAGTTCAAATTTTTTTGTCGCGTCTTCGTTTTCATCAAGTTGCAATAAAATTAAAAATGGATAAAATTGAGTATCGCGCTGTGATTAAATTCCTCGGTAAAGAAGGGAATACGCCGACGCAGATCCGAGAGCGCATGTTTAAGGTGTTCGGAGATTCATGTCCTTCCGAATTTGTAATAATGTTTTGGTCAGAGCTGTTTAAACAAGGCCGTGTGAGCTTAGAAGACGATCCCCGTAGGGGAAGGCCCATTTCTGCAGTTACCGCAGATAATGTGGAAAAAGTGAAGAAACTGATCCTTGCCGATCGGCGAATTAAGCAGTGGGAAATAGCTAGAGATGTTGGCATTAGCAAGGAACGAGTTCATGAAATAATTCATGAACATTTGGGAATGTCCAAGGTGAGCGCGCGTTGGGTGCCTAAAATGTTGACCCCGTTTGATAAGCAAAGGCGTGTGGAATGTTGTCAGTCATTTTTAGACTTGGTAAAGGATAAAGAGGAAGAAACTATCTTGCGAATAGTGACCTGTGATGAAACTTGGATTCGTCAGTGGGATCCCGAAAGCAAACAAGAATCGATGCAATGGAAATTTAAAGGGGAAAAACCACCAAGGAAGTTTAAGGTCCGGCTGTCAGCGGGCAAACTAATGGCAACCATTTTTTGGGATATTGAGGGGATTCTTATGATAGATTACCTGCCAAAAAACACCACGATGAATGCTGAATACTATGCAAACTTACTTGACCAGCTACGCAAAAAAATAAAAGAAGACAGGAGGGGCAAACTTAGCAAAGGCGTTTTGATTTTGCATGATAATGCACCCGCGCGCACGGCCTTTAAGGCGCGGTCATCTCTGACAAAAAACGGCTTTACAGAGATCAACCACCCACCCTATAGTCCAGATCTGGCTCAGTCTGACTACTTCTTATTTAAAAATTTAAAGAAAAATTTCAGAGGGCGCAGATTTTCAACAGACGAAGAGATGAAGGACGCTGTGAATGACTATTGTGACGATCAAAATAATAATTATAATTTTAATGGTATGCTGTCACTTATTGACAAATGTCGTAAGTGCATTTCAGTTGCAGGGGACTATATTGAAAAATAAAACAAAAATTATTAATCTATGTATTTTCTTTCATAGTCAGGTAGATTACTTTTCAGCCACCCCTCGTATTTCAAATATTTACTAGATCAAATTTCAACAAATCTGTCACTATTTGCCAAATATTTCACAATTTGTAATATTTCATTTTGAACGTTATTGACTCTATAGGTTTTTCGATAAACATATTGTTATATCATGTAAAAGTAATCGCAGTATAAACTATTATTTAAAAAAAAACATATTTACACGAGGAAGAAGACGTGAAGAACTTAAGGAAGTCGACAGACATCGGCAGAATGAACATCAGCACTACGATGAACATGGAAGTCACTCCATCCTTCACTTTCCTGGAACATAAAAACCTCTGTCAGGTGTATAGTTACTTTACTTAACGTTTAACAAACGTGCGATCATAGTGCGAAAATTCATCTAACAGAATGGCGAGCGGTACCGTGTGTAATATTACAGGAACAATTTGGAGCCACTTTTGATCCCCTCATAACTTAAATACTATTTCACATAAACATGTAAAATTTGGATCATATATTGAGACTTGCAAGATACATATGTGCTCCCAATTCCATAAACATACCCCAAACAGATATTTAGATATTAACGTCCAAAAATCGTCAAATTTATCACTGACTCACATATAGATAAAAACTATAACCCAGTTCCAGATGACTTAGAAAGTTCAAATTTGGCATTCAGATAGGTAGTTCGATAAATACAAAGGAATAAATAAGAAACTAGTTTATCATTTTACATAATTTTCAATTTCTTGGTTCTTTTAGGAACTTATAGTGCCAATATTAGATTATGTATGTCGTAATTTCTGTACAAAAAGTAATGATATCCCATCAAAAACATAAATGTGAAATGAGAGCCAAGTTCATGCCTTGTTTGTTTACTTCAACGACAAAAGAGTTGAGATCTAAATGGGTGCCAAGTTCAATGGTCAGTCCTGAAATTTATGTATAACAACATAAAATATTTTATAACAACTTGAAATATCATTTCTTCTTATAGCTTAGGATAATATATTGAAGCCTAAGGTCTGACTTGGGTAGTTCAAGTATATTGGTTTGTAATTGTAATTACTGATACCTTGCACACGACGCTACTCAAGTTGCAAGGTTTCAGTCACACCCTGCACAAATTTAATATTTCTTATTTGCTCGTTCATTTTTCACAACAAAAACCTCGGGTAACCAGAAGCGCGGCAACCGGCACGACGCGTCACGCGTTGCTAACGCGTTACTAACCCGAACCTCATATGAGAATGTATGGGCGGTGATGCTAAAGCAACTCGTTAGTAATTTAAGTTTGTAACTAGTTCTTTTTAAGTACCTCCATGTGCGAAGGGCCTAAGAGTTGAAGTGACTGGGCTACCGTTGTGGCCTGCCCAAGGTAACTAAAATGTATGTAAGAACACTTACATGCTGGTGATGACGTCAGCCCAGCCCATCATGAAGCCTGGCTTGCGGAAGATGTACAGGAACACAGCGAAGATGAAGAGGAAACCAGACGCCTGCGAATGTACACATACACTTTACTGGCCAAATTATTATATTGTGATTTGTTTTATATCCAGCTGGGTCAGGATGGCTATTCTTGCATAATTTTTCACTCGCAATATCAATAGTTCGACTTTTGTTTTAAGTATGATAAATGCCATGTGATGTAAAGTGAAGTTACTAAAACTCATCAAATTAAAACTATGGCATACAAGGAACACGTTCTATGGGTTTACAATCAGAAAAATTAATGCATATTTATAGAAAATCTCTTTTTAAATCACCCGAAACCTTGCTAATACAATTTTTTTGAACGTGCCAGAATAGACCAGGAATGACTTTTTCTTAAATGGGCTTGGCAATTGAAAAACGAACATTGAACGATCCTTGTTTTTCACTAGGATAAAATTTTATAATACATTAAAATTCGTTTTACAGGCTACGAAAAATAAAAAAAAATCGCCTTTGTATTTTATTTTGTGCAATAAAGAATTTTACTATTATTATAAACATGTTATCCAAAAATAAGGAGAACAGTCATAAGTTGTGCGTACGGGAACGAGACCACGAGCTATCACCTTAAACGTTTTAATTTTTTGCGACAACGTTTCACAATGATAAATATTAGTGGTCTCTAGCTCATGGAGTCAGGGGGCACGCCCTGGCTCCATGAGTTGCAGCACGGGGCCGGGCCCCCTAACTCCGTGAGTACGTACCTTTTCATGGAAGGTGACAGGTCCGAGGTTCCTGTACTGCTCCCGGATGACCTTCATGGTGGTGTCGGACCCTGATGATGCCACATTCACCTTCCTTGCTGCCTCGCTGTTTGGCCTGGATACATGTAAAAAATATATATATATTTATATAACCACATTTCGATGTATGTTTTACGTATCGCGAAAGGATACTAAATCTAATTTGGATGGTCAACGTCCGTTTTAAATAATGAAATATATGTTATTTTCAAATTTTTCCTATACGTATGGTATAAACCCCAATTGTGAACCCAAATTAGAAGTTTCCAAGCCTACTGGAAGTGCCTTATAGCTTTCACGGTGAGCCATTTATATGAAATTGATAACGTTAAGAGCAATAACTTATTTCGCGTTGAGCTAGAAGCCTAATTTGTTAAAAGCACATTTATAGTTGTTTTGCACGATCATTTACAAAGTAACGAATAAAATAACACAACCTTGATAGAAAATCTTAATCGACATTAAACTACAGTCACATTTAATTACTTTACATTGAAAAATAAACCATCATAAATTGTGCGTTTGGCAACGAAATGTGGAGAACCGCCTTAACTAACCGATCGGTTGAAGTATCATATCAATAAAACCCAACATTACCTGAACAAGCCCATGAAGGTGACCTGCAGAGAGATCCACACGAGCAGCTGCATCAGCAGCATTGGCGGAGTGCTGTACGCCATGAACCAAAAGAAGTTTACCGAACCGGAGATCTCGGGGAACTCGCTGTGGACAAGCGTTTATACAACGTACAGCCTGTGGCATCAAAGTCTAGCGGTAAATGTTAATGCGCAGTCAAAAATAAGGTCTCGTGGCGGAGGAAGCGGCGCGCGGGGCGGGCGTACATACTCATGCGTAAGCGCTGATTGGCTCCCCAATTGTACCCAGGAGCAGCTAGTTTCGTTCACCTTTCTTGCTGCAGGCGTATAAACTGGTGGCTTTGGGTTGCATCAAAGAAGTCTCCTGGAGTGATATAAACTGAGGTACAACAAACATTCATCCATCAGTCTGGTTCTTCCACTGCTGGACATAGGCCTTTCCAAGATTTCGCCACTCTTGGTGGTCTTCCTGGAAGAAATTCTTTTACTCACACACGCTAGGCAGGGTTTGTAAGTGCCTTGTCGAAACCCTCGCACCAGTAACACCCTGCCCGTCGTCAGGCTGTTTAATATAAGTCCTAGGCATGGTGGACCAACTGGTTATGCCTGTTTAAAAACTGTCCTGTCACTCTCCCCCGAATAAGTTCGGGGGGTTTTCTGAGTAAGATGGTGGTACCTACACAGTCGAGCCCGGCGCCAGCTCTGCCACCTGATACAACATCTGATTACTCTAAATATGTCTAGCGCACCCTGGACGTTTACACCAGACCAAGCTAACAGACAAATCCTTTCACTTCAACTGGTAGGTTTCGGCCGTGGCTTGTCACCATCGGCCTGACGAAACCGTAACACCAAGCGACTAGGCAGGACCTACAGATTTCGACATTACATCTTCTTTTAGGCCGCAACGATTCCGTATGTCGATTTCTTTCACTCTATAATTAAATGTCAAATCCCCACTTGGAAATGTCTCTGACTTCCTCTTTAAGGATATGGCATGACGATATGTTTCTTTTTTGTGGTTTTTGAAGTGCAACTGGTAGGTTTCGGCCGTGGCTTGTCACCATCGGCCTGACGAAACCGTAACACCAAGCGACTAGGCAGGACCTACAGATTTCGACATTACATCTTCTTTTAGGCCGCAACGATTCCGTATGTCGATTTCTTTCACTCTATAATTAAATGTCAAATCCCCACTTGGAAATGTCTCTGACTTCCTCTTTAAGGATATGGCATGACGATATGTTTCTTTTTTGTGGTTTTTGAAGTGTAGAAAGTGTTAAAACTCACGAGTCAAAGATCCCCTTGAAGGCGGAGTTGGTGGCGGTCCCGACGAGGGTGCCGCAGCCGCCCAGCGTCGACGCGTACGCGATGCTCAGGTAGTAGCAGACTGTGATGTTACTCGGTATTGGGACACTGGAACAGTAAAAGAACAGTTGAAGGGAGATTATTTGTATGGAGGAAGAGGATAATACACCTATAATTACAGGTCCTACCGTTTAACAGAGTCGTTTCGTGACGGGAGAGGTGACATCGCGGTTTTCTCTCTCTAGAAGTCTCGCGACAGTCACATGGCGTCATCACTCCCCTCCCGCACCGCGCAGCAACCTCGGGAACCGACTTAGTTAAACGGTAGGTCCGTAGTTTAAACCGATTACCATTTAAAACTAAATATATCGCATATAATTAAGCTTAGTTATTGACCTTTCAAGAACTACTTAACGTACACTAATGTATTAAAAAAACACCAAATTGAAAAACAAAATGAAAAATGATTTTTTTTTATCGTTGATTCCGTTTAAGGATAACTTATTTGACTAAAAATGCTAATTTTTGGTGGCATTTACATGTAGCCAGAGCCTTAGAAACGCTAGACTCAAATTAATTATGAATTTGGCTTCATTCTTTGATGTGCTTTGAAACAGTTTTCAAACTTGATAAATCATCAGTAAAAAAACATGAATAAATCTATATTTTACTCTTTTTGAGCCTTTATTTACAATATTTATATGGAAAAACACTATATATATATTTATAAATACAATTTTCGATATATTTCGGACCACGGTATGGGGCCGTCATCAGTCGAATGAATTCGATTTTCTTTATAAATATTGTCAGTAAAAAAACAGTGCTTTATACTTTGTAAGCTCAGTATTGAATACTCTGTGAGTGTCTTGGTTTCTTAGCGCATATCTATGTCAAGAAACCTATGGTCTAATTTTCATGCTCCTAAATCCAACCGTTTGGTTTAAGCATTGATTCATCAGTCGGGATATATAGGTACAGTACGCGCGTGAACTGAATGCAACTCTAGGGAATGCGCTATATATATAGACACACACAGCCGTTCTATCCACACACGGCATTATACAGCAGGCGTATAAGGGAAGTGTGCGGACGGCGGGGGGAGCCGCTCCCGCCCTTTACCCCACGCCCCGAATGCATTCAGTTCACGGCGAGTGTTGTTGATAGAGCGTTATCTTTAAATTCTTTAGGAACATGAATTTGACTTCTATGTCTATTCCTAAAATGTTGTATTTCAATTTCCCAAAATGTTGACTTTTTATAGTGTTGAATTCCTAAAATGTTGAATTCCCATAATATTGAATTTAAATTTCCCAAAATGTTGACTTCTTATAATGTTGAATTCCCAAAATGTATATTCCTATAATGTTGAATCCCCCTTTGGTTTTGGTTTTCTTCACATATTTGTGACAGATGTCAAAAGTGACAGATGTTTTAGATAGGTATTTATGTCAATAACGCAACTTACTCCTCATCCCCACCCTTAGCGACAGCCTTGTCCTTTCCGTCCTTCCCGTTCTGCAGCGCACTCTTCCTGTTCGAGTAGACGTCGCCCAAGCCCTGCTCCTCCAGCACCTGCAGGATGGCGTCCACAATCGGCACCATCATGGTGGTGGCCGCGGCGTTCGACACCCACATCGATATGAACATCGTCACGAATGTCAGCCCGAAGTTCAGTCTGGGGAGAGAAGGAAGAAATATTCTATGGCTCAATGTATAAAAGAGAGGGTTCATTTTATTGGTTTTCTTACTTACAGACAGATAACCTGCCATCCGCTGTCATTTATTACTACATAGGTAACACTAAAAGTTTCCGGAACTGGCCACTTACATAAACAATATTTAAAAATTTATTGCAACATTTGAAAATAGAACTCTTTGGCTGTAGAATGCAGTTTGTTTCATCTGACTGTCTTTTGTTTTTACCTTGTGGCGCCATTTAAAAAATTGTGTGTCTGCATCAACATGGATTTAACTCGGGAAAATTTTTGTAGTATGATTTTCTACGATTTTAAGTGTAATTTGACAGCTCAACAGAGCATCGCTCGGCTTGAAACAGCTTTTGGCAATGAAGCGCCATGCAAGACGACTGTTTATAGCTGGTTTGCAGAATTCAAGCGTGGTCGTATCAATATCAGTGACGAATCTCGCGATGGTCGGCCGTCCACCGCTGTGACCAACAAAAACATCGATGCTGTGCGCCGTATGATTGAAACAGACAGGCATGTGACCTACCATGAAATTCGCGCATCCTTAGAAATAGACATGAGTCAAATACAATCAATCCTACACAAACATTTGGGTGTGAGAAAGCTGTGCTCGCGGTGGATCCCACACAACTTGACCGAGGCTCAAAAAACGGACCGCGTCACTTGGTGCAGTGCCATGCTTACCAGATTCAACGAAGATGCGTCAAATTTGGTGTGGGACATAGTAACAGGTGACGAAACATGGATTTATTGCTACGATCCCAAAACAAAGCAGCAATCGAGCGTATGGGTCTTTCAAGCTGAGCCGAAACCAACCAAAGTGGCGCGCGTGAAAAGTGCATCTAAGCGGATGATTGCTTCTTTTTTTAATAAAACTGGACACGTGGCTACTGTTGCTTTAGAGAATCGTCGTACCGTGAATAGTGACTGGTACACGACCATTTGTTTGCCGGAAGTTATTGACGAACTCCGTAAAAATAACCGTAAACGCCGTATCATCCTGCACCACGACAATGCTAGTTCTCACACGGCCAGACAGACAAACGACTTTTTGAAGACGAAAAATGTAGAACTCATGAGTCATCCTGCATACAGTCCCGACCTGGCACCTTGTGACTTTTTTCTGTTCCCAAAAATTAAGAACCAATTACGCGGTCAACGATTTTCATCACCAGAAGAGGCTGTCGAGGAGTATGAAAAACACGTTTCAGAGTTCACCACAGGGGAGTGGCACAAAAGTTTTCAAAACTGGTTTGATCGAATGAAAAAGTGCATAGACGCCAAGGGAGATTATTTTGAAAAACAATAAATTAATTTTGTACCTTTAATAGTATTTTTTCATATTCATTCCGGAAACTTATAGTGCGTCCCACGTATTATGTAGACGGCATACAATGTATAATGTCTACACAATTGTAATGAATGGCCATACATGTCCGCTTAGTGTATCCCGGGGGTTAACTAAAATGATCCAAAATTGGCGTAAATAGCGCCATTGGCCAGAGGGGGCCTGGTTACTTAGAAAAAATTAAGTACTGATCTAAAAGGTAGTGTAGTGTGTACTTTAAAAGGATTCATAGGAAAAAGGTTCAGACTATTATAGAGTCGAGTATGTATTAATATATATTCATGTCCACTAGGGTCAATCTCAGTCTCATTGATTACTTTGACTCGTTCTAATTCTTGTCAATCATAGTCATACCTAAAATAAATATATATAATTTAGCTATATAAAGCCTTTAGTTTCTTTTAACTTGTATTAATAATGAAAAAAAATATTGATTTTCGAAATATATTTCGGCCCACTATGGGGCCGGCATCAGTCGAATACTTAAAAGACATAATGTAAAAATGACATGATGATATATACATTGTATATATCATCATGTCATTTTTACATTATATACATTGTATATATCATCATGTCATTTTTACATTATGTCTTTTAAGTATTCGACTGATGCCGGCCCCATAGTGGGCCGAAATATATTTCGAAAATCAATATTTTTTTTCATTATTAATACAAGTTAATAGTCATACCTAAAAAAGAAATGAAACGATGAAGTACAGAAACATTAATCAATACATTAAGTTCTGCCCCCTTGTTGTATAATTTCGAAATCTATCGCAATCGGTTTAAATGTATTGTGTTTAGGCTAGAAATGACATTGCACATTATTTTTAAATGTGTTGTGTTTGGCTAGAAATGACATTGCACATAATTTTTAGCCAATCACGATATATTTGAAAGCGATGGCGGTAAATGTTAAAGTTGGACAATAAGGTTTCTGGCCTTCAAAAATACCTTTAAAACTCACTCGGCAAATACGAAAAATATTTTTGTGCCTCTCTAAGTCATGTTATCTTGCGCATTTCACATAATGGGTCATTGAACCTGGGTCCTGACCACTTAGCGAGTCTCCAGTATGAATCTAGCTGTACAAACAAAAGTCACTTTATATTATAGTGTAGGTAGATGTAGATTTAGATAAAACATATAAAATGTTTAACTACATTTCAAATCTTCAGATTCCAATGTCAAGTTTATTAACAAGTTTACTTCAAATATACACAAATAAAACCTTTGCACTCTAAACACGTACAGTACCATTTGAGTAAATGGCAGCAGCTTCGCTTATATTATTAAATCTTCACCTTTTTCCTAATTGATTTATTAATTAATATAACTGTTTTGAAGCATAGGTATATCAGGAAAAAATAAGTCTTGTTAAGTTCCAAAGACCCATAACCAACGAGGTTATAACATCATTGCCCATAACAGATTATATATAACCATGGATTAATATCTATGATATAACTAGGTACCGATTTCATCTCAAGTCTTTTATGTATTTTCGCTAATACGTGAGGAATAGGATACGATTTTCCCTACAGGGTTTCTGAGAGCTAAGTGCAAGTTGCCTATCATTGCTCTGAGTGCCTATCGAATAACTTTACTACCGCGTTTTGTCCTACACACTAAGCAAAAACGTGTACACAAAACATTGTTTCGCTACACATTTTGTTGATAAGCATGCAGGAGACACGGCTTATCTGGTTTGGGGGTTTTAACCGTCTACCTGCATGGCTGCTGCTTCTTTTGTTATCAGTAAGACAAAAGAAACATGAATGGATTGGGAAAGGCTGGTTACTAAGGATTGTTCCTAAAATAGATTTTTACTTTTGCGAGAATCTAAATTTCTGGTTTTTGACCGCCAGAATTGGCTTATTTGTGCGCCGGCGGAATTGTATTCTAAGACTTCATTCTTCCTCCATACGGCGAATTTTTATTGAAAAATCGGCGGAATTCAAAATAGGGAGAATGAAAAAGTCGTACGGCGGATTTCTTACATTTATGAACTTAGTTCCGCCGTCGTCGTCTTGCATGCATTCCTGCTCTTGATTCTGCTGCTCTTGGTTTCAGATAGGAGCCGCCAATAATATGTATATTTTGAAATTAGGGGGGGGCGGTCTGGTCTATGACTGTAATATAATGAACAAAGATGGCAATAATGGGGGGGTCTAGTCAAAAGAAAAAAAAAAGTTTTAACAACATTTAGCGCAGCGTTAGACGCTGGCGGGGACGAGGTACTATAGATGTTAGCGGGGGGTGGGCGGTATAGCGGGAGAGGAAAACACGTGCAACCGCACGTCAGTCAATCCGACAGTCGCAGCCGCGCAGTCGAATTTCAGTGCAGTTCAAAAGATTTTTATTCAACAAAATAACAATATTTTTTTATACAATGTTATACAAGCTGCAAGACAGCTTATACTCTTAATGGGCAATACGCTCATTTAACTTCTAATACATCCATTTAATTTTATCAATCCTTACATTTTTTATGTTAGTTTACAATGTAGACAGGAACAAGGATTTCAATTTGGTTTTTTTAACATTATTTTTGTACTTTTCCACGTTTTTCAATTCGGAGCTTCCTCGTCCCCGCCAACGGTCGGTCTAGCAAAATCTTCTCAGTCTATAATATTTTTTAGGGTTCTGTACCGAAAGGATAACCAACGGGACCCTATTACTAAGACTGTCCGTCCGTCCGTCTGTCACCAGGCTGTATCTCATGAACCGTGATAGTTAGACAGTTGAAATTTTCACAGATGATGTATTTCTGTTGCCGTTATAATAACAAATACTAAAACCGGCCAAGCGCGAGTCAGACCCGAGCACTCCCATACAACAGACGTGATTTTTTTGCCGTTTTTAAAGATAATGGTACGAAACCCTTCGTGCGCGAGTCCAACTCGCACTTTGCCGGTTTTTCTAAGTACAAGTTTTGATGCCTCACCTCCTATGCGAGCAGCCGACCACCTGGACCGTCCACAAGGCCACTCTCTTCGGCAGCTTGCTATGCTGTACCCCCGCCGCTATCATCAGTCCGCCCATGAACATCATATTTGTCTCCTTCATATAGGAGGCGCAGACTGCGTCAGAGTCGAGGATGCCCATCGTGGGGAAGAGGACTATTGGTAGCATGGACGTTACGGGCAGCGGCAGCAGTTCTAGCACCCAGTAGGTGGCCATGATCAGGACTACGTACATGCATCTGAAGGCCTGGAAATTAGGTTTGGTTAAAGGAGAAAGAGCTGAGCAGGCGAGTGTGAACAAAGGGTGCGATCATAATTTCAACTGTCAAATAACCCAAATTTTTTATTTTGATAATTTCCTGTTTTAGAAAGGCAGTTCCGTATTACACGTTTTACATACTGTGATGACAAACTTGTATTTTGCGGGTGCAAAATTGTTTGGATCGTAATAATTGTAGACGGGATTCAAAATTAATGATTTATTCGGACCATAGACAATTTGTTTATGTTTGTTCATTTGTACTCGTATATTTCTTTACTTTTGCCAAAAGACCTCCCTTCACCGCGAAATACCCTACACAAGTTTGGATGATTAATCAGTCAAAGAGTTCATCCTTAAATAGGTATGAAAATACGCTTTGAAGGCCGTATTTCTTTATTGCGTTAAACTAGCAACTCGAATTTTTCACAAGTATCGTTGTATTGGTTTTGTCAATCCAGTAGTGTGTTGCTTCATTAGATTCAATTAGATACCGGACTGTGACAAATATCTAGATTTTCGTATTTTGTGCTGGAATCTTTATGCCCAACTTGTTAAACAGTGACATCACATAATTATTTTTCGGGTTAAGCTATAGCATAGACGAATAAAAATGGAACGTAGTCTCCGCTAAGCAATAACTGAAACATAGCAATGGCGCCGGTTTACAAGTGTATATAATATGGAATTAGGATTACTATGATGTGAATGTATGTGTGCCGGGCTCGTGCGTACACGCGATTAGGCTTAGTATGGGTGCTTCAGTTTACGGTTGGCGAATCTGCTTCCGACTTTTTTGTTCTTCTATGATCTATGGTTTGTTGGAGTTTCAGATGCCGTCTGTCGCAACATAATTAACTCAAGAACGGCTTGAACAATTTGAACAATCAACCTGAGACCCGGGATATAGCGGGTGTAAATAGACTGCTACCATTAAATGAAACCATATTCTACCGACCCTACTGAACCACTTTTCCCAAGAGTCATACCCGCGGACACCCTTGGTTTGGGAAATAATTGAGTTCCAAACAAAAATGCGTGAACCCTAACCCATCGACATACGGGCGAGTTTAGAGAGAGCGTCGTCTGTAAAATAGCTTCAAGTTTTACGAACGACGCTCTCTCTCAACTCGCCCGTATGTCGGTGCATTAGGGTTCACGCATTTTTGTTTGGAACTCAATTTCCCAAACTAAGGGTGGCCGTGGGTATGATTCTTGGGAAAAGTGGTTCAGTAGGATCAGTAGAATATGTGGTTTCATATAATGGTAGCAGTCTATTTACACGCAGTATATTAAAGACATCAACTTTTGGAATTTCGTGTTTTTAAAACAGGATTTACATAATCATTGAAGGAATTCGAACATTATTTATTATGCACTCTGTGTTATTGAGACCTTTTTTCGGACACCAGCCATGTCATTAATTGTGTTATATTTAGTAGTACAGTTTTTTTTTCACTAATATTCAAAAAAATATTTACCTCTCGGAGGGTCTACTCTATTGTTATAAATGATCAGTTTTTGTTAAAAAGCCAGTGTCGGAAAAAGAAGTCTACATAACACACAGTGCGACGTATATACACTTCGCAGACTTTTAAAATAAACAAAATGTACATAAAGCAAACTTACAGGACCATGGTACATGATGGGAATGGGCAGCAGAAGTATTGGTGTCAGGACAACCAGCAACGACTTCCAGTAAATGGAGAGGAACAGGCCCAACCGTTGCCATAGTGATGCGCTTGACCTACTTCTGGAAAAGAAATATGTGGTGCCACTGAAAGAGAACAAACACACATACAATTAGAAACCTGTACTTCACCCGGCGCTCCGTGTTAGTGTGGCCAGCGGAAGAATAAGCCATTCGCTGGAAACAAAATATAAAATAATTCATAAGACATTCACAATTGCTATGATAAACAAAATGTGGTTGATGGAATTGAAAAACTTTATGGGGAAGCAGAAGGCTAAAAAGTTACTGGTTATAGGGCTCATTTTGCATTGCAGGGAGAAACTTTTGTGCGTAAGTTGTAATATTATATTTGATTAAAGTTGGTTTTTGTCATTGGATTGACATAATGAATGAGCCCATAACTTTGTTTACTTACTAGTCACTACACAGCAAGTTAATTATTTTATTTGACTAGCAAAATTAATAAATTTCATTTTTATGCCATCTGCTTATTCCAAATCGTTGTTCATATTGCAAAAGGTCCTATGTAAAAAAATTTGTTCAATTCCTTCTGTGTCATTAAAGAACAATGAAACAGGCATAATATACATATTTTACAACTCTAACAATGAACACTGGACAATAAACCTAAATATTGGTAAATTGAAGGTAAACTTAAATCTAGCCGCTTTTAATAAATTAATCGGTTTTTTTGCTCTCCTGTAAAGTTGACCTCGGTGACATAGGACCTTTTGCAATATGAACGACGAAATGTTACATTTATTTAACAAGACTATACAACGAATTGATTTAGACTCTTTCCAGATGTAACACTTAGTATATAACGTTTTAGAACTAATAGAGGCAACTTTAAAATGAATCTGGAAAAAGCCTGATTTATATAGATAAGTGATTAAATTATAATCCAAACTTGATGAATGCCTTTTGTGAGAATGTTTTATATACAGGGTGTAAATAGAAACACCACATACTCCAATGATCAAACTGAACAACTTTCCTAAAGAAAATGTAAAAAAATTGGACTTCACCATACAAAAGACACAGTAATACAAAGTGTATTTTTTGTGCAGGCACTTTTATTTGTGTGTTCAAGTTTTTGGTGCACTCATTTTTTGTGCAGTCACGTTTTTGGAAAAGTTGTTCAGTGGAGTAGGGATGTGGTTTTGTTTGATACTACCTGCCCCCTTATTGTCTAACTTCAACATTTTTAAACGTATCGTGATTGGCGAGAAATGACGTTACACATCATTTTCAGCCAATCACAATATGTTTGAAAGTGATTGCGATTTATTTTGGAGTTAGACAATAAGGCCCCTGGTATTCAAGAGACAAATATACTTTAGGAAAGATAGTTATGCATCCATAAAATGATGAATGTTAGATAGTTGGAAGATTGGAAGTTTATTCTGAATCAGTCCTCATGATTGACCACTGTGCAATATCTACAAATTAAATGAAAATGTGTTGGAAAAATACAACATCTCAAAAACATGCCAAAAGGAAGAAAACGGCACAAATAAAACATGCAAAAAAAATGTGCCATGCTAATTTAGTGCCACTTACTAAAATTTAAAGAGTTAGTACCGGGTTGGCACAGGTTTTTAAATATGTGTATTTGCTCATTTTGTAAAGAGCCAGGAGATGCTGCAATAAAAAGTCACAATTCTAATTTATTTTATAAGTTAACAGTAAGGCACATGCTTACAGCAAAGGTCTTGAATTATTAAATGCCTTTTAGAAATGGGGTCAGGATGTCTAGTCTTGATGATTGTCAATCTTTTTTTCCATAGCTTCCCCTTACCTACTACACCCCAACCCAAAAATTTCACTTAGGTAGATAGTATAAAATTATCAAAAATTGCACTTAAACCATACAACCTACTTTATATGTATTTCAACATTTCATACCACTAGGACAGGATTATCTAAACATATGGTAAGATTAGATATCAGTGTCGCTATGGGGGCAAATAAGATAATTTCATGTTTATGCGTGGAGCTAAGGCGCAAAGGCAAGAGATTTTCATGTGGAATTATGAAACATTTTTTATTACCTACTTATTTATATATAAACAATAATCTAAAACTTAAATACAATTTATCTCTAAACCTTTACAAAATTTAAAGTAGTTATAAAATAGATAAAAAACATAATTTTGGGTAGCACTGGATTTAGAGCAGGGCAACCGGGGCTGATGTCCAGGGGCCTCCACAAGTTTTTAATGTTGTACACTATAATTGTTTTTTAGAATAAATAACTCGCCATATACGTATTTTTAACTAACCATAAATAAAAATATAATAAATACAAATCGCATAAAGATGTTAGGGCTCACAATGTTTTTCTTTTTCTATTTGTATTGGCTTTTTCCATGAGATATATGTTTCGTTTTATCTTACTTTAAAAAAATGTAACTATACTTATTAAGAGTAATGTTAAAACACAAAATTGTTTTCAAACACTAAGTACAACCAACTTCATTCTTGCCCAGGGGCCTTCACACCTCAAAATACGGTCATGATTTTGGGCACACATTAGAGAGAGAAATATTGTAGCTGATTTTGAAGGCTTTAATTTTAGTTTTAGTGCTGTCAAAACTAAAAATTTTTGCAAGTTAATTTAGCTTTTAAGAAGTCCGTTTAAGTACTATATTGCAATGAATAAATTTTAGTTTTGACATCACTAAATCTTAAACTAAAGCCTTTAAAATCAACTACATTGATGATTTTATTTTAATCTTAATAAATAAATTATTATGAATGATGTCTCACCGATTATCATCATTGACTCCTACTTCTACGTTGTTGCTGTTAGTAGTAGCCATCGCTACTGCTTTTGGATGAGATTATGAGTTGTTGTGCTCCCGGCTGCTCTTTACATTCCCTACCTGAAAAAAGGGAAAATCAACATTAGGAAAATTAAGGAGCAAAACATAAATGTAATTATGATACACCCAACTACCTACATTATTACTAGAACTAGGATTTTCACATTTCCAAGGATTTTCGAAGGTAACTACGAATACAATTATAATTCAAATTTAACGTGTCATTTTATCCGCGAAAGATGGTTCGTTTTTTTCCGTTGGTTTGGTTGTCTGTCACCGAACGGAGTGTTCCGTTTTGTTTCGCACCAAAGCACAAACAAGTTTACATTTTATTTGGATCCATTACCAACATAACAATGCTAAAAACTGCACTGTTTGTTGTTTTATGCGCGTCCATACATTTAAACAAAAGAATAAAACTTGCTCATAAAAATATTTTTTTGCCTGTGCATTTAAGGTATTTCATTACGATCGAATTGCAAGGGTTGTAAAGTTACGTAATTTTACCAAAAATACTCGTAAAATACGGGAATTTTACGGTCATTTGTATAGATTACCGTAAAATTAACGTCAAGTTATGACATCTTAAATTTTGATTTCTTTTAAATCACGCGCTTATAGTTTCTGCTTTCTGCATTCTGCTTCCGCTCTCTCTCGCGGCGTTCTACTGTCGGTTAGTAACGGCTAGTGTTGCCATTTTAGCCACTTTGTGGCTAGATCTAGCGGATTTTCATCGGTTTTGGCCTTAGACCATTTAACACGGGACCTGGCAAAGCGTGACTCTTAGTACTGAAATTATTCTGCCGTTTTCCACCGGAGGGGAGGTAAACACGCACAGCACACATTTACTCATTCACGCACACTCTTGCAAAAAATGGATATGTCACAATAAATCAAAAGCTGCAACACAAACACAAAGCGTGCACACAAGCAACTTTACATGAACAAATTGTTCATGTACTTTGGCAGAGGGGGATAAGTGCGCTTGCCTAGTCCCGTGTTATATGGCCTAAGGTTTCAGCTAAAAAAAAAATTTAAGAAATAATGATTTCACGTAGTTTTGCCTTTTACTGAGTAGGCAACACCACCGCGGTCCAACCTCCACGCCGCAGTTGTAATCTATGAAAGGGTTTCCCCAATGAATGTTTCTATTTGTTAACTTGAGCAAAATGTTATTTTTTACCGAAGTTACCGTATTTCACGGGCGTAATTTTACGGCTTTGCATCGCTAATTGCAAGTAGCCAACAGTAAGCAGTCTGTGATAATTAATAGGGTAATGTGATGGCGTGCGTTCAATAAACATTACTAGCAGGGTAGAAACACTTGTGTTGCAACGCTGAGTTTTTGAACGGATTCTATCCGTGCGTGTATAAGTATCTATCTATCCATGTTATAGACACTCCAAAAGTCACTTGACTCACTCTTTACAATAGGCGCTTGTTAAAAATGTATCATTGTGCTCTTTTTTTAAGTTTAATGTTCTCCGTAATATAAATTAAATTTTGTAATAACATGTAAGTAAATTGATATTACAGAAATGAGGTCAACGAAGTTTTCAGAATGTCAACTCAAGAATTATAAACAGTTTGTGTAAAATACCACCTTTAAATAACTGCAGCTTTTTAATAATAAAAGCATAGAGTCGACGCGTGGCAATTTTAGCTCAGTGAAATTCGGCCTCTTTTAAATATAAATATTGCTTGTTTCCAAACAAAATAAATACTATCAATAGTATTATATATAGTAGCTTTTGCCTGTGGCTCCGCCCGCGTCAAAAAGATTTTCGTGGAAATAAGGAAAACAAAATAATTTGATTTTTTGAACGACTATATGCAACGGACACCATGTTTAAGCAAAGCGCTAATAAAGACCAATCAAATAAGCCCGAACTCAAAG
The DNA here is from genome assembly GCA_910592155.1 of Ypsolopha scabrella. Classification (NCBI taxonomy): domain Eukaryota; kingdom Metazoa; phylum Arthropoda; class Insecta; order Lepidoptera; family Ypsolophidae; genus Ypsolopha; species Ypsolopha scabrella. The sequence goes on from OU342980.1 coordinate 21,699,729, forward strand.
AGTCTGCTGTTGTCCGTTGAGGAGATCCTGTACTCATCTTCCAGTCCCATCATCAGACCCTGGTCTCCATATTTTACCAAAAAGCTAATAAAGACCAATCAAATAAGCCCAAACTCGAAGAGTCTGCTGTTGTCCGTTGAGAAGATCCTGTACCCACCTTCCAGTTCCATCATCAGACCCTGGTCTCCATATTTTACCAAAGTGCTAATAAAGACCAATCAAATAAGCCCAAACTCGAAGGGTCTGCTGTTGTCCGTTGAGGAGATCCCGTACCCATCTTCCAGTCCCATCATCAGACCCTGATCACCATGTTTTACCAAAGTGCTAATAAAGACCAATCAAATAAGCCCAAACTCGAAGGGTCTACTGTTGTCCGTTGAGGAGATCCTGTACCCATCTTCCAGTCCCATCATCAGACCCTGGTCACCATGTTTTACCAAAGTAATAAGAAGTGTGTCAGGATCGTTGTAGATGGAAATCTATAGTCAGATTAAACTCATACAGCTTTCTCGTATGGGAAAAAATCAATACATAAACCTGGCTGTAATCACTTTTTCAAGCTAAATATTAGCAAGAGGTGTGTCCGGATCTTTGTAGATGTAAATCTGTAGTCAAATGAAACTGATATAGTTTTCCCGTATGGGAACAAATCATTATTTAAACCATAGTATTTCATGTATCTATGCTTAAACCTGGCTGTAGTTACTTTTTCAAGCTTAATATTAGCAAGAGGTGTGTCCGGATCGTTGTAGATGTAAATCTGTAGTCAAATGAAACTGATATAGTTTTCCCGTATGGGAACAAACATTACATAAACCATAGTATTTCATGTATCTATGCTTAAACCTGGCTGTAGTTACTTTTTCAAGCTTAATATTAGCAAGAGGTGTGTCAGGATCGTTGGAGATGGAAATCTTTAGTCAGATTAAACTGATACAGTTTCCTCGTATGGAAAAACAACCGGTTTCATCACGTATAACTAACCATTTGGTCAAGGAACGCCGATAAAGCAGCTAAGCAGCGTTTTTTCTCCCGACATGGTTCACAAATATTGAATTTTCAAACTGAAAACTTATTTTTATTAAAATAAAATATAGCCTATGTTACTCAGCAATAGTATAGCTTTTTATAAAAGAAATAATTTTTAGAATCGGTTTAGTAGTTCCAAAGTTTACCTCAAACATACAAACAAACAAATCTTTCCTCTTTATATAATAGTATAGATGTAGATAATATAATATTAACAAACATGTTCCAAGCATAAGCCGGCCAAAACAACCCATTTTTATAACTATCTTCGTACCATGAAGCCTAAATGTAGCTTATTTTTTGTATGGAAACTTGCCACGCTATTTAATCATTATGTTTGGTCTGCTACATATGTCTTTGTAGGAAACCCAACAAAAAGCTGAGTTCAGTTTGATCGCCCGTTGACGCTTTGCGATCATGATATCTCTTTTGCACGCGTTGAACTTGTCTATGTTATCCTTAGACCATGTTAAATGGTCTAAGGCTGAGATTCAGAGTGCATTTTGAGTCCGAACTCAAGAGGAACTCAATCTTACAAACGTCACTCTAGTATGAGATCACGTCCCTTTTTGACGTTTGTAAGATTGAGTTCGGGCTCAAAATCCACTCTGAATTTCAGCCTAAGATACTATCCTGCTGTCAGTAATGAGCGGGTGATCAAATTAAACGCAGCTCAGAGTGAGTTTTTGTGGTTTTTGATGGCCTTCTGGGTGCTTGAACGTATTGTTCAAATTCGGAACGTGGCCACGCAACACAGTATACCAAAGAAATATATAGAGAACAAGACTGTGCACTACGATACAAAAAAACGAGCTGAGTGAGATGGGTGTTGGCACTCGTTGGTCCCTTTCTAACACGTTAGAAACTCAACAACACTATATAAGTATATTGTATATATTAGATACACTGGCAACTTGCTAGACAAGGATACACGAGTAGCGACAGCTATCTCGTTCGGCTCGTTTTTCGCTTGAAAATGGTATCATAATAATTACAACTTTATTTCTAAGGAAATAAAATCTAGTTTAGTTGACCATAAATTGGACAGTGCACAGTTTTGTTATTATACAATGTCTTTGCACAGTACAGTCAAAGACATTGTATACCTATAGATAACAAGACTGTGCTCTACGATACGAAAAACGAGCCGAGCGAGATAGTTGTTGGCACTCGTTATATTGTATATATTAAATACACTGGCAACTTGCTAGACAATGATACATCAGTAGCGACAGCAATATCGCTCGGCTCGTTTTTCGATTGAAAATGATATCATAATAATTAGAACCTTAACTCTAAGGAAATAAAATCTAGTTTAGTTGACAAAAAATTGGACAGTGCACAGTCTTGTTATTAGACAATGTCTTTGAGTACAGTACACACACATCACATACACATAAGCTCATTTAATTACAAAAAAAAACTAAGGTATAAGAAATAAGGAATAACGGAATCCAGCGATGGCAGTACCGTTGACGAATTCACAATTCAAAAATAAGGAATAACAAATAGGCAATAGCAATAGAATTTTCGTCACGGTGGGAACCTGTTCCTTATATTTCTTATAGCCAGCCAATCGCAGGGCATTTTTCCAACCAAGCGTCGTGACGTGAGTCGTAGGTACCTATCCTTTTTCGTGATGAATCAAAATTACAGTGTAAATTTAAGCACAGAGATGGATCACTCATATTCATTACCGGATTATGCAAGCAAATTGAATATTGTCTTGGAGGAGAAAACCAATTGGAGTGGAGCTACGCACTAATTTCTATGCAAAAAGTCTGTCATTTTCGGTGGGGGACGAGGTAACGTCGCGATGCACGCACACTACAAAATACTCAAACACTAGCTTAATTAAACGATACGCACACAATCACATTCACACACACGGACATCTATCGTTTTTATAGAACCGGTATGCCCGCAGGGCTTATACCTTTGGCAGAGGGGTTCGCCTGTTGGTGGCCCGTCCAGTTGGTTTGTTCGTCCCGAGTATATTGTAGTCTATCGCCTATCGCCTATTGGTTGCTGTGCTATTCCTTATTCCCTATTCCTTATCTCTTAAACCTTATTTTTTTCATTGTGTAATGGGCTTTATAACCCGTGTGGTTAAAGAAACAATCTGTAAATGGCGGCTGGTACTTAGAGTAGCGTCAGCAAAAAAAGTCAAGTGGCAGCCAAACAATATTTCATTTATTAATTTTGAATATATTTTAGGAAGTGTATAGAATGCTGCTATTCTAGCAACTGTTTATTTTATCAAACAAACTTTTTTCTGTATGCAATAAAGAATTTAAAACATATCTCGGCGTTTTGTCTTCAGGCAAAGACAGTGTTAATGCTAAGCCAAACTAATTATTTTTTTGTACATAGGTCGAGACAGCGTGAATGCTAATCCAAACTGATTATTTTTTTGTACGTTGTACCCTGGTGTGCGAGTATAGACAGAGCGACAATGAGAGCGAGATAGCATGAGATGGGTTATCATACAGTGTGTCTCATAAGGCCTTTGAAATTTAAATTTCAAATAAAATTCAAATGGCGCGCAGGAGTGGCGCGCAGCGTGTGGGGGAAGCACCAACGGCCCATCATAAGCCCATACTTTTTTGAGAACGAACATGGTCGTGCGGTTACTGTTACTTCGGAGCGGTATGTGGCAATGATCGAGGATTTTTTTACACCAGAGTTGCAGAATTTTCCAAGTTTCAACACCCGGACCTGGTTTCAACAAGATGGCGCAACTGCCCATACCTCTAACACCGCTATGCCCGTCGTCCATCAACTTTTCCCTAACAAAGTGATATCTCGAAGAGGAGACATTCCCTGGCCACCACGTAGCCCGGATTTGAGTCCAATGGACTTTTTCTTATGGGGTTACCTTAAGTCTAAAGTCTACGAAACAAATCCGCGGTCAATTGATGAACTAAAAGAAAATATCCGGCGAGAAATATCAAGCATTTCAGAGCGTACTTGATAGTGTGCAGTGATAGAAAATTTTAGTCGTCGTTTACAGGAGTGCCAAGAACGAAATGGAGCACATTTGGATGAAGTGATTTTTAAAAAATTATTCCCTTTTAATTTAAGTTACTAAACAATTAATAAAAATTCCATATTAATTTTTTTTATTTAAAGCACTAAAAATATCATCAAACTATTCACGCCGCGCCGCACGGCCATCAGTGTCTCGGAATAACGATTGACGCGATATAAAACGATTATGTCGTGACTCGGAACGCACTATATCTCAACCAAAATAAATTCGAAAACATTGGGATGAAATTGGAGTTTTTCCTGTAATTTTTGCACTAAACAGTATAATATTGTTTAGTTTATCTATTCTATGTTAATCCAGAATCAGTGCCGACCAACATGACCAAAATAGCAACGAAAGCTGAACCAGAGGGTAAGTTCTGTTTTGAACGACTATTGTCTTGCGGTTTTGTTACAGAATTTCTTATTGCTCTACCATTAAGCTGTGCTGTAATGAAACAACATACAGGCAGACTCTGTTTACCTTTATAGTAGCCCTAGATAGAGTCTATGAAATATCGTTTGAAATATCGTTTACGCCGACTAACCTCTCGCTTTTTAGTTCCTATGTTATCATTGTGTGAAGTTTTTGTAGGGATTATTTATGTCGGCATAACACAAATGTTCCGAAAAAAGTTAACAACGACCTCAAACCTTGCTTACCTCTATTTGTGTCCACTTATCTACACCCTAACCCTAACTGGGTTATGATCAGGTTTTATTACTCGAGGAATACACAAGACAAATGTACTGTTACCAAGTCAACAATAGTACATTTTGATACAAGTGAGCTGCGTTGGACATTACAGTCAAAGTGGGATTGCAGCCCGAGCCGAACGGCGAGGGCGTAATGGAGCCGAGAGTGCACATAATCGAAACCACAGCTATGAATTGACAATTTTCTTTGAAAAATAGCGGCGGAGATTTTGTCTGTGGCTATGGAAATAGAGGCACTGATGCATCCGCCAAACAGCCTAATATTGCCAAACAGCCAAATATTAAATATTAACAAACTGTATATTTTTTGTATTTACAACAAAAATTTGAGTTAATTTGTTAATAAAAATAAATAATTATATAAATTAAATGTTTATTTATCATATTTAAACTGAGTTAGTTTATTTATTTGCAAAAAATTTACTATTTCTTAAGACATCAAAACTCTTTGCTAAGATTTTAAAAAAATGTAATGTAAAAAACACTAGTGCGATAATGTAAAGTAAAAAGCATGCGTGTTTCTGCAATAATGGCCACTTTATAAGCAAGTGTGTTGAAAAATATATAACTATACATCATACTGCTTTGTATTAAGCTGAAGGATTTTATTTACAGATATTCTGTAATCAAAAATTTGCGAGTTTTTTGGGTGATTTTCTATATATTAGCTCTACAATGTACAGAAAAGTTAGGGTTTCTAAGCCTACAATGTAAAAGGTAATGTACTTAATAAAAGTCATCAACAATGAGTTGATACTTTATATACAATATCATGATGCCCTCGACATGTAGCCCGCCACGGACTGGTGTTAATACTATTTGGTATTTATTAGCAGTTCGTGAAAATGTATTCCAGGTTAGCCAACACCTCAACTTAACAATAATTAACCAATCTACATCACCTAGCACACAAACTGCAAACAATCTTTTAAGTTAACATGTTTTTTGAAACCATATAAAAATTCACATGGGTGTAGCTTTAGCTTTCTCATTGTTGCATCCATAAGGTGCATCCAAGATACGAAAATGCTAAATAAAATGTTGACCTTCTATAGTCTTGGGGCTGGGCTTGTGTTTGTAGGGAACATGAACAAAATTATTAACGAATTTCACACCAAGGGTAATCAAATCTCGATACTGAGATCTCACGGAGTCTTCAGTATAAATGTGGCTGCTTATATGAAAGTCATGGATAATCCGTAATGGATACAAAATGACCCCCCCCCCCCATGGAATCTGATAAGAAAATATCAAATAAGATAAGGTTCTGTTTAAATGAAATGAGTTCATTTGAAAATGTAATTGAAGTATACTGGAACACATTCCTCATAATCAAGACTATGCTTCAGTACAGTTTAAACTAGAGATGCAATGAATATTCAGCAACTATTCACTATTCGGCCATTTTTTTTATATTCAGTATTCGGCTGAATAGTAGACTGTATTCAGCCGAATACCTAATAATGAAAATAAAAACACATTTTAATCAGAAAGTATATATATCTGGTAAGATGGCAGAAAACTTGTTTTATTCACTACAATCTGCTATATAAATAACTACGTAAGTATTATTAATATTTAAAATAATCGGAGGCATGTTATTGAAGTTAAATATTTTCAATTGTTTGTTGTAAAAAACTTGTATTTAACAAAATCAAAGACAAATTGTGATCACAAAAGTAAAAAACACAAACACAGCGCTGTGCTTGAAAATGAGCTTTCTTCCGCAACCTCGTCGCCCCCGTGTGCCCCCGCACCGGGACAGGCCGTAACGTAACCTTTACGAATGTACGCGCGAAATGCAGAGATCGCTCACCAAATATTCGGCCACTGAATATTTCGGCCTAAAGCACCGCCGAATATTCGGTATACGGCCAAATCACTATTCGTTACATCTCTAGTTTAAACCACCTTATCTCTTCCATAATCTGTAGGAAGTTATGGTAATTTAATGTGAAGAATAGGATATTATTTAATGGGTCTACCCATTTTATACTTTTACTATTCTTTGTTATGGGATAAAGTGGAAAGAATAATCATTATGTAGGTATATGAGAAAATGTAACTACAATGAACAAGTTAATTCAAAACACTAAATGATGATTTACAATTGCCCCTGTCTTTGAATATTAAGATCACAAATTAAGTACTACTAGTCATACATACACCACTGAATTTTATATTTTATGGAGACTTTAATTTATGCAGCCAAAATTCTTACTGAAGACTCAGTAAGTGCTCAGTAACAAGGTTCGATGACCCTTTTTGTGAAATTCGTAAATTATTCTTTACGTGCTCCCAAACGCAAGCCCAGCCCCGAGTCAATTAGTATGGGACATAAAGATTTCATTTTGCGAAACCAGCTAAAAGTGTTATCGATCGATCCTTGTTACTGATCACTTACCAAGCCTCCAGTATGAGTTTGGCTGCATAAATTAAAGGCATTATGTTACTGGCCAAATTCGATTTTAGGACAAATTAGGACAAACTAAAGTGGTTTTTGGTTGTCATTAAAAAGGTTATGCAGGGCAGTCACTCTAACCTACCGGCCCCTATTCTGTACTGAATAATAATGGATTTCCAAAAGGATGACTGAACCTAGTTCCTGATCACTAACCGAGTCTCCAGTATGAATTTGGTCGGTTGATTGAATTTCACCCTATATTGTTTTTAAATGTGACTGTATACAGGATTAGTTATTGAAATCCGAAAATATAGGGAACAGAGAAAAATAGTCAAAACGGTTTCGGGGCTGATTTTGATGAAAACAAAAACTGCATCATTACATTTTTGAAAAATAATTTTCCCAGCCGTTAATCGACAAGTTAATAAAAAAAAACATTCTGTATATTATTGTACCATACGATAGTGTCGCTTATAAGGATCAAATTCTGGGAAGTAATGTCATATCACGAACTAAAGTGCTCATTTTTATTGATTTTAACTGATTAAAATTTTCAAGTTTTCGTATAGTACTTGTTCCGTAACTACATATTAATTAATATGCATAATTTTCAATACAAATCTGGACTCAAAGATTGCTTGACAACCTGCATTCAGCTTCATGTTCTACATACAGTGAGATTGATTTTTTTTTATTGTAACCAGTCAGACATAACACAAAGTGATTATATAAGGATTCTGTTTTATCATTTTGAGGTACGAAACCCTTTAAAATTAAATTAGAATGTGATGCTGAATAGAGGTTGTCAATATTATTTTCAGTTAACGTTGCCTTAGGGTTACTAAAACATTATGCAAGCGTCGGTACGTCTGTCGGTGTATCGTTAACAAAGGCGCACGCATCTTTAACACGTGACAGCCTCATCTACATACAATCGTACCGATTCGTACCTAATTCCAATGTGCCTGGGTAATGTAACCATAGTACTCCTCGGACGAACCAAACAACTGGACAGGCCACAACAGGCGAACTCCTCTGCCGAAGGTATAAGCCCCGCGGGCATACCGGTTATATAAAAACTATAGATAGATGATCACGACGTGTGTGAATGTGATTGTGTGCGTATAGTTTAAGCTAATAGTGTTTGAGTATTTTGTAGTGTGCGTGCATCGCGACGCTGCCTCGTCCCCCACCGAAAATTACAGACTTTTTTGCGTAGAAATTAGTGCGCGGCTCCACTCCAGCTGGTTTTCTCCTCCAAACTATATTCCGACGGGTCTTCGGCCGTAACACTACAGGGTTTATTGGAATAAATTCCCTTGCCTTGTGTCTATTCTTTGTATGTTTGGAGATATCTTGCTTTGTGTGCAATAAGTGTTTATGCATTCCCTACAGGCGCAGCAGGGGCGGGCTTATATTGTATGAGAGAGTATCACCACCCTGCCGCCCGCTCCCCGCGCGATTCCATTTATCGTCATCCCCCGCGTCCCTGTAACGTCGCGGGCGAACACAGGCTTGCATAATGGAAGTTAGCAAGAGGTTTTTTTTTTAGGATAGCTTGGCATTGGTATAACAAAAGGTAGATACAGTAGGTTCTTATATCGTCAACTGAAAAATGGACCTATTCTTTAAATAAGCGCCACTGAATGATAGAGATAGAACGGCAAGCTGAGACAGTGGTGCGAGCGAGACAAGCTACACAAAACAGGCCCATTGGACCTATATTTGCAGGGCCGCGCGCGAGAAGTGGGGTACCGTATCTTCCTTTTGTATTATCTAACATGCTTGGTCATCTTTGGGTGCTTTCGTCACCAAGGGGCCTAGCATGGTGCCACTTTAACACCATTTGACAGTAAATCCATGTATTTTCTGTCAAATGGTGTTCTAAACTGGTGTTAAAGTGGCAACCAGCAGTGGCCTAATGGTAAGAGTTCCCGCTATGACTTCGTTAATTCTTTGTGTGGACATTTTTCATCTACTCGTATAGTAAAAGTTGTTCAGATAGCCTAGTAGGCTTTTGCCCGTTACTCCGCCCGCGTTTTTTAATTATCTGCCCCGTTTTCGGCTTGCGCGTTATTTTATCAAACTCCTTTTGCACTGGAAAACCACATCCAAATCCGTTGAATGGTTCTCAAGTAAAACGGAACATACATTAAGCCTATGATTGGTTGATTCGGCACTCAATATTTCCTCAATCCCGAAACTGACACTCACTTCTTATCCTGCTTTCCAATTATGCTTTTATCTGTACGACAATCTGGCGCCTCCGTTAATAGCTTAGATAGTTCCCTAAGCACGTTCGTGTGCTGACGTCACAACTGAGGATGACAATAAAAGCGATTGCTTGGCGAAACATGGTAGTCCTCTTTTATAAGGGATTTTGTTGCACATTATAGTCACGGCTTAAATAAACAACACTAAGTACTGATATAGACACCACTTAGGTTGTGTTTCACTTTTTAAAGTCAGGTTCTTCCCACCAAAAAACCTTCATAAAGACATCACAATCTAGAATAATTTAAATTGTATTTTATATAGTTATAATATATGTGAGTGAACCTACAGATAGACAAATCTATAATGTAAATATATCGAGGGCATCAAACTATAATATATGTGAGTGAACCTACAGATAGACAAATCTATAATGTAAATATATCGAGGGCATCAAACTAAAAGGGCGTATCTACAAAAATATAAAAGTACCCACTCATCATTTGATGAATATTTAAAAAATATACATATGCCCTTTTAAATTGTAGGCTTTGGCAAATAGTAGCTATAAAACAAGTGAAGCGACCGTAATTTTATCACTATACTTAATGTAATAAATAAGGAGATTCGCCAAAAAAAGTCGGAAATGTCGGATTTTCGAAAATGTGTAGATACGACCTTTCAGCTTGATGCCCTCCATATTTAAACTTACAGACAAACGAAAATAGACATAATATAACTAATAACATGTATTTTTTGTACATATATTTAGCTATACAACGTGAAATTTAAGTCATTTTGTTAAAGAACTTTTACTATGGAGCCAACCCTGAAATCGTGAAAAAAATATCAGCTGTTCCATAAAAAAGTTACCTACTCGACCCAAATGTATGAAATAGCTGATTTTTTTTCACGATTTCAGGGTTGACTTCATTGTAAAAGTTGTTCATATGGACGAGCGCTATCACCATTTTTCGTTAATAAAATGACTTAAATTTCACGTTGTATAATCCAATAAATGAGCCGGAAAATGTGGAAAAGTGGTGGAACAGCATAGATTTAAAAAATTCTTTCTTTCCCGTGCTCTGTAGGCCCCTAGCACTTCTAACATGGAGGACCATATCGAGCTCGATAGCGCTTGATACAGTACTCTGCCTCACTCTAGGGACAGACAGTGTATATCGAGCTGTCAAAGCTCGATATAGTCTACCATGCTAGATGTGCAGGAACTTTCATCCACATTAAACTTTGCATTACCTCCGAAAATGAGAAAGTTAGAGGGGTCTGACCCCCAAAAAATTAGGACCTCAGATTCGTGATCAGCGACCAAAAAAACCCTTTCTGAGGCGAAATAATAATTTTGTTTTTTTTACGTCAGCAACTTTTTGGGACTCTTCGGGGTATTTGAATTCCCTAACTTACTCATTTTCGAAGGTAATGCTGGGGTCAATGCTGACGAATGTTCCTGTGGGTGTAGGGAACACGTCTTTATACACCGCTTGCTCACGAGTAAGTTCTACTAAAAGTCTAGGCGCCCGCGCCCCCCAATAAAAAAAACAAAAATATTGTTTACAATGAAATATTGTAAAAATTATAGGTCATTGAATATCACTTTACACCGTACATTAAGTCTTAAATTGTTATGTTCTTAAATCTATGGGAAAATCTGATTCGAATTTATATCCGAAACCCACGCGGACGAAGTCGCGGGCAAAAGCTAGTTAATCCATAAACAACAGATACAATATCCTCAAGAAGCGGCGGCGGCGCCCGCGCAGGTCTGACGGCCAAGGTTGCACAACGCGCAGCCGCAGCTAAACATAACCGCGGTGATGTCCGGTCGATACCGTTATCAAAATGTGGAACTGGGCACGCGTTCCAAGTTTGTAGTTACATATCGACACAGGAAAATCGAATGTTATTCACACCTAGCCTCAATAGCAAATTTTTATACATTTTCCCCATAAAAAAATCCACCGTAGAATATTCCTCCATATTTCAAATTGACGAGAAAATAATTTGAGCAGTGTTTTTGAAAATTATGCTCAGTAGAATATGCTTTCAGTTAATTATATCAGTATTATATAATTCCTTTGAAAATGCCGTAAAGGCGAAACCGGTCAGGAAATGAATATTTAATAAATTGTGGAATAGTACAAGTGATTTTTTGTTCATTATGTTATCAGTATTAGTTTATTCACATACTCTGCTGCTCAGAAACACAGAGAAAATCTTCTGCATGAACTACCTGTCACATCACATCTAATAGAAAATCACTTGTACATACTGCCCACAAAATTACTTAAACAACTGACCGGTTTCGATTTTAAAGCATTTTCAGAAGTTTTCTAACTTAAACTGTAACTTTAAAGCGTTTTATAGTTGTTGTGCACAATCATTTACAATGTAATGAGTAACATAATGCTATTTTTGGCAAAAAAATGTCTAATGGACATTAAACTATTGTCGGGTAACGCTATAAAATCACATTTATTTAATACTTAAATAAAACGATCATAAGTTGTGTGCTCGGAAACGAGAACACCTTAAAGCCACCATAAATAACGTTTTCTTTATCAATGCATAATTTCCATAACCTTCAACTTCCTCCAGGAATGACTCGTGATCTTGTTTACTTACTTTTTGCACTCAAAAATAACCGGCCTGCCATTCATCAATACAGTTCTGTGTAAAGTCCAAGGTTACCAGAAATAGAAAGCTCGGTCCATCGCAAACACGCACCCACACTTATTCAGATTTTTTGAAGAATGTTTGGAGCCATACGGATACGTCGCGACAGGCGGGAGCAGAGCGAGGGCGGGCGGTTGCTCTAACGTCAATCCAATGACAATTTTTACATATTTCCCTATCATTTGAGTTGTATAAAAAAGGTATAGATAAATTCTTGAAAAATGGCATTAAATGGCAATGTCTTTGGTTGACCGAAGGGAGAAATTAGTTCCCCACTACGCCGCTTTTTATTCAAGATGGGTGCCAGTATCTATGTTGAACTGATTCCTATGTGCGGTAACTTCCACGCTTCTTTCCTCTCCGCCATTACAACCGACACGATAACAACTTTTTTCTTCACTTTCGTCAAAGTAATTTTGTCTAGGTCTTCCTGTTCCCCTTTTCTCCTCTATCTTACCTAGACCTGAGGGTCTAGCACGCGCCTTGGTTACGTATTTTTGCATTATACTTGCCCTCTCGCACATTGATAAACGCAGTATGTGCTAGAGCGAAAGTAGGATAGATAGATGCTGTATCTCTGGCGCGTGCTAACCACACTGCTTTCTCAATGTAAAGTCAATGGTTGTTTATAGAGACGGTTTAGGTTAGGGTGACTCTAAATTCCACTCTTTTCGAATTTCATCTTGTAATAGTGTAATTACTTTAAAGCGATATATAAAAAGCTCAAATAAAATAAAATAAAAAAACATTCGACTGCATCTTCCGCTCCCGCATTAATTTAAAGTTTTACAAAATGTATAGAAGAAATTCTAAATATCATTTTTCATTCGCTATGTCCCTAGGGAGCTACTCATTCTTAGAAAACTTTCCGAGATGAAACAGTAGATTATGCACTAAGTGAATAAAGCAGTGTCTTATGTTAACTCCCGAGCGTAGCGATGTATAGAGTCCTGAGTGAAGCGAGGGGTTCAAGCTGCCTAAGACGAAGACAGGCTTTATTCCAGAGGAGCATACTCTACTTTTCACACCTTCTGCGAGACAATAAAAAGCCAGGGTTCCATAAATTCAGTATTTTCGTCATATGCTTTTTCGTATATGTGTTTTTATTTTTCCGGTAGTAGATTATTAATAATCTCTAAAGCGTCTGTTTTGATAAACTCTGGAGTAGAACTACTATTGCTCGACATTTCTTTATCAACATGAATATTGCAATAAAATTCACTGACAATCACAGCACAAAACACCGCCTTTTGTTTCACATTCTTTGTAAACGCACTTATTTTTTTTTTATTCTGCTTATGGTGGCCAGTTCGATTTTCGAACAAACCTCTTTACAATGCCATACAAGCATTTTTTTACTTAGAGTTTTCCACGAGTTTCCAAACGAATTTGACGTTCCAAATTCAAATCACTTTATTCCCTAGGGAGTTTCATACAACTTTATATCCCTTAAGAGATAATGCTTTACCTTACGTTGAGGTTGCATGATATGAAATTGGACATTGTCGAGCAGGTGGTGTAAAAAGACTATTTATATTCCTAGGGAAATAGATAAATGTCAGAAATTTAGAAAAAACGTTGCTTGTGTTTAAACGTAAAGATCGTCCGTATACGAATAACTCTCACCTACATCAGCGAATGTTGGAAATGTTTATTGTTTTCATTGATACTCGGGTAACCAATACCAATTATGCACAATGGCCTTCGTTCATGTTTTCAAATACGCCTCAGTCTTTGGCACAATGATATTTATTTTACGTTCATAATGTGACGTAATTCACAATAATTAATTGATTTCCTTTGTGAAAGCAACAAGTACTTTGGAAGACATGTTTCAACAGTTTTCTTTACATTGTCTTAACTTCGATAGATGTAGAAGGACTTAAACCAAAAAAAATTGTTACATACTGAAGAAGGACTAAATCTAAAGCACCAAGTGAAAGAGATGTGTGAGTGTGAGGATCGTAGCAGATGAAGATCTGCCTATTCGTTTAGGAGAAAATTGTGAGTATTATCGGTAATCCGACCTATTTAGGAGGTCAAAGTGGAAGTAATAAGCAATTTTATTTGACCTTTTTTGACTGATACAAAAGTAACCCATATTTTTAAATAATAATATATTTTATTCATGTTTTTAAAATTAGCTGGAAATGGGATTTTATAATTTGAACCAGACATAAAATAAATCATGAAAATTAATTGCAATATAACTGCTAACTCACTGTTTCTTAAGTAATTACATTACCGGGAAGCTCAGTTTTGAGACCAGTATGAAATTTATGAGATTTTGATTTTTTTCGAAATATTATCTGTATTAAGTTTACAGTTTTATTCCATCAGCCTGTTTCGTCCACTGCTGGAAATAGGCCTTTCCGGGATTTCGCCACTCTTTGCGGCCTCCTGGAAGAAATGCACATACTCACACACGCTGGGCAGGCGGGTTGGTGGGCGCGGTGCCGAAACCCTTGCACCAGTGACACCGCTGCCCGTCACCAGTCTGTTTTATATACGGCTCGGCAATTGGGGATGGATATACCGCCATCCATCGGTCCCAGGCAATGGTGGGCCGCCTGGTTTTGCCTGAGAGCTGTCCTTTTACTCTCCCCCGAATAACTTCGGGAGGATTTGCGAGTAAGATGGTGGTACCTCCACAGTCGAGCCCGGCATCAGCTCTACCACCTTCTTCAAAAATAATCAAGGAAAATCATTAGTCGTTATAATATCTTTAATTTGACTAAGTTTCAATTTGTTTCTCTGTATTAATTAAACTGGATATTCCTTCCAAATGTTCGAATTCCAAACATTAAATTCTAATCAAGGCACATTATTCTGAATAAAACCAGCACCAATTTCGACTTTCAAGATCGGCATCTATCGCCCCCTTAATCAATATTTTCAGGGACCGGCAAAAATCTACGGAAGTTAGTAACGAACGAATGATTGATACTACGCGACTGCCTGTAACTACTATTCTATGAAACCGAACATTCCGTATTTTTCCGGCAAATCCGGTGAGATATTGTTTGTTTTGCTGCACTTCCAAATGCTGCGGATTACCGGAACTAAACGGATTTCCATCTCCAATCTCCCTTCCTCCGCGTACCGCCCCCCCTGCCCACTGTTTTCTCAACCTTCAATCGCAATCGATGACGTGCGTAGTTCGCACATAAATAGTTGGAGGCGTACCCTCTTGCGTCAATCGGAATGTTTCTGCCTCGTTAAGAGGATAGTCTCCGTAAAACCGTAAATCATTCTTCCCAGTTTAAAGAATCTAGCAATACTAGTTAAAAGAAGTACAGGGACATTGATGTTTTTCTTCAGGATTTGACTCACTCCAGAAACTGATGGAAATTAATCACTAAAACAGATTTTAAATCTGCCCAATATTTCGTTCACGTCCAGAGCCGCGAGGGAAGGCATTTGAACATTGTTATTTTTAAAAAGTAATTTTCCCATATCTTAAGTTTCTGGTTTTGTAATACTAGGTGAAATTAAATCAACCGACCAAATTCATACTGGAGACTCGGTTAGTCATCAGGAACAAGGTTTAATGACGCTCCAGGTGAAATTCGAAAAAAAAATTTTTTTCCCCGTAGAACCTGCACTAGGAATTGTACTTAAACTAGTCCAACCAGTACGGGAGCAAAAAAAAATATTTTTCGAAATTGGCCAAAAGGATTACTAAACCTAGTTCTTGATCACCAACCGAGTCTCTAGTATGAATTTGGTCGGTTGATTAAATTTCACCCTATATAACATGTCTTATTAAATCTATTAAAAAAAAATTATGTATCTACAAAAGTTATTTTTGCTGAGACAACCTGTACTTCTGCCAAAAATATATTGCATCATGTTTATTAGATATTGAGAAAATAATTTGGCCAAGTGCGAGTCGGACTCCGGTTCCTTACCACCTCATGTTCCTCATGTTACGGGTACGGAACCCTGAAAGCGTGGGTATAAAAAATACCGGCCAATTGCTAGTCGGACTCGCGCACGAAGTGTTCCGTACCATTATCTATAAAAACGGCAAAAAAATCACGTTTGTTGTATGGGAGTCCCCTTTAATATTTATTTTATTCTGTTTTTTAGTACTTGTTGTTATAGCGGTAACAGAAATACATCATCTGTGAAAATTTCAACTGTCTAACTATCACGGTTCATAAGATACAGCCTGGTGACAGACGGACAGCGGAGTCTTAGTAATAGGGTCCCGTTGGTTACCCTTTGGGTACGGAACCCTAAAATAGGTTGACAAGCTACTATTAGCGCCATAATATGAAGTAAATGTGAATTTGAAATGGTTCATAAAATATATGCAAGGGCTTCGACAAAACTTTTCATTTATTAAAAAAAATCGAGACGCTAAACTTATAAACACAAGAAGGCTATGGTATTTCTTATTGTTTCCGGAATTACTATAGTATTCCAATTAAGTATTCTAATATCTTATTCCACGAACTATTTTCTGGCGGTATCTTTCAACAAAAGTTTGGAGGCCTGTGTCTCTACGTCAATCGCTATGTTGTCTGCATTTCTGGCCGAGTTTTATTAGTTTAATGAAAATGTGTAACGCGGTTCGACTTGATACTTGACTCCAGTGGTTGTAACTCAACGAGCTACAATTATTATTAGTTTGTTGTTGTAACTCATGTAAACTGAACTGGACTTCACACTGTGCCCTCATCACTAGGTCATCTATCTGTTATGGTCTTAGACCATATAACACGGGACTAGGCAAGCGCACTTATCCCCCTCCGCCGAAGTACATGAACAATTTGTTCATGTAAGTTTGCTTGTGTGCGCGTTTTGTGTTTGTGTTGCAGCTTTTGATTTAGTGTGACATATCAATTATTCGCAGGAGTGTGCGTGAATGAGTAAATGTGTGCTGTGCGTGTTTACCTCCCCTCCCGTGGAAAACGGCAGAACAATTCAGTACTAAGAGTCGCGCTTTGCCAGGTCCCGCGTTAAATGGTCTAAGGTTATGGTATATTCTATCTTGAACTACGGAGTACTTATATTTCCACTCCATTTTCCTATCTTTAACCTATTGGTGTCTCAATATTTGGTTTAGTTTTCACGAATCGTTAAATATTATTGTGATGTAATCAACGATGAATGAATGAATAAACACTTCATTGCACAGAAAATTAAAATTAAAACACTGAAGGCAAGGGCGGACTTATTCCTCAAAGAAATTTCTTCCAGTATTAATTATATTTTTCCTGAGGCCGTGCCATGTTTCAGCTCCGTCAACCGTCGTCGTTTTTAGGGCTTCGTACCCGAATGGTGCCAAACGGGACCCTATACTTTACTAAGCCTACGCTGTCTGTCTGTCACAGGGGTCTATAGCTTCAACCGTATTAGGTAGAAAATTTAAATTTTCACAGAATAGATGGCACTGTGGCCTCTATCACGACAAATAATAAAAATTGAAATAAAAAAAGTTAAACCGAAGATCTTTACAATAAACGTTGTTTTAACCATAGCGCCATCTGAGATGACTTGTTTGACAGCTTTTACCGAGGTTCATTGATCAAATGATAGATGGCGCTAAGAGTGGCTTGTCAACCTTTTTGCGCCGAGGTTCATTCATTAGATGGTACGCAACGAGTAATAGTTAGTCGTGAGTGGTCCAGAACCCTCCGTGCGCGAGTCTGACTCGCACTTGGCCGAATCATTTGAGTCATGCCGCACAGACGGACAGAAGAAAACATACCACACAAATCATAAACAAACTGATCTTATGGACCAACTTTTAAATGTTAGCGTTTTGCCCATGGCTCTGCCCGTGAAAAAGGAATAACAAAGTTGACTAACCTGTATCACACATTATAACTTGAATTTCACAAAATCCTTTCTTAGTAGGTGCCTGTGTGAGATACGGAACGTAACTGCCACAAGTTTATTGGTCCTATAGTCATGAAGATTTCGTGATGAGTGATTCCATCCATCCATCCATCAACCTGTCATCTGGACGTAGGCTTGATGGTCCTCAGTCCTCTTCATCCAGTTGCCACCCACAACGTCCTTCAGATCGTCGGTGGAGGCACGAGGTCCTACGCTACGCTTTGCTGTACGCGGTCGCCAATTCTCCAATTCCTCAATGACAGATATGAGTGAGTGAGTCAGCGGTATTTCGCCGGGCTCGACTGTGGAGGCACCACACTGACCAAACCCCAAACCCCCTATTGGGGAAGAGTAAGAGGACCGATTGATGGCAGTATATCCATCCCCAATCCATAACATTTGAAAATACTAACCCGCTAATTTCATTAGCTATTTAAAAAGTAGGTAAAAAGCAAAGGGACTTGTATAATTATATCCCTTTTCCAAAATTTGGAATTTTACATAGCTAAATGATTTTTTTTAAACTTTTACTTTTCTATAAAAGCCTTGTAGGCATAATGACTTTCGTACCAATGCCAGTAACTACTTAGGTTGTATTAAAAAAAAGACATGGCATTGACATTGACAGCTAGTATTTTTATTCATTGCTAGGCAAATGTATTCTAGCTATTCAGCCCATGTGCTTAAAATTTGTTTTTTTTTTCAACATATCTGTAGAACCAATGAATAAAGAAAAATATTTGAACGCTTTTCGGAATAAAAATAAAAAAATATCTCCATAGATTTTTTATTTTTTTACCTTAACAGAAATGAAAACTTGTGGATTGTCGGGCCTTATATAAAACAGACTGGTGACGGGCAGCGGCGTCACTGGTGCGAGGCTTCGACACGTGTTAGTATGGGCATTTCGTCCAGGAGGACCGGTGAAAATGATATTACATAAGTTCTGACTTTGGGGCCCGAAAGGACAACCTTGGAATCTTCAATGACGTTATCAACCATATTTTGAAATTATTGTTTGTGTTATTTTAAAAGACATGTGGTTTGAATGTGACATTGTTACCAATTAAACGAATACTCAAGCAGATAACTGCTTACATTAATGGCTTGTATGATCTTTTATCTCACCACTCTAAACAAATAGGCATACATGGTTTATTTGTGGCATAGTAATTTAGTATCATGTTTACTGTCACCTGTATGGCCTTAAGGCGACGCCACGGAATTTTTCCGACATGGATCTCCATTTTTCTCAGCAATGAAAAAACATTTGTAATTACCAATTCATATACTAGATTAAGCATTTCATTAACATCATTTTGCCCAAAGATTTAGTTGAACGAATTATTTTTGTGGCAGAGAAAAAAAAATTTAGGAAACCTCTTTTAAAACAGAGATTTCTATTTTACTGACAAACGGGAGCGAATGCAGCCTCTTAGTTTTTTTATTTTTTTTAATTTAAATTAGTCTACAAATACACTTCAATATGGCCGATTGGGTTTATTAAATTACTTATAGTTGTAATTTTAAATGAAAAATACTATTTTGCCGCATACGACCTTACGGCATAAGCTAGTTCGTGAGCGCATATTTGTATGGAGTAAGTCCCCCCTTACTCCACTCCCCTAAGGCGCCGATTTGAAATTAAAAGTTTATCAATGCCTCGCCTTAATTGGCGTACAGCAGGGGTTTCCAAAGTTCTTAGCCTAACCACAACGATACCTTTACTAAGTCCCAAGGGCCACCTTTATAGCTTATGCCAACATAATTATTGTAGTTTTGAAATTAACATTCATATAACATTGCTTTTAGACAAATACATATGATAAATTTATTATGTTTATATAAACAATAACACAGTTAATAATTTATATAATTTTATATCGGTAATAGGTCCTATTCTGAAGGCTTTAATTTTAGTTTTTGTGATGTCAAAACTTGAAATTTTCCAAAGACATAAAAAACTATTTTAGAACGGAGAACATTTAGTTTTGACAGCACTTCAGCTTAGGACCTAGTATCTCGGTTTGAAACATCATAACTTTAAATAAAATACGGTGGGCCATGAATGATTCGGTGGTTTGGGCATAAAGAGATAATGAATGAAAGAAATTTATGCTGCACAAGGAAGGAGGGTAAAGCTCCGACCAGGCCGCTCTAGAAGGACGTGTGCCGACCAAATGGGCGAGATACTGAAGAAGGGCAAAGAAAAAATGTACCCAGAATAGAAGAGCTTGTATGACTAGATTGATGGATCTAGAAACAAAGAGGTGTGTCAGGGTTGTAGCAGATGGAAATCTGTAGTCTCTGCCTAACCCTCTAGAGACAGGCGTGAGTATATGTATGGTGGCTCGCAGGCCGTAGTTTGGAGACCCGTGGTCTAGAGGGACGTGCATAGTAAAAACCAGATTGAACAAATTCCAAATACGCACTGGTGATCTATCATCCATCTGTCCATTTCGCTAAGGCTCTCTTGGCGCATCTCCGAAAGAATAATTTGCTTCCGGGATCCGATTGTAAATTAAATGAAAAGTTTTCTTTCATAAACTTGGGCTTTGTAAACACAAAATATAATATTTTATTTTAGGTGGAAAGTAAAGAAAAATGAAGAAAATGTTCAGAAATAAAAGTGTTAAAAGTGCAATTTTCTATAGTAAATCAGTTTTTATAGATTATTTTCGTTGCCAACTCGGAAAAGCATAAAACATGTGTTGAAAGACTTCAAGGTCGAAGTCAATGAGTATTTTTTCGGAGCTAAAGAATCTGCTCTCGTTTTATTGCCACAAAATTATACGAATATTGAGGAAGTAACTTTCTGAATGACAACGATTTAAACAGTTTTTTTTTGTTAATGTATTCAAACCTACTATTAATTGATTAGTTAAGAGGAAGATTTTTGGAGTAGAATGACCAAAATCCAACGATTATGCATAATATACATTGTGCATGAATTTGATTCTTACGAGCAACACTGTCGGATGGTGCAACTTTTTTTTTGAGACTGCGGTTTTGATTGTTGCTAGGGAAATTATTAAAACAAAATCTATTGATGCTGTTTTGATTTTCATCGAAATTAAATTTTTTGCCGTAAGTTTGCGATTATGAAGATGAAATAAACTAACTGATTTCAAACATAAGTTAATGATCAAAACTAAACTTTACATTAACCGGTCAATCTTAAGATTATCAAATCTAACATTAGCCGTATCATAATAATATTAATAGGACATAGGACTATGCACTTTTTTACTAAAATGTCCATAGCGCCTAGGTTTTGCTGTTAGAAACCTCTTTCAGAGATAAGCTCGCCTATAGCACATTTAATTTAAGACTACTTGTATATATTAATACCTGTGTGCAATAAAAAATATGAATATGAATAATATAATATTAATATTATATAAATAAGGAAACACATAAATCAAAAGTAGTTTTTTAAGATATATTTCGACCACTTGATGTGGTCGGCTTCAGTTAAATTATATGGGTACTCGTAGAATGAAATAATATTTACAATAATAAGATATAAAAAGATAAGATTAATGATTTGTTGTTGTAAATGGTAATGAATAAAATTTGATTTTGATGATACGATGACAGCTCGACAGGTAGATAGACAGAGTATAATATTTATAATATAATATTTATAATATAATATTTATAATATAATATTTATAATATAATATTTTAATGGAGGTTTTTGTGCTGCTTTCTTGTAGGGGTCAGTGTTGTCTGTTCAGACCTGGACCGTAATGGGCACCAAGTGACCAGATGTATGATCCTTCCCATGTCCGTAGTTGGGTTATTATTTATCCCCTTATTATTTTATATTATATTATTCCGAACCACGGTGTCGTGTCGAAGGATGCAATGAAGAAAAATTCAATTAATCAATTTATTCATTTAATAATACATCTCTTTATTTAATAATGAAATGGTTTTTGGTTTTGCACCAATTATTATTGTCGAATGAATATATACATATCTTTTTCAAAAAAAAAACGAATTGAAATTTTATTACGTAAGTAACATAATCTAAATCCTTAGTAATAATTTATAATAGATGCTAAAGATTAATAATCTGTAAATACTAAATAAGAGGTAATTATAAAAATACAAATACAATTAATTAAACCCTGAAATTTATTCGGAGACTAATTGAGGCGGTCAGAGCAGAAGTGGCCTATCTTTCCCAGACCCAAAATTGGAAATTAATT
Organism: Ypsolopha scabrella; assembly: GCA_910592155.1. Classification (NCBI taxonomy): domain Eukaryota; kingdom Metazoa; phylum Arthropoda; class Insecta; order Lepidoptera; family Ypsolophidae; genus Ypsolopha; species Ypsolopha scabrella. The sequence continues at coordinate 21,721,881 of OU342980.1, forward strand.
GTGTCTGGAAAAGATAGGCCACTTCTGCGCTGACCGCCTCAATTTTAAAGCTCCTAGTGCACAAGTGCCAATAACTAAGATAAGTATGATTGTTTCTACGTAATTGCACTTTACTGGTATTTACGTATATTATATGTTTCTCGTATTATTGGCAGACGCCATTAACTACGCATTAAATTCAACAAGTTTCTTGGTAGCAAAGTTTTCCATAAACCTTAGGTATATTCTGTCCGGTATGCATGCAGTTCAGAGTACCTATTTTCTATAATTAGCATTGGTGATTACAGGGGGCGAGGTGGGGGTGGGGGAGGGGTGCATGAGGGCCATGGCCCCTTCTAAAACACCTAGGAATTCCATACATTCAACTTGATTTTTCGATTCGATTCAGGTGCAAACTATCATTATTTATTTATAGTAAAAGCAAAGAATATTACAGTAAAATGCGCTCAGTGGGGTCGTCATCAGGCATAGATATATCATGGTATATTGACAATTAAAATCAAATACCCTAGCCCCGAACCATGCCACAAAGCCCAAGAGTGAAATCCTGGCCCTTTTATATATGACTATCCTTTCCCCGCGGCTCCGTCCGCGTTTATTCAACCTCTGCCTCGATTTCGGCTTACGCGTTATTTTATGAACACCTCTTACAGCCCATATGTTGACCTACGATGATAATAAAAAAAAAACGCATCCAAATGAGTGGTTCTCGTGTTAAAACGGAACATACAGACAAACATTCTAAAAATGGTAGTTCTGGCTTCAGTACGTTACTACTAATTCTAAATTTTAGTATAGATATACTAGACCCATAGTCACATTATATTGCACAGCGAGTATACTTGTCAAATAAATATATCACTATATAAATAGATAAATGAAACTTGAGGAAAATGAATGTTATAAACATGTAAACTGATCGATTATCCCGATCGTAGTAACGATCGAGGTGAGCTAATTGTTATTAGAGTGCATTACATACTAGAAAAGATAATTTAGAAACAAATGTAAAGACAGGTCGCAGGTTCGTATCATGGCCCGAGGAATTTTTTCAAATTCCTGTCTTTACATTTGTTTCTAAATTATCTTTTCTAGTATGTAATGCACCCTAGTAATAATATTTAGTTAGAGTATTCCAAAGCGATGGATTTTCTTAGTGAGCCAATTGTTTACATCAAGTCAACACAACCACGAGCAATCGACAACATTACAAATAAATAATTGGTGCAAAATTAAAAACCATTTCGAGATATGGGCTTACTGAGCATCATATTTAAATTAAATCGTGATTAAATACAGAGATATTTTCAAGAAACTAAAAATATGGTAAACACAGGATTTTAAAAACAATTTCCTTTGCTTTTAAGTTCATTTTGTTAAAAAAAAACAACTGTCATGCCATGTGACAGCGGACATAAACATGCCAAGCTTTTTTTTTAATAAAATCCATTGGCAATGAACATCGACTTTTGAAATCCTCAGATGCGACGTACGTCCTTTTGGAATGAGTGAATAAGAAAACATTAAATTACGCAGGAAAAACATAAAATAAAACAAAATGAAAAAATACAAAGCTTATTTTTTAGGCATACTTTCAATATAAATATTAAAAAATGAAATGTTGCCGATTCCTTAGGCTATATTACCCCTAGACCAGGGATGGCGGGCCTTTTAAACTTTTCAAACGTACTTTCTGATTTCAAATCACATCTAACAAGGCTCTTTCTGCGCGTGGATATCAACACTATCGCCACGTTCAAATTAGAATTAAAAAAAATTTTAAGTGTGAAGGGATAAAACTATTGTAGTTGTAAGAACATAAGAAATTAAATTTATTTGCGGTATAGAAAATCAGAAAAGTAAATCTGGACGTGAGGAGCTCTAAACCTCCTGGTGAGGTTTATAAATTTAATTTTTTACTTCCATGCGACGGATAAATCGCCAAGTGTGTAAAATAGTACATTACGATACGAGAGCGAAGAAACGGTTTCTGACGAGTGTGAGTTTGCGGCACGAGCCGAAGGTGAGTAAAGTGGTCATTTTACGCACGGTGTGCTATAATATATTTTATATATGGAAATTTATTTCTATCATAGGAACATAAGGAACAAGCCAAATTTCAAGTTTTCAGGCGCTATTTCAGTAAAATCGGCACGTTTTGAAGTTACTTACCTGCTTTTCAGAAGAAGTCACTAATTTGATAAATTAGTATATAAATATAGTCTAGTTTTCTTCAGTTCAGAAACGCCATTGCAGAACTTTCGCTCGATATAAATAATTAATTTATTTACACTTTTTTTCATAGTATGAGAAACAGGAATGATATACAGACCTGAACGATATTTTATTAGATAGATTTTAACAATATCTAAATATTGTAAGTTTAAAATTTTGATAGTTATTTTAGTTAATTAATTTAAAACCGACATTTTGCTTCTTTTTTTCGGAATCCGTCCCTCTCGCACTGCGGGTCGATCCGCATGCAGTAACCGTGACCGTTGAAAAATTCACATATCACCTTAAGGGTGTACGTATAGTGTACAAAACGTTGGCAAAAGAAACTTGCATTCCGCGCTAAAAGAGTCAAACAAAATGGCGGATAAAATAAATAAATCTTAGTTATCTGCTTAGACCACCTTTGTGGTTTAGTCGGTCCAACGTCTCGATCATAAACCCGACCATAAAATCGTTGTACCTAGACCTACTTAAGGCCAAAGATCAACATACAGCCGTGTTATTCGATTATAATTATAAGTCTTATAACAAAGCAGTAAAGTTGGTGGGTTGTCGGGCACCACTTCGATAGTACAATGCATCACGTGTTTGAGCAAGACTTGTAATATGATACTACTTTATCTTGCATCTTCTCTATGCACATACAGCATTATATGTATAACAAGCCTTTGCCCGCAGCTTCGCCTGCGTTTAGTGAATCTTTGCCCCGTTTTCGGCTGTGCGTTATTTTATGAACAACCCCTTTAGCCTTTGTGTTAACCGGGTCACTACGATGATAATAAAAAACCGCATTCAAATCCGCTAAGTGAGTCTCGAGATATAAAAGCGTTTATTAAATGTTTGCCCTGTTTCCGGCTTGGGCGTTATTTTATGACCACCTCTTATTTCCTATGTGTTGAACATGGTGACTACAATGAGAATAAAAAAATCGCATCCAAATTTGTTGAGCGGTTCTCGAGTTAAAACGGAACATACAGACAGACAGACAGACGGACAAAAATTCTAAAAATTGTTGTTTCGGCCTCAGTACAGTACCAATAACCCATTTCATTTAAAATTTCGCGAAAATATTCAATGTACGACACGACTTTTTATTACCTACTTTATTATTAGTATAGATATAGATATCAGTCTGTATGTCTACATACAACCAGTCACGCCTGGGAGATCCTAAAAAGGTGCGATGCTACCGATCTCCAACTGCTACGATCCAAACACACGTTTAAGCAATGTGTTGAGTGTTTACAGTTGGCCGCTACGGCGACTGATGGAAAGCGTAATAGACAAGTAGCATGAAGCGTCCTCGCCCAAAAAGAGGGAGAATTTTCAATCAATTTGTTGGAAAAAAAAACTTATTTCCATTTTTGGGGTTCCGTAGCCCAAGGGTCTCAAACGGGACCCCATGTTACTAAGCCTCCGCTGTTTGTCTGTCCGTCTATCCTTCTGTCACGGGGGTCTACAGTTTCAACCGTAATAGATAGCCAGTTAAAATTCTCACAGAATATGTGTTACTACGGCTTCTATCACGTAAAAACATTTAAAAAAATTTAACCCTCCCCACGGCATAGATAAAAATTGCATACGCATAACGTTATAAATTATCGTTACTCAATAATAAAGCGTCTTAATAGTATTTTTTGTTTGATAAACACTTGTACTTGTCCACTTATTTATATTAATTTCCCTTACCGGTTTCGCTGTTAAAGCATTATCAAAGGTTTGTTTGGTTGTTAACAACAAGTACAAGTGTTTATCAAACAAAAAATGTTTCAAAAGTTCCACCAAGTGCCAACAATCACGAGCAACACGTTTTTAAGTTTGTATACCCATTCTTTACAACGTAATGCATAAAATGACGCAATTCTGCTAAAAACCCTTGATAATTATTCAGCAATAGTCGCAAAATAAGATGAAACTATTTTATTTCATACATTTTATTTTAAAATAAGGTAAACAAACTTATGTTATGCACTTTGCACTGAGCTCGAAACGTTACCCCTTAAGCCACATTGTACAGTGGAGCCCGCATCAAGCTATACACATTGAGTATAAGCTGACCTCTCATTGTACGGGAAGCCTATACAATGAGAGGTCAGCTTATACTGAAAGTGTTTAGCTTGATGCGGGCTCCACTGTACATTCACGAGTACAGGCACATCTTAAGCACCATTCGCTCCGTATTTTTCATCTGTTTGTTGCGAAGCATTATTATAATTATTATTCTTGTCATTGGCGCGATGTTTTTGTAAAAATCAGGGACAATACACCAGTCCATATTGGCTATTTAAATGAAGACCTAAAATTTATTTGATTCAATTGTTTCTCCTTAGCGCGTTATTTTGATACTTAGATATTATGAATAACGATTCGGAGTGGGCTCGTAAGTAATAAAATAACTCGCAAAAGAGAAACATTCAATCAAATAAATTCTAGGCCTTTATTTAGACGGCCAATATGAAGTGGTGTATGTCCCTAGTTTTTCCAAAAACATCGCGAAAAAGGCCAGAAAAATATTTAACATATTGTTTTTGATCAAAGTTGTCGTCGTCGGACCGGGCTCTTAAGGCGAAGGAATTCGTGTTTTACCGAAATGCTTGTTTTAAATCAATTATTTTCAAAATCTTAAAATTAAATTAAAAAAGAAATTGTTAAATTCTTGTGTACTTTATATATTGTTTATTATTAGTATATTTATTTCAATAAGGCAAGATATCCTGTGTACCGAAACGACTTTTAACTATTTTATTACATAGGTAACACTAAAAGTTTCCGGAACTGGCCACTTACATAAACAATATTTAAAAATTTATTGCAACATTTGAAAATAGAACTCTTTGGCTGTAGAATGCAGTTTGTTTCATCTGACTGTCTTTTGTTTTTACCTTGTGGCGCCATTTAAAAAATTGTGTGTCTGCATCAACATGGATTTAACTCGGGAAAATTTTCGTAGTATGATTTTCTACGATTTTAAGTGTAATTTGACAGCTCAACAGAGCATCGCTCGGCTCGAAACAGCTTTTGGCAATGAAGCACCATGCAAGACGACTGTTTATAGCTGGTTTGCAGAATTCAAGCGTGGTCGTATCAATCTCAGTGACGAATCTCGCGATGGTCGGCCGTCCACCGCTGTGACCAACAAAAACATCGATGCTGTGCGCCGTATGATTGAAACAGACAGGCATGTGACCTACCATGAAATTCGCGCATCCTTAGAAATAGGCATGAGTCAAATACAATCAATCCTACACAAACATTTGGGTGTGAGAAAGCTGTGCTCGCGGTGGATCCCACACAACTTGACCGAGGCTCAAAAAACGGACCGCGTCACTTGGTGCAGTGCCATGCTTACCAGATTCAACGAAGGTGCGTCAAATTTGGTGTGGGACATAGTAACAGGTGACGAAACATGGATTTATTGCTACGATCCCAAAACAAAGCAGCAATCGAGCGTATGGGTCTTTCAAGATGAGCCGAAACCAACCAAAATGGCGCGCGTGAAAAGTGCATCTAAGCGGATGATTGCTTCTTTTTTTATTAAAACTGGACACGTGGCTACTGTTGCTTTAGAGAATCGTCGTACCGTGAATAGTGACTGGTACACGACCATTTGTTTGCCGGAAGTTATTGACGAACTCCGTAAAAATAACCGTAAACGCCGTATCATCCTGCACCACGACAATGCTAGTTCTCACACGGCCAGACAGACAAACAACTTTTTGAAGACGAAAAATGTAGAACTCATGAGTCCTCCTGCATACAGTCCCGACCTGGCACCTTGTGACTTTTTTCTGTTCCCAAAAATTAAGAACCAATTACGCGGTCAACGATTTTCATCACCAGAAGAGGCTGTCGAGGAGTATGAAAAACACGTTTCAGAGGTCACCACAGGGGAGTGGCACAAAAGTTTTCAAAACTGGTTTGATCGAATGAAAAAGTGCATAGACGCCAAGGGAGATTATTTTGAAAAACAATAAATTAACTTTGTACCTTTAATAGTATTTTTTCATATTCATTCCGGAAACTTATAGTGCGTCCCACGTATTAGTATATAAGGTGACTTTAATTTATGCAGCCAAACTCATACTGGAGACTTAGTAAGTGATCAGTAACACGGATGGATGACACTTTTTGCTAATTTCACAAAATAAAATCTTGAGGTCCGGCAGTAATTGACTCGGGGCTGGGCTTGCGTTTGTAAGGAACACGAAAACAATAATTCACGAATTTCACAAAAAGGGTCATCGAACCTTGTTACTGAGCACTTACTGAGTCTTCAGTGAGAATTTGGCTGCATAAATTAAAGTCACCTCATATAGATATGCAGCTCTGATCTTCGACCTTGGGCCAGATACCTTTCTTTTCCTCATGTTCAGATGCAGTGGATGCCTTCTAGTGTCAATGACTTCACATGTCTTTAACTACCTGGTCTGACAAGCTTTGGGTGTATTAATAAAACTTTATTTAAAGATCTTGTACTAAACGAAATTTAAAAATTCAGATCAGGCAAGCCCTTAAAGTGGTCTCGTTGCCAAACGCACAACGATTGTTTATCTTATTTTGAATAAATAATCTATACTAATAATAAAGTAGTAAAAAAGTCGTGTTGTACATTGAATAATTTCGCGAAATTTTAAATGAAATGGGTTATTGTTGAGGACAAAACCACGATTTTTAGAATTTTTGTCTGTCTGTCTCCATGTTCCGTTGTAACTTGAGAACCACTGAACGGATTTGGATGCGATTTTTTTTTATTAGCATCGTAGTAACCCTGGTCAACACATAGGTTATAAGGATGTTCATAAAATGACACACAAGCCGAAAACGGGGCAAAGATTTTATAAACGCAATAGTGGTTTATGACGCCACGAGACAACGGTTTAATCTCAATTAGGGTTCTCTAGCAAAGTTGTATTGTTTTATGCATTACTTTGTAAATAATCCCTCAAAACAACTTCAAGCGTATGTATAGTTGTTGACAGTGGCGTAAATAGCACTTTTTGCTGGAAAAGCAATGAGAAGGTCAAGTTTGACGATAAAAATAACATTAAAAATTTAAATTCAATTTTAAAATTTTCTTTCTTGTATGAAATCGTGTACTCTATCGTGTACTGTCATACAAATAATTATTATTCAAAGTGATATTTAATTTTTTATATATTTTTTGTTATCTATCTATACTGGTTATTGAGCAGGATCATTTACAAAGTATTGCATAAAATAACACAACTTTGCTAGAAAAGCCATTAAACTACAGTCGCGTAGTGCCATTTAATACTAGCTTTTGCCCACGGCTCCGCCCGCGTGTTATTCGGTTTAACGACATGATTTTTCCGGGATAAAAAGTAGCCTATGTGTTAAGTTGGGGTATAAGGTATATCCATTCTAAATTTCATCCAAATCCGGCCAGCCGTTTCAGCGTGAAAGAGTAACAAACACACATAAACTTTCGCATTTATAAATTAGTGTGACGTGATGTGATTTTTTATTAAAAAATAAGAAATATTCCCGGGTTCGAGTCCCGGTTCAGAGCTCCTCACGTCCAGATTTACTTTTCTGATTTTCTATACCGCAATGATATAAAATTTAATAAGAAATATTTTCAAAAGTTGTGCGTTTGGCAACGAGATCCGTCGCAAACGTATTAAATGCAAACCCGAAATTTGGTTTTTGGTTGTTTTATTATTACTCTGCAACCAATAAGCGATTCGCGATGAAACTTTTATAGTGGAATAAGTAAGTGACACGAATACCTAAACCAAAGTAGCATTACGGTATCGAATTCGTACCAACATGTTTATGTGAAAACGACACTTGGTACTTTCTCACGTCGACGTACTAACTCGGTACAAAGTTCATACATTGCAAATATCTAGCTGCTGCATTTACTGGTGAATAAGTGCTTTATGCATGTTGCGGTTAAATTGCCGTAGTATGTAATTTGCAACACGACTAGTTCACATCATTATTAAATTAATTTAAAATGATGTGATGTTTGGTTATGAAGTCTATTACTAATAATAAAGTAGTAAAATACTCGTGTGTACGTTGAATATTTTTCCAAAATTTTAATTGAAATGGGTTATTTATCTGTCTGTATGTATTTTCGTTTTAAGTCGAGAACGACTGAACGGATTTGGATGCGGTTCTCTTTATTATCGCCGTAGTGAGCCTGGTCAACATAAAGGCTATAAGGGGTGTTGATAAAATAAGGCTCAAGCCGAAAACGGGGCAGAGATTCAAAAAGCGTGGGTGTAGCCCCGTGCAAAAGAATTGTCGTAAATAAACGAACGAGACTCATGATGGCATACTAAGGAAGGTCGAAGTCAAAAATATCCATATTCCATTTGGGCTAGTATGGTTCGATTTTTATATGTGAAAGGAGAAGAGGTGTGTTAGGATCGTGGCAGATAAAGATCTGTAGTCTGCCCACCTCACCAGGAAACCAGCCTTAATTTTCATATGCGTATTAAAGTTGACTGTCATCCGCGTTGGAATTGGATTGATTTGAATTTATTTATTGGGGGCTGTCCATATATTACATCATCGTTTTTTTTTGTCGATTGTCGAACACCCCCCCCCCCCCCCCCCCCCCGCTATCGACTAATCATCCTATCGTCATTAACCAATGACCCCACCCTCTCGCAAGACTGATGTAGTAATGTTAATTATCTGTATTACAAAATCAAATGTTTTTTAAACATTTTTTTTTATCATAGCAAGACCTGGATTCCTTGCCTTCTATGTTCATGATATTACCGTCATCCGCAGACTAAATCCCTCCCCTAATTTCAAATGACGTAATTATATTAACGGCCCCTGCCATAAATCACAGAATTTCCTCTGTATTGTTATAGTATCAACTGTTAATGATACTCTGGGGAAGACATTGACTTCTAATATATAGCTAATAACTAGTTTAGAAGTCAGAGCTTCAACTACTACTGTATTTCTAATTACTTCAATAAAGAGTTATTGTATTGTATTATATTATATTACATTAATTTTAGGATATTTTATATTTACAATAGTTTCAATATGATTTCACCAAAGTTAATTCCTAATATTAATTATTACAAAAAACTACATAATATAGAACGCTAATAGTAAATTTTCACCTTAGTGTGCAGGACTGTATGCAAGATGGCGGTTCTAATTACGCAAACGTAGCAACTCTTTCTACAACTCGCATTATAACATGTAAATACGGCCCATATTCCTTTGTAGGCAATTTACACAAATCTGGTAGTAAAAATGTAAAGTTCTCAAATTGTGGGCTGCGACTCCTTGCTGGTTTAAACGCATTTTCTGGTCGCAGTTTAAAGCTAGGTAAAACTGTTGATATCGCTAGGCTCTATTTTCCCTTTCACCTTCAAGCAAGTTATTATGAGTATTTATAATTTTGAATTAAACAAAATTTACTTAAGTATCTATACTAGGTGAAATTAAATCAACCGACCAAATTCATACTGGAGACTCGGTTAGTCATCACGAACAAGGTTTAATGTCCGCCCAGGCGAAATTAAAAAAAAAATTTTTGTTACATAGTACCTGCACTAGGAATTGTAGGTACTTAAACTAGTCCAACCAGTAAGAGAGCAAAAAAATTTATTTAATATATTGTATGATACGGGAAATATATAAAAAAACTATATTTAAGTAGGGCTACTAAAGTCATACACATGCATAAAATAGAAACTTATTGAAATAATAATATTGATAAATAAACTGAATAGACCTTAAATATATACCTCTATAATGCCTAACCAAATATATACTAACATAAGTAAAAAATTAAAATATTGTATATACCTAGATAATGCAATGAATAAATAAGTTAATAGATAAATAAACTATAAATAGATATAATGCCTAAATCCGCCCATTCGATTAATCTTGCTAAGAAGAAGAGCAAGAAACTTAGCAAGATCACGTCTTTTTTATCAGTATTTCTTTTTTCTCAACATGTCTTAATACTATTACAGTTTTTTTAACTTATATAAAATTATACTAAACAATATATTATAAAAGGATAAAAAATAAAAAAGACAGAAGGAAATTGTGTTATGAGGAAAAATATACATCTTAGTCTACCTGTCTAATGAGGTAGTAAGTTAAAATACTAAGCAAAACATCATCCACCTGTCTCATATAGTTTATCACTTTTTTATAGTCAGATTATCAACTAATAAATGCTAAGTTTAAGTCATAAAATGATCATGTCTCTCACTCGCGCTCGACTGTAGATAAGTTCGTCCTGCACTCTCACATTATATTTCTCCAATGCTTACTTCACCGTACATCTTAAATCCACGCGAACGAAGTCTCGACTTCCACATATTAAGGTGACATTTATTTATGCAGCCAAATTCATACTGAAGCTGTCAATCAAGGTTCGATGACCCTTTTTGGGAAATTCGAAAATTAATCGTCTCCTGTTCCCTACAAATGCACAAGCTCAGCCCCGAGTCAGTACTATGAAAAATCAAAATTGTCTTTTTCGAATAACTTTTTTTGATGATCCGTGATACTGATCCCTTACCAAGCCTCCAGTATAAATTTGGCTGCATAATTAAAGGTCATCTTGTATACGTGTAAATGCAAAGTCAAGAATCCCTTTAGGGTATGAAAGTATACACGATCCTGATTTCATTGCGAGAAAAAAATATATACGTTGAATTTTCACCAAAAATTCCATCATTTTTCTAAGCTATGGCTACGCAGCTCACCGGCCTCCCCACACACCTAATTGCACCCCGCAACCCGCACCCCTCGTCCGAGTGGCCGGCGACCAGTGAGGGTGTCCACGCGATTAGTGTATTTTGAGTAAAGAAAATCGTCTTATTATGAGGTACTGGTACTTTATTTAGAGATTCCAGTATTTAAAAACATATTATCTTCACCGATCATACTATCACACCCTTAAAGGATTCTTGCCTTTGCTTTTACACCCGGTATAAATGGAGACGGTTATCTTAAGGGGGAACGATTCGAGCCCGGTGCAAAATGCACAACTTATGATTGTTTTTCTTACTATTGCATAAAAAGTACTAAATAAGTGTGATATATGGCATTTTGCGACCATTGTTTAGTGTCAATTAGGCTTTTCTACCAAAATTTTGTAATTTTATGTATTACGTTGTAAATGAATGGGCATACAAACTTAAAACACGCTTTTATGTTTGTATACCCATTAATTTACAACGTAATGCATAAAATGACGCAATTCTGCTAAAAACCCCTGATAATTATTTAACAACAGTCGCAAAACAAGATGAAACTATTTTAATTCATACATTTTATTTTAAAATAAGGTAAACAAACTTATGTTATGCACTTTGCACTGAGCTCGTTACCCCTTAAGATGAAAATTTACTCTATGAGTCGAATTTACGAGGATGCTTAGCAATATTTTAGGAATTAAAAAAGGGGGTTGCAAGTTTGGAAACCTCTGTGTAGAATGTACAATTTAGTGTAATTTTACGGCTTGATACTGCAACATTACACGCCTGGGTGGCACCTAATTCGTTAATAACAGTACGCTCGTCACCCCATTATCATGTCATGACAGATATTTATACTTTGATGTGTCGTTCAACAAGTCATGTAAATGACAAATTACTACCCGGCCGTTACTTTCAGTGATCATATTAATTATTCTAGTTATCTTATTGCGGGTGACATCAAATTAACTCGCTTGCTTCACTGTACCTTACATATAGGGTGAAATTAAATCAACCGACCAAATTCATACTGAAGACTCGGTTAGTGATCGGGAACATGGGTCAGTAATCCTTTTGGCCAAATTCGAAAAATATATTTTCTTGCTCCCCTACTTGTAGGACTAGTTTAAGTACAATTCCTTGTCTAGGCAGTAAGGATAAAAATTATTTTTCGAATTTCACCAAAAGGGTAATTGAAGCTTGTTTCTGATCAGTAATCGAGTCTCCAGTATGAATTAGGTCGGTTAATTTAATTTCACCTTGTATCTGTACAACGTTCCTAAAGAATATTAGCTGGAAACCCAAAAATCTATCTTCTTCTATACTAATGATAAAGTAGTAAAAACCGGCCAAGTGCGTGTCGGGCCACGCGCAGTGTAGGGTTCCGTAGTTGCTCAGTACGGTTTACTAATACAGAACGCGCCAAACTTCTAGTCCCACATATTTAAAAGGACGGCAAATCCATTGTCGTGTTTAGAGGGGACTAAAAGTTTGGCGCGATCTGTACTCGAAAACCTGTAAAGCTGAGATAGTTTTCCTTTTAAAATCATTATATATACTACTTCTGTGAATTTTTTCACGTCTCCGTAAACAACCGTTTAGCCGGCAGGGGGCAGGACACTTAACTCTATATAACAAAAATTAGCACTTTAAAGCTTAATATTTCGCCAACGGATCCCTAAATAGAAAAATGTTTTTCACATTCCCACAATGATTTTGAACGATCTATCCAACGATACTACCCCACAATATGGGATAGACGAGAAAAAAAAATATTTTTCAAGATTTTCTTTTACCGTTTTGTCGGCGTTATTAATATGTATACCCATACCAAATTAAAGTTTTCTAGTACTAATAGTCTCTGAGCTAAGCCGCGGACAGACGGACAGACGGACATGGCGACACTATAAGGGTTCCGTCGTGTTTGTACATTGAATATTTTCGTAAAATTTTCAATGAAATCGGTTATGAGACCAAAACCACAATTTTTAGGATTTTTGTCTGTCTGTCTGTCTGTATGTACCTAACCTACGTTCCGTTTTAACTTGAGAACCATTCAATGGGTTTGAATGCGGTTTTTCTTATTATCGTAGTGATCATGGTCAACTAATGGGCAATAAGGGTTGTTCATAAAATAACGTCCAACCTGAAACGGGACAGAGATCGAATAAACGCGGGCGGAGCCGCGAGCAAAGGCTAATAATAAAGTTGTAAAAAAGTCTTGAACTGAGGCTAAAACTAAAATTTTTCTCATTTTACGTTCTATTTTACGTATGCTTTTTCCTTCATTTTCCGTTGCATGTAAGCAAAAAAAATGTAACAATTGAATCAATTGTCCATCGTTCGGACTGCTGCTTACACGTGCGAAAGGTTAAGTAAGCGACCCTCAAGGGACACGTGCCCTGGACTTATGTGTTGTTTTATATAAGCGAGTTGATTTGATTGACGCAGGTTGTAAGGGCGGAAGTTTTATATTTCTGTGGAGTTCAGACTCGAAGATCGCGAGCAACAATGCTTGGCGCAGGCGGTTGGTTGGCTCGAGCTTTGGTATCCTAATGTCACAGGGGCATTCCCTTCTGAATTGTTCGCTTCTTTTAATTAACCTAAGCATAAACATATCACAAGCATAAACATATATAGTTAGGTGGTAGAGCTGATGCCGGGCTCGACTGTGGAGGTACCACCATCTTACTCGGAAATCCTCCCGAAGTTATTCGGGGGAGAGTAAGAGGACAGCTCTCAGGCAAAACCAGGCGGCCCACCATTGCCTGGGACCGATGGATGGCGGTATATCCATCCCCAATTGCCGGGCCTTATATAAAACAGACTGGGGACGGGCAGCGGCGTCACTGGTGCAAGGGCTTCGGCACCGCGCTCACCAATCCGCCTGCCCAGCGTGTGTGAGTATGGGCATTTCTTCCAGGAGGACCGCCAAGAGAGGCGAAATCCTGGAAAGGCCTATGTCCAGCAGTGGACGAAATAGGCTGATGGATGGATGGATGGATAAACATATCCGAGTACATAAGGTACTTTAATAAATCTTCTTCCTTGATATGGTTGTCATCAAATATCTCCCATTTTAGACTAAATATAAATCAATCGAACAACGATCTCTGCTCCTTAGATACCTTGGCTCTCATCAATGAAATCCTCATTTTCGAATCCTGCCTGGACCTATTCTCATGCTCGGAAACCACATTTTTAGCAACTTGTGGACGCTAACTAGAATCGATTACCGTAAAATAATGTTTAATTCTAATAATATCAACCCACATGCAATGTATAGAGATTCTATTAATATTGTATAACTTATTGGTCCACACCCGGTTAATGTGGTTTTAATTATTTACACCGCCAGATTTTCCATGAAAACTAGTTTTGTAAATTAATTCTTTGTTTTCTCCTCAATATAGACGAAAGCGAAATTAAATAAAAATACCCCTTGGCCGAGACACACATAAAAAGTAGTTCGCGACGCAAACTAGTTGCTCTATTTTTACATTCTTAAATTTGGATCAATGCGAGACGACATTGAACATCAGATGAAAAATCTTGAAAAATTTTGATGTTTCTTCTATAAGGTAATTTTTCAATCTTTGCTCTAATTTTTCCTCGCAAATTCATTCGTGTTATAGTCTCTCAACATAGTCATTATGTAATATCATTGACTCAAACGATTAAAATGTTTTATATAATTATCTATTGAGTGTTTATGTATTGAAAACGTCTGAAGTGCCTTTGGTGCTATGGAGGGAGTACTTTGAAGTCGCAAACTCAAGATCTCTCTGCGCGTTTGCTGCAATTTTATACATGGCCAATACAAAAATTCAAAATTCAAAAAATTTATTTGTAAAAGTATACATTTTACGGGTTAAAAATTAATCTTAATACTTTACTTCTATGTGGATATGAGGCATCAGGAAACTAATAGAAGCAGTTCAAATGTGGACGCATGATAGCCATTAGCTGGACGCAAAAAGACGAAGAAGGCGCGTAGGTCAAAAACGCAACCGACTAGCCCGTAAAAAGTGACAAGTTGCATATATCTGAGCTGTATACTGAGAAACAACAAATGCGAACTCCAGGGTACCTAGCATAGTAGACCATATCGAGTTTTGACAGCTCGATATACACTGTCTGTCCCTCTTTAGGTAGATCAACAAAGTGAGACAGAGCACTATTCAACTGCAACTCATTATTATGGGCAATCCATCCATACATCCATCAGCCTGTTTATGGACAAAGTGGTTGGCAATAGGAGTCTCCGAAGTGCCTTTGGTGCTATAAAGAAAGTACTTAACTGCTAAGTAAAAAAGTCAAACTCAAGATCTCTCTGCGCACCCGTTTGCTGTAGTTTTATACATGGCCAATACTTCTATACGGATGTGAGGCGGACAATTAAAGAAGCTCTCGGGAAAGTAATAGAAGCATTCAGAATGTGGGCCCACAGACGCATGCTAGCCATTAGCTGGACGCAAAAAGACACTAACGAAGAGGGCGCCTAGGTCAAAACCGCAACTTACTGCGGCCCGTAAAAATATGACGACAAGTTGCATATCTGGGCAATGTACTGATACACGACAGATGCGAACTACTAAAACTCATTATGAAGGGCTAAGGGGATGGGAAAAGGAGTGTAGGTCGTAGAAAATAGTCATGGCTTCGAAACATCCGAGAATGGACGGGTACTACGAGTGCAACACTGTTTAGCCTCGCGAGAGATAAAGAAAAATATGCAGAACTGACTCCCAACCTCCGATGATTGGAGAGGCACTTCAAGAAGAAGAAAACGGTATAGACTTCAGCACCTCTAACCTGAAGGACCATATCGAGCTCGATAGCGCTTGATACAGTGCTCTTGTTGATCTACTTAAAAAGGGACAGACAGTAGTATATCGAGCTGTCATAGCTCGATAGCTAAGGATAAAAAATATCACTCTTATTGGATTAACTTTGCCTCCCGCTGATATAATCTGTACGGACGCGAGCATGACAGACAATCGTGGTTCTCGTGTCATGGTTATAGCAGTGAAAATCGTTTACATATGGATCTTGAACTACAGGCAACTGTACACATACAAGTGTACTCGTGAATGTCAACACAAATCACATTACGGCATTGTTGCGATGACACACCTCCCATTGTACTTGAGACTTCCTGTGTGCTGGACAGCAGAAGGAATCTCTATGGAACTACATCGTTCAAAGATGCACAGAAAAGCAGCGGCTTGTGTCAGGGATACAACCGTAAATTATATGATTGGATACTTCTTAAGTCGCCTCTTTACTCAGTCGATGAAGAAGGACTTAATGGTGGCCATATCTATACTAATAAAAAAGTTGTGTCTGTACATTGAATATGTTTTCAAATACTGAAGCCAAACTACCATTTTTGAATTTTTGTCTGTCTGTATGTGTATGATCCGTTTTAACTCAAGAACGACTGAACGAATTTGGATGCGGTTTGTTTTTATTATCATCGTAGTGACCCTGGTCAATATATAGGCTATATTATTAGGGGTGTTGATAAAATAACGCATAAGCCGAAAACGGGGCAGAGATTGAATAAATTCGAACGGAGCCGCGGGCAAAGGCTAGTCATCATAATAAGTCAGTAATGGCAGCGCAGTCGCTCATATCATGAGGTTATTTCATTTTTTAATTATTACGATCAAATAAGCACTTATCTTGAACAATAACTAATATAGTAATAACAAATAATGGACTATTAAAAACGTAATAATAATGTAATAAAGTCTGGTAATACGGAAACAACTTATCTCATCTCTGATCTGTATCTGAAGTAATATTATCCTTCCTAAGAAAAAAATCTGTCAACAAACACTCTAATTGTTAAGTAATTAATACGGAAATGCCTTGATCTGCGGGACTTCTATCGTGAAGTTTGTCCCAGAAGTGAAGTAAAAGTTCTGAACGTAACGAGATGCGAACATAGACATATCCACTTCAAAAATCTTAAGATATACAATTCACCTAAAACCAAGCGCTATTCAGCCAACAAAAAGTAAAAATAATTTTGCCAAGTGCGAGTCGGACTCGCGCACAACGGGTTTCGTACCACCACATGTTACTGGTCAGGAAACCCTAAAAACATGGTAAAGCTACTCTTAGCGCCATCTATCAGCTCACCAATGAATCTCTGTTCAAAAAGGTTCAAGAGCTACTTTTAGCGCCATCTATTCACAAGCTGTAAAACAAGTAATCTGATGGCGCTATGGTTAACACGATTTTTTGGGACCCCTCTTTGGGTTTATTTTTTTGTTATTTGCCGTGATAGAGGCTATACAAATAAGTACTTTGTAAAAATTTCAACCTATTATGGTTGAAGTTGTAGACCCCTGTGACAGACGGACGGACAGACAGACAGCGGGGGCTTAGTAATAGGGTCCCGTTTGGCACCCTTTGGGTGCGGAACTCTGAAAAGTGCGTATGCACACAACCGTAGCCAAACGGTCTTCATGAAACAGAATATCTGCACTTTGATTTCAATAGTTGAAAGTCATCCATAATACCTACAGAGCGCGAGCGGTCAAATAAGTCGAAAGTAATAAATATAAATAAAGTGATTATATCAACTAATTATAATTATTTTATTGTATCAACAGGTCAGCGGGATCGCACACGTTTGTCATTCATCGCTCATTCCATTACAAGTGGTACTTGTTGTGTTTATCTCCACTATTGACACTTTGTAATTATTACAAACACGCTTTATCACCCGACATCATTTAAGGGGCTTCGCAATGTTAGACTTCGGTTTTGTATCGGTTCAGATCGAGGATAAAGGTTTCAAAAAAGTATGGTCTGTTTTTGACTTCTGATCATTATTAATTGCACTCAATACATACTTTCGATCTACTAACAAAAAAAATACTTATTAAAAGTATGAATAAATGTATATTTTACTCTTTTTGAGCCTTTATTTACAACTAGCTTTTGCCCGCGGCTCCGCCCGCGTGTTATTCGGTTTAACGACATGCTTTTTTCCGGGATAAAAAGTAGCCTACGTTATAAGTTAGGGTATACGCTATATCCATTCTAAATTTCATCCAAATCCGTCGAGCCGTTTCAGCGTGAAAGAAACAACCACACACACATACACACACACACACACAAACTTTCGCATTTATAATATTAGTGGGAAGTAGGATTTTCGATATATTTCGGCCCACGGTATGGGGCCGTCATCAGTCGAATGAAGGTATTTACACATATTGACAAAAAGTGCCCATTTCGGACCTGGACTCAACAGACAGCACTGACATACATGACTCATCATACCGACAAACCAGACTGTTCAAAATTTCAAGTAATAATAACGACAACACATCTTAATCTAAACAGCCACCATCTCTACCATTACCATCACATGAAAATTAAGAAGGGCAGTGATCAGCATTATCGACATGAGATAGCTAAAGTTATTTGTTAACAGTCGTCACTTTTACTTTTTTATTTGTCAATATGTAAATACCTTCATTCGACTGATGACGGCCCCTTAACGTGGGCCGAAATCGAATATTATATCGAAAATTGTAAATTTTGTTTTTTTTTTGTTTTTCAATATTAATATTTTTAAAAGTATGAATTTCACGAAATAAACGATTCATCTACCATATTTTACTCATAAAACCGATTAAAAAACTAACAGACGCAAACACCTAATAAAAAAACAACTTTATTACATAAAAAATGTATTTATAACCTATTGTAACCGCATTTTCAAAATAACTAAAGATTTGTGTGCGCCGTAGTTGATTAGAGCAGGACAGACATTTAAAAAACAAGCGTCAGAGCAGGACTAAAGTTTAACATTATGAAGCACCTTAAGGGTGTATAATACCTCACTTTGCTTCGCATGACCCTGTTTTATACCAACAAATACTGCAACAATCACTCTGAAATTAATATATGATAAAGTTGGGGACTAATGCTATGTCCATGCTGTTGTGAAAACTTGACACCATTAAATTTTCTTGATAGAAAAAAATTACAAAGTTACCTCCAAACTGTACAATAAACCGATAGCATTCAATGAATACTTGAAATTAGATCTGAAACTTTGCATAATATAACTGATATTAGTATAAAGCAGCTGCAGACTGTTCCATAAAAATGAAAAAACCATCAGTGTAGCCGCGATTTCAAAATAACTGATGTTTTTGCGTGCGCAGCATCTGATTAGAGTAGGATAGAGAGTTAAAAAGCAGAAGCGTTAGAGCAGGACTACGAATTGAGGTATAATGAGCCATTAAGAGAACTGTTTTGTAACGCCCCGCGCGAACTCACTACTGGCTAATTTAGTGTTTATTTAACTTTTATATTCAATTTATATATCACTAGCCTTTGCACGCGGCGCCTCACGCGTTTAAGCAATATTTGCCCCGCTTTCGACTTGGGCTTTGTTTTATGAACACCCGTTATAGTCTATTTGTTGACCACGATAATAATAAAGAAAATGTTATTCAAATCCTTCTCGAGTTTAAACGGAACACATACAGACAGACAAAAATTATTATTTAGTGCTAATGAACCATTTCATTTCAAATTTCTCAAAAATATTATATTTACAGACAAGACTTTTTTATTACTTTATTAACATTATTCTCATTATTCAGGACACAATAAAGTCAACTCCATGCGAAGGCTTTAATTTTAGTTTTAGAGCTGTGAAAACCAAAATTTTTCACTATGGTCAACACTAAATAACTATTTGGGAATTAAGAAAATTTAGTTTTGACATCACTAAAAGTAAATGAAAACCTTCAGAATCGGCTTTATTGTCACGTAATTAATGAAATAAATGTAATTGAACATTACGAAAATAACATTTTAATTTAATTTAATATAATGTTAACAATTCAAATATCAAAAATGAAATATGTATAAACTATAAAATACCACGTCAAACTGCAGTATCTAAATCACAAAGCCACAAATGGTATAAAAGGTACAATGCTGTGTCTAAATGGTCATTTGTTTGATCGTTTGTTTACTAGTTTCAGTAAAGTTATGGTTTTGTTTGGAGTAATGTTTTGTTATTTCATGAAAGTGACAATCCGTTTAGCTTGTTCGAAGCCTTGTATGTTTTGTTAATCCAATAAGCTCAGTCTGGTCCACTTTCAGGACTTTGCCCCTCTTTGTGTTAGATTGCGATGATTCAGTCTTTACATAAAGTCTTAAAGTAGTCATCAAACTCGGAATTGGAATACACTTTCATTTGCTACTGTTACACATAAAGAGTACTGCAAACATACATATAGTCACGTGTGTCTACCCGAGGAGTTGGCAGAGAGCACAGATTTCCATCTGCTACTAATCTATGATCTTCCTCTTTCGTACTTCAATCTACATCCATCAATTTAGTCATACAAACTCTTCTATTTCGTGTGCTTTTTGAAAAGTACTGATTTATAAGCAAAAGAGATGCCTATTAGGAAACATTATCAAAGATGATGTAGATATATCTGCACATGAGGTGCAATTGTGTAAAACAATCGTATTTAAATTAGCCCGTTTGACAATTGAAATCGTACGTTTTTGGTTGTCAACAACAAAACAAGACAATCGTATTCATTTGATATGTCTACAAATTTATATAATGTCGTACAATCCAAAGTGAAAAAAAATTATTTGGTGATTGAGTATCGCTAATAGACCACTATTAAATAATATTTTTTACGCGAACTTTTTTTTTACTTTTCCATAGAAATTGAGTCAGCCGATTGAAGCACTTTGTACTGGAAAGTGAAAAATTCACGACCAAATTATTCTTTTTTTCTGCTTGATTGTAATCAGTTGAAAATACACAATCCATCGTAGAATTAATTTCACTGATTATTGTATTGTAGGACCTTATTAGTTTGAAAGTGGTTTGAAGCTATTTAACTTTAATGAAAGACTTACTTCTCTGAGGTTGAAAATGTGATATTTTTGTGTAAACGAAGTGTGGGAGATAGATCACTACAAAAAACAGTAGTATTTTTAATTGTGATACATTAACCGTGAATACAAAAGATATATCAGTGTTCAACATGTATTTAACAGCTTAAAAGATTTTCCTAAGATGGTAAATTGGGCGCTGGAAAATTTACATAACCTGCATAAAAATGTGAACCGGCCCACAATATGTTGCAAACTTTTCCTGTAATTAGCACGCAATAAAACAAAGATAATCCTAATGAAGTGTCGTCCAACTGAAGTCTCATGTTTGTTTATTCATTAGTTGCATGACGTAGTTAAATAATCTAAAACCAATTAGAATTAATCATTAACCACACCTCCTTTAGAACTAGTTACATTTTATATTGACGATATGCGTTTTGAAACAAAACAACTGCCTTTTACATTGTAACAGTTTTACTGTAATTATATGTGATATGCACTTTCCATGTACATCAATAAAATAGGGATGAAATGGTAATAGATTTCTGGTATATGCATTTTGACTATATACGTATACGTATAATCTAGGGTTTTGTTTTTGGAAAACATGTTTCCTCGATAGAAATAATTATTGAACACACTTTTCCCTCGTTTGACAAATAAGAGTCGTACAGAACTCGAACATATTTTATTAGAAGTTTCTTAACAATATCCAGATTTTTTGTTTTGGATATTTAGCTATCTATTTTATTTTATTTATGTACAAATAAAACATACATTTTTCTCTTTCGCCCCAAATCTAGGACTCTCGCACTGCGCGTTTTTTCGCTTGAAGTGAGAGTGACAAAATTAAAATTCACATAGCCTCTTCAGTTATTAGAATCAGAAAAGGAACATTCCATCATCAACTTTTTGAAATTTTGTTATATGATTCTCTGATAATATTTAGAATAAAGTTAATACCTGCGATTCTTAAAGAAACATCATCATAGCTGGGTATATTGTCATTCATTCCTTACATGCATAAACAGCATTTGTGTGATAATTACCACATTTTATCCATTAAACCCTTGAGAATGCCGATAGGGAGAAACTAGTTGGTAACTATTAAATTTTGTGAAACATGTGTAATTAAATTATTCAACCAATGGACATCGCTAAAACATTTTATCTGTGATATAATTATTTTTGTACAATCCAATACAGTGTTCTTTATTGCACACCAAAAAATAGAAATAAAGAAACAATTTTACAATGGGTAGCAGGGTACAATTGGCGGTCTTATCACTAAAAGCGATCACTTTTAGACAACCTTTGGATGGAAGAACTCTGGAAAAAATGTGTATCGGCGGTGCACAAAATAAACTATACATTTCCAAAATAAAATAAAAAAGCATGTTATTAAAATGTTAATAAATAATGTACATACACATAAATAATAAATATTTACGCATATATGTAAATGATACGTGTGTATTTAACTACATAAGGTCCTACAATTCAAAGTGAAAAATTATTAAAAGATGATAGAGTGTCATATGTAAATAGACCACATGCCAAAGAAAATAAAAATTTTTGCTATAACTTTTTTTTTCACCTTTTCATAGAAATTAGTCGGCTGATTGAACCACTTTGTACTGGGAAGAGAAAAAATTATTTGACAAAATAAAATTCATTTTCTTTTATATTTGTATTGTGCTCAATCAGTTAACGATACATGATTTCCCTAGAATTATTTTCACTTATTATTGTAGGACCTTTTATATTTATATAAATAAATGTATTGATATAGGGACAAATAAAAACACATAAAACTTCAACATCAACGCGAAAGATAATGCTATTTGACTAGTTTAAATGACAGTAATGAGCTCGTTTTATTGTGAGAGGAAGGGCATTCCACAGATGTACATCTATTAGGTATAATTTGTAAACAAATTTCTGTGTGCACCAAATATTTAAACAACTTCGCTAAAACACCTACAACTGTTGTAATAGTTTCGGTGCAATTTTGATCAACGTGTACTAAAAAGTTGAATTTTCAGCTTGAAAATGCAGGTCGGAAGTCATTGCACCTATTTCGTAACCAGAACTCACACGTGTTTCGTACGATAAAAGACACACCTCCTAACACTATGTAATCGAGTCTAGTAACTTCTTTTCTATATGACAACTTTGTAAAGCTATTCCAATCCTTCTACTGCCAGTTTTTCGTACAAAAGACAATGAGTTTTAGAAAAAACTTTAAAACAAAGATAAAGATAATTTTATTTGCTTCAAAGGTACATAATTTTTATTTATTTATTTTTACATAAGAACCTTAGCCTACTTACAGTGCTTGTCACCAACTCGTAAGCTAAAACAGTCTTGTTTTCAACAACATATATTACCAAACTAAATATTAAAGTAATAATAAAACTAAATGCTTAAAAAAACTCTTACATAGGCTATAAACTTCGGTAAATTGACATTAAAAATGTCAATTTCCGGATATTTACTGATGAGCAAATTTAACAGTGTACACGCATGGAAGGTGGGCGCAAAACGAGCATGCTGTGTGCGTACCACACCCGTCGCGAAAAGCAGGCGCGACCGCAGCACCCCGTACCTTTCCGGTGCCGCCAGCGCGCAGCCCGCGAGTGCAGCGGGGTCGTCCACTCGGTTGTGTAATAGCAGATAATAGTGCACTAATAACGCTAGCCTACGTCTCAGCTCTAGGGTGTCTACTCCTACCATTCCGACCACGAACATGGATGGGAATAAATAGGGATAATACCCATACATTTTTTTATACAGGTATCGAGCAAATTTACGTTGGACTCTTTCCACCATGAGCTTGTATTTAGTCTCGTGTGGGTCCCAGATGATTGCGTTGAACTCTAATTTACTTCTCACATAGGCATTGTATAACGCTACAATGGGTCTCGGATCCTTAAACCTAGCAGTTTGTCTCATTACAAAGCCTAGTGATTTATAGGCTTTCTTACAAGTCAACTCAATGTGGTCATTTAAAGTCAGTTCACTGTCAAGTGTCAGTCCTAAGTCTCGTATTTGTGAGACTCGTGCGAGCGGGGCTCCAGCTATGGTGTAGTCCCGAACAGGTGGAGTACGAGACCTGGTAAAAGTCATGGTCTTACACTTAGAGCCATTGAACTCCAAGTTGTTCTGTTCACTCCAGTCTACAACACTATCTATATCGCTCTGAAGCGCCTCCACATCATCTCTATCACCTATACTCAAGTATAACTTCAAATCGTCTGCAAACATCAAGCACTGAGCCGTTCTCACAACCCCTGGGAGATCATTTATCATGATCAAAAACTGTGTGGGCCCTAGAGTGCTTCCTTGACTTACACCAGAAAAAGTTTCATAGGAATGAGAACGTATACCGGCCAATTGGACATATTGTTCGCGATTGATAAGATATATTAAATGAAAAAAAATTCCAACATACTCGTATTTCACCTTAAGAAGGCTTGCAAATATTTACAAGTCATGTTAAAATGGTAGATGTTTAATTTAATCTATTATTTATTATAAGCTGGAGACTTCACCATACATACGAAACATGGAGAAAAAGTCATTGAAAGTTACCCTTAACAAGAAAAAAAATCCTTCTTTACCCAGAAACTTACATCTCAAAAATAAATAAATAAAAATAGAAATAAAATTGCTATGTCACAGAAAATTACATTACATTATTATACATTCGGAACTAGAGATGGTAGATTGTTTGAAAACGGATAAACAACCAAAAACTAACACACGAATCGCTAAGTTATATAAGCAATCAAGCATTTTCTTCGTTTCTTGCCGACTTCGCTCCGAACACTATAGGTACTCGTATATTAATACATGCTTTTCTAGTCTTAACTCTGAGGCTTTCTAGCATATAAAATGGCGTCGATCGTTCATAACTATGATAATGGGAATAGTTTCCTTGTTTTTCCTGTTAATCTCTGGGGGGCAATTCCGGAGAATCAATCGAATCGAGATTTCTAGAACTCGATCTAAAAACTTATGGAGTTCGACTGATAAAATGGGTTTTTACGATCGAGAAGGGTAATTAGACAGACTCAGAATATTCTCAGTCTATCGAATTAGCTTTCTCGATCGTGAAAACCCATTTTATCAGTCGAACTCCATAAGTTTTTAGATCGAGTTCTAGAAATCTCGATTCGATTGATTCTCCGGAATTACCCCCCAGATCTTCGTTGACCTATTTGTATCGCCCTTCTGTCTCCAAAGTATTACTGTTGAAATTTTATTTTTTGTATTCTTTTGGAGGACAAACTATGGTCGGATTTTTGATCAAATGATAGATCTTGATGTTTATTAATTAATCATCCACTGGGTCATCCAGTGCTGGATATAACTCCAAGATTACGCCACACTAAAAGGTCGTCCTAGAAGAAATGCCTATACTCAAACATACCCATACCGAAACCCTTGCTCTGTATGGGCCGGCAAATGGGGATGGATATACCGCCATCAATCGGTAACAGGTGGACTATCTACCTGGTTCTTTAACTGTCCTTTTACTTTCTCCTGATTAACTGACGGGGGTTTGCGAGTGTAATGATGATACCTCGAGCCTAGCATCAGCTCTACTTCGGTTTACCCAGTTACACAAATTCGTTTCTCGAAGATTTATTTTCTTCGTTAAGATGATAAAAAACGGTATCATAGTACTAAGAGGGGATATAGAAAGCTTTTGCTTCACCAGATAGCGGATCTTACCATAAATTACGATCATCTGTGGGCTGGGCTATTTCATTTTAGTATTATGTCATCTTGTTTACATGTTCTTAAATCCAATATTTTTATCGTAGTAAAGTAAGGTTTTTCTTATTATGTAGTATTGAGTCTTAGACCATGGTCTAAGTATTGAGTGTACGCAATATTACGTTTTCAACATCTACATAATACAAATAATGAAGTAGTAAAAAAGTCGTGCCTGTACATTGAATATTTTTTTAACATTTTCAACGAATTGGTTGGATTATTGGTTTTGTACTGAAGCAAAAACTACCATTTTTAGAATTTTTGTCTGTCTGTCTGTATGTGTGTACGTTCCGTTTTAACTCGAGAACCATTCAACGGATTTGGATGCGGTTTTCTTTATTATCATCGTAATGACCCTGGTCAACATATAGGCTATAAGAGGTGTTGATAAAATAACGCCCAATCCGAAAACAGAGTCGCGGGGCGAGAGGCTAGTTACATCATAAATTATTCATTCGTAAATACTTTTCGTATTAAACTATTGAGTATTGAACATCGGCAAAAATTTTCAACAAAAATGAGAAATTAAATACGGTCATTATACCTTTAAAAATAGATAGTACTCGGCTACGTTTTATGTATATTTTGACCCTTGCGTTCAAAAAACACTTTACTGACGTAAACAAACGTTTTTCAATTGTCATTCCTTAGTAATAGTGTTAATCGTATGATAAAATTATTCAACACAATTTACCCAAGTTATTTCATTAAGAACTGATTTTTATTCCAGTCTTTATTTTTAAACTTATCTCTCCGTGGGGTTGGTTGGTATGAGTGGGAATATTTCTTTATTGATTCCGCATTTTATATCAGTTTATTTTTTGTATTGTAAGATTTTTTTATCGTTTAGCGATTTTATTGCCGGTTCTATATTTATTTCAAGGTTTTCTGTTTATTTTCCATCGGAATTACGCAGTTCTGAAACGAAATCTTGTAGATTTTTAAGACTAACTCCTATTAGCTCTACCTTGCGAATTTTGTGAATCAATACAAACAATGCTCTTACGGCATTATCAAACTTATTGTTTAGACAATATATTAGATATTTTTTGAAGGTCTTTTATAACACAAAAAATAAATGCTTCGTAAAATATATTCTAACTTGTGTGTGAGATGCAGGGACTAATGATTCATACTACTATCCTGTAGATAAGTACTATAACCCGTTCTCGTATGCGTATGTTATTTTGTGACGTGACATTAATGTGAACTTTTTTGACTTTCTTGACATTTTGAATACATTAACGTACCTCTATAATTTAAAGAAACCTGTAATGTTTCTACTCAGTATACGTCTGTTTCATCACATAATTCATACACGCAGTTGAATATTTATTATGCACTTTAAATTTGATTTAAGGCACAGCTATATATTTCTGTAATCATAACAATACACACGCGTACATTTGATTTTTATGGGCACCATTTAATCAAGATGGCCTTCGGTTGCCGGGACTCAAAGAATTATATAAACATTATTAATATTTGTTCCATAATCC
The DNA here is from genome assembly GCA_910592155.1 of Ypsolopha scabrella. Lineage (NCBI taxonomy): Eukaryota > Metazoa > Arthropoda > Insecta > Lepidoptera > Ypsolophidae > Ypsolopha > Ypsolopha scabrella. The sequence continues at coordinate 21,749,026 of OU342980.1, forward strand.
ATAAATAGAAATACCATAGCAATCAAATCGAAGGAAGTAACTCGGGCATAAAGTTTTACTCACCGAACCCTTGAGCGAATAAATCCTTTGTTGATTCAGTAATACAGCATCAGGAAAGCTGGTCTCGAAATAACACTGCACAATAAATTTTCACTGACCGAGAATTATTCTGGCGGGAGAAATGATCAGCCGCGCGGACTTCTGCCACGCGCGGTGTCACGACATAAACTACTGGTGGCCTATATGCAAGCAAAGGATTCCCATTTGGTGTTCTTCCCTAGTGCGTTCTCGTTGACATCACTGGCACGTTGTCTCTATATTTGTTTTTATTCATAAGTCTTGTGTGGGAACCGTCTTTATCATTACACGTGATGACCGCAGGTCTGTATATGATATTTTATCGTGTCCGTTTTTTGTAGAGGTGCAACGTGCGTGTTTTTTTATCTAAATCCAGTTACAAGCGCCCTACTGTCTGTTGCGACTGGTTTCTAGCTCAGTCGCAGTGAAATACGGAACTAATTAGTATTATAGATCGTTCGATAGTGCACTACCTTGGTGTCTTGAAGAACTGATTTCTCGCTAGTAATCTATGCTCGCTAGTAAATGATTTAGCACTACTCCACAACTTGTTTGACCTTGAGCGGAATTTTTAGCATCGAGAGAGTCAAGATATTGCACATGCTTTGTTTTTTTGTCAGGAAGTTTTTGTATCAAACCGGAAGTATCCTATTATTACGCAGATACGACTTAAAGAATAAGAAAGGACCTAAATAGTAACCCTGGACTATGCTACTTTTGTGCAGGGATAATTGAGATTGACAATAATTTTAATTACAAATTAAAACGTTATGGTAACGAACACAAAGAATATACAATTTACCTTTACTCTACAAGTTAATAAAGTTTTATCACGTATTGTAGGACGTCTTTGTCTGTGCCAAAAGCTTTTATGCCATTAATGAACTCAATCCAAAATACCATACAATATTTTGTACCTTTGTAGTATACCGGGTATAAATAGACAATTATATTTTCATCATTTAAATCACATACTATGGTCATACTGAGCAATTTTACCATGGAAACATACCAGCACAAAGAAAAAAAATCACTTTCCCATCCGATTGCAGTAGGTTTTTAAAATGAGTAGGAGAGATTTTTTTATTTTATTTGATTGCGTTTGTTTTTTTGGGAAGACTGTTCAGTACTTATATCAGTAGAGTATTTGGTGTCTGCCCTTTACGCCTAGTATATTGTCAAAATACTAGCGTATCCTAAGTCTATGGTCAAAACATGAAAAATGTATTTGTTTCGTATTAGCTTTTAACCAGACTTTCAGTTCATGTAATGCTCCTCCGAATTTTTTACTTAAAAATTCAAATTTAGATGTTTTATTTTGTGAAATATATACTTTTTACCCGTCAATAATAATCTTAAAAAACAATAGCATTAAATAAAATTCTAATTATAATTATTATAATTATAATAAGTACAGGAAATGCTACAAAAATATCAAAAAATTAGGCTTACTTGAATTTAATAAAATAATATACTAACATAGGTATTTACATTATAAATAAGTCGATAGATAAATAAATATAATGCCTAACAATTCGATTAGTCTTGCTAAGAAGAAGGGCAAGAAACTTAACAGCATCATGTCTTTTTTAACCATTTTATGTACTAATGCTTATACCATACAAAGTACTTAACTTACATTACATTAAAGGCTTATTACTATACAAAGTATTTATCTTTAGTTAAAGGGATAAAAATGTACAAGACCTTTACGTGTCCATTTTTAACTTAGAGTCTTTAGAGGACTCTTAGGCTAGGAAATTATACTTGTGGCAAAGATCACTGATATTATAGCACCATGCTTCACTATCGTCCAAATATTCATTTATTTCATAATATGCCTTTTTCAATAAAGAAGATATGCCTTTCTAATAACAAAAAATATATAATTGTCATACTACAGATAATGTAGGTATTGAAAAATCCGAACAGCTTCTGCCCTCCATCTGATTCTAAAGATAGATAGGTACCTACGCAGTTATTTAAAAATAGGTAATGAGCATCTAACAATATTGTCTTCGCGGAAGATGGATCCGCGACATTGGAATTCATGAGATTTATTTTTTTGTACTATTTCTTGCTAATTTGACCTTTTAGGTTTTCAGCCAGAAGCTGAGTAAAAATAAAATAATTACAATAAGGCTTCTGTTCTTTCTATTCTTTCTCAGCACGATTAACTCGATCATAGAGGAAAGTGAAACTAGCAACTTTATAGTAGCCGGGGACTTCAATGCAGATTGGCGGACGGAGTTCGGTTCCGAGCTAGTCGACTTTTGTCGAGAATATAGCTATCAATGTATTGATAAAAAATTATTGCCTCCAGACACTTATACATATGTGAGCGACGCCCATAACACTACATCGTGGTTAGATCACGTGCTCTGCTCAGAGTCAGTTGAAAAACTTGTAACTGGAGTGGAGGTAGATTACAATGTGGCATGGACAGATCACCGCCCTATACATTTGACCTTGGATCCGGGTGAATTGATAAAAATCGCATGTAATTCAGAAGACAAGTTAAATCCATTTGCATGGAAACCCCGCGCACCACGCAACGTATTTCATTACACCGAGCTGTGTTCTAGAAGTCTCAACCGACTTCCCCCAAGTTTGAATATGAATACTATCGAGGATATTGATTCTTGTCATCGCTTTCTTGTAGAAACGATGCAGATATCAGCTAAGACAGCCTTTCAAACTAAACCGCGTAAAAAGGTGAAGGTAGTGCCAGGTTGGCATGAAAACGTAGCTGAGTCATACGCCGCTTCGCGAGACGCGTTGAAGCTGTGGCACGAGCAGGGACAACCCATCGATGGGCCGGTGGCAGACCACAGAAAGCACTGCCGAAGAATGTTTCAACGTAACTTAAAAACGTGTCAGCGTAAGGCAGATCAAGTTGCGATGGACAGGATAGCAACTTCCTTGAAAACGAAAAATTTTACCAAATTTTGGTCGCATACAAGACAGGTAACTAATGCCAGGAGCTCACGTCCAGCACACATCGACGGTAAAACTGCCAATGAAGAAATAGCGGACCATCTTGCTACGACTTTATTACAAGCACCGAGCCCTACTGCGGTACAACACGAGTATGAGTCAAACCATGACAACACTTGCCCCGAAGTAGATGTAAAGACGGTACTAAGAGTATTAAAGGACATGCCCAGAGGCAAGTCACCTGGTCACGACGGGCTTAGTATTGAGCATATTTTACATGCTGGTCCACATATAGCCTCGTACCTATCCCAACTGTTCACAGCTATGTTAAAATTATCGTATCTGCCCGAGGAAGTAACACGCACACTTGTATCACCAATACCAAAGAACAAAAAGGTTGACCAATGCTGTTCTAAAAACTATAGACCGATTTCTCTCGCCACAATTACAGCCAGAATATTTGAGAAGATTTTGCTTTGCTTAACTGGGGATCTCTTACATAGTACTGATGAACAGATGGGCTTTAAAGCGGGCTGTTCCACTGGTTCGGCTATCTACACAGTGAAGCAAATTGCACAATACTACAAATCAAGGAAGACGTCTACATATGCATGCTTCCTAGATCTAAGCAAGGCATTCGATCGCGTGTCACACAGCTTGTTGTGGAGGAAGATGAAGGATCGAGGAGTCTCCAGTCACATCATAGACGTTCTGAAAGTATGGCACGAGCAACAGGAAAGCTATGTACAATGGAACACTAGCTGCTCTCGACCAGTTCCTCTGAGATGTGGCGTTAGACAGGGAGGATCTATGTCTCCAGTCCTCTTCAATTTTTACATGGACGATCTTTGTAAGCAGTTAACCGAGTCCAAAGTGGGCTGCTCTTTGAATGGTGCCATGATAAATAACATTAGCTATGCTGATGATATGGTGATCTTAGCACCCTCCATCACAGCTATGAGAGTCTTACTTACAATATGTGAAAACTATGCACGTGAACACGACCTTCTTTATAATGCTGACAAGTCAGTCTTCATGGTGTTTGAATCGGCTCACACTCCAAGTATAGTCCCAACCCTAGTACTGAACGGAAGGATCTTACACAGAGTCGATAAGGTGACATATCTCGGACATGCACTGCGAAGTGACCTGTCTGACAGCGATGACATTGAACGTCAACGTCGAGCAACGAGCGTGCGGGCTAATATGATCGCCCGGAGGTTCTACAGATGTAGCGCAGAGGTCAAACGCCTGCTATTTATGACTTACTGCGCCAATGTATACACGGTAGAACTCTGGACAAATTTCACCAAAGCTGCACTGAGTGCGATGCGCGTTCAGTATAATAACGCCTACCGCGCAATATTCCATCTTCCTTGGCGTTGCAGCGCGAGCGGTATGCACGCCGCGGGCCGCACGCCAACATTCCCCGCGCTGCTGCGTGCGCGGTCAGCATCAATGCGCGCGCGTCTCCTAGCCACTAATAACACCATCTTACGTAGCTGCACCGAGTGGACTCAGAGCCCCGTGCATAAGAAGTGGCGACAATATCACGCAAGCTTTGGTGTACTATAAAGTTTATTATTTTTTCTTTTTTAATTTTCTTTTTTTGTGTGTAATATGGCCTGATTTTTATTGTATTTATGTAAATCTGGCTGGAATAAAGAAATTTTATTTTATTTATTTATTATTCATTCAGAAATCTACAACATATTATATTAATAAAAACTACATAATTTTGCTAAAAAATATTTTATATAACTTGTTTAGGTTTTCAGCCAGTAGCTGAGTAAAAATAAAATAATTACAATAATGCTTCTGTCCTTTCTATTATTCATTCAGAAATCTACAACGTATTATATTAATAAAAACTAAATATACTAATCTTGCTAAAAAATATTTTATACTAGCTTTTGCCCGCGGCTCCGCCCGCGTGTTATTCGGTTTATGGACATGCTTTTTTCCGGGATAAAAAGTAGCCTATGTGTTAAGTTAGGGTATAAGCCATATCTATTCTAAATTTCATCCAAATCCGTTCAGCCGTTTCAGCGTGAAAGACTAACAAACTTACACACACACAAACTTTCGCATTTATGATATTAGTGTGATAACTTGACATTTAATATGTCTTCGTTTTAGCTTTTTTTAAGAAGCTAACTGGATGTAACATGTTTTGACGTCATGTTGCAAAGAAACTCCATACTCGTTTATATGGTTTCATGTTGCATCATTTGGTTTCATATGTACTAGAGTCGCGCGCGCTCGGTAGGTACTGTAGATGTCATCGGTATATCGTAGAATTTGGCATATCACAATTCTCCCAGGCAGAATGTATTTCTGCTAAAACTACGGAGGGGGGGGGGGGGGGGTAACACGCTCCTCGTTTCTAAATTGTGGCACATAATTAATATACAGAAAACTCCTAATAGTTTTTGAGATAGACCCCGTAACGAAAATTGCCTAAAAGTGCCAACTTTTCTTTTTGTTTTTGGAGATAAAAAAATATTTAAAAGTTATTTGTCCTTAATAAGCTCTAGACAATGACACCCCCAGTCCCCCTGTGTGGCAACCCCCCTGAAAATTAATTTTATTTCAATTTTAATTGAATATTCGGTTAATCACTAATCTACGGAAGCATATTAGACAGATCTAAATTCGTTGCATCGAAAGCTAATGCCTTGACAATGACTGCCATATCTACCGTAGTCGGAAGGAAGGTCGCGGTTACTCGAGCGTGAGGAATCGCTTTTTAAAGACGCCGTAACAGATCAAATAATAGTACTAACGTACAGAAGGTTCACTGCCGAGTAGAAACGAAGCTTAGGTATAAACATACCTATAAAACCGGGCTAGGGCGAGTCAGACTTGCGCACAGTATCGCTACGCAACCCTTAACACATTATGGTAAAACGACATTATAGGTATAGATGCCATCAAGGCGACAAAAAACAAGGCGCTGAAATGGCAACGCCTCATATAATTCGGCACCCTCCGAGTACCCAAGTTGAAAATATTCGAAAGATTGAAAATATTAAAATTTCCTCTTGTAGATCTACTAATTATACTAATCTTCGCCAGTTTTCATATTCCCAAAAATAACTAGCTGAACCGTAAATTGTAGAAGCAAATAAAATCAAAATATTTACTTTATAAAATAGATACATAAAGTATACTTTCTACAAGTCAAAGTTAATCTTAACAATATATATCTTTAGAATATTAAAATATACGGGAAATAAATAAGGTGACCCGAGGCAATTGCAACTAAGAGGTAAATGCAACTAATTTAGATTACTCCATTTCAAGGGCCTCCTAGTTACAGCACCATCTATCATGCATGAATTAATCATCAGAGAACTCGTGAAAACATAGATGTCGCTGCTATTATGAAAACTGCCCGTAAAACAGACCATTTTGTCAAAACTGCCATTTTGAAATTATCTGTGACCAAAGCACGCCGCGGAATAATAATTGAAAAAAATATTTCTGTGTTCTTTCTTGCCAGTATTTTGAGGGGGAGCACAACAACAACAACCGTAAGTCATTTTGTGCATATTTGCTTGTATATACGTTGAATCTACAATAAGTTACGAATGTAGTTACATTTTCCCCGATAAATAACCGACCAGGGGATATTGCAACTTTGAGGTTAGTTTCATTTGCCCCCTATATTTTTGTATGAAAATTGAAAAAGGTAGTGATGTATCTTGTCGATGACTACCAATTTAGTTTTTTCAGTTTTGTTTAGCTCATTAAAAGCTAAAAAATGTTTTTTTAGTTAGTTAGGTTTTAGTTTTAGTAATAATGTTCGGTTTACTTGTTGTTTTAGATGGTAAGAAACTACAAGCGGAAAAAAGAATTAAAATATTCACATGAGAACCTCTTAAAAGCGTTAGAAGCTCTGCAGAGTAAAAGATTGAACAGTTATGAAGCTGCTGAAATCTATGGGGTTCCAAGGTCAACCCTCATACCCTGGACCCTTGGAAGCCTCAAGCAGTTGAGAAGGCTCGAAGAAATGCCTGTAATGATATTATTCCTTGTTTAAGATCAATAGAAACATAAATTTAATCCGGTGTTTTGATTTGAAATCCTCACAATGATTAACATAGTCCACGAATTGAGTATCGACAAACTATCAATGATTGTGTCCCCTCACTAGTTTACGGCAAATAGTTGCATTTGCCCCGATCGAGGGTTTAAAGTAATTTTACGCATTACAGACCTTGTGTAGTTGTGTTTACAGTTTATATATAAATGACTATTCATCCGGGCTCTGTTATCAGTTAGGTTTAGTAATTTTAAATCAGTTAGAAAAATATCTACTGCACTTAGTTGCATTTACCCCAAAAAGGGGCAAATGTAACTTTTTTCACCTGGGTCAGGAGAATATGGCGCCATAGCCATAAATGACACTATTTCTTTTTGAATTTATGTTAGGGATTATCTTAAACGAACATATAATTGTGTACAAGAGAAAAAAAAACAATCACGTTTAATAGGATAATACTGGAGGATATCAAAGTTGGAACTTTTATATTTTAGTTGCAATTGCCTCGGGTCACCTTAGAGAAGTCTAGGAAAAAAAATATAAGCTCTAAATAGAAGCTCATTGCAAACTTAACCGAGGGAAAATGGGAGTCATAGTTATTTCAGAACATGTGCAAACAATCGGAACCGAAAACAATGTATACTGAAACCGCAATATTAGACATATATGTCTGTGGACCCGCCAGTGGGGTTAAGCGATAGGGCCACGGGTAAAAGGTGGTTTAAAGGCCTACTCCTTCTACATATATACGGCTGGTACAAACACTCAAAAAATACATATTAAACATAACATAATCAAAAAATTAGGTGGTTAGGTGGTAGAGCTAATGCCGGGCTGGACTGTGGAGGTACCACCATCTTAGTCGGAAATCCTCCCGAAGTTATTCGGGGGAGAGTAAGAGAACAGCTCTCAGGCAAAACCAGGCGGCCCACCATTGCCTGGGACCAATGGATGGCGGTTTATCCATCCACAATTGCCGGGCCTTATATAAAACAGACTGGTGACGGGCAGCGGCGTCACTGGTGCAAGGGTTTCGGCACCGCGCTCACCAACCCGCCTGCCCAGCATGTGTGAGTATGGGCATTTCTTCCAGGAGGACCGCCAAGAGTGGCGAAATCCTGGAAAGGCCTATGTCCAGCAGTGGACGAAACAGGCTGATGGATGGATGGAATCGAAAAATAAATTCCAAATACGTTTCAGGAAATTTCTGATTTGCCCCCCCCTCCCCCCCTCCCAGTACTTTAGTCTATAGTATTGTTTAACCTCAGACTAGGTACTTATCTTGACTAGCCGTACAAACCACTTAGCTTCAAGTTTGTAGTTGCTTGTTTGCAGTTTTTATCTCATTCATCCATCAGTAATTGCTTTAATGCCTTCTTGATTTTCCTGTATCATTTTATATTCATTAGTGATAACTAAATCACTTGTAGCCTTTGGTTAAGACTTTTTAACTATTGTACAATTCTGGTCAACTAAAATAGCGGGTGAGAAGTTAATTTCAGTTGCGGTGTATCGTCCCACCTACCCCCTTTCACCATTTCTGTTGTACATAGTCTGCCATTTTGTCTAACATTAAACATGATTTATTTATTACAAAACAGGTACGAATCAATAACTAGTTACAGGTATACAAAGTATCAAATTAGTATGATGATATTCTGAAAATTCCTCAAAATGTTTACCTTTTGCCTTAACACATTTCTCGGTCGGGTTACTCGTCCATAGCCGCACGCACAGTTTCGATATTATATAGAGGCCGCAGTTTCAGTAAGTACGGTGGAAATTGATGGAAATGAAACAGATATTAATATGATTTTCTTAACCTACTTATGACACTTGGTGCCCAATACTGATCCGGACTAAACCGACAACCCTGAATGAAAGACAGACAGTTTGCCATTTGAAAAAATTTTACTACTATAATTTTAACAACTAGTGATTCGCATTTAATTTTTGAATAAAACTTATTAAATAATAGTACTTTATGAAACTGGTACATAAAAAGGTTATTAAAAACACGAGTGTCAGTTTTTTTAATAGAACACGAGTGTTTTAAAACCCCCAGTTATGTATAGTTTCATACACTACTTTATCTAAACTCATGTCTAACAACCCGTTTTCATAATAATCTTGATAAAATTTGTCGTTAGCCATTTTTGATTTTTCTTGTAAAAGCTCGTTCTAAAAGTGTTCGTAATTTCCGTCGTTATTTCCAGAGTGTCAGGTGGAGTCAAATTATCATCACCATCACAGCTGTTAATAATTTTAGGACAAACATAACATAAAACCACAGTAAATAATAATTTCCACGTAAGCTATGGCGCCAAAATCCAACAGTCCACCACGCATGTGTACGCGTTGCGCGCGTCGGCAGCCATAGACAAAGCAGGCTGAAAATAAAATGAAATTGTGACCTCCTTTGTCACGCCCCGCAATATTATTTAGTACTTGTTAGATAAAATTATATGATAACCTCATTGGTATTTGATATTTAACCTCAGACATGGCTGTTTAGGCTAAGTTCCCTTTGCCTTCCTAGTTAGTATCACATATACTGTAATGTCAGAAAAAGTTTTTTTATAGCATTATGTTGTTCGGAGACCTATACTATAATTTAATTTTTTAGAGACGTTCATGAAAAATATTTTTCATTAGTTTTAAGTTCGTAATGAAGATTTTACGATATGAGGTTAGATAAATGTGGTTCCATGGCACTACGCGACAGTAGGTTAATGTCAAATAGGCTGTGTTATTTAATACATTATTTTGTGAAGGATCATTCCAAGTTGTTGTAAAGGAATTTACTACATTCATTTAAGAGTGTATAATAACTCACTTCGCATGATCCTGCTTTATACCAACAAATACTGCAACAATCACTCTGAAATAAATATATGGTAAAGTTGAGGACTAATGCTATGTCAACGCTATAGTGAAAACGTGATTCCATTGAATTTTCTCTATAGAAAAAAATTACAAAGTTACCTTCAAACCGTACAATAAACCGATAGCATTCAATGAATACTTGAAATTAGATCTGAAACTTTACATAATATAACTGATGTTAGTATAAAGCAGCTGCAGACTATAAGATAAAAATGAAAAAACATCAGTGTAGCCGCGATTTCAAAATAACTGATGGCGCGGCATCTGACTAGAGTAGGATAGACAGTTAAAAAAAGCAGAAGCGTTAGAGCAGCACTGCGAATTGAGGTATTATAGGACGGTAATAATTCTTATAACAAAATAAGAAAAGCAATCTTAAGTAGTGCGTTTGGAAACGACATCGTCGCATCCTCTTTATTAAAGTCCTAACATATGACAAAGTATTGAGAACAGCAAATTTGTATATTCCATTCAATCTAATTATCATGTTGGTCCACTTATTGTCTCCTACATTACTCTTTGTAGACTTTACCTATTCCGTAGATGTTGTAACGTTTACTTCCATTGCTAATCCAGTGCACTCAGATAAGGCATGCAGCATAATGGGGCAGGCGCGGATCTAGTGGAGGAGGTGGAGGGTAGGGGGCGGGGGGTACATCGGCGATAACAAAAAACCCCATCAAAATCTTGAAAGAGGTAAGTTTTGCTGATAGGCAGACAAAATATCAGAATAACGAAAACGTAATGTTTACAAAAATATTAACAATCGGTGGAATTTAAAGTTAGGTGAGATTGTTATACGAAGATCACAACCTCCAGGGTCCACATCAAAAACAACCTAAAAAAAACTTTTTATCAGTTTATTTATCTGACAAAAAATCATCTAAGCTACGAAAAAATTTATATACAAAAAAAAAACAAAAACTTTGGTGAGTTTTAAATTCGCTCACATAGCTTCGGCCGGAATCAGTGTTGCCACCTTAGCGACTTTGTCGCTAGATCTAGCGGAATTGTAATCGATTTAGCGACTTGATAAAATAGACATTTCATACATTTTAGCGACTTTTTTCAAACTGGTATTCCATACATTTGGCGACATTTTGATAAAAATCTAGCGACAATAATAAAATTGAGGTGGCAACACTGGCCGTAATCCTCCCCCCTTGAAATCAAGTCCTAGATCCATCCCCGGTCGTGGGTGTAAGTCAACTATATATACGAGAAAACTGTACGAGTTTAATCTGACTACAGATTTCCATCTACAACGATCCTGACACACTTCTTGGCACTTTAGTAAAACATGGAGACCAAGGTCTGATGATGGGACTGGAAGATGGGTACGGGATCTCCTCAACGGACAACAGCAGACCCTTCGAGTTTGGGCTTATTTGATTGGTCTTTATTAGCACTTTGGTAAAACATGGTGACCAGGGTCTGATGATGGGACTGGAAGATGGGTACGAGATCTCCTCAACGGACAACAGCAGACCCTTCGAGTTTGGGCTTATTTGATTGGTCTTTATTAGCACTTTGGTAAAACATGGTGACCAGGGTCTGATGATGGGACTGGAAGATGGGTACGGGATCTCCTCAACGGACAACAGCAGACCCTTCGAGTTTGGGCTTATTTGATTGGTCTTTAGTAGCACTTTGGTATAACATGGTGACCAAGGTCTGATGATGAGACTGAAAGATGGGTACAAGATCTCCTCAACGGACAACAGCGAACCCTTCGAGTTTGGGCTCATTTGATTGGTCTTAAAACATGGAGACCAGGGTCTGACGATGGGACTGGAAGATGGGTTCAGGATCTCCTCAACGGACAACAGCAGACTCTTCGAGTTTGGGCTTATTTGATTGGTCATTATTAGCACTTTGGTAAAACATGGTGACCAGGGTCTGATGATGGGTCTGGAAGATGGGTACAGGATCTCCTCAACGGACAACCGCAGACCCTTCGAGTTTGGGCTCATTTGATTGGTATTTATTAGCACTTTGGTAAAACATAGAGACCAGGTTCTGATGATGGGACTGGAAGATGGGTACAGGATCTCCTCAACGGACAAAAGTAGACTCTTCGGGTTTGGGCTTATTTGATTGGTCATTATTAGCACTTCGGTAAAACATGGTGACCAGGGTCTTATGATGGGTCTGGAAGATGGGTACGGGATCTCCTCAACGGACAACAGCAGACCCTTTGAGTTTGGGCTTATTTGATTGGTCTTTATTAGCACTTTGGTAAAACATGGAGACCAGGGTCTGATGATGGGACTGGAAGATGGGTTCGGGATCTCCTCAACGGACAACAGCAGACCCTTCGAGTTTGGGCTTATTTGATTGGTATTTATTAGCACTTTGGTAAAACATGGTGACCAGGGTCTGATGATGGGACTGTAAGATGGGTTCAGGATCTCCTCAACGGATAACAGCAGACCTTTTGAGTTTAGGCTTATTTGATTGGTCTTTATTAGCGCTTTGCTTAAAAATGGTGTCCGTTGCATATAGTCGTTCAAAAAATAATATTATTTTGTTTACCTTATTTGCACGAAAATCATTTCGACGCGGGCGGAGTCGCGGGCAAAAGCTAGTAATATATATATATATATATATATATATAGTGTGATTGCGTCCTTTACGCACTCGTAGCATAAACTACATTTTTTTCAAGGTGTTTGGTTTTATTACAGTGGTCATTAATGAGATACCGTGTAACAGATCGAAAGGTATATTTATCGCAACGTGACCTCAACCTAACGCTGCATGTTAGTATCGCCACAGCACCTGGCCACATAGTCGTATACAAGGGGGTGCTTAGGGGGTCCAAATCCCCCTTCTTATAGTGTTAAGAAGGGTCACTACGATAACTACGATAATAATAAAAAACTTCATCTACATCCGTTAAGTGGTTATCAAGTTAAAACCTTTATTATTTTATCTTTGCCCCGTTATCATCTTGGGCGTTACTTTATGAACACCCCTTATAGCTTATGTGTTGACCAGGGTCACTAGGATTATATATACAAAATCAGAATCCAAATCCGTTGAGTGGTTAAAACGGAACATACATACAGACAGAAGAATATTCTGAAAATTGTACCGCGGACAAAGGCTAGTAATCTCATAAATTACTAGTAACCAATAAATTTAAAACCCTCAAATATTTTTAACAGGTTGTCCCTCTCTGTCTCTGTTGTAGCTCCCTCTATGCATATAAGTATCCCCGGAAAATATTGTGTTGGTATTAAAATTATCTCAATGCCCCCCCCCCCTATGTGAAAGCTAAATACGCCCGTGACTGGCCTGGCCACAATGGCGTTTTTGTAGGTCTAGGTTTCCAGACCTCACTTGAGCTAGATAAGGTAATCTAGACAAGCCCTCGATTGTGCCCTATCATTAAATAATGTGTCTTTTATTATAATTCTGAGAAGTAATGACGTATGATCAGTTTTATGACCGCTAGTTAGGTATTACATCTATGACATGTTTACGTATGTAGGTGGTAAATTATATTGAGGCCATGAACAAAATCTTTACATATATCTTGGTCAATAAAATTTCAGAAAAGACGGGACGTTTTCATATGTTCTCTAGGTGAATTCACAAGGATTACCTTACTTTTAAGTTTTTATTAAGTTATGGGTAATTAAGAGGATAAGTCACGCTTGCAAAGATCACTGTCACTCCATGCGGAACGCCCCGCAGTGCGAGAGGGACGGATTCCGGAAAAAATTGCAAAATGTCGGTTTTAAATTTATATAAAATTAACTAAAATAGCTATCAAAATTTCAAACGAGCAATATTTAGATATTGTTAAAATGTATTTTATAAAATACCGTTGAGGTCTGTATGTCATTCCTATTTAACACACTATGAAAAAAAGTGTAGAAGAAGACCTCATTTCAATAATTATTTCTATCGAGCGTAAGTTCTGCAATCGCGTTTCTGTACTACAGAAAACTAGAAAAAGGTTCCAATATTTATACACAAATTTATCAAATTAGCGGCTTCTTTTGAAAAGCAGGTAAACAACTTCAAAAACGAAATTTAATTTTTTGTCCTTGTTTTTTTATTATTAAATAAGATAATAGTATATTTTGATGCAAGTGCGAAAAGGTTGATATTTAGAGTCACGACGAGAAATATCAACACTTACGCACGTGTATCAAACGACGTTTTTTAATACACCTGCGAAAAATTATGAAATAAATAAAATAAAAGCAATTTTGTTGCAAACAAAAAACAGATACAAGTCGACTGAAGAACACGCAGTCTGGTTGGCGCCAACCTGTACTAGAAATACCAATGTCTCTTTCTAAAATCTTTTTAATAATAATTTCTAAGATAGTTAAAATATAATGTAAATTATGACGTCTAAAATCGTTTTGAATGTTTAAAACATCTTTTACAGTTTAACATACATAATATATTTAATAATAAAATATAAAAGTTTGAAACTACTCATCTTACTATAGAGTATCTGGTAAAACAAAGGTTTACATGTTTACTAAATAATGTGGCCGGTTTCCCCTAGATGGCGTCAGTGGGTAGTAAAAACAAAAAGCACGAGTGCGAATTATGTCATTTTACGCACGCTAAACAGGAACGTAATCTAATTCGTAATCTATTTTGAGCAGGTGTATTAAAAATATAAAATGTAGGTAAGTTTTTAGTTTAATTTTTGGTATTGGATATGTATTTATGTATGTTATATATTTTATGTGTTACTTTACTATTAAATTAAGTCCAGCCTGTAATAAAAGTAAAATCTTCAGTATTGTAAATGCGTATGTTATGTGTTACTTTACTATTAAATTAAGTCCAGCCTGTAATAAAAGTAAAATCTTCAGTATTGTAAATGCGTATGTTATGTGTTACTTTACTATTAAATTAAGTCCAGCCTGTAATAAAAGTAAAATCTTCAGTATTGTAAATGCGTATGTTATGTGTTACTTTACTATTAAATTAAGTCCAGCCTGTAATAAAAGTAAAATCTTCAGTATTGTAAATGCGTATGTTATGTGTTACTTTACTATTAAATTAATGCCAGTCTGTAATGATAGTCTAAGTTTCTTAATAAATAAATTTCCTGGGTCCGGCAGCAGTCACAAATCAATAAAAGTAAAATCTTGGTAAAACACTTGTACTGATAATAACTCCAACCGGTTTCGCCTTATGGCATTATCACGGATGATGATATTGAATGTTAAACCAAGTGCCGACAATCGCAGTGTTGATCAAAATATTCAGAATGGTTTTAGAATCTAAGACCTTATTGAACACATCAAGATATTAACGTACACAATGGCACATCTTCGCCAGCAAACATTCCTCGGGTTCAATTGCTACTGACGCTGGGTCAGGTGTTAAACTGGTGTCAAGAGCAAATTGAGAGCAATTTACACTGCGCCTGGGGTTACCATATCCAGTAATAAATTATACACAAATTCTTGTACTTTTATTCCACATATATTTATTTTTATTCTAACTTAGGCTACCGGTTTCGTATTACACATCATCGGGCCAACAAATTATTAATTATTTAACAAAAGAAAACAAAAGAAAACATTTTTAACAAGCAAATATAAAATAAACAGAGGTGAATCACCACAACTTGTGTTTCAAAATGGGTCTACGCCAAGGTTAAATCAATAAATAACGGCAATAAATATGTTGTGTTTCAATATCATTTTTCTATTATATGTCAGGATACACTTCTAAAAATTAAGTCAAATAAGTTAAAAAATATAAACTATAAACTACAATTAAATATTAATTTTATTCAAGATGATATTCCACCAAGAACCATCAATCGAATCCATCCAATATATCCAGTAATTGTGAACTCCTAACAAATCCTTGATAAATGCATGTCACAGTCCACACTTTGTACACCCGCTGTTCACCGACAAATATCACGTCCCAAACGTGATGGGTGGTGAGCACATTAGCGTGCAACGCGGGGATAGAACCCACGACATCTAGGTTAGTAGGCTGTGAACACCTTTGGGAATTTTTGTCTTGACCATATATTTAAATCTTGATAATTCCGTTAATCTGACATTTTTGTTAATGTTTTATGCGATTGAGGAAACAGCGCGTTCTTGAACAGATTTTCTTTTCTCTTCAAATACACACTTTAAAAAATTCTTGAATAATAAATTATTTCCTGATTTTCTGCCATGTGAGGATAATTTCAGTAGTCTGTTAACCCTAACTGGGCCTATTGAAGACTGATTTGATTACTGCGTGCCTACATTCTGTGAGTGGAGAAGTTCCAATTCATCACACGTGTGCAATGATCGATCCACTGATAATATCTGTGGATCGACCGCACTCTGTATGTAGCCTAATGGTCGATGGGTTCCACTTTTATGGGCTCACAATTTTGGATGGGCCTGACCACTATTGCAAGATGATACATACATATACCCACGCCGGTCTCCCAGAGGGAGGGACAGCCTGCCGATTTCCATCTGCTACGGTCCTGGCACACCCCTTTCGCCTCATCAAGCTTCTCCGTGGGTACTTTTGACATTGCTCTTCCTCGTTATATGTCTTCAATCTGATCACAATACGTCCTTCTGGGGCGGCCCGGTCGAGCTTTCGTCACTCTACTTTCATTTATTCTCTACTCGATATGCCCAAACTACCGAAGCATACCTTTTTAGGTCCCGTTTGGCACCCTTCGGGTACGGAACCCTATTACTAAGCCTCCGCTGTCTGTCTGTCCGTTTGTCACAGGGGTCTACAGCTTCGATAACAACCGTAATAGGCAGAAAGCTGAATTTTTTACCGAATACGTGCTACTACAGCCTCTATCATGACAAATAATAAAATACTTGGAAAAAAACAAATATAATGGGTCCCCCATACGAGAAACTTCGAAAAAGTTTAATTATTTAAACTTCACCGTATCCAAAACGACGTTGTTGGAGACGGTAACCCACTCAGCTGTATAAACACTATTGAGTTATTCCGAGATCTGGTGCTTCAATACTTAAAAGGTATTAATATTAATAAAGGAGCTGGAGCAGATGGTTTGCAACTAATTTTTCTTTCCAATAGTGCTGAGCAACTAGCTTTACCATTGTTTCTTCTATTTCGAAGGTCACTAAGTGACGGAATCTTTCCCACCCAATGGAAACGCGCTTATGTTGTTCCCATTCACAAAAGTGGTCCTAAACTTGATGTTGAAAAGTATCGCCCTATTTCTAAGCTTACAGTGATCAGTTAAGTATTTGAGCTTATAGTTCACGATCAGCTCTATCCTGTAGTCGCAGCATCCCCTCAAATCAACATGGCTTTATGCGTAAACGTTAGACAACGTCTAACTTGGTCGAGTTTGTCGATGCAGTTGCAGAACACATGGATCGTTGTGTACACTGAATACTCCAAATGCTTTGATAGACTTCGACATGATATTATCGTCCAAAAGCTGGCTCTGATTGCTGTACATGGCGACCTGCTTCGCTGGCTGCAATCATATCTACGAAACTGGAGCCAATCGGTTCGTATATTCGTAATGTTTTCAGTACGCAAAATTCCTTATATACGCTGATGATACGACGGTGTATCTTCAAATTGTTGATCAGTCTGACTGTTTGAGACTTCAGGAAGATCTTAACAGACTTTCCAGCTATTGTTTACAAAATAGTTTAGATCTAAATAGCCAAAAATGCCAATTAATTACATTCAACAGGAAGTAGCAGCCAAAAACAATTTTGTATTTTTTTGCACGGCAAACGGGTTCCAACTGATTTCGGGTTTTAACTGTGACTTATACATTGATCCACCATACACACTCACTCACTCACTCTTCCCCCTCATACACAGTTACACACACACAAACATACCCTCAATAAAATCCATCCTACCATATGAATTTAATCCTAAACATTAAAAAAAATCTCGTAGTTGTTATGTTTAATAATTTTATCATTAAAATAGGTAGTCTCAGTATGTACAATTTTTAGCGGCTTGTTTTTTCAGGCTTGATTTTGCTTTGGCATGTAAATTATTATTATTGACCATAAGGTTTTTGGGTTCCACACCCGTATTGTGGGGTGGTTTGGAACCCTTTGTGGGCGAGTCCTTAATTATTCCATTCCAGTCACGACATCTTTTCTTGATATTTTTCACTATATCATTCAATGTCAACCTACACACACATACTCCGTAAGGAACGTATTTCCATTTTCTCTGATTTCATGTATACATATAATATATTGCCATATATACTACTCACTACCATGCATCCATTACTCAATTGAACTGTCAACCATGCGTTTGTAGGCACATGGGCTGCCAATGAAGGAGTCAGATGATGAGATGATAGTCATTAACAAAAGGCACGACTGGTGGCTGCGTTTAAGAGAACGTTACTCCGTGCGGAAAAACCTGCAGTGCGAGAGGGACGAATTCTGGAAAATTATCAAAATGACGACTTTAATCACGAATTTTTATTATTTAAAAAAAAAAACTAAAGTTTGTATCGAATATCTGTTCGGATAAGAATTAAATAAAGTTTATACAGATTTTAATTCATAATTAATATAACATGATTTTGCTCAAATAATGCTAAGACTCGACATGAAAACTTTTTTTGGAGTCATCTTTGTTTTTTTATGATTCAATGTTGGAATGACGTCTGAAGATTCTGTTTCGATAAGAGTGTGCATTATATTCTTGACAGAAGTCCAAATTTTATTTTAAATATGATGTAGTATTGCTAGATTCTTCAAACAAGGACGAATAAATTATGGTTTTCCGGAACCTATCCTCACTTCTTCAGAGTGGTTGTGAAAGGCCTGGGTTGAAAAGCAAGCTTTGTTTAGGATTCCAAACTAAAAGTAACGAGTTTTGGATTTCACAATAACTGACTTGAGGTTGTTTATAAACAGCCCGTTGCTATAGTCAAGCACTCAAACAAATTTTGTTGCGACCAATCTCCAATAATGAAACGATATAATTATCGTTCAATCTTATTATCCTGAGTGGCGAATTTGCGAAGCTTTTTGTCAGAATCACACTATCTGATTAAACGCTCCCCAAATTCAGTATGATCTTATTTTTTTCCTTGGGTTTTCTTTAGATATGTTGTGGACCAAGTGATAAATTAGGACATTATTTATAATGCCAGGGCGGGCAGTATGAATAAATACAAGTCAAATTGGGGAATATAATAATTATTTATTTAAACTTGATTTTGTATCAAATTTTCTGATCATTATGAATAATGTCCCATAACAATATTTTAATCATTTCCTGTACAATCATAAAAGAAAATTTTGAAATCTTCTCCGGTATACCAGATTTATCAAAAAGATAAAATTATCATAATGCATTGTTATACATGGAGTTCTTTCTGTTATTCACAGAGTCCAGTCGCATGTGGGCCAGCGCCTCGTTTGTGGGAGTGCTGATAGTCATCGGGCTGCCGCTGTGGTGGAAGACCACGGAGGTTTACAGGTAATGAACAAGGAGGTTCAGAGTTGTTTACAGAGTCCAGTCGCATGTGGGCCAGCGCCTCGTTTGTGGGAGTGCTGATAGTCATCGGGCTGCCGCTGTGGTGGAAGACCACGGAGGTTTACAGGTAATGAACAAGGAGGTTCAGAGTTGTTTACAGAGTCCAGTCGCATGTGGGCCAGCGCCTCGTTTGTGGGAGTGCTGATAGTCATCGGGCTGCCGCTGTGGTGGAAGACCACGGAGGTTTACAGGTAATGAACAAGGAGGTTCAGAGTTATTTACAGAGTCCAGTCGCATGTGGGCCAGCGCCTCGTTTGTGGGAGTGCTGATAGTCATCGGGCTGCCGCTGTGGTGGAAGACCACGGAGGTTTACAGGTAATGAACAAGGAGGTTCAGAGTTATTTACAGAGTCCAGTCGCATGTGGGCCAGCGCCTTGTTTGTGGGAGTGCTGATAGTCATCGGGCTGCCGCTGTAGTGGAAGACCACGGAGGTTTACAGGTAATGAACAAGGAGGTTCAGAGTTATTTACAGAGTCCAGTCGCATGTGGGCCAGCGCCTCCTTTGTGGGAGTGCTGATAGTCATCGGGCTGCCGCTGTGGTGGAAGACCACGGAGGTTTACAGGTAATGAACAAGGAGGTTCAGAGTTATTTACAGAGTCCAGTCGCATGTGGGCCAGCGCCTCGTTTGTGGGAGTGCTGATAGTCATCGGGCTGCCGCTGTGGTGGAAGACCACGGAGGTTTACAGGTAATGAACAAGGAGGTTCAGAGTTGCTTACAGAGTCCAGTCGCATGTGGGCCAGCGCCTCCTTTGTGGGAGTGCTGATAGTCATCGGGCTGCCGCTGTAGTGGAAGACCACGGAGGTTTACAGGTAATGAACAAGGAGGTTCAGAGTTATTTACAGAGTCCAGTCGCATGTGGGCCAGCGCCTCGTTTGTGGGAATGCTTATAGTCATCGGGCTGCCGCTTTGGTGGAAGACCACGGAGGTTTGCAGGTAATGAACAAGGAAAAACAGCCTTCACTTCGCAATTTTTTTGATGAAGCGAAATTTTTTCTATAACGTTTTGAGCTATGCTATCGTCTTAGAAAAGGCCTCCTTTATAACATGTATTTTTCGTCGTAATGTAATGTCGGCTTAAAGCAGACTTCGCAAATATTAAAAAAAAAAACGTTGCTTTTTGTTCTGCCTGCCCTGCACCCATGATGGCTACATTAATTACTCCCAAACAAATATGTTTTTGTCCATAGACTGGAAAGAACGCCATAAACAAAAGTTTATTTTAAAAAAATTACGGCAATTTATTGTGTATTATTTTGTAGTGTATGATCACACGCAGATCTTTGCACTAGTTGTAAAGGTGACTCACAAATAAAGTGGTTCAATTAACATCCTTCACCTAAATGGTAATGAACTAATAACCATTTCGTCACGACATAAATCCCCGAGCGGGTGTCAGAGATGTTCCCGAGTGTGAACTGTACATCCCAAACGTGATTGGGTGGTAAGTCCTATCGCTGTACTTCGGGCACATAACCAACAGTGCAAGGATTGGTTGAACCCAAAACCTCTGGGTAAGTAGGCGAGCGTTCTACTGAAACGGTCTCTGCTAATAACCGTGTCTATATCTTGTTGACTCTTCTGTGACGTCACAATATGGTATAATCATCTGTGACCATAGCGAATAATTTAAAACTGCGACGTGTCTTTAACAATGGAAATATTTGACAGATACAATATTAGGTGCTTCATTTGATAATTTGTAACGCCTTCAATTTTTAGGGTTCTGTTAAGATGGGCCGGAGAAGTATCTTTTTAAAAAGAAAGAACTTTCGCAATAAAAGACTCTTTATTTAAATATATCTGAACGCGACGTGAGCTGTGGTGAACTAGCGAGCCCCGGAGCGGTCAGGGAGTTTTGTACAACGCATTTTGCTGACTCTAATGGAAAATATAGAATTAGAGGACGGCATTTTGCTATCGCTCTCTTTCGTGCCATCGCTAGCCAGAGCGAGAGAGAGATATGGCTAGCGAGTGAGGTTATCTGCGGGTGAATGTGTACTCAAACTGCAATTTAGACCTATCTTTGAAGGCCTACTCCTCCTAAATATACGGGTGGTTCAAATACTTGAAAAAAAAGACGTAAGTAATCGAAAAGAAACTCCATGTTTAATTTTAAAAAAGTTGTCTTCCCTATTGATAAAAAAAAAATAGAAAGTTATAGAAAGTTTTTTGTGATCTTTTTGTGATTCGTTCACCACACTAAAGACAATTCATAGATTTACAAAACTTTTGTCTAAATTTTTTTTCTGGCCGTCGCTTCCAATGTGAAAAGTATTATTTTCTCCTATTTTGCGCTATCCGGAGACGCAGCGATTGTCGTAACAGCCATATTGCAAAACGAGCTGATATGAATGTTATTTCTATGTCGTTTCCGTCGATTTTTCTAAAGCTCGACCAGGAACTGAGCCGACCTGTCAATGAGGTCGCTAGTTCTGCGTTTCATATGGCAATACCGAACTTTAAGTGAAGTTATTAATATCGATAGTCTGTTTTATTTTTTATACAACAATGGTACATAATAAGTATTTCGATACCATTTAAAATATATCGTGTCATACTGAAATGTATCAGTTTGTTGACGCGATTTGATCATTCGTTTTTTCAAAGTGCATCGACGCGTTTCATGCATAAAGACAATTTGAGACAATTTTGAGGAGAATTTCGGTTGTTTATGTAGTTTGGAATGACCTACGTATCTCTACGTAGGTTTGAATACGGCATAACATAACCACGACACCAGGCGGGCGTGCTAAACAATGTATCTCCTTACCAGTCATTTCCAAAACCAGCTTTCCAATATTGGCCAATGGTATAAATTGATGTCCTTGCGTCGTTCTAAATAACTGTACACGCGCGCAATTTTTTCGCGTTCACTGCTGCGGATAAATTTAGGCATTTTGTTGGTTTTTTATCACAAAGACAGTAATTAATTAACGTGACAGACGTGACACTTGACCGTCACCGCACTATTTTTTAAACCCGACTAATTTTAGAAGGTGTACAATAGCGAAGGTGGCAGTAAAGAATAACAACTATTCAAAAGCGTTAAGTTACACTTTCTTTTTCTTTTTCTAGTGTTACCAGTCAAATAATTTAGTACCGTTTTTTACCGCAATATGGCGAGGTCGCCTGAATTCCTGGTCGAGCTTTACTGAGTTGCTAATTTATGATAGGCATGCGCCTGAGAAAGCATAGTAGACTTAAATTATATTTATTTATGGGGTTGAAACTAGGTACAGTGAAGGAGCACATCAAGCTATACACATTGGACTTTATACCTATCTCCTTCACTTTAAAGACCAATGTCGTGTTGTAACTCGTTCACTGTACCTATACATATTCATGATCTTAAAGATTGAGTATTCTTCGGAGTAAACGTATCGTCACAACATTAATCCCTGAGAGGTTGTCAGAGGTGTCCCCAAGTGTGGACTGTACATCCCAAACGTGGTGGCTTTTACCGTACTTCGGGCACAAAATCAACGAAGCATGCAAGCCGGGGATAGAACCCATGACCTCTGGGTTACCAGGCGAGCGCTCTACCACTCGGTCACAGAGTTGGTCTCTGGAGTACCATAAGAATAAACGTTTCATCATGAAACTCAGAATTAAAAATTACTCAGAAATCTCTTATTTCCCAGATGAAGCAACTTTATCGTTTGTCAGTCTAAAAATGTAAACGATTTTCTTTTCATTTATTAAATACAATTGGCCTGTTCTTTTATTCGCCAATATTTAGGATTCGAAAACCGTTTGGAGGAATAGCTTGCATTTCCTTTATTAGGTAAATGAAAAAAGCGATGTCTTTCATTTGACCTTCAGGGACGTCATCACTACACATTTCCATAGGCCTATTTTATTTTCTTTGAACGCGTCAGGAGTTAGCCATTCAACCTAATAGGATAACGCCACCCCCTGCAAATACTAAAATACTTATAAAATCGGTTTAAAAGAAAAAAAACTTTATAATTACATACCTAATTGATCTACATATTCCAAAAAGCAAAACGACCGAATTATTCAAATAACATGGCAAACCAAAAGGTTAAAAGGGTTTCTGGAGTATCTTAAAAAGCGACATGTGGCAAGTCATTTTAATCCTAACGATCTATAATGTGGCAGAGCAGCATTTCCCAACATTTTCCAGCTACGGTCGCCTAGGAAATAAATCCTAATAACCAGGGAGACTCTAAAAAAATAAAAAAGCAGAAATTGATCAACACAAATCTTTAAACTGTAGCACGGAACCCTCGGCGCTAAGTTCGACTCTTACTTGACCGGTATTTTTCTCACATTAGTGCACAGACCGTTTTGATCAATGTCAACCAACCTGGCCGAAAATAAAGTTATCGTTCTAAGGTTGAACTGTAACCTGGGGCCTTATTGTCTAACTTTAAATCAATCGCGATACCTTTTAATTTGACATTTGTACCATACTTTAAATGTCAAAATCAAAGGTATTGCGATTGATTTAAAGTTACACGATAAGGCCCCTGCTTAGTTCGGTTGCACTATAGTTTTGTACGTATTGGAAAATATTGTATAAAAACCTCATTGGTCCATCCATCCATCCATCCATCAGCCTGTTTCGTCCACTGCTGGACATAGGCCTTTCCAGGATTTTGCCACTCTTGGCGGTCCTCCTGGAAGAAATGCCCATACTCACACATGCTAGACAGGTGGGTTGGTGAGCGCGGTGCCGAAACCTTTGCACTAGTGACGCCGCTGCCCGTCACCAGTCTGTTTTATATAAGGCTCGGCAATTGGGGATGGGATAAACCGCCATCCATCGGTCCCAGGCGATGGTGGGCCGCCTGGTTTTGCCTGAGAGCTGTTCTCTTACTCTCCCCCGAATAACTTCGGGAGGATTTGCGAGTAAGATGGTGGTACCTCCACAGTCGAGCCCGGCATCAGCTCTACCACCTCATACAACCACAGACTATTGCAAATGAGCCTACCGCTCCCTAGACAGACGAATTGGTTTCGGTCGTGGCTTGTCACCACCCATGACGAAACCATGACAGATAAATTAACGCGTTGTCTTCTTTTACTCTCCCACTTTCTGCTAGCGCGCTTCACCCTTGGTATAATCGACGCTTTCCATCAGGCGTGGTATTCTTACTATACTCCTTCTAACCTACGATACATACATACATACATATACATACTACATACACTCATACACCTTCTCTCTCACACATACAAACTCATACGTACACAACACACTCTCATGATTATAGTAATTTTAATTTTTATGGTAATTATAAATACAGCTAAATAAATTGCATGCTCTTCTCTTTTTCTGCTACCTATACAGGTTGAAAATTAAGTCACTAGCTTTATTGAACTCTATGGTTCAGAAACACTATGACACAAAACCGTGAAAAAAGTTTTTTTTTCCAAATTTCAAAAAAATGGCAAACCTACGCGATACAACATGTGACTGAGAATAGACCGTACATATTCCCGGCGGTAACTAATGCACGTAGGCTTTGTACACATAGGTTTTGTCTCTGTTACCGGAGTGTTAGTGCTTCTTTGGCGGTCGATATCTTTTTTTTTAAATATGAATCATGCAAAAGTAACAAAACACGTATTTTTTACTTCGAACATAAAACCATTTCCCTTGTTATAGCTAGAGGTTTCATTTTCAACCGATATAAATAACTAAACTAAACCCACAATAAGCAGCAGAAGGAACTGACTCTTAACTGACAGGCTTTGCCTTACTTAAGTTTCAGTTAAACATATAATAGTGAATGTTCTTAGCCATAATAACTGAATTGTTATGTTTGGGTTAAGATTTTAGAATCAATAAATAATTTTTGTATTTGTATTTATAATGGCCAAGCGTAATTCAGGTGAGCATTACAAAAAAAAAACTGGTCAAGTGCGAGTAGGACTCGTGCATTGAGGGTTCTGTACATACCGTTTAAAACACAAACGTATTCCACGAGCAGTTATTTATGACCAAACTAACACGAACATCCATCCATCCATCAGCCTGTTTCGTCCACTGCTGGACATAGGCCTTTCCAGGATTTCGCCACTATTGGCGGTCCTCCTGGAAGAAATGCCCATACTCACACAAGCTGGGCAGGTGGGTTGGTGAGCGCGGTGCCGAAATCCTTGCACCAGTGACACCGCTGCCCGTCACCAGTCTGATTTATATAAGGCCCGGCAATTGGGGTGGATATACCGCCATCCATCGGTCCCAGGCAATGGTGGGCCGCCTGGTTTTGCCTGAGAGCTGTCCTCTTACTCTTCCCCGAATAACTTCGGGAGGATTTCCGACTAAGATGGTGGTACCTCCACAGTCCAGCCCGGCATCAGCTCTACCACCTAACTAACACGACACTTACGATCTATTAAACTCTATGTATCCGGAGGGTCTTATTAAGTTGGTAATCATTTATTCTTGAATAAATAAACATTGCCTATTTTCAGATTTTTTGCTAGATGTGTGCTAGCTATAAGATCTAATTGCACACTAACTTTCAAGTCTCTAAGTCAAGTCGAAGTATGCTGTAGGTTTTCATGGTGTGTCAATCTGTATGATACTGATTACGTAAAGGGCACTTACTAAGCCCGACAGCATTATAGGGCCGTAAACTACTGTAGTAGGTATTAGTTTCAACTTGGTATCAAGTATAGTTTTTGATATACAAATACCGTTTTTAATTTCTTTGTTAGTTTAAATTTTGATTTAAAGAGAATAAGTTCCGATTGCATTGATCGCTGTTACTCCATGCGGAAAGACCCGCAGTTCGAGAGGGACGAATTCTGGGAAAAAATCAGAATGTGGACTTTTATCTCGAATTTTATGTTTTCGTTTCAAAGTTTAATAAAGTACATACAGAATTTAATTCATAAATGAAATTTAATTAAATGAATTTGAAATTCATAAATTACTTATCTTAATATGATTGTGCTCAAGTAATCTTAAAACTCGACATGAAAACTTTTTTTGGAGTCATCTTTGATTTTTTTATGATTCAATGTTGGAATGACGTCTGAAGATTCTGTTTCGATAAGAGTGTGCATTATATTCTTGACATTCTTCAAACAAGGAAGAATAAATTATGGTTTTGCAGAACCTACCCTCACAAAGGGCTTTTCTGAGGAGAGTAATTTGACGTATTTTTTTGGCTTCAGTCATTTCTTAAAATTATTTTGCCACAGATCATTTGACTTATTATGATATGTAATAAAATAATTAGACACCTGTCACTTTTGACATATGTCATATATATGTCACTGAAATTTGTCAAAATATATGTCACTGAAATTTACCAACATCAAGTGTTCATGTTTGCAGCTAGTGCAAAACATGAACACTTGATGTTGGTATGATTTTATACTACTCTTCACATTCCCTTATCTTAATGACTTTAGTTTCCAAGTTTTTTTTTCCAAAATCGAACGATTGTGATTGTCACGCTGTGAAACGTACCTAGAACTCCATGAACTTTGTGGAGTGATAAGATAACATAAATACCGTACATTTAAACACAAGTCCGTAGAACGTACCAAAATTAACAACATATTTGAAGGGTGTGTACCTCACTTCGCTTCGCATGATCCTGTTTTATACCAACAAATACTGCAACAATCACTCTGAAATTAATATATGATAAAGTTGAGGACTAATGCTATGTCCATGCTGTTGTGAAAATATGATTCCATTAAATTTTCTCGATAAAAAAAATTACAAAGTTACCTGCAAACCGTACAATAAAACCATAGCATTCAATGAATACTTGAAATTAGATCTGAAACTTTGCATAATATAACTGATATTAGTATAAAGCAGCTGCAGACTGTTTCTTAAAAATGAAAAAACCATCAGTGTAGCCGCGATTTCAAAATAACTGATGTTTTGCGTGCGCGGCATCTGATTAGAGTAGGATAGACAGTCAAAAAGCTGAAGCGTTAGAGCAGAACTGCGAATTGAGGTATTATGGGCCCTTAAGGGCTATTATTTTTTATTTTTATAATTGGTCTGTGTGATGATCATGTAGGCCTGACTGAAAAACAGCGCGTTGTGGTTGTCATCGCAATGCTTATGCTGAGTCGGACCTTTTCGCTGCTTCAACTAAAAACCACTTTTGAAGTGGTTTTATGTAAGCTGTGTGTGTTATCTTTTAATTTACTTTCTTTTCATATTTTGTTTTTATTTTTAAGTGCATGTTTTTTGGCAGCGAATAAATTATATCTTATCTTATCTTAAGGTATAATAGATAAAGGGCAAAAAAAACTACAAAAAATTAACAAAACTTCCTGTATATGGGTAGAAGTTATATGGGAGATATTTCTCCCTGTATGGGAGAAATGACAAAAGTGTGTCAGGATTGTAGCAAATGGAGATCGGTGGTTTCTACTTTCTCCTGTAGGAGAAAGACATGAATGTATGTAAAGCAAAAAGCGTCTTAAAATTACGTCATAGGTAGGTTCGGCGGATTGTCCTTCGTTACTTGTAATTCTTTTTAGAGTTCTACCGAGGTTCACTGATTAGATGATAGATGGCGCTAACAATAAGAGTAGCTTGTCAACCTTATTGTGTTGAAGTTCATTGGTGAGCTGACAGATGGCACTAATAGTAGCTTGTCAACCTTTTTGTACCATTATGTTTTTAGGGTTAGCCAAACTATTTGTAATTCCTCAAGGTAGTCCAGTAGCCCCATAGATATCTTAAGGCCCGGCCCAGGCCCGTCAGAAATCGTGATTTCCTCCCCGCTTCCCCGCAAGCAGATTTTAGTTACCTCGAATCGCCGCTAGAGGCGTTTGCGTGCGAAATGTTGCATAGCTATTGGAAAAAATTAATTAAAACAGCAAAGTGGGTTAATAGGCACTAATGTTTTAAAAAAATTTGACATTACATATTTTTTTAATCAAATATTATAAGGACATATATAATTAAGATCAAAACGGTAGTTTAAAAATACATTTAAAGAATATAAGGAAAATTTAAAACTTTTTACCATTGTCGCATTTGTTTACATAATAATTAATAATACCTATATCCGTTTTTATCGTTTCTTTAAATAACTACTACATTAGTACCTACTATATTTTGTAGACGTGAGCGCCGACTCTTATTTGCCGGCGGCGACTGTGCGCCGATCAACTTTGGGTGGCGTAGGGGCGCCGCGCCGCACCTCGGCGTTATGTAAATGTTACAGGCTTACACAAAATGTATACAATAATAATAATAATTTATTAGAGTGCATAGTAACATAAAAACTCAAACAGAAAAAAAATT
Source organism: Ypsolopha scabrella (assembly GCA_910592155.1). NCBI lineage: Eukaryota > Metazoa > Arthropoda > Insecta > Lepidoptera > Ypsolophidae > Ypsolopha > Ypsolopha scabrella. Next base: position 21,777,764 of record OU342980.1, read on the forward strand.
CGGTTCTAGGCCCGTCCCAAATAAAATGTTATCTGAGAATTTGTTTCCGATTGATTTTTCTGTCTTACTCAAATAATTTTTAGAGTTTCTCGAGTGAAAGATTTCGCTATAAATAATTTAATCCTATTTATACGATCTGTGAACATTAAACTAAAAAGTTTAATTTTACTTACAATGTAAATAAAAAGAATCGATCATTCAACATTTTTTTTGTCAGGTTCATAATAATGATAGTATAATAACTTTATTTACTGGAAAAAATGGTAACAATAAGAAATAAGATCATATTTATTTGCTGAAATACAGGTTTTTATTATGTTTTTATAATATTAGAAAAGTTCTACTTATAATTATTATACTTATTACAATCTTTATTATTATGCATATAAAAAGAAAAGACCTGACTGACTGACTGACTCACTCACTCATTCACTGACCCATCAACGCCCAAGCCCTTGAAAGCTGAAACTTTGCATAAAGGTTCCATTTAAAATGGAATAAGGAAGGATATTTCAAAATTTCACCCCTAAAAGGGTAAAATAGGAGATTCAAGTTTGTATGGATATGTTTGTTTGCCTTTGCAGTCACATTTTGGCTGCCTATAAACGTGTGCAGGGCTCCGTTCACTTTATCTTCCGCATTCACTCTTCTTTCAATATCACCGTCACACTTTCCATTGCGCGTAAATAGACAACCAAGATACACAAATTCTTTAACCTGTTCTACTTCCTCGTCTCTAATCTGAGCATTACTTTCAGTAATCTCTTCATCCCTCTCTAGCACCAAAACCTTTGTTTTACTAACGTTAATTTTCATTCCTTTATTTCTAAAGGCATCATCATTCATAATTGTTACCATCTCTTGCAGCTCATCCGTCTATGAAGCAAGGATAACTTGGTCATCGGCGTATAAGAGGCATTTGATAAGTAACTCCCCTAACTTCAGTCCACATACACGCTCTTTTAAATCATTTAAACAACTGTCCATAAGATTGAATAGCCACGGTGACGCTACAAATCCTTTTTAACTCCACATGCAAATCGTGACATTAAATTTATTATTTTGCCTGCTCTACATTTGTTAAAATGTAAGAACAGAACTGATTACTTTGGAACTATTTTTCTTCTCATTTTCACTCAGGTCTGCTCCAGTAACTTTCGATGAATTTTGTTTTAAGTTGGTGGTACCACGAAGCGGTAGATTTCTGGAATGCCTAGGATCTACCAATTCTGGTAAGATATGGGTTATGTAAAATGATTTAAGTTTTTCAACCATGCATTTATTCCAAAACTCGTCATCCCTTTCAATAATTTCTACATGCAGAGGGTTGTTCTCGCCAGACCATATAGCAAAAATGCAACTTTTTCTTTGTGCTATATGTAACTGGCCTTGAACCTGAAAAAATAAAACATGAAGAAATTGAAAAGAAATCTGTTAAATAGTAACTAGATCTATGTAGATTCAAAAAGTTAAATTACTTACTTGATAAAACCAGTCGTGATTTTTGTTCAATACCAGTGCATCGTCTTTCTTTTTGAAAAATGGTAATTTATTTAAGACATCTACATCTTTCAAATTCTGGTTGTATACTGACAAAGTGCACTTTATTTCCACGACTTTATCATTTCCAACCAGTCCATCCGGTGTTGCTCCAAGGTACGGAATCTGAGCATCAATGAATAATCCGCAGTTCTCTATGGCAATCCCCAGTTGAATTGACAGCTGATGGAGTGCATTAGCTTCATTCGCAACTCCGTGTCTTATTGATCTTACATTACTGAGATCTTGCTTATAGAGAAGTGCACGCACTAACGATGGCCCAGTAGTTTCTCTTTTTTTGATTATTTTTCCGAAGTTAGACGCCGTTAGTAGTTGCCGCCGCAACTCCAACCATTCACTACAATCCCTCTGAAGAATGGTTTCTTTTTCGATTTTTGACCTTTGCTCTTGAGTTTTCTCTAAGTTGCTCAGGAATGTGTTTTTCAGAAGCTCTAGTTCCTCGGGATCAACATCTGGTTTTTGGCATGCTTCGCCGTAGTTTTTATAAATTTTGTTCTTACCTTTCTTCGCCAACAACTATGGAAGTGGAGGGCATTACATTTGCATTTTGCAATGTGGTATAATTAGACCTGTAAGTTGTAAAACATATTTATTTAACCTGGGTTTAAGTCATTGACAAGCCGACAACTTTTATTACGATGAAAAAAAATATTATTCGAGTTTCGTATTCATACCTTTCTTCCTCAACATCCATGGAAGTGAAGTATGTATGTATGTATTTGCAATGTGGTATAATTAAACCTGTAATTCGTAAAACATATTTATTTAACCAGGATTTCAGTCACTTACAAGCCGCAAACTTATATATTATGATGAAAAAATAGACTAAATAATATTATAATTCGAGTTCCGTATAGTTAGTTCTTCGATGTTGCATTTATCGTTTCCCCTGTTTCATAAATTTACTAGGCAACATGATATTTTTAATACATACCGTCTCGCGGTCGCGGATCCAAAGCGTGCGGTGTCGGCGTGGCGACGCCGCCACAAAGCAGAGCGCCTAGGTTATAGCAGGCCCTGCGCGCGGCCTGCAGCCACGTACTGATCACAATAATAATGTTTTATAGAACTTACGTGTTATTTACATTTATATTTCCTGTCAAAGTGGAATGAGTGTCACAGTCCACGCTCGGTACATCAGATGGAGGTTGCATGCTGAAATAAAAGTAGTAAAACCTTGAATGAAATACCCACATTCGATACGTAGTAGTTTTTACATTTTATAGAGATGAAAGAAATATATATACAGAGACTTAGACAGATGTTCGTCGTACCTTCGCTTTAGTTATACTTTATTATTCTGAGTTATACCTAGAAAAAACAACAAAAATAAATATTTAGAGTGTTTAGACAGAACTGTAAATTTTCCTTTTTGTTATTTTTATTTCTTTTAGGTCATGTTATTTTAGACCCTTATTGGAATGTTAAATTAATGAAAAATCAACAATATTACAATCGACAACAAAATTCGTACCAAATGACTTTCCATTTTTAACACGCCGTAGTTCTTATTACATAGCAATAAGCGTGACAGCGCCGTAATACACGGGAGAACTGATAAGGCTCGCTCGAGATCGCGTTCGAAACAGGCGGTAACGCGTACCCTGAATGAGCTCTTATTACAGTACAGTAAGTGTTAGATTTACGCGGTAAAGACTGATGCCATCCACCTGTGTCGCATCCTTTGGCCTCAAAGAAATCTCCCGCGTAAAGATCACTTACCTAATTTCATTCAGATCATCTGAGCTATCTTTTTGATTATCTTTTCTCGATCTGTAAGAAAATAATCACATTTTTAGTTGATATACCTACCTAATATTATATCTAAGTAGGTACATAGTTTTTGATGATATTGGAGAAAGAAATAATATTACCTATATAAATAGCATCAAAATGTACCTACCTGTAGGTAGTTTATAATGATATTTGTGTATTCAAACGTTGTATAATATTCTTACATACTGATAAAATCCGAGTGAGTGCGAATTTGAAGCATGTTTCAAGTCAGTAGCTTTATTCAGCGCAGATAGGTACTTGTACCTACTACTTTTACGATATATCAGTGATCGCAGAGATATTGTACTTGTATGTGATAAGTAGACAGACAGATCATGAGTATGAGGGTTCTTTTGAAAAATTTGGAGTGCAAACCCTGAGAAAGGAGCTACATTTTTCATAACATAGTGAAAGGGAAGGTAGGTACTTACCGCTTCGCATCTCTCATATCTTTTAATTGATAAGCTCTCTTTCTTTTAACAACATAAATTTTATTCCTCTTGTTTCCCATTTTTTTTATGATATCGCAGTATGTATTTGAATATGTAATACTTAGTTACTAACGAATGGGTTAATATTCTCCGCTGAGCAAGTAAAATAGTATTCTCGTCCCGTGTCTAGGTGCGCATGCGTGATAAGAAAACGGTCATAGGTCCGACGCTGACAACGCAACGAGCAATACTGACAAATTGACGGCGAGCGTTGCTATATATCTCGACGCGTAGTGCTTATAAAGTTTAAAATCGAGTGCAACCTTTGAGCGTGCTTCGACTCAGAACTAAAGGACGTAAGTCTCAAAACTAATTTCGTCTATTTACTGAATAATATTTGATGTACGACATTTTTGGTATGTCTGTACATAATAAACCATGTTTTCGTGTTATAGCAGTAATTTCAGACATAAAACTCAAGCCGCTTGGACATAAAACGTATTCACACCTTAAAAAGGCGTCTATTTCGAAAATAAAAGCTATCGAGTGAAATTTGTCCAATTAGGTAACGGCTATGTCTATCGAAAGATAAAGGTCTGAAAAAACATGTGTTAAAGTTTTATATTCATCAAATCAGTAGTTTGCTTAGGATGTTTTAGCAAAAACCGTTGAAAAATAAAAGGTGGCCCCTTAATAGCATTATTATATCCAATCTGGCGCTGGGTTCAAGTAAAAAAAAGTTGAAACATCTCTTTCAGGGTAACACTGCCATATGAGCAGATAAGTTCGTTCGACTCCGAGAAGCATGTCATCACGACGGAACTCACGCTGCTGGCCAGCGATGAACCCACTGCTGCCGATATGGCTGGGATAATAGAGCAAGCGTTTGAGAAGTCCGGTATGTTCTATTTTTAAATTTATAAAAAGTTCTAGAAATCGTGCATGAGATTCGGCAATGCAGTTATGGACCAAGGTAAGGTAGGGTTATGATTCTATTATCAATGATTTTGACAAATTTTGTAAACATTATGCAGTATATACAGTAACTGATAACTCTGGGAAAAATATGGATATTGGTTATATAAGGTGAGTTTATTTTATATATTTAGCCAAACCTGTTTAGTGAAGACTCGGTAAGTGCTCAGTAACAAGGTTCGTCGACCCTTTTTGAGAAATTCGTAAATTAATCTTCAATTACTAGATATTGATTCAATTATTCAATTACTATGAGAAGTCAAGATTTTATTTTGCGAAATTAGCAAAAAGTACTATCGACCCGTGTTACTGATTACTTACCACGCCTCCAGTATAAGTTTGGTTGCATAAATAAAAGTCACCTTATACAGGGTATAAAAGTAAAGGCAAGAATCCTTTAAGGGTGTGTTAGTATGATCGGTAAAGATATTATTTTAAATACTGGATCTCTACATAAAGTACCAGTACCTCATAATAAGACGATTTTCTTTACTCAAAATACACTAATCGCGTGGACACCCTCACGGTCGGCGGCCACTCGGATGTGCGGGTTGCGGGTGCAATTAGGTGTGCGGAGAGGCCGCTAAGCTGCGTAGCCATAGCTTAATATGGCTTAATGATGAAATTTTTGGTGAAAATTCAAAGTATATATTTTTTTCTCGTAATGACATCAGAATAGTGTATACTTTCATACCCTAAAGGGATTCTTGACTTTGCATTTACACCCTGTATGTACATATATGTATGTCGCATTTTGAAAATACGCGTTAACCAACAAATAAAGCGTCTTTGCAAGCATTATACAAGTACATTACGAAGACAAAAAAATTAAATCGAGCTTTAAGTTTCTAAACTTAATTTCTCCAAAGACGCTTTAAAGATTTAACGTTATTTTCCAACAGACGTGATAAAGCTCAAAATCAACAAGGGAGTCCTGAACGACGAGCTCCACCACACACTAAACACTGTGGCCGATGACCAAGAAGCCATGGAAGTGCTGGCGGAGACCTTCGACCTGAAAGACCACAACCATTTCTATGTGGTGCAGAGGAAACCACTGTACAGAGATGTTTGGATGTCGACAGAACGAGCACTGCTCTTCAGAGATTCTAAAGGTATATTCCTAGTCTTTAGAAGACAATAATCTTGGTTTTTGTAAATAAAGTATAAAAGGTCCTGTTTTTGAACATACTGGCGTACTTCAATTAATAAAGCTATAAAAAACCGTAAAACTTGTATTACAGATATCATCATGATCTTAGAAAAAATAGTAATCTGTGGTCATACATAATTATAGTGTACCTATGGCATATCGGAGGTATTTTTAGTGTGGGTTATCATTCAATACTACAAATGTTTTTACGTCCCTCACTGACGTATAATATCTTTTAATTCCAAAGACTTACATATGTATAGACAAGCTGTAGTGCACTGAAAAATTGCGCACTGACTTATTGTCAATTTTCCACAACTAATATGCAAGTGAGCTAGACAATAGTTCCACCACGGGTGCCAGCGAGCTAGACAAAAATTCCTCTGCGTGAACATAATTTTGATTACGAACAGTGTGCCTTGTATTTGTACATAGAAGTCTTCGTTTAATTCAGGACTTCTGAAGCTTGCTAAATAATAAATAACGAAGCCAAACGCTGAGCTTCGAACACTATTTAACTTTGAATATTCTATCGTCTAAGTTTTACTCGTTAAATCACTGACAATGTTCACACATTTATGATTTTTCATAGAAGACCTTTCTATACTGTAAATTACTCTAGACTTTTTCTCCTCTGTTATTATGTAACCTAACAGCTCGACTTCCATCCTCTTCCACAGCCGCCCAAACGGTGATCAAAGTGCTAAAGGACTGGGTGTACCAAACTTCCATTTTGAAAGACTCAAAGGCAGATAGATCGACGGAGTCAGCGAGACGTGTCAGGTTTCCGGCTGGAGCTGGGTACCACGTGGTGCTGTCTGTGGTGCATCCGAGACCTGACCTCTTGAACTTGGAGTTTAACGCTGCAGAGGCCGTGGACGGTGAGATTGTCTATCCTATCTCCAAGCCTAAAGTACTTTGTAAACGTCCAGTATACTTCAGTGGTCCACGCGGGAGTGATTGAGCTATCTTGATCCTAAGTTCCAAGACTTTGGATTTTCATCGTGATTATTGACATATCCAAAAAAAGCTAGTAGAAACACTATGTATGTAGATAACACAAGATCACCTACATGTTGTGTTATTTATAGAAATGCAACGGATACTCATAACATTATTCTTATTCGCCAAATATATTTTTTTTATGAATATTAGTTGTCGCCGAATATTATTACGACTTTTCATGTAGATATACTATTTTCATTTTATAAATTTGTTGAGAGAAACGGAACACAAGGCGTTGCCACGTTGTCGTTTCTCTGCGGTGACCGGGAAATCCCCATGTCGTATCCTTGCCTTGCTAAATTAGTATAACCCAGCTAATTGAAGAAGTTCATAGAAAGAAATATTATGTGGTTGTTAGTTGAAAGAGATTACCTACTTAGCATAATCATGATTTATGCTTTACGATATGGAGCTTTCATTCACTTACTTCGTTTATTGTGGTAGTTATGGATTTGTGATGGTGATGGATTGATTAAAGTTTAGTATAATTCACGAAATAAGTAATAACTAATAACTGGTATTCTTTAGAATAATTTCTTAAGAAAAACCTAGTTGTCGTTGATTTCAATTATTAGGGTAAAATAAAGATATGTTTTTTAAAAAAATTTTATTATTCGTATTCGTATTCGACAAATATTAATTTGATATTCGTATTAGCTAAAGTACAATTCGTAGCATCCCCAGTTATTGACAGCAGAAAGCTTTCTAGAACATGTTAATAGAACTATGTAAATTCTAGAACATGTAGATAGTGACGTTATTTTGCTAAATACTCGCACCGTGTTTTTTCTCCTACCCTTGGTTTGCAGTTTTTTTAGCAATGTTTTGCATCAAATTTCAAAAGTATGTCAGGGCTGCATTCCTGGCCCGTTTTTTGTTGTCTTTATGATGTGTCATCGGTACTGACCCAGTTTTTCTGAAGCTTGTTTTCTGTCTGTTCTCATTTTCCTTTATGTTCTGTGTACAATAATCAGTTTTCTTTTGCTTGTAATATTAATTTCCTGTAGTAATTATTTGTACTGTTTTCAGATTTCATCGGCACGTTTGTGGATGAATTGAGTGTTTTACACAACTTTACACTAAAATCGCAGTGGCTGCATCTACTAGAGTTTGATTTCCAAGCTAGAGAGGTAAAATATGATTTCCGACATCGTTTCTTTCTGCCTCATCACCAATTTACAAAACGTTATCAGACTATAGCTTCCTCATTGATGAGGATATAAAAATGTGGAGCGCCCTTGGAGAGGCCTTTGTCCAATAGTGGACTTATATAGGCTAGTGGATCGGATAAAAAAAAAACGATGTTGCTTTGCAGCGCAATAATTACCTGGAATATATCAGATTCCTTCCGTTGAATTTATTAAAATTACATGCGTATGAAGCAAGTGGTAGCGGACAGGCCCGTATCCCTCACCCCATGGTACCCTCCTCTACTTGCGGAAATCAACCATTTTTTTAAAATTAGTCCCAAAATAATTAGACACCTGGTCCTAAGAATTTTGTTCCTATGCGTAGTCTAACAAACATGGTTTGGTTTAAGGAATAAACTATACTTGAATAAAATTTGTACATATACCTACGGCTTGTATTTAAACGAGCGCCAAAAATACTAAGTGACAGACTGTGGGCGAATAAAAATGTTGAAAACGGCGACTTTACTATTAAAACTAGGGACGACGTCGCCTCGTTCCGCTCCGCTTCGCTTGGCTCCTTAGTTTTTCTTACATGTCAACCTAACACGCTCCTCCTCGCTTCGCTCGTCGTCGTAGCTATTTTTTTTACTTTTGGTGAACGATTTTTCTACCACATACCATAATACATAGGTAACACTAAAAGTTTCCGGAACTGGCCACTTACATAAACAATATTTAAAAATTTATTGCAACATTTGAAAATAGAACTCTTTGGCTGTAGAATGCAGTTTGTTTCATCTGACTGTCTTTTGTTTTTACCTTGTGGCGCCATTTAAAAAATTGTGTGTCTGCATCAACATGGATTTAACTCGGGAAAATTTTCGTAGTATGATTTTCTACGATTTTAAGTGTAATTTGACAGCTCAACAGAGCATCGCTCGGCTTGAAACAGCTTTTGGCAATGAAGCACCATGCAAGACGACTGTTTATAGCTGGTTTGCAGAATTCAAGCGTGGTCGTATCAATCTCAGTGACGAATCTCGCGATGGTCGGCCGTCCACCGCTGTGACCAACAAAAACATCGATGCTGTGCGCCGTATGATTGAAACAGACAGGCATGTGACCTACCATGAAATTCGCGCATCCTTAGAAATAGGCATGAGTCAAATACAATCAATCCTACACAAACATTTGGGTGTGAGAAAGCTGTGCTCGCGGTGGATCCCACACAACTTGACCGAGGCTAAAAAAACGGACCGCGTCACTTGGTGCAGTGCCATGCTTACCAGATTCAACGAAGGTGCGTCAAATTTGGTGTGGGACATAGTAACAGGTGACGAAACATGGATTTATTGCTACGATCCCAAAACAAAGCAGCAATCGAGCGTATGGGTCTTTCAAGATGAGCCGAAACCAACCAAAGTGGCGCGCGTGAAAAGTGCATCTAAGCGGATGATTGCTTCTTTTTTTAATAAAACTGGACACGTGGCTACTGTTGCTTTAGAGAATCGTCGTACCGTGAATAGTGACTGGTACACGACCATTTGTTTGCCGGAAGTTATTGACGAACTCCGTAAAAATGAAAGAAAGAAGAAGAAAATGGAATTTATTGCCAAACAAAACACATGAAACAAAATTAAAACAATAAAAAGGATTAGACTAACTTAAATACACATTTTGTTCGACAAAAGGTGGCACGCTCAGCATTTGCTGTCGGAGATTTTTGAAGGATCCCTACAGCGCTGATTTCCAGCGAGCCCCTAAATACTTTGTCATAATAAAATAAATTTAGAACTTAAAAATTTACAGCGGGCGCTCTAGTAAAATTATTTAATTACATCATTATTAAACTATTAAATTAACAGGACTTATCTATAACAATCTCATTATATTATATTTATATATAAATATATATATGCAAGGTTTATACATAACAGTAAAGTATAGTATGGACGTTTTTCACACTATTTGATATGAATACATATATAAAAAAGAATAATAATAATGTACATGAAGTATTGTAGAAATAATTTTAATTACATAAAAATCTTTTTATGTTTATTTGTTAATTTGTGGGTCCACCTTTGCCAGCATCAAAGGATCAACAATCACTTTTTTTTTCTATGATACCTATATTCAGTCAGTGAGATTTGTTTTTTCAGTAGAAATGATTTGAATTTAAATTTAAAGGAACAGGTAGTCATGTATTTATGCAATGGTGGTGGTAAGTCATTCCATATCTTTGATGCTGCAAATTTAAACCCTCCCCTAAAGTTTCCAGTCTTGTGTTTCGGAATAGTCATCTTATTTAACTCCTTACTTCTGGTATATTTATCGTGTGTGTCACTAAGCCATTTAAATTTGTCGAACAAGTAAGTAGGTCGTCCAGTATGCACAACTTTATGTACTAGGCCGGCGAAGTGTAACACTCTGCGACCCTCAATTTTCAGATTTTTTTTTTGTTAAGGTAAGGTGTTATATGTGCTCGTTTTGGTATTTTGTAGCAGAATCTTACGCAGGCATTTTGGACCCGTTGTATAGCACGACTTGTTTTTTCAAATTACCTTGGACCATAGATAATATCACAATAATTAAAAACAGAAAGGACGAGTGATTCGGTTAGATGCATTCTGACTTCTTCTTTCAAGAAATCTCGAATGCCATACAAAACCTTTAGCCCATAAAACGCAGTTCTAATTTTTTTTTTTTTTTTTAAATAACCGTAAACTCCGTATCATCCTGCACCACGACAATGCTAGTTCTCACACGGCCAGACAGACAAACGACTTTTTGAAGACGAAAAATGTAGAACTCATGAGTCATCCTGCATACAGTCCCGACCTGGCACCTTGTGACTTTTTTCTGTTCCCAAAAATTAAGAACCAATTACGCGGTCAACGATTTTCATCACCAGAAGAGGCTGTCGAGGAGTATGAAAAACACGTTTCAGAGGTCACCACAGGGGAGTGGCACAAAAGTTTTCAAAATTGGTTTGATCGAATGAAAAAGTGCATAGACGCCAAGGGAGATTATTTTGAAAAACAATAAATTAATTTTGTACCTTTAATAGTATTTTTTCATATTCATTCCGGAAACTTATAGTGCGTCCCACGTAATATCATTAGATAAATTACAAAATGGCCGCTCCCGTGTAAAACACGTTCCATTTTACCTCAATAATTTTACAACTAAGATTTTTTTAGGCAGGGTGCATTCTATTGACATTTGTCACTGTGATAAACGTTATTTCATTTTGAAACTTCATCAGCGTTTTGATAATGCAGATAAAGCAAAAATTTACGAAAAATGAAAAATTTCAAAAATTTATTTCTTGAAAACCTTTGAGTTCCGCAAGCTGAAATTTTAGTGTGTTAGATCTAGTAACCAGAACCTATCTACCATAAAAATAAGGAGTAAGTAGCAATGCGGAAATAATCTAATGATGAGCCCATATTTGTCATCTAAATGATGGCTGTTGGGGACGAAAGGCGTTGTAATGGAGACCACGTACAGCAAAGCGTAACGTAGACCGACTTCGTTCCTACTGTACCGACGATCTGAAAGGCATTGCGGGTGGCGGCTGGATGGGGAGGACGGAGGACTGCCAACAGTGGCGAAATCTTGGAAAGGCCTGTGTCCAGCAGTGGATGAACAAGCTGATGGATGGAAGCAAAATGTACATACCATGTACGGTTTCCAGGTGAAAGACGACAGCGAATGGGGTCGCCACTTCGCGGTCCGTCAAGACCGCCTCCATCTGTTACTGACGCGGCTGGAAGAGAGGCTGGCGACGCGCGTGTCGGAACTACCCACAATCAACTTGGTCTTGTACGCTTTGCCTTGTGAGAAGGCGCCGCTGAAGATATATGACGTTAATGGTAAGGATTACTGTACCTCCGAATTCACAGTTGAGAATTTCAAGATAAGCGATGCTTAACTATGAAATGCAGCGCTGTGATTGGCTGATGCGTTGCCTAAGTATTGCTGTACGAGATTTTTTTTAACTCAGAAACTTGAGAGAATGGTATGTGGACTGGATCTAAAATGTTTATTCTGATAAATATTGCCGAATTGAAATGACATGTATTTGTCTAAAACAGAAACTCTAATAGCCAAACTGGCCTTTCCATCGCCTTTCCTTAAGTAATTTATTTTTAATGGAAGTGCTCGTAAAGCACTATTTTATATGCATCAAAACTGTTGTCAAAGTTATCTTTACCACACAAGTGTTTTTTTTTTATTTGTTGAAAAAAGTTGCCAGTCTTTTCTTGTGTACCATAGATAGACTTGACAGAAATGAGCTGCTTTCAGTTTGATGCGTTTATAGATTGCGTTCAGTTTGATCGTCGGACAACACCGCCTACCACTGACAGCAAGACCGAGCCTACCTATGTTATTTTATGACTGAAAGCAGCCTACGAACGCAACAAACTGAAAGCAGGTTATTTCTGTCGAGTTGGCTGCTTGCATTCAAAGAAAAGGAATGCCCACCTAAAGTAAATTTAGGGTCTTTATTGTTTGCTTATTTCTTTAATTACGTCTCATTATTTGCATACACTGCATTGAAAAACGTAGTATGATACACGACGGTAAGGGCAATAACTTACTCGTAACTTACGTATCGTTTAAAACACTCGCTTCTCTCGTGTTTGAAATCGTTCTCGTTAGCTATTGCCTCCTTACCGCAGTTTTACCATTAACTACTAATTTAGGTGCGCAATTTTACCCAAAAAATCTTTAACGCTATCAGATAAAGTATCTTTTGAAGCACTCAGCTGACTAGTTAGCTGTGAGTAACGCATTATCCACCCAAAGTTGGCAACTGTGATGCTGTTGACACTACAGTAATTTGTGTGCTAGAGGCGCACAGATCTTCTACTGCTACGATCCTGACACAATCACTTCTGCTACATAGTAATAAATCTTCCAGATAAACCGGTCCTCACCCCAGTGGAAGCGTTCATGTCACCGAAATGGGGCGGCGTGTACCTCGGCAGCCCCGCGTACAGAGACTGCCGCTTCGGTGAGGAGTCCAGCGTGCGGGCCTGGCGCCCGCCCGTGCGTCTCGTGATGGGCACGCTGCTCGCTCAACTGAGGCCGCTGCTCGGGATCGTTGACACTGTGAGTTGTGGCAACCCTGAGATCTATAAGTTATACTGGATGAAGCACAATCATGCCTGATTTTATTAAATTTTATCGTGACGAAATAAATTCCCACGGGGTATTCCGTTATTTGTTACGTAACAAACGTGATGGTGAGTCCGTCGTACTTCGGAAACAAATGGACCAACAGCTTAACGTGTCTTCAGAAGCACCGAACACAAATTAATGTGCACCGTGGTTTGAACCCACGACCTCTGGGGTAGCAGGCGAGCATACACTCGGACACAGAGGTGGTCTGCAAGTAGAGAAGACCGCGTGCAAAGCCGGAGCAGGTCGCTGATATGATAATAGTTGTTAATGCTATCTATAAGTGCGGTAAGGAAACAAACATTAATGAAACAAACAAACGAACTTTAGCCGGGCATTCTTTTTCTTTGCACGTAAGTTGCCAATTTGACGGAAATAAGCTGCTTTCAGTTTGATGCGTTCGTAGCTCATTTCTGTCAAGTCTATCTACAGTACGCAAGAAAAGAGAAAAATAAAATACAAATATAAAACACTAGTGTGGTAAAGTTATCTTTATTGGAGACCAGCGGAAAGAAACACAATCTGAATACAAACTTAATTATATTTAGCACACTGAGATTACACACACAACACGGCGTACAGGAAGAGAGAGCACAGCAAGTCACGTAACACCAGCGCCAACGTCAGTTACAGGAACTACTTATTTCCCTTTTCTTAAGAAAAATATATATGTTCCAGGAGCCAATAGAAGGGGCGTCTCTAGAACCGCTCCGCTCAGTGGAACCTCGTAAGTGGGAGGTGGACAATCTGCTCCGGATCAGGACGTTGGAGCAGCTGGCGTCCGCTGAACTGACGCTGCAGTCGTTGGCGCAACTGTTGGGTGAGTCCTTCCTTACCCCGCTGGCTTCATTCTACTGATTACATGCTACGTATTGCTGTTTGGCGCAGAAGAAAACATCCACTGGCAATAATGTGCAATTGGGTAGGGGTAGTTTTAAACTACTAGTTTATGCCAAGGCATGCTGACTGAAAAACCGTTTAAGGTTTAAAATATTTATTTCTCAAAAAGAATGCAATTCACTTACATGAGAAGCAGTAAATTATTAGTTACAATTAACACCAGCGAACGCTACAATCGCATACCAAATAAAAATATGTGGGTGATGTTTAAAAGAAAGTTTCGAGATAATGTATTTTTTGTCATATTCCATTGTTTCTGCAGCAAAATAACTTATGATTGTAGATATTTTTTTAGAATTTAAACAGAAGATGTCTCATGTCTCTTCCTTCTCTTTGACAAAAAGATTAAATAAAGTAAGGCAAACGAGACGAGATAAGATACGTAAACAATTGGACCGTTACTGAGTTATCTCTATCCTTATCGCTCGTACGCAATAATGGCGTTATTAAAATAAAATAGGCTCGATCGAAAAAAATAGTGAAGGCTATTTTTTTATTTCAAACAAGCAGTCTGTCCAAACTAATAAAGTGAAAATAAAAATGATTACTGTTTTAAACATATAAACCCATTAAATAGATAGATAAAACATTTATTAAGCACCATAACACGTACATACACAAAACTAAGGTATACAAATTCATCTTATATCTAATTAACACGTTAAGGAAAAATACAGGAAATGAAAAATAAACATAGGACATGCATTTAGTTTTCACATAAAAACTAGACATCGTTGTGAACAAACATATTCAAAATCCAGGGATGTCTGAAAAGACAGACCTGGAAAATCTCTCATCTAACATTTACCTATATCCTACTGACCCAAAAGAGGTCCGACGAATAATAATGTCGCTTAACAACACAAACTCTGTAGGCTATGATGAAATACCAACAAAATTATTAAAAAGAT
This sequence comes from Ypsolopha scabrella, assembly GCA_910592155.1. Taxonomy (NCBI): domain Eukaryota; kingdom Metazoa; phylum Arthropoda; class Insecta; order Lepidoptera; family Ypsolophidae; genus Ypsolopha; species Ypsolopha scabrella. The sequence continues at coordinate 21,792,798 of OU342980.1, forward strand.
GTGCCATTTATATCTCACATGCTACGTCTCATATTATTAATTTATCTCTTACTCAAGGTAAGTTTCCTGAAAAATTAAAACTTTCAATTGTAAAACCTCTCCATAAAAATGGTGATAAGAAAGACCCAAACAAATACAGACCCGTTACACTCATAACTATTCATTCCAAGATATTTGAAAAAATATTTCTAAAACGACTTAACGGCTACTTGAACAGGTTTAATATAATAGGGCCAGAACAAAATGGATTTATAGAGAGCAAATCTACGACCTTAGCCAATTTTCAACTTATTAGAACAATAACAGAATCTATAGATAATAAAATACCTATCGTAGCTTTGTTCTTTGATATGAGCAAGGCTTTCGACTTTTTGCACCATAACCTGCTTTTGAATAAACTAAATAAGTATGGTATACGTGGGGTTGCAAACAATTGGGTAAAAAGCTATCTTCAGGATCGTTTTCAGTGTACTGAAATAAGTCGCCTGGCCGAAAACGATAAAGTTATCAAATATAGATCTGAATACAAACTCAACTGTTTTGGAGTTCCGCAAGGCAGTATATTGGGTCTAGTTTGTTCTTATTATATATTAACGATCTTCCAAATATAACTGACCATGAGACCATATTGTACGCAGATGACACAACAATTTTAATAAAATGTAAGCATAAGTCAAAATTTGAAAATGATATTAATGAAACAGTAATTAAAATAATTGACTGGTTAAGCAAAAACAATTTACAAGTTAATATCAGTAAAACAAAATTAATGCAGTTTCATACAGATAGAGCTCGCCCAGTGGAACTAAATATTAACTACAATGGCACGCAAATAGAAGAAGTTAATTCGACTAAATTTCTTGGTCTCCATATTGATAAATACTGCAAATGGAAAATACATGTTGAGATGGTCTGCACTAAACTGAATAGGTTTATATTTGCTCTTCGACGTCTAAGGGAAGTTGTTTCATTACAGGTCTCAATTACGGCCTATCATGCATATGTTGAATCCATATTACAGTATGGTTTGATTCTGTGGGGCAATTCAAGTGAGGTGGACAGAGTATTTAAAATTTAAAAAAAATGCCTCCGAGCCATATGTGGGGTACATTTCAAAAACTCCTGCAAACCACTGTTTATGAAGTTGAAGCTATTACCATTACCTTGCCTATACATTAAACAGATAGTCATTTTTGTTCGTCAACACCCTGAATATTTCCCTCAAAAGAAGGAAGTATCACAAAGATCACAAAGAAGTAAGGTAGGTGACAGATTGTTTATCCCCACATGTAAACTAAGAATGACACAAAAAAATGTTTATTATATGGCTGTAAAAGTTTATAACGCCCTACCTGATGGTATTAAAAACTTACCGCATAACGAATTTAAGCGTAAAATAAATACATGGTTACTCGACCACTGTTTCTACTCTGTGAAGGAGTTTTTTGCTTCTAGGGAGAATTTGAAATGATGTCGATATTTGTATTCATATTCAATTTTAATACTATTGACATGACATTGTTTTATTATTATTTTGGACATTGTAAATATTATGGAATTTTATAATTGAAATGTTTAATTTACCAATTTAAGAATGCATGCTAAACTACATAGGTAGGTACCTAAATATTTGTACGCCTACATTGGCAGATTTTTGAGAACAAATAATCTACCCTTATGTAACATCTAAATGTACACACCAAAAATTGAACAAATAAACGCTGATTTGATTTGATCAAGTTGTGAATGTGTTGATGCGTATGTGTCACGGTAGCAAAAAAGGCTGCGACTTGACATTACTCGTATAATTATGGTCGTATATACCGGGAATAAATAGAGTGGCACCATTAAATGAAACCACATATTCCACCGACCCTACTGAACCACTGTTCCCAAGAGTCACACCCGCGGACGCCCTTAGTATGGGAAATAATTGAAACCCAAACAAAAGTGCGTGAACCCTAACGCACCGACATACGGGCGAGTTTAGAGAGAGCGTTGTCCGTGAAACCTGAAGCTGTTTGAGGTCGACGCTCTCTCTAAATTCGCCCGTATGTCGGTGCGTTAGGGTTAACGCATTTTTGTTTGGAACCCAATTATTTCCCAAACTAAGGCTGTCCGCTTGTATGATTCTTGGGGTGAGTGGTTCAGTAGGGTCAGTAGAATATGTGGTTTTATTTAATGGTAGCAGTCTATTTACAGCCGGTATATAAGACCACATCGCCGCCCGTTATCTAAACGATAGCACAGCGTTTTTTTTACAAAACGCACACGTGAATTTATATTAAATTTTATTCATTGAAAAACATCATTATCCACTCTCTTCTTGACTTACCGCTCTGCTCAGACGCGTGCTTTTTCAGATATGCGCTTATCTCTTCCGTTATGTGATCGAGCTACTACGCCGAATGATCCACTGATGTACTGGCAGCCTCCGCTACTGGAACTGATTTTGGGCACAGAGACTGATATATCACCTCTTTCCCAGGCGAAATCTCCAACATAGTAATAACTGACGAGGTGGGAGACTCCATCACAACAGCGGTCGAGGACATAGCGATAGCGAGCGTGCTACTCGCTAGAGGGGAACTGGTCGGCGCGTACAACACCTCGCTAGACGCGTTCACTGCCGCCGAAGCCGCGTTCACTGATCCCAGCTTGCTGGCGTTGCTCTACTTCCCTGATGATCAGAAGTGAGTTTCTCGTTTTCATAGGCATCCCGTCGTTTTCGTCCAAAATTTGATAGCCATTTTCTCAGTTATTCGCTACGAAGGGGTTTTAGGAAATAAATCTTGGGTTTAGAAAGCCAATAAAATGCAGAGTTAACGGTTTAAATATTAAATTTATTAATCGTTTTCTTTTAGGATAGGTGTGTGTTTTATAATAGACCGTACACGGTTCGACACGAGAAAAGACTGAAAGCTAAGCCAAACTCTGTAACCTTTAACTCTCCAACTAAGTAATAGGTACTTGAAACGACAGATTTATTTTGTGTTGAATTCCAACAATACATTCCCACGGGATCGCGCGAAACGGGATCCAAAGCACATATTAATACAATGGTTACCACGTAACTAAAGGTTCTCACGTAAATAAAAAAAGCGTCGGCTAGTACGATGTATTGAAATAATCAATGTTGCCATTTTTCTTTCCAGATACGCGATCTACATCCCTCTGTTCTTGCCCATAATGTTCCCCGTGATACTCTCCCTCAAGAACTTGCTGCTGTGGCTCAGAAGCAAGCCGGCCGCCAAGCAGAAGACTGACTAGTCATATTCATTTAATTAAGACAAGGACAGCACGATCCTGACTCCTGTGCGAGTAAGCGCGACTGACTGAACCACATCCACTCGCATAGGCGCGTCTCTTTCAACCGATTCGTTTAATCTGAATAGTTGTACGTTTGTTTTGTTACTGGTGAGATGTGAACAAAGAATAGAGATATTGGACTTTACATCGGGTGGTTTTATTTTAGTGATGTACCTTAACTTATAAAATGATAATGCGCGAGTTGAATGCAGTCATGGGCTGAGGTGAAGGGCGGGAGTTCCCCCGCTACCCGCACGCCTCACCTCGCACGTCCGCTTAACATCCTTCGCACGTTTTGACGATCGCATCAATACTAAGCTGCGATTTTATGTTCATTTCAATAAAAAAAAGGAATAAAGTTTTTTATTCATAGCCAAACACGGGAATTCGCGAAATAATTTCGTTTTCTTTGTCCAAGAAAATAATAATAAATGTGTGATTAATTATTATCTTTTTTCTTTATTATTATTTTATACATTATGTTTAATTTAAAGCAGCTCTCATTGTTTTAGTGCAATGTATCGACATGACACTTATTAGTATTTATATCAATTATTACTTCGCAGCATTAGCGCCACATGTCTGCATTCAACTCGTGCGTTATCGATTTGTAAGTACTAAGTTGCAGAATAATCGGCCCTTCAGTTTTTTGGGTTCCGTTGTCAACAAGGAACCCTTATAGTTTCGCTTTGTCCGTCAGTCCGTCTGTTTGTCCCTGGCTTAGCTCGGAGATTTTTAGTACCTACTAAAAAGCTGTAATTTGGCATCGGTAAACATATTAAAGCCGATTTTAAAGGTTTTATTTTTAGTTTGACATACATAAAATTAAACTTAGGTATGGTTAAAACGAAGAGCCATTTTCAAGTCACCATTTTATAAACGTCACACTAAAATTTTAGTTTGACAGCCATAATTTACTCAACTTTTAATTTGTTTTGGTAATTTCAAGGCACATTTTAGAGCTGTAATTTGATTGAATTTAAAAAATTTAGTTTGATTCAGGAGTGTTTACAACACTTGCTAATTTTAGTTGGTGTGCCCTTCAGAATAGCAAAATATAGTGCTGTAACTTAATATTACGATTTTTAGTATCTTAGCTTAAAATTAAAACCTTCAAAATCAGCTTTATTAAGTATGCTTTACAAGTTAACGAGTACTAGTCGACGAACTAGTTGACTGGTTTTTTAAATTATTCTAAGAGCGTAAGACGGCAAAATACTGTAAAGAATTTGTTTTTTTCAGGGGAAACTGAAGTACGTTGGGTGAAAAACGGGGAATAAAAAGTACCACGTCGATACACATATTTTATTAATACTTGAGGTACTTGTTCACAATTCATAGAATACAATTCCAAGATATTTTTAGGTAACTATAGAATACGACTGTGCAGATTTACGATTCTGTGTTTTACTAGTCTATGTGTTAAAAGTTATTTGGTAGGGACCGACAACGAGGCAATCATTCATTCATAAAATATATATATTAATTAGCTCTCGATTCAGGAATTTAAAGCAAATCTTTTGCAATAGGAAGGTGTCCATTGTCCAAAACGGTCAACCGTCTCAAATGATCATTTTCAAGTGCCACCCATAACGTGGCGTTTGGACAAATTTACGAGAATCGGAATTATAATTGTAATTTCGTTACAGGTGTGCCATAACAATGATCGGATATAAAAGGTGACGAATCAATTTGACGCCCTCTGTTGTCGGCCAAATACTGAGAAAGTACAACACCATTAAAATGGCCATGATATGTTCAACCATTCAAACCGATTACACATATAATTATTTGCTATTTTATGTTATAATCTAGCACTTATTTATAAATTTTTGAGCTAAGCATTGTAAATAGTTTCTTATTCCACGAAGTACAGCCATAGTTATTTATCAATATATTAAGCCCATGTTATCATATAAATTGCAATTAGATTCCATTACATTTGTGGTCTACATGATTTTATTTTAGACAATCAGATTTTTTAAATGCAGTATTTAAATTACAGTATCTGTATTATTCATTAACTAATTCCCTAGATACACGGTAGAGTATAAGCAGTTTAAAAATCCATACAGTTGTCCAACGAATGGGTTCGGACGGAGCGGTCTCACCCCGCATTCCCCGCACATTTTCTCTATAGGTATGAGCGTTTTAGTTGGACATAAGTATGAATTTTTTGAACTGTGGTATAGTATCGTATATAATATAATGACAGGAGATATGGTTTAATATAGTTTCTCGCAGTAGTCTAAGGATTGCAGCAGACACAAAATAGTAGGTCCCGTGACAGAACACGATCTAATTAGAAGTGCCATTATTATTTTCATATTGGTGAATGTTAAATATTTTTGCAAGCTGGAAATTCTACTAGATAACACGAGCTTTTCAAGAGTAGATATATATCTGTCACAACTACATCAAAAATCTAATCTACAGTAAACGTTAAAGCGAAGATTCTTACGACTCCATCCAGTCAGTTTCGGTGATTAAAGCGAGGTTATCACCGTTTTTCCCTGGGTAATACTCGAATTCCCACAACGAATTCCCCAGGACCAGAGTTTCGCCTTCGTTGAGTTCGAAATCGAGAGCAGAGCAGGCCTCCTCACACGGCGTTCGCGGTTTAAGTTGAACGATATTCTTCCCTTTCAGTTGAGACATGATAATGAGTCCCACATCCAGCTCTAGGTTCTTGTATCTATTTGTTTCATAGTTGTTGGATATGAGGAGCCAGTTGAAATGCGAAGGAGGGATATGTGGCGACAAGAAGTAGGGTCTCGGCGCTAGAACCCTGAAAGACTTGACGGCCCGTATGTCGCAGTTTTGGAAGTGGACGAACCAATTCGGGATGTCGTTGTTGGTGATTCTGGAGACGATTTCCTCTAGGTCCATCGGTTGGCGGCCGATCCTGACATTGGTGAGGGTGCTGCAGGGCACGGAGCCGCGCAGGCGGTCGTCGTCATTGATGAGGGAGGTCAGGTTGATGTCAGTCCGGGAGACGGCCCAGTCGTGATGGGCGTCGGTGACGATGACGGGAGCTCCGCGCGACAGGTGGTGGTGGAATACTTCGTTGTAGTTGGTCTGGGCGACGCGAACTATGTTCCCTAAAATAAGAAATCTCTTAGTTATTCGATTATTTATTAATGTATGAGTTCAAAGAAACGAATGAAATCGCAGTACAGTAGATACGCTATTATGTATCAAATCAAATCAAAATATTTATTTTGTAAAATAGATACATAAAGTATACTTTCTACGAGTCAAAGTTCATCTTTACAATATATAGGTGTATCTTAAAAAAATATATACTAATGAGGGAAATACATACAAAAAATATTAAAGTTGGGCTACTAAAATGTTATAAAGTTATACACCTGCATGAAATAGAGAAATATAGGAATAAAAATATTATATATACATAATGCCTAACCATCCGCACCATTCGATTAGTATTGCTAAGAAGAAGGGCTAGAAACTGAGCAAAAATGCGTTTTTCAAAAAAAAAATGTGGTGTAAAACCATATTACAAATATACATTTTTTTAATACCTACTTAAGGCATAAAAATATAAGACTGCAGGAATTTATGTCATGAGATAAAAGTTATCTTAGTCAACCCGTCTCATATTGTCTATTACCTTTAATTAACAACAAAGTCAATCAAAGTATTTGGGTAACAGTGTGCCTAGCGACGTGCGGAACTCTAATGATTGATAAATTAAATTTGTCAAATTATACTTTGGTACCCTGCTGTTATCCATAGATACAAAAAAGTATTAAATTGTCACGACATGTATCCCGAGTGAGAGTTTCTAAGTATAAACTATAAAATGCAAGTCACAGACCACACTCTTATACACACCCATGTTTCACTGACGATTATAACATCTCCAGCAAAGTGGGCGGTGCGCCCTATCGCCGTGCCGACTTGCAACTTATAGTGTCTTCTGAAGCACACAGGCCAAACATAAATGAACCCCTCCGGGATTTTAACCTGCTACCTCCGCACAGACAACAGGTGGTCACTGGTCATAGATATTGTTCTTGCTAAGTTTCTTGCTCTTTATTCCTATTATGTTTAATTTATGCAAGTGTATTATTTTATTAAATGTAAAGTTAACTTGGACTTAATTTTTTTAAGGTACCGTAGTCCGACAAGGAACCTTTATAGTTTCGCCATGTCCGTCTATCCGCGGCTTAGCTCAGAGACTATTAGTACTAGAAAACAGTAATTTGGCATGGGTGTACGTTTGCCCATACACATAAAATGGGATGAATTTTTTTTTCTCGTCTATCCCATAGAGTGGTATCGTTGGGTAGGTCGTTTAAAAACATTGTGGATGTGTGAAAACCATTCATTCTTAGAATTAGGATGGCGAAATATTAAGCTTTAAAGTGCCAATTTCTGTTAGAGTCAAGTAACTCAAAGTAAACTAAACGCGCGATTGTTTGGAATATCTAAAAACATTCACAGAAGTAGTATATTTAATGAAGTTAAAAGGAAAACTATCACAGCTAAGTAGGCCTTACAGGTTTACGAGTACAGGTCGCGCCAAACTTTTAGTCCCCTCTAAACATGACAATCACGAGAATGCGGACAATGTATGAGCCGTTCTTCGGGAGAGCAACTTCCGAGCGAACTAGAAATTCGGCGCGATCTGTATTAGTAGACCAACTTGTAAAATGTACCGGGCAACTATGGAACCCTACTCTGCGCGTAGCCTGACACGCATTTGGCCGGTTCTTTTTTATTTTATTTCTCTATATTATATTTTTTACATTAGAATTAACATGTAATAAGTAATTGTTATTTGTTTTTTTTTATTATTTGATTTGATATTTTTCAGAAACTTTACATGATAAATTGAATGTTATTATTGCAAGACTTTTTAAAAGATTCGCTAATTATTTTTCAATGCAAGTGCTCGTAAAGTTCTGTTTTACATGCGTCTAATCCGTTGTCCAAATCAACTTTACCGCACGAGTGTTTAATGATTACATTTTTTTTTTGTTCCCCTACATACTGGGAAGGCAAATGGAACTTAGCTCATACAGTCATGTCTCAGGTATCTTTTATTTTTTAAATTTATCTAAATAGTTGCCAGTCTTATATTGTGTTTCATAGATATACTTGACAGAAATGAGCTGGGTACCTAGCATAGTAGACCATATCGAGCTTTGACAGCTCAATATACACAGTCCGTCCCTCTTTAGGTAGATCAACAGAGTGAGACAGAGCACTGTATCAAGCGCCATCGAGCTCGATATGGTTTGCTATGCTAGAGTAGTGTTTCAGTTTGATGTGTTAGTGGGCTGATGAAATGAAAACTGTTTAGACGACATTTTGCGTAGGTAATATTTTTACAAATTGAAAATTCTGATGATACATAATCATCCATTTAGTGCCTGATTTTTACTTGTTAATTTCTTTTAATAATATATAAGGTGACTTTAATTTATACAGCCAAACTCTTATTAGAGGCTTGGTAAGTGATCATTAATCACGGATCGATAACATTTTTTGCTAATTTCCCAAAATAAAATCTTGACGTCTCATCGTAATTGACTCGGGCTGGGCTTGCGTTTGTAAGAAACACGAAAAGAATAATTTACGAATTTCTCAAAAAGGGTAATTGAATCTTGTTACTGAGTACTTACCGAGTCTTCAGTAACAATTTGGCTGAATAAATTAAAGTCACCTTATATAGGTAACACGGAGGATCCGGTTAAAATAAACATCTTGATAGGTAACCTCATTTTATCGTAATATGAATAAGAACTTTTTGATTATAATGCTAAAAGACAAAAAGTTTGAAGTTCGCAAAATGATACTGGCCACTTGCATTCTCTGTAAGTACAATATTTAAGAAAAATACAATTTTATCGATCGGTCTTCCTTGTTAACAACATTCTTTGTATCTAAAGAATAGACAATATCGAGCAGCCACTGTTGTTTACATTATTACGTAGTATATTATATTCTCTTTGGTTTACATTATTATGTAGAATAAGCTGGTGAAGTCGAATTCATGTTATGTATGACTGAAAGCAGCCTTCGAACGCATCAAACTGAAAGCAGCTTAATTCCGTCAAGTCGGCAACTTGCGTGCAAAGAAAAAGAATGCCCGCTTAAGTTAATTTGGAGTATGTATTTATTGTTTCTTTGTTTATATAATTACATTTAATTTATTTACTCACACTATGCATTGAAAAACGTAGTATGATACTAGTGCGTAAGGGCAATAACTTACTCGTGACGTTTAAAACACTCGCTTATCGCTCGTGTTTCAAATCGTTCCTCGTACAAGCTATTGCCTCCTTTACGCTCTCGTAGCATAAACTACTATTTCGTAGGCAAAATAGTACATTATGATAAAAGTAAACCGCGTTGGAAATTACAGTCGAGGCGGGATTGCAGGCCGAACCGAAGGCGAGGCCGCCCGGCCGTAATGGAGCCGAGAGTGTAATGTCTAATGCTCACGCGTTTCATACGACGTTTTTCAACATGCTTGCGAGGAAAAATAATAAAATTTCACTGTCTTTTTTTTCCACATAATCGAAACCACAGCTGACTGAACAGAACTGACAATTTTCTTTGAAAAATGGCGGCGGAGATTTTGTTTTTTGTGCAGATGGAAATAGAGGCACAGACGCATTCGCCAAACAGCCAAATAACAACAAAAACTTACAACAAAAATGTGAGTTAATTTGTTGATAAAATAAATAATTTGATGAAAGTCTATTTATTCGCAAAAACTTTACTATTTCTTAAGACATCAAAACTCTTTGTTAAGATTTAAAAAAACTCCAATGTAAAAAACACTAGTGCGATAATGTAGTAAAAAGCACACGTGTTTAATATGCTGCTTTATGACCCTAAGAACGCTGCATTAAGGGCCACTTTATAAGCAAGTGTGTTGAAAAAAAGTTTTTCGATTTTGACCCGATACATGGACGAACAATTTCTCTACACCGATACTCACTAACTGCTTCACAAGTAATACAGTGGGCTGTCGATGCAGGGTTGTTCTCCAAGTTTTCAGGTTGAGATTTTTCTACCAGGCACTTATTGTAGTATAGTGGTGTCCAGTCCCAGAAAGGTAGAATCTTCACCAGAAGGATTCGCCCGACGGCTGAGGCGTGCCATTGAAACGTCTCCGTGCGGCTTACAGTATAACCAACAGCCAAAACCATAACGAAAACCAAGACAACTCTCGTCCATCTCTTGATTGAAGCCTTTCTCACAGCGTTCGTGAACGGGCGGCAAATAATATCCAACTCCTCATCCGACATCCCAGCTTCCTTGCAGTACTCGTAAAAAGAACGCAATTCTGAATCAATTAACTCGAATTTTTCGCGTTTGGACATCTTTGGCCCATTTTTGTGAGACATTTTCAAGTTGACCTAAAAATTGGCTCAACGATCAATAATAAACTTACGAACGACGTCGTCGCGGTTTATCGATAGGTAGATGGAAAATTAACGCGCGCGCGCGAACCGCCCATTTTCTTTTTTTTTCGTTTTCTTATGTTGCTAGCCTGTAGGCTGAAATTGTGTTTCCACTAATTACATTTTCTCCTAAATGGTAGAAAAAGCTTTTTGTTGATATCTCCACAATGAATGAGTACCGAAAAAACTATTGGTTCATTTCATATAGAGCTAGCTGTACCAGGAGGTAGAACCCTCACAACACAAAAATATTTTTGGTAGAAACCTATTCCAACCTGTGTTGGTAAGTACGGGTAGGCATTAGTTTTAGAAATATGATTAAATGCAAAATAAATAAATAGATCTTCATGACCCAGATGTTTCTAGGTAGGTATAGTGCAGGCCGCGTTCAGTTTGATCGCCCGCTCATCACTGACAGCGGGTTAGCTTAAAAATTCAACGCGTGCAAAAGAGATGTCATGATTGCCGGGCGTGAGGGGGCGATCAAACTGAACTCAGCCCAGAAAGTGAGACTGGAGAATTGCGATTGTGTGCGTGCACACCATTGACATTGTCGAAAACAACTCTTATAGCAGTGCAAGCAAGGTCTTTTTTTGAAAAAACATGGAAACATGAAAGTATACATCGTAACAAAAGAAGAATATGATAAAAGTCAAACCATATTTTTTTGAAAACAGACCTTGCCTTTGGCTGCTACAAGAGTTGTTTTCCACAATGTCAATGGTCTGCACGCAAACAATCGCAATTTTCCAGTCTCACCTTCTGCCTCAGTTAAGAGCGTTCTATGTCTATGCCTTCTGCACTATACCGAGTGTCAACTGAAAAGTCAAAAGCAGGAATACCTAAATTACATTGACGATTGCTTCGTAATTATATAGTCTTTTAAAGTACCTATATCACAAGAAATTCATATTGTCACATCTAAAAAAAGAAGAAATCTTCCTTGAAGACTCGATAAATGCTCAGTATCGACATTTGATGACTCTTGTTGTGAAATTCATATAAATATTTTTTTGTTGTTTTAAACGCAAACATATCCCCGAGTTATTCTGTACCCCGAGTTAAGGCTGCTCCGAGCGTACGACGATTAGACACCTTGCTCTGTACTCTCGTGGTCGTTTTTATCGTGGTAAATGCTGCCCGGCCATACTAAAAATGTAACGCGATAAATCGTATTTAAATTTCCAGGCAATATTTCTAAAATGTAGGACGGAGAAATTGTAGTTTCTACTTTGGTGATTGTTTGAAATTAAGTTTGAGATAAAATTCCACAGTTAAGTTGTTAAAATGACTTAAACGCCAATACGCCTTAGTTACATTTTGGGCTTAGTTTTAATAGTTTTGTTTTATGAAATATAAATTATTTTTAATTTTTGCTTCGGATAAAGTGTACATACATTTTCTGTGATACTAAATATGTTTTTCTTATTTTAATTAATGAAATATTAGTCATTAAATCAACTTAACCATGACTGCCGATTTAGCTTATTTTGGTCAGCACACTCTTAATTAGGAGACTTCAACATTTCGTTTTTCATTTTAGGATCCTTGGACCCCAATGAGAAAGCTTCGCCCATGCTACTTTTAATTTTCAACACAGTTCATGAAAAAGTATTTGCGATTATATCCTTGTACCTATCTATGTATTAAATTATATTCTACTATTCATTTTATGTCTGTTTGCATTTATTAAGTATGGGCCTGAATCACAAATTATATAGAGGCCTGAATGTATGACTCTTCAATCAAAAGGACATTAAAATGAAAGAAAAGAATAGCTGCTGAATTGAGTGATACTATTGAGCTGTTTTCGAAGCTAGCTTCCACAATGATTACATATATGGCGTTGTCTATGGACTTAAATAATAATAGTCTAGGGGGGGGGGGCGACCTCTTTCAAATATAAACGGGATTTTTAGTTGATAAGTAGAAAACCGTACTCTTGTGCAAACAAAAACTGCCGATCGTTCTTTTCTCTCGTATGTCCACTGTATGTGTACTTTGATACAATTTTTCACTGTCCCGTTCCGTTTCCAGGTTCCCTTCTGACGCCCATGAATTTATCTTTGCTTTTCCCGAAGATTAAAAACGAATCAACGCTTAAAATCTCTGTCTACGGCTTAAAACGTCATCTTTAGTTGATCTGTGGTTTTCAGTTTTAGGTGTCGTTTCGAATCGGGTGAAATTGATTGATGCGAATTTCACAACAGAGCATTCAAAAATTGACCCGAGTTAAACCTAGATGGTATTATGTATGTGTATGTGGTGTAACCGAACTGTTACCTGACAGTTGCTCGGAAGTGTTTTGAAACGCTTCTGAGTGATGCAGAAATCACACAGAGCCGCGTTCATAAATTCGGGGTCCCGACATGGGTTCTAATGCCATCTCTGTCGCACGCTTTTAATATTGTATACGATATCCTGCTGTCAATATCAGAACCTGACGAAAGTGTTAGTTAATGAACGGGGTCTGGCTAGTGCGAATTCTAACGCTGTCTGGATACCGTTAAAGTTCGCCTGACAGTTGTCACTTCAGAGTTTTGCCGGGTTTTGGACAAAATTCAAAACCCAAAGAATGTATTCATCATTTACAAAGGGAAAAAAGTGAAAATTATTATTGTGAAATTTGTAAAAGCTCATTTATCTATAATATTTTTTTTGTGATTACGAAAGGCAATTTCAGTTTCCCACCCTTGAATTAGATTTGAGACTGACGTTTGTCACCCAGACCCGTTCTAATTTTTTTACTCACTGGAATCACTCGCAAGCGTTTCAAAACCAAAAGTTCTCTCTCTTTCTTGTATTTAGCTCTGTCTCTTTCTATTAAACGAGTGAAATTTCGCACTACCATCGCACGTTCTGAAACGGTTCCTTATTCTGCGCCTTTGCTGTGTTTGTTTTAATACTTTTTTTTCTCGAATAACTTACTAGTTGCACAAATCAGGTGGCCCAGTGTAATTTTCGCATTACTAGGAAGCATTTCAAAACACTTCCAAGCAACTGTCGCGTAACGTAACAGTTCGTATACCCTCGCACCTCGTTACATTTCGCACCACACCTCCGAGTGAAATTCAATAATTTCGAAGCGGAACCTAAAAACCGTTCGAGGCTTGTTTGTCTCGTGTTCGTAAACGACGAAAGAGACAAATGAGTACAAGTAAGAGAGACAAATAACAGGTATCTTGCTCACTCACGTAAGTTTGTTCCTTTTGTCGTTCGTCGAAGACGAGTCGAGTGAGCCCCTTTACTTCTACAGCCGCTCTTTTGCACATGAAGACATGTCCTCGACGATTTTGAACTCTGAATGCTGTGGAAAAACTGATTTGCTGAACTTATCTGCTGCTGCACCCGGGTTTGGTGCCGGCGTTGTTGTCGGCGCCTGAAGCACAGTCTTTTGCTCTAAAGTTTTGAACGCCACCCAAACGAATTTAGTGTAGCAGCGTCATAAAAGACCTAGAACTGTCAAATCATATCTGGCAACACTAGTAATTTTTTCCGCCATATTGAGTTTTTTATCTGGGAATCGGTCAACGGTTGACCTTATTTATAATTTCCAAAATATAAACGAAATAATTATTTTTAAAAGTACTTCATAAATATAGTTTTATATTTATGAATCAGTTTGTGATAAGACTTCCGTAATTAAGTGAAGTTTTAGTAATTTCGCAATTCGTTTGATGTGTACGTCACAGCGCCATGTTGTATCCATCCCTGTGCTGATTGCAGGCACGAGAAATCTGCCAACCCGTTTATTTTCCGGGATTAGTTCCCGAGAATAAAATCTAACTGCGATTTTGTACTCAAATATATTAAAATTTATATTTGTTGGCAAATGTCAATCAACCTACAATAATTAGATGCATACTTGTTGTCGTATTTCGAGTGTTAGATCCTAATTTCAACTGCAGTTTTGTGCATCCGCGAAAGTTGAAAGACTGTGTTGTAAAAGAAGTGATAATAATTAGCCAAAATTCCGGTCCCTACGCGCAGACGAGAAGGTGCCTACCCGCCGGGGCAGTCGGGCGAAGGAGATATGAACAATAAACGCAAAAATCGCCAAGGGCCACCGAGGTAATTCTAGTTTCTGTCGTGCCTAACTTGCTGCGATAGGATGACATGTCTTTGTTATTGAGGCCATTGTCTGGAAGGGTTGCGACTTTCCTTGGGTTCTGTTGTCAGATTGATAATATTTTGTGTCTCGGGAGTCAATGAGCCACGATGTGAGTGTAAACATTGGTCCGTATTTTCGCGACGATGTTGCGGAGAGCGGCGCTCGAGTCACGCCGATCGCGCGGCCGTATCCGCGCCGATCTAGTCTAGATGTTTGGCCTACTTTTGCAATTTACTCATGACGATTAATATAGCCGCTTGCTATCAGCTGATCCCAGCTTCTGACCCACTAATTGCAAGAATCATCTGCTTTTTATACAGTATTATCAGTGATTTAGTCTGTTTCTGCTTTATCATACTTTTTATTGCCCAAACATAACCCCTAAATATTTGTTTCTGATAGAAACCTTTCGGGTAAGTATTTATATTTTTTCTGTTTCTTTTTATGTGTTAACTGAGCTGCTAACCGACCCAGCTGAGCGTAATTCAGATAAGTTGTAAAGACAAAGTGTTCGCATGCTTTCACTATCACCAGTGTCTTCCTAGACAATGATTCTGTTGGCCGAGTGCCAGTCCTCTTAATTAGATCACTTTTTAACACATGGTTGTAATAAAAACCCTTGCTTCTAAATGTTTCTACATCTGCAAAAATATATTATTAAGGGACACAATAATGTACTGTTTTAATGATCTCGGTATACCTATTATCAGCATAAAACTAACATTTATTGAAAAAATATTCTGTTTTTAAAAACACTGTTTACGAACGCAAATTCAGTCACACTAATGTTTATCTACTGCTTAAAAAAGTTCTCTTATCTAGATTCTTGCCACAAAGCATCCTAACACATATAATTAGAAAATATCTTACCAAATTTCTCTGATATAAATTATTGTGTATTTATTCTTGGAATGCAGACTGATAAAGATTCTTAGTAGCCATAAAACATAGTTTAAATTCTAAGTTTGCTCATTAACTTCTGATAAACTTTTGTTGTCAATTCTTTATCTTAACTTTGTAACTCAATGCACATAATTTGTAGGTGACTGAATTAATTTATAACAGTACTAATAAGCATGCATATTGATTTAACGCCTGACAGGCTATGCATGGCTATTTCTTTATGCTTTTTAGAATTTAAATTGTTCTTTTTACTGCATTTTGTTCTTAGATAGACATGATGACCTGGAAAGATATGGTTGGATATTTTGTATGCCTTTTGAATTTGGTTGCTCTTCATATTGTGCTGTTTGCATACTTTTAATTGTGCTTTTGTTTATCGATTTCCAAAATTGATTTCTAAACACTAAAGTGAAGTAACAAGTAAAGTTTGGAGTGTCTCTACACAATGAAACTCTGTAACCCCGGTGTTCCTGCCCTGTTTAGCGATTTTTAATGAACACTCTCCTGAATGGTGATGGAAAATACCAACATAATTCTAGATGCCCTAATAAGAAGTGTGGTGAAAAGTGGGTACATGTGCGGAATGTTGATTTGACACTTAGAAAACCCCTGATAAGGTCATCATGTATATATGTTGTGAGTATGTATATTTTATTCATAGGTAATACAAACTAATTAGAAGCTCAAGTTAGTTAACTTTCATTGAACAAACACTTGTGGTTATGATTGAGAAGTTATTTGTGTAACTTAAACTACTTATTACCATAAGGCCCTCACACTTGTGGTGCTGCCAGCTTCATGAGGAACCAACTACTTTTCAAACAGGTCTCAAAATATCTTACTGTGTAATACCATACCAAAAACACTCTCTACCAGTTTTAACCAAAGTAATACGCAGTCAATTTCTAAATTTGAATAGTAAAGGAATATTATGAAACTTTTATCATTTACTCAAGGTGCATAGTAATGCTAAGCAAAGCAGCAGTTTTTTATTAAATCAAATTCAAATTATTTATTGCAGCCAGCTAAGTGACTTAAGATATACCTGTCCTTATAGGGCACAGCAAATAACTTTTTATTTTGGGTTAGATTTAATTTATACCCACTTATTTATACAATATTGAGGATTTAAATTAGTAAGTATTATTAGTCTTATATGGTATTTTATTTAATCATATTTATGTATATTAAGTAAGCATTCTTAACAGTATCGCATAAAATAGTTGTATTGTAATTGGTGAACAGAAATGCTATAGATCATTTTTTGTCAGACAAGAAGCTTTCAACTGTGTAGGTAGAAGCACTTTCCTACCAAATATTGTTTTATTATTTTAATAAATAGAGATTCCTTTGGTATGGACTCTATGTTAATTGGTAATCTATTAAATATTATAACTGCCATAAAATATGGACAATACAACACTTCTATTCTAGATTTGGGCAAATTAACTTTATTTGAAATGAAAGGATTGTTTTATACTCGTATAACTTTAAGGGCCCATAATACCTGAATTCGCAGTCCTGCTCTAATGCTTCTGCTTTTTAACCATCTATCCTACTCTAAACATCCTCTTTACTTTTGAAATCGCGGCTAAGCGATTTTTTCATTTTTATGTTATTGTCTGCATCTGCTTTAATAATATTAGTTATATTCTGCAAAGTTTCAGATCTAATTTCAAGTATTTACTGAAATCAGTTTCTTGTACAGTTTGGAGGTGACTTTGTAATTTTTTTCTATCAAGAAAATTTAATGGGATCAAGTTTTCACCAATGCTTTGACATAGCATTATCCTCAACTTTACCATATTATATCAATTTCAGAGCGATTATTGCAGTATTTGTTGGTATAAAGCAGGATCATGCGAAGCAAAGTGAGGTATTATACACTCTTAATGGAAGTGGCCACATTCACATTCAGTTCATTAGAAAGGTTTCAAACTATAGAGATTTATTGTAGGTTCCACAAGAACATTATATTCTGCCTGGTAACAATGCAAGTATAGTAAAATGATAAATGATCTATTCGGTATTATGTACAGGCAAAGGTGACAAACTTACAGCTATAAGTAATCATGGTCAGACGGATTATTATTGTAATTTAATGATTTATAACTCGAGTGTCAGTAACTCCTATTCTAAGATGGGCAAGAAACCACGATTCATTGTAAAAACAGCTAGGAATGGTCCATGAATATTTATAAGGAGAGTATCTTACCTACAGACTTAATGGGCCAAGGTCTTTGATTTTGTAAAAGTAAAACTAACAAGTAACGGAAAATTTACCAATCTTTGAACTTGGAATGTTAAACCAATGGAGTAGAGATATTCAATTATTGTGAGATTATGGTTTCTGGAAATTCTGAATGAGAATTCAAAGGTAGAACTTACTTATAGTAAAAAAAATGTTGATGGTCTGCATGGTATTCAAAGGAGTAAAAAAGTTTAAATTGTTTAAACTGTCCTTTTCCTCAAACTTGTTCCACTAAAATGGACACTTCCAGCTCTATTTAGGCACGTAGGTGCAGATAGCACGCATGTTGAATGCAGACCTGAAGAATGCGCTATATACACACACAGCCGTTCTCTCTACGCACACGGCACTTTACTGCAGGCGTGCAAGGGACGTGTGCGGACGGCGAGGGGAGGTGCTCCCGCCCTTCGCCTCAGTCCCCGACTGCATTCAACTCACGCGCTATCTGTACCTTTAAACCTTAGCATCATTAAACGAACACTGCATTAAGTTTCGGTTGAGGGTTCTCAAGTTATATTATAATCGTACGTACGTACACAGACAAACTGCATTCGCTTCCACTATCGCCTCGTTGACACACCGCATCTGCCGACGCCATGTTTGACTATATTCAGCCCCCCCTCGCGTGCCACCTAAATTGACTCGAATAGCATACACATACAGGCGCGGGTCCAGCTTCTAAGTTACATACTTACTTTTATTTGCTTGAAATTTCTAAATCTAAATTTTTCACTTAACTCAAGATGGGTCTCTATACAGGGTGTAATCGTTAAGTGTGACCAGGCGATTATTCCGTAACTATTACAGATATCAAAAAAATTTAAACTGATACCGAAAGTACGTTACCTAATCAGTAAAATGACATCAATAACTTTTTGAAAATCAAACGAAAATTATTCAAAATTTTGACATTAAACGTACTTTCGATACCAGTTTATTTTTTTTATATCTGTAATAGTTACGGAATAATCGGCTGGTCACACTTAACGATTACACCCGGTTTAGAAGATGCTTGTAGCGAGTTTCACGATGACGATAAGGCTGAGATTCAGAGTGCATTTTGAGTCCTAACTCGATCTTACAAACGTCAAAAAGCGACGTGATCCCATACTAGAGTGACGTTTGTAAGATTGAGTTCCTCTTGAGTTCGGACTCAAAATGCACTCTGAATCTTAGAGTGACAAGGGTAAGTAGCTAAGACAGGGCTGGGGAAATGGCGACATGATTCAATCCGGCCCGCGCTCAAAACCCGTCATCTGTATTAAATCGGCCCGCGAAAAACAATTAAACACGCTCAGAAAATTATTTCTATGTCGGGGTCTTCATATATCTGTGAGCAAATATTCTCAACAAAGAACCTTCGTAAAATTAAGACGATGATTGAAGAACATCTCGAGTGCGTTTTACGAGCTACGTCTAATAACTTGGAGCCTTTCGACGCTATAATTACTGAACAGTCAAAATTTCATGTATCACACCGGCCTGCGTTTTTTGAAAGTATACAAGGCTAGTTACACACGGGTTGGGACTGCTCACGTATAGATTCAAACTGTAATAGGACATCGATTCCTCGGGAAGTATACATGATTATTATACACTTATCGCGTATATATTCCAACACGTGCGCTAACATTGTGTACGAAAAATATACTGCACTAGTTACCATTATTATATTAATATGGTAAGTGGGCGAAAAATCTTTCCCAAAAGTTAAAAAAATAGGTTACGTGTTAGGTTGACATGTATGAAAAAATGAGGAGCCCAGCGAAGCGGAGCGGAGCGAGGCGACGTCCCTATAGTTTTAATAGTAAAGTCGACGTTTTCAAAAAGAAACGGTTACAGACTATTTAGTTCCCTGTTTTAAAAACTATACAGTGTCAGTACGTGTTGGTTCTAGCCTTGTATAGTTTCCAAAACAATTCGCTTCATTGTTATTAGAAAGTATACGCGACCAGTACGGGCAAAAATGGATGCGTACTGGCCTTGTATACTTTCAAAAGACGCCCCGCCCTAGCACGTCGAAACAATAAATGTTGTAAATATGATTATTTTGGTCTTTGGCCTGCCTAAATATTGTAATTATTTTATATGTATGTATTTCCCCATCCCTGAGCTAAGTAGTAGAGGAAGTACAAGATATGGTGTGTCGGCAGGTCTCCGCGAGGCAGGGTGGCGGCGGAGGGCGTGTACAACAACGCTCACTTCATGCACGCCGTGACGCGCCACGTCGGCGACACGGTGCAGGTCCTCACGCAGAGCGGCAGTCTCTGGGAGGGCGTCTTCAAGACCTTCAGCGCGCAGTTCGAGGTTAGTTGTCCATTCTGTAGACACGAACGTGCTTGGGTTGAAATGACTGATGTTGTTGGACATGTGGCCTTCACAACTTCACCTGACTAAAGGAGGTAACGGCCTGAAACCTACAGTAACATTCTAATTCTGAATGGACTGATGTTGTGTCTTCTCTTCTGTCGAAAGCAGAAATCAGACGCCTATTGGTTTCTTCCTAAAAGTTCTTTTCTGCAGCACCAAAGTTAGGTTGCTCTTCTGGAATGGAAATTAAGATTTATGTTAGCATTAAAATCTTTGATAAGATCCTAGGAAGAAGCATTACAAAAGCGCACTTAGTTTAGATAGCGATTCGAGGATGAAGCTTCGTGGATAAAGTTTGCATTCAGATTCCCACTTTGACTTTTTTGATTCTTGTCTGTAAAATTTTGGTGCTCAGTTGGACATTCCTATGAGAAGAAAATGTTCCCTAAGATAAGGCCTCGGCAGACGGAAAGCGTGGCGTTGTCCAGGCCTTTTTTTATAAATGTGTATAAGAAACTGTAGTCCTTTTATAGATTTGTCGTGGCGTGACATAGTCCCGCGTAGCAGGGTAGAATACGAAGCGAATGCTGTACATTTTTACACTTTAGTAAGGTGCGTGTATCTGCCATATTGTAGCCCGGACTGTCGCTGCGCTCGCTGATTGGTCGAGCGCTCACCCCCCTCCCGTGTTCCCCAGTAGTGTGTCGGATAAGTTATGGCGATCCTGAAGTTAGTCACAAATGGCGTCGCAGTCTCTTAGGAGCGGTGACAACTATTCTCATACTCTCCCTCGACGACGGCCCGAACTAAAAGAAAGGCACTATTCTACAAGGTGTCACCGGTTTTCGTAATACATAATTCCGAACACCAGGAACATTCCAAGACTTGAGGCAGGTGGTATACTGATCGAAGATTACATTGAATGTGGTCAGTGACCACATTGCTACCGTGTGGCTTCTGATTTCATAATTGCGCGTCAGCAGTGCAGTTGGAAAATACTGAAGAAATGCGTGCTGAAAAGTTACCGGAATAAAAGAGCTTGTATGACTTGATTGATGAAGAATCAAACGCCTCTATGTTGACCAGGGTACCTAGCATGGTAAACCATATTGAGCTTTGAGGGCTCGATATACATTGTCTGTCCCTCTTTAGGTAGATCAACAGAGTGAGACAGAGCACTGCATCAAGCGCTATCGAGCTCGATATGGTTTGCTATGCTAGACTAACAATGCCACTACGATAATAATATAAAAACCGTATCCAAATCCGTTGAGTGGTTCCCGAGTTTAAAATCTGTGACGGAACATACATACAGACTTACACAATTCAAAAAATAGTAGATTTGACCTTAGTACGATACTAATAACCCATTTCATTTAAAATTCTGCAGAAGTATTAAATACCGGGTGTAAAAGCAAAGGCAAGAATCCTTCAAGGGTGTGTTAGTATGATCGGTAGAGATATTATTTTAAATACTGGGATCTCTAAATAAAGTACCAGTACCTCACAATAAGACGATTTTCTTTACTCAAAATACACTAATCGCGTGGACACCCTCACTGGTCGCTGGCCACTCGGATGAGGGGTGCGGGTTGCGGGGTGCAATTAGGTGTGTGGGGAGGTTGGTGAGCTACGTAGCCATAGCTTAGAAAAATGATGGAATTTTTGGTGAAAATTCAAGGTATATTTTTTTTTCTCGTAATGGCATCAGAATCGTGTATACTTTCATACCCTAAAGGGATTCTTGACTTTGCATTTACACCCTGTATACAGACAACTTATTTACTACTTTATAATAATAGATTTGTGTAAAGGGTTTCATCTATGTAAAAGAGTTGTATCTAGGTAAAAAGGTGTTTATTGAAAGGACAACTAGAAAATGTAAAAAAAAATCAAGATGGCTTCTAGACCGCGTGAGCTCATTCACTTGTTCAGTTGTTTATTGAAATGATTATGATAGATACCAAGTTTTTTTTAAGGTTACGTACCCAAAGGGTGCCGTACAGGACCCTATTACTAAGCCTCGGCTCACTCGGCTGACTGTCTGTTACAGGGATTGTAGATTGTTTTATAAGGGCGGTAATTGATCACTTACACCCGTATTGAACACTCTACTTTTCATCACTAATGCGAGGAAATGGGAAATGCTAACAAAAATACGTTTGAAACAAAGTTTTTAACAAGAAAATTTTATTGCCGCCATTTTTTATTGCGAATTTTTCTTGATTGAAATAGGCCATACCTTTAACTTTTGACCTATGATTTTTTCTTTTTTTGTGCAATCGTGTCATGTGGCCAGTGATCGTTTTAAAAATAAAACCAATTTAATTATCGCGTAACTTTCAAATGTCGCTTTAACATTAAATTTAGCATATTCACCTATTACATATATGAAAGTCATACATTTTAGATAAAAATAGAAATCAAATTTAGCAAGACGAGTGACTTACCAGTTAGTGACTGTAATATGTCATATGTTATTACCTCCCTAGGGCTTTAAATCACATTGACATAATTTTGAGTTAAATACGACTTACTTTCAGAGCTTTAGTGATGAAAAATATTGTATCGTCATCTCAATTTACCTACTTACAGAAATGAATGGAGAAACAAAGTTCGTTGATGACACACCTAATATTATCTCAGTGCAATAAACGCTAGTTATATATAACGGGCAGACAAATGCAGATCAATGTGTCATTCCCACTTTCACTTCCTGACCTAAATTGACGCTAAGCATGGTTCAGCTGTATTTAGACTAATGGAATGGGCCGTGAGACCTGCTCATTGTTTTGGGAATGTGGAAGCATTACGTGGGACGCACTATAAGTTTCCGGAATGAATATGAAAAAATACTATTAAAGGTACAAAATTAATTTATTGTTTTTCAAAATAATCTCCCTTGGCGTCTATGCACTTTTTCATTCGATCAAACCAGTTTTGAAAACTTTTGTGCCACTCCCCTGTGGTGACCTCTGAAACGTGTTTTTCATACTCCTCGACAGCCTCTTCTGGTGATGAAAATCGTTGACCGCGTAATTGGTTCTTAATTTTTGGGAACAGAAAAAAGTCACAAGGTGCCAGGTCGGGACTGTATGCAGGATGACTCATGAGTTCTACATTTTTCGTCTTCAAAAAGTCGTTTGTCTGTCTGGCCGTGTGAGAACTAGCATTGTCGTGGTGCAGGATGATACGGCGTTTACGGTTATTTTTACGGAGTTCGTCAACAACTTCCGGCAAACAAATGGTCGTGTACCAGTCACTATTCACGGTACGACGATTCTCTAAAGCAACAGTAGCCACGTGTCCAGTTTTATTAAAAAAAGAAGCAATCATCCGCTTAGATGCACTTTTCACGCGCGCCACTTTGGTTGGTTTCGGCTCATCTTGAAAGACCCATACGCTCGATTGCTGCTTTGTTTTGGGATCGTAGCAATAAATCCATGTTTCGTCACCTGTTACTATGTCCCACACCAAATTTGACGCACCTTCGTTGAATCTGGTAAGCATGGCACTGCACCAAGTGACGCGGTCCGTTTTTTGAGCCTCGGTCAAGTTGTGTGGGATCCACCGCGAGCACAGCTTTCTCACACCCAAATGTTTGTGTAGGATTGATTGTATTTGACTCATGCCTATTTCTAAGGATGCGCGAATTTCATGGTAGGTCACATGCCTGTCTGTTTCAATCATACGGCGCACAGCATCGATGTTTTTGTTGGTCACAGCGGTGGACGGCCGACCATCGCGAGATTCGTCACTGAGATTGATACGACCACGCTTGAATTCTGCAAACCAGCTATAAACAGTCGTCTTGCATGGTGCTTCATTGCCAAAAGCTGTTTCAAGCCGAGCGATGCTCTGTTGAGCTGTCAAATTACACTTAAAATCGTAGAAAATCATACTACGAAAATTTTCCCGAGTTAAATCCATGTTGATGCAGACACACAATTTTTTAAATGGCGCCACAAGGTAAAAACAAAAGACAGTCAGATGAAACAAACTGCATTCTACAGCCAAAGAGTTCTATTTTCAAATGTTGCAATAAATTTTTAAATATTGTTTATGTAAGTGGCCAGTTCCGGAAACTTTTAGTGTTACCTATGTATTACGGCTATACATGCGTATGGTATACACCTGAGAATACATATCTCAATATACATACTACGATCCTACCACACCTCTTGCTTCTTCCTTATTTTATAAACACCCCTTATATTGCCTATTATGTTGACTAGGGTCACTACTCACTACGATGATAATAAAGTAAACCGCATCCAAATTCGTTGAGTGGTTCTCGTGTTAAAACGGAACATACAAATACACAAACGGAAATTCTAAAAATGGTAGTTTTGTTTTCAGTATAATACCAATTATATTAGTAAAACAAAAAAAATTATAGTACATACATACACGACCTTTTTACTACTTTATTATTAGTATAGATTGTCTTATGCCTAAAACAACCCAATACTAGGTTATGGTAGTAGCTACTACAGCGATTATAAGCCGAATGACAGCAAGAGCACAGTATAGGTAACAACAATAGTTTAACTAGGCGGTGTCCTTGAAATCAATACCTACGGCCGCTCGGCGCCTAAACACGCGCTAGGGCTGCCAACTGACTGTTTACGTATTTGATAATGCTATATTATTATTATTATAAAAGTTGTGTTTAAGCAACCATACAATTTTTTTATTTTATTTTTTTTTTTTATTTATCTTCAGTGTAACTTAAATATATGGTACAATGCACAACATACTCTGTAATTTCGTGCCATAGTTTCGAAAATGCGCGGGAGCGTTACAAAGACAACGTGCGTACGTAACTGCGGTGCGACCGCGACTGTCGTAAACCGAGTTGTACCGAGTTTTGGGGGGTTCGTTTCGGCCCGTTTGTATGGAGATAGAATACTATTACTTATCTTTACTATGGCAAGAGGCAAGCTTAAAACTATACAGCACCATAAATAAACCCTAAACATGAAATTGTATGTTTAAATATACGGCTTCCGCCAATAACTGTTCTAAGAATCCTAGTCTAATTCTACATCTACCCACCAACCGGTAACTTTGATCCATATCGTGGTCCGATAAACGACCAAACTGCGAGTTATCGTAAGTGTCCGAATCAGAAAACCGTTTATTACAAACTGTGATAATTGGTTAAGTATGATTCGAACTCTACGGTTCCATACCACCACACAAAATGTTTACGGAACCCTAAAAACAAAGCGCTAAACTGGTAGCGCCTGACAAACAATTCGGCACCTTCTACCACTCTTACGGAAGTCTTACTTTAATTTTTCGTTATTTTACTTTAAGGGCCCATAATACCTCAATTCGCAGTCCTGCTCTAACGCTTCTGCTTTTTAACTGTCTATCCTACTCTAATCAGATGCAGCGCACGCAAAAACATCAGTTATTTTGAAATCGCGGCTACACTGATGGTTTTTTCATTTTTATGGAACAGTCTGCAGCTGCTTTGTACTAATATCAGTCATATTATGTAAAGTTTCAGATCTAATTTCAAGTATTCATTGAATGCTATCGGTTTATTGTACGGTTTGGAGGTAACCTTTGTAATTTTTTTCTATCGAGAAAATTTAATGGAATCAAGTTTTCACAACAGAATGGACATAGCATTAGTCCTCAACTTTATCATATATTAATTTCACAGTGATTTTTGCAGTATTTGTAGGTATAAAACAGGATCATGCGAAGCGAAGTGAGGTATTATACACCTTTAAGTACAAACTACAATCTGATCTTTGAAATTTGCATATATTACCGTTTTTAAGATAGAGCTCAAAACAAATACGTTAAAAAATGCCACTATTTTGATGTTTTATGTATGGGTCCCCCTTGGCTTTCAATGTTTTATTATTTGCCACGATAGAGGCCATAGTAACACATCCATCAGCCTGATTCGTCCATTCCAGGATTTCGCCACTCACGGCGGTCCTCCTGGAAGAAATGCCCATACTCACACACGCTGGGCAGACGGGTTGGTGAGCGCGGTGCCGAAGCCCTTGCACCAGTGACGCCGCTGTCTGTTTTATATAAGGCCTGGCAATTGGGGATGGATATGTCGCAGTAAAGTAGTTAAATCAGAGAGTTAGTTTAATCTCTAGACAGTTAATTAAAGATCGACATTCAATCAAGTCGCTAAAGTTCCGTCAGACAAGTGAGTGAACGAAACGTTTAACGAGTTTCCTAAACGTTCCTAGGCGCATTTCAACTTTGGTAGGGTGACCTTTGTGAGGCGTCCCCGAGTAGGATACAAAATAGTCGCATAATGGATAGGTCGAAATGTATTTAAAAACACTAGGTTAGGTTAGGTTTGAACATTATGAAACAACTCAGAGCCGAGCGAAGCGGAGCGGAGCGAGGCGTCCCCGAGTAGGATACTAAATAGGTGCATAATGGATAGGTCAAAATGTATTTAAAAACAGTACGTTAGGTCAGGTTTGAACATTCTAAATGTAATCAGCTGTTGTCGTGACCGCCATCTTGTTTTACATTATTAATCAATCAACACGCTGGCTTTCGGTCAGACAGATAGTTAAACGTTTTCGACGCTGCTTTATTTAAATCAAAATGCTAGCGACTTGATTGAATGTCGATCTTTAATTAACTCTCTAGAGATTCAATTAACTCTCTGATTTAACTACTTTACTGCGACAGATATACCGCCATCCATCGGTCCCAGGCAATGGTGGGCCGCCTGGTTTTGCCTGAGAGCTGTTCTCTTACTCTCCCCCGAATAACTTCGGGAGGAATTGCGAGTAAGATGGTGGTACCTCCACAGTCGAGCCCGGCATAGTAACACATATTCTGTGAAAATTTCAACTGGCTACCTATTACGGCAGAAGCTGTTGACCGCTGTAACCGACAGACGGACAGACAGACAGACAGCGGAGGCTTAGTAATAGGGTATCGAAAATTAAAACGTTTTAAATGGCCTACCCATCTTTAGCGATGGGTATGGTAGTACTTTCCCAGTTTTCTAGGTGACATAGGAAAAACCGTGACAAAAAATCGGGTTATAGAACCTTTCATTCCATAAATGGCTGTCAGCTGTCAGTCCACTTGGTGAAACATCTACTTTGTCATAACCACTCTATATCATCTACAACAGATTTCCTGAATGCTTATCGGCCTATCGTCCTGTCATGTTAGTTGCGATGCCAAAACAATCTAGTATCTACTCTAAACCAAGGTCACAACGTCCTTTTTAGAATGAATGGAGGGTTTGTTCCATGGAAACGTTGAAAAGTAAATCATGCGACGCGATGAACAGAAAATCACTTGTGCCATCCCACAAATTAATATGTATTCCAAGTTCTACCAAGTGTGATCAACACTATAAACATTCTATGTTACCATCTACTTACAATATTCTCTTGTTGAAAATATACAACCATATGACGGTCTAAAGTGTAGTGTTGATAGATCGCCGGCTCTTGAACCATTGGCACTGATCGGTAATAGAAAATGGCTTACAAACAACACTCCAGGGTACCTAGCGTAGTAGACCATATCGAGCTTTGACAGCTCGATATACTGTCTGTCCCTCTTTAGGTAGATCAACAAAGTGAGACAGAGCACTGTATCAAGCGCTATCGAGCTCGGTATGGTTTGCTATGCTAAACTAGCAGGATGAGGAGGCTTGTGCCCTGAAAGTTAGGTAACGTTATGTCAACTTGAACATTTCAACAAACAATATAAACTTATCAACTCACAAAATGTATGAAATTATTTGCTTAATTAAGGGTGTATAATACTTCGCATCGCATGATCCTGTTTTATACCAACAAATACTGCAACAATCACTCTGAAATTAATATATGATAAAGTTGAGGACTAATGCTATGTCCATGCTGTTGTGAAAACTTGATTCCATTAAATTTTCTCGATAAAAAAAAATTACAATGTTACCTGCAAACCGTACAATAAAACCATAGCATTCAATGAATACTTGAAATTAGATCTGAAACTTTGCATAATATGACTGATATTAGTATAAAGCAGCTGCAGACTGTAACATAAAAATGAAAAAACCATTAGTGTAGCCACGATTTCAAAATAACTGATGTTTTTGCGTGCGCGGCATCTGATTAGAGTAGGATGGATAGACAGGGTTATGTATGTAATAATAAGGAAATTATTATTGGCAATGATTCGGGAAAACCTGAGAACTGGACTACGATTAACAGAAAAAGAAGTAGATTTCAAAATACAGATGTTAAGAAAGGTGGAAGTACTACTCAGACAGAAATTCGGGGAGCAGAAAGGAACAAATTTTTACACCTTTGGCGTCTACAAAAAGACGTAGTGTCTTGAAACAATGTCTTGAAAGTATGGAAAACTACGTAAAAAAAATATTGGGAACAGAAATACCGATTAAAGTAGACAAAATTAAACACAAGACGGAGCGGGATTATGCTTCCTTTATTATTGGCGTTCCAGAAAGTCAATATGAGACTTTATGTAAGCCAGAAAACTGGTCAATTAACATAGAATTCTGCGAATGGATATGGTTTCGCCAAACAAATCAAAAACAAACCTAAGAATAGGACCCTGGAATTGTATTACCAAAATGTAAGAGGATTACGGACAAAATTAGATTTATTTTGTTCAGGGATTGCATCTTCATGTGCGGATTTATTTGCCATTACGGAGACGGGGTGCAACAATTCTGTAAATGATGCAGAAATAATTCCCCCGGGATACAAAATCATCAGGTGTGATCGCGCTGATGGACGCAAGCAAGGCGGAGCGTTTCTCGTGGCCACACCGCGGCTTGAGCTGCGGCGAGTTGCGATTCCAGATAACGTAAACATTGACGATTGTGTTTTTGAATTGGTTTGCGCTACTGTTCATTTAAAACATCGATTTCTATTTATAGTTTGTGTTTTATATATACCTCCAAATAGTAACGAATGCGATTACTTAATTTTGTTCAAAATATTAGAACAGATATCTTTGAAGTATAGTGACGTATTAATAGTAGGTGATTTCAATTTGTATTCTTGTTCCAACAATGTTAGCAATTATTTTGAATATTTTAAAAGTTTTTGTGTATTAGCTCAGAACAATAACGTTTCGAACTGTAATAACAGGCAGTTAGATTTGGTGCTTGCATCGAAGGATAAGGAGGTGGTAGTGTGCGCAGCGGGTGAGTCACTCGTCCCGGTGGATTCTCATCACCCGCCACTAGAAATCCGAATGCCGGTGCGCGTTGCCGCCCGCGCCTGTGCTGCCCCCGCCGCCGCTGCCGCGCAACAACGTCACCCAGGCACAGATTATCAGAGTTCCGTAAATTCGAAAAATTTACTGGAATCGAGTTGGAATTTTAATAAAGCCGATTTTCCCCGGCTATACGCATCTATAGCTTCTGCAGACTGGAGCCCATTGTATGAAGTAGAAGAGGTAGATAAGTCATTAGACAGTTTCTATAATATTTTAAATAAAATTATCGATGACTGTGTTCCGAGAAAAATGCGAAAGGGTGTAGACTCTAGATACAATTATCCCGAGTGGTACACATCTGAAATTATTCGCGACATTAAGCTTAAGGCTCAGCTTCATAAGAAATTTAAGGCAAGTAGGAGTAAATGTGATTATGAAGCATTTTCGCGATGCAGGGCTCATGTTAAGATCTTGATAAAATTGGCACAAGAGTGTTACTGTGACCGCGTTCAGAGTCATTTAGTCGAGGACCCGAAGTCGTTTTGGAAGTATGTGCAATCTAAAAAAGGAGATCGCAATGGGAAAAACATTATTCTCAATGATACTGTTCTTACAGCTGAAGAAAGTGCTGAAAAGTTTGCTGAATACTTTTACTCAGTCTACAACCCAGAATGTCCTAGACTTGATGTGGAGAAAGCAGTGAAAGACGTAGGTGGACAGAATGCTGCAGCCCACATTCATCTTGAAAAACTACAGTTGTTAGAGGTGAGGCAGTCGCTTAAACGGTTGAAGCCAAAGCGGTCAGCAGGCCCAGATGGGGTGCCAGCTTACTTCTTTAGGGATTGTCGTGCTGTTCTTGCGGAACCTTTACTTCACTTGTACAACAACTGTTTGCAGAAAATGCTCTTTCCAAGTCGATGGAAGGTGACTCGCGTAATACCTGTTCCTAAAGGAGCCTCCAGTTCAGACGTGAGGGATCACAGACCAGTTGCGGTTCTCTCTACGCCAGCAAAAGTGTTCGAATCGGCGATTCAAAAATCCGTACTAACCCAGGTCAGTGCTCAATTATCAGATGCACAGCACGGTTTTAGACCAGAACACAACACAGCAACTAATCTCCTGAACCTAATGGCGCAAGTGGTGCCAACAGTGGATTCCGGTGGGCAAATCGACACCGTATACTTTGACTTTAAAAAAGCATTCGATTTAGTCGATAATGATATCTTGCTACATAAGTTGGCGGGGGTCGGTTGTGCCCACCAGCTGCTGAAATTTTTCTCCAGCTACATGGCGGACAGACAGCAGTATGTAGAATACGAATGTCATAGATCTGATCTTTATTACACGCGATCTGGGGTCAGTCAAGGCAGTAATTTGGGGCCGCTAGAATTTTTGATTATGATAAACGATCTAGCCAATGTGGTAAAAAACGCGAGATGTTTATTGTTTGCTGATGACCTCAAATTATCATTAAATGTTAAGAACTCCTCAGAAGGTGTAGGATTACAGGAGGATATCGATGCAGTGGTGGCGTGGAGTAAAGCTAACAAACTGCAGTTTAACACGTCTAAATGCTTGACTATCTCATTCTCAAAGTCGCATGCTCCTTACCATCACGAGTACAAAGTTGACACAGAACCTGTCAAAAGAGTAACTGAAGTGCGAGATCTTGGGGTGAGATTTACTACAAATTTATCCTTTAGGGAGCATATTATTAAAATCTGTAAAAAAGCTTTTAGAAATTTAGGGTTTATATTACGCAGAGTGCATGGTTTTACGAATATTAGGGCCATAATTGCTTTATACAATGCATTGGTTAGGAGTCAGCTAGAAAGCAACGCAGTCATCTGGGCTCCCCATGAGATTAAATATAGTCTCATGATGGAGAAAATACAAAACAAATTTATTAGATATTTATACTTTAGACAATATGGGGTATATCCATTTTACCCACTCATGTACCCGACTCTATTTATACTAGGTATGGTGGGATACGTTGAGCTACGAGTTCGTAGGATATTAGCATTAGTAAGCTATTTGTTTAAATTGATTAACGGGAAGACACATAATCCGGAGTTGCTTAGAAGAGTAGATCTGTGCGTGCCTGACGGGTTCGTGGGTCGGCGGCGGCAGCGGCGGTTGCTGGTGGTACCGAAAGCTCGCACCAACCTACTGAGCAAGACGCCCTTAACGCGTGCACTGCACACTCTCAACATGGTCGCGGAGGAAATCGATTTGTTTTCTTGTACGCTAAGCGAATTCACAAAGGTTACACTTGGTATCCTTTGTTATGGAAATACACTGTCGCATTAGGTTAAGAACCTGTAATGATAGATGTAAGAGAGAAATAAATAAATAAAATAAAAAATGTCGAATACTTGACCAACTTAATTTTGCGGTTTTCTCTTATACACGTTGTAGCCAATGATAAGAATTTATTTATTATAATTACTACGAGCGAACCCAATTACAGCTATTATTTAATACTTATTATTAAATAAAAGTTTAGTTTACATAATTAAACTTAACTTATGGCCATGCAATAACTAATAAACTTACAAACTAATTGACATTTGCTTTCAAAGAACATGTCAGCAGACGGTTCGGCATCAATTAATGCTTTGAGAGCTTTCGTCATCTTACACATTGTTGAAGTAATGAAATTAAGAATGTAATATTTGGTAAATTATCTAAGTCTGTAACTTACCCGTACCCATTTTCCATTTCCATCATCAGACCCTGATCACCATGTTTTACCAAAGTGCTAATAAAGACCAATCAAATAAGCCCAAACTCGAAGGGTCTGCTTTTTTCCGTTGAGGAGATCCCGTACCCATCTTCCAGTCCCATCATCATACCCTGGTTACCATGTTTTACCAAAGTGCTAATAAATACCAATTAGTAAGCCCAAACTCGAAGGGTGTGCTGTTGTCCGTTGAGGAGATCCCGTACCCATCTTCCAGTCCAATCATCAGACCGTGGTTACTATGTTTTAGTAAAGTGCCAAGAAGTGTGTCAGGATCGTTGTAGATGGAAATCTGTAGTCAGATTAAACTGATACAGTTTTCTCGTATTTCTCGGTATAAATCAATACCTAAACCTGTCTTTAATCACTTTTTAAGCTAAATATTAGCAAGAGGTGTGTCCGGGTCGTTGTACATTTGTAGTCAGATTAAACTGATATAGTTTTCCCGTATGGTAAAAAATCATTACTTAAATCATAGTATTTAATGTATCTGTGCTTAAACCTGGCTGTAGTCACTTTCTCCAGCTTAATATTAGCAAGAAGTTTGTCAGGATCGTTGTAGATGGAAATCTTTAGTCAGATTAAACTGATACAGTTTCCTCGTATGGAAAAACCACCGGTTTTATCACGTATAACTAACCATTTGATCAGGGCACGCCGATAAAGCAGCTAAGCAGCGTTTTTTCTCCCCACATGGTTCACAAATACTGAATTTTAAATCTGAAAACTTACTTTTATTTAAATAAAATATAGCCTATGTCACTCAGCAATTGTGTAGCTTTTTACATAAGAAAGAATTTTTAGAATCGGTTCAGTAGTTCCAAAGTTTACCTCAAACATACAAACAAACAAATCTTTCCTCTTTATATAATTATTTTTATCGACCACCTTATGTATAATATAATAGTGTAGATAAACTATTTCCGCAAGTTGCTTTAAAACACATTTATTGCATACTTTTAATTCAAAAGTAAGGAAAACAATATAATGTGCATTCTGTACCGAGGTAAAAAATTACCCCCTTAATTAGGTCCTTTAGATACGTAGAGGTTAAGAGGCTATGTACATTTTATTTTTGTCACTCTTACTCCAAGCGAAAAAACGCGCAGTACGAGAGGGTCGGATTCAGCGCAAAAGAGAAAAAAGTATGTTTTTAATGTTATTAAAAAAACTGAAATAGCTAGCAACATTTCCGAAATCAAATATCTAGATATTGTTAAAACCCATCTAATAAAAAATGTTTGAGTTCTGTAGATGATCCCTATTCGTCAAACGAGGAGAAAAAGTGCGTTTGAAGACCTCATTTCAATAATTATTTCTATCGAGGAAAATTTATCCAAACGTGTTTTCCAAAAACAAAACCCTAGATTATATAGTCAAAATGCATATACCAAAAATGTATCCAAATTTTCCGTGTACTTTATGAAATACACACAAACAAAGCATCCATATATTTTTTACATAGCCTCTTAATAGATCGTACCTGTCAAGTTATTCAAATTTAACTGCTGGTGGATGGAATATTTTGAGTTTGGAACTCAACGGGTACGAGTGCTACTCACCCTTGACCAGTTTTTTATGTTCACCATGGTAGACACTAAATAGGATAAGTTGTTCAATAAATAATATCGCGTCGTCGTCTTAGCAACGTGATTGTGTTTCAGCACGGAACACTTCACTGTTCGGATTGTCGGTTATCGTGACGAATGTTATTAGTTGCTAGTCTAGCAAAGTATTTATATTAAATGGTGCATGACAAATCTACGTTACTACACTTGACAATGTTTAAAAAATCAGCATTCGTGCAACGGTCAAAGAACTTTTGTGTGATCTAACGCCCTTTGCACACCGACGCGACGGCGCTAAACTAGAAACTGTAGCGAATTGGTGACGAGACGCGAAAATAGAGCGAGATGCAACATACGCGATATGTTTCATATATTGAGACAGATTTATCGCAGTTTCGCTACGTCGTCGGTCGGTGTGCAAAGGGCGTAAGATCTAGCCAAACCAAACAGCTATGTTTTAGCAAAGTACAGTGCGATTATTACGTAATGGCACGTGGATGACATAGACAGGAGGCGGCGCAACTGTGAAACAAGGGTTACGTTTTAGTTCCGATTTTGGCCACGGCCAATCGACGTGCCAAAAGATTGTTGTCGCATTGTAGTTCCAAAAGGGGCGCGATATGCGAAGAACTGTCACGTGCATGGAGATGGACAATTTTCATAGATTCAGGATATGTGCGACCTACTGACATTTTTTATTTTAT
Source organism: Ypsolopha scabrella (assembly GCA_910592155.1). NCBI lineage: Eukaryota > Metazoa > Arthropoda > Insecta > Lepidoptera > Ypsolophidae > Ypsolopha > Ypsolopha scabrella. Next base: position 21,827,337 of record OU342980.1, read on the forward strand.
TTCAATGACATTTATAAATATATACCTATTTTTATAATGTGTCCAATTGTAACAATTTATCTATAGATAAATAACTATTTTTGTACTTTTTATTTCATTTTGACGTATAATTTTTTATTTATTAATAAATGAGTATTTCAGTATTTCTATAGCTTACCTTTGGCAAGTGTCCAATCGCACTAGCCCTTAAAATGGGTATTCTGAGAAATCTGTCCTGTTCCAACGATTTCATTGTTCACTTGACTATCCTGTTTTATTTTTATTAATTTTAAATGTTTTTTTTTTACATATTTACAAAATATTATTTCCATAAAAAACTAGACAATACTAAATCCTTTCCTTATACAGGTTGTAAATAGAGTGCGACCATTAAATAAAACCACATATTCTACTGACCATACTGAACTTCTCTTTGAAAAAAAAAAACCGCGCAAATCTTCAGAGAAAAAGATATTCAACTGTAACTCAAAGACTTTATCTCGTAGGAGAAAGGTCTATTTCAGATCTAGTTTCACGGACGATGCTTTCTCGAAACTCACCCGTTTGTTGGTGCGTTAGGGTTAACGCATTTTTGTTTGCAACTCAATTATTTCCCAAACTAAGGGTGGCCGCGGGTATGATTCTTGGGAAAAGTGGTTCAGTAGGGTCGGTAGAATATGTGGTTTCATCTAATGGTAGCAGTCTATTTACACCCATATTTTGAAATTTTTTATCCATATTTTAATGACCTATTAATTGATTTAAAAGCAAGCATTTTTGGGTTAAATACGAATTCTCTCCCTAAGACAGGACAAATGGCAATTATCGTCTATATTGTCCCGTGATGAAAGACATTTTGGAGTACGCACTGTAAAGATTATACAGCTTAGACTTGGTCTCTAAATTAGAGACATTCATTCAGCCATTCATCACCGCAGCACGCGAAACCTGCTACTACACGAACCTTACCATTAGCTGCAATGAAAACTTTATCACAAAGTTATAAAGTCCATTTTAAAACACCTCCTGAGTCTGGTGCGATAGTAAACAACATTCAACGTGTTTCCCCGAATCCACAAACATGAATCGCGATTGGAGACAACAAAGGAAAGGGCACCCTGAAATAACTTTACTTAGCGACATCGAATCTAATCGCGAACCTAATACATTATAAATATTATGAAGGGTTTTTAAATGTTTTTGGGTTACACCGAAAACGAAAACCCTAGCTTCAGTGTTTAACACAATTCACAAGCGGTCATCTGAGAAGACGACGAAAATTCTAACACCTTATGATTGTTATTGGTTCATAATTGAAACTAACGTAATTTGAAATTTTATTTGCGGCTATTTTCGGATATATTTTCAAAATTTCGTTCAATGGTTGACTGCAAGCAATGGAACCTTTGCCACAATAAAAATAATAATCGTTCATTCAAACTAGACCGAATGTCTAAAAGCCGTTAAAAAATTGACCCGTCTCGGTCTAAATAATTCTAGCATGTTACTCGGTACAAATGCACATGAATAATTTTAAAGCCTACAAAATTTAAGGGATTTTGTGCTAAAAATATAAATACTACAAAAAGGCATAACAATACAAGGCCGTTAAAAAAACTCATAGTAATAATCATACTGTTGACTTGACACATTTAACTGAGTTAAGTATTGTACTCCTTCTTTGACATAATGTCGTGTTTGACAGGTGATTTTCTTTTATTAGTGCATCCTTCACTATGGGGCAAAGGTCTCAGTCACGTACAACCGTTTGCACTTAAGAACTTTTAGAATGAAAAGTTATTTAAATGGGAATAAGTAATGGAATACTTAACTAATCGAGATTATTCTTTCTTCATATTTTTACATTTGAAATATACTTTTAGATGATACTATATAATGTCTTAGCAAACAATTCTATCCTATCCTGTGAAGTCCGTTATGTATGGTTGTAGTTGTAGTAGCGAATGCACTCGCACCTTTTTCTAGTGTGCGTAGCTCCGGGAGCGCTACAGAACGCGCCACACACACAAAATGTACTTCCCTGTACACGGCACTACCACAACTATAGACAAACGGACTTCGTGAGATATTTTGGAAATGTGGATTATATAAGGTGACTTAATTTATGCACCCAAACTCATACTTGGTAAGTGATCAGTAACACGGATCGATAACACTTTTTGCTAATTTTGCAAAATAAAATCTCGATGTCCTATAGTAATATGTTAGATTGTAAGGAACACGAAAATAATAATTTACGTATTTCACAAAAAGGGTCATCGAACCTTGTTATTGAGTACTTACCGAGTCGTCAGTAAGAATTTGTCTCTATAAATTAAAGTCTCCTTATTTATGATGATATTTTTTGAATTTGTTTAAGAGTAAAAGTATTTTTCATCACAACAATGTATGATAGATTCCACCAAGTAATCTCAACAATGAGGCATGGGCATTTCTTCCAGGGGGACCGCCAAGAGTGGCGAAATCCTGGAAAGGCCTATGTCCAGCAGTGGACGGAACAGGCTGATGGATGGATGGATGGATGGAATCTCAACAATAAACTTCCTTCAATTCGAATGGTCCAGAATACCATAACAGCACCTAATTGTCGATTTTTTTGAAAGGAATAGACTTTTCTAAGGTCATAGGAAAGCATAATTCTTTTTCTCCTTGAATTATAAAAGATATACATGAAAATATTCAGGAACTGAATAAATAGCTTTGATGACGTAATAGTCATGTCATTTAGGCATTACAGGAAATAGGCCATTGCCGACAAGGAAAAAAAGTAATGTCAAAACCGACGTCTGTTTTTTTTATTTTCAGTAATCCCATCTTCAGTTTATATCCCCTAAATTTTTTTATATTCTTTCTTTACGTCAAGGAACTCTCCCTAATGAGCCTAAACGGTATGACTATTACGTCACATTCCCATTTCTCCAAACTGATTTTCAAAAACTAATTTCGTTATAACAAATACCACCTGAAAGTTAAAGAACAGTATGTATCTTCATGATTTAGCCTATATTTTCAGAAAATATATACAAAAGGGCCTGTTACAATTTATGGTTGGCTCGAATTACCCTATTTCCAATAAACGTAAAATATTTTTTGTGCTTCTATACTTGTTAAAAAACAATCTCGACACAATCTTAATTTTATATTGCCTATTTCATAGAAAGCGTCATCGAACCTTGAATCTGACTACTTACACAGTCTCCAGTATGAATTTGGCTATATAAACGAATGCCACCTTATATAGGTCTGTAAAATAACTTTCTTTGGATGAAGTACGAATCTACCTGTCGATATAATTTGATCTAAACAATATTTGTTTCTTTTCTAAACGTAAACAAACTCTTTTAAATGGATGGTGTCATGATTGTTTTCAATTTGTTTTTGTAACGGCAGATATTTTAACCTGCTTTAATTATAATCTCCCATATAATGTGTGTCATTCATTATTACCAAACTGAAGAAAATCTCCAGTTCTATCGCTTCTAAGATACCAATGCTGCTGTTTTAGATAGGTAAAGTATTTGTTAAATTGTGCTCTTGATATTAGCTAGCATCTCAGGGCACGCATCTACACTGGTGGACAAAAAAATCGACTCAAGCATTGTTGTCCTACATTCAAGGGAATAACCCAATCATACAAACATAAACATATGAAATATATATATCATTTTAAAGGTATAGGCCTCCACCTTTGAATAAATGCATTTTGGTTTAAAAGTATTCGCTATACAGGACGTGAAATTCATTTACCGTATTTGAACAGTTTTTACCTCGTACAGATACGTACGCGTTAAGCTCCCTTTATCCCGTTAAAAGGACGTGCAATAATTTTTTTTCCTCACTTGCTTACACAATTTCAACCCGTTAACACCTACCTTAATTACCCAGTGGTTACGTCATCCGAAAATGGACACCACGCCATTAGAGGCCACTCAAGTGCTTGCCCTATTGCGATTGGGGCGGAACCAACGAAGCGTGGCTGCAGAATTACACCTCAGACGCTTCGTGGAGACCGGCGGCGTCATTCGGAGGCCAGGGTCTGGCAGAACAAGATGCACTTCTGAGCAAGATGACCGCTTCATCGTTTTAAGTTCTTTAAGAAATCGTCACATGACCGCAGTTGACATCCAACAAGAACTCAGACAAGTACGAGATCGGGCTGTAAGTCGGCGAACGATCGCTAGAAGACTAAAGAAAGCTAACCTGACACCAAAAAGACCAGCAACTGGGCCCCAACTGACCACAGCTCATCGGCAAGCGCGACTTCAATTTGCCCGAGAACACGTAAGCTGGACCTTGGACCAATGGCGCTCCATTTTGTTCTCTGACGAGTCCCGAATGTGCTTGCATGGCAACGACGGAAGAGCACGGAAGAGCCTATACCTTTAAAATGATTTACGGATTATGTAAGTTTATGCTTGTATGATTGGGTTATTTCCTTAAATGTAGAACAACAATGCTTGAGTCGATTTTTTTGTCCACCAGTGTATATCTATACCATAGACAAAATAGTACTATGCTTATAATAGTGTGCACCTTGAATATTTTCACTTAATATTATATAATTAATTTGATATGTATTGATATATTAATAAAAAAACGTTGTGTTGATAAAGAACGTTGTGTTAGAGCGCAATCTTTCCATCGCATAACGAAAGAAATAGACATATCTGTAAAAGTGCACATCCGAGTAGTGCGGTGAATCAGGAAAAGGTTGGGTGGATAATACTGTTTTTTAATGAATTAAATTAATATAAATACACACGAGAACTGAAGGTAAACTGACAGAGAATGCAAATTAGCATTAATTTCGCCTTTGTGCATTATATATTTTGTGCAATAAAGAATTTACTTACATACATACGAAAGCGTTTTAAAAAAACTCGTTTCTTTGTTTTAGGTAATAGGTTTATATGTTTACATTACAACAGTTATTGTTATTTTCATCGTATTAGTTTGGACGAACTGCTGTTTTGAACTAAACAAACAGCCTTCACTTTGCAATTTATTTTGATACAGCAAAGTTTTCTACATCAAGTTTTGGGCTACGTCTCGGAAAAGGCCATGTATAACGTGTTTTTTTTTCAATACCCTATCTATTGTAGTATGAGAGTTTTACAGTTTTTAAATCTCATATTTTACTACCTATGTCGTCTTAATAGATAACGTTTTATTAATAAAAAAACGTTGTGTTGATAAGAACGTCGTGTTTATAAATAACGTTGCATGTCCCTAGGTGGTGCTGGAAGTGGCTCACCGCGTGGACGTAGAGGGCGTGGTGAAGGTCGACTCGGTGGTGGAGAAGCTGATCTTCAAGCCGCAGGACGTGGTCTCCATCCGCGCCAAGGACGCGGACCTCGAGTACGCGACGCACGACGTCTTCCAGACCGACGCTGCCATCTCTGCCAAGTTTAATGGTGAGAACTCAATACTGTAGGGGAGATCACAGTTCGTCTCGCTGAATTTCTGGCGACGCATTGTGTATGTATGATTGAGGCACACAGGCAAAAGCGAGCGAGCGTTTTTAAGAGCCAGTCCACAAAATGACACTATCGAAGTTTCGGTAAATACGCTGCGTGACCTCTCATGACCCTCGAGCACGATGCGACGATGTTGCGAATAGCGCGACCTAGACGTATTGATGTTTGCATCCTTTATAAATATTATGATTTTTCAAAATTTAAAATAAAGTGGGTTGTTTGTTAGTATTTATTACTGTACTATTTTTTTTATTTTTGTCGGCCTAACTTTAACTTAACTTATGTATTTATTCATTGGATTATGTAGGTATATACTTACAATGTTTTAATTTTTTACTTATGTTAGTATATATTTGGTTAGGCATTATATTTATTTATGGTATATTCAGTTTATTTATCAACTTATTTATTAATTGCATTATGTATAATAATATTCTTATTCCAATAAGACTTTATTTTATGCATATGTATAATTTATTATACTATATATTTTACGCATAAACATTTTTAATCTTGAATCTTGGTACCGTTTAAACCCGATAACCACTCAATGGATTTGGACGCGGTTCTTTTTTACCCTATTGTGTAGGTGTAGGTATTACCTACAAGGTGAGGATGTGGGAGTGAAGGGGTAGTGAAATTAATGTGTGAGGATAATTTTTGTCAAGGTTTAAAAATAAATTAAAAGTTTCGTAAGATGTACATTTGTGTTTATATACATTGGAACAAAAATATATTGGTACCACAGTCAACAAATGGTTTAATTTTACGCTATACTGGGTGAAATTAAATCAACCGACCAAATTCATACTAGAGACTCGGTTAGTCATCAGAAACAAGGTTTAACTACCCACCTGGTGAAATTCGAAAAAAAAATTTTTTTGCCTCTTAGTGCCTGCACTAGGAATTGTAGTCCAACCAGTAAGGGAGCAAAAAATGTGTTTTTCGAAATTGGCTAAAAGGATTACTAAACCTAGTTATTGATCACTAACCGAGTCTCCAGTATGAATTTGGTCGGTTGATTTAATTTCATTCTATATATATATATATATATATATATATATATATATATATATATATATATACATCCTATAAGCAATCAAACGTCCCCTGAAGAAAAAAGTGCATTCAAAGTGGCGTCCCCCGGCATTTGGCGTCCACATACCGGACGCCAGTTTGTTTGAACCGTTCACTTAGGCCCTTGTGGTCCTAGGAGCTTGTAGGCCAAAAATAGGTGGAATTCAAAAAAGCGGCACAACGACTGAAAAAATATATTCATTCGTTCCGACCGATCCCGCAGCAACCGTATGGCGCTCCTGTCGCGCGTATATTCTCAGGAGTATATCGCGTGCACATCGCAGACAGTGGATAGCGTATTTGGCGTCCACCAATGCAACGTTGCCAGCTTGGTAGATAAATTAAATTTTGTAATAAATAAGTTCCTTAATCTTTATTTGTTGTTTTTTTTTACTTTCATACCTCTTTAAAGGAGCCATGTCAGAGTCCTTGGCCGGTTCTATAGCCCTGACATCACGGTTTACGGGGTCGGTTATTCTACTAGGTAATATTATGTAATAAATAAGTTCCTTAATCTTTATTTGTTGTTTTTTTTACTTTCATACCTCTTTAAAGGAGCCATGTCAGAGTCCTTGGCCGGTTCTATAGCCCTGACATCACGGTTTACGGGGTCGGTTATTCTACTAGGTAATATTATAAACACCAAATTTGTGACTAGATATGAGGGAGCGTTCGGACGAAACCGTTGCTACGCATGGACCCGGCTCATCACCGCCCTGTTTTAATTTTGTATGGGTTCTTTGTATGGGTGTGTAGGAATGGTTGTGTGAACGCGCTTCCGTTTTCTAAGCACGTTAGACAGAGACAGTCTATTTGTTAATCATGAAACCCTTTTATGCAAATTGGATCACTATGGAGTTAGGGTTAAATCTTTGGCGTTGCTAAAGTCATACCTTAGTGACCGAATTCAAAAGGTAGACATTAACAGAGTAAGATCAACTGGAGCATTGGTTACAATGGGTGCTCCGCAGGGCTCCATATTGGGGCCCTTATTGTTCTTAATATACATAAATGACCTTCCTTATTTAGTTAAAGACTTATCTGAAATAGTGCTATTCGCAGACGACACGTCACTTATTTTTAAAGTTAATAGACATAAATATATACTTGGTGACGCGAATGCAACTTTGTCTATGATTCTTAATTGGTTTACTGCTAATAATTTAGTTTTAAATGGAAAAAAGACAAAATGTATAAAATTCACATTACCAAATGTTGTTCAAGTAGATGCTGATCTACTTTTGCAAGGGTCCAAGCTAGAGTTAGTCAACAAAACGAAGTTTTTAGGCATTACTATAGACTCTCGTCTTCAGTGGGGTCCCCACATAGAAGGCCTTTGTGTTAGACTTAGTTCAGCCGCATACGCTGTTAGACGAATGAGGCAAATCACTGATGAGGATACTGCTAGGTTGGTGTACTTCAGTTATTTTCACAGCATTATGTCATATGGTATGTTGCTGTGGGGTAGATCCGCGGATATAAACGCAGTCTTTGTTTTGCAAAAGAGAGCTATTTGGGCTATTTATAATATGAAGCACCAGGATTCATTAAGAAACAAATTTAAAGAAATTAATATTTTAACGGTTCCTTGTGAATTTATTTATCAAGTAATTAGATATATCAGAAAAAATATCGATACTTTCCCGAGGCTCGGTGAGCATCACTCTATAGAAACAAGGAAGAAACATAAACTGGCTTATCCAAAAATTAGACTTTCAAAGGTAGGCACCTCTTTTGTAGGACATGGTATAAAATTTTACAATAAACTTCCAAATGAGGTCCTTAGTTTTTCAGAAAATAAGTTTAAATTATATAGCAGGGACTCTTGAGAAAAGCATATTATAAAATCAATGACTATTTGAACGATAGTGATGCGTGGTGTCATGAGAACCTTAGCCATAATAATACTGCTGGTTTATTTTCTAACTGATTTATAATTTGGTTGTTCATATTGTTTGTTCTTTTATAGACTAATATTTATATATATATATGTATATTTTTTTTTGACATTTCTATTTGCATTTTGACAGGAACATTATACAACTTAGCGTTTATTAGTAGATAAGTTAACTGTGAAGAGTGATTAATTATACGGGACAGGCAGATGATATTTAATTTAGTATTTTAACCTTCTACCTCATTGACAGGTAGACAAATATATATATTTTTTCCTCATGACATAATTTCCTGTTGTCTTGTATTTTTTTCCCTTAACCTGATGTTTAATACCTTGTTTAGTACAATAAATTTACATAGGTTAAAAATATTGTAATGGCATAAGCCATAAAACATGATAAAAAAGAGATGAGCTTGCTAAGTTTCTTGCCCTTCTTCTTAGCAAGACTAATCAAATGGGCGGATTTAGGCATTATATCTATTTATAGTTTATTTATCTATGAAATTATTTACTCATTGCATTATGTAGCCATATACTATATTTTAATATTTTACTTATGTTAGTATATATTTGGTTAGGCATTACCTATATTTATTTTAATTTATAGTCTATTTAGTTTATTTATCAACTTATTTATTCATTATGCATTATGTACCTATATTTATTACTCTTACTCGAATATTTCTTTATTTTATGCAGGTGTACAATTTTATTAGCCCAACTTGAATATAGATTTTATTTATTTCCCGAATTATATTTGTTTTATCATATTGTATTGCTTTTGTATACATTAGATTTGACATGTAAAAAGTATACAGTATGTATCTATTTTACAAATAAACTATTTTAATTTGAATTTGAATTAGGAGTGTTTATTGACGAGTTCTGGTTTGTATGTATGTATAGGTACTGCGAAAGCTGCATTTATTTGTTTGTATGTTTGTGTATACCAATACCGATACTGGTACAATACCTATACTAATAACACAATGTAATGACTCAAATGTGTCAGGCAATTGTGATCTTTAAGGTGGTAAAAATTTTCTGGTATCGTCATGTACAAGTTGTCGTGCTGTCGACTGTACATTGATTTACCAGTGTTATTTAAAGTTAAAAGTTGTACGCAAAGATCCCTGCCCCAAATATTCTACAAATATGGGATGTACAGTCGACAGCACGAAAACCCTTACACGCTTGCACTCTACCCTGTTACGTTACGGGCGACTTTGCAACGAAAATGTACAGTCTCACGTGCTGTCGACTGTACAAGCAGTATTTAGAAAGGGAAAAGAAAAGGTCGAAACCTACGGAGGCGGTAAAGGCGGAAATCGGCCCGATAGTCGTCCGTCACCGAAGCCAGCGATCGCGCCGCGCCCGCTAAGTAACAGATTTCATTCAAACCCTAACATTACAAAATATTTGTCCGCCAAGCTTAAAACTGGCAACGTCGCATTTATGCACAAGGTCATCGGACGTAAGAAAGTTGGTACCATGGTCTGTATGTTGAGGAAGCCAAGAGTACACCAGAACCAATCGGAGTTCAAAAATGTTTGTGCCCGACTGCAAGAAGAATATCGTGGAAAACAGCATTATCGAAAAATAATGTACACCACGCCGTACGAAATTAAAAAACTAAGCAACATTCACAGAGAAATGTAAAAAAATGTCAGCGGAACTGGGGGACGCCGTAATGATGCGCAACGTGCATGACGCCAAAAGTGCTCCAGGATGTAAATATATATATATATATATATATATATTTGCCGTAACGGCATTGATCTTGTCTTTCTAGGGTCTATGATTTCTTGCAATACGCAATCATGGTAAAACCGAGTCAATTTAGGAAGCATTTTTCCTGCCAAAAAACATCATCTCTGAGTATCCTTACGACTTTCAGCGGAAAATCCGAACCAGTCCATACAGCAAATAAACATACATTTAAACTAACACCAAAATATAAGATTATAAATATTCCGAAATAAATACTATTATTTTTGACAACAAACAAAATTGAAGTACGAAAAAGTGTCGATCAATGATCAAAACTCTGCGATCGTATACGAGTATCGCGTACAGAGAGTCGAGACGCAGTATGGCGGGAAAAAACTGACATAGATCCTACCTGATTGAGCGCTCGCGCCGTACTGATCGGTGCGCGTTTGAGCATCGTAATTTATTGGAATTTGGAGTAAAGATAATGATGTTTTTGAGTCTAATTAAATAAAAGGAATGTCAACAAAATTACAGAATACAATTGATTAAAGTCATAGGCTATTTTGAAATGCAATTTTGAATGTAAAATAAGCTGTATTCAATACAAAAACTCGTTGTATACTGGCTACATTAATTGGGAAAATTGACGGAATTCTTTCATTTTTTTGGGGATAATGTGATTATTTATACATATTCTGGTAAATGATGTTACAACAAATTTATATGTCTGATGTACTGGTATTTTTTTTAGAAAATTTATTGAAATTAATACACAGAATTAGATCCTTAAAGTTGACAATGTGATCAGTTTTTCGTAAACGAGGTGTGGGAGATTGATCACTACAAAAAATACAAAGTAGTATTTAGAATTGTGGTAAATTAACACACAATACGAAAGATTGGTCTATGTTTATCACGTATTAAACAGTATAAAAATCTTTCCTAAGATGATAAATTAGGCGCTTGAAAATTGAGATTACTTCAGGAAAGTGTAAGATGCCTCTTAAACTGTGCTTAAAGCGCAAGCGATGTAGGCTTCCCGTCCGACGCCCGAAGCAGGACTGCAGACAGGGGGAAGCGAGTAGATTTTGGCATTTCAATCAGCTATGCTTTTTTTTTTTCAAATTATAGTTTGTTTATTTTTGGGTCTAAAGTTATTCTTTTCAAATTAGCTCAGAAATTTTCGATTAGCCGAAATTGTTTGACGTTAGGCGGATTTGCTGTCTTCGCGACTTATTATGGGATTGTCGTAAAATTCACAATAACTATTGACATACTATGTATTAGTATATAGTCATTTAAAAAACTTAAATACTTAAAATGGGAGTCTGCAATCAGTTCAAATTTAATATAATATTCAATTAAAGTAGCTAATTCCGAAAAGCGTACAAACTTAGCTTAGGAATCAGAATTGCAAATATTGTAATGGTTAAGTATAATTTTTGCCTACATATCTGTTGGTTTCTCTTTCTCTGGCTAGTGTTATAATAGCTGCATGAGGCGCGAATGATCAATTTGGACCGATCATGAAGCCATTGCATCGTTTAATAGAGCGTAGTATTATCGATTCAATGCGGATTTACTAATGTTTGTTTTTCCAGAGCGTTTTGTTAGCTCTCATCCGTCTCTTTACGAATACGGTTCGTGTTTTCTTTTTAGTCTGCCGCAAGATTCCACTTTTGAATTGTGATAGTGATGATTAGTTGGTACCTAGCCCGTTGACGTTGTTTCGCAGAAGAAATCATAATTTGTATCTACTAATAAATTAAAAAACCTGTTATGTTCCGTTTTAATTTAAAAACTACACAACGGATTTGGTTTTTTTTTTGTTTTGTAGGGGCACAGCAAAACAATGACAATGAGGGGAGGACATACATTGTTTAACATTACTTAAAGTATTAATACTCTTACAATATTTAAACTTTACAAAATAAAATAAAAATCACATTTAACTCAATAGTATTCTAGTATTGTTAACTTTCGATAGAAATTATCCGTAAAAATATGATAATCAATCTACTTACAAACACTTGTTACTTATAATTATGTAGACAGATAGTATTTATTTATGGATTGTGGTTATTAAAATTATTGTTATCTATCATTTAAGTCGCATTTTGTATTTAATAATATTTTCAATTGTTTTGTAAATGTGGCGTCTTTTGTTTCATTTTTTATTATTTCGGGTAAATGGTTATAGATCTAGATAGAATAGCAAAAGAATACCAAGAAATAATCACGCCTTTAAAATTGATTTAGAAATTATTTTATGTACAATTTATTCCCTTGCTAGTTTTATAAAGGCAGTCCTTTCTCTGCTACTTTACTGATTTACCTTCCACTTGTGCAGCATAAATTTCTTTCGTCACTCTAGTTTCATTTATCCTCTCTATATGCCTAAAGCGCTAATACGACAATGATTGGTGCAGGCAACGGGCGAACAGCGGAGGAGCGTCACCTGGAGCCGTGGGACGGCTGCGAGGGGGAGGGGGACGCGGCGCCGGCGCTCAACGGCGACGCGCGGCTAGACGAGCTTGAGCTCGACCACCGCGCCAACGGCTGGGACGCCAACGACATGTTCCGCAAGAACGAGGAGGTAAACGTAACCGCGACTAGGTAAAGGGAACTACAGTACCGTCTCCCCCCTGAAATATAGGTGTCATTGATGTAAAAATATGCTTTATCTATTTATGGGGTTATTGGTTTGTATGTGATGTTGGTGTATGGAGGGCTATCTCTATTTATCTTATTACAGGATCTAGAACAGGGGTGCAAAATTGTGTAAGAGAATCGTATTCATTTGACGGCTTGAAACGTTTTCGATTGTCAAACCGCTATTCGGCTGCAAATTAGCCCGTCTACAATCAGTTTTAATTCAAAATCAACTCAACGGATTTGAATGCAGTCTTTTTATTATCATCCTAGTGATGCTGGTCACCATATAGGCTATAAGGGGTGTTCATAAAATAAATGAATCAATTTTGAAATGAGGTTGTAAGCGAATAAGCTTATGCCATCACAGACATATAATTATAATATCTATGGTCGCCATCGTTTACTTTCTCAGTGATTCAATAAAGAGGCGACGTAAGAAGTATCCACTGAAATAATAAACGGTTGTATATCTGACACAACCCGCTGCTTTATTTCACTTTGAACTGTCGCTCAAACTGCCGTATGTTTAAATTGGACGCGAGGGTCTGATGACGTAATGAACGTTGCAGGTGTACGGCGTCCACAGCACATACGACCACTCCCTGAGCGGGTACACGGTGCCGCTGCAGAGGAAGGATACACAGGACTACAGGTATGTACGGGACTACGATCTGCGGCTGAATCGGTTGCCAATTATGGTTGCTATTCACCAAAAACATAAAAAATGAACTTCCAAAATAACCTTCAATTGGTATGGTCATTTCAAGTGCGAACGTATCCTTCGATAAGCGGATATGTATGTTTTAGGCACTCAATTTGGCAACTGATTTTAAGATACAGATTTAGGGGGCTGGACTGCGATCTATACATAAAAATACCCTGACTGACTGATCTGTCAACGCCAGACCTGGCCTGGGGCCTTATTATATAACTTTAACATCTGTCGCTTTTGCTTTGTTCTGGCAACACTGACTTTGAAACGTGTTATATCCCGGACGGTCCGAAATAGAATTACATCGCTAAAATCGATTACAAATGAATGATCTGAATGTCAAATAATCCACGAGTGAAGCAAATGTCTTCATTCATTCGTATGACTTTTGTGGCTCACGCGACGCAAGTGAGGCGATGAGAGCCTTGAATGGAATGAAATGACAAAAATGATTTTCGCTATGTCACTCCATAATTTCAGACAAAATTTTGAAATGTCTCGTGGAACACGTCGAAATGGAAAAAATTATATTTGTGAATGTGTTTCTGGAATCGATAAAAAATATAACTCCAAAATAAAATGAACAAAGTAATATACTCTTATTCTTATTCTTTATTGTACACAAAAAAAGGAGATTACAAATATTTGATACAATAATTTGAGTACAGCGGCGAGCTTATCTCTCAAAGAGATTTTTTATAGCAAACCGAATGAGTATAGGAGTGCTTTAAAAAATAAATAGGTAACCATATGTGTACGTACTACATACTAAAATACTTACATAGGTGTATAAAATATATATAAATGTAGGAACGGAACGTAACAATGAGTGAGTGAAAGGTCGGATGAAAGAGAGAGAGAGAGAGAGGAATAGGGCAATATGGCGACCGGAGACGCCGGTGCGTTGTGTTGGATAATCTTAAAAAGAGTACGATTATTAAAGAAAAGTGAATTCCTTCAAAGCGGAGTTTAATTTCCGAGCCTACAAAGTGGGAGCTGGTCCGGGATTCACGCAAGACGAAAGAAAGACTACGACGAAAACTACTAAACGACGAAAAAACTATTGCGTACATCACGTGGCGTTTTACGAACAAAGAACGATGTCCAAACCTAACAAGCGAGGCAGCCGGCAAGAAGATTATGAAGACTCGGTCGGGAGCCGTTCCAGGCTGGGAATCCTGCAATACACGGAGGGCTTAGTGCCGAAATTTGATGGTCAGGAGAATAACAATCCGGCACTAAAATGGATTCAAGACCTGGAGGACAACGCAGAAATTTTCGAGTGGACGCCATTACAATTGTTGGTCGTCGCTAGAAGGTCCTTGGTGGGCACGGCCGCACTTTGGCTAAAGAGTGAAAAACCATTTAAAACGTGGGACGAACTTAAAGGTGGCTTGTTAAAAGAGTTTCCGGATACTATTGATCAAAAGAAGATTCATGAAATGATGAGCAGCCGTAAGAAGGGGGTGAACGAATCCTGTCACGATTACTTGCTCATAATGAAAGAAATGGGTAAACGTGGTAAGATGCCGGACTATGTTGCAATTAAATATATTGTGGATGGCATTGAAGACGCCGAAATTAACAAGATTATGCTGTATGGTATAACCACATATATCGAGCTCAAAGAAAAAATGAAAATTTAAGAGTCAATCAAGAAGTCAAAAAGCGCTCGATTAGAAGATCGCCGGTCATTTGAAGGATCCAAGAACCAGAAAAGGTGTTTTAGTTGTGGTGAAATGCGTCATACTTCATCAGTTTGTCCACATAAAGAGCAAGGACTCAAATGCTTTCGATGCAATTTGTTTGGACATATTTCAACCAACTGGAAGAATCCATCATCCGGAAGTCAGCCGCGATCGAGTGTAAGAAGCGCCGATAGTACAAAGCGGACGATGTTCACTTCATGCGACAACACGGAAACGGAATGCCACTGCGGTGCTGTTGGTACTGCTGGTGACGTGCAAACGAACATGAACGCAGCAGCGAATGACTTTGACAGCTCTCTGTTTACGTCAGAATCCGAACAAGAAAACAGTAGCGGCGAGGTGATGAATATTTTGTCGCATGGAAATTCACGAAAACCTTTAAAAACGATGAAGATTTCTACCTATAATGTCGACGTGCTGGTTGACTCGGGAAGTGAGGTTAATTTAGTGGCTGAAAGATTTTATCGGGAGTTAGGAGCGCCGAAATGTGAGGAGGATAGTGTTGTGCTGACGGGCCTTGGACATTTACGAGTGAAGTCATTGGGGAAATTCAAAACAATAGTTATAATTGATGGACAAAGCTATGAAGAAGTAGTTTTTCATGTAGTTCAAACTGATTCTATACCCTATAAAGCAATTATAGGTCAAGAGTTTCTTCAAAAAGTTACAATGGTTATGAATGATGGTTCTGTGTGGTTTCTACCTGTTGAGCAGGACTGGATGAATGCAATTTCTTGTCTCCCTTGTGATTTGGTTATAGATTACGTTAGTAACCCAGGGCTAAATTGAGTGCGTTTGATAGCTACCATATCACCTACTGAATATTTCGTACTGACTTCACGTTTGCGGTTGAATGTTTTCCTGTTTTCATCTTGCACCTTCAATATCTGCTCCTTGGCCTTCAATCTCATCATGTCTCTCTGTGCCACAAAGCTTTCTCTATCTTCCTGCAGCAGCAAGTTATAAACCTCAAGGTCCTCCTTGCATCTCATCTTGGTGCCTACAAACAGCTCAAATGGGGTAGTACCAATGCTTCTTTGATGTGTACTATTTAGGGCCCTCTGAAGACGACTAACATGCTTATACCATTGAGCAGGATCTATGATGCACAATTTAGCCCTGGGTTAAAACTAAAACCTAAATATTTAGGTCCATATCGAGTAGTTAAGTGTAAGGGTAATGATCGTTATGATCTTGAAAAGCATACCCTTCAGGCGGAAGGTCCTTGTAAGACATCCAGTTCTGCTGATCAGATGAAGCAGTGGCCGCATTCTAACTGTGATTTAGATTAGTTAAGTTTGCAATGAATTGTTATTTTCATTTAAGTTAAGTTTATGATCATCTTGTTCACAATTTGGTTTGTTTCTTTAGTTTTACTTAAGTAACGCAAGTTTTGTTTTTAGATTTTCTCTTTATTTTTGTTCTATGAGGCTGAGGACAGCCTTATTCCAGAATGGCCGAGATGTAGGAACGGAACGTAACAATGAGTGAGTGAAAGGTCGGATGAAAGAGAGAGAGAGAGAGGAATAGGGCAATATGGCGACCGGAGACGCCGGTGCGTTGTGTTGGATAATCTTAAAAAGAGTACGATTATTAAAGAAAAGTGAATTCCTTCAAAGCTGAGTTTAATTTCCGAGCCTACATAAATATATAAATATATCTAACATACATACTAATATAACTCGTATTTTATTCTGATAAGTTAAGAGGTTATGAGGTGTCTTTTTTAATGCGGTCCGAATCATGAGCTATCTTTCACATCGTTTGCTAGCTCACAAATTACGGACCAGTCATATGCTCACACTTTAAATCATTCATGGCTTTGAGCGATTTAATTATATTTCGAACCGTACGAATCGATTGCTGTTAAAATGTGGTGTTGCCGTTGCAGGCAGAATCGTGTTTGGCTAAAAATTACGTATGACGCTCTATGGCTAGATGTTGAAGTTGGATAAAAAAGCCCCTGGTCAGGCGTTAACTGAAAGTGATTTGCAGATACCAAGACAGAATTTGTATTACGTCTAGTCGAAAGAATTTCCTGCTATTTTAGTAATTCAAATCATTCCTGTAAGAAAACTGAAAAATATATTAGTTCCCTAAGAACGACGATAGACCAGCGTCATCTTTCACGTCAGGGGTCGGTCAAAAGTCATAAGTGTAACAATAAAGTCGATTATGAAAGCTTTTCTTCATTCTAAAATACTTCTTTAGTGTTTACAACAGAAACTATATTACTTGGGAAAATTTAAAGTTTTGACAACACTAAAACTAAAGACATATGCCGACCAAATAGGCGACATAATGAAGAAGGGCGAAGTAAAAAGTACCCGGAATTTGAAGACCTTCAAATGACTAGATTGATAGATGTAGAAGAAGCAAAAGAGGTGTGTCAGGATCGTAGCAAATGTAAATCTGTAGTCTCTGCCTACCCCTCTGGGAGATAGGCGTGAGTATATGTATCTAAAACTAAACGCCTTTAGAATCGACTTCACTGTCTTATTTCGTGTGGTAAATTCCCAGAGAGGCAGAAGCTAAAGCGGAAGAGATAGCGGCAGAGATAGAAGGCACCGCCACGTACAAGGCGCGCATAGAGATGGAGAACGGAGACGAGGAGGAGAGGTACGCGGCCGTATCCCGCCCCGCCGCCCCCGCCGCCTCCCCCGCAGACACCGGGAAGTACGTCATACCGAATAAGAGGAAGAATATGCAGGTACGTGTTACATTTGTGTCGCTCATAATATCGAGGCCATCAAGCTGAAATGTCGTATCTACAGATTTTAATAAATCCAACATTTCCGAATTCTTTTGGCGAATCTCCAAATTTATTAGTTTATATTGTACTAAAAAAATTACGGTCGCTCGACTTGTTATATGGGTACTATTTGCGTAAACCTGCAATGTAAAACGGCGTATGTTTTTTTTAATATTAATAAGTAATGAGGTCCTTTTATATTTTTGTAGATACGGCCTTTCAACTTGATGCCCTCGATATACTAGTTTTTGTGTCATCCTATGGAACTCCCCAATTTTTCCGGGGTAAAAATGAACCCTATGTGTACAGCGGGTCTATTATGTAACGTTGTATCGGTTTCCAAACACTAAAAACATATAAAAACTGAACTTTCAAAATTGTCATCGGTGTGAATTGAACTGTGACGTCACATTAAACACGAACGTAGTCTTAGATAATCGGAATTTGAGAGTATGCATATCTGTGTTTTAGATGTTTGGCAACTAGTTGGCAACCGACTCGAACGTAGATAATTCCGCTGCAATTTATAAATTGCAATTCCTTAATTAATTGTAGAGCTATGACCTGAAATATGATTGTTAAGTTACGTCCAGTGCACAAAAAACAATCTAAAATGTATTATTTGCCAAAAAGTCATTTGCTTTCAAAGATATCCTGCAAAACTGAAAATAATAAAATCCTATAAGTAATCCCTTAGGTTTTTATTCACAAAGAAACTAATGCAGTTTTGTTCTTTACAGGAACATCAGGTAACGTACTAGTCAGTTTTTACATTCATTATGGCATTAACATAGTCACGGGTCACGGAGGCATCCACATCCATTGTATAATACCCATCCGAGCCTCAACAAAAGGGCTTGAACTTCACCTCTCCCCATTCCAGGGTGCCGGCGGGTTGGTCAAGCCGACAGTGAATAGCTCGCCGAACAGCTCCCGGGAGCCGCCCAAGTCGTACCCGAGCCCGCACAATGTGGGGCCCCACACTGTGGGCCCTAAAGAGAAGAGGGAGGAGAGGGACCAGCGCCCTCCGAGGCATCACCTCACGCCGCCAAGCGACCGGAGGCAGGACGACACACAGGTGGATATATTTGGGATTTTTTTATTTGAAACATGGCGTGTTAAATTGAAGGAGAAATTTAATTTGAATTTATCAGTAGGCATCCCTATTTAATTTAATTTTCGTATTATTATAATTTCTTCACCACCCAAAGGTTGACTGGAAGAAATCACTCTAAGTGATAAGTCCGCCTTTGTACATAATTTTGCTAACGAAACTCTGTTCTTCTTTATTTTTAATATCTTTTATTTTGTGTACAATAAAGTGTCAATTCATTCATTAATTCATTCCACCGTTTTGGTACAAAATTTGATAACCCGTGTCTCTGTTGTTTTTCGTTTTAAGTTTAATGCAGGCATTTACAAAGTCACTGTAATGTAAATTTTGGCCTCTCTAATTATGCCTCTAATGTGTCCCACTGCTGGGCAATTTAGGTACAATTTACGGCAAGAAAACAACCTTGTGTGTAAATCTGTCCAGATTGATCTTAAACAAAATCAATATTCAAAATTTTGGCAAACTTGTGCCTTGTAAAATATCAGAGAGGTCTTATACTTTGGTCTCTAATGAAAAACAACAGAGAAAAGGTTTAGAGTATCTCTTTTTAAAGCACGATGCGACCTTTAAATGGCCTGGTACTGTACTTATTGAATGTAATGAGGAGGTATGTAACGGTGTTATCTCCGTCAGGGCCCGAACCCTCCGTCGGTGAGCGCGGGAGGGAAGAGCTACGCGGCGCAGGCGGGCGGGTACCACGCGCCGCCGCCCTTCCCGCACCAGGGCCAACCGTGAGTCATTGCTTGTACTGATATTAGCGTTATAAGGACTTCACGTCAAGCCGTTGAAACGTCGGGTGAAACTCTAGAAATGGCGTGTGCAGGCGACAAATCTCCCGCCTGATCAGCGGGCCTATTATGTAACTTAGTGTAGGTTGCCATCTGTGGTTGCTATTCAACAAAAACAGAACCGGTACGAAGGGTTCCGTACCATTATCTATAAAAACGGCAAAAAAATCATGTCTGTTGTACGGGAGTCCCCACGTATATATTTTTATTCAATTATTTATTTTTAAATCAAATCAATCAAAAATAAACCATTAAAGTGAATATATCCGATTTTGTAACTTACGAGCCGTTACTGTGCGTTCTCGACGGGCACTTAACCGGATGTACCGATCCTCCTGAGCAGTTGTAATACGAATTCTACCCGAGCCAGGTCTTCTTGCAACACTGCCGGTCTCTTGGAAGCAATTCCAAGCATTTTGTATAGCTCTTCGAGAAAAACCCAGGTGCAAACCCACACACCGCTGAGAATTTCCTTCTCGGATCATTGTAACGGCTCTGGTTGCAGTATTTGTGTCCATATGTCTTCGTACTTGTGGAATTTTATCGTTAAATGCTGTTTAGACAAGATAACTTTTCAGAATATCAAGACTCAAATCTAAACAAATCTCAAAAAAAAATCGAAACAAAATTACAAATTCAATTTTTTTTTTTTTTTGCTTGACTGTAATGGTTGTTCAAAAAGTAACGCCCAAGCCGAAAAGGGAGTAAAGTTTGCATAAAGGCTGGTACTAAATTGTTTACCCAGTCGGTACCGAGTATCGATACCAAGACTCATGGTAGGGCTGTTTTGTATCGTTACTGTTGTATTGATAATGAATGTAATATCGGTACGTGTGTTGCAGCGCGCCGGGGCCCACAGTGGTGACCCCGAAGGTGAACGGAGAGCCGCGGCCGGGCGCCGTGCACGCGCGCCAGTTCCCGCAGCCTCATCACGTCAGTACCGACTCAGTCATACGTCACCTTTCTTTTAAATTAAGTTCCTTATCGCACTACAGACAATTGGCGAGAGCTAGGCCAAAAAAACTGTAAGATGTCGACCGTTGTTTACAAGAGTATAGGCCGGTACCTGCGCGTAAGTACCTACACTTTCGAGTCCTTTCGTCGGCTCTCTCGCCAGTCAGTTGCCGCTAAGTCAAGCTTTAGTTTAATTTTCGTTCTGTTACGTGGTAAGTAATAAATAAATAAAGTAATCATCTGTGGTAAAGGTATATTGCTAGAGTGTAGACGTGCAGCGTTCGCGGCAATAGCGAAAGGACCGGGCGTCGGTGAGGCAACGATGAAGGATGCTCACCCAGAAAGTACCCCTCCACCGGCACAGAATCTAATGACGTCACGCCAATACACGAGTCGCTTGGCACCTTGATTACGTCATGAGGGTGGTGACAAACCACGGCCCGCCTATCTCCAGTTGCAGTGCAAGGACTTCTCAGTGTGGTCTAGATCTAACTACCCAGGGTGCGGCTGGCGTATTTGTAGTAATCTGTATCGGGGGGCCACTCCGAAGTGAAAAAGTTCGATCGATTATCGTTCGGTTGTATATCCATCTCCATTACACTCTTTATGCGTGCGTCAGAGATGGACCTATGCTCGAACGATAAACGATCGACCGAATCATTTTGAGAGTACCGGGCTTGGTTCAAAAAATGAGACCCCTAAAACGGTGGCTACCTATTTTTGTGGTTGTATCAAGTATAGAACAGCAAACTTGACCCACAAAGTAATGTGTCGAGTATAGTTAAATGAAATATAATGCAGTAACTGTACGTATTGTAGAATCCGTCGCCGGGCCAGGAGGGGCACGGGCGCCCCCCCCGCCACCACGCGCCGCCCCCCGAGCCGCGCAGGCAGGACGAAGTGCAGGTCAGTTCACAAGAATTTATAAATGAACACTTTATTGCACAAAAAACCCTTCAGGCCCAAAATGTTGAATTCCCCTTCAAACATGCTTACAAAAATAAAGAACAGATTGAAGACAAAGGCGGACCTATACAAGAAATTCGTTCTAGTCAACCGTGGGAAAACGTATTTTTAGGGTTCCATACCTAAAAGTCAAAACGGAGCTAATGTCGCTCTGGTGGCTGTCCGTCTGTATGTCAAGAGTCTCTTGCTTGTAGACGGAATGGATTAGGGCCCTTTTAGTGTCATGCGGATTTGCGCCCGCGTGCGGATCTGGTACGCATGCGTGCGTTGTCCCGCTGCGGTCGACACGCAGAGTAGATTGTTCGCTACGCAGCAGTGTTGTACGTGTCGTGAAAAAGATGAAAGTAATTCTGGCTTATATTCTGTACAAAACCAAAAATTCGGAGAATGTTTGCTTAGTGTAAATTATTAGAAACTCAGAATTAACGCATAAGTTTCAAAATAATATTCGGATGTCCATGAAATGTTTAACACTTACCCATTTTTTTTCTTTACTACTTACATCATCAAAACTAGGCAGCAAATCTCATGCATCTCGGTTTTTATACATATCATTACTCTGATCCCATAATATAGGGCATAAATGAACTTTGACCATTACTCTTTCCGTATCTATTTTTATGTTCATTTTACATACGCATGCGTGTTATCCGCTTGACAGTAAAAGCAATACTGAATGTCGAGGAACCCGACACGCATAAAATAATGTATGAAAACGTATGAAGCGGGCGGTACGCATGCGGACCAGATCCGCACGCGGGTGCAACTCCGCATGACACTAATAAAAGGGCCCTTACAGATCTGAAATTTGAATATTTGTGTAGGCTGTTGACCCAAAACCGAATATTGAATTATAAATTAAATTATTTTTCAGCTGAGGTCCCATCATACAAGTATATGATTTTTTTTTCTTACCATGGCATGTGGCGTAGGTCTCATTAATAAGAATGCAAATATATTTCTCATTCTTTTTTATCTTTAAAAGTAATCGACCAACATAATTTTGCAGCTTTGTTTCATAAATTTTGTAACTATATTAAGTAGATAAGTGTATAATTCACGACACGTCCCACACAGGAGCTGCGCAAGTTCGGTCAGGAGTTCAAGCTGGTGTCGTCCCCCGCGCCCCCCGCGCTGTCGTCCCCGGCGCCCCTCCCCGCGCCGCTGCCGAGCCCGCATGCACAAGTCAGTACCAGCACATTACGTTATATTATATCTAGTTTAGGTTTAGTTCGTATATAAAGTGCCTATATATTATTGCATAAATAAATAATTAATTCTAACTAATGTGGCCTTCGCGGTCAACGTAACGAATCACGTGAAAAAGTAAACTTAAGAAAACGATGTTCTGCGATTTCGAAGACAGGTGATGATTGATGGATGGATGGACTGATTAGTCACAAGTACAAATAAGTGGCCGTCACTGTTTTATCTTTGCAGCCGTATTTGCAAAAATACATTTGTTTGAAACTCAAATATAACCTAATCGAATGTTATGTGTGAGGATCTTTAACAGCTTAATTGTGGTGATCTTGTCGGTGAAATTTTATGGTTCTGTACTCCAGTCAAACGCACAAGACACACACCACTTTTTCATGCTAGTTTTAACCGAACTAGATATGCTAAAAATTCTGTCACACAACGGGTACCCACAACCTTCGACAAAAAGTTCGACGAACTTGATCCATTCCATGTCTCCAAAGAAGTATTTAAAAAACAAGTACATTCTGTACTACTTCGATAAATAAGTTTATCCTCCTCTTGCAATTTGCACATACCTACATACCCTCCATATCTTTAACACAAACTCTCAACAGAATAACACTACAACACTAAACATATACCTTTTACACACGTTTATACACCTCATACTCACCCTAACACACAGGTTACATGTCAGATGAACCTTTAAGTCTATTTTGAATTCTCTAAGTATAAGTTAAGTTAGTATAAGAAAAATCCATTATTGGCCTCTGTTCAGTTGATCTTTTATATGTTATTCTTTAATGTATGTGCTGTGGATTTTTGTATTAATAATAAAATAAATAAATGTATAGGTGGTAGAGCTATTGCCGGGTACGACTGTGGAGGTATTATTGTTCCACGATTGTATTGGGATTCAAAAGTACCGTTTGCATATTAGTACAAATAATTGATTACTTAGATACTTACATAAGACCATAAAGTAAAATAATTATCAAATTTTTGCGTTTTATGTACTTATTGATGTTTACAAAAGTTTATTGATCAATAATATTGCTTTTCCAAAAAATGAGATGATCGCTGATTTAGTAGTCTGAACTGTTTGCTGAATCTATTTTCAACTGTTTTGTAAATGAAATCTTTAAATTTCATTTGACAAATCTGTCACTATGTGGCATTGCTGATGAAGTTGATGAACCCATGAGTGATTGATCATCAAAACAAATGGCGAGCTGACAAATTTTTTAAAGAATATAATTTTATAATATTATTTTGGTAAAATGTTACATTTTCTTCACATTATAATTTCGCAGTACTGAAAAAGTTTTTACGTATTTTTGCACATCCTACCTTTGGTAACTGTCATTTCATACATTCGCGTAAAGTTGACGATCGCACCTCATTCCCAATCCAAACGTGGAACAATGATACCACCATCTTACTCGCAAACCGCCCCTGAAGTTATTCGGGGGAGAGTAAGAAAACAGCTCTCAAACAAGCACGACCAGGTGGCCCACCATTGCCTAGGACCGACTGATGGCGATATACATCCATCCCTAATTGCCGGCCCTTATATAAAACGACCTGGTGACGGGCACCGGACTCACTGGTGCGAAGGTTGTAGCACCGCACTCACCAACCCGCCCGCGTGTGTCAGTATGGGCATTATTTTTAGGAGGACCGCCAAGATTGGCAAAATCTTGGGAATGCCTATGTCCAGCGGTGGACGAACAAGGCTGATGGATGGTTGGAATGGATGATTGTTTAACCCTTATTTATTGGATGTTTTATAAAGATCTCAGTAGCTCAGTTGGGAGAACAATCGACCGAAGTTCCGATTCAGAGACCGTCACATCCAGATTTACCTTTGCTATACCACAATTTTCCGACCAAAGCGACATATTGGAGAAGGGCAAAGCCAGAAGCAACCGGCCCTCTTATTGTCTGACTATTGTTCTAACTTTTAACTCTTATTGTTTAACTGTTTTTCACCTGTGTATATACATTATGGAATGCAATAAAATATATGAATATGAACTTCAATTTCTAACGCTATGGCCCTCAAAGGTACCGCGATTGGCAAAAAATTATATGTGATGTCATTTCTAGCCAACCACCGTGCGTTTGAAGGCGTTTGCGATGGATGTCGAAGTTAGTCAATAAGGCCCCAGAATAGAAGAGCTTGTATAACTAGATCGATGGATGTGGAAGAGTCAAAATATGTAGGTGTATGATGGAAATCTTTGCCTACCCTTCTGGCGGACAGGCGTGAGTATATGTTTGTGTACCGCAACAGATGTACTGCAGTATATTGAGAAAAGGGACAGGAATAAAAGGTGCTGTTTGCTTGATGGTCCATTTTATAATCACTCGTTCAGAGTAATATTGTACATTAAGTAGGAAGGGTAAGGTGTGTGCGTGTAGCACACTACAGTACAGGTCCCGGCGGTAAATAATGCACATCGGCTTTGTAGAACGTTGTCTCTGTCACTGGGGTGTTAGTGCCTCATGCGACAGAGACGACACTACGTTACGATGTGCAGTAATGTGTTGTGTCGACAGCTGCAGCAGCCGGCGACGCCGACAACGCCCGAAGTGTCGGCCGAGCAGCCGCTCCCCGACCCGAGACCGAAGCGCGAACCGCCGCCGCCGCCGCCGCACCACAAGGTGAGTCAATGTCTATACTAATTACAAGTAGGAAAACAAACATTAAAGATACATGAAGCCAAAACTAAAATTTTTAGAATTTTTCTCTATATGTTGCAAATAAGAAACAAGTTTTGCAAAGAAACATTTATCTGTCAAATCAAAAGAAATGTAAACTATTATAGAAATAAATTTCTCTATTTTAATACTTGGCGATTTATCCATCGCAAGGAGATATCAAATTAAATTTTATATCATTGCGGTATATAAAATCAAAAAAGTAAATCTGGACGTGAGGAGCTCTGAACCGGGACAAACAGACACTTCGTGTCCCGGTTCAGAGCTCCTCACGTCCGGATTTACTTTTCTAATTTTCTATACCGCAATGACATAAAATTAAATTTCAAAAGATTTTTTTTGGCAGATTTTTGTACAAGAGAGGTATTGATCACTTATACCCGTTAACACTCTACTTTTCATCACTAATACGAGGAAATGAAAAAACCGACAAAAATAAATTGCAACAACGTTTCCAACAAGAAAACTTTACATCCGCCATTTAAATTTTTTTTTACTGGCCAGTGTGATTGTTTTAAAAATAAAACCAATTTAGTTATTGTGTAAACTCATATATAATCTGTCAAAAAAATGTTGAAATGAAAATGAAACTTTAATGAACGTTATTGGACTTTTAACGTTCAAGTAGTATAATTTAGGTAATATATTTATGAAATAACAACGTGGTTAACTCGATTTAACAGATTTTGTACTTATTTGTTTGATGTAAACAGGCGAAAGAAAAATAGTTCCTTCAATATCATTCCAACACTTTTTTGACAGACTATACGTCTTTTAACATTAATTAATTTAGCATATTTACATGTTGTATGAAACTAACATTTTTCCGTTATCATTAATAAAGTACAGAATAACAAAATAAAATGAGATTAAGCAGTAGAGTTAAGGGAGTTTCATTTTCAAATTTACTTACCTCCCACTTGTAAAGGTAAAATTTATAACGGGATGTGTATGTAGCCTATACAGTACTGTGTAAAGCGCAGGCGGAACGCAAGGCAAGTGTAATGTAACATTGTACGCCCGCAGCCGCCCCCCGCCCCGGCGCTGTCCCCGGCGACGTCGCCCCCGCGCTCCCCGCCCGCGCCGCCCTCGCCCGGCGTGGAGCGCGTGGCCGCGACGCTCAAGAAGTCAACGCTCAACCCGAACGCGAAGGAGTTCAACCCGAACGCCAAGCCGTTCACGCCGCGCAGCCCGAGCACGCCCTCGCACAGCAGGTGACCATAGATATCTTATAGTATTGTTGTATAGATCAGTGCAGGTGACGCTATAACTAACATAACTTATCTTTACTAATAATAAAGTAAAAAATAACTAGTAATTTAAATAACTAGTATAAAATTACTAGTAATTTAGGTGGTAGATCTGATGCCGAGCTCGACTGTGGAGGTACCACCATCTTACTCGCAAATCCTCCCGAAGTTATTCGGGGGAGAGTAAGAGAACAGCTCTCAGGCAAAACCAGGCGGTCCACCATTGCCTGGCACCGATGGATGGCGGTTTATCCATCCCCAATTGCCGAGCCTTATATAAAACAGACTGGTGACGGGCAGCGGCGTCACTGGTGCAAGGGTTTCGGCACCGCGCTCACCAACCTGCCTGCCCAGCGTGTGTGAGTATGGGCAATTCTTCCAGGAAAACCTCCAAGAGTGGTGAAATCCTGGAAAGGCATATGTCCAGCAGTGGATGAAACATGCTGATGGATGGATGGATGGAATAATAAAGTAGTAAAAAAGTCGTTTCTCTTTAGTGAATATTTTTGCGAAGTTTTAATTGAAAATGGTTACTAAAACTAGAGTGAGTTGACATCATGAGTGTTTAAAAACGGATAGGACTCATTTTTTAACTGTGCAAGGAGGCACAGGTCGATCTCTCGATGAGCTTATAACTCTCATTATCAGGACTCTTCGAGAGTACTTTCGCGCACGGCGGTTAGTCGAGTACTAAGCTTCCCTGTCTCGGCGCCGCTCGCCTCTCAGCTCGACCAGGACGGCGATTCTCACAAAAATTTCACACGCTTTGCTTTTCATACGCCTCTGTTTATCGCCTCATAAATGCCGTGATTCTATTCCATAGAGTAAAACTCCTAAAAGGACACGTAGAATATGTTATGAATACGGACAAAAGGTTTATATTTTAAAAACTTGATACGTTTCTTCATAAAGAGCTTGTTTAAATCACCCGCTTTCGGCCTTCACAAATTGTCGCATGTGCGAGAATCGCCGTCCTGTGCCTCCTTGCACAGTTAAAAAAGTGAGTCGCATCCGTTTTGAAATATTCAAAAATGGTTATTATCAGTATTGTAGTAAGAACAAAATTACAATTTAAAACATTCTTGTCTGATTGTATGTTCCGTTTAACTCGAGAACCACTCAATGGATTCGGATGAGGTGTTCTATATTATCATCATTGTCGACCGACACATAGGCTATAAGAGATGTTCACAAAATAACGCCCAAGCCGAAAAAGGTGGCAGAGCTGAAATAAACGCGGGCAAAGGCTAGTTGAAAATATAAGTACATCGTCACCACATGAATGTATGCGGAGTTGTTTCAGAGTATAAACAGTCCACACCGACGATTATCACGTCCGAGCGTGATGGGTGGTGAGTGGTTGGCCCTATCGCAGACTATCGCTGTACCAATAAAAGAGGTGTGTCAGGATTGTAGCAGATGGAAATCTGTAGTCTCAGTAATATATGTATGTATTTATACAACAATCGTGCGTCTTGTAAAACCGATGAGCACTGTCTATCTGTTTTTACTAAGTATAGTGATGTTCTCAGACCGCACACGCCGGGCACGCCGGTGGGCTCGCTGGGCGGCGTCGGCGTCGTCGGCGCGGGCGTCAGCTACATGCCCGCCCCGCACCACCCCCCGCCCCCGCATATGGTGAGACTTTCTGATTTTATTGGGGTTTTTCACTCCCTCCGTTTACTTTCTCCTATTACAAAATGTTGAATACATTTTTCGACGAATAAATGAAATGTTTTGGGGACCTATTAGTAGATTATGCACTAAGGGAATAAAGCAGTGTCCTATGTCGCGGGCGGCATATTGAACCCTGAGCGTAACGAGGGACGAGTTTAGAGTGAAGCGAGGGGTTCAAGCTGCCCAAGACGAAGACAGGCTTTATTCGAGAGGAGCATACTCTACTTTTCACACCTTCTGCGAGACAATGACAAGTCTTGATTCCTTTTGTTGTTCTCCATTGAAAAATATCGGCATATGCTTTTTCGTATATGTTTTGATTTTTCCGGTAATAGATTATTAATAATCTCTAAAGCGTCTGTTTTGATAAACTCTGGAGTAGAATTACTATCGCTCGACATTTTTTTATCAACACGAATATTGCAATAAAATTCACTGACAACCACAGCACCGAACACCGTCTTTTGTTTCACATTCTTTGTAAACGAACCGTTTCTTTTTTTTTTTCAAATCGATTTATTCCCTAGGCAGTTTCATACAACTTTATATCACTTAAGAGATAATGCTTTACTTTACGTTGAGGTTGCATGATATGAAATTGGACATTGTCGAGCAGGTGGTGTAAAAAGATACCATTATATTAATTAAGATCCATATATTACGTCATAGATTTTTTTGCCGATTTTCGACCTCCCCCCCCCTCTCTACAATCATCCTATCGTTATTAACCAATGACCCTCTTAATATAATTTTCGTTTTCTACAAAATCAATTCTGTTGTTGAAATAATGTTTTTTTTTTCCTTTATCGAGAGCCCTTATTATTGCCATCTATGTTCATGATATTACCGTCATTCGCAGACCTTATCCCCCCCCCCCTAATTTCAAATGACGTATTGTTTGGACGGCCCCTTAGCTACAGGGCTGGAGTTTCTTTTTTTTTTTTTCAAAAAAACACTGTTTTTAATACGGTCAAATCAAAATATGCTACCCTCCACTCGCAATAACAGCGAAAAAAGGGTGAATTTCGGTACAAATATCTCAATAACTAGAGGAATTTGATCAATAACAAAAATGCTGAGTGGATAGAAAAAAAAAACCGTGTAAGGTGACAAAAATGTTTAATTGATTGAACAAACCTCGAAAAAAAAAGACACTCCAGTAAGTTTGCTGTATAACGAGAATCTTATTTTGTATGGAATACCGTTTAGTTTACTGTCCGTTTCAGATGCTAATAGAATAGGGCCTTGTCATACCTGATGCCTGTATGCGTTAGCACTATGTGCATCTCACTCACTCACGCACTTCCGTCAACGTTGCTAACGCACACAGACATTAAGTATGACAAGGTCACATCCTAATAGCATATGTACTGAGTATTTTCCCAGATTAGAGTTGTCAAGTTACGATTTATCGCGACCATTTTGTCTCTTCACAATAGCAAGTTATCAAACAAGCGATATTAATAGTGCCGTTTCTCTTTCACCTCCCAAGTATGGCAATGGCAACCCAGACGCAAGCAATCCAAGTACCCCGATGTATCGGTATGTTCGGCAGGTGACGGCGGTGCCCTACGCGATGGTGGCGGCGGCGGCGGCCGCGGCGCAGCAGCCGCAGTACATGCCGCATCCACACCCCGTGAGTGCTGGCAAAACTGTTATTTAAAAAAATATATAAACTGTGCATGTAAGCCCACCATGAGTTTTAGTCACGATACAGGTTAACGACTCCGTGAAATATTTATATGAGGAATTGTGCAGCGCCCTTAGTGGCCCACGAGAGGAACCAGAATTTCTCATACAAAATATTTTACGCAGACGGTAACGTGTTTCGTGACCAAAACTCATGGTAGGCCTGCAGCTCCCACTTTAAGGTATTTTCCCCATAAAAGGGTAAATTTTCATGTGCCTGGGATTTTTAGGGCATTAAAATATTTTATTATTATATTTTATATAAGATGTAATTATTTGCAACAAACAATAGGTATTTTTGTAAGATTTATTTATTTATTTTAATCTCTTAAATTTAACGCTTTCCAAGATTTATTTAAATATTTATAATTTATTAAACTGTTAAAGTTTATGGTTACTTAAATAATAGTTAACCTTAAATTGTATTTTAGCGGGAAAAGTGTAAATTTTAGGGGATTTTCGCAGGGTGTTAGGGGAAAGCCAAAACCAGAGGTCGGCAACACTGACTGTAGGCTTAGAAAGCATCGGTAAGACGTAGGAAAGGCGCTCACCTAAAGAATAGAACAGTGAAAGCAGGCGGGGTTTAATCAATCTGTCTAGGTGTCGAGGGACTTTCGCAAAATCTACATAAGTTTGTAACCGATTAATGACTTATTATATTACGCAACTGTCTGTTACCATTCTCCCCTATATCTCAAGTACTCAGGAAACTATCAATCACGTATTAAGGAGGCTGTTATTGCTGGTGACCTTGAAAGCCGGTTTAAATTCAGATGTTATCTAAATAAAAAAAAATTATAGTGAACTGCAGAATATCTGTAATGATATCCTATAACAGTATTTAAAAGGACTTTTATATATAATTTTATGTCTTCCTCTCTCTCCTATTTTGTTGTAACCAACAGATCCATAACTTGTAACTACGATGTTTTATACATTATCATAATGAACTTTTTTCGGAACGCAAATAAACATCTAGTATTAAATAAATACTTACCAAAACAAATTGAGGAAATTCAAGACTAAGATCAATTTTAACTCATTAAGCATACAAAGAAACAAACTGTATTTATCTTATTACTATCACATAATAGATAACAGATAGTTGATGGCGTCATTTGTTAAAGCCGGGGGCAGCCTTAAAAAAAGCCCTACAAATCTTACCGAGTTGGTTCAAATTTCAAATGTGCACAGAAACATATCACAAAAAAAGGTTTTCAATACTCTTTCAAGCACCTTCGTGGGATTTATTACAAGATATATAATAAGTAGTTAGGCTGTTATTGTAATCTAACATACCTTCTGGACAACTTCTCTGATAATATTATATGATCTGAAGCGAAATCCATCGCTTCGGAAACTGAATATTATTGCAGTTCATTACAAAATGGAAAATTTATTTAGAAACAATAACTCTAAGAATAATAAATTTCGATGAACAAACTGTACTGGCCCGCTATTGAAATACGGGTTTGATTCCCGTCTCACATGTTTCTCAGAGACAAGCACGTATCAGGGGGGGGGGGATTTATCCCCCCCTCCCCGAAATTTGACGTGACATACACTAGACCGGGAATGTTTATTCATAACCACTGCAAAGTAAGTTAAAGTACGTTTTAATAAAAAAAAGTACGATACTTTTGCATAATATTATAGTACAGTGAATCACCGTTTAACACGGGACCTGGCAAAGCGCGACTCTTACTACTGAAATTACTCTGTCGTTTTCACACGCACAGCACACGTTTACTCATTCACGCACACTCCTGCGAAAAATTTATATGTCACACTAAATCAAAAGCTGCAACACAAACACAAAACGACAAGCACACAAGCAAACTTACATGAACAAATTGTTCATGTACTTCGCCAGAGGGGGATAAGTGCGCTTGCCTAGTCCCGTGTTAAATGGTCTAAGATTACTGATTACAGAGGTTTCTTTCACAATTCATATTGTTGTTTCAATTCATATACCCCGAAACAAAAGTCTGGTTACGTGCCTGCTCACAGACATACATAGTACATTATACTCAGATACTCACGCCTGTCTCCGAGAGAATAATTTGCCTTTCCTCTAATAATGTTTATCGGTAATGATATTTAGAGTAAAATCGATGGATGTATACAAGAACATGTAACGTAAAGGTGAATTGATTGCGATGATAGATGGAGGTGGCCTGCGAATGTCGACAATACGGGCCGCCATTACTGTTGCTTCGGGACAAGGAGCGTCCAGAACCGGTTTGTTTCATACAACGTGTGTTCATACTAAACTGAAGTGTTACCCGCGCCCCATACTAAACTGGCTTGCGTGATACGGCGGTTGCATTCCCTAACTTGTCATTTATTGAAACTCTTGGGGTTTCCAAAGAAGGGTATTTGCAAATAAAATCAAATGCTGTGCAGTTATCATTTATTTATTGGTCAAGTTTATGTCTTGAGCGGGTTTATCATCATTAGCGCTCATAAGGTTAAACAGTCATGAGACATTTAATAGTTTTTTCAATGTAACATCAGTTTTGCGACCTATAATAAATTCTTGTGTTTCTGTAACTAATATAGTTTCGTTTGAAGTGACTTTTCTTTGCTAATAACTATCGTTTGCGTGTGAATAGATTTAAGCTCGATCTTACTAACTTGGAACGCTTGTTTCTGTAAAATATTATGTAATATAAGTATAAATAGTTCAATATATAGAAAATTATGCAGTCATTACTTGAAAAACCATTGTGTAGATTTTGATGCAGTTTTCTTTGTTACCTAGATGGTTCTTTTGGGAAGGTTTTAGAATAAGTGTATAATTGCAATAAATTAAACGGAGTTGACAAGGACCTTCTTATTAAATTCTGTAATAAAATAACATACAAGTTTTTATAGCGTAACTAAGATTGATTCACAGATACAAGTTGTCTTTGACCTTCGCCCGCGATTATATCATAAAAATAAATATGTATATCAAAAGGCACCTTCAAACAGAGTACAGTTTTTGCACAGACTTCCGTTATAACTAGTATGAATAATTATATAATTAAATGACAAATAAAGTTCATAAATAATTATATTCAACAAGTAGCAATAATTTAAACGAAACAAAAACAAATTAACAATTCAGATAACTTCTTCAGGTCTTAACTTAACCATCTCTACAGAATAATCCCACAGTTTTACCGCCAATTCTCTATCTTTCGCTACTTCTGACATCGATCCTTCACGACAGTCAACAAAATACTTCCCCGTTACGTCCAAGACATCCTCATGGACAGCCAGATATATAGAAGTTTGGGCACCTTCCAAGGCATTCTTGAAGAACGTTGACAGAATAAAATTCATGACTTTCTCGCCGTACCTATCTATGTTCTTGTAGATCGACGTTCGTATATGGCCCGGATGCAAGCTGTTGACACACACACCGGTCCCCTCTAATCTTCTTGCTAATTCATTGCTAAATAATACATTACACAGTTTGCTATTACTATAAACTTTGAAGACATTGAAGTAGGTCTTTGAAGTCATTTCTTTGTTGATTCTCTTGAAGTCGATCTTCCCGAATTTGTGTGCCACTGAGGAGACAATTACAACTCTTCCATCGTCAGATTTCTTGAGTAAAGGAACTAGGAGTACCGTCAGTAAGAAATGCCCGAAATGGTTGATCTGCATTTCTGTTATAATACCATCTTCTGTCTTTTTCGTCCCGTAACCGATACCTCCAGCGTTATTCACTAAAACATCCAGTCTGACGTTCTCCTTTTTGAATTCCTCAACGAAATTTCTCACTGATTCTAAGGACGCCAAATCTAAATTCCTATAAAACACTTGTTTATTTCCTGTCCTGGAAATAATGTCTTGTGCAGCCTTATTTCCTCTGTTCGCATCTCGACACGCCAGTATAACTTTACCTCCTCTCCGCGCCAAATTGAAAGCCGTTTCGAAACCAATCCCGGCATTCGCGCCGGTCACTACAACAATTTTTCCAGACATTATAGTTCTCGAATAACAGTATCCGCACACAATCATATTGTATAACTTTACAACTAGTAGAGTCAATATGGCCCATAATATCCACCACATTTTCAATATTCTATAAATTATGTGTGCTGTTTGGTGAATAGACACAGAACGACTAAGTTTTGTGTCGATAGTCGATACTTAATCTGCAGGTATGATAAGATTGTCTGATGCTCTTTGACCTTACTCAACATCGTCTTGTGGGCTTTTTATTATATGATTGATTGTGCAACAGTTATTAGTTTTTATATAATGTTGATCAGGTTTTTTTTTAATAGACTGATTGATTACAACATAACAAACATATTTAGATATTTTTGTGATATCGATCAATTATGTAATTTAATGTTCCGGTAAATAGAGATAAAAAAGGTAAATGTCACGGAACATATATTATATAATATTATAAAGAAGTAAAATTTGTTTGTTTGTTAGTATGTATGAGGTAATCTCTAAAACTACTGAACCGATTTTGTTTTTTTTTCTTACTGCTGTATTGGTCTCACCATCTCACCATTATCTCTCTTCATTTGAACACATAAGCTATAGTTTAGTCTCGGGGGATAGGCAGTGCCTTAGGGCCATAATAATAATCTCTGGACCTTTGAACTGATTAGTTGTAGAATATATTACAATATATTAGCAAAATCAAATTATTCTATACTCTACCTTGAAATTTTAATATTTTTAATGGAAATCAACTCTTTATTGAACATGGGCTATAGTTTGTGCCCTGGGGTGGGCAGTTCTTACATTAATTCATTCGCGCGAGTGAAACCGCGGGCAAAAGGTTAGTAGATTATGAAGTGATTAAACTAAGCACCCGATTTACGTTATCTCATTACATTAAACTAACATTTTATGCTATTCTTTACGCACTTACCGAATAAACAATGCTATGTTTTATTTACTCAACTGTGAACTTATCTCTGAATCACACCGCGAGGTTAAATTAAGGGGATTTGTCTCGGTCTCAGTGCAAAATGCACTAATTATTATTATTTTTATCATTCTTAACCAAAAATATTGAATTAATGTGGTTTATTGCATTTCGCGACCATAGTTTTATGTCAATTAGGCTTTTGTACCAAAGTTGTATTATTTTATGCATTACGTAGTGAAATAATGTCCACAACAGCTTTTAACACGCTTTAAAAGTTTGTATGGACATTCATGCAAACTGTAATCCATAGAATGTTGCAATTCTGTTAAAAAAAAACCTCTGATTTATCCTTAAACAATAGTCACAAAATAACATTAACACATTTATTTTTTACTATTTTTTTTTAAGTAATAAAAACAATCGTTAGTACGTTTTGCACCGAGATCGAAACGAATTATCTAAAACAGTAAAATGCCGTAGAACCCGCTAGCAGTGTTTAAATCAATTTGCGCCTTATTCTAGCTGGCATACGGTGCGGCGATGGGGGGCGGCGGAGGGGTGGGCGCGGGCGCGGGGCAGCACGCACCCATGCAGGCGCAACAACAGCGCAACTTCAGGAAAGGTACGTCATATTATAGTACAAATATTTCTTACCTGTGTTAAGTA
Source organism: Ypsolopha scabrella (assembly GCA_910592155.1). Classification (NCBI taxonomy): domain Eukaryota; kingdom Metazoa; phylum Arthropoda; class Insecta; order Lepidoptera; family Ypsolophidae; genus Ypsolopha; species Ypsolopha scabrella. The sequence goes on from OU342980.1 coordinate 21,863,248, forward strand.
TATTAAAAAAGTTTGTTGAAGTCGCTAGTTTTTTCCGTGAATTCGATGATTTCCAAGGAGGTTTAATAGGGGGATCTCTTTGGATACAATATAAAAAAAAAACATTTTAACTATACTTGAATATTTATTGTACGTCATAAACTGTCACGAATAGCAGGAATACATTTTTTTTATTGCTCACTCCTTTTATTGTTTTGTCGCTGAATGGATCTTCACATCGATATTTTTGTTATTATAATTTTTGTAACTTTTAATCTTGAGAAGTATTCAATAGTAGGGACATTAATTTTATGTCGTAATTTTTATGGAATGCCGGGACGACGAGGAAGATGGTCATCGAATTCACGTCAAAAAGAAATACCAATGGCCGATGCCACACGGTTCCTTGTTGCATACTCTCTTCAGTCAATTAATTTTTTTTATGAAGGTGGTCGGGCTTAGATCAAATTTGCTTTAAGACTTATTATTTATTTATTGTTTTGTTTTTTAAAGCGACCTTAATAGTAGCTTATGCTACGAGTGCGTAAAGGAGGCAATAGCTTATACGAGGAACGATTTGAAACACGAACGACAAGCGAGTGTTTGAAACGTTACGAGTAAGTTATTGCCCTTACCGTCGTGTATCATACTACGTTTTTCAATGCATAGTGTGAGTAAATAAATAAAGCGTAATTAAAGAAACAATCCATCCATCCATCAGCTTGTTTCGTCCACTGCTGGACATAGGCCATTCCAGGATTTCGCCACTCTTGGCGATCCTCCTGGAAGAAATGCCCATACTCACACACGCTGGGCAGGCGGGTTGGTGAGCGCGGTGCCGAAACCCTTGCACCAGTGACGCCGCTGAACAAACAAACAATAAATACCCCAATTTAACTTTAGGCGGGCATTATTTTTCATTGCACGCAAGTTGCGCCGACTTGACGGAAATAAGCTGCTTTCAGTTTGATGCGTTCGAAGGCTGCTTTCAGTTATACACAACATAAATTCGACTCCACCAGCTTATTTCAATAAATCAACAATGACTGCCCGAATCGTCTATTCTTTATATATAAGAATGTTTTTAACAAGGAAGACCGAGCGATAACATTGTATTTTTTTAAAATAATGTACAGAGAATGCAAGTGGCCAGTATCATTTTGCGAACTTGCAGATTAAAACTTTTTGTCTTTTGGCATCATAATAAAAAAGTTCTTTTCTTATTACGATTAAATGAGGTTACCTACCAAGAAGTTTATTTTAACCAGATTCATGTATCCTTCTTGTTACCTATATATTATCAAAAGAAATAAAGTAAAAATTAGGCTCGAATTGGTTGATTAAGTTTCATCAGAATTTTCATTTTGTAAAGTTACTACCTACTCAAAATGTCGTCGAAACAGTTTTCATTTCATTTCATCAAATTGAACTCAGCCTACGAACGCATCGAACTGAAACCAGCTCATTTCTTTCAAGTGTATCTATGGCATAGACATTGTATAGAGAACTAGACTGTGCACTACGATACGAAAAACGAGCCGATCGAGAAGGGCGCAAGCACTCGTTTGTCCCTTTCTAACACATTTGGAACTTAAAAACACTATAGGTATATTGTATATATTATATACACTGGCAACTTGCTAGACAAGGACACACGAGTACCGAGAGCTCTCTCGCTCGGCTCGCTTTCCGCTTGAATATGGTATTATAATAATGACAACCTTATTTTTAAGGAAATAAAATCTACTTTTGTTGGGCGAAAATGGGATACTACACAGTCTATTACTGTATACAATGTCTTTGATCTATGGTACACTAGATAAGACTGGCAACTGTTTTCGATAAATAAATAAAAATAAAACATACTTCAGACATCGCTGTATGAGCTAAGTTCCATTTGCCTTCCCACTATGTAGGGAAACAAAATTTAAAAAATAATTAAAAAAAATGAAAAATTAAAACAATTGTGCGGTAAAGTTGACTTTGACAACGAATTAGACGCATATGAAACGGAACTTTAAGAGCACTTTATTAATTCAAGTCTTATGAGGTTATTCATAAACTTAGATTTGTTAAAAGTATTATGCAGAAAAGCAATAAATTTATTGAAAATTCATGTTCATTTGCGTGAACTGAAAAAGCGTGTGTGAAAATAGGGTTGACGAGGAAGAGAGACACTGTTATCTTCACGCCACTATTTTTGACGGTTGTCGCAAACTGAAGTATATTTTATTGCACGAAGGAGGAAACAGTTCGTGATAGTGGGAAATGCACTTTTAATTCCTATGGTGCATGAGCCATTTTACATTGTCGCGAACTTTTGAATGTTGCAATGTGAAATAGCCCATGCATCATGGGAGTTAGAAGCGCATTTTCTACTAGCATCAACTGTCAGTTTCTTCCTTCGTATTAAAAATATATAAGGTCCTACAATAATAAGTGGAAATAATTTCTAGGGTAGATCATGTATCGTTAACTGAACAAATTCCAGAAGAAGTAAAAATTTTTTGCTCAAATATTTTTTTTACTTCTCAGTACAAAGTGGTTCAATCAGCTGACTCAACTTCTATGGAAAGGTTAAAAAAAGTTCGCGCGGAAAAAAAAAATTTCTGTTGAATATGGTATATTAGAGACACACTATCATCTCTTAAATTTTTTTCACTTTGAATTGTAGGACCTTATACTTAAGTCATGCATGTAAACAATTTCCGGGGTCCGAGCTTTCGTGGTTTTAACTACTTCATGTTATATCTTGTCGTCAACTTTAAGTAAAATAGTCCTGTTTAATAACTAATAACCTGCCTTAATCCCTAGGATTACATGTTTTATAGCGAAATCCATCGCTTTGGATATTCTTAATATTATAAGAGTACATACCAAACTAGAACAGATCAATTAGAAACAATTTTCAAGTAAAGAAAAAGAAAGTTATAAAATAATAATAGTTATTGGCAAAAGGTTTTTTTTTTGTATGCATGAATTAAACATACCACAACTATTTGTACGCCATTCTATGGTTGAATTTGTTGGGACTGTAATAACATGCAAGATCTGATTGTTAACCCAAATTCACACAAAAATTTACGATTTACTTGATATACCAGCTAGTAATGCACACAGTGAACGCCTACTTGGGCGTTATGTGATTTGACAACGTGTGTGTTTCAGTGGGTGTGGGTGCCGGCGTGGGCGTGGCGGCGGCGACGGGACAGCCGCTGCTGGCGCCGGCCCCGATGCAGCCCTTCGTGCCGTACCCGCACGGGCACCCCGCGCCGCCGCAGCCGCAGCCCGTCTACCCGCACATGGTCTGTACACTACACTCCCTTCGTTTCCCTCTCTGTGACTTTGATGTTGTTGGCCATGCCAACTTTACTACTTTACCGGACGTACAGCCCGCGGCAAGAAACTCTAGCGGTAGAACGAAAATAGCTGCGCATGGGTACAATTGCACTTACGCATGAGTACGTATGCTCGCCCCGCGCCCCGCTTCCTCCGCCACGACACCTTAGTTTTGACTTCTGCGCATTAACCGTCATCGTTAACGTTCAACCATAGACTTTCGTGCCGCAGGCTGTATAAAGAAACGCTGAGCACGTTCATCTGCAGTAAAATTACAATCAACATCCACGTTGATGGTGTTTCTTCTATCGGAGAAAGTAAATACCTAAATCTCTGCTTATTTCGACCAACTTGTGGTCGACTGACGAAGACCACAAGTTGGTCGAAATATATATCGATCTTTATATTTTTTATTAGTTTCTATATACAGAATGACTTTTAACTTAACCCCGATAATTTAGTATTTTGTAGAAGAATACAAACTGGTTTTATTAAAACAATTCCAAATCATATTCAAAAGTATTTTTTAAAGTTGGAGCCCTTTGAAGATTTTCGTAGAATCCAAAGAAATCATGGTCACCCGAAGAGACAAGATAATTAGATCGCGCAAAGTTATTTTTATTATTGATCCCACTATTTTGGACTATATTCAACTTTTTTCGTATGGGAATGGCTAGGATAACCATAAATTTTATTTGTTCTTACATTTAAAATGTGCTCTAGTAACGTAAGATTAGCGGGGTTGTTTGAAAGTCAACCTGTATATTATCCATATAACTAGCTACATATAAAGGCTCAAGAAGTCACAAAACTAGTATTTATTTAATGAAATCTTCACTTGTAGTTCCAGCAATCGCTCTGCTCTCAACATTACATGTTATCTGTCAAGTACCTACATCGTCCCGACGTTTTTATCCGAGCAAGTCATAGTCAACACAAGTTTCACTGACGATTGTTACCTCCCAGGGTGTTGGACCCACAGCTTAACGTGCCTTCCGAAACACGCGGACCGAGCGCTAATGTGCCCCTGCCTCGTTGCTAAACTCAAGTTGGGACGTAATACTCGTCGGTGAAAGGAGGGTGTGCGAGTGTTAACTGTTTCGGTCATAGTCCACACTCGGAAACACCTCGGAGTATAATGTTGTGACATCTTTATCCCCGGCCGGGGCATGCACCATTGAGTTTTTCGGAATTTATGTTTATGTTGAACTTACCACTTGCTGAACGGTGAAGGAAAGCAACCTGCATGCGCTAAAGAACGTGTAATTGTGCCCGAAGTACGGCGATAGGGCTCACCACCCATCACGTTGGGACGTAATAATCGTCGGTAAAACGCGGGTGTACCAGGTGTAGACTGTGACTTGTATTTCATGAGTATTAGGTAAAAACACAACCACTATTTTTATGCGCAAAAGGGTATTGTAATTATTTTTTACTTCATTGTTATGGTTCTATAGGTCTGTTTATGTTTGCTATTTCTCTTTATATTTACTATTTGTGTTACGACTGTTTGGTACCTAAACAAAATAAAATTAAAAAATAAAAATGTTTGCACCGAGATAAATAGTGACCACCTTAATGGGTAGGGTAATAGTGACGTCGTGTCGTGTTGCAGGTGCGGATGTACGGCGGCATGGCGGGGTCGCACGCGCACGGCGCGATGGGCGCGCACGACGTGTACCCGTGCGCGGGCTCGCCCGCTGCCTCGCCGCTCTACCCGCCGCCGCCGCCCTCCCCCGCGCACACGCCGCACCCGCACCAGCACCCGCACCCCCACCCGCACCCGCACCCGCACCACCACTACCAGCAGCCGCCCTTCCAGGTACATCTACGAAACAAGTACCGTGATAGATCTTGAACATACTCGTACATGCTAGGGTGGCTCGAAATTTTACATTTTTAGAATTTTTTGTTGTAATGGTAGAATTACTTTGAAGCGATCTATAAATACCTTAAGGGCTTGTATTACAAATTTTGACAAAATGTACAAAAGAAATAATAATGTTTTTCTTAAATTTGATTTTTGTTTTCTCACGTGTAAAAAATTAAACAAAAATAGGGTCATCAAATTCTGTTGTGTTCCAAGGTCGTATGAAATTAAAATCTTTTAAAGATGCCTCAAATTGAGAAATTCTGTGAATTAACGAAGTAGGTCACAAAATAAATTTTTATTTAACTTTAAACATGTTAAGCACCGCGTATATCTTTCATGACATTAACCAAAATAAAATATTTATAAGTGGCCTCCAAAGTAGGGACATTTTAAGTTACGCCATATTAAATTAACTGAATTGAGATCAAAAAAACCTTGTGAAGGCGTTATAATGTTTGTTTTATAATCATAATCATTTTATTTATTGCCAGGTCACAGGCTTAAAATATGTTATATAATAACAGTAAAAGTACAGGTGACGAACTGTAGAGGCGCAGCAAACTCAAGAATAATATAATTCATAAATAACAACTTGTATAACAATCAAAAATTAATTTTAAACTAAATATAATATGATTAATTGAAATAGGCGTTACCTTGCGGAAGTCCATCACTAAGTAAAGGATATATGAATATAATTTGCAATATTCCGCTAGACAATTCTTGTCGTGCTATTCAAAATGCAGACTCGTGCACCGCCCGCCCGCCCGCATAAAAACATGCAACAAGCAAGCGATACAAGCAAAGCAATCTTAAATAACAAGCAAGAAAACTTATCGACACGTGTTTCGCCTCTGAACGAGGCATCCTCGGGATGTGTTGCTAGCCCGGCTTCTCCGCAGCAACTGATGTGTTGCTCGCCCAGCCGCTCCGCAGCAACTGATGTTGTTCGCCCGACAGCTCAGCAGCTAGTGACGAGCCGCCGACCAAAACTCGCCTTTTATACACCGGCCTGACTAGTTGTTTGGTGGGGAAAATGGGGAGACGAAAACATGCGTAACAGTGGGGTAGTGGTAAAGTTAGTTTGTTCGTTTAGTAAATCAGGGTTATTCTTGTTTTTTAGTATTTCTAATTGTTCTAACACACACATTCTTAAACCTTTTTTACAAATATGTTTTACTTCAAATGAATGGTTATCAGGCAAACTATGACCGGACTCTAATAGATGTTTTGCAAAGTGTGATTTTTCAGGATGATTATTTCTATGGGCTGAGATATGTTCTTTGTACCTAGTTTCAAAACTGCGACCTGTTTGACCTACATAGACACCGTTACAATCATTGCAAGACAATTTGTAAATACCAGACTGTTGTTTTTTATCTAATTTGTCCTTACCATTGCAAATACGCTTTATCTTATTTTTGGTTCTGAATGCAACGCGAACACCACAACGTCGAAAAATCTTCGCAACCCGTTCAGAAATTGGACCTAGATAAGTTATGCTTGTTTTATATTTCTGAACACTCGTACTTTCAGGCTGTAAAGCAGACAAACTGTTTCTAATAATGATATTCTGTTTTTTGTGGACTAATCTATCAACCATTTTTGCACTATACCCGTTATTCACAGCAATCTGATATATTATGTTGAGTTCTTTTTCAAAGTTGTCAGGACTTAGAGGCACCGTCATCAATCTGTGCACATAACAACGAAATGCTGCAAGCTTATGTTCCCAAGGGTGACAAGATGAAGATGGTATTACAGTATCGGTGTGTGTTGGCTTGCGGTATATTTGAAATTCATGTTTATTCTGTGCCCGAGTAATCGTTAAATCTAGAAAATTAAGGGAGTTTTCTTGTTCGACTTCTAATTTAAATTTTATTTTGGGGTGAATTTTGTTCAATTTGTCAACAAATACATCGAGCTGTCTACCAGTACCAGTCCAGCAAATAATGATGTCATCAACGTATCTGTAATAATACAAAATATTCGAACTACTGACAATGTGTTTGTTCTCAAAACTATCCATGAAAATATCGGCCATTAATGGACTTAAGGGTGAACCCATCGCTAAACCTTCTTTCTGCATATAGAATCTATCATTGAATTTGAAATAATTTTGACGCATGCAAACTGATGCAAGGCTAATGAGGTCATCAATTTCGTTAGTGTGAAGACGTTGTTTTTCTAGTAAATTTCTAATGACAATCAAACACTCATCGGAAGGAACATTGGTAAACAAGCTATCTACATCTAAAGATATCAACTTCGCATTAGAGGGCAAATGGACATTCTGAATTTTTGATATTAAGTCATCTTTGTTCCTAAGACAATAAATGGGCTTGAAGGCAGTTTTTTCTATCAAAATATGATTTAACCGTTTTGACAAATCATAAGCTGGAGCACCTATATAAGAGACAACCGGACGAACTGGAATATTATCTTTATGAATTTTTGGCAAACCGTACAAAGCTGGAGCTACAGGGTTCATAGGAAGTAATTTTGCTTTATAGTGAGAATTGTCTGGAAAAACAAAGGAGGTGTTGTTGACGGCTAATTTTAACTCTGCTTGAAATTTCTTAGTTGGATCTGAATTAAGAGGAACAAAGGCGTCACCCTGAATAACATCATTTACCTTTATATTATAGTTGACGTTCAGGGTGACGCCTTTGTTCCTCTTAATTCAGATCCAACTAAGAAATTTCAAGCAGAGTTAAAATTAGCCGTCAACAACACCTCCTTTGTTTTTCCAGACAATTCTCACTATAAAGCAAAATTACTTCCTATGAACCCTGTAGCTCCAGCTTTGTACGGTTTGCCAAAAATTCATAAAGATAATATTCCAGTTCGTCCGGTTGTCTCTTATATAGGTGCTCCAGCTTATGATTTGTCAAAACGGTTAAATCATATTTTGATAGAAAAAACTGCCTTCAAGCCCATTTATTGTCTTAGGAACAAAGATGACTTAATATCAAAAATTCAGAATGTCCATTTGCCCTCTAATGCGAAGTTGATATCTTTAGATGTAGATAGCTTGTTTACCAATGTTCCTTCCGATGAGTGTTTGATTGTCATTAGAAATTTACTAGAAAAACAACGTCTTCACACTAACGAAATTGATGACCTCATTAGCCTTGCATCAGTTTGCATGCGTCAAAATTATTTCAAATTCAATGATAGATTCTATATGCAGAAAGAAGGTTTAGCGATGGGTTCACCCTTAAGTCCATTAATGGCCGATATTTTCATGGATAGTTTTGAGAACAAACACATTGTCAGTAGTTCGAATATTTTGTATTATTACAGATACGTTGATGACATCATTATTTGCTGGACTGGTACTGGTAGACAGCTCGATGTATTTGTTGACAAATTGAACAAAATTCACCCCAAAATAAAATTTAAATTAGAAGTCGAACAAGAAAACTCCCTTAATTTTCTAGATTTAACGATTACTCGGGCACAGAATAAACATGAATTTCAAATATACCGCAAGCCAACACACACCGATACTGTAATACCATCTTCATCTTGTCACCCTTGGGAACATAAGCTTGCAGCATTTCGTTGTTATGTGCACAGATTGATGACGGTGCCTCTAAGTCCTGACAACTTTGAAAAAGAACTCAACATAATATATCAGATTGCTGTGAATAACGGGTATAGTGCAAAAATGGTTGATAGATTAGTCCACAAAAAACAGAATATCATTATTAGAAACAGTTTGTCTGCTTTACAGCCTGAAAGTACGAGTGTTCAGAAATATAAAACAAGCATAACTTATCTAGGTCCAATTTCTGAACGGGTTGCGAAGATTTTTCGACGTTGTGGTGTTCGCGTTGCATTCAGAACCAAAAATAAGATAAAGCGTATTTGCAATGGTAAGGACAAATTAGATAAAAAACAACAGTCTGGTATTTACAAATTGTCTTGCAATGATTGTAACGGTGTCTATGTAGGTCAAACAGGTCGCAGTTTTGAAACTAGGTACAAAGAACATATCTCAGCCCATAGAAATAATCATCCTGAAAAATCACACTTTGCAAAACATCTATTAGAGTCCGGTCATAGTTTGCCTGATAACCATTCATTTGAAGTAAAACATATTTGTAAAAAAGGTTTAAGAATGTGTGTGTTAGAACAATTAGAAATACTAAAAAACAAGAATAACCCTGATTTACTAAACGAACAAACTAACTTTACCACTACCCCACTGTTACGCATGTTTTCGTCTCCCCATTTTCCCCACCAAACAACTAGTCAGGCCGGTGTATAAAAGGCGAGTTTTGGTCGGCGGCTCGTCACTAGCTGCTGAGCTGTCGGGCGAACAACATCAGTTGCTGCGGAGCGGCTGGGCGAGCAACACATCAGTTGCTGCGGAGAAGCCGGGCTAGCAACACATCCCGAGGATGCCTCGTTCAGAGGCGAAACACGTGTCGATAAGTTTTCTTGCTTGTTATTTAAGATTGCTTTGCTTGTATCGCTTGCTTGTTGCATGTTTTTATGCGGGCGGGCGGGCGGTGCACGAGTCTGCATTTTGAATAGCACGACAAGAATTGTCTAGCGGAATATTGCAAATTATATTCATATATCCTTTACTTAAATATAATATGTACAATTTACATCCTAAAAATTAAATAAAAAATATTTTCGAGTCATTGCCGTTGGTAAGGGTGCCCAGGATGCTGGCAGCGTTACCTTGTTGGGTCGTTAAGGCGAGGAATTGATAAACATTTAATTTCAAATCGGCGCCTTAGAGGAGTGGAGTGAGGGGGACTTACTCCATACAAATATGCGCTCACGAACTAGCTTATGCCGTAAGGTCGTATGCCGCAAAACAGTATTTTTCATTTTAAATGAAAGTAATTTAATAAATCCAATCGGCCATATTCAAGTGTATTTGTAGACTTAGAAAACTTAGAGGCTTCATTCGCTTCCGTTTGTCAGTAAAATAGAAATCTCTGTTTTAAAAGAGGTTTTCTAAATATTATTTTCCCTGCTATGAAAATTAATCAATCTACTAATCTTCGGGCAAAATCATGTCAATGAAATGCTTAGTATATCTGAGAAAAATGGAGATCCATGTAGCCATTTCCAATGCGTCTCCTTGAGCTGATCTTCTGACCGAGGTAAGCTCCAGAAGCATCGACCAGGCGCGCCGACAATTCTATGAAAAGATATTTTAAAGGTCCCACGAACAGACGGCTGAACTCTGCGCTGCAAGAGGCACAGCAATTACTTGCCTCGCTCAGAGCTACACACCCTGCCCATAATGCGCGAGAAAAGTTGTAGGTTTTATAATTAACGCCCGGGCGTTTTTCAAGTTAGTAGTCCAACCTTCATAGTTTTTGTATGTATTTCCCGTATTTATTTATCAACTTGTTTGTTCGTTGCATCATTTATATATAATACTTTTCTTCCTAGATTTCTCTATTTTATGCATAATACATTTTAGTAGCCCAACCTAAATATTTTTTGTATGTATTTCCCATTCGTATATACATATTATTTTTTTATTCTAAAGATATATATTGTTAAAATTAACTTTGACTTGTAGAAAGTATACTTTATGTATCTACTTTACAAAATAAATATGTTGATTGATTGTACTTCCGTTCCTATTCATTGATATCAATGCATTTGGAAATTGTTTGACTTTAATAATTATCCAGTTAATGTTAATGAGACATACGATGTTGTTAAATTTGTGAATAGAATATACTTTAACACTGAAAAGTGAATCTCAAAATGATGTGTTTTAGTCCCGTTTAACGAGCATTCTGATCTCTGTATTTCATCTGCTAAAGCATTATGTTAAAAAAGAACAGCAGGGACTTCATAATAACGTGTTAGTTCAAACTTAACCCAGATATCGATAAAAAATGGGACAATAGTGTCGATTCGGTGTAACACGTTTTAACTTATTTGACAGGACTAAACTTAATTTAAACATTCTGTCGTCTTCTTACCATATCGAAAAGACAAAGACAGGACGCTTAATATAAGGTATTACACCGAATCTGGAAGAATGCGAGAGGGTCTTTAATGAGCATTTATAACAGTTACGTGTTGTTCTGTAGGTGCTGTGTCCGCTGATGGGCCCGGGGCAGTCGGGCCATCATCACCACCACCACGTGACGTACCTCAACCACCCGCAGCAGCAGGACGGCGGTCCGCACCCTCACCACCCGCACCTGCAGGTAACGGCACCGCCTTAAACACACGCGTTAAAGACGGTCGTCATGAGCGCAGCAACTCAGTTGTGAGCGTGACCAAATGTGATACGTGCACGCTCGATGAAACTTGCGAAGGCAATACAAAAATAGCACTGATTTTGTCGACGGCACAAAATTGAAAACAATAAGTATGTTTTAAGTGAAGACGGTCGTCATGAGCGCGGCAACTCAGTTGTGAGCGTGACCAAATGTAATACGTGCACGCTCAATGAAACTTGCGAAGGCAATACAAAAATAGCACTGGTTTTGTCGCCGGCACAAAATTGAAAACAATAAGTATGTTTTAAGTGAAGACGGTCGTCATGAGCGCGGCAACTCAGTTGTGAGCGTGACCAAATGTGATACGTACACGCTCGATGAAACTTGCGAAGGCAATACAAAAATAGCACTGGTTTTGTCGCCGGCACAAAATTGAAAACAATAAGTATGTTTTAAGTGAAGACGGTCGTCATGAGCGCGGCAACTCAGTTGTGAGCGTGACCAAATGTGATACGTACACGCTCGATGAAACTTGCGAAGGCAATACAAAAATAGCACTGGTTTTGTCGCCGGCACAAAATTGAAAACAATAAGTATGTTTTAAGTGAAGACGGTCGTCATGAGCGCGGCAACTCAGTTGTGAGCGTGACCAAATGTGATACGTACACGCTCGATGAAACTTGCGAAGGCAATACAAAAATAGCACTGGTTTTGTCGCCGGCACAAAATTGAAAACAATAAGTATGTTTTAAGTGAAGACGGTCGTCATGAGCGCGGCAACTCAGTTGTGAGCGTGACCAAATGTGATACGTACACGCTCGATGAAACTTGCGAAGGCAATACAAAAATAGCACTGGTTTTGTCGCCGGCACAAAATTGAAAACAATAAGTATGTTTTCAGTGAAGACGGTCGTCATGAGCGCGGCAACTCAGTTGTGAGCGTGACCAAATGTGATACGTACACGCTCGATGAAACTTGCGAAGGCAATACAAAAATAGCACTGGTTTTGTCGCCGGCACAAAATTGAAAACAATAAGTATGTTTTAAGTGAAGACGGTCGTCATGAGCGCGGCAACTCAGTTGTGAGCGTGACCAAATGTGATACGTACACGCTCGATGTAACTTGCGAAGGCAATACAAAAATAGCACTGGTTTTGTCGCCGGCACAAAATTGAAAACAATAAGTATGTTTTAAGTGAAGACGGTCGTCATGAGCGCGGCAACTCAGTTGTGAGCGTGACCAAATGTGATACGTACACGCTCGATGAAACTTGCGAAGGCAATACAAAAATAGCACTGGTTTTGTCGCCGGCACAAAATTGAAAACAATAAGTATGTTTTAAGTGAAAAAAAAAGTATTTTTTTTAAATTTCATCTTATAAAACGCCACAGTTTCGGTAAAAAATCGTTAAATTTACGTTTTAGGAGTTTGTTGTTCAAATTTCCCGTTTTTTTGTCCTAATTTGGCATAGATCTATATCATGTCACTGGAATCAGCCTAAAATATTATATAAGGTGACTTTAATTTATGCAGCCAAACTCATACTAGAGGCTTGGTGAGTGATCAGTAACACGGATCGATAACACTTTTTGTGAAATTCGTAAATGATTCTTTTCGTGTTCCTTACAAATGCAAGGCCAGTCCCGAGTCAATTACTATGGGACGTCAAGATTTTATTTTGCGAATTTAGCAAAAAGTGTTATCGATCCGTGTTACTGTACTGATCACTTACTAAGCCTCCAGTCATTAAACTTAAATTCATCTTGTATAGACACCTCACAATCTTGTGTTTACGTTTGCATGGCGGTTTGCGCGTGGTGGCTATCCATAGGAGTGTGAAAGAGATGGATATACGACCGAACTATAATCGATCGAATTTTTTCTCTTACGTAGTCCCCGCTTGAAAAAGGGGAACCATTTAAAGGTTTTTTGAATAGCATTAGTAAGGACCGTACTTGGATATCCAATCAATCAGACACAATGACGAATAAGGAGATGCGGTCAACATTATTACGCTCTGTTAGAGGCTGGATGTTTTAGATCGCCGTAACCATGAAATCGCGAAAATATAAACCTGCTGTTCCATACAGTTTGGTGATCTTTGATTTTCAAAATTAGCTTCATTCTTAATGTTGGTCGCATAGCCAAATCTATCTCTAGATTTTTGGCCAGTTTCGTACAGATATTCTATCACGAAGTCCGTTTGGCCATGTTTCAAACTCGCCCACCGAGTTTCCGTTAAGACTACCTATATTTTTCACGATTTAAATACAATGTATATTTTTCAGTTTGTTTCCTATACTTGTAGTATAAGACGGTATTACTTGCCAAATTTCATAGTTCTAGGTCAACGGAAAATACCCTATAAATTTAGATTCCCTTGAGAGTGTCGAAATATACTTTCTTGCAGCATTCGAGGCCGTATCTTTTTTATAATATCACTTGGAAGTACGATTTTTTCACAACTTCAAGGGACTGTAGACCTGAGTGTATGGTTTTAATTTCAACTCGATACCTCTACGATAAAGGGTTTTGACAGACAGACGGACGGACGGACGGACAGACAGACAGAGACAGACAGACGGACAACAAAGTGATCCTATAAGGGCTCCGTTTTTTCCTCTTGAGATACGAAACCCTAAAAAGTGCGTCTTCACGCACTATTACTACCATGCCCAAACGGACTTAGGGTCTGTTTCACCACCTGTTGCTAAGCGATATTCAGAACATAAGTTTAAAACGGAACAGGTTTTGTATTCGTCATGTGACACATAAACTATCAGGCACTTGATAGAATATCCGTACATTAAAATTACAGGCCAAGTTTTCTCTGCAACCCCTCATGCAATAATACGTAATGTTAACCCTCCGAATTGCAGCAAGTGTTGGTGCCGCAGCACCCCCAGCACCAGTCATCCGGCGGCAGCAGCACGCCCGGTGTGCACGCGCAGCATCCGTAACGTGCCCTCCGCGCGCCGCCCCGCACCCACCCCCGCACACACACCGTCGCACTCACCGCGCCCTCTGCCCCGCCGCCGTGCTAAGTGGCCCCGTATGTACGTCTATTGCTTCCGTTAATACGTCGCGAGTACGTTCTTTATGCTTTCAATATGACCGATTTAGAAATTGTGAAGAAGATCAATTGGCATTAGAAATTGTACAAAATTATCATCGGATTCGTAAATCGAAACACTCTCAGTTAGCTCTTAGGACAAAACGTGTCTATTACCATCGTTTAACATTTGTGGCCCATTGCTTCTGGAAAAGGGGAATAGGGTGATATAATTTGTTCCTTTGTAGGGTTTTTATCAATCGTTTGGTCACGGTGCCACTAGGTCTTGATAAAGTCAGACTTCGTTAAATTCAAGATGGCCGCCGTGATATCTTAGAAAACAACTTGGACTCGCATTTATTCGTTTCTAAAGTTATTTATCTCTCGATTAAAATAAAAAATACAACAAATTTTTCGTCATGTTAGCTTTTCAAAAATTACAGCTGCTCTGTTGAAAATCTGAATAAATAACATTTTATTATCACCCTACGATCCTACAATCACGTCTAAATTGTAGGCAGTGCACTGGTATCATATATTTTTGTTATTTCTAAGTAAACTAAGAGTAAACTTTAAGATACCAATTTGCCTTGATTTTGATTTGCTTATGGCAATAAGTACTCTGCAATAAAAACTATCATTATTTTTATGTAATTTAAGTACGTTTTAGCTTGTAAAGCACGATTGATCACATCTTCCTGTTTTAATAGAAATGTGGTAATTAACAATTCTTTGCAATATTTTGTTTAGTTCTGTCCTCTATTTTGTAAGAATTAGTGTTGCCAGCATCAAAATTAATACGAATATTGCCAGTGCACGAAAATAATTTTAAATCATACGTTAAGTCGCTTAGCACGGCGGAGTAATATAATGATGTAAAAAACTATATATTATTACTTGTTTTTTTTTTGTAAGTAAATGATTGCGAATGATTGATGATGAATGATCGTTCCTGAGTGACAACGAATGTATCAGGGATAGCTAGCTCGTAGTATAGGTAGATAATTCTCTCCCACTTTATTTGTGCGGGTTGTCGGAATTGTAAAGAACAGTAAAAATGTATATTCAGCAGAAAAATATCAAAAATATTAAATTCTTGCTGGCAAGAATGAAAAATACATTTAATTAGCAGTCTCACCGTTTCAGATGTTCTAAACCAAATTAATCTTATCCAAGCATGCTTTAAATCTGAACTTCCTATCTTACAAGTCCGACGGCTTTCCTTTAATTGTCGACAGACGAAAAGTGGTTCATCCATTACATGTATTTATTTAGTGCTATCTAGGTAAACTTTAAACTGACTCTGATATTCAATTGATTTCAAGTGTCGAACGACACGAAGTAGAAATCGTACTTGGTCTAATCTATTCCTTCAAAGGTACCTGCTGTAAAAATTGTAAAATTTTAAAACGTTTTAAGATTAATTTATCAAAACTGGAGTCCAGAATGCATTATTTTGACATCCTGTGAATTAGATTTTTCTGAAATAAAAACAACAAAAGGTTTCTAGCATTATTTGAAACGGCCAAGTGTTTTCGTGCGTTTCGGATCTGAATTTTGTTTTCGCTTTGTTTTAAAGCAATTCTAGTTCTTTTGGTGTACTAGAGAACTACTGGTACCTACTAGTTTCTTTTCTGCTTTTCAAAAATAATAGTTTTATAAATACCGTAACACAAACGGTAGTTGTTTTCGTCAAAACCCTTTTCGAGGTATCAGGGGATAGAAAATGGGAAGTTGGTCATAACTAAATTGGTCTCGAGTCGTGCGATAGATTCATTTCGTAATGTTCCACAAAAATTTATTTATTGATTAGAATATTTTGTAAACAAATTATTTTGTTTTTATAGTTATCTTGTTTATGTAATATTTTTCGAATTATGGACATTCATGTACAGTGCAGAAGGTGAGACTGGAGAATTGCGATTGTGTGCGTGCACACCATTAACATTGTGGAAAACAACTCTTATAGCAGATCAAGCAAGGTCTATTTTTGAAAAATCATGGAAACAAAATATACATCGTAACAAAAGAAGAATAATATAAAAGTCAAACCATATTTTTTTTAAACAGACCTTGCCTGCACTGCTATAAGAGTTGTTTTCCACAATGTCAATGCTGTGCACGCACACAATCGCAATTCTCCAGTCTCACCTTCTGCACTATATTGGTTTATCTATCTTTTGCTCATTGTATGTCCAAGCTCAATGTTGACATTACTATTTAATGAAAACAAAGTATGACACCGTTATTTTGTTTATAAATATTGTGATCTTTAAATATTGAGCGGTATTTGTTTTCGGGCACAAACATAATAGCGTTTGTGACCATTCGACTTTTAGCATTATTGTTTGATTTCTTTAATACCGCGTTATGATGATTTAGCTATACTTTTAATGAACACTGCCTTTTAGGACATACCTTTTATTTGTGCTGCGTAAGAGATGTTTAAATAAACGAGGAATTATAAATAACCATAATCCGGTGCGTATATAGTAAAAGCGAGTAGATATGTATGACAATAAAAAAACAAATTGAGTAAAGCTAGGCTAGGGAACTGGAGTCTTTCTTACGAATGAATATTTAAAGTATAAGTTTGTTTTCGTATTAATTTTTGATTGTATTTATCGTAATTACTGGGTTCTGTTTTATTTTTTTCGGGGTTCCGCACCTTTAAAATCCTTCTCTGATAATTTTGGGATGGCTTCTCTACGACACAAAACACAAGAGTCGATAGAGTTGTGACAGTGTTACAGAATCAACGATATAAGTAAATTATGTTATTTCGAAATCATAATAAAATAAATCGCCCATGGTTATTATGTTATTTGCAATGGGAATATTTCATCGCTAGCATGAAATCAGTTGCGCATGTTTTGGCTTATGTATCGGCAATAGAGACGTTATGTAGTATATGTATATAATATAACGTGGGAACAAGGGGAGCTAAGTCCATGACCTCCCCGCGGTGCTCCCCGGGTGACGCCAATGGTGGACAAGTGACACTATTTACATTTTATTTTCTTTGTTTGCACATCGATCTATATCGTGCACGATGTGGCAACGTTGCAACTTATTTCTCTCCGATTGAGACACATCTTCAACGTCCTGAGTCGAGATCCGCCTCAGCCGAATTTGAACATTCTCGGCGTCTCCTTTTTTCCGGCCACATGGCCAACAACATCAAAGTCGCAAGAAAAGCGTTGCAACTTTGTTATTCGCAATAGCTGTGGATGTGACGATAAGGATACACGTGCGAAGTACCTAAATGCCTACGATATGGGTCGGCTGCGTGCGAGACACTGCCATTATTCTTTAGGAAATTTCCTTTGACGTTGTAGCGTGTTCAATATTTTCGTTTTTCGTGAAAAAGAAACCCCTACGATCATTTTTCTTTGTTTACGAACAATGTAATATAGTTAGCGAAGATTTTCGCGTTTGTAGATGCGAAACATAGTAATTAAAAGCGGATTCATATAGGTTTTTAGATATTAAAGAGTATCCTCGGTGAAAATTTCAAGGTAGCTTCTGAAGTTTTGATCCCGTATACACTCGGTCTTATATTTAAAGTTACAGACAGCCTTTACAACGTAAATCGAAGCCTTGACACGCGAGGAGTGAAGGACGTAGTATTTACAATGTATAAAATTAATGCAAACGACTTAATATACCTTCGCATATTGTATATTCGCCGTTTGTGTCCATACAGAAAACAATATAAGCCTAAAGTAGTTGTAAATATGTAAATTTTTAACGTTATATAGACGGGAATGCTCCCAATGCGCCTTCTTTTATGATTTTGTGATGTAAAAAAAACATTTTCGATTAAACTTTTAAGAGTCAAAAAAATCACAAAAAAAAACGTAAATGAAGAGGCCTAAGATTCGTACCATGTTCATGACGATTAGACGATATAAATTGTAGATTTTGAAACTTCGGGAACGCGGTGCGAGTCTGTTATTGTTTGTTTTCCTGAAATTGTTTTGATTGAAATTTTATTTTAGCGTGTGAGTGCGACCGCCTGGTGTTTTTGTTAATGTGAGAAAGAGTAAATATTATGTGCGTGTGTTGATTGTTTACGCCATACTATATGATTATAAATAGTGCTCTATCGATATTATTTCTCTCGTCACAACACTATTTGTGATGTTTTGTTTTTCTTATGGTTTCTCTTGAGGAGAACTTGTCATCTTTTTCAAAATTGCCGCACAAACTTATCTGTGGACATTAAACCTTATATGTCAAACTATTTAAATTCCCTTTTCATTTCAAAACGATTCACGGATAAGTTTGTGCTTGTGTATTTACGAATATGAAGTTCCTTTAACAATCTGTTTGTATCTTGGGTTGTGGTATTATAATGAAATATTTATATGTATATAGTTTTTGTGTCAATCGTAGTTACATACGAAACGCAATGTTTGAACCAGATATATATACATTTATTTCAAAATTTGTAAAATTACTGTATAAATCGTTTGGTATCCGTTATACCATAATTTCGTTTGAATTTCAAAATGACTTGGTGAGCTCAATTTATTTATATGGTAAGCCACCATTGAAGCAAAATGTATATTCAAGTTACTCATATTTGCGTTTTGACCAAATACATAACAAAATCGATATGTTTCCATAATGCAATTAAACGATGAAAATATTTTCCTTGTGCCTTGAAAATATTCAGGACATCAGTTTGCTGATACAGTATGTATTTAATTCAAGGTTTTTATTTCTCTTTTTTGTTTGAAATAAGATAATATTTAAATTTCAAAGATTTTTATTCTTGATTATTTTTTGCTGCACTATTTTTTTCGTCTACATTTGTTTACAAATTTCAGAATTTCCTTAATATTTTCAAGTGTAAGTCAGCGGCAAACTCATTCTCCAACAAAATATCATTCGAAATCAAACCGTGGCATCTTGAATATAGAAACTAAAATCTCATGTCGAGAGCAGCTCATGCGTCACTAGCGGCGATCCGTGAGTGTCGTGTACGCATTCGTGTTTGCGCGCGCAATGGTAACCTATTTATATATAGAATATATAAATTGCCTTATACATGTGTGAATTGCCCTATAAAGGGAGCCCGAGTATATGGAAAGAACATAATTATCCCAATGCTATAGATTTTCAATTATTTATCATACGATAATGATAAATCTATATTTGGGACTTCATAATTCTAGTTCATGATATGAAATATTGTGAATACTATTGGTTAAGCTAATTTTAAATTGGTTAAATTAAGTTTATCCAATATGGGAGTCGAATTCCTATAAATGACTAGCATTATGAAAGGGATAAGTGTGTTAAGACTGAGGTACAGTTGTATGAAAAGCTAAGCGAGTTAGCTGTAAAAGTGTAATGATGCGATGGGTTTTTATACGGGGAGCCTAAGAACTCAATTCTTAGAAACTAATTTATATAAAAACAAGGAAATCGATATGCTTTTCGCATATTAATGCTTCAATTTTGAATTTGTAAAACCGGTGCGGAATGTGGCTCAGTCGATGGATCGTCTGAAACGATCGATTGTACATTCCGCGTCGGTTCCATTGATTACAAGCTTTGGTATATTTGTCAAATTTGTTTGTTGCGAGTTATCGCATCCAGTCTGTGCCAAACGATAATGGCATTGCTCCTGTATTGTTTTGTGACACGCAACACCTGGTGTCTTCACATATTTTTCAATAAAAAAGTTAAAAAAATGTGTTTTAAACACAACATTTGAGTGTTTTATTTTCGTTTTCCTTTACTAGACAGAACATTTCAAGGCAATGAGACAACCCCTATTATTTTAACGGGCGCATCTTTCAAATCGATACTTCGATGCATTTCATTGTTCCATCATGTCAACTTGAAAAAAATAAATAAACGGTGTACGGCAGGTCTAGGACTATTACTTAAACCAGTGTTATGTTCATGAATTCGTGATGTTCAATTCATTAAATGTAAAGAATTCTGCCGAAATAAAAGTTGTCTAATAAACCATAAATGTCTAGAAGTATGGAGAAATGAGATATTTGCTTTATTGTTACACAGCTACACTTGCTTGTTGTACACGAGTTAGCACGTAAACGTTAATAGCATGAATTGGAACGCAACACAAATTTTGACGGCACATTGGCCAATCACAGCCGTCGTACATCTCAGATTGTAATATGGCACATTCATAATACGTTCAAAACCGGTTATTGAATTAATTTTTCAAAAAAAAACTTACTTTTCCCTGGACTAAAAAAATCATGCAATTTTTTTCAAGACAGCTTTTTGCGGTTTGTGATATGCACGTATTTTTATTTCTTGAACATGCCGTTAATACAAGAAAATTGCGGGTTGCCAGCTGCCATGATCCTTTAAAAACCAAAAATGCTGAACATACTATAAATTTATTGCATAAATACGTATACGTACAACAGATGTTACATATTGTACCTATCGTTACTGCGCATGGGCACGCCACCGTTTTAGTACAAAATTTGATAATCATTTTCTCTGTTGTTTATCGTTATGGACCAAAGTATAAGACCTCTATCATCTGGTACTGATATTTTAAAAAGCACCATTGTGCCATAATTTTGATACTTTTAATACGAGAAAGAACATAGAAACGGGTTATCAAATTTTGTACTAATAAAAAGGTGGCATGCCCATATGCCTTAAATAAATTTTTACATGGAAATTTGATTAATCACAGAATATTTAAACAGGTATAAAAGTAGTAACAATTAAAATAAATAACTAATCTAAACGCAACGCATTCAAAATTTGGAGTAGTAAATATAAGTCGATCATACAACTACCATACAAAACAAACAATACCATCCTTAAGCAGTTCATACTAAAGAATATTTACAATGATAAGAGGGCATCGGGCTTTTTTGAAATAATAAGTGAGTTCGTTTGATCCCTTGCTATATCGTTATTAGGTACTTAAGGTTTAGTTACTCAATTAATATGCAAGATGTTTAAGGATTCACTCCATAAATCATACACTTCAGAAACACGATTACTTGTAGTCTTCTCTATAGAAAAAAATCCAAAGTTATCTTCAAAAAAACCGGACCAGTGCGAGTCGGACTTGCCCACCGAGGGTTCCGTTAAAGACTATGTATTTTTGTGATTTCATGACAAATGTATACTTTTGAGATTTTTTCCCATACCTACCCGTATTATTACTTGTCAAATTTCATAGTTCTAGTAGGTCAACAGAAAATACTCTGTAAATTTTGACTCCCTTGAGAGTGTCGAAATAGACGTTTTTCGCGACAAAAACGGCTGTATCTTTTTTTTACGTTTACTTGGAAGTTTGATTTTTTTACAGCTTCAAGATAATGTAGACCTGAGTATTTGGTTTTAATTTTAAAATAAACCCTTAATACGGCGTAAATACTTCACGAAAGGCCATCAGTTTTTCATCATGTTTTTGATAACGCATACACTTGACATTTTAAAAATGTGTTTGTTTTAACAATACGAAGGAAATACCAAAATTCTCTCGCGTTCCGCCCATCCTAGCCGAAGCCGCCTTGCTTCACCCCCTACAGTCCTGCTTCGGCTGTCAGACGGGGAGCCTGTATTGCTGCGTCGCCAGAAACTCTGTGCCCCTTAATCTAACCTTAACAGCGAAATTAAACAACATTTTTGATGTGCCTCGTGTGCGTCCTATGCACGCCTTGCATCGCCGACTTGACTTCCTCCAAGAACGACTGAGAATTGTGCACCGTTGTGCCCCCCAAAACCACTCTAACACCCGGCCAGTTCTGGTTGACCTGCTGTATGCACAGGGCCTCTTCGTAAGTGGCGCCACCTACAATGAACACGATAACGTCTTGCGGTTTCCGTCCGAAGCCGTCGTCGCCGCCCAGCGTCGGATAGAGATTCTCTCGCAGCTTCCCTTTGAGGAGGTCTTCGATTGTGTCCTTCAACAGGGGCGTGTGCTGCGTGTAGATGTTCTCCACGCCGCTGAGACCCTGCCGAATTAAATGGGTTGGTTGACAAATTGCAGTGAGCCTAGCAACGGACTGGAGAGAAAGGTGCCTAAAATGACAACATTCTGTCTAACGCGGTCATATGAATGAACCACACAACCAAGGCCCTCTATTTTGTCATCACAAAAACGGAATACCAGTAATATGCTTTCAAAAACGCTTCAGGAATTTATAACTAGTATGAATAGACCTTGATATAAACCATGGCCGCTGTTGTATCCTCTCATTAACACACTATCTTCGTAGATAAAAGCAATGTCTATCACTATAATCCTACATCGGTTGTGTGGTTGGTCTAAGCTGACGATGCATCCAAGGCGTCCAAAGTCTATTGATACGGGCTACTGCAATTTTAACCCCTGGTTTACAGTTTCTCTTGATAAAAACAGTTGTACTATTTCACTCAATAACTCGCAACAGTATTTATATTCGCCTTACATTATCAAGGGTTAATTTTTCACCAAACAAGCGCAAACGATCGCAAGTATTAATCGTTTCCAGTTTCTTCGTGGACAGACTGCGGCTGAAACCAACCTTACGACTGAATCCAAACGACTGACCTTGAAAAACCTCTTTGTGATATTGACGGCGTCGTGCAGTCCGAACAGGTCCGTCTGTCTAGCGTGCGCGCCGCCGTACTCGAGCACGTCTAACACGCGCGCGATCAGCTCGTCCGGCGTCTTGCGCGCCTTCAGCGTCTCCAGGAGACCCTGAGAGTTCAGGCGAGAAGTTTGTTACAAATGGCGTGGCGGTTGCTTGTCAGCTTAAAATGCACAAACTCAGAAAGTAGAATGAGTTCTTTCGCACGATTGTGAAAACATGAAGATATCTTCTTACCCATTTAATTTAATCGTCTTCACTATATACAACCGTGCAACGCGATGACGTTGGAGATTCAATTTAATCTTGTTTTAGAGTCATGGTACGGACAGGTAAGGTCTTCTACACTAGGGGGGGGGGGGGGGGGGTCTGGAGGGCTGTTAGAGGACTCAAAAAATAATTCACACTACTGTTATGATAATTTACTACTTATGTATGTATATTACGGTCTTGAATTTACTCACTACAGTCAGCTACATTAAAAATGTTTCCGGATCCGTCACTGCATGTACACACAGGCATACAGTACAACAAGAGGCTCTTTTGGTGTAAGGTTCGCGGCCACAATTTGAAACTAACGCCACTAAACCCTTGTTCCAACTGCGCCGCCCTATCAATGTCATCCACGCGCCCTGTCGCACTGCATATTGAACTAGACATTGCAAATTGACCACCCTTGATGTCTGTGTACACAACGCCTCGGCCACGACTACAAGCATTGCGCGGCGCTCTCTTGCGCTGAAGCGAGAAGCTCCGCAAGAAGCAAGTGGCCGAGGGGTAATGAGATGTCCGTACCTGCGCGCCGCAGCTGGCATGCTTCTCGTACCGCAGCGCGTACAGAGCGACGAGCTTAGCCGCGTCCAGGTGACGCAGCGACTCGTTCGAGATTAGCTTCTTCAGTCGCTGCCGGGGAGAATAGGAACACTCATTACATTCATAAAGGTTAAAACAATGTGGAAGTGGGTGCATTATAGGAAACTGACGATAAACTACCAAGTAACCAACAGCATCTAGGCACAAGAGAATACAGGCTGACAGACAGACGCTCATGCACAGGGTCAAGGAGAGAATTTAATGGGGTGGTCTCTGTTAGGTTGATTTTGTACAGAAAATTAGGTAGAATGAAATATTTTCAACCATTTAAAAATAAAGTTTATAAAAAAGATAAAGCTAAAAGATAAGTTTATATATAAGATATTATCCGAAATAAATTATTTTGATTTGATTTGAAAGCCTCTACCCGCAGCCTCGCCGGCGTGGAAGTGTCTATCAATCAATTTAACCTTTAAAACTTGCAGACTGTTTTCGGTTTTGCAGTTATTCTATCGACACCTCATACAGCATATACATTATGTTGACCAGAGTCACTACGATGATAACAAAGAGAACCGCATCCAAATCCGTCAAGTGGTAGTTAAAACGAAATATACAGACCGATAAAAAATTTAGTTTTTGCCTCAGTATAATAACTCACAATCATCACATAATTCATTAAAAATTTCGCAAAAATATTCACAGATACGAGTTTTTTACTACTTTATTATAAGTGTAGATAATAATAAATTATAGGCAGCTAAAGCACATGTTCGGTTTAAAAGCGTTCGGAACGCGCAAGTATGTGTCAGATTCTATTTTATTGAGATGGCAACACGGGTTGTAACAAAGTGAAATGTCAAAGTTGTTTTTTCCGGTTTACTGTCAATTTTGGTCTCAGGGAGATATGTGTTAAAAAATGGATTCAACCAGTGTTGAAGTAATTATTATGTATTTCAACGAAATAAACAGTGGAAAAGTGGTAAAATAACCCAATTAATGAGCATTAATTGCGAGCTAAATTGTGTGTCCGAACAGTCTCGGGAATCGGTCGCCGGTGGAAAGTGATGTGTTTGGATTTTCATTAACACGATTGACGGAAATCGTGGTAGAGGTCTGGGTCGAGCTAGCTCTGGGTTAGGGGTTGAGTTTAGAGAATTCCTCCGGAAGCTGCTGGCGGGGCCAGTAGTTTGTCGAAGACCTGTGACGCGCCAGACCGACGAGAGGACAACGCTGTCTGCCCAGACACCAAGATTGAGTCTGGTGGTCTGTATCCAGCGCAGAAGTTCAAGAAGTAAGGCTGCATCCGAATGTGAGTCTTTGAACCATTTACCCTTCAGAAAGGAATTTTAGTATATAAGAACCCCCTTTGTATGGGAAGCCCCTTTCTGACAGGTTTTAACCTCCTTATAATATTCAAATGGGTCCAGCACGCGAGGTTTAAACCATATCTGTGGAGAGGGGGGCTTTTCACATACAATTTTCTGGTAGCATAGCGCGGTTAAGTTGTTTAGTATCGGATATTAAACAACCCCGGACCAAGATATTCTGTTTATATAAGCCGAACCGATATAGTAGCTCCGTTGGTCTTATAAGATAATTTGTGAATCATACTTTGTTTTAGGTAGGTAGTTTGGAACTTTGTAACCTAAAGCGAGATCAAATAGAATATTTTGTTATTTCTTATACTACAGTACTCGGACTGTGTACATATATGAATAGGTTTATGTAAGCTGGAAGGATATTTGCACAGCTCCTTTAGCTTTAGGTATTGTATTATATGTTGTATTGTGGATAAACATATAACTTTATAAGCGCGGTTAAGCCTAGTGAACCCGGCGACAAAACTATAATAGTTTGTAAATTCATACAGCATAACCATTGCTAGCAAGCGAAGCGGCTTAATTATTAGTTATATAGTTGTTGAAAGCCTCGGCTTATATAAATTACAAAGTACATAGCAGGGCTAATGTGTAATGTGTATTTTTTGGTTAGTGAATCATATTAACTAAGCGAGCGCTTAGGTATAATATTATAACAACGTACATAGGTTATGTTACAACTTGGAATTGTTAAATTTGTTTGTTTTGGAGTATGTTTAGTCTTTAACAAGTGTTTAATGTGATTACATACTTTCAGAAGCCAATTACCTTTGGATATACTGTTAGTTAGTGCTACAGTTTGGTTTATATTGTTTATTTTGAATGAAAACTTCTTGACACTTGCGATTGAGGCTTGGACATAGTTGTTTGTCAAAAGTGTAGCATAAATGTAACTAACTGGTTTATGTTGTATGGATTATATATATATAGCAGCAGAAACGGTCTGTCTGTCTGTTCATAAAGTTATGATATTGTGTTTATTTGAAAATGTTTGAGTGATATATAGCAACAGAAAAGGTCTGTCTGTTTGTTCATAAAGTTATGATATTGTGTTTGTTTGTACACATTTGAGTATTAAAAATTGGTTTTGGTTGAACTCGCATAATTGAACAACAGGGTTGTATTGTGTATTAATGTACTGAAATTAACATACTGACTAGAGTCTAGTATATTTGGGTCTACAATATTATTGTATACGGGGACGTTTGTGATTCGTGCCAGAGTTAGTTCGGTTTTTAATTGTTGGTATTTTCTTTGATTTCCCGGTCTACAATGTCGAGGACTTCTCCGAGGAACATCTTGGCCAGCCAGCTGCGCTGGTTTGTCAGCGTTCAAGGCTTGTTGGCTCGAGCTGATCGGGGCGATGCAGTCCTGGAGCGGTACTCACAGATGGAGCATCGCCTCGAGAAAGCTGAGCAGGCGCTCATCGAGCTGTTGGACCAGGAGCTGCCACCGGAGGTAATGGCTAGCCCTAATAATGACATGGATCAAATTATGGATATTTATAATGAGGTCACACAGGTCGCCTGTCAGATTAAAAAGCGACAGTCAGGTGTTTCGAGCACACCTGATGTAAGACATGCAGCGCAAGGTACATCGTTGCACAGTAGGCTCCCTACTTTGGAGTTGGGACATTTTGATGGTGCCATGGAGCTGTGGGTGGCATATAAGAATATGTTCACCTCGTTGGTTGACAGTAGGCAGGATTTAACCAACGCACAAAAGATGGCATATTTGATGTCCACTTTAGAAAGTGAGGCAAAGAGCTTAGTGCAACATTTAAGAGTAGAGGACGATTCTTATAGCATAGCGTGGGAACTATTAAATAATAGATATCAGAATGTCCGTCTGTTGGCCGATGCTCATACGAGCCAATTGTTAAGTTTGCCTAGGGTAGGTAATAAGGCTCAAATTCGAACGCAGTTACTGACCCCGGTTACAGTAGCCTGTAACGCGTTAAAAATGTTAGGTTTGCCCGTGGATGAGTGGTCGTTCTTGTTGGTACACATTATTTTGGGTAAGTTACCGTCTGATACTCGTTCACGTTTCGAACGTGAGACCGCGGAAAGGGAGGACAAGGCTCTTCCTACTTTCGCTGATTTGATGAAGTTTTTAGAATTTGAGGCTAGGGCCGTGGAATCTTCATCGACTTCGGAGGTGGCGCCACCTACCGGGAGTTTCAGGGAACCTGCCGGTAATTCGGGGCGAAGGGGGCCAC
This sequence comes from Ypsolopha scabrella, assembly GCA_910592155.1. Classification (NCBI taxonomy): domain Eukaryota; kingdom Metazoa; phylum Arthropoda; class Insecta; order Lepidoptera; family Ypsolophidae; genus Ypsolopha; species Ypsolopha scabrella. Next base: position 21,890,709 of record OU342980.1, read on the forward strand.
AGGGAGTGCAACCGCTTCGGGGACGCGTTGCTGCACGTCTGGCTGCACTGGCCGCTGTGGCTGAGAGCCCAAATTGCCACCAGTGTGGACGCCCAGGACACGCGTTATCGCAGTGCCATGATTTTGCTGCATTACCGGCAGTGGACAGACGGCGATTAGTTAAAATTAATAGACTGTGCTATTTTTGTTTAGAGGACCACTTAGCGCGCGAGTGCTCCAGACAGCGAATGTGTAGAGAATGTGGCCGGCCACATAATGATTTAAGTTGTGCGAACAGGTCTGGAGCCTACGGTCACGCCACGAGCGGGGGAGCCGCGGCGCAGTCCACCTATCAGTCACGTCCGTCGAGTGGCCCCTCTCAAGGACGAGGAGCGCACCCGTCAGAGAGTGGAGAGAGCCCTCGCGTGAGTCGTGCTCAGTTTGATAGTGGTGTGAATCGTGCGCCTGCGGTACGAGGCTATATTGCGGACCCGGGTGGGGGACCCCTCATGGGGGGGGGGTTCAACGGGTCAGGGCCGCACTCAGGATATTAGGAGTGGACCCCATGCTTCCGCGACAGCGGGCCCGAGTAGGGACCCACCGAGGGGGGGGGGGGCTCCACGGGCGGGGGCCCCACTCAAGGTTGTATGAGTGGACCCCAGTTTGCCGAACCAGTGCCTGCGCCCACTGTAGGACAGTATAGCAGGGCGGAGCCACAGCGATACTCTCCGCCGATACACGAGTATCCGCGGTTAGAATATCACCCGCCTTATTCGAGATATGGTAGGGCAGCGGGTTACGCACCACCTCGGATGGCATTGTGTATCCGCTCACCATATATAGGGCAATGGATGCACCCTGGATTGGAGGGGCCGGGCCCCCAATAATTTGTCTGCCCCTGTACCGGTGCGGAGCCGAGGACAGTTCTTCGGCCCACCATATTAGTTAGTAGTTGGGGCCCCCCGGGGGGAGATTCAGTTAGAGTAAGGACCACTGTTGAATTTCGGGACGTGTATGCATGATCGGATAGTCAGGTTGCGCGAGCATGGCTACGCGCATCCCCACGTACTTTAGAGATTTTTGTAGGAAACCGGGTTTCACAAATTCAGAATATAGTTATTCATATTAAATTGGAGGCACGTCCCAGGTGAATGTAATCCTGCAGAGTGCGCATCTAGGGGCTGCACAGCGCCGGAGTTGGTGTCGCATCATCTATAGTGGGGGCCGGAGTGGTTTAAAGAAACAGATTTCTTGGCCTGTCCAGCAGTTGGATAGGACACCCCAGATTTTACCCGGGTTGCGTGTGCATGCTCTAGTTCTAGGGACCAAACTAATTCCTGATTGGACGCCGTGAGTTGGGTCACCGTGCGTTGAGACGCTGGGGCGTCGCGACGGTGGCATCGGCACGGTGTGAGTCGGGTCGGAGCACGCAAGTCGCCATCCTTTGTTGTTACCCAAGGAGGGCCTTTGATGAGGCGTTTGCTGTCCGACCGACATGTTTGTAACTCACACGCGGGATGAAACGTGTTATTGGCGATTTTACAGCGAGAGTTTTGGATTTTGTCAACTTGCCGGGTAATTCGCAATGTTCTCTTCTCCTGTGTTTCTTGTTACAGGCTGCGAGCCTTGTCGATGCAGCCGCAGATAGGAGATCTGCCAGCTGATGGGATCACACAGTCGAGACCTTTTGATGGAGTGGCTACGGACGTGGGGGGACCGTTCCTCGTCCGAACGTCTAGCCTTCGCAACGCTCGGATTGTTAAGGCGTACCTGTGAGTATTCGTGTGTCTGTCCACCAAGGCCGTCCACTTGGGATTAGAGTCCTCGTTGTCCGTGGAGGCCTTCGTCGTTGCATTAGACCGATTAGTATCGCGTAGAGGTTTGCTTTTTAATTAGTTCAGACAACGGCACGAATTACAAGGGTACCGCAAATTACTTGAAAAGATGTATACATTTTAGAAGATAATTGTATTTAGTTAAGTCATGGTTATTATGTGAAATCGGCCAAGACCCACCTCCGCCGCGTCATTGGGGATGTAATCTTATTGAAAGATGCGAATTTGGAATTCTTGGTATTGGCGACGTGGTCGCATTATTAAGTTGATAATTGGCGGGGATGAGACTCCTCGCGCCGCTGAGGTGATTGGTCGAAGGTTTGATTCTGTGACGAGCCTTGGCGACTCTCTCCCGGCTCCCAGTTGAGTAAGCTAGCGGTCTGATAAGGATAACAGCCCGGAGCGGGGGATTGTTCGGTTTAAAAGCGTTCGGAACGCGCAAGTATGTGTCAGATTCTATTTTATTGAGATGGCAACACGGGTTGTAACAAAGTGAAATGTCAAAGTTGTTTTTTCCGGTTTACTGTCAATTTTGGTCTCAGGGAGATATGTGTTAAAAAATGGATTCAACCAGTGTTGAAGTAATTATTATGTATTTCAACGAAATAAACAGTGGAAAAGTGGTAAAATAACCCAATTAATGAGCATTAATTGCGAGCTAAATTGTGTGTCCGAACAGTCTCGGGAATCGGTCGCCGGTGGAAAGTGATGTGTTTGGATTTTCATTAACACGATTCACGGAAATCGTGGTAGAGGTCTGGGTCGAGCTAGCTCTGGGTTAGGGGTTGAGTTTAGAGAATTCCTCCGGAAGCTGCTGGCGGGGCCAGTAGTTTGTCGAAGACCTGTGACGCGCCAGACCGACGAGAGGACAACGCTGTCTGCCCAGACACCAAGATTGAGTCTGGTGGTCTGTATCCAGCGCAGAAGTTCAAGAAGTAAGGCTGCATCCGAATGTGAGTCTTTGAACCATTTACCCTTCAGAAAGGAATTTTAGTATATAAGAACCCCCTTTGTATGGGAAGCCCCTTTCTGACAGGTTTTAACCTCCTTATAATATTCAAATGGGTCCAGCACGCGAGGTTTAAACCATATCTGTGGAGAGGGGGGCTTTTCACATACAGCACACAATAAATACATACATAGAAGGCATGCTCCACGATTCCGGGCACACGCACACATAGACGATCGCGGTAGATTTCTGCATTGGGCATTCGACCGAATCCTACCCAGATCATCGTACGTACGCGTCTATGTGTGCGTGCGCCCGGAATCGCTGGTTATATGGAGCTGGCCTTCTGTATGTATTTATTTTGTGGCTAAAGTAAGACTGCAAAGGCAAAATTGACGGTGCTTAATGGAGTGTTTGCTTCTTCCTACTCCAGACCCCTAAGGCTGTAAGTGTAGCGCAATGTAACATCATGCTTTTGAAGTGAGCAAAATCTATGCGACCCTAAACTCAGATCCCTTTAAAGAAAAAATAAAGAGGTACCTACTTTTTGGGGAAACGCTCATCCTATGAGGTCTTATTGACAGGCGCCATTGTGCGCCACCATCCATCCATCAACCTGTTTCGTCCACTGCTGTACATAGACCGTTCCAAGATGTCCTCCTGGAAGAAATGCCCATACTCACACACGCTGCGTAGGCGGGTTGGTGAGCGCGGTGCCGAAATCCTTGCATCAGTGACGCCGCTGCCCGTCACCAGTCTGTTTTATATAACGCTGGCAATATAGGGGATGGATATGTTACCGGCCAAACCCGATTTTAAGACAAACTAGTTTACATCATCATTCAAAGTAGGTGCGACGACAAGCGGAGCGAGGAGGAGCGGGTTAGGTTGCTTGTGAATATAAATTCAGGAGCCCAGTCTCAAGTTCTTACCATATTATTTTCGAAAAGGCTACAGCACCGTGGACCACATTCACACGCTAAGGCAGGTTATACAGAAAACTCAAGAGTATAATCAGTCTTTATTCTAGCGTTTGTGGACTACGAGAAAGCCTTCGAAACTTGGTCTGTTCTGTAGTCTTTGCAGCGATGCAAAGTTGACTGGCGTTACGTGGAGTTGTTGAAATGTCTGTATGACTCCGTTACGATGTCCGTCCAAGTACAGGGTGTACAAACAAGACCGATACATCTTCAGCGCGGCGTGAGACAGGGAGATGTTATTTCTCCAAAACTGTTTACCGCCGCGCTGGAGGACGTCTTTAAAACACTAGACTGGAATGGACGAGGCATAAACGTAAACGGAGAGTACATTTCACATCTTCGCTTTGCCGATGACATCGTTATAATGGCGGAATCGCTGCAGGAACTAGAGGAAATGATGCGCGGCCTTGGCGGTTCTTCGAGACGAGTGGGCCTGCGGATGAATTTGGATAAGACTAAGGTCATGTCCAACTGTCATTATTGTCAAGGGCCAATAACCGTCGACAATGTCAGCATCGAAGTTGTTCAAAAACATGTTTATCTGGGTCAAGTCAAACAGCTAGGTCAACAGTTGGGCCTAGGAAAAACTGGTTTGTCCTAAAATCGGGTTCGGCCGGTAACAATTATACCGCCATCGACCGGCCCTAATAGGCATGGTGGGCCAAATCGCAAAAATGTTCACACGCTTTGCTTTTCATACGCCTCTGTTTATCGCGTCATAAATGCCGTGATTCTATTCCATAGAGTATAACTCCTAAAAGGACACGTAGAAGATGTTATGAATACGGACAAAAGGCTTGTATTTTTAAAACTTGATACGTTTCTTCATAAAAATCACCCGCTTTGGCCTTCGCAAATTGTCGCATGTGTGAGAATCGCCGTCCTGGTGGTGCCTGTTTGCGAGCTGTCCTCTTACTCTTCTCCGAATAACTTCGGGGGGTTTGCGAGTAAGATGGTGGTACCTCCACAGTCGAGCCCGGCACCAGCTACATACAGCACGCATAATGACATACAAATAACTTGCAGGCATCGAGTTACTCCAATGGTACAGGCATTACCTGTAAATGTTTGGTGTGGTCGCTCTGGCAGGCGATCTCTTGTTCGAGCTCGGAGACCTCCAGCAGATGGTGTTTGGTGACGCAGGAGGACAGCTCTCCCACCACCGTGACATGCTTCGTCACTGTGCCGGACATTTTCTGTAACGACACCGGAATGACCATTACAAGGCCGCTCTTTGCTGTGCTGCTTCCGGCGGGCCTATCATGTAACTTAGTTATCATCTGGTTGCTAAACACTAAAAACATAGACAAAAACTGAACTATTAAAATTGAACTGTGTCGTCACTTTAAACACTAACGTATCCTTAGATAATTGGAATTTGAGAGTATAGATATAGCTATGTTTTTGACGTTTGGCAAACAGTTAGCAACCGACTTAACGATACTTAATCTAGGGGAAGTAGAAATAAATAAAACGTTTTAGAAGAAGTTTTTTCAGATTTGTAACTAAGGACACGAATGAAAAAAAAATTATTCTAGTGCCCATAACACGACTCAGTAAAAACAATATACAGATAATGTAATAGGTTGGGGAAAAACTCTTTTCGCAAATAGAATGTATGAACTTATAATAAAATCTCTTTGGCTATACCATTTGTATGGCTGGTTTGGTATTATTAAAAAGTTTAAATTTTAAAAAAGATAATTCCAAATTCAGGTTAGGTAAAATGTGTGATTTTCATTTGTTTTTCTTACTGTTAAGATGAGTGAATCTAATGAAGAAATTCGATGCATTTTAAAATTTTACTACAAAAAAGGTAAAAATGCAACTCAAGCCGCGAAAAAAATTTGTGATGTTTATGGATCTAGTTTAGTGTCTGTGAGAGTAGCACAAATTTGGTTTAAGCGTTTTCAATCCGGAAATTTTGATGTCAAAGATGGACCTCGCTCTGGGCGCCCTGTTACGGATAAAGCGGATGCCATTTTTGAAAAAGTGGAGCAAGATCGGCATGTCAGTAGTTACTATGTAGCTGAAAATATGATTGACCACAAAACAGTTTTGGCGCATTTGAAAAAAGCTTGGTACACAAAAATGCTCCATATTTGGGTGCCTCATGAGCTCACTAAAAGAAACTTAATGAACCGTGTACTCATTTGTGATTCTTTATTACGCCGTAATGAAACAGAGCCATTTTTGAAAAACCTGATTACTGGTGATGAAAAGTGGATCACTTACGACAAGAACGTGCGAAAAAGGTCGTGGTCAAAGGCTGGTCAGGCTTCACAGACTCTGGCGAAACCCGAGTTATCTCGCAACAAGGTAATGCTGTGTGTATGGTGGGATTGGAAGGGCATTATTCATTATGAGCTGTTACCGCCAGGCAGAACCATTAATTCTGAACTCTACTGCGAACAACTGATGAGATTAAAGCAAGAAGTTGAGAGAAAGCGGCCGGAATTAGTCAACAGAGGGGGTATGGTTTTTCATCATGATAATGCTAGACCTCACACATCTTTAGCCACTCGGCAAAAATTAAGAGAGTTTGGCTGGGACGTATTAATGCATCCGCCGTATAATCCTGACCTTGTACCTTCAGATTTGCACTTGTTTCGGTCTCTTCAGAATTCTTTAGGCAGTGTCAGGTTAACTTGTCGCGGTTTTTTTATCAGAAGCCCCAGAATTTCTATAGCAATGGGATCATGTCCCTACCTACAAGATGGCAGAAAGTTATAGAACAAAATGGCACCTAATACTTTAGTTAAATGTAAATAAACATTATTAAAAAATGTTTTGAATTTTCATATAAAATGCGAAGAAAGTTTTTCCCCAACCTACTTTGACAGTACCGGTATTATGATAATATTTCTGTAACTCTTTGCAGGCTCCACTCATCTTTTTGTCGGCATCCTTTTTGGACAACACCTTTCAACCTCTTTAATTAGCTGACCATTTAAATGATAGCCAAATTATTTGATCTCGAGCGTTGCGTAGGTAATGTCAGGACAAACTAAAGGGGTTATCCCGATATTGTTTATTTGCAAATTAATTTTAAAGGGGATGGCGCAAAGCCGCTCTCAAACTTCTCAGAACCAACAACCACCACAAAAGCATTATAATTTCGTTGTGTTTCTTTTTTCTACACGTTCCATCAATTCACAAAAAAAAAGTTTTTACTATCAAATTTTGCTTTAAAACATGTATGAAAGTATTAAGTAGCAAAATTTGATAGAAAAAACATGTTTTAGGCCCTAAAGAAAATCCGAAACTCCTTAAGCAATAATTTTAATTTTCATAGTCAATATTACAATTCGTATTCGAATATTCGACAGCCTAGTTCTAATAACTAGAGCTCTCCAAAAAATAATCTGACTGTAAAAAAAGTGATAGGGTTAATGTATTTCATGAAGAATACATGATTTATTGAGAAACAAACGATATCGCGATGTAGATAGCCCGTGGCGCCTTCTGTTGGCACTTAGCGAATAAATTATATTATAATACTGGTTTTCGGTTCGGGCTTTACTCTATCATCACCCCTTATTGCCAGTATGTTGACCAGGGTCATTTCGATGATACTAGCCGTTCGTTTCGTGTGCCTACACTCAGCGGGACCCCATGCCCTGTGATGATGCCAGTAGTTGAAGTTTTTAATTTGTTCCGTCAAAATTGATGAGAGACACTATTTTACAGGCGCCCTCCAGCCAGCGGGACACTTTCTATTTATAAGCCTCAGGAACTCCAAATGGGTGTCAAACGTTGGTTCTACTTCCCTGTATTATGTTTTAAGTGAAAACCAGTTTCTAACATGTATTATTATCGTCTAGCTAAATTTTGATGCAAGTGCGAAAAGGTTGATATTTAGAGTCACGATTGACAAAAAACAGTCGCGACGAGAAATATCAACACTTTCGCACGTGTATCAAACGACTTTTTTTAATACACCTGCATAAAATTAAATAAAATAATAAAATAAAAGCAATTTTTTGCAAATCAAAACAGTTAAAAGTCGACAGAAGAAAACGCAATTTGATTGGCGCCAATCTGTACTACAAAGACCAATGTCTCTTTCAAAAATCTTTCTAATAATAATTTCTAAGATAGTTAAAAATATAATATAAATTATGACGTCTAAAACCGTTTTGAATTTTTAAAACATCTTTTATAATTTAACATACATAATATAGCAATTATACATAAAAATAAGACTACAGACCTACTATAATGAGAGAGACTTCTTGTTTACATTCCGATGTGACATAGTAACCCCCACCTTTACGGCACGTTTTAATCCAGTTTAAAGGGTGTGACGTCGGACGACAAAAGCGCGGTAGCCTCCATTGGTAAGATGCGCGCGCTTAAATTGCTTCTTCATTGGCTCTCAATTAATGAGGCATGATTGTGTTGATGGTTCATGAAACACCATCAAGCCGACTTACTTTACAGCCCTTTAGAGAAAAGGATGCAACAGCAGACAGCAATGCAAACGTAGGTCTGGAACGGGGTAAGTACGAATAATAACAATTATATTTTTAGGTAAAATTGCTATATTATGCTAGTACCCCGTTCCAGACCTACTATAATTGAGAAGTGTTTGTTATCGTCTGCTGGATTAAAACGCCAATGTGCATACCATCAATGAATAATTTAGTTACAATATAAGGAAGATTAAAATGACAGTTAAATAGTACTTAAACATATAAATCCCCTTGAATATCATGTTTTCCTAAATCAGGTTGTAGGACTTTCAAAGTTTGTGTCGTCGTGGACCAATTACAACTCTTTTGTTATTTACCTGAGCCAGTTCCTTTAGCAGTACCTACGTGAAAGTAAAAGCTTGACCATGTGTCGATGAAGTTGACTCTCTAAATTAAACAACACGTGTCGTTGTTCGCTCAATCAGTTTCAGACGTTGGTTTAATATTCATTCCGCAACAGATTGCTGTAGAAATCCCAGAACTTTAATGCTGATTTTGCAAGTTCAGAACGGGCGTCAATCAGCAAGCAACCTATAAAATTCTTTGTTGGGTTGGACAAAGAACGAAGGACAAGAACGAAGTCAGTTTTACATTTTATTTTGTATGTAACCGATTAGAACATTTTCAGAGCAGTATCTGACATTGTTTGTACCGAGATAGCTGATTGTAGTCAATCTTTATTTACTGTGTCGCCGCCGGGTATTTGAGCGAGCGGCCCGTCGGCGTCGTGGCCGTTTATTACTGCAGTAACTACGAAATGGCTGAAACGGTTGCTCTGCTTTGCGCCTTCAGCCTTACGCAGGCGCCGCGCGGACGGAGCTGTGGGAGGCCACGTTGGGCCATGGGCTCCACATACATCGACTAGAGACTAACTCCTTGCGCAGGAATTGAATGCTCGACATATCTTGCAGATGAACACGTTTAAGAGCACCACCTTGCTTTGTTTGACAAAGCATCCTGAAAACCTGTAAAAAGAGCTTCTATGATTGTATGTTTGCTTACCAAGAACTATGTGTTTAGTACCTGTACGATACCGTAGGATGCCCTTTACATCATTGTCAAATACACTCAGAAAAAAAAGCTACGTATACGTATCCAGTCGCAGCTTACGTACCACGTACCTTGCAACGAGATACTGCTTACGAGTGTCGCATCAGTAATTTAGTTGTCACTTACTTAGCAATGAAGCTGCATACTGAACCAGTTATAAGCCACACCATGCTTCTTAATGATAAAACAGGAACACCAGTATAAAGACTGTGCATCATTCTCAATGGTGTTACAACATGAAATACGTAGTAAGCCTCATATTCCAGTACGTATGCGACTGCATTATACATTCTTGCATTGGGTTACGTGTGGTAAGTAGGCGGTTACATTCTTACTATACGTTACTATATACAGTAAGTATCCGTCTTACTTACACTCCTGTACGGCACTACGTACAGTACGTATGCGGGTGTATTATAAGTTCCTGTGTTGGACTACGTGCGGTATGTATGCGGCTACATTCTTACTGTACGATGCTACGTACAGTAAGTATCCATCTTACTTAAACTCCTGTACATAACTACGTACAGTACGTATGCGGGTGGATTATAAGTTCCTGTGTTGGACTACGTGCGGTATGTATGCGGTTACATTCATACTGTACGCTGCTACGTACAGTAGGTATCCGTCTTACTTAAACTCCTTTGCTGCACTACGTACAGTATGTATGCGGGTTGATTATAAGTTCCTGTGTTAGACTACGTGCGGTAAGTATGGGGTTACATTCTTACTGTACGCTGCTACGTACAGTAGGTATCCGTCTTACTTAAACTCCTTTGCTGCACTACGTACAGTATGTATGCGGGTTGATTATGAGTTCCTGTGTTAGACTACGTGCGGTAAGTATGGGGTTACATTCTTACTGTACGCTGCTACGTACAGTAAGTATCTGTCTTACTTAAACTCCTTTGCTGCACTACGTACAGTACGTATGCGGGTGGATTATAAGTTCCTGTGTTGGACTACGTGCGGTATGTATGCGGTTACATTCATACTGTACGCTGCTACGTACAGTAGGTATCCGTCTTACTTAAACTCCTTTGCTGCACTACGTACAGTATGTATGGGGGTTGATTATAAGTTCCTGTGTTAGACTACGTGCGGTAAGTATGGGGTTACATTCTTACTGTACGCTGCTACGTACAGTAAGTATCTGTCTTACTTAAACTCCTTTGCTGCACTACGTACAGTACGTATGCGGGTGGATTATAAGTTCCTGTGTTGGACTACGTGCGGTATGTATGCGGTTACATTCATACTGTACGCTGCTACGTACAGTAGGTATCCGTCTTACTTAAACTCCTTTGCTGCACTACGTACAGTATGTATGGGGGTTGATTATAAGTTCCTGTGTTAGACTACGTGCGGTAAGTATGGGGTTACATTCTTACTGTACGCTGCTACTTACACTAAGTATCCGTCTTACTTAAACTCCTTTGCTGCACCACGTACAGTACGTATGCGGGTGGATTATAAGTTCCTGTGTTGGACTACGTGCAGTATGTATGCGGTTACATTCTTACTGTACGCTGCTACGTACAGTAGGTATCCGTCTTACTTAAACTCCTTTGCTGCACTACGTACAGTATGTATGCGGGTTGATTATAAGTTCCTGTGTTGGACTACATGCAGTATGTATGCGGTTACATTCTTACTGTACGCTGCTACGTACAGTTAGTGTCCGTCTTACTTAAATTCTTGTGCGGCACTACGTACAGTACGTATGCGGGTGCATTATAAGTTCATGTGTTAGACTACGTGCGGTAAGTATGGAGTTACATTGTTACTGTACGTTACTACGTACAGTAAGTATCAGTCTTACTTAAACTCCTGTGCTGCACTACGTACACTACGTATGCGGGTGCATTATAAGTTCCTGTGTTGGACTACGTGTGATATGTTTGCGGTTACATTATTACTGTACGCTGCTACGTACGTTAAGTATCTGCCTTACTTACGCTTCTGTACGGCACTATGTACAATACGTATGCGGTACCATTATACGTACTCGGCTTACTTACTCCTGTAACGGACTACGTAGCGTACGTGTGCAACAGCATCACTTTAATGGAAGCGAAAAGTGTAAGTTTTACTCTGTATTGCCAGTATTGTGTCACATAATAACGCACTTGTTGACATTGTTATCGTAGTCGGTACAATCAGTGTGGGGCAAAATTACCTTATCGTATTGAAAATTAAAATTAGGTACGATTATTCTTTGGATATGTTCTGTGGGTTTGATGCCTCCTAGCCTTCATGCATCAACCCCCCGCAGATGTCTCAACCTCTGATTTTCAGTGTCCGGGCTGCGGTAGATCATGCTGCTCCTGAATCGGGCTTTCTAGTGACTTGAAAAGGATTCGTTCTCTAACACTGCATAAATCTCTAGATCTTAATGGTCTTAACAGCTTTTTTACCACTCCGCCAACTTTGGTAGACTTGTTCACCAAATCTAATTCTCTTACCTACTTATTTAGACAACTTGCCTACCCTTGAGCATGAGCCTTTCTCTTTTAATTCAGTCACAGCTGAGGATGTTACATAAGAAGTGTAAAGTAAGGTAAAATAGTAGATTATGCATTAAGGGAATAAAGCAGTGTCTTACGTCGCGGGCGGCATATTGAACCCTAAAGTTATATAGAGTCCTGAGTGAAGCGAGGGGTTCAAGCTGCCCAAGAGGAAGACAAGCTTTATTCCAGAGGAGCATACCTACTCTACTTTTTACACCTTCTGCGAGACAATAAAAAGCCAGGGCTCCGTAAATTAAGTATATTTATTTAGTAATATATAAAAATCAAAAGTGAATAAGTATTGATGTTTGACACATTAGTTCAGTTGTGGAAGGATAAGTTTGCTTGACTCGGTTATAATAAAGGCTAGCGATGGGCGAGTCGAGTCATTTAACTCGAGTAAGGAACCGAGTCAACCCGAGTTGCCTTCGTGACAACTCGGCCCGAGTTTGACTCGGTTCTTACATAATGCTGGCGGCCGGTGACTCGCTTTTGATGCCGAGTCGAGCGAGTTACCGAGTCACACGAGTCGTCCCGAGTCAGTCAGCTCGTTGCCGTCGGCGAATTCATACCTTGCAACACGCTCGACTCTCACGGCAAATTATGTACTTGCCTACCTAACTCGGTCCGCTGTGAAAATATTGTGAAGAATATGCCTCCAGGGAGCAACAAAAGTAGCAATACTTAATAAGTGGGAGTTTTTTAAGAAAAACAATGGGATCTCCTCTGTGCAGTGCCATATTATGTTCAGCCATTTACAAGTATGTTGGTAACACTACCTACATCTTTACTCAATAGTTTTATACTTATAATGTTTATTTTTGTATTTTATATCGTCAAAGTTGAGTTTGATCAGTATTGTATTTTAAAGTTGATTTTTTTAAGAAAATAGCACTTACTTGACTGATCTAAGAAAAGCCATTACATTGTAATAAGTACGCTAGTTTAAATTAAATAAATTCATGTTTTTGTTATGTGTACAAACGAGTAACGAGTCAACAACACGCGAATTTACACACTTACACACAGTATTAGCTCAGTAACGCGGTTCCAAACCCGAGTTGACTCGGTGCCTATAAGAAAACTACCAGGTTGCCATTATTAGCGATGGGCCAACTCGCATTTTTCTCAACTCGAGTTAAAATGAATGTCCAATAAAGGCTCCAATAAAGCCAAACTAGGTATTTTTGCTTTGTGCAGCGATTCAACTCGAGTTTGGAATCGAGTTTACTCGAGTAAATGTGTAAGCTCGCGTAATGTCGACTCGGTTGTACATTTAAGAAAAACAACAATTTATTTTATTTAAAATTTAATTGTATGTTACCTATTTATTACAATGTAATGGCTTTGTTTTGATCAGTCAAGTAATTGCTTTTTTCTTAATAAAATCAATATCAAAATATAAATACTAACCACGTTTAACTAATTGGCGATAAAAAATATAAAAATCAACAATAAAAATATAATACCGATCAAACTCAACTTTGACGATATAAAATATAAAAATCAACATTAAAAGTAGAAAACTATTGAGTAAAGTATTATCAACATTCTTGGCTGAATAAATATTGCACTGCACAGAGGAGTGCCGATTGTTTTTCTTAAAAAACTCCCACGCCACACTTTTGTTCACAGTGAACCGAGTTACTTACAAAATTTGCCGTGAGGGTCGAGCGAGTTGCATGCAACGTATGAACTCGCCGACGACAGCGAGCTGACTGACTGACTCGGGACGACTCGGGTGACTCGGTAACTCGCTTTTATCGGCTGTAAAAGCGAGTCGCTGACAACATTAACGACTGAGTCGAACTCGGGCCGAGTTGTCACGAAGGCAACTCGGGGTGACTCGGTAACTCGCTCGACTCGGCTGCAAAAGTGAGTCATCACCAGCAGTCAATGACCGAGTTGTCACAAAGGCAACTCGAGTTGACTCGGTTCCAAGTTATATAAAATACAATTGTATTTTTATTAAAGCGGCCAGGTTTTAGACAATCAGTGCTAAGGATTCGTTGGAAGACCCGTCCATGGATTTAAAAATACGCAAGTGAGAAGCTAAGTGAGGCGCTGCGCCGTCGCCCGGAACCTACCTACTCAAAGTAAGTTTTTCCAAATTAAAATTTTTTGTGCCTAAATGTTAAATATTGACTTGAAATTATAACGTACACCATCAGTAATTAAGTATCACGTAAGTATACGTATTGTAAATAAATCACTCACTCTTAGAATAGAGGTGGCAACACTGGGAGGGGAGCGGGGGCAGGGCGGGCGGGCTGTCTTATTTTTATTCGTTGTGTTTTGTTTGTTTTGAAGTTGTGACGGCGAGCGAGGCGACCTTTTACTTCCGAAACGCGGCTTGTTTTGTTTGTTGTGTCATCACATCATAGTCTCCTTCCGTAATCTGGTGGTTGGAGAGTAAGTTCACCATGAGTGAAGACGACACTGGGAGTGTGGGAAGAGGGTCATTGGGTGACTGGAGTTCAATTGCTGTAGCGTCGCCGTCGCCGGCGCCGGTCGAACCCAAGACGACGACAGTTAAAGAACTGTTCAAATTAATTGTGAAGATCACATTCAAATTTTTCGAGGTTAGTTTCAAGATTCTTACTCTTGAGTGGTCCAGAACACCATCAGTATTCCACCATTCGTTCGTAAGTTAGTATTTCATCCACCAGTCTTGTGCGATTTTAATTGAGTCAGTCAAGTCTTAGAATGCCTTATAAACGCAACAACTTGTTTTGAATCAGATATCTGGTTTCTTGCAGTTGACAACTTGAACCACCAACCCAGCTAAATACCTGTAATAATCGACTTGTAAGACAAATCGCAAGGTCTGTCAGTCCTATTTCTTGGTGCAGGCAGACCGACTGTAGACAAGTCTGTGGCATATCATTCATATCATATCAAAAACTTGTAAAAAAAAACAAGTCTCGCAACTTAGTTCTTCTACTGTAAAAAGTTGTGAGATCCATGTAAATCCAAGTCGGTTAATTTATTCACTCCCTACTTAAGGGACATTCTGTCTTAAGTTATTACATAATTAGCTAACCTAACCTTTTTGTGTCAGTGCCCTGTAATATGCCTCGTAAGCCCATTACTAGAATATTTTGGTGTCCCACTAGCAAAACTAACTTAGGTCTTAATTCACCAATCACTAGAATGTTAAGACAATATAACGAGAAGTGTCAAACTATCCCAGATCTTGACATTTTTCACTTATCCTTGAACAATTTTAGGACCAGTTTGCAAAGATTCTGTTAAGTTTAATTTTATTTTCCCATTTTGTAGATATTTTTTGTGTTAGTTAATTAATAGTTTTGTTTTGTATTAGTAATTATAAAAAAAATTAGTACTTGCTGTAAATGTCTATAATGTAATGTCTGCTTTGTGTTTACCACTTGTTTATTGTTGAATGTTGTGAACGCCTGTCACTGGTCCACATATCAGAATTTTAGTTTTATGTTTTAATTTGTTAAGTATGTGTAATATGTGTACTGTTGGTGTTCCGTTATTAATAAATAAATAAATAAATAAATAAACCTAACAAGATCTTATAGTGACCATATCAATATTAAAAATCTTTAATATTTCAAATAAATATGTATATTGACTCTGCCATTGCATAAAAAGACAATGTATCTCACAAGTAATACATATTATATTAAATTAGATTATTGAGTGCCCCCAGATTATGTGCCTTTACTACAATTTTTTGTTTTTCAGATAATGAGTTGGATATAAGCACGGTCCTCTTACTTAAGACGGGAAAAAAAGTTTTTCGGCAAACCGACCGACCAAATCCATAATGTTTTTGAGACTGGCATCAAAGAAGAATGTGTATGGCTTGCTCTTGAAGACTTCAATCTGTTTGAAAACGTAGCAGTAGATGTGATGCACGACTACCTAGAAGGTTGTTGTCGGTATGTTATGACATTTATAATCACAAACTTGGTACAAACTCAGAGGCTTATTAGTTTAGAAATGCTAAACTCAAAGTTACGCTTTTTCGATTATGGACCTGACACTACTTCAAAACCGTGTAACCCCTTGACGAAAGATGGTTCATATATAAAGTTAAAAGTATCTGCTTCTGAAATGCTAACTTTGGTTCGATACTTTGGAATTATTGTCGGGATGAATGTGCCAGATAATAACGATGTTTGATCATTGTACATTAAGTTAAGACAACTGTTGGACAAACTTATGAGTCATAGAATTCATGCCAATACAGCTGACCAAGTAAAATTCTTAGTAGCAGAATTAAATGAACTGTACTGTGAATTAGCTGAAACCTACTTGAAACCCAAGTTTCACTTTCTAACCCATTATCCCGCAATGCTAAAAAAATTTGGACCTCTTACGCAAATATGGGCAATGAGATTCGAAGCCAAACATAGAATTTCTAAATTTGTGGCAAGAGCATCGTGTAGTCATTTGCAACATTTGCAAAACGATTGCCATTAAGAATCAGCTTGTGTTGAATGACTTATTTTTGAAAAACAATCCCCCATGTAATATTTTTTCAGGAAAAAATACAAAACTTCCAGATTTGGAGATTGAAAGCTTAACTCGTTTTACAAATAATCTCGTCACTAATTGGTATTCGACGTCTTGGTTGAAACTGAATGGTGTTGACTTTAACACATCATCAATTTTGGTCTTGGATATTATAGAATCCACTGGTTTGCCTCTGTTTGCGGAAGTCGAAAAAATATATACATGTGATGAAAAAGTTGTATTTAAATGCCTTGCATTGGAAACTATTGATTTTAGCCATCATTACTATGCTTTTGAAGTGAAAAAAACAAATAACTATTTGTTTTGTTTTCATGATAATCTTGTGTCTCCTGTACCTTGTACAATGACATTGTTACGAAATTTGAAATATTATGTCACTGTTAGATGGACTTTAGATTAAGGATTGTACCCCAGCCAATTTTTAGTAAATAGAGATAACTACATATTATTATTGTAATCTAAAACTTAAATAACAATTTATATCTAAACTAAACTAATTAAAAAGTAAAATTACCTAGCAATTTAAATATTATAATAATTATTATATTTTAAGTATTGTCAACTAGACTTACAGCCGGTTTCTAAATTGAGAATTTAACTAAGTAAATGAAGTAGGTATCATTAAATCTCGTACTTTTTTTTAAGAAACCTGAAGAGACTGGCAGTATACTACAGTATTTGGGTATTTAGTGAAATTCTCAATTTAGAAGTCGGTGGTCAGTTACTTTCTCGTCTTAGCTATGTACATGTCGCAGGTAGTTATCAGTTTGATCCCTATCCATACAGGTTGCTGTTTTGGAACTTTGTAAGATCTAAAAAATATTTAAGTTTTTTTTTCTTTTTAGTACACAATAATCAAACAATAATTTCTATTGTAAAAGTAATGGAAAGATAATAAAACAATAATTTATAATTTTCTTATTATTTATATGCTTACGAACCTCTTTAATATAATTCTATGGTGTATTTTGGTGCAATATGTTGTGTAACGATATTGGTGCAGTGTTGTAGATACGTTACAAGTAGTCATTATTGTTTTTTAATATATACATTCTATATTAATCGCTGCTAATGCATTGGTGCTAATTTTGAATTTCCTTACATGTTGATGTAGCCTGTGTAACGTAATGTGCATATCCAGGTTCACTACGTCATGGTGCCTCTTACGTTCATACTAATGTGGTCTATGTAATCTATTTGTGTAGATGCAGGTGTACTATGTCATGGTGCCTCCTGCGTACAAACTCGTATAGTCTACGTACTGTGCAGATGTAATTGCACTCCGTCATGTTGCCTCTTACGTCATGGTGCTTCTTGCGTCTGCAAGTACTCACCATGGTGTAATGAACCTTCATCTGCACAGTACGTAGGCAACACCAGTATGTAAGTACGAGGCACCTTTTCTTACTGCATCACCACATGCATAGACCACACCAGTATGTATGTAAGAAACAACATGCCGTAATGCACCTACATCTGCACAGTACGTAGGCAACATCAGTATATACGTAAGAGACACCATGACGTAATGCACCTACATCTGCACAGTACGTAAGCCACACCAGTATGTAAGTAAGAGGCACCATTTCGTACTGCATCTACATCTGCACAATACGTAGACTACACCAGTATGTACGTAAAAAACAACATGACGTAATGCACCCACATCTGCATAGTACGTAGGCAACGCCAGTATATACGTAAGAGGCACCATGACGTATTGCACCTACATCTGCACAGTACGTAAGCCACACCAGTATGTAAGTAAGAGGCACCATTTCGTACTGCATCTACATCTGCACAATACGTAGACTACACCAGTATGTACGTAAGAAACAACATGACGTAATGCACTTACGTCGGCACAGTACGTAAGCCACACCAGTATGTAAGTAAGAGGCACCATTTCGTACTGCATCTACATCTGCACAATACGTAGATTACACCAGTATGCACGTAAGAAACAACATGACGTAATGCACTTACATCTGCACAGTACGTAAGCCACACCAATATGTAAGTAAGAGGCACCATTTCGTACTGCATCTACATATGCACAATACGTAGACTACACCAGTATGTACGTAAGAAACAACATGACGTAATGCGCTTACATCTGCACGGTACGTAGGCAACGCCAGTATATACGTAAGAGGCACTATGACGTAATGCACCTACATCTGCACAGTATGTAGAATACACCAGTATGTAAGTAAGAGGCATCTTTTCGTACTGCATCTACATCTGCACAATACGTAGACTACACCAGTATGTACGTAAGAAACAACATGACGTAATGCTAATATATCTGCACAGTGCGTAGACTACACCATTATTACGTAAGAAACAAAATTATGGGATGCATTTACATCTGCACAGTACGTAGACCACACCAGTATGTAAGTAAGAGGCACCATGGTGTAATGCACATACATCTTCATAGTACGTAGGCAACACCAGTATGTACGTAAGAAACATCATGACGTAATGCACCTATATATGCTCAGTACGTAGACTACGGCTCAAATAAATGTTTTTCACTTTCACTTTCACTACACCAGTATGTAAGAGACAGCATGACGTTATGTACCTACATCTTCGTAGTAAGTAGGCTACACTGGTATATGTAATGGAGAGGGCTACGTACACTACGGGTTCTGGCACAACTGCCGGTTACTTACGCGGCCTGTTGTCGGGTACTTAAGTAACAGTGTCCTGAATTGGTCCTCACATACGTAAGTGGGCTACGGAATTACGTATCTTTTTTCTCTCTGTGTAGAGGCGAGTGATTAAAAACCTCAAAAAAGCGCGGTATCTAAGGTTACTAAATCTTTTCCAGTCGATCACTTATTCTCAATAGATTTGCACAATCAAGTTTGATAGACAGTAAATTAAATGAAGAGAGAATAGACGAGTAATTGCTAAGGTACTTTCTGTCTGACGTAAGATGGAAAGGACTACCGTGACGGCAGAAGATTTAAACATACCTACATTGTTGAAAACTATGAGCATGGCAGCCAATATTTTCTAACGATCTGAGCAACAGTCTTGAGGCTTACGATGCTCCAAGTCATAAATGTTTCAGAAACTTTACTCCTTGCGCAGGAAATATCATTATGCTGACTGATGAATTGGATTACGACTCCAGTTAGAATATCTAATTAGTGAGGGTAGGTGAACAAAAAGAAAAACTGCTCTTAGTAATTTTTGTTACTAAAGTAGTGAACTGTTTGTTGCGGACCGGCCAGACAAACAACTAGAAAAATGAGCGGATGTCACCGGGATATACTTGAAGTTTTGTATGACAAATCATCTGATAGGAGGACTCCTAGTGCACCTTTACTTACAGATAGATATACGAAATATAAAGGTTGTTTAGCTTTTTAAAACAAGAGACTTGTTGGACGACAACATGGTTATCAGATCACATTGTTGCATAATATGATCAATGGTTTAAATTATTTTGAATTTACGGTAGCCTGAATTGAAAAATTCGAAAAATAATTAGGCATTTTCTTTGATACCTTGCCTGGGGCACTCAAGATACACTACTGTGAAATATGTATGTGTATCTGTATATATGTATAGTGTAGTGAAACACTTTACGAAAAAAAAAATGCCGAAACACCTTGTTAAAAGTATAATTAAAAATATAAATAGAATTTAGATAAAATCAAAAAAAAGAAAATAAAGAAGTATAAAAACAAAATTGTAGAAAACAATAAAACCTAATTTAGTAAATCACCTTTTTTAAGGTTTAGAATTTTCTAATATAGCTAAAACGACGCTTTAAATTTGAAATTAAAGTTAATCTATTTTTTTTGGATCCCAAGAAATATCGCGGAAATATTAATAAATCTTATGCGAGAGTTTTAAGAGCTGTCGTTATTCAGCCTTACATAAGGAAAGAAAATGACCTAAGCCGAATAAGATAATTACTAAACTATCAAGAACCTGGTTCCTTCCTGGGGTCGATTCGGCAGGCCTTCTGTTATGGGGTGGTCCCCAAAACGCTCGCTCGTAGTTAGCCAAACCTCACCACGCCGTGAACTGCAGCCAGACTCCGCTATGCGACAGGATTGTCTTCCAGGAGTCGTGGAAGTGAGGTCGTGTTGTGCATCCACACAAGATACCAGGAGGATGGTATTAGTTTGAAATTGTATATTGCTTTTTTTAAAAGCCTGAAGGGTCGCTGTAAAGAGACAAAACAACAGAATGAAGAAGTGCTCATGAAACCCGAGCAAGGAAACTAACGTTTTGGAAAAAAAGACAAAAGGGATTTTCAGAAAATGAAACCAAAAGTACACAAAACTTACCAGGAGAAGAAGAGAAAAGGCTTAAAAATAGACTTCAAAGCAAATGTGTTACAAATCCAAGGGATTAAAATTCAGAAATTTATTTAGTTTATTTAGTCTTGTGGACTCGACGACAATACTCTTCAAAATGAGAAAAACAAACAAAAACCACGACAAGACCTTCGAAATTTTAAATTTTGAAAATTCTGTAAAAGAATCAAAGATAACGAAAAATTAAAATCGAAGAAACAGGTTGAATAACTGTAGCGAAAGCTACAATAGGTAGTATTGTATATTTCTATTGTTTGAATTGCTAGGCAATCCGCTCTAGATACTGATTTATACACCCACCGTTGTCACTTGACGAACACGACCGCGTATGCCACCAGCTTCAACTACAAGCCTTGCTCAGACGGATTCAGAATTCTAGCGCGTAGCGCGTATTGAGTAACCCCGCATTACGTGGGGCGCACTATAAGTTTCCGGAATGAATATGAAAAAATACTATTAAAGGTACAAAATTAATTTATTGTTTTTCAAAATAATCTCCCTTGGCGTCTATGCACTTTTTCATTCGATCAAACCAGTTTTAAAAACTTTTGTGCCACTCCCCTGTGGTGACCTCTGAAACGTGTTTTTCATACTCCTCGACAGCCTATTCTGGTGATGAAAATCGTTGACCGCGTAATTGGTTCTTAATTTTTGGGAACAGAAAAAAGTCACAAGGTGCCAGGTCGGGACTGCATGCAGGATGACTCATGAGTTCTACATTTTTCGTCTTCAAAAAGTCGTTTGTCTGTCTGGCCGTGTGAGAACTAGCATTGTCGTGGTGCAGGATGATACGGCGTTTACGGTTATTTTTACGGAGTTCGTCAATAACTTCCGGCAAACAAATGGTCGTGTACCAGTCACTATTCACGGTACGACGATTCTCTAAAGCAACAGTAGCCACGTGTCCAGTTTTATTAAAAAAAGAAGCAATCATCCGCTTAGATGCACTTTTCACGCGCGCCACTTTGGTTGGTTTCGGCTCATCTTGAAAGACCCATACGCTCGATTGCTGCTTTGTTTTGGGATCGTAGCAATAAATCCATGTTTCGTCACCTGTTACTATGTCCCACACCAAATTTGACGCACCTTCGTTGAATCTGGTAAGCATGGCACTGCACCAAGTGACGCGGTCCGTTTTTTGAGCCTCGGTCAAGTTGTGTGGGATCCACCGCGAGCACAGCTTTCTCACACCCAAATGTTTGTGTAGGATTGATTGTATTTGACTCATGCCTATTTCTAAGGATGCGCGAATTTCATGGTAGGTCACATGCCTGTCTGTTTCAATCATACGGCGCACAGCATCGATGTTTTTGTTGGTCACAGCGGTGGACGGCCGAGCTTCGCGAGATTCGTCACTGAGATTGATACGACCACGCTTGAATTCTGCAAACCAGCTATAAACAGTCGTCTTGCATGGTGCTTCATTGCCAAAAGCTGTTTCAAGCCGAGCGATGCTCTGTTGAGCTGTCAAATTACACTTAAAATCGTAGAAAATCATACTACGAAAATTTTCCCGAGTTAAATCCATGTTGATGCAGACACACAATTTTTTAAATGGCGCCACAAGGTAAAAACGAAAGACAGTCAGATGAAACAAACTGCATTCTACAGCCAAAGAGTTCTATTTTCAAATGTTGCAATAAATTTTTAAATATTGTTTATGTAAGTGGCCAGTTCCGGAAACTTTTAGTGTTACCTATGTACTAACGCCACGCTGCGCGCGGACGACATGGCGTGTGACTAGACATGGTGGGTGTTCGCTTTAAAACGTATTTGAACGCACATTGTATGTGTCAAGATATTTGATTTTTATTGATATGGCAACACGAGTTGTCGCGGGGTGAATTGTCACAAGTCGTGAGACGGCCATATTCCGTTTTCAGACAACAAGAGTTGCAAGAGGTATGTGTTTGATATTTCAAGGAAATTTGTGTCTAGAAAAGTGAAATACAGCAGTTAATCAGTATTAACTGTGATCCGGGACGTCTACGCGAAAAGTTTCGTAAATCCAATAATAGTGAAAGGTGATGAGAAAAGATTTTCATTTCCACGTTTTACTGAAATCGTGCTACGTTTAACGGGTTGGGCTAGCCCAGGGTTAGAGGGTTGCGTTTAGGATCTTAGTCTGCTGACACGCTGGCTGGGCTGGTCATTTGCCAGAAATCTCCGTGCCGAGGTCGACGACAATCAACGTCAGAAGAAGGGAAACGCACATCCAGGGGACCTGTGCTTTCCTCTGAGCCAGGATTGAGTCGTGACCCGGATCGAGCGCGGAGGTCCCGTCCAGGACGAGAAGGTGCACGTGTATGTGAGTTTTTTAACCATTTACCCCTGTACCGGGATTTAGTATTTAAGGCCTCCTTGTGTGGAAGGCCCCTTTCTGGCAGGGTTTAGTTTCTACTAAATATCAATGGGTCCAGCACGCTAAATCTAAATTGCACCTGTCAAGAGGGGGATTTATCATACAGTGGGCATGGTCTTATGTTAGTGCGCCGGGAGAAATGAAAAACGACGCCATGCGTGAGGAGTTAGGTACATGGTACGACATGACATGGGTGTGCATGGTGACACGTCAGCCAGAATGTGCGCGTGGTGTAATATGTTGTCACATGAAATTGCCTGATCACTAGTTTACGAGGACTGGGCAACTGCTACGCTACGCGCGGGCGTCATTTAATGTGCCAAGTGTGTGGTCTTATCTTGTGTTCTTACCTGTACCTTAGTACGTTAGGGCCGCCGGTACGACAGGATGGCTACTTGTAACGCTGTACGGTAAGGTGTAAAGTGGAGTGCACGGCCAACGCTGCAAGTTTAGGCAGCCACCAAGCAACATACTGGTATCGCACAGATATATCTATCTTCACCCACATCTAGCAGTTTACACTTCAACGTACTTGGTAGCTCACTGCACATTTGTATGATATCACCTTGATTTTATGTAGGATCATCTAAGCAAAAGTCAAACTCGGAAAAAACACGTTTAATATGTTGTACAACCGCCCGCACTTCCATAAAATACGAATTTTAATCTTTATGAAAGAGGAATAAAATAAGAACGTTTTAAAAGTTGCATTCGACTATACAAGGATACAAAAACAAAACCACTCGGTCATACAGACGGCCACGTTGAAGTGATTTCAGTTTTAATTTAACACACTGCGCGTAATCTAACTAAAAACAGTCGCGTTACGAAACCCTCACGTTTGCGCGATTTTGGTTTTAATTTTATAGTTTTGAAATTGCGAATGGTTTATATTCAAAACAGCTTCGTGACGTAATCCTCTACGTGGGAGAGGTTACAATGTCGATTCACTCGAATAAATGAACGAAATGGAATACTGAAGGTACCCTTCAAAATAATAAAATTAACTGACCTAGACCAGCACTAACGAAGTACCCTCAAATTTGAACAATCTTGGCACATTTGGCACAAATTTCATGTAAAATCATGCGATGTTTCACTATTTAGCTCTGGAATGGACAGTTTTATAACTCTTATCAAAAAAATACTGGTCCCACCAGAACTATTCTACTTTGCTCATATTTATGGAAAAACTGAGGCTAGTGATCATTTGAAATATGATAGTATGTCCCGTGCTAAGATCTAGCTCTGTACATGGTTTTCTATTTAAAGCGCCATGGAAATATTAAATAAATTCCCATAACTATGAAATAATGAGAACTTACCAATTACGGCACCTTACCGACAGAATCCGTTTACTTATCGTGAGATTGCGACGAGCTCCTCGCCTTCTCTCGGTGATTCGTCAAAGATCCCGCGCTGGAAACCGCTGGGCGACTCGCTTGTCAGCGAAACACCACGTGGTGGGGCATTCACGCGAAATATTTACTTATCGCGTTAAATTATTCATAAAATAACGTTAATTTTTGCGAAAAGATAACGTTAATGATTCGAAATTTATTAAAAATATAAATTCTAAAGATAAATGTTGAAAAATATCGAATTTCAAGTGAAATTCTCTAGACACGTCTACATCGAACAGAAACAGAAACGCCAATGAAGAAGCAATTTAAGCGCGCGCATCTTACCAATGGAGGCTACCGCGTTTTTGTCGTCTGACGTCACATCCTGGATTAAAACGAGCCGTAAAGGTGGGTTACTACTTCACATCGGAATGTAAACAGGAAGTCTCTCTCAATTATAGTAGGTCTGGAACAGGGTACTAGCATAATATGTACATTTAATAATAAAATATAAGTTTGACAAGACTCATCTTATTATAGAGTATCTGGTAAAACAAAGGTTTACATGCTTAATAAATTATGTGGCCGTTTTCCCCTAGATGGCGTCAGTAGGTAGTAAAAACAAAAAGCACGAGTGCAAAATATGTCATTTTACGCACGCTAAACGGGCACGTAATCTATCATATTTTGAGAAGGTGTATTGAAAAATATATTTTCTGCTTAGTGTCTTTTTATTTTGTTATTCTGTATTTTATTTATATTATTATGGAAAAATGTGTGTATTTGAAAAAAAAAAACTCGCCATGTTTAATAAACAAACAAACATGGCGCTCCAAGAGTAGGTTTATTATTATCCCGGGGCCGGGAGTCCAGCACGCACCGTCGAAACCGCGTCTTTCTATCATAATTGCTTTCTCGCACACTGACAATACAGCTCACCTTTCTATGCAGACACGAATAGCTAATAAAGTTTGTTTTTATTGCGAAATCCATCGCTTTGGAATACTTATAAATATTATTATTAGATATAGTTTGTAGCATTACAAACTAGGAAAGATTCAATTGGTAGCGCTCTTATCTTGTTAAAAAGAGGTCGCGGGTTCGAATCCTGGCCCAAGGATTTTTTTTCAAATTCTTGTTTTTTGTATTTGTTTGTAACTTGATCTTTTTTAGTTTTTAATGCACTCCGATAAAAATATTCAGAGTAATCCAAAGCGATGGATTTCGCAATAAAAACATAATCTTAATTAATGAGAACTGTGAATTTATTTACTGTCTGAAGCAACGATATTGTAGCGACGACAGCGCCATCTGTGTCTTAAGAACAAGGCGTGAAATCATAGAACGCCCTCGTGAGCGTTCAGTATGTGCCTTACAAGCTGGTCAGATCAAATCGTTACAAAATACTCGGTGGACAAGTATGGTGGAAAAAATCAACGGTATAGGTAAGGACCTCGGTTTGCGCAATTGGTAGCGCGCTTGTCTTGATAACAAGGGGTCGTGTTTGTCTTACATTTGTTTGTAATTGATCTTTTCTAGTTTGTGATGCACTCTAATAATAATATTTAGCTAAAAAAGTCTCAAAGAGAACAAAACAAAGTGTCCTGACCTTGAACAGCGGGTACGTCTCGACGAAGCTCTTCATGTCCGAGATGCTCTCCACCTTCTGGTGACTCTTGGCCTTCTTCTGGAACTCGTCCATCAGGGTCTTGATCGTCTGGCCGATCTCGCCGAAGTTACTGTACAAGTTCTGTCGGGGACATTGATACATTTGTACAACTTTTATCAGCCGCTACCATCGACAATATATACATTTTTTCAACGTTTGTTTCAGCTTGAAAATGGTAATATATGCAAGTTTAAAATATTTGGGATTATAGTACATACTGTAAAGTAAAATAACAAATAATAAAAATGTCTTCGAGGAGTGCCGAATTGTTTCGGCACTAATTTTGTCCGCAGGGCGTATTGTTACGTCGCTTCCGCGGACAATGCTACAGGACAGCACAAAGACATAGTGCAAAAGTGAAGTGATACTAACATAGAAGCTTTATTTACTAACACCATTAATATATTTAATATACATATATATGTATATTTATACATGTTTATGTATGTACATATTATAATTGTTTTATAAATAATATAATAAGATGTATTTGGAGCCATTGTTTAGCTTATGTTAGCATCAGTAAACTTTAAATTTTCGCGATTTTCACACATTATTAACTTTGCATTGGGGTCTGACTCTCGATAACTAATAACATACCTTAATAGATATGTGCTAGACGTTTTGACGCCTCTGTAGGCTGTCGTGGTCACAAGCTAACTGTCAAAACTAACGTCAACCACATATATATTAAGGTATGTTGTTAGTTATCGCGAGTAAGACCCCAATACAAAGTTAATAATATGTTAGCATCTTTAAAAAAAACAATGTATCCTAGAATAAGTTACTAATGTCTGTCTTTGTTTACCCAACTATGGATTTCTGTTACTGGCCATATCTACTGCATTTTCTTTTCTGTGTTGTTATTTAACTGTATGTGCTGTTGATCACAAATAAAATAAAATAAATCATTTTCTAATTATATACAGTCAAAATAATTACTAAGTTAAACGTTAAACTCCATTTACTGAAAACTGTGCGTGTGTGTTAGATCTATTAACCTCCGAGACGAGCAAATACGCTTCTTCATTATAAAACTCATCAAAGTTATTTCTCTTGGTCACCAGTAAAAGTAATTCAGCAGTTTTTTATTTCTGATACAAACGAGAGGCAAGATCTTTCTTACCTTGGCATAGAACTCGTCCTGCTCGGAGGAAAGCACGACCTCGCGGAAGTCCTTGTGCACTTCGGGGAGGTGCGAGAGGGACACACGATTGTTGTTGATCGTCAGCAGTTCGTGCACCATCGCCTGGTACGTCCACTCCGATAGAAACGAGAGGCAAGATCTTTCTTACCTTGGCATAGAACTCGTCCTGCTCGGAGGAAAGCACGACCTCGCGGAAGTCCTTGTGCACTTCGGGGAGGTGCGAGAGGGACACACGATTGTTGTTGATCGTCAGCAGTTCGTGCACCATCGCCTGGTACGTCCACTCCGATACAAACGAGAGGCAAGATCTTTCTTACCTTGGCATAGAACTCGTCCTGCTCGGAGGAAAGCACGACCTCGTGGAAGTCCTTGTGCACTTCGGGGAGGTGCGAGAGGGACACACGATTGTTGTTGATCGTCAGCAGTTCGTGCACCATCGCCTGGTACGTCCACTCCGATAGAAACGAGAGGCAAGATCTTTCTTACCTTGGCATAGAACTCGTCCTGCTCGGAGGAAAGCACGACCTCGTGGAAGTCCTTGTGCACTTCGGGGAGGTGCGAGAGGGACACACGATTGTTGTTGATCGTCAGCAGTTCGTGCACCATCGCCTGGTACGTCCACTCCGATAGAAACGAGAGGCAAGATCTTTCTTACCTTGGCATAGAACTCGTCCTGCTCGGAAGAAAGCACGACCTCGCGGAAGTCCTTGTGCATTTCGGGGAGGTGCGAGAGGGACACACGATTGTTGTTGATCGTCAGCAGTTCGTGCACCATCGCCTGGTACGTCCACTCCGATAGAAACGAGAGGCAAGATCTTTCTTACCTTGGCATAGAACTCGTCCTGCTCGGAGGAAAGCACGACCTCGCGGAAGTCCTTGTGCACTTCGGGGAGGTGCGAGAGGGACACACGATTGTTGTTGATCGTCAGCAGTTCGTGCACCATCGCCTGGTACGTCCACTCCGATAGAAACGAGAGGCAAGATCTTTCTTACCTTGGCATAGAACTCGTCCTGCTCGGAGGAAAGCACGACCTCGCGGAAGTCCTTGTGCACTTCGGGGAGGTGCGAGAGGGACACACGATTGTTGTTGATCGTCAGCAGTTCGTGCACCATCGCCTGGTACGTCCACTCCGATACAAACGAGAGGCAAGATCTTTCTTACCTTGGCATAGAACTCGTCCTGCTCGGAGGAAAGCACGACCTCGCGGAAGTCCTTGTGCACTTCGGGGAGGTGCGAGAGGGACACACGATTGTTGTTGATCGTCAGCAGTTCGTGCACCATCGCCTGGTACGTCCACTCCGATACAAACGAGAGGCAAGATCTTTCTTACCTTGGCATAGAACTCGTCCTGCTCGGAGGAAAGCACGACCTCGTGGAAGTCCTTGTGCACTTCGGGGAGGTGCGAGAGGGACACACGATTGTTGTTGATCGTCAGCAGTTCGTGCACCATCGCCTGGTACGTCCACTCCGATACAAACGAGAGGCAAGATCTTTCTTACCTTGGCATAGAACTCGTCCTGCTCGGAAGAAAGCACGACCTCGCGGAAGTCCTTGTGCATTTCGGGGAGGTGCGAGAGGGACACACGATTGTTGTTGATCGTCAGCAGTTCGTGCACCATCGCCTGGTACGTCCACTCCGATAGAAACGAGAGGCAAGATCTTTCTTACCTTGGCATAGAACTCGTCCTGCTCGGAGGAAAGCACGACCTCGCGGAAGTCCTTGTGCACTTCGGGGAGGTGCGAGAGGGACACACGATTGTTGTTGATCGTCAGCAGTTCGTGCACCATCGCCTGGTACGTCCACTCCGATAGAAACGAGAGGCAAGATCTTTCTTACCTTGGCATAGAACTCGTCCTGCTCGGAGGAAAGCACGACCTCGCGGAAGTCCTTGTGCACTTCGGGGAGGTGCGAGAGGGACACACGATTGTTGTTGATCGTCAGCAGTTCGTGCACCATCGCCTGGTACGTCCACTCCGATACAAACGAGAGGCAAGATCTTTCTTACCTTGGCATAGAACTCGTCCTGCTCGGAGGAAAGCACGACCTCGCGGAAGTCCTTGTGCACTTCGGGGAGGTGCGAGAGGGACACATGATTGTTGTTGATCGTCAGCAGTTCGTGCACCATCGCCTGGTACGTCCACTCCGATAGAAACGAGAGGCAAGATCTTTCTTACCTTGGCATAGAACTCGTCCTGCTCGGAGGAAAGCACGACCTCGCGGAAGTCCTTGTGCACTTCGGGGAGGTGCGAGAGGGACACACGATTGTTGTTGATCGTCAGCAGTTCGTGCACCATCGCCTGGTACGTCCACTCCGATAGAAACGAGAGGCAAGATCTTTCTTACCTTGGCATAGAACTCGTCCTGCTCGGAGGAAAGCACGACCTCGCGGAAGTCCTTGTGCACTTCGGGGAGGTGCGAGAGGGACACACGATTGTTGTTGATCGTCAGCAGTTCGTGCACCATCGCCTGGTACGTCCACTCCGATAGAAACGAGAGGCAAGATCTTTCTTACCTTGGCATAGAACTCGTCCTGCTCGGAGGAAAGCACGACCTCGCGGAAGTCCTTGTGCACTTCGGGGAGGTGCGAGAGGGACACACGATTGTTGTTGATCGTCAGCAGTTCGTGCACCATCGCCTGGTACGTCCACTGGAATTACGGAAACTACGCCATCAATCTCTAGTAGTATCATAGGTGGGTGTATACATATATACGCCTAGGACATCTACCTTAACTTGATAATCATTTTTAGTGTTACAAGACGGTTGCTTTAGTGAGATTTTAAGCAGAGTTTCCAGATTGGTATTATTTTCGAAAATATTCTGGAAAAATTTTAGTTCCCCCAGAAAAAAAAACTGGTCATGTGCGAGTCGGACTCGCATACCTAGGGTTCCGTAATTCGACAGTTTTGGGAACAATCGGGAAGAATGATGAATTTATGATGACTAAACAAAGAATTGATTGAACCACATTTTAAATTAACATTACAATATATATTGTCTATGAAAGTGTCTTCACTTCACGAGTTGTTGACTCATCAATAAGATAGGCGTTAAACCAGATCTTATAAAATACGTAATTAGACATTATTTTTTATTAGCGAGAAGTCTTCTAGTTCTGAGTGAAGTCAATCAATATTAGGTTATCGTATCGTATATACGCACAGGTACTACGCCAAAGGAGTGGAGCAGGAGTCTGGTCATTTTGTTCTTCAAAAAAGGGGACAAAATCCTACATAAGAACTATAGACCAATTGCGCTACTGAGCCACACCTACAAGCTGTTCTCGAGAGTTATCACGAATCGTCTCGCCCAACGATTCGACGACTTCCAACCTCCAGAGCAGGCTGGGTTTCGAAAAGGCTAAAGGCGTACAGCAACACACTCTGTTCTGCAGTCCTTGCAGCGTTGCCAAGTTGACTGCCGTTACGTGGAGTTGTTGAAATGTCTGTATGACTCCACTACGATGTCCGTCCAAGTACAGGGTGTACAAACAAGACCGATACATCTTCAGCGCGGCGTGAGACAGGGAGATGTTATTTCTCCGCGCTGGAGGACGTCTTTAAAACACTAGACTGGAATGGACGAGGCATAAACGTAAACGGAGAGTACATTTCACATCTTCGCTTTGCCGATGACATCGTTATAATGGCGGAATCGCTGCAGGAACTAGAGGAAATGATGCGCGGCCTTGGCGATTCTTCGAGACGAGTGGGCCTGCGGATGAATTTGGATAAGACTAAGGTCATGTCCAACTGTCATTATTGTCAAGGGCCAATAACCGTCGACAATGTTAGCATCGAAGTTGTTCAAAAATATGTTTATCTGGGTCAAGTCATACAGCTGGATAAAAACAACTTCGACGCCGAGGCTGACAGAAGAATATGCTTGGGTTGGGCAGCATTCGGAAAGTTGCGTCACATATTTACGTCGTTAATACCGCAGTGCTTAAAGGCTAAGATGTACAACCAGTGCGTCCTTCCTGTGATGACGTATGGCGCTGAGACGTGGTCTCTTACAAAGGGTCTGATCCACCGGTTTAAGGTCACTCAGCGAGCTATGGAGCGGGCTATGCTTGGGGTATCTCTGATGGATAGAATCCGAAATGAGGAGATCCGTCGAAGATCGAAAGTAACCGACATAGCCTGCAGAATCAGTAAGTTGAAGTGGTAGTGGGCAGGCCATATTTGTCGCCGAAATGATGGCCATTGGGGCCGAAAGGCTTTAGAATGGAGACCACGTACAGCAAAGCGTAGTGTGGGCCGACCTCGTGCCCGCTGGACCGACGACCTGAAGGACATTGCGGAGGGCGGCTGGATGGGGAGGACGGGGGACCGACATGAGTGGCGAAATTTGGGAAAGGCCTATGTCCAGCAGTGGACGAGCACGGGCTGATGGATGGATGGATAAATATATATATTTCTCTTCACGTATATCAACTAAAGACACAAATATTTTTATACCATACTCGAAATAAAACTCGTAGATGAAAAATTTGATTTTGTCATTTTATTATTGTGAATTTCTCAACCGCTATATTTTTCCTGTAATCTTTAGGTAATCTCAAATTACCATGATTTTTTATTTATTTTTCGGTCCACCCGTTTCGGAAATAAAGGGGGGACAAATGCATTTTTTGTGGTTTTTTCGAAATCAGTGACAGTAAGTATAGTAAAAGTATATATTTTTATAATCAACTCATTAATACCTACAATTTGATACCCATATTGTATTTTTATTTAAAAAATATATATTTATTTACATTTTTTTATATTTCTCATTTGTGTTCAACTTTTTTTTAATCGCTATAGTTTTCCTGTAATTGGCCAGTTATGGCCTATTATCGTAACCTTTTTCATTTTTTTCGGTCTACCAGTTTCGGAAATAAGTGGGGGGACATGCATTTTTTGTGGTTTTTCAAAGATTTCTCAAAATTGGTGCTAGTAAATATAGTAAAAGTATATATTTTTATAATCTGTTCTCTAATATCTACAATTTGATACCCATATTGTATTTTTAAGAATTTATTTTTTATTTTTCTCACTTTTGTATTGGAAATATTTTGAACAATTTAAAATTTATCAATTTTTTTTTGTACCATATTATGTAGACAAGTGAATGCTATTTTTGTAGAAAATTTCAAGTCTTTATCTTTAACGATGCTAAAGTTATGAGGCTGTGACATACGGACGGACGGACGGACAACGGAGTCTCACCATAAAGGTTCCTTTTACCTTTCAGGTACTACGGAACCCTAAAAACGAAAAACTTGGAGAAATGTTTGGGGATTAAAATTTTGATATTGCGGAAATAGTTGAATTTAGGAAATTGGGAAAATACCGTTATTTCTACTACTGTCGTAAGGAAAATTTTGGAGAACAAAATTTCGAAATAAATGAATAAAAGTGGTTAAAATCTAATGTTAGGATCTAATGTTTGGATTTAGCATAGCATATCATTTTCCTAATATTATTTATGCATTTTCCTTTCGCTGCAAGCACGAAGGAACGGTCAAAGTGAAATAATAACTACGCAAAATATGAGCGCGTGCGACGAAGTGCGAAACGTTCCCCGTACGAAAACCGGCAGGCGTCTGAGCAGCGCGACGCGAGTTTAGATGATAAAACGTTATTGCTTCACCTGGTTCAGTAACGGCGTGACGGGATCATCCCTCCGGTCGAGGATGAGCAGCTGCGGCGCCGGAAGCTCCCCGTTGTACGGAATGTTGTTATCGAGCAGCACCGCCTCGCGCCGCAGCAGGTCGCGGGTGCGCTCCGCCAGCCGCTTGCAGGGCTCCGAGGCCGCCTCGTACCGGATCACGCAGCGACGCTTCACTGACAGCAGCAGTCCGAGGAGCCCTTGTGCGCAGCGCTGCAGGTGGGTTTGGTTCCAGGAACGACCTGCGGTTACACGGTCCGTTTAACTGGTCCTTTATCACATTAGGTCCCTAAAATGTTATTATTTGCACACTCGTGAAAATATTTTTTAGACCTTAACACCTAGCCTGGCCCTGAAGTCCAAGCATTGACAAGTAAAAACCTAAATGTAAATCTAAAAATTAGAACCTCAGCAAAAACTATGATGATGTTGAGGTGTGGACTCTAGACTTGGAGCTATTACATCCTATGCTATCCTAATGTCCCCGGGGCATTCCCTCCTCAAATACTCTGCTTTAAAAAAAAAATTAAGTGTATCTGAGTAGCAAAGATACTTAAGATCTCTTTTTTTGATGTGGTCATCACCAATTATCTGCCATCTTAGGCTAGAATATATAGTATTCACCTAAGTAGTGGTTAATAGTTTCCTCCTAACCGCAGTGCGGGCAAAAGGGATTCTCCAGTACCTTCCATATTGATAGATATCTATTTGGCTTACAATGGCCAGTCAGAAATACATAAACATTCCTACCCACATACCTAGGTTAACTCTGCTTAGGTGAGGGATATATTATTGTTTAATATTGTTATATTGTTTTTGTAAACAATAGCTTAAAACATCTTAGACTGTCGACTTATCCACAGATAGCGCGCGAGTTCATGTCCATCGGGGCCAGAGGCGACGCGCGGGGGCAGCTCGCCCCGCCTTCACCCACCCACCTCGCCGGATTAGTCTGCAGTCGAGTGTTGTCCTCGACGGTTGTCACGCGCTTTTATCGATACAGAAAATTAGTCGCTATTGAAAAGACGGAATAATGGAAAATACGATCGACAAATTCGTAATTGAAGTCAGCGACGGCGAAGATATTGATTCCGACTCTGCTCTGTCGGTTGTCTTTGCATCTGATAGTGATTAAATTGCATTAAAAAAAAACTATTAGCAATAAACAAGTAAGTACAGTACTCCCAAACTTATAATGCGCATACGAATCTTCGCCACTGCTCGGCAAAGTTCGTATTCCCCTACACTTTCTATACAAGCAGTAAGGTCACGTGGTACGTCCGGTCGCTCGGCTATAGATTTCTATGCGCATTATAAGTTTGGGTGTACTGTAAAGCCTGACCAGGAATATATCAGAGGTCGCATATTGTGGAATTTCGTTGGAACTAATTTCTAACACTGGCAACAACGTTATTTTTTATTCTTTATAATCATTTGTCATTGTGACATTTTCACAATTTCACCATCGCATTGTATTTTGTTCTTGCGTAAACGATAAAATATCTAAATAAAATGCCAAAAACTATTGAATGAATGAATTAATTAATTAATGAAAAATACTTTATTGCACAATAACACATGAATGTACAGAGGCGAACTTAATGCTATTTAGCATTTTCTTCCAGTTAGCCTGGGGCGTTGCAGAAAAAATGTAGGGTGGTGCCCAAATAATAAGTAATAAACTATTCATAGCAGGGAGCGGAATACTGTGTACAATGTTTATAAGTGTTTACAAGATAAAAAACGTGCAGGATGTGAAAGTATTCCTCTAAATGATGTAGTAAAGTTGGCTTCTTACTTAGATGACTTGGACTCCAGTGTCATACGTCGAAATTTTATACAGTAAAAAAGAAGTGCCGACCATAAAATATGGGTTGGGTTTTGCAGGCGGACGCCAGAATTTTATTATGAAATAACTGTAGGGGTCTTTTCGGGATTCAGCTCGAGCATTTAAGCTAACATTTTATTACCGGGCTTGCAATTTTAATTATTTACAATAAAAATGAAATTTACGAAATATTCATACAACAGAATGTAATTTTGTATACTAAGTTGGTTTTTATCATAAGAACACATTAAAAATATGACGTCGACGTCATTTGGTTTTCCTTAATTCTGATTCTTTCGTATTTTTGTGAATGTTCTCTTACGTGTTTTCTGTGATTTACACGGAACGGAAGTGGCCATTTTGTAATTCAGAATTCTTTCGCGAAATCTGTGATAGTGCAGAAGTCCGACACGGTATTGTAGCGGTGATTAGGCTAGCGAAGCCAGCCTTCTAGCTTGTCCATGGAGAGTATAATAAAAAAGGGGGCGTCGAAGGAGCGCGCAACCAGCGTGTGGTGAGGAGCAAACACGGACAACGAGCCGGAGCTACGAAAAAGCTGAAGCGGCGACGATGAGTGAGAATGTCTGCGACGAATGGCACGGTAAAATTAATTGAAATGAAATGAATACTTACTTTATTTTTGCAATACAGGTACAGTGGAGCCCACATCAAGCTAAACACATTGAGAATAAGCTGACCTCTCATTGTATGGGAAGCCTATACAATGAGAGGTCAGCTTATACTGAAAGTGTTTAGCTTGATGTGGGCTCCACTGGACATAAATACACTTATCACACGTTGGGATTTATTAAACAATAAAAATAATTATATTTAAAAGAGGAAAATACAATATATTAAAATAGGTTTTGAGTTTGCTTATATTTAATAAGTAAATACACGTACATAAACTAAAATAAAGGTATATTTAATGGTGATAGGTACCACGCTCCGAGCGCGGGACCCAATGCAAAAATGACACAAAATGTGAGGTTATGATTTTACAAAAAAAATATATTATAGATTTTTGTTGGAGGGACTTCAGGGAACATTCCTCCATCCTCCCCAACCCCCAACTCCCTTTTCCTCCCTCCCTTTAATGTTTTAGGCACAAAAAATTAAAAAAACTATACGTTTCCGGTAGTAATACGCCCACCCTCCCCCTCCCCCCACTCTTACCCCCAAATCCGTACGAAGGCGTCCGCCTGTAAGATTTCAACCAAAAAATATTACCGGTCTTAAAAGAGGACATTGATTTCCCTGGAAGTTTATGTGCTGACGTTATCGCGTAATACGTCTCGTTTCTTTTTAAAGGTCAGTAGTTACTTCAACTTATAAATATTTTGATAAAACCAGTCTTAGTTTATTTTGACCATAGTTATTTAAATTTGAACATGAAACTTTGTCAAAAATAAATGACTCTGTTAGTAGAAATGTAACTTTATGGCTAGTTTTTTTGACACTGACATCAACAATAATATAGTTTTCATTAAAATAAAATAAACTTTCTTCTAAAGAACATTTTCAACAAACGGCCAATTCAATCTGTGCGCACTATAGTAAATGTTATCATATTCATTTTAAAAGTGGGTCCCTCTTGGCAGCTCTCATATATTCCTGGTCAGGCTTTACTTATCACATTTATTTTATTTCATAATTTGCAAAATTACCTCGAGTTACAATAAACCAAATTGACAGCTGTTGACAAAATCGGTAGTAATTATCGACATTACCATAATTGATTAGGTCACAGCACTACCGCATTCCTCGGGATGGCCATGAAATCGCGCGCTATCTGTATTTGTGACGTTCGCGGGAATAAGTAGCCTAGGTACTGGTCAAAAACTATCTTACCATGCAAACATCCAACAATATTAAATGAGAAGAGATGTCTGTCAACAGCCAAGTAGTCAGCAAACACCTCCTGCACCTCGCGCACCGTCTCCTGCTCATCGCATTCGGCTAGAGTCTTGATGTCCGCCTTTGAGATGACGTTGCTGAAATCTGCAATAAAATATATATGGCCCAGGATATAATAAAGAATATGCATGTAAATTTTTTAATGCACTAATCGTTAATATATGATCAATTTAGGGCTATGAATAAGAATTTACAACTAAATTATCCATATTTCATAGTTATAAAATCAAAATAAGTTTCATAATAATCTTCTACAATTCAAACAGCTGCCATTTAAGCGCGCATCAAGTGACGTCACATGATACTGCTCTTGCTTGCGGTGTATGCCGAGTGGCCGGTTTTTTAATTATTTCTTATTAAAAAACCCTATAACAAAAAATATTCGAGGGTTTTATTTTACATTTATTAATTTTGAACTTAATATTTTATGATGAATTGTACTCACTTTGTCACAAAAGGCAGTTAGCCAATGGTGACGCATTTTGCATTTGCGTTTCATTTCTTCAAAATGTTGTATTTTTTTAATGGAAATAATTACAAAACTATAAAATAAAATAGTTTCCCATGGTCATCATTAAATTCTACTAAGTAAATAGAATACAAAAAACGCAATATATTACTTTTTTAAACAACATGCATATTCTCTATTATGGATATTATTGGATATGTTAGGGTGCTTCTTACTTTAACTCTTTTCTGTTTTACCACAGGGTACTCCCTCAATGTGTTCTATGAAGCTAAAAACTAATAAAGTATATATTTCATATTATTTTATGAAATTTAGGGGCGACCACTCAAAAGAGTTTTTAAAATTTCAATCTCTATACTTTGAGCGATTTTTTGTATTAAAAAGAAAATTAACATACATGGAAATCAAGTTTTTCAAACAAAGATAATGAAAAACTTACATTTCAAAAAACTATCTCTACATCACTCTTGAAAGTAAAAAAAACCCTTTTGCCAAAATTTAGCTCTATTTAGACAAAAAAACGATCTATCTAATCAAAATATTTATTTTTGCAAAATAGATACATAAAGTATACTTTCTACAAGTCAAAGTTAATTTTAACAATATCCTTTAGAATATAAAAAAATATATAATAATACGGGAAATAAAATATACACCTGCATAAAATAGAGTAATCTAGGAATAAAAATATTATATTAGTTGGGGAAAAAGTTTCTTCGCATTTTATATGAAAATTCAAGTCATTTTTAATAAAGTTTATTTACATTTAACTAAAGTATGTAGGTGCCATTTTGTTCGATAACTTTCTGCCATCTTGTAGTTAGGGACATGATCCCATTGCTATAGAAATTCTGGGGCTTCTGATCAAAAAACCGCTACAAGTGGTTTTGGCAGTCCTCTCGTGATGTTAACCTGACACTGCCTAAAGAATTCTGAAGAGACCGAAACAAGTGGAAATCTGAAGGTGCAAGGTCAGGACTATACGGCGGATACATTAATACGTCCCAGCCAAACTCTCTTAATTTTTTCTGAGTGGCTAAAGATGTGTGAGATCTAGCGTTATCATGATGAAAAACCACACCCCTTCTGTTGACTAATTCCAGCCGCTTTCTCTCAACTTCTTGCTTTAATCTCATCAGTTGTTCGCAGTAGAGTTCAGAATCGATGGTCCTGCCTGGCGGTAACAGCTCATAATGAATAATGCCCTTCCAATCCCACCATACACACAGCATTACCTTGTTGCGAGATAGCCCGGGTTTCACCAGAGTCTGTAAGCCTTTGACCACCACCTTTTTCGCACGTTCTTGTCGTACGTGATCAACTTTTCATCACCAGTTATCAGGTTTTTCAAAAATGGTTCGGTTTCATTACGTCGTAATAAAGAATCACAAATGAGTACACGGTTCATTAAGTTTCTTTCAGTAAACTCATGAGGCACCCAAATATCGAGCTTTTTTGTGTATCCAGCTTTTTTCAAATGCACCAAAACTGTTGTTGTGGACACAAAACCATGAGCGGCGACTTTACCTCCAAGACGCACCAAGTCTTTAGTAATAAATAATTAGTTTAGATCATGTAAATATATGTAATTTGATTAGGAATACACAATATCATGTCTGGCTATAATAATAAAGAAAATATGTGTTAGACTGAGGCCCAAAGACAAGGACACAGATATGTTAGACAGAGTAAGGAATATAGATTAGTGCCGTGTGCAAAACGAGGGATATAAAAGGCGGGCCAAGCCCGCGGTAATTCATTCGGAACAATACA
The DNA here is from genome assembly GCA_910592155.1 of Ypsolopha scabrella. Lineage (NCBI taxonomy): Eukaryota > Metazoa > Arthropoda > Insecta > Lepidoptera > Ypsolophidae > Ypsolopha > Ypsolopha scabrella. The sequence goes on from OU342980.1 coordinate 21,929,510, forward strand.
GTCCTACTTATAACATCGAAGAGTTTTAATTACCAGTCCACTATAGTTTTGGACCTTCGAGCCGAATTCGAAGCTGGAATCACCACCAACAGGAGCCGCCTACTCTTCAGAACCGAAGTCTCTTCAGTTGCAGTCTATCGTCCGATCACGATGGTGGTCACCCGGAGCCAGGGTGATGCTGCAGAACTGGAGGAGCAGAGACACCGTGAAGAGGAACAGAGGCGCCAGGAGGAAGAACGTCAGATCGAAGACGAACGACTCCGAAGGCTGGAACGAGAACCACCGGCGTCACCTTCAGCTGCGACCATCCCTGGCATCACCACGAACCCCGTGCCAGCCATACGTCCACGACCAAGGTCACCTACGCCCTCGCACCGCTCGCACCGATCTACCACGAGCGTGACCGTGAGGCTGCGGCTGGCAGAACTGGAGGCAGCTGAAAAGATGGCGGAACTGAAGAGGAAGGAGCTAGCATTGGAGGCCGAGTTAATCCAGAAGCGTCTGGCTGCGCAAGTCGCAAGCATCCACGAGGACGAGAGCGTGCACGATGAACCCCTGTCTACCAACTTTAACAAGGTTGACGACTGGCTGCGCACCAACCCGACGAACACACGGGGGGAGCGCATGGAGACCCTGACCACATCACGAACTATAGAAAAGCCACGTGAAGAACGAAGAGCACGCTTCGCAGACCCAGTTACACTTACTCCAGCCAGAACAGACGGAGCAATCGAACAATTAACAGAAGCAATCGAGAAGATGTCGAGACCCAGACCACGCTACGTCAGCGAACTACCATTATTCTCCGGAGCACCTGACGAGTGGCTACCATTCCAAGCTGCTATGCGAGACGCCACTACTCTCTATAGTCTGTCGGCCGCTGAGAACTTACAGCGGCTGAGATCCTGCCTAAAGGGAGATGCACGCAACGCAGTGGCTGCACTATTAAACACAGCCACCAATCCCGACATCATCATGAAGACGCTAGAGCAGAGCTTCGGTAGACCAGAAATCATCATAGACAAAGCAATGGAAGAACTTAAAAGGTTACCGAAGCCGGGATCATCAGCTGCAGAATTAAATACCTTCGCCGTCAAAATCCAGAACATCGTATGTGTCTTGAAGAACATCGATAAGCGGGGCTACCTATATAACCCTTTGCTAGCCCGGGAGGTATTAGAGAAGCTCAGCCCACACATCAAGTCGCGCTGGTGTGACTACGCCTGTGAACACGAGGGGACTTCAGATCCAGAGATCGTCACGCTTTCACACTTCCTGATGCGTGAGGCAGACATAGCCCTACGTTTTACTTATACGTCGGCGTACGGTATCGCTTCTACAGCCGCTACGAAGAGAGAACAGAGGCCAGTACCTGCGATCAATAAGAAGAAAGCAAACGCTGTCTACGCCATTAACGAACCAGAGCAAGTCAATCAATCTGAACAGATTGACTTATGTCCAAGCTGCGACAAGAATCATGCACTACACCAGTGTCCGACCTATAAGGCACTAAGTGTAGCGCAGCGATGGGACATGATTCGAGAAAAGAAACTATGTTTCCGATGTGCCGACAAGAAACACCGTCGCTTTCACTGCAAAGCAAAGCTGTGCGGCGTAAACCAATGCCACCGCCCACATCACGCTTCGCTACATGAGGAACCAAGGCAACCTGCAACACCAGAGCAAAGCAACACGGAGGCAGTCCTGTCGGTAGCATCCCTACACGCTACCGGCCCTAAAGCTGTACTCCTGAAGATGTGCCATGTTATTATCTCCGGACCACTTGGAGAAGTACCAACTTATGCGCTTCTGGACGAGGGTGCGACCATAACCCTGATTGATGAAGAACTAGCAAGGAACATCGGCGCAGACGGTCCTGCTCAGCCTTTAAACTTACACGGCGTCAACATGTCAAGACGTGATGAACAGAGCAAGACTGTCACAGTACATCTCAGAGGAAAGAGAGAGAAAACAACACACACAGTTCGAGCACGCACTATACGAGACCTGAGGCTTCACCAGCAGTCCCTACCTAAGAAACTGCTGAACCACGACCACCTGCGAGACCTGCCGCAGGAGGAGATCTGCTACGAACTAGCACGCCCAGGCATCCTAATTGGCACCGACCATTGGGAAATGATCGTGTCCAGAGAGCTGCGGATTGGCGCCCCCGACCAGCCAGCCGCATCTAGAACACAACTCGGCTGGGTGGTACACGGAACCGTGCCACGCAGCCTGATCTATCACACTGAGGAGAGCGTGCTTCATGTATACGCACCCGACCAGCGCCTGCATGAGAACAAACAGCACGACGAGCGCCTCCATGAACTGGTTGAGGCCCACTTTCGCATCGACGCGCTCGGGGTCGCTCTCAAAGACCCTGTGAGCGACAATAACAAGCGAGCTATGAACATCGTCGAGAGCACTATAAAGAAGATCAACGGCGGCTACGAGGTCGGACTGCCATGGAAACATGACAATGTAGTCATGCCTACAAGCTATGAGACAACATTGCGCCGTCTCAAGAGCATAGAACGCAAGATGGATGCTGACCCAAACTTCGCCAAAGAATACTCGACACAAATCGAGAACTTGCTGACCAAGGGCTACGCAGTACCATGCGACGGCACAGAAAAAGAAAGCGCTGTTTGTTGGTACCTGCCTCACTTCGCAGTACAGAATCCAAACAAGCCCGGCAAGAAGAGGCTCGTGTTTGATGCAGCGCACCGATCCCGAGGTGTTAGCTTGAACGACAAACTGCTGGAGGGACCGGACTTGCTGCTCTCACTACAAGGGGTTCTCTTCCGCTTTAGAGAGAAACCGATTGCAGTCACGGGCGACATCCGAGAAATGTTCTTACAAGTGAAGATCCGCCCGGAAGACCAGCCAGCCCAGCAGTTTCTATGGAGGGGCCAAGAACGAGACAAGCCACCCAGCCATTACAAGATGACAAGCATGATCTTTGGCGCGGCCAGCTCCCCCTTCATGGCCCACAGTGTGCGCAATCATAACGCACACGCGCATGCACAGACACATCCGCGCGCTCTGGTGGCCATTACAAAAAGCCACTACATGGATGATCTGGTGGACAGCTACGATGATGAAGAAGAAGCCCGATGTACCATCCGAGAACTCAGGGAGGTACACGCGGTCGCTGGCTTCGAATTACGAAGTTGGAACGCCAGCAACATGAGCGTACTACAAGACGTACCAGAAGAACTGCGAGCGACCACACCCACCCAACTGGGAGCAGGGGGCCCTGAGAGCAAGATCCTTGGGCTCTGCTGGAATCCTGAAGAAGATGAACTTGGTTTCAATACCGCAATGAACCGAGTCCCAGCCCAGGTGCGCGCCCAGATCCGAGCACCAACGAAGAGAGAAGCTCTCAGCGCGGTGATGTCTATATATGACCCGCTAGGAATACTCAGTCAATACACAATTCGGGCGAAGATAGTACTCCAGAGCCTTTGGCGTCTCCAGATATCATGGGACGAGCCGATACCAGCAGAGGAAGCAGAACTCTTCGCGGCATGGCTGCAGCAGCTCAGCAACGTCACACGGCTACGCTTGCACCGAAGCTACGCACTAGAAGGCCACAAGCACGTAGAACTACACGTGCTATGCGATGCTAGCGAACAAGCGTACTCGACAGTGGCCTACTGGAGGGCCATATACCACGACGGTAGCGTGAAAATTGCTTTGATCGCTGCCAAAGCTAAGGTGGCACCAAGACGCGCACAGAGCATTCCCCGTCTTGAACTTCAAGCGGCGGTCATCGGTACGAGGCTCGCCGACGTTATCAAGCGGGAGCACCGCGTTGAAATCGCGAGAACTACCTACTGGACCGACTCCTCAACTGTGGTTCACTGGGTACGCAACGACGCACGGCGGTACACTCCTTTCGTCGCACACCGGCTGGGGGAAATCGCAGAACTCACACACAAGAAGGAATGGCGATGGCTGCCTACAGAACATAACGTAGCTGACGACGCTACGCGAAACTATCAGACGCCGATCACTAGAGGCGATCGATGGTTTCAGGGGCCCAGTTTCCTACGAGAACCCGAGGAAAGATGGCCTACCGAACGAGTTTTCAATGAAGATAATGAGGAAGTACTTCACACGAGCGAAGAGAGCGAGCGTCAAAATGACTGGCTACCTGACCCCTCCCGATTCTCGAAATACGAGACACTGGTGCGAGCAACCGCACGCGTGCTGGCTTTCACGGATATCTGTCGACGTCGAGCAACACGTGTTGAATATGAACATATTGAACGCGCCGAACGAGCTCTAATGAAGCGTACTCAAGAAGACAGTTTTGGAGCTGAGATAAAGAGAATCAAGTCGGCCCTCCCCATCCCTAGGGCGAGCCGGCTATACAAGCTGGATCCAGTGATGGAAGACAACCTTCTTCGAGTACGAGGTCGCATCGGAGCATCGAACGTGCCTCTAGAAATGAAGCACCCGATTATTCTGGACGGCAGACACCCCATCACCAAGCTCCTGGTACTACGAGAACACAGCACTGCCGGTCACGCCAACAGGGAGCGCGTGACCAACGATTTAAGACAGCGGTATTGGATAATACACCTGCGACCAACAGTACGTGCTGTCGAACGCAACTGCGCCCTCTGCGTGGTACGAAGAGCGAAACCGAGAACACCGGCGACCGGGGACCTGCCGCCTGCCCGCCTTGACCCGTTCCACCGTCCATTCACAAACTGTGGCGTGGATTATTTCGGCCCTATGATAGTCAAGGTGGGGCGACGCCATGAGAAAAGGTGGGGTGCCCTATTTACGTGCCTCACCACACGCGCCGTACACTTGGAGATCGCTGCTTCACTCTCCACGGACTCTGCACTGATGGCGCTGCGAAGGATGGCTGCACGCCGCGGCTGGCCTCGGATGATGTATTCTGACAACGCTACGAACTTCCGAGGGTCAGACCAGGAGCTGAAGACCGCCTACGCTGAATGGGCACCCGCCTTAAGAGAAGAGGGGATGCTGCATCGCATGGAGTGGCGCTTTATCGCACCCGGGGCCCCAAATCAAGGTGGCTGCTGGGAAAGAATGGTGCGCTCCGTGAAGACTGCGCTCCGTGCGACGCTAAGAGAGAAGGCGCCCCGCGAAGAAATCCTTCAGACACTAATGACAGAGGCTGAGTTTTCAGTCAACGCCCGGCCCCTGACCCACGTGAGTGTGAGCCCACACGATCCTGAGGCGCTCACACCCAATCACTTTCTTCTGGGATCTTCGATGGGCCTACCAACCACGGGACCTTGTGATGAGGCTGACCGACGAGCATGGAGAGCTAGCCAGGCGCTAGCTGACAACTTCTGGCGGCGTTGGATGCGGGAGTACCTCCCCGTGCTGGTCCCGCGTGGAGAGCCCACAAGCACGAGAAGACAACTGCAGGTCGGCGACATCGTGGTGGTGGTCGACCACACGCTGCCACGAAACGTCTGGCCACTCGGGAGGATCGAGCGCATCTACACTGGACCAGACGGCGGTGTTCGAGTAGCTGATGTGAAGACGAGAACAGGCATCTTCAGACGTCCGGTTAGCAAGCTCGCCGTGCTCATGGAAGAAGAGACTACGCGAGGCTGCGTCGGGGGGAGAGCTGTTGTGGACACAAAACCATGAGCGGCGACTTTACCTCCAAGACGCACCAAGTCTTTAGTAATAAATAATTAGTTTAGATCATGTAAATATATGTAATTTGATTAGGAATACACAATATCATGTCTGGCTATAATAATAAAGAAAATATGTGTTAGACTGAGGCCCAAAGACAAGGACACAGATATGTTAGACAGAGTAAGGAATATAGATTAGTGCCGTGTGCAAAACGAGGGATATAAAAGGCGGGCCAAGCCCGCGGTAATTCATTCGGAACAATACAGTCCTACTTATAACATCGAAGAGTTTTAATTACCAGTCCACTATAACTGTTTTGTGGTCAATCCCCAGTTCTTCAGCTACATCGTAACTACTGATATGCCGATCTTGCTACACTTTTTCAAAAATGGCATCCATTTTATCCGTAACAGGGCGCCCAGAGCGAGGTGCATCTTTGACATCAAAATTTCCGGATTGAAAACGCTTAAACCAAATTTGTGCTACTCTCACAGACACTGCACTAGGTCCATAAACATCACAAATTTTTTTCGCGGCTTGCATTGCATTTTTACCTTTTTTGTAGTAAAATTTTAAAATGTATCGAATTTCTTTATTAGATTCACTCATCTTAACAGTAAGAAAAACAAATAAAAATCACACATTTTACCTAATCTGAATTTGGAATTATCTTTTTTAAAATTTAAACTTTTTAATAATACCAAAACCAGCCAGATACAAATGGTATAGCCAAAGAGATTTCATTATAAGTTCATACATTCTATTTGCTAAATGAGTTTTTCCCCAACCTATTATATACATAATGCAATGAAGAAATAAGTTCATAAATAAAAATGGGAAATAAAAACTGGAAATCTAAATCTTAATTTTTTTTATTTGGTAGCAACAACTAAATTTGATGAAAACAATAATTAATTCGTTTTTGGCTACATGGAAAACATTGAGGGGGTGACCCTTGGTAAAACGAAAAAAGGGTAAAATAAGAAGCATCCTTAATCCGGTGCTATGACAGTGGTTTCTTTACGTGGGACGCACTATAAGTTTCCGGAATGAATATGAAAAAATACTGTTAAAGGCACAAGGCGTCTATGCACTTTTTCATTCGATCAAACCAGTTTTGAAAACTTTTGTGCCACTCCCCTGTGGTGACCTCTGAAACGTGTTTTTCATACTCCTCGACAGCCTCTTCTGGTGATGAAAATCGTTGACCGCGTAATTGGTTCTTAATTTTTGGGAACAGAAAAAAGTCACAAGGTGCCAGGTCGGGACTGTATGCAGGATGACTCATGAGTTCTACATTTTTCGTCTTCAAAAAGTCGTTTGTCTGTCTGGCCGTGTGAGAACTAGCATTGTCGTGGTGCAGGATGATACGGCGTTTACGGTTATTTTTACGGAGTTCGTCAATAACTTCCGGCAAACAAATGGTCGTGTACCAGTCACTATTCACGGTACGACGATTCTCTAAAGCAACAGTAGCCACGTGTCCAGTTTTATTAAAAAAAGAAGCCATCATCCGCTTAGATGCACTTTTCACGCGCGCCACTTTGGTTGGTTTCGGCTCATCTTGAAAGACCCATACGCTCGATTGCTGCTTTGTTTTGGGATCGTAGCAATAAATCCATGTTTCGTCACCTGTTACTATGTCCCACACCAAATTTGACGCATCTTCGTTGAATCTGGTAAGCATGGCACTGCACCAAGTGACGCGGTCCGTTTTTTGAGCCTCGGTCAAGTTGTGTGGGATCCACCGCGAGCACAGCTTTCTCACACCCAAATGTTTGTGTAGGATTGATTGTATTTGACTCATGCCTATTTCTAAGGATGCGCGAATTTCATGGTAGGTCACATGCCTGTCTGTTTCAATCATACGGCGCACAGCATCGATGTTTTTGTTGGTCACAGCGGTGGACGGCCGACCATCGCGAGATTCGTCACTGAGATTGATACGACCACGCTTGAATTCTGCAAACCAGCTATAAACAGTCGTCTTGCATGGTGCTTCATTGCCAAAAGCTGTTTCAAGCCGAGCGATGCTCTGTTGAGCTGTCAAATTACACTTAAAATCGTAGAAAATCATACTACGAAAATTTTCCCGAGTTAAATCCATGTTGATGCAGACACACCATTTTTTAAATGGCGCCACAAGGTAAAAACAAAAGACAGTCAGATGAAACAAACTGCATTCTACAGCCAAAGAGTTCTATTTTCAAATGTTGCAATAAATTTTTAAATATTGTTTATGTAAGTGGCCAGTTCCGGAAACTTTTAGTGTTACCTATGTAGAATCTTTTACAAAGGGATTGGATAAGACACTCATGCTCAGAAAATTAACGTAAAATAATTTTTAGAAACTAAGTCGAAATAAATGGAGTTTCAACAAGAAAATTATAAAAATTTACGTAACCCAGTTTTTAAACAAACAAATATAAATTATGAATAATATTACATAAAATATGTTTAACTCTCAATGATCTATACTCACAAATGAAATACACCCCATATTTAGGATAGCGAAGCTCCCTGGACAGAAGTGCAATATTCTCTGAAGTGGGACGCACAAATACAATGCACTTCATGTGTTTCAAGTTGTCCCATTTACTCTGAGAATCAATCCTCTCAAACAGATAAACTTCTTTCTGCAAGATCTCTGACTGACTATACACCATGCTCACAATGCTTGTCTGTGGATAAACAACACTACGAATTAAGAAAATAGATCTGGAAATACGAATCGATTTAACTAACTTAACCTGTGTGAGCTGTCAGCAGTTTCACCTCTCACAGCCTCAAAAATTACTCATTTTCATAACAATTACATGGAAGAACTTTCCTGGGAGAGTATGCGTTAACTTCTCATGGTGTGCACTGGGCATTCTTGTTTAGGAAGTGTTTCAAAACGTGCAACCATAGTGTGAAATTTTACTTGTTTATTAGAAAGAGACAGATCTATATAAGAGAAAGAGAACGTGAAAAATCTGGTAGCACAAATCAGGTGGCCCAGTGTGATTTTCGCATTACTCCGAAGCGTTTCAAAACACTTCCATGCAATTGTCCGGTAATAGTTTGTTTAGCCTCAGTTTAACTTGTGTCAATTTCTGAACTCTCTAGGGTGAAATTCGCGTCACTCCGAGTGATTTTTACTTTTTCCAAACGGAACCTAACTTGAACCATTGGGGTGTGAATAATGTGTAAGTATGTTAAGAGAAGAGGACTTCTCTTGTAGATTATTGGCATGTTTTAATTGAATTATCTTTTGTTAATTTCTATAAATTCCCCAAAATTGTTTATTATGTTAGTTTAGTTTAAAACAGACCTACATGCACGGTCGGTCTGTGCCCACATGTGATGAGACAGTCTGATAATAATTTAGAAAGGAGTGTTTACTTACAGTTTCTTTATCCATAAGTATTACTTTCATTCCCGGACCACTTTCCTCGGTCATCTTTGTTATGTACATTTTAACTGCTTGTATCACATTCATGGTGGCAGTGTTTATATCTATCCGTATTACTTAAATTGTTTTAACTTGTTTATTAAATTTCTTTTCTCAGCGTCAGCGTAAAACAAAAACCTTTTAAGGAAGTGTCTACTGTGCTACTGGAGTAGCAAGCAACCTAATATTTTAAAATCAACAAACGGTCGATTTGGGGGTAATTTGTATTTTTCTTTCTATTGGTAATTTTCGTCTCTACAATGGCAGGGGCCCGGTGGACCTGGCGGTGGGTGGACCCTAGGCTGGTGTCTTGAGGAGCCTAAATCCAGGCCTGCGAACAGAGTGAGTCATCATATAGGCGAAGCAAATAAGCTCATATTTTACAAAAGAGTGCCATTAAGTCACTGCTCGAACGTAAAACTTTTTAAATGTGATAGATGACTAATAAATTACCTCTATGGTAACTTACAATCGAACCATCCCTTAGGCAAGTGATGGAAAGGGGTGAATGCTATTATTGTTTATAACTTCGAGGGAAAATTATCTGTAGTCGATGCAATTTGATATACGAATTAGAGTACCCTGATCTACGTTTGCCAAAAGTGCAGTTTGGGATACAAATTACGGAACTATTATTTTTACTTTTTTTTGCAAAAGTGCGATTGTGACTCGGGGGAAATGACTGTAGTTTGTGCGAATTGGCAATATGATTAAGAAATAGTCTTCATTCATTGCCCGATTCGCAACTTTGGCCGGGTCATACGGAAAAGGTATTTTTATATTTATCTGACATTCTACTTCGGGGGAAATCTCTGCAGTTTTAGAACTTATCTCAAAGTTAGCCTTTTGGCTAGTACCTCATTCGCCGGTTTTCATACAACACGGAATGGAATATTAATACGACATAAATACGGAACTTACTTAATTTTACAAAATGGTTGTACGAGCAGGTATATACGTAGGTATATCGTACAACCACAGACTAATAAACAGATAGAATTGGCAAGCGGGCTAAATTACATAGACTTAAATACCAAAAGAAGTGACTATTATATCTTATCTTATACTACAAGAGAACATGAAAAGATATACGAGTAATATAGTTCTATTGTCCGTTTCAAAACGACGTACATTACAAAATCTCGGAAAATGCTTAAGTGTGCAACAATACTGTAACTGTGTGCGTGTCTCGGAATCACCTGCATAGTATCAATGGAGGCCGCAACAAGTTAGACACGTTATTCTTCTCTGTAGGGGCTAATGTCGTACTGCAAGTGTATAGCTTGATGTCGTCTCCACTGTACTTATTGAATTAATAAATGAAATGCCGTAGTTTTCTGGGTGCTGCGGGGTGGGGCCCGCGTATTGTTTCTTTGTTTTTACACTTGGCTTGGTGCACGTTTCGGTTTACTTGATCACGGCAAATCTAATTGATATTTCTTTGACATTTTCGCTAAATCCTGTTCTGGTACAGACATTTGAACGGAAAAAAATTCCTACTAGATAGTGGGTCGAGTCTAAGGCTTTTGGATCTCAAAATATTCGGAACCTCCACATTTAGAACCAGGTTAAAAAAAAAGAATTTTATCCTTTAAATGTTTGATCTGGGGATAATTATTATCCATCCATCCATCCATCCATCAGCTTGTTTCATCCACTGCTGGATCCATCCATCCATCAGCTTGTTTCATCCACTAACCTTTCCAGGATTTCGCCACTCTTGGAGGTACTCCTGGAAGAAATGCCCATACTCACACACGCTGGGCAGGCGGATTAGTGAGCGCGGTGCCGAAACCCTTGCACCAGTGAAGCCACTGCCCGTCACTAGTCTGTTTTATACAGGATGTAAAGGTTACCTGCTCAGAAAATGAATAAGGATTCTTTTTCATAAACTTCATTTCTTCATTCTTTATAATAAATCCACAAATTAATAATATTATATTATATATTAACATATTTACATATTATCATTATAATTTTTAGACCCCATTGTTTTTTTTTATTTGAATTTTTTAAGTAGTATCCATGGAAATTTTTTTGACATTTTCTCCAATTTCTGTTCCCGTTGAGATATTTGTATGGGAAAAAATTCCTACTGGATAGGTATTCGAGTAAAAGTTCTTTGGACACCAAAATTTTCGGAAATCACCCCCGGAAACCAAAAATATTTCTTTTTTTAAATGTTTGAAAAAAAAATTGTTTTGGCCATATCTCCGCGACGGTTGGTCTTGGACCCCCAGACTTGGACCCCGGGGTTCCGAAAAAAATTTACTTTCATTAAAAAAAAAAATTATTCGAGGGGCGAAAAAAATTTTGTTTTGGCCATATCTCCGCGAAGGTTGGTCTTGGAACCCCCAAACTCAGTCCCCAGGGGTCGAAAAAAAATGTCCTTCTTTTCCAAGTGTCAAATCTTTTTCGGCCCATATCTCCTACACGGTTGAAGCTAGACCCCTGTTCCTGGGGTTTTTTTAAAAGGTCTCGACAAGATCTACCCGAATATGCAAAAACAATATGTTGTACCTTTTGGGTCCCTTTGGGTACCATGTTGACATTTTGAAATTATTTTTTTTAATTTTTTTGACAATTTTTTTTAAATTGCTATAACTTTGGAACGGTTACCAGGTTAAAAAAAAAGAAGCATTTTTATTCATGATCGATACCTACTCTTTTGCTATTCTCTATTCCTTCATCTACCTAATTTATGAATATAATCTACCTATTTGTATACTGACATAATAAGTGTAATAAATTATTTAACTTTTTCACGAACTATGTCAACAGTGTCATTGCCACTTAATAAAATTTCTTGGCAAATGATGCAATACACCTCAGAATCCATTGTAGATGCCCACCTAACGCACCGCTCGTAAAATATGCACTTGGCCGCCCGGTACTCCCCGCGCGCCCTTACCTCGCCCCTGCGTCGCCACGGGCATTCCGCGCCCGTAGGTAACTGAAGATTTTGAACTTCCATTAACAAAAATGTTTTTTTTATATGTGGTGAATGAAGCAAACTCAGAATCAAAGGTATAATTAAATTTGCACAATTGCGGAAGTTTCCCCCGAAGTAGTATTCTCAAATATATATTTTGACTATGATCCGTATTTTGTCGTGCTGTGCGAAATTATCAGAATGTTTATAATGTATATAGTATTCACATGTTACTTCGCACAGATTGTATAAGTTTCCCTGGAGTGGCAAATCAAAAAAAACTAATTTATCTCTACTTCTTACTTTACAGGTCTCAATATTAAAACCCATAACGCATATAAGACCAGTTTATATCCTACTGAAGCCTGTATCAAATATTTCTTTTACATACCAACATTACGTTATTTTGAAAATTATACCTAATGTTTATAGTACTTCCGTAATGTACTAGAGATAATCACTCCGTGCGAACTTTTCTAGTCATGTCACCTAACTATTCCAAAAGATATTAGAATTACGGGACTTAACTCCACTCTTAAACGGAACTCACCTCGCCTAATAAACGTAGGCGATACATGGAACGAGGAACGTGAAGTTCAAGATGTAAAGATGTAATGTCGGGTGTAGAAGAAATTGTATAAAATTGTGAGTATACCTAAGTAAATAAATAAAATTCTTTGTAGTTTTTTGTTTGTACATTAGGGATTCACTCACACAAAGGCAATTCCCGGGTCTCGCCTTCTTGACTATAAAAGTCTTAATACTAGCAGGTTTTGTCTTTAATATACAGTATAAGTCTCGTTAAAGTTTACATATGAATTGGGGTTTAAATAACTAGACACAATTTTATCGACAGAAAAAAAATAAAAAAGAAAAAAAAATCTCGTTGTAATGGATATTTATATTTTTTATTAGCAACTCTGGACCTTTTGTAAAGGAAAGGTAGTAATTTTTTAACCAAGTGCCCTATTTTGTTTAAAAAAAACGGTCATGATTGTCAACAAAGGGCAGTGACGATTAAATTACAATTTTCCTTTTAAAAAATCACCATCGGTTAAAAATAAGAAATAATTAACGGAAAATTGTTGTTTTTCAGTCATTCATTCATTCATTTTCAAAAGTCTTTATTTAACGGAAAATACATACATAATACAGTTTCAAGACACAGTCAAGAACGCATAAACACAAAAGTACATACATTACCACTTGAAATTTTTAACATGTAAGGTAATGTGATTTCAACATAAGTTTGTGACTCTTAAAATTATAAATGAGAATTAACTTTTGAGTGAAGACACATTTTAGGCTAATATAATTAATTAGTACAACTAAGGGACATAGCATAGCTATCTACATCGACTGAACAATACACTGAAGGTTGACAAGTAAATACAGTACATAACAAAAGTATGATGTAGGTATGATACATAAAAACGCGAAGCAGGCGAACACTGATTTTTCAACCTACCTCCAAATAATAAAATATGTTCGCTATAGTGACAATAAACTACACAAAATGAAACTGTTTAAGATCTAGTAAGATAGTGACAATCAAAGTCAATAAATGTGCTTTGTCCCGATTGGAGGATGAGCGCCAAACTGACAAGGGACGTTAGCTTAATGTTGAAGATTGTATTACACAACAGAAACTAAAAATTATATATCGTGATTACTTATACTTATAACATTAGCTTCCTGTTAAATAAGGTTTAATTTGCACACAGAGGATACATACAAAGTAAAAAGTACCTTACATTTTAAAGTTACCTACATCTAAACAAGAACGAAGGCTTACAAATATAACTTTATGATAGTAGGTTTAATAAAAATAAAGCTTATGGGTATACATTTAAATGTGTTTAAATGTTAGCACGAGATCCATGGACAATTTAGTCGGGCCGTATGAAATGCATCACCTCCCAACCAATAGTGATGGGGTTGTCTGTAACGATTATAAGTATCGACATATGGGAGGTCGCGATAGCGAGACTGACCAATTCGGGATACGAGAGTATTATTATGGATGGGATTTTTATAAAGATAAAATTTCCTGGATAATTTCATGATGTGATCTCGTAATTTAGGAAGAAGGATACGTGCATGCAGTAAATGTAAGTTAGTTTTAAAAGGCGTATTATATGCAATTTTCAAGGCTTTATTCTGAATAACTTGTAGTTTGTCGAAATTGGTCCGACATGTGCTGCTCCAAACAGGAGCAGCATATGTGATGCATGGCCGCACTAGAGTGGAGTATATTTTAAGTTTAGTAGATGAGCTGAGATTACTACGGCGATTTAGGATGGGGCTAAGCGAATTAAGTTGTTTTTCAGTGTTTCTTTCAATAATAGTAAAAAAATTGAAAAATGTCCTTTTAACCCCAAATTTTGATGACTTTACGTTAAACTGTGTCATATCATATCAGCTTTCATAAAACGAAAATTCCACGTTTCTTTCCCGGTCAAAACATTTTCTATAAGCGGTTAAACAGAGACACTCTGGGCGTCTTCATATAAACTTAGTATAGAAAAAAAAATGGATCCAGTTTTAACCAAATTATTATATAAATATTATATAAAATTATTAGGTATACAATTTGAGAAGTAGAGCAAAGGAACCCCCCTCTCTCTCTTTAATAGAATTGTTGGTATATGTACACAAAAATCCTTTCCGTTTATCGAGCATACATATACAAACAATGAAATCACGTGAAAGTCGGCAAAATAGCAAATTGAACGTTTTACGTTGCCACTAGTGGCACAGCAGACACTTCAACAATAATGAGAAACTGTCAAAGAAACGTCAGAAATGTTAAGGACGTTTTTTTTCTACTTGTAGCAAGTTTTGTAACAATACGTTTTGTTTCATTTTATACTAAAGATTAATTTACAAATAGTTTATTTATTTAAATAAGACGTAAGCTTAGTAAAACTAAAAATCTTACAGGAATTTTACAATTAATATTAAAACTACTATAAAACAAAATTAAAACAAGGTGTTGTTTACCGAATATAATGTATGATAACCGAATTTTGCCGCTTTTATTGACATCGATACTTTCGTTGTTGACGTAAGTAAAGTAAAAGAAGAGCATCACTAGTTATCTTCAAAGGTCAGCTGGGTCAGGTGGAAGTGTTCATCGAATTTATACATTTTATAAATTAGAATCTTCCATTTGAGCTGTTTATCCACCATGTTCTCCCGCGTTGCAAAGCCAGTTACCGTCGTCGTCGCCCAGAATGGCGCAAAGAACTTCTCCACTTCCCAACAGGTTAATTCCTCATGATACAACAGTTAATACCTTCTCTTCGCTTTAACCTAGAAATTTCATCAGCTTCTTCCACGTTACACCCTCTGGCTCTCTAATACATCTATAAATCATTCTAAAACGTGTGTAAATTGCAGAGGAACTTCAAAGTGGTGGTGGCTGGAGCATCAGGGGGCATCGGTCAGCCCCTGGCCCTGCTCCTCAAGCAGAACCCCCTGGTAACCCGGCTGGCCCTGTATGACATCGCGCCGGTGACCCCCGGCGTCGCTGTCGACCTCTCGCACATGAACACTCCTGCCAAGGTCAGCGGCCACAAAGGACCCGAGGAACTCGGCAATGCCATTAAAGGTGGGAACCCGCATAAATATCCAGCAGATAGTACCTTCAATAAATGACTCTGAAGTTTGGGACAATGTTACATAACTCTGAGGTACATAACCTATAAACAGAGATGCTATGCTGTAATCTTATCTAAATTTAGTTTTCAAGGTCTTCTTATCAAGGTTCTGGAAGTTCTTATTTAAAATATTGAAAAATTATGAAGGAATATGTGTTGACAATGATGTGTTTGCCATAGAATGGTATGACCTTGACATAGTATGTTTGAACTTTATTTTGCTTTTCAGTTTTCTAAGTTCATGTACCTACTGCACTTTTCATTATGCTTCAATTATGGCATAATCGTAACTCCAAAAAACTACTATTAAATTATGCATGAATTTGATAGGTATTTTTTTTTTGTTTCATAGTTTCATTTTATATATTTCCAGCAATTTTTGGTCTTATTTTAAACTTTTCATGATAAAATCTAACTGATGCTTTGTAAGAAATGAATAATAATATGATAATGTATATACGTACAGTATAATAATTAATAACGTAAATACAATACATATGAGGTAAATTAGCTTATATTGTTGCATGTTAGTTTTTTTTTTTTAAGAATAAATATTTGCACACTATATAATATGGTAAAATGTGCTGTTTCTAATATTAAGATACAATAAGACCTGTACTTACAACGCATGTTTATGCAAATAAATTTTTTATTTTTTACTTTTACTTTACTTTAGAAACCAGGCCAAACTAAAGCTTTTTGTGAAAGTTAATAAAACTTCCTAAAGAATCTTTCATTTGGACTGATTCCTTTTTGCAAAGTTTCAGCCAATTACCAGCTCATAATACCTTATAATTATTGCTATAATAAAATTCATATTATGTTTTTTTGGAGCTGAATCATGTATTCCTTTACCAATTACTGTTTCAGGTGCGGACCTGGTGGTGATCCCTGCTGGTGTGCCCCGCAAGCCTGGCATGACCCGTGACGATCTGTTCAACACTAATGCTTCCATCGTGAGAGACCTGGCTAAGTCCATCGCACAGAACGCCCCCAAGGCCATTGTGGCCATCATCACCAACCCTGTCAATTCCATGGTCCCCATCGCCTCCGAGATCTTGAAGAAGGTAAGGACTCTACAAACATTTTTTAACTTCAACATAAATATCTTAAGCTAGTAAAATCTATAAAGCCTTAAAAATGAGGAAGGTTGTAAGCAAAGTTAAAGAGATTCACAATTTTAAACTTAAATTTTGCATCGGATTCAATCCCATCTGTGTACATGAAAAAAATATGTTGTGTTTTTTCAACTAAAGACCATTCTAAAGACATATTACACTTCATAAATATAAGTACTTTGATATTCTAACAATTAAATTACTATTATAAAAGTATAAATTTCACGAAAATAGCGATTCAGTTCCCATATTTCAAAAGCGATTAAGTGAAACATGAAGATACAAAAAATTATAACATATTTTTTTATAGTTATTCTAACGGCCGCAATTTAAAAATACCTGAAGTTTTGCAGAAGTTGATTAGAGTAGACCAAGACAAAAAACAAAGGTATTGGAGCAGGACTGAAGTTTAACGTTATAAAGCCTCTTAATGTATCGTAACTTTGATGGAGTGCTATTTAACAAGCAGGATAAAACATACAAAATGGAAGTGTTATTGATTACTACTGTTTCATTATATTGGTTTTTCCATGATACGAGCAGCCCATCATCAATTACAGTATTGTTAAATACCTCATTACCATTAATAGATAACATGACAATTATCGTCGAGGACTAGTAAATTATATAATGAGATTGTTAAATAAAGATATAGGCACTAAAAATCACACTAGTCTTCAGCAAAAGTAATTAATAAATCTGCATACAACAGGCTAATGAGGACACTTGTTCAGTGCAATGACTAGAGCGCCATAAATTTAGCTACTTGGTTTCTGTTTAGTATCAATATTATCTTAGTTTACACAATAAATCATTTCCATTACATTTTATGTCTGTTTTAAAAGTGTATTCTGAATGAATGCAATAGCAATAATTATAAGGTATTATGTAGCTTTATTTACTACTGTAGTCTGCAGATGACTTATCTGTAATTGTAAATATCTACCATCAACCTCATAAACATGATCATGTCTAACGCTTTACTATAGGTAATATCTCTTTATGTAATCCAAATGAGTAATTATTTACTAGGACTTTATGGCCTATGACTTGACCTCTCTTGATGTTAAAATATTTCAATCAACATGTTATTGTCGAGAACAAAGGGTTTAGCTATTTTGAATAATGAGACAGTCTCAATTCTCGTGCAAACAGCCAGCAGTCTTTCATTTTGACGCCAAGCTTGGAGAAAACAAAATAATGGTGTAATTTTATCGAATACTAGCCTTTCGCCTCCGTATATTAAATCTCTGCCCAGTTGTAGGGTTGGGCGTTATTTTATGAACACACCTTATATCCTATTATGTTGACCAGAGTCACTACAATGATAATAAAGAAAACCGCATCAAAATCCGTTCAGTGGTTCTTGAGTTAAAACGATACATACAGACAGACAAAAATTCTTAATATGATATCTTGGCTTCGGTAACCAACTCATTTAAAATTTTGACAAAATATCCTATGTACAGACATGCCTTTTTTACTACTTATTGGTATTGAATATAGATAATAATTTGCTTCCTAAGTAATCAGCTTCTACACAATCAATGAAATTCTGCTTTAAATTTAATCAAATAAACTAATGTACTTAGATGCGAGCGTTCAATCATGTAAACAAAAAGGCGTTGTGAGTATGGTCACCATAGAATTAGGATAAGTCTTGTGTTATATCCACAGATGGTCACCACAGAGTTAAGTCTTGTTATAGCCACAGATCGCGTCGACATTACGGATTTTTTACAACACACTAACACATAACAACTAAAAACGAAAAAAATAAACAAATATGAAATAAATGTAAGTGCTTGCACAATTA
The DNA here is from genome assembly GCA_910592155.1 of Ypsolopha scabrella. NCBI lineage: Eukaryota > Metazoa > Arthropoda > Insecta > Lepidoptera > Ypsolophidae > Ypsolopha > Ypsolopha scabrella. The sequence goes on from OU342980.1 coordinate 21,948,108, forward strand.
TTTTGTCACAATGTGTCTGTTGCTCCAAAAGGCAACTGTCTCAGCGTTGTGGTGCTGAAAGTGTGAGCCCTCAGCGCTGATTTTCAGTCAGTGCCATATGGTGGCTCATGAGTTCACGAGGGCACGAGGTGCAGCACGACGCGGTGCAGTAGGCAATGAATAAATAAATAATACAATAATAGCTATTATATGTATATGTAACGGGTAATACTTGAAGATAGGGTAAACCTAGGTTTACCCGGGTAATGTTATACAAAACTTCGGGAGCCGCCTCGCTCCACTCCGCTTTGCTCGGCGCCCAATGTTTATTAATATGTCAACCTAACACGTTTCTCCTCGCATCGCTCGTCGTCGCACCTATTTTTGACTTTTTTCGGGCTTTACCCGTAACATATATACCACTATACTACGATAATACACTATAATTTTAATAAACTACATTTTATTAATTATTTAATCAAAATTGGACAAAAAATAAGTAGATTGATGCATATAGCAAGGACATTTTTTAAATTAAATACAAGCCTTTATTTGCATACTTACTTGTACGCAAATAAATATATAATAGTGTATAAAAACAGACATGTACCGAGAGTATAGCCGATAAACTGCTACGCAGTTTGGCTTCAATATTTTGCAAACAAAAAACTGTATGTCTTTTTCTGAATAAATAAATATCTATCTTTGCCTATAATACGGGGCTCTATTTTTGCCCTGAAGCCTTTGGGAATTTTTTATACATTGGGTTACTTATAGCTATGAGTATTATAATTTTTCAAAAACCTATCTCTATTTTTGCCCCTGGGTCTTTGGACATTTTTTTTATACATTGTCTTAACCTATATTGGTATAACCTATGCTCCTGATTATCGCTATTGTACCATAGACAGTACAAGTTCTGAGTGTTCCCCTAGGCCGGAGTATACGACGCCAACCGCGTGCTCGGCGTGACGACGCTGGACGTGGTCCGCGCCGCCGCCTTCATCGGGGAGATCAACGGCGTGGACCCGCGCGACGTGCAGATCCCGGTCATCGGCGGACACAGCGGCGTCACCATCATCCCGGTGCTATCGCAGAGCAGCCCCGCCGTCAAGCTGACCGACCAGGCCAAGATCAAGGCGCTCACGGAGAGGATTCAGGAGGCTGGCACAGAGGTGAGCTTTGGTTAACGTTCAAGCCGCCATGCGGAGCTCTGATGTCTTCCTAACAGTTTTGTATATGGTGAAAAAATGTAGTGTTCCGTTATGGTAGGACATGTCTGTCTTTCTATCACAGCGGACACACCTGGGAATAGTTATAAAGCATACTTGGTTTATTTTTAGGTCTGTCCTTTCCTTAACTAACGAACTCCTGAGTACCCTGACATACATCCATCCATCAGCCTGTCATCGTCCACTGCTGGACATAGGCCTTTCTAATATTATGCTACTCTTATCGGTCCTCCGTCCTCCTCATCCATCTAAGCATAGTTACTCAATACTTTTGTAGCTTAAGACTGAACAACTTTTCATATGCGAACAAAATTAGAATACTTTTATTTCTAAATATCCGGCCGGAAGGTAAGTACTCAACTCTATGACCACAAAAAGGTCAAAGTGAAGGCGTTAATGACGCAGCTAGCTAATAAAGTGCCATCTGATCTTACAATGGGTGATTGATTTGCTACTTACTGCTAACGACGCAGACGCATCTAATGTCCTATTGTAGTCTGGCATGTTTACAAATAAAACAGGAAACATTTGATTTCAGTAACTAATTGCTTTTCCCTGTATAGACTATGAATTACTAACGCAAAACACATGACTTCCGAGTGTAGATTGTTTATTACACAGTCGAAAACAATAAAATAAATGTATATAAACTTTAATAGTTTGTTCTTTTATTTTTATTATATTATTATATCAACTGATGCCGGGCCTAGTAGGGTCCGAAATATATATTTTTAATTCTTTTGTGTATATAGTATTATATAATAAAAAACAAAAATAAAAGAACAGTCGAAAACAGGTACTATGTACATCTCATGCTACGGCGGAGAACTGACCCCGGAACTTGTTATATCAACTGGGATACATTTCTATTTGTTTTGATTGTGCTGTGGTCTCCTTAAATTAAAATAATATTGTGTCGCAGGCTTGCCATGAGTGGGTCTCGATACTGGCCTTTTGACGCGGCTTCGCCCGCGTTCATTTAGTTTTTGGGTGGTCCTATCAAATCTGTTAATATCTTTCGGTACAATAATTTAATACTACATAATTTAATTTGAATTTAGATTTTCATAAAAATAATTTTATATGTCTGACCCTATATCTATATCCCTAATCCTTAGTTCCCCAGGGAACAAACTATAGCCTTTGTCCAATTGAAGATTCTAACGATTTACAACAGTGAAACACAAAATCGGTTTAGTAGTTCCAGATATTACCCGCGCTAGAGAACAACCCGTCCCCAGGGAATAAACTATAGCCTATAGCACTGAGAGATAATACAGCTTTTAAAAAAAGAATCGGATCAATAGTTTCGGCGATTACCCCCCCCCCCCCCCCACATCCAAACTCACAAACACGTCCTCTTTATAATATTAGTATAGATGTTATCCTACTAATCACTATTTGTCCACACTCATTGGCCCCTTTTCCACTTACCGCCAATCCACCGGCACCGGCACCAGCAACGGCGACGGCACGGCTAAGGTGGTAAAAATGTATGAATTTATTCATTAAACAATTATTAAATTTATTCAACATTTTTACCACCTCAGCCGTGCCGTCGCCGTTGCCGAAGAAGGGGCCAATCTCACCCACGTATACTCCCGTCTGTCTTCTAGAGGGGTAGGCATTGTCTACAGATGTCCCTTTGCTACGATCCTGACACATCTCTTTCGCTTTACCAAATCCATCGACCAGTTTGGAGTCGTTGTTCAGTAAGACGTGTGGTTGCAGGTGGTGAAGGCGAAGGCGGGCGGTGGGTCGGCGACACTCTCGATGGCGTTCGCAGGCGCGCGGCTCGCTGGCGCCGTGCTCAGGGGACTCAAGGTGACGCCTCCATTACGTGTCTCTTTACAGATTCGATCTAATGCCGGGAGATGTTTACATTGCAACTGAATTTCTCTAAGGAAATCTAGTGATTTGATCAAACTGTTATTAGTAAAATTATAAAATAAACATATTCTTGCACAGCTCATAGCAACGTTAAGAACTATAGAGGACGCCTCGCTCCGCTCCGTTTCGCTTGGTTCCAGAATTTGTGATCACAAGAAACCTAACACGCTTCTCCTTGCTCCGCTCGTCGTTTTGATTGAACCAATATCGATTATGTGCTAATTGTTTCGTATTTGATTAAGTCACTAGATTTTTGTGGAGAAATGATAAAATCGAGTTGCCGTTTCAACAAATCAAATTAAAATATTTATTTTGTAAAATACAACCATAAAGTATACTTTTTACAGGTCAGAGTTAATCTATACAAAAATATCATCTCCCGGAAATTGATCAAATCTCTGTTTTTGTCATATCCCTGCAACATATCCATCGTCCTGACATGCGAGTATGGACAATCAATCTACATCCACGTTTCACCGACGCGATGATTATTACGTTTTAGCGTGTTGAGCGGTGAAATTTATTATCTATTAGCTTTTGCCCGCTACTTCGCTCGTGTAAAAGTATCATTTAATCAATGTACCTGTTATTTGCGCGCAAGGTAAAATATTGAGTTTTTGGCCTGGCGATTATTTTATCAACACCTGTCTTGATTAAGGTCACTGCGATGACATAAAAATACCGCATCCAAATCTGTTTTTAATAATGGAAGATACAGACAGACAAAATATATAAAAATAAAATACTTTTGGTCTCAATACAATAGTTGTAACCCATTTCAATATTCAATGTACAAACACGACCTTTTTACTACTTTATTATCATTATAGAGTGAAGATTATACAAATGTAAGTATTATAGAACGTATAATGTTGCGACGCGACCCAATGCTGCCTCAGTTTAACGGTACCGTATGTTCCAGGGCGAGTCCAACGTGGTGGAGTGCGCGTACGTCAAGTCTGACGTCTCCGAGTCCCCCTACTTCGCGAACCCCCTCCTCCTCGGCAAGAACGGAGTGGAGAAGAACCTCGGCTTCGGCAAGCTGAACGAGTTCGAGCAGGGGCTCCTCAAAGCGGCCATCCCCGAACTACTCAAGAACATCAAAACTGGCGTCGACTTCGCCAACAAGTAAATTAGGTCGCGAATCCGTGGTAGGGGTAGGAATTAGGTTGGGATCGACTCGAGTTTCACTTGGTACGGGCAATGACTCAGTACAAACGTCACAAAGATACGGTCAACAAAAGAGATAACCGGGCGCAGCGCAAACACTCTTATCCTAAGACAGACAGACGAGTTATTGATGAGATGAAGAATACTTAATCAATAGTTCATGTATGTTTTCCATTGCATCTTTTACTTTCCTGTAGGTTTAAAACCTACAGGGGTTTTAGGGTTAAAGTGTTTGCGTTGGGCCTATTTCTTTTGTTGACTGTACGTTGTCGTAATTTTTGTGATATTTTCAGTGTATGTACATAGTTACGGATATCTGCTAAATGTGTATTTTTTATACAACCATTTATTTTTGTTTATAATTCATATTGGGTAATTCAGTTTTAACATAGGTTTTCTGCAACTGCAAAATATTAATTGATATGTCAGTATGAGAAGCGGCGTTGTACAGACTATTGAATATACCAAGAAAAACTTTGGTGATGTAGTTACTTGTTTCGTCTGCCTTTGTAATTGAAATTACAAAGTTTCAGTATCAGAGTAATTTGGGTGCGGTTGTTATTTATTAACCCTCTTACCAACTGTGAAAGATAACACATAAATTTATTGTTTCGTTGGACGTATTCGTCGTTTTGTAAGTAAACAGGTTAAACCTCATGGCCGCAACCTTACTTCTGAAAGTGTAGAGCTATTATTGAAAGACAGACAAAGTATTAATATTGTATTCATGTATTGTTGCTTACAAGAAGCATAGAATAGAAGTTTCAATCTAATTCCTATTTCTAGTAAAGTATTGTTATGTAAAGTGATGTATGTAGACGCCTCAATAGTGAATTTGACGAAACGTACGATAAGTATAACAGTTTATTTTATATTTATTTTTGTTAAAGATCGTTTTTATTTTCAATTGAGTTGATATTTTGAGCATTTTTTTAACACTACATCTGCGTAAATTGTGAAATTATTCTAAACACCAGTATGTATTACGAATGGAAATAGTGTAAATAAATGTTTTTGTTATGTTATGTGCGAGTTTGAAGTGTAATAAAAAACTTATTACCTTCGTTTGTTTTCTTCTTTAAATTTAGTCAAAACAGGCGTACGATCAGTTGGTCCATATTCCCGTTTGCCATCTCGAATGGAAAGACAAAGAAATCATAAATGGCACGCTCCATGCCGGCCGTTCACACGAGCAATTTTGAAATGAGTCTTCCTTATTTTTAACTCAAAAATTGAGATCATGAAAGATTTAGTGGCAGACGCTGACCTTTTTTTTGCGTCCCACATTTTTTCTGCAGAACAAAGTTTACAAGAGCTGCAGTCAAAAGCCGAAAACCATCCAAGAGAGACTTGAAAAGTGAATATATAAAGTATAATTCTACATTAAGTGTTTTATCAGTAGAAATGTGAATAATCTCTGGATAGCTGTGATAACGAATTATCGCTAGCAGAGATAATATCCAAGTGTTGTTGAGCGTTCCGTGTGGCGACAAACATTTGTTTAATATCAAGTCGAATAGAGATTACCTTTGTAAAAACACTGCCTTCTAAAATCGGTAACTGGTTGGACGTTCAAAATCTAAACAGAGACTGCAAAGTGTCAACAAAAAGAAGACTGAACGAAGAAAAACTATTTTTTTACGTAAGCCGGTAAGTTCTTAAGTTATTTTGAATAATAATGAAAACAAAGATTGTACTGAAGATAGGTGGTTATGATAATGCACAAGTAGAATATCGTTTTCAAATCCATTTTAAATAGTCAAATACTCATGGTAAGTGCGCCTGGTTAAGTAGTTAGCTCACAATTCGGTATCTGCCTCCTTCACTTCCTTAGAAGGACACTAATTGAAGTATGTAGGTAGAATGCTGTCAAAACTAACAATTATTTGGCCAAGTGCAAGTCGAACTCGCGCACAAAGGGTTTCGTACCATCCTGCAATACAACAATAAACATGCCAAATCAACATACATCAAGGCTACACAAAAAACAATGCGCTAAAAAGGTAGCGCGCCTGACGCTAAATTTGGCACGGTCTGCATACGGAACCCCATTTTTTATTATTTTTTGTTTTACTTTAGAATATGTTCTACAATAGGACTAAATTTGAAATTTGTATGTGTGACCATCTTTAAGCCAAAATCAATAACGTTTAAATAATGCAACTTTTTCGCGGTTTCTTGCATGGGGATCCATAATTAATTTAATGTATATTTTATTGTTTGTCGTGATAGACTAACACGTACCTATTCTGTAAAAATGTCAACTTTCTACCTATTATGGTTGCGGCTGTAAACCCCTGTGACAGATGGACTGACAGCGGAGGCTTAGTCCTGTTTGGCAACCTTCGGATACGGAACCCTAAAAATGCATAGCTTTTATAATCTCCCCATAAAACTACTTTTCGATGAAAAAACAAGACGAATCCCGAGCAGTATTTCATGAAGGGCATTGTTGTAGGTGTCCCGCTATGGCACCCCGTCAACACATCATCCCGCAGGACCAGATCCCGGCCGGTCCGATCCGGATCGCCGCCCCGCCGCCCGCGCCCGCCCCCGGCCGCCTGCAGCGCCCCCCGCAGGACCAGCCCGCTAACTACATCATCGCCGTCACCAACAGAAGAACCAACAGCAATGCTACCATCACCAATAACAGGAACAATGTTAGACGTTAAACTAAACGCCTTATAATTTGTATCTGGCTAATATTTTTAGTTGTAAACGCTAGTTAAGAACAGTATATACCGGTTGAAAATGAACCCCCTCCGCAGCTATAACAAAGGAAACTGTTCTTTGTTCGAAATAAAAAATACATGTTTTGTTACCCTTAGTTTGGGAAATAATTGAGTTCCAAACAAAAATGCGAGAACCCTAACGCACCGACATACGGGGGAGTTTAGAGAGAGCGAACCTATGCTATTTTATTTCCCAAACTAAGGTTGTCCGCGGGTATGATTCTTGAGAAAAGTGGTTCAGTAGGGTCGGTAGAATATGTGGTTTCATTTAATGGTAGCAGTCTATTTACATCCGGTATAATTGCCACGTTGAAGTGCCTTGAATTTTTTTTTTACTTTTTATTGTTGAGTTAAGTATAAATTTACAATACTAAAATAACGTCATTCTTTTTTAAGATTAGTTTAGATTTTGGTAACTTCTATAAGTACCTACAACATATTCTGTGTTCTTAGCTTTTATCGATGTCAATTCACATCGTATCTGCTGTAAATGAATCGTAAGATCTCGTGATAAGATGCAGAAGAGCTTGTTTTTATGATACTGATATCTATTGTAAATAAAATATACTTTAAGTTTACTTGGTAATCTTTAATTTAACTCAGTTTTTAGTAAATGGAATGAAAACAAACCAATCTCAGTCCTTTCCACGTCCATTGTTCTGCGAGTTTCGGAACAATTTACAGTTTTATCGTACGCCGTTCAGTACACTGCACAGATTCCGATAAATTCTCAAATGTGTATTGTTTTCAAATATTTCTACGTATATCTCCACCATAAGTAGCACTAAATACGCTGAGAAAACTGTGACTCCCGTCCAAGCTCGAGATTTGGGATTGCTGTAGCTGAATCTGGTACTTCTGTCCATTGTTGGTAACACATTACCGATTTAAAGTGTACCTGTTCTTACGTAATTCAGCAGATCACTTGATTACAGAGAAAACTTTTGCGTTTCCAATGTGCGTTGACAGTACAGTACGGAATTTTGGCAAATATTCAAGATTATTATTGGACATGGTGTACGTAGTATCAAAGTCGCACGTTTTTTGTTTTATTGTAACTCCTATGTAGGCGAAATAAAATCTACCATAGATACACGTGAAGAATAGAGACTATTATTCGTTTATGGTATACGATAAAGATCTCTGAGATCGTAGACGTAAATAATTTTATCATTAGATGGCGTTATATAGCAATTTGTTTTATTGTTTCCCTGCGTACTGAAGTTTTCTTCAAAACAAACTATTTTATTAAGTAAAAAGATATGATAATAAATTAAATTTATATCTTTGCGGTATAGAAAATCAGAAAAGTAAATCTGGGATCTCTCGCTTACCGGGCGGTTGCTCTACCAACTGAGCTATCCAGTTCTCAACACGATGTGCGAATTTACGCTCGTGCTTTCCCATACCGCAACAATATGTATAGGTATAAACTTACTTAATAGTGAGCCTCTTGGCACCTCACGTCCAGATTTACTTTTCTGATTTTCTATAGCGCAATGATATAAATTTATTTCTATCATAGTTTCGATATGATAATAAATAAAACACAACGAAGTTAGATTTGCATCTTATTTATTGATTTGTCCTCCCAAAACTTTGTTTTCGCTTATGATTGGACTTACAAGGATTATCTCTTTCTTCGGCTACTTACATTACAATGTTATAAAGAAATCACAATGTCGAGTCGTCCCGGCGGCGGCGGGCGGCGCCGCGCGTCCTCACACTCACACAAAGTAAAGTTTAATCAGTCGTTTTTACACAATATGCGAAACATTTACATTTACAAACAACCGCGGCATTCCGACGTCGCTGTCAATACAGGTCAGATTCAGAAATAGGCGGTATTTTTAATTTTACACACCACACTATGAAAAAATGCACCATTTGTGTCGGACGCGCGGCGGCGGCCGCCGGGCAAGCATCCGCTCGCAGCGACTGGAAACTCGCTCACCTCATTCACTCATTTCGTTCACTCACTCGCTCGTTCAGTCATTGCCCACACTCGATCAATATTTATAAACGGCCACGGCGGCCGGGCTAACTAAAACAAGAAATCTCTATTGTAAGACTTAACTAAACTGTATATTAATTACAAATGCACAGATGTATACATTATAACGATACACTTTTACATACATATGTATATAATTTATCATTTTTTACGAATATTCCGTTAACCAGTGTGTACACTATATATATATACTATATATAGTAAATAAGTTTCGCGAAACAGTTCAACTTTCCGAAATGTTTAAACGTTATTGAATCGGTTATCGTAATAGCGGTTCGGACTCCGTTGTAGCCGGTCGGACGTACACAATTCTATACATACATGATGAGCTATATACAAGAGAAACGTAATGAAATTGTTACTACGCGATTACTAAGCGAAAAGTGCGACAACGAAGTCCGACATACAAAATTGAAGTCTTATACATTGCGAATAAGGTCTATATTACAAGTTCTCTTCGAGAAAGGGAGAGGGGTGCGGGGAATCTGCAAGTTACGGGTATCCACAACCTCTCAAGAGAAACAATTATAAAATCATAAAAACTTTATATCCTGAGTTTTATCGATTCAGAATATTGCAGGTGTCCAAGTTATATGAAATGACAGAGAGGTTGCATAAAAGAACACATACAAATTTTTATACAAGTTTTATGTACATCACTAGTAAGCTAAGTATTGGACGAAGTATCATCTGTCTAGATCTAGTCTTGCTGAATGCGGTGCGTGTGGAAGACAAGATCACTTCAGGTAAGTGAAACGCGTGTTTATGACACAATCAGTATCGTATTCGTTTTTATTGACGCAAAATTCGAACATTTGGAACCGACGAAAATTGTAACCACCTAAAAAACATGAACATTCAATTTAAAGGTTTCCTATTGGTACATGTCAAGAGAACTCATGTCGTTGATTACTTAGTTTACCGAATCAAAAATATACGTGTCGTACTTAAAATAAGTCGATTTGACAACAATGTTACCGATTATAAAAGATATTACAAGTGTTTTTAAGCGTATCGATTTCATTAAAACATGTTTTCCTAAGGCTATGTGTTTTCAACGTGTTCGAGTAATATTTTAATTCTCTCTACTGTACAAAGCGGATTACAGTTAATAAATGCAGAGGCACAATATTGGCTGAATTCCCCAAAGTTCCAATATTCTGCGCCTGCACGAATATTGTATACATGAAAACACTTATAGCCCCAAAAAAGACCAGAAGTGTTGCTCTGTGTACAAACGGGTACCAGAATTACGCGGCGAGTATATCGTATCGGACATTTAAAGCTTCGCACAGCACGTTACAATGTATTTCTTTAATAGTAGACACCACATTCCCTGCTTCATTACATTCAGTAACTAACATTTCAAGAAAATTCAAGATTCCACCGGTTCTGATTAATATTACAATTTTTAAAGGTAAAATCACAGATGCAAACATCTCGATTTGAGATCCTTCGAAATGCACCCTGTCGTTTTTTAAACCATTTTTTTCTTCTTTTACCAACGTCCGTTCCCATTAGGCTAAGTCTGATTTTTGTCACTTTTGTATGGAAGAACTTTCTTATGAAACATCAAGACATCAAGCTAATTTCGTTATATATTCCTGCCCTCCTAACCTTAGATACAGACTTTATTTATGCACCCAAATGAATACTGGAGACTCGGTAAGAGTACTTTGAGATCAGATACAAACTCCAGCTACCGTTTTTGCGAAATTTGATTTTCGATTCCTATACAATGGATTAAATTTTGAATAAGTATGGGGGGCACAAAAACATGTTTTATTAATTTTACGTCTCGTTATCACTCACCGAGGCTTCAGTATACATTTGAATATATAACAGTCACCTGTATTAACTTCGTTTTCTCGTCAAGTTCTTATGTCTCGCCCAAAACGTGATAATGATTTATAAATCCTGGTCTTCGGCACCAAAATGTAAATGCGTTTTACACAGTAATCCTATTGAAACATATCTTGTAACATATCATATCTTGTAATCCATGACGACTAATCTGCTTTGCTTGTGTGAAGTATATGCCAATGTGTGTACGAGACGCTCCAGCAAGCACGCACACTAGTGACCTCGTGGATAGCAAGAAGAACGCGGCTACAGTAGGATGTAGTTAACGTCATCACGCAGTAAGCATCGGTCAGTTGTGCCTGGTGCAGGTGATGACCGAGCGGCGGTGCTAGGAGGCGAGACGCGCGCGGGGCGCGGTGTGCGGGGCGGGCGGTGGGCGGCGTCAGTCCTCGTCTGAGAGCGGCTCGTACTGCGCCGACATGAGGGGCGCGGGCTCCACCACGGGGAGCGGGGCGGGCGCCGTCGGCGTGGGGAGGCTGCTGCCACTCACACCTACAACGGCCAATACACACTCATGTATTACACGGGCTTTGAAACTAAATAAATAAATTGAAAACGGGATAAACAGAAAATATAATAAAATTTGGGCAAAATAGTTCCTAAAGTGATAAGAGTGTGGGCCTCATCGCCGTACTTAAGGCCTGGCCCATGGTGCACTACAATGTAGGGATATTGAACCTAAGAATATTGTCAGAAGTCTAGATTAGAACGCTTGCTTCGCGCGCTGCCTGTACAGATAATAAGTGAATTTTCGAGTTTCAAGAAGATTTTACGAAAAAGTATTCGGTGTAGGTATTTTCTAGCTTTTTATTTTAAAATAAACCTGTTTTCTTGCTATAGCAGTGATTTTAAACATAAAACTCAAGTCACATAGATAAAAAACGTATTCATCACTTCAAAAGGCGTCAAAAATAAAATGTATCGAGTGAATTGTGTTTAATTAGGCAACAAATGTCTTTAAAGCCAAAAGATAGAGATCTGAAAAAAACATTTATTTATTTAACATGTCTGCGCGTTTGACACTGTAGTGAAAGTAATTGACTCAGCATAATCAAGGGAACTTATTTGTGGTTACAATATCGTTTTGACTTAGTTCCAACTTGTTTTTTTTTGCATTAAACCGTAACTTAGTCTAAAATTGTCCTAATTTGAACCTCGTTTTGGTATCCATTTTGTTAAAGTTTTTGATAAAATTGAAATACTAATTAAGGCACATCATTCCAGATATAGTATAGTTTTTTCTCTTGTATCTTTAATCTGTATTAAACCGGCCCTTCAGTATCCTCCAACCAGCAGTTACAACCCTATAATGAAACAAAGCTCACCGTCGACGTTAGCGTTGGTGGTGGGCGGCGCGGTGACGTTGAGCGCGGAGTAGGGGTACGCGTACGTGTGCGGGGGGAGCGGAGGCAGGGACATGCCGCTGTTGTACATCGGCTGCTGGCGGAGGTCCGGCTGCGGCGCTCTCTCTCGCTCCTCCGTCTCGTTCGACCCTCGCATCACCTGGGAGCCGTTCATTAATTAACACTTTCGTCGGGTTCCGACACTGACAGCAGGATAGCGTATACAATTTTCAAAGCGTGCGACAAAGATGGCATTAGAACCCATGCCGAGACCCGTAGTTTATGAATGTAGCCCTGGGTGACCCACGAGCCGTGGTAACGATTAGAATAATAGGACTCATGCCCTGAGGGTTCCGTGCATACCGTTTTAGGACACACACTTATTCCACGAGCACTAATGAACATCCAACTTAACACTTACGATCTGTTAAACTCTTCTGTGGGACTTTTCAACTTGATATCTCTAAGGGGGCCAGCGGAAAACTTTCTGGACAGACTTTACAATAAAGTGATCGTACAAATCGTTTTTTTCATTTTGAGGTACGGAACGCTAAAAACACTACATCCTTATTTGTTACAATCATGTCGTTAGAAGGTTGCAGGATATTAGAGTACAGTGTGAGGATGTAAGGTTACCTCGACGATGCGCGTGGTGACGTAGTCGTAAGCAGTGAGGATTCCGCCGGCGCTGGTGGTGGCAGTGGTCGGCCCCGCCGAGCTGTAGCGACGGTTCGCTGCGTTGTTTCTATAAAGAATAGGTTAATATTATACAAAATTGTTATTATTTCTTCCTGTGGCAAAACAGCGCCTATCCCCTAATTTCAAGCGTCACATTGAATGTTACAGTGAATATCGGATGTTCAGCTGTAGCTGTACCACAATAATATAATGTTAATTTGTATTTGTGTAAAAAATGAGAAATCAACTTCTACCATAGTACCGATAATTAATGATTCTAAAATTTTCACATAAAGGCCTTTTAATCTTTCTCACAATATTTATTGACAAACGATGTTCGTTTATGGGTCGTAATTAATATTAAGAACTATTTTTCCCTTAAAGATGGATTATGTAACTTGCGAAACCGGTTGGAAAATGTCATAAAATAAAACAAATGTACAAGTGTTTTTGTGAAAAATCAAGCTGCTGTCATGTTTCATCAAGTGCCGACAATCGCAAGTATAAATTATAGTCTCTGATATCAGACCTTATATTATATGTGTTAATGATTTACAAGGTGGCGGTCCCTTAAAAAGACCAACGTATAAAGTTGTAACGTGGCGTGCATTAAAATGGTTTTAATCATATATTTCTGACCTGTTAGCGTGATGGTTGTCTGGCGGCGAGACTGGCTCTAAGTAGGGCGCGTGCTTGCCCGCTTCCCGTCGCTTCCACTCCTCACTGCTAGCTGACGACTGACTGCCGTACCCTTCAGAACTCGCCACTTGGAACCTTTAGTACAAGAAACATGGAAAATGTTAGCTAATTTATCGGAAACTGCTGGCTGCAAACGGATTTTTAACCAGTTTTGTTTTAGGGCAGATTAGTTCTCTAGAATAAAAAGTTAACGTTCTGTTGGCCCAGGTAAAATTGACCCAGTAGCAAATGTTTTATTGCGATCGGTTGATTAGCCGCAAAGGTGCTGATAGAATAACAGCGATCTCCTTTGCCTTCTAACAGCTTTGGCCCGCGACCTAATTCACGCTGACCTCCCAATACGTGACCAAGTTAAACTAGTTTTTCACTTTATGGACTTGTCTGACCGTAAATAGTATCGTGAAGTAGCTACACAGCGCCATCTAGTGGTGAAAGAATAAACCATAGAAAATTATTTTTTTCGTCAACAATATTTTCCCTAATTCGTTCCCAGGACATTTAGATACAGAACGGTGAAAGCCATATCAAAACCTGTTATTTTACATAAACACAATGACGGACGCTTCTTTTTATTTATTTAGTACTTACTTATGATGCAAGAGTGAGGCATGTGTGGGACTACAGAAGTCCCTCGTAATGATATTAGAGGCGAGGTCTCCGAGCTTGATGCTGGTGGTGTGTTGCGGCGGCACATCCTCGCGGTCCACGCGCTCGGGCGGCGCGCCCGCACGGTCCACACGCTCGTTTGTGAGGGCAGAGTTGTTTGTAGAGTTATCGCATTCGCGGATTAGACCCTGCAGATGTAAATAGCACGTGTATTCGATCGTACAATACGCAACATAGGAAGATGCTTAGTGTCGTTAAAATAATGTTATAATCAGTTATCATTATAAAGGGTGCCAGTTTTCGGTATAGAAAAGCAAGTTTGGTTGCATTCAAATAAAATCGTTATAAAATCAATTTAGTGTAGAGAGTCGGTTGTTTCGTTGGCTTGAAGACGAAGAGTTAGTAATTAGGTTAAAACGAAACGAGATTTCGCAATACTGCGTTCTCCAACCAAGACTCGAAAGTATACTAATAAGTAGAATCTATTTTAAGAACTTACCGGAAACCTCTGATCACTGGTCTGGCTGATCTGATGCGTGATGATGGCGTCTATCAGCGAGGCGGCGGTGAGCGTGCCCTCTACCCGGTTGTCGGCGGCTGTGCGCGCGCGCGCTTCCACCGCCGCCGCAGAGTTTGTGACGGTTGTAACGCCCGCTGACACTTGGGGCGGGGGGAGGGGGGCTCCTGTACTACTTGCACTGTTCGGCCGACTGAAAACCAATTATTCATAAATACATGCAGAGCCCTGGCTCCTCCTATTTTGTACTCCTCTTACTGTGTATTAGCACTGCCCAAAAGCAGCACTGGTAGAAAAGTAACACAGTCAAGAGTCGAAGGTATAAAATCAAATTATAATTAGACTCAGCATAGACATTGCGGCAATCTCTGAGCTATCAAGCGATATCTTCATTGTGTTATTTGCCCGTTCAACTTACTACTAATTAAATAAAACAAGATATTGGACAAATCGTAAAAAACGCCAACCTGTCTTTCCTCTCTAAGTGATGCGGCGGCGGAGGTTGCTGCACTCGATGTTTAGCCGCGGTGCTGTACGTAGCAGGCGCTAGCATCCGTCTCTCGTTTTCTTGGTTCGCTAAACTTGTCTGTAACTGAACAAATATTCTTACTTTTAGCAAATTGTATTTTTTTTTTAGATTTGTTGATCATACCGGACTAGTTATTTAGTGCCGTAATCACCTATTCGCCCCAGGTATCGGTCATTTCTTGTTTGAGTATACAAACTGTTGGTGTGTTCGACAGAGACGTATAATCTTTCCATTTCAAGGTTACATCCTGGTCACGGCACCAAAATAGAATTTGTTAATTTCGATTACGTCAGTGGAAAGTAACGCAGCTGAATTGACTCTAAACGTAATATTTACCTGTTGATGTTGCATATGATGCGCGTGTTGTCTTTCGTGCAACATTTGTTGCTGATGTTGTTGCTGTTGTTGCTGCTGTTGTTGTTGCTGATGGTGCTGCTGCTGCTGTTGTTGTTGATGCTGTTGCTGCTGCTGTTGATGCTGTTGTTGCTGCTGTTGATGTTGTTGTTGTTGTTGTTGTTGCTGCTGCTGCTGCTGTTGTTGGTGTTGTTGCTGCTGCTGATGTTGCTGCTGTTGTTGCTGATGTTGCTGCTGTTGGTATTCTAACTGCGACTGTCGGTCTTGCATTGCTAGTATCGCTCGCTCTCTACAAAACGAAACATAAAAATTCTCAAAAAAAGAAAATCAGTAATGGCAGGTGGAAAACTCCGAATGGTATGTTGACAGTTGAAAGCGATAAATTTAGAGATGTCTGGCAAAACCTGGATTAGATCGAAGGACAGGGATTGGTCGCGCAATAAATAGGAGGCTTATACCTATAAATGGGCGGAAACAACCTGCCAATGTTGATGACAACCCCTGTTTGGTTCCGTTAACCAAGTCCAAATACATTTATAAAATACCTATGTCATAAATATGCGTACCTGTCTCTATTATGTTGTATCGCAATTTGTCTGTCTCTTTCCATATATTGAGCTTGTTGTACTCTTCTGTCCCGCTCTAACACCTGAGAAAATAGACGTAGTTAGTATTTCGTCTGATATTTACCAAATTAGACAGGATTAAGTGATTGATAACGTACTCGTACCTGATACTGCATTTGCTGATGATACTTCTGTTGCGCCTGCGCTTGTGCTTGCGCCATCATGTCCCTTTGTATCCGCTCTTGTATTCTGGAACAAACAAATTGATTCATAATTCTACTTGGGATTTAAATCAATTTAAGGTGACTTTTATTTATGCAGCCAAACTCATACTGGGGGCTTGGTAATTGATCAGTAACACGGATCGATAACAGTTTTCCCTAATTACGCAAAATAAAATCTTGGCGTCCCATAGTAATTGACTCAGGGCTGCAGCCCGAAAGAATAATTTACGGATTACACGAAAAGGGTCATCGAACCTTGTTACCAAGCGCTTACCGAGTCTTCAGTAAAATATAACCTGAAGATGTCGTCACTGACAAAACCTGTGACTAAAACTAAATTTAGTGATAATATATGCTAGATACCTGATATCGTGCTGCGGTATGTGGTTGGGCTTGCTGTCCGGTTTCTGCTCTCTCCCGCTGGGCACGGGCAGGGCGGTCGCTGCTGACGCTACGTCCACCAGCGAGGTGAACGCCTCGTGACCTGCAAATGTACGACGTTCAATATACTCCTGTTTACAATACCTTGTTAACCACGTTTCCTTTTTATTACAATTTAATGAGACCAAAGGTTGGAAGTATTCTGGAAGACCAAAATTGACTGCGTTCTCAAAACGTCGTTTATGGTGCGTTTGAAAAGTCCACAAAGTGTACATCGCGAGTCGTACTCTGCAATCGTGAGTATAAGGTGACTTTCGTTTATATAGCCAAATTCATACTGGAGACTCGGTCAGGGACCCAGGGTAAAATGACCCTGTTTTTAAAATGCGCAAAAGATTTTTTGTGCCTCTATCTGTACTTGTTCAAGAACAACCTCGACTCAATTACTATAGAAGGTTTTGAATTTATTTTGCGTTTTTCACAAAAAAGATCATTGAAGGGGTCCTGACCACTTATCGAGTCTCCAATATGAATTTGGCTACATAGACGAAAGTCACCGTATAGACACAATTAGCGTTACAGAGCCGCATTGGGGACCGTGGAAGTGAAAGTTGCGGGGGGAGACATAAACTAACTTTACATCGGAAAGTTATTTGGTAACCATTGCATATGTTGTGATTAGTCTAACTGGACGATGTGCTACTTATAGCGGTCCTTCAACTCACCAGGCGGGGGGTAGGGATGCGGCGTGTGCCTCTGTATGACAGAGACGGGCTCGCGGCGCGGCTGCGGGGAGTACTGCGCGGGGGGGTGCGGCGCGGGGGAGCGACGCTCGCCCCCCTGCCCCTGCGCGCCGCCGCCCGCCTGCCCCGCGCCCCGTGCACCGCCATGCATTTGCTGCGACGTGATGAAGTCAGCCATGATGATTTGACGTTGCTCGTAAGGAGAGCGGGAGTACGCTGCTGCAGTCTGTAATTAGAGGGTTTGTTTAGAAATCTACATTAAATTATAACAATATGAATTATGATGATGGATGGATAAAGTTACTTTAAAATCTGAGTTATGTCAACTTCATCGCGATTAAACTTGGGCTCGGTACAGGAGAAAAAAATAAAATAAAAGGCGCCGCTAAGTGTTGCGTTAACCATAATCTTATACCCCTCCAGCACTTCCCCGCTACCTAAGAAACAGACTATGTTGCGGATAAAAGCGATACATTTTACGCAGCGATAAATTTTGAAACCTTCACTTCTAGCGAAGCGAATGCTAGATTTGCTGAAATATATTATAATATATTATATTGACTGTTTATTAAGGTTAAGGTGAATTTTATTTAAACAGCCAAACCCATACTCAAGGCTTGGTAAAGCGTGATCAGTAACACAGATCGATATTTTTTTTCCTTATTTCACAAAATAAAATCTTGACGTCCCATAGTAATTGACTCGGGGCTTGGCTTGCGTTTATAAGAAACACGAAAAGAATAGTTTACGAATTTTCCAAAAAGGGTCATCGAACCTTGTTACTGGGCATTTACCGAGTCTTCAGTAAGAATTTCGCTGTATAAATTAAATAGGCCTCCTTTTTAATACGTTTTTATTTTCAGAACCCTATCTATTGTAGTAAACTGTTTTAAAATCGATCTTTTTTCCACCCAAGTCGCCTCAAGGGCAGCGTATTGCACCGCTGAAGTTAATGAAAAACGTCAACTGGAAGATAAGCGTCGTCCTTTTGCCATCGCTCGTGCAATAATGGCTGCGTCCGACAACATTATTTGTGCGACAGTGCGTTCAAACATACTGATATCTACTGAATGTCATATTGCTCGACAGCAGAAACTGTGGATCTCTGGTAACAGCCATTCCGAGAGTGATCGCACCACTCCTAAATAGGACACATGATTTATTATCGCATCGCATCATACGATACGCGCACAGAGTGATCTTTTTGCTGATAGACCGAAGACGATGTCCTTAGATCAACATTATGTATATATTTTCATTTGTTTAGATTATTATTATATTCCTTCAAATCTTAGCGTTATATCTGTGAATTAGAACCAGCCATAAATTTTAACAGGCCCTTTTGTATATTTTTTCTGAAAATATAGACTAAATCATGAAGATACTGTTCTTTAACTTTCAGGTGGTATTTTTTAAACCGAAATATTTTTTTGAAAATCAGTTTGGAGAAATGGGAATGTGACGCAATAGTCATACCGTTTAGGCTCAATAGAGAGAGTTCCTCGATGTAAAGAAAGAATGAAAAAAAAATGTTAGGGATAAAACCTGAAGATGGGATTACTGAAAATAAAAAAACAGACGTCGGTTTTGAAATTACTTTTTTTTTCTTGTAGGCAATGGCCTATTTCCCGTAATGCCTAAATGACATGACTATTACGTCATCAATGCAATTTATTCAGTTCCTGAATATTTTCATGTATATCTTTTGTATTTCAAGAAGAAAAAATGTACTTTTATATGACCTTAAAAAAGTCTATACCTTTCAAAAAATCGACAATTAGGTGCTGTTATGGTATTCTGGACCATTCGAATTGTTCAGTTAGTTGGATATATCTGTAATGCTAATATAGGCAATAGGACGGCGCCATAGGGGTGAGTATCGGAGTATATGTGTGCGTGTAACTCACAGGCGAGAAGGAAGGCGAGTGCGGGCGCGGCTGGTTGGCGGCCGCGTAGTAGGCGCCGCCCGGGCTGCGTCGCTTGTAGTAGTCGAAGGGGCGCTTCTCCGGCGGAATGTGGTGCTGCGAGTGGACCGGCGTGCCCGCCGTTATTGAACCTGCAACGAGTTCGTATATAGCACTCTACACGTCAACTAGCCAAAGTGAACTATTCCCGTTGAGTCCCATCGCTCTCAAATCTACGACTTTAAACTAGGAAAATTCCTGAATACCTAGTTTCAGGAATCTAAATTATGATTGTGTTTAGGATTTTCTTACAAACGCTCTTATATTTATTCTGAGAATACGGGTTATGGGCTGAACTGAGAAAAAACTGTTCTAAGAATAAATTTGGATAGGTTTTGTAAATGTGAATCTAATTAATTCAGTTATGCACCAAATATCATAATGTCCTATTATAACTTCACAAACTCGTTAAGCCATTCTATCTATATAGAATACCCGACTGACTGATATCCTTTAAGGGATTTCAGGTAAATCTACTGGATTGAAAGATAAGAGGTCCAACGCTAAGTG
This sequence comes from Ypsolopha scabrella, assembly GCA_910592155.1. Lineage (NCBI taxonomy): Eukaryota > Metazoa > Arthropoda > Insecta > Lepidoptera > Ypsolophidae > Ypsolopha > Ypsolopha scabrella. The sequence continues at coordinate 21,968,102 of OU342980.1, forward strand.
ACGTGAGCATCGCTGCGGGGCGTATGATAGGCGTTCACAGAATAGCAGCGTCCCACAGAGCCACGACATTCTTTTAAATCATACCTTATTTTTACTTTTAGCGCCTGTGCAACTTTGTTTAGTTATTGCAAATAAGTTCGAGTAAGGCACTCTCTCTCTGAGAGCAAATAGACGTGATAAAAAAGTTGCAGGCGCTTTGCTTCCCATACATTTTATCACCTACCAACGAATCACGTCAGTTTTTAAACTGTGCGTATAGCTACTGTGCATAGTATTATACTATGGTTGAATTAGGGGTTCAAATTATTGTTTAATTTACTAAACAATAACACGTGTTTCAACGGCTGTAAACTTCAGTTACCAAGACCAGCTCCATCGCATTCACATAAGTTATCTACACGTTATTGATAATAGTTCAGTCATCCAAATGATAGTTTAATAAATCCGTTGTCGCCTCTGGAAATATGTTATCAGATAGAAATCTGCAGTATCTGCCTACACCTCTGGGAGACAGGCGTGAGTATAGAAGTAGCACTCACCAGGTTTACTATCGTTAGGTCTGTTAGCCTGCTCCAGCGGCGTGCCGAGCGTGATGGAGCCCTTGGTCGCTTGGAGCTTGACGCGCGGGGGCAGCGCCCTCCCCGCCTGGTACTGCCGCGGGGAGGCGGAGGGGGACGCGTTGCTCTGCTGCGCGGAGGGAGGGGCGCCCGCCGACGTCGCTCGGTACGCTTGGAGGTTCACGTTGTTGTATTGAGGTTCTGTTGAGTTTCGGTACGCCTGTGGGTAGATTTATTTGATTATTTTAGATAGTAAACTGATTTATCTTATTAAATTCTACGTCTGCCTGCACTAGATAAGGTGACTTTAGTTTATATAGTCACATTTATACTGGAGACTCGATAAGTGGTCAAGGACTAAGGTTCAATGACCCTCTCTGTGAAATTTAGACATCCTATAGTCATTGAGTTTGAGGTTGTTCTTGAACAAGTATAGGCGCATAAAAAAGTTTTTTTCGTAGTTTGTAAACAGGGCCACCTTTAAAACCACTGAGAGGATATTAATAAGGTTTTCAAAGTTTGCTGAAGGGTGTCTACAGAAGGATTTAAAGGTGTATAATTAAAGAGACCTGCCCACTTATTGCCTAACTTCAATATTTTTCGCTATAGACATCAAAGACGTCGTGATTGGCCAAAAATGTTGTGTGATGTAATTTCTAGCCAATCACGGCGCGTTTGAAGGCGATTAGTGAACCATGTCGAAATAAAAAGGACCGAGGATACTTGCTCTACAAAACACATCAGTTTTTAACCGAGTTCAAAAAAGGGAGGAGGTCCTCAATTCGACTGTATTAATTTTATTGTTTTCACTAACCGTTGGTTTGGCAGGTGGTGTGACAGAGACACTGACATCTCCTCTTCTCTTCACACTGAGGTCTAGTAGCGGCTCTTGTCTCTGCTGTTCCTGCTGAACAACAATAATATTAGCTAATTAACAATTTGGCTTCCATATTAATTTACTCTTATTTGACTAGTATGGGGGAAAAAAGGGTTTTCGAATTCTGCAAGAAAGGTACCTAATTAAAGCTGGTATCTGATTTACAAAACCGTCCAATAAATGTAGCATTGGACAAATAGTCACTTTGGAACTAGGTTCAGTCGGTTTTTACATACATCTTTCTAATAAAAAAAGTAGTAAAACAGTTGTATCTGTAAATGGAATATTTTTTCAAAATTTTAAATGGTATGATTATTTGTATTTTACTGAAGCCATAAATACAACTTTTAGATTTTTTGTCTGTTTAGTCGTTCCGTTCCGTCTTAACTAGAGAAAACTACTCAACGGATTGGGATGCGGTTTTCTTTATTATCATCGTAGTGACCCTGATCAACACATAGACTATAAGGGCTGATTATAAAATAACGCCCAAACGGGGCAGTTATTGAATAAACAAGGACGAAGGCGCAGGCGAAAGGCTAGTGCTTAGTAAGATTTTATGGGTGTTTCGTTTTTATTTTTGTGTGTTATTTTTGTTGTGTTTGATGTTGTGGGAATAAAATAAAGGAGTTATCTTAATACCCATCAGAGTAACACATGGACGTTGAGTGTGGACTATGTTAGTTTTATCATATCACTAGTATAAGTACCTGTCCCTGTCTCTGCTCGATGAGCAGCACCCTCGGCTCCTGCAGCGGCGTGATGGTGGCGGGGCGGTGCGGGGAGCGGGGCGCGGGCGCGTGCGTGCCCGACACCACGCTGAGCGTGGCCAGCGCCTCCCGCGGGCAAGCGCCGCCCGACGACGCACTCACCTGCGGGATTAGCAACTACTCGGATTTTATACTGCCTTCTATTCCTCCACTAACTGACGAGGCAACCAAAACTAGATCATGAAAGTTTGCCTTAGAAAACGAAGGATGCAATTGCATTACAAATGGTTACCCTGGCTATGTTTCTTCCTCCACCACTGTGAGACAAAAAATATCATATCTGCATTAAATTGTTACTGCAGCCTCGCTACATGGCAATCCTACTTCCTATCCAACTAATCCTGTCGTCCTACTGCTATCCCATCCTACTTCCTACTATCCTATCCTACTTCCTACTATCCTATCCTACTTCCTACTATCCTATCCTACTAATCCTATCGTCCTAGTACTATCCTATCCTACTTCCTACTGTCCTATTCTACTTCCTACTATCCTATCTTACTTCCTACTATCCTACTTCCTACTATCCTATCCTACTAATCCTATCGTCCTAGTACTATCCTATCCTACTTCCTACTGTCCTATTCTACTTCCTACTATCCCATCCTACTTCCTACTATCCTACTTCCTACTATCCTATCCTACTAATCCTATCGTCCTAGTACTATCCTATTCTACTTCCTACTGTCCTATTCTACTTCCTACTATCCCATCCTACTTCCTACTATCCTACTTCCTACTATCCTATCCTACTAATCCTATCGTCCTAGTACTATCCTATCCTACTTCCTACTGTCCTATTCTACTTCCTACTATCCTATCTTACTTCCTACTATCCTTCCTACTTCCTAATATCCTATCCTACTAATATCTTACTTGCTATCCTACTAACATTATAAATGGGAAAGGTTGCGGGTGTTACCACTTAGCTCCGTAACTACAGAACCGATTGATCTGAAATTTTGCAAAAATATAATTCTGAACCTGGAATGGGACATAATGTATAGTTTCTGAGGGATAACAAAGAAACGATATCCACGCGGGCGGAGACGCGGGCAAAGGCTAGTAAAATATATAATAAAATACCACTCAATATCAAAGCAAACCAAAAAGAACATTATAATGGTGTCGATTCGATGTAACACGACTCAACATATTTGACAGGACTATATTTATTTTAAGCGTCCTGTACTTGTCTTTTCATATAGAAAGAAAAATACAGAACTCTTAAATTAAATTTCGTCCTGTGTAATAAAATAACTTAACAAAAGTGTTATACACCGAACCTACTCCATTCTCGCAAAAATTAAAACAGCTTCGTCGGTACATTCTTGGTCTAGTTATTTATAGTATTTCATTATGTTAATGTAAATATATTGAGTTAAGTTTTGTTTAATAACAAAAGTTCCGTTTATGTTGCTACGCCTAATAAAGGCATCTAAGTTTTAAGCACTAAATTACCATTAGACATGTTCACACCTAAACTGCAATAAATGTATGAAATGTCTCTTCAGTTTGAAACATGGTTTTATAATAACAATATTAATAATAATAATAATATTTTATATTGATTAACGACGTATTTCATTGTTTGCACGTCGAACCAATTTATAATATATCCTGCAAAATGTGTTATTATTTATTAAAAACCCTTGATAATCGTGTAATACCGAAACCGGTTGGCATTAATATAATTTTTGTGAAACGTGTAGGTACAAGTGTAGTTATTCATCATGGTTTTATAATGTTTGGAGTCACAATTGCGAAGTTTCAACTCTCTCAAAGGTAGAACGGGACAAAATTCTAATATTAAGCTTATTTTTTAAGGCAGACTAAGTCGAACCGAACTTAACGAAACGTAGACTTGTAGAGTGAAAGTCGCAGTGTCTAACCTTGTTAATGGATTGATGGTTTAGTTTGGGCGGCGTGCTGTTCGCGTTCTTGAGGCTGATCTCGATCATGTTGAGTACGACGTCGCGGACGGTGAGGGGCGCGGGGGAGGCGCCGGCGGGGCGCGCGGGGGGAGGCGGCGCCGGCGCGGGCGGCGCGGGGAGTGGCACCGTCGGCGCTGACGACGTCGGCGTTGTTGGTATTGCCTGTGGAAATTACTTACATTAAAATTCGTCGTAATATTCTCTGTATGAAGACGCGTGTTTAAAAAATGTATCCTTTTAGTAGGTCTGGCCGTAGAAAAACATGGCTAAAATACCTCGTCGGATGATTCAATATGAGCACTATCGAACTCTTCCGAGTAACAACATCAACATCAACAAATAGCCGTAATATAGCTGACCTCCAATAGGAGATGGTACTAGAAGAATCCTTTTAGTATTATTTTTTCTGGATGCCCTTGTATCAACATGTCCAAAAACCCAATCGGCCCGGTATTTAAGTTAAAAGAGACGTATGTGCCATGAGATTACTTTTCATGTAGTCACACTTCGATAATTTGGCTGTTCTACATCATCCATCCATCATCCATATTCGTTCACTGTTGGACATAAGCCTTTTCAAGATTTCGCCGGGTCCTCCATCCTCGTCATCTAGCTGCCACCCACAACGTCCTTTAGATCGTCGGTCCAGCGAGCACAAGGTCGGCCTACGCTACTTTTGCTGTACATGCTCTCTATTCTAACGCCTTTAGGCCCCAACGGCCATCATGTCGGCGACAAATATGGCTTCCCCACTACTACTTCACGAACGGATTCGGCAGGCTACGTCGGTCACCTACGATCTCGGACGGATCTCACAGTTTTAGATACTATCCATCAGATATACCCCAAGCATAGCCCGCTCCTACGCATCTGTTGTACCTATCTCAACGTAACCTTCTATTAAAGTAATTAATTATGACATACCTTGGTGGCATTAGGAGTCTCGCTTTCTTCATCAGCCGTTTCCGTCGCCGACGAATCGTATTCGTCCCTCCGATGATGTCTGGGGGGTGCGGGCTCGGGCGGCGGAGGGGGGCGGGGAGACTCAGCGGACGCAGTGTCCGTATCGCCTGAACTTAAGAGCGAATCTTCCGTGTCACTGCCTTTAGGCATTTGCCGTTCCGCCATCACTGCGTCCAGCTGGAATCTCTTTCTGTAGGTGAAGTAGAAGGCCTTTAAGCTGGCCGGGGAGCTCCCACACTGAGACGCCATTCTGTCCCACGCCGTGCCATGTTCCCGTAACAGAGACCTAAACCGTAACGCTTCCTCTTCGGTCGGTTCCAGCGTCGGTTCGCCGATGGTTTCCAGTCTTCTCGTGACCCGTTTGAAGCAAGCGAGGCAGCATTTGCTTAGCTCGCTCGGGATGTCTAGAAAGGGGATTTTGTTTGTTAGAAATTATAAAAAACAAAAATATATATATAATAGAAGTTGTTAATCTAGTAACCATTCATGGACGAGGTATTCGAGAAGCAATACTCTTTTCTGTTAATCTTGCATCTAATTCACTGCAGCTTCCCTAATAGGTACAAGAAATTACTGATTATTATTTCGGCACTATATATAACTAATGTAAAACAATATTTTTATTAAAAGAAACACCGATATTTAAATATAAAACGCGAGGTAAATTATCCACTGCTCTTTCAACTAAAATGAAGATAAAATAAATTCTTGTTGTTTGTGAGTATTAAGTTGCGAGAAATGTGTAAAGTTGCATAATTTGACAGTCCATGTGTCCTAACTTGTTATACTATTTTAAAATGTTCGAAGACTCTCAAACTCTTAGCAACTCAAATTCAAACAAGTAAATCGCCTCGGGATTTACTTGTTTGAATTTGATCACTTTTTATTTCAAACAACTTAATCCCACACGAACTAATAAAGAGTCGTCTTTCACACACTAATCGAGTTAATAATCATTATATGATTACATCAGTTGCGACGAAATGAACTATATAGCTAGTTAGTTAATAATAATGTAGTTAATACTCACTGAACTCTTCACAAAGTGGCCGTTTGACCTCAGTAGGCAAGTCGTGCCAGCGCGGCGGTAGATGCCGTAACCGCTTCGCCCGCACTTTGGGCGTCCCGCATGTCGGGACGGGACACCACGTGTACCGGGACACGACGCATCGCACGTGGCAGGGCTCGCACACTCGGGACCCTATCGCCACCTGAGAAATTATTAAACAAACGTTACTTTATGTATATCAAAAGCTTTTTCATGGAAGTTTATTTTAAACTATGGTTCAGACGCCGGCATGACGGGCTTGGCGAAGGGTTCATACAACACGATCCCCAGCGGCTTGTTGAGAAAATGGCATCCATACTACATTTCTTTATCCCGTGCTTTTCGCTTTGTCAAACATTTCCATAAATCTCAATACGACAAATACGCTTGGCTGACAAGGAGATGCAAAATACAAAAAAATAATATTTTTCTTTGGTTGCTTTTCTGAGTAAGGCGACTTTTTTGTCCGGATTACCTTTTTAAAATGTTCTTCACCCTTCGCCACTGTGGCTACCTATTAAAAGCTCTTGTTGGCGCGTCATAGCCTTTAAAATATTTTATAAATAGCGAGCATCTAAGAGTAAAATAGTCATAAATAAAATAGTTGGTAGAGCTGATGCCGGGCTCGACTGTGGAGGTACCACCATCTTACTCGCAAATCCAGAGCCGTCTCTAGTCCATGTAGCGCCTGTGTGCAATCAATACCCCGGTGCCCTCTATATAGTAGGCGTGCGGTCAAAAATACTCAGAACCAGAACCCAACGCATTTTTTTCCGTTCGATTTCAGCTTGGTTCAAGAAATTTACCGTCTTTTCTTTTAAAATACTAGTAAGAGTTTTCAATTTAATTTGTTTCATATGACATGCTAGGTGCCCTAAGCTTTTCATGACCTTCTAAAGCTATAGGCAAATGCTGCCAGCCTTTGACTATAACACCGGCTTCGGCCGTAACACGGGTCCGGGCGCAGGGTCTTTGAGAGCGCCGGGGCGCCGCGAATGACCATGCTCTTTGCAGGTGAGCGGCGCTCGGCGCAGCGGCGCCCCCTAAGACCCTGCGCCCGTGTGCGCTGCACACCCTGCACTATAGGTAAAGACGGCTCTGCGCAAATCCTCCCGAAGTAATTCGCGGGAGAGCAAGAGAACAGTAGGCCTACTCTCAGTCTGTCGAATTAGCCTTCTCCATCGTAAAAATCCATTTTATCTGTCAAACTCCATACATTTTTAGATCGAGTTTTAGAGATCTCGATTCGATCGTTTCTCCGGAATTGCCCCCCAGCTCTCAGGCAAAACCAGGCGGCCGACCATCATCGCCTGGGACCGATGGATGGCGTACCGCCCCAATTGACGGTGTTAAGAGGATATGTCACGCTTGCAAAGGTCACTGTTACTCCATGCGGAACGCCCCACAGTGCGAGAGGGACGGATTCCGGAAAAAATAACAAAATGTCTGTTTTAAATTAATATAAAATGAACGAAAATAGCTATCAAAATTTCCAACTAAGAAAATTTAGATATTGTTAAAATCTATGTAATAAAATATCGTTCAGGTCTGTATGTCATTCCTATTTGTCATACTATGAAAAAAAGTGTAGAAGAAGACCTCATTTCAATAATTATTTCTATCGAGTGAAAGTTACGCAATCGCGTTTCTGTACTGAACAAAACTAGGAAAAGGTTCCGAAATTTATATACTGATTTATCAAATTAGTAACTCTGTCTGAAAAGTAGGTACACAACTTCAAAAAGTGCCATTTTTATCGAAATAGCCCCTTAAAACAGACTGGTGACGGGCAGCGGCGTCACTGGTGCAAGTGTTTCTGCACCGCGCTCACCAACCCGCCTGCCCTGCGTGTGTGAGTATGGGCATTTCTTCCAGGAGGACTGCCAAGAGTGGCGAAATCCTGGAAAGGCCTATGTCCAGCAGTGGACGAAACAGGCTGATGGATGGATGGATGGTAAATAGTTTGAAACTTCGACGAGGCAGAGGGCGGTGCGCGGAGAGGGGTACTGACAGCTTATTTCGATCCGCTTTCTTACTCGTAGCAGCAACTTGTATAAGACGGACAAAAGTACCTGAAAGAAATAGTACTATATTCACCTCTTCTCTCAACCCGTAGTGATGCGCCCTCGACCTAGACACGCTTCTCGTGGCCCCCGTAGCGCCGCACACCGCACACGTCGAGTTGAGCGTCGTCGTCACCGCTATTGTCGTCGTAGCCGTGGGCGTGGCCGGCGTGCACACACTCGACGGTGTGCCCAGGCGCTCTGTCACCGCTGTGGGCAAACAGAGAAACGACTCTATAGAATGGTTATGAAAATTGAATTCTATTTACAAATGCAATTGATCACCCTTATCCATTGATATAACAAAAGGAGGAAGATACGGTACGTTCTTATATCGTCAACTGACAACCTCTTTTTAAACAAACGCCACCGAACGACAGAGATAGAGCAACATGCATCAAAAGAAGCGCGAGCGAGACAAACGACACGAAAAAGATGGTGGACTCATATATGTAGGGCCGGGCGCGGGAAGCGGGTACCGTATGTTTATCCTTTTGTTTTTATTAAAGCAAATATCAGATATTATTTTGGGACGCTATTGCGGTTGGGGCTTTCTTTTTCGGGTAAGCTTGGTTCGGATGGAAGTTATATGCTTTAGAAAGGATAGAAATGCATTGACGTGCAACTTGATTTGTTGTTTACAACGGTTAGATTACATAATCGTTGTTTACAGGGACTACACTCAATATAAGTACCATCTCAATTGAGTGGCTGATCATATACCTGTGTGAATGCAACTCGCAACTGTAGCAACTGTAGTTTAGATTATACAGATATTAGATTTAACATTACCCTAAACTGCTTAGTCTGAAAGTCTCGTGTGAAAGCTTCTAGCTCTTACTAACTCAATATAGAGGCTATTTTTAAACGACCCGAGTGAATAGTTAGCCAGGCAATACAAAATGCATGCGCCCTCGCGTTGGTTGTCAATTTGCAAAGCAAAGCATGTTAACTAGCACAGATTTAGCGCTTGCTGTGCAAACAATCGCTGAGGGTATTCAATTATTTATTTACTGTTTCGCTGGAGAGAGGATTTGCATGTTGTTGTGTCGCGATTTTAAAGTAAAACTGGTTCAAATATAACATTGAGTGCTATTTGAAATCACCTTGTGACTTACTCATTAACGAGCAGCCCAAAACCCTTGGACCTAAAAAGCTGAAATTTTGCACAAAGGCAGGATTATTCGAAATTCCCACGGATTGGAAGAAACAGCATCTGCGGGGGGAAGGGGGGTCCGCTAGATATAAATATAAAAATTTTAGAATACATAAGCTTTCTCTAAACGAAATATATTCAATATCAATGTTAATAAAACATTGACGAAGCGTTAATTTGAATTTTTAACATGCTTTTAATCAGGACTTCGCCTGGTACTATCACAAAAACGAAGTTAGCGCCTTGTTACTAGCGACATACATTCTATCATATACTCACGCCTGTCTCCCAGAGGGCTAGGCAAAGACTATAGATTCCCAACTGCTTCGTTCCTGACGATGTGTGATTTTGCTTCTACATCTAATAATGTAGTGTAGCCATGCAAGCTCCTCTATACTTTGCCTCTCTTTAGTATGTCGCCTATTTGGTCGGCATACGTCTAGGGCGGTCCGGTCGAGCTTTACCTTCCACTTGCGCAACACAAACTTACGTCATTCTGCTTTCATTCATCCTTTCTATATATCGGGTGTAAAGGCAAAGGCAAGAATCCTTTAAGGGTGTGTTAGTATGATCGATAAAGATATTATTTTAAATACTATCGGATCTCTAAATAAAGTACCAGTACCTCATAATAAGACGATTTTCTTAACTCAAAATACACTAATTACGTGGACACCCTCGCGGTCGCAGGCCACTCGGATGAGGGGTGCGGGTTGCGGGGTGCAATTAGGTGTGTGGGGAGGCCGGTGAGCTGCGTAGCCATAGCTTAGAAAAATGATAGAATTTTTGGTGAAAATTCAAGGTATATTTTTTTTCTCGTAATGACATCAGAATCGTGTATACTTTCATACCCTAAAGGGATTCTTGACTTTGCATTTACACCCTGTATATGCCCAAACCACCAAAGCATTTCTTTTATATTCTAGTCACTACATCTTCTTTCAGGCCGCAACGATCCCTTATGTCGATATTTTTCTCTTTATCGTTCAATGTCAAACCTCACATACTCGGTAAGGAACACATTTCCACTGCATTCACTCTACTTCGATACTCATCTTGCCAGACTCAACATTCACTACCATACATAAGCGTAGTTGGAACCGCCAACCGTGCCTTTGCAGTCATACTATGGTTACTAGAATCGAATGAATGTAAATATTTATATCGGTAATAATACTACTGGTTTACTCTTCTAGTTTATTTTTACTCCTCCGTTTGTTTCTCCACGTTGCGCATGGATAGCAGCAATACGTTGAAAGCCGATTAATCAAGCGATTCCAGCTTAATTATGCCGTTTAATTAAAACTCGCAATGAATATTAAAGCGGCGGTGTTTACCAATTATTTAATTTATAAGCTTACGTTTAAATATCTGTAATTGGAGGGTAGATCTGTGTAAGCAAAACTTTACTTTATATATGTATTTGTTAGTTATATACATAATGTATCACCGTACCAAGAGAGTTGTTACAGGCTCATGCGCAGTATTATGAATTCTTCCGTTACAAACTTCCGTAGCGCCTCGTCTGCGCTTTTACTTTTTCACATTTTGGGCGAGCGCGCATCCTCCTAGGTGTCATCGACGATTCCCATAAGGCACGGTCGTGACCACGCGTAAAGATCAATTTGTTTTGTACAGTATTCAAGTCTATTATATTATCATTGAAGTATGACAGTAGCAGGTATACGATATTTTGTACACATTTTTACATTCATATCACCACATCCTCCACTTTACATCTGATTTCCTAATTGAAACTGCTCTGATGCTTGGGCTAAGGCGTCATCTGGGCCACGTAAAACTCGGCCGCGTGGCCGAGTTTACACCTTTCGATTAAATCAATTTTATTGGGGGTCAACTCGGCCGACAGTGAAAATTTGAGGTAGTTATGTACAGTCAACACAAGAAGTCCTTAGAAAATGTAATATGATTTAAATTCTTAAGACAAAAAGACGTGGCTTCAAAATAAAACAAAATATAAATATTTAAATAGGTATATATTATAAAAATCAAAATCACGACAATATGAACTAATACTATACCTAACCGTAATTAATCTAATCACTAATAGGTATAACAAAGTTTCAAGCATATGGCACTTATTATCTCTATAATCAAAAGTGCCATCACTTGATGCTGGAAGTTTTTTTAAAAGACCTTATTTGAATATATTTAAAGAAAACACGTTAGACAAAAACAAATACTATATGGAAAGGAAGAGACAGGTAAGAACTTATCATGATTTCAACAAAGCGTATTCTTTTTTGGTAACCAGATTGCTTTTAATTTTTTTTTAATAATTTTATTCGAATTTATATAGTAGGTATTTGGATCCAATCCTTTCTTAGATTGACTGTACTTTGTATGTGAGGCCGAGTTGACTTCCTATAAAATTGATAGGTGTCAACTCGGCCACGCGGCCGAGTTTTATGTGGCCGAGATGACGCCTTAGCCGATGCTTACATAATTATGATGCGTCGGTTATTGTGGAAAGTTCGGATTAAACATTTTCTTTTCCTCCCTAAGACAAGTCTAAAATGAAAGTGCGATAATTTTGCCTGACATCACTAAACTCTCCGCATTAGACGATTAGTCAATTTAAACCATGATCTTGATACAGTTCGCTTGCTTAAATAGTTTGCGGTATAGCCGCACACTGTTTTGGTAACTATGTGAAAAAAAATAAGTTTATTATTTAATCGGTGTCGGCATTTCAAAGCGTGCAAATTATTTGAGAAAAGGAACTTTAGTAACTTTAGGTCGAGCAACTAGGTGTCCGGTCTGCAAATTGTAGATGAGCGTGTTTGCTCATTGTTGGCAAACAGTAATTAGTCTGCGAGAACTCTTACCCACGGAGATTTTCCTCAATTATGGAGCGAGAGGCGCGAGATGTGTTGACTTTAAGAAACGATCAATATTAAATTGTATGTGTACATCTGTCTGTTCTTTACATACGCTTATTACTTGCCAACTACTAGGTGTGTTTTGATGCCACTCACTGTTGTTATCAATGATGTTATAAAAAAAAGGGATATATTTCTAACCTCGTTGGTTGTTATAGACGGGTTTGGAAAAAGGTTGTAGGCGCAAATAAATCCGCATGACAAGAGCCAAGAAAGGTGCCCAAAATGTTTGCTTGAAATGTCGAGCTCTATATTTAAAACGGTAAAACACATTTGGTCAGATTGTAGTACATACTCTATAGTAAAACAAGAAATAATTCAAATTAGGGTTCCGCATTCAGAGGATACCGAATTTTTCGTCAGGCTCTACCATTTAGCGCATTGTTTTTGGTCGCCTTGACCTGATTTTGCTATAAAATGGATACTCACACTAATATTATAATTACGAAAGTTTGTGAGAGTGTGTGTGTGTGTGTGTGTGTGTGTGTGTGTGTGTGTGTGTGTGTGTGTGTGTGTGTGTGTGTGTGTTTGTTACTCTTTCACGCTGAAACGGCTGAACGGATTTGAATGAAATTTAGAATGGATATAGCCTATTCCCTAACTTAACACATAGGCTACTTTTTATCCTGGAAAAAAGCATGTCGTTAAACCGAATAACACGCGGGCGGAGCCGCGGGCAAAAGCTAGTTTACCATAATGCTTTTAAGGTTCTGTACTTAGGAAGTTTTTTTATTTATTTTACGCGCTATTTCCGATAGTACCGTGTGATTTGTTCGCTGATAGAATTACGTACTTTGAGTGTGAATTGTTGTAATACCGGCATAGCTTATGTGCATTATTTACCGCCGGGAATATATACGGTCTGTCAGTCACATGTAGCATCGCGCAGGTTAGCCAATTTTTCGAAATTTGGAAAAAAAACCTTTTCTTTACGGTTTTGTGTTCTACTAGTGATTCTGAACCATAGAGTTCAATAAAGCTAGTGACTTAATTTTTAACTGTATATATACATATATGAAATAAAGGTAGTGATCTTTATACGCAGTAACTTATTTCCTCGATTCTGTTTTCACGGACCTGCAACACCATATTCCCTTTACAGCTAAAATCTCCAGCGCCGCTATCTCTACCGGCGTGTATACAGCGTGTTTGTACATCGCTCGAGCGTGACAATTTAACGAGCGAGCTCAATCCGCTGTGTTTAGTCGCAGCCTGTGTACACACCACCACGAGAGGGTTTCGCTTTGGGTAACTACAGGGTTCTGTCAAATAAACCTTACTTATACTTTCGGTATTATACTTTTCTGAGCTGGCCGAATAAATGGAAATTTACAAAGATATAGTCTGACAAAGCTCTTCTGGTGCGTGTATGACATCGACAGGGGGCGCAGCTGTCAAACAAGGGTAACGTTTTATTAGGATAGCGGCGGTAGTTCCGATTCTGGCCACGACCAAACCACGCGCCGAAAGAGCGTTACACTGTATTGTTGGATAAAAGAATATTTTTAAAAGCAGTAAATAAAATATATACGTATTGTTGCCAAAGGACATAATTTCCAGAAGATTACAAAAACGTGTATATGCAAAGTGCATAGTTATCATATCAACAACACAAACATATCTTCACAACATGTGTCACCGGTGTCAGAGGTGTGTTCTCTTTTGACCGACGAGTTTTACGTCCCAACGTAGTAGAAGATTCGCCTTATCGCCGTACTTTGGGCACGCAGGTTTACCTAACACAGTTTTTCCTCCACCGTTCAGCGAATGGCAATAGAACAAAAAATTCATTTTCAATACACTTGCTTATAAAGTGGCCCTTATTGCAGCGTTCTTAGGGTCAAAATGTAGCATATAAAACACGCGTTCTTTTTACTTCACATTATCGCACTAGTGCTTTTTACATTACAGTTTTTATTTAAATCTTAGCAAAGAGTTTTGATGTCTTCAGAAATGGTAAAGTTTTTGCGAATAAATAAACTGTCTCATTTTAAATATAATAAATAATCATTTAAGTTTATCAAATTATTTATTTTTATCTATAAATGAACTCAAATTTTTGTTGTAAATACAATAATATTCAGTTTGTTAATATTTAATATTTGGCTGTTTGGCAATATTTGGCTGTTTGGCGGATGTGTCAGTGCCTCTATTTACATCTGCGCAAAAAACAACATCTCCGCCGCCATTTTTAAAAGAAAATTGTCAGTTCATAGCTGTGGTTTCGATTATGTGGAAAAATAAGTAGTGAAATTTTATTATTTTTCCTCGCAAGTGTGTTGAAAAAGTCATATGAAACGCGTGAGCATTAGACATTCCAACGCAGCTCACTTCTGTATCACAATGTACTATTATGCATTCTCAACCGGCAGCTTCAAACCCGGTTCTGAAGATTGAAAGTCCAATTGAATGAACTTCACGGAAAAACAAAATAATAAAATAATCGCGCCCCCAGATCCGTGAGCGATGGCCCCGCGTCGGGCGCCAACTATTAAGGTAAACGCAAACTGCAGCGGAACTGAATAATTGAGACTCGCCCGGGGCGGTTTGTGCAAACCTTGCTAATTAACATCCGACCAACTGAGGTGCATTGTTTGCTAGGGGATGGGGGGCGGGGGGGCTACAGAACGTTTATTATTATTGTTTGTTTCAATCCGACCCGTTTAGATATTTTTATTGGATTCACACTTACTCGTAATATAGCCTCCACTTAGGGTTGGGAAGTACTAGCCTAGTGCTGTGATTGAAAATCATCTGTGAACGAACATGACAAGGGGGAACAATTCTTTAGGCGGTCGCTCTAGATCTCATATCTCTAATTTTTGAATAAAATGGGTTAAACTAATGTGATTTGTAGCATTAAGCGACCCCACTTAAATTATAATTAAAGATTTTCTAGCAAACTTAAGTTATTTAATGCATCACGTTACATACTCATTGTCGGTTGCTATCTATGGTTGATATTCACCAAAAACAGATAAATAATTACCTTCCAAAATAACCTTGAATGGGTAGTGAACTATTTACGAACTTAGATAAGCGGATATGTACGTTTTAGACGATAGGCACTCGGTTTGGCAACTGATTTTACGATACAGAATCAGGGGCTGGTTTAAACAAGTTGTAAAAGCAAGTAAGCCACGATGTTCGTTCGGCAGTCTGCAGGACTGCTCAAAAGCTACTATAGTTTGTGAACGACGAACATCAACAGACTACATTATACACCTATAATTTGATTAACAAATATTCTTCATGTTCATATTTTCTTTGAGCCAACCAAAACAACGATTCATATTTACACAGCCATCTCATCACATCAATTTAGCAAAACAAACATCCAAAAACCCGTCAACACGGCATATTAAACGTAGGTAATTTCACAAAAAGGCCGGCGGGTCCGAGAGACCCGTCTCATTGAGTATGCCGTGTGTTCCCACATGCAGGGTTTAACCCGTCGACGGGCGAGGATTAGCGGCGGGCTGGGCCTGTTGCTGGTGCAGGATTATCTGGACTAGCACCATCAAATAGAAAAGGGTTCAAGGGTTTACTATTTTATGAAAGTGACAAGGATATTTTTGCCGGTTAAGTTATCATAACGACTCCGCGATGGCTCATCGTCAATTAATAATAATAAAGTAGTAAAAAAGTCGTGTCTGGACCTAGGTGAAATATATTTATGCAGCCAAATTCATACTGGAGGCTTGATAGGTAATCAGTATCACGGATCAATAACACTTTTTGCTAATTTCGCAAAAAAATGTTGACCTCCCATAGTAATTTGACTTGGGGCTGGTCTTGCGTTTGCACGGAATCTAACCTTGATACTGAGCACTTAGAGTCTTCAGTATTAATTTGGCTATATAAATGAATGTCACCTTCTATATTTTCGAACTTTTAAATGAAATGGGTTGTACTGACGCCAAATCTACATTTTTTGTCTGCTTCGTTTAACCTCTCGACGGATTCGGGTGCGGTTTTCTTTATTATCTTCATAATAACCCTGGTCAACATATAGCCTATAAAAGGTGTTCATAAAATAATCGAAAAGCCGAAAACTGTCGATAATACTTTTTATCTTACGCGCAAATAAATAATACATTAATTGAAAGACACTTCCGCGCAAGCGATAATTTTAGCCTGTTCATATAATTCGCTTTTAACTTGAGAAACACTGAACCGATTTGGTCTAGTTTTATAGTTACTAGCTTTTGCCCGCCGATTCGCTTGCGAACAGGCCAAATCAATATACAATAATATAATCAATCATACACGCTCTTTGGACTCGCTCTACAAGTAGCGCAATAACAATAAAAAAAAACATCAAAATCAGTTCGATGTTTTTATTATTTATAAACAAACATACCTACAGACAGACACACTGACATCATTTTATTAGTATGCATACAGAAGAAAATAAGAGAATAGGCAAAAAGAAACAGTTTTAAACAACTAATTTTCGGCTAATTCTCCTCCATTCCAACTTATTATTTTATAGTTTTATCTAAATATCCAAATAATTTAAAGCCCCCGATCTTGTCAAACATATCATCAAATTCGAAATCCCCATCTCCCCAGGGACAAACAAGGTAATAAACAAATAGAGGGGCCCGTCATCATTCTATATCTCGATTAAAAAGTCCATTCGATGAATCGTTTCAATACTGTCAGGTATTCCCATGACGATGGACGATGGTATGGAAAAGGGAACCAACGTATGAGGGTAGTATAATAATTGGACTTATTTTCCTTTTTGAGTGTCGTAATATTTTAGTGTAAAATAATTTCCATGTACTTTGTTTATTTAAAGCTATTTGATATTTGAAAATAAGAATAAGATATGTTTTCTTTTTTCATAATATCTTGACATTACAATTTAAATGTAAGTGTGTAGTTAACCGATACTCACATAAGACCACATACGTATAAACCATCGCCATAACTTTCGTAATAAGCTTTTAATTATATTAATAAAATATTTGGCATAAAATTATGATTATCCGCTGACTTGTTTTTCTTTTGCATGAAGCCATCCCACATCAAAGATGAAAAGTAGATTGCTCTCTCAAGAGAGACGAGACCAAGAAGAGAGAAGTACCCGCACTTATGCGATTTTTCCAATTGTTTAAACACCGCGCGCTGTCTGTCGCTACTCAAACACGAGTCTAGGCGGGATTCGATAAAACAATATTACATATTTTATTCATGATAAAAATGGAAAATGAGAGTAAATAGTGTTACTGAATTAGTGCTTTATTTAAGCATTCTTACGGTTTAAGGTCGCTTAGCGAGCTATGGAGCGGGCTATGCTTGGGGTATCTCTGATGGATAGAATCCGAAATGAGGAGATCCGTCGGAGATCGAAAATAACCGACATAGCCTGCAGAATCAGTAAGTTGAAGTGGCAGTGGGCAGGCCATATTTGTCGCCGACATGATGGCCGTTGGGGCCTAAAGGCTTTAGAATGGAGACCACGTACAGCAAAGCGTAGTGTAGGCCGACCGACGACCTGAAGGATGTTGTGGGCGGCGGCTGGATGAAGAGTACGGAGGACCGACATGAGTGGCGAAATTTGGGAAAGGCCTATGTCCAGCAGTGGACGAACACGGGCTGGTGGATGGATGGATGGAATGGTAAATCGTCTAAGAATGCTTAAATAAAGCACAAATCTTGTGATCTGCTCGAAGATATACGAGTATCATCACGATATGCATAATATGTAAATGATGTAAAACTTATACACCATAGATATAGATCTAAATAGATTTCGCGAGTGTCTTTCGCGTGCCCAATCGGGCGCCAAAGGGGAGCAAGCTACTTTTTTAGTTATTAGTTGTTCTGTCGTAATGTTATGTTTTGTTACTGCTGTATGTGTTAGTATTGTATCTGTAAGTGTGTGTGTCTGTTGCTTCAATAAATGTCCTTCTTTCTTTCAATGTTCTTCCTCCACGGATATTGACTCTTACAACTTTTGAGTCTTATTTATTATGTATTAAGTCTTAAATAATTTTCTTAATATTTCAAACCGCTGTCAACCGTTTTCATTGTAAAATGTAACACGCTTAGTTTTCATAGAGTTAAAGAGTTTGATGCACTTGCGTTATCTATTTAGATCTATAATCTGTGTTATACACACTTTTCACTGGCGACTACTTTGCTCCAACGTAATGATGGATAATTCCTACCCCATACTTTAGCATTTCAGTTATACATAAGATGACTTTAACTTACACAGCGAAATTCTCACTGAAGACTCAGTAAGTGCTCAGTAAGATGACACTTTTTGTAAAATTCGTAAATTATATTAATTCTTTACAAACGCAAGCCCAGCCCCGAGTCAATTACTATGGGACGTCAAGATTTTATTTTGCGAAATTAGCAAAAAGTGTTATCGATCCATGTTACTCACTTACCAAGCCTCCAATATTAGTTTGGCTGAATAAATTAAAGCCACCTCATACAGAGTATTTTTAATCGTTTCTTTATTTTCCGGTTGATTCTCCATCTCGCGACGCGCTGTAAAACACTTGGGCTTATTTTAACTTCAAGCATTCGTATCTCTTTCTGGAAGTTAGAAATCCCGGTTTATTCAAATACTACTCTCTCTGTGGGTCCCCAGGCGCGCGTGAACAAACGCTCTCGTCAAACACGGTCCTCGAGCGTCGTCGACGTTTCTGCCTCAATTATCTGTAAGGACTTTGCAGGAGAGGATCTGTAATAATTATATGGAACTTAAAGATATAACAAAAGACTTTTTTTGTGTGTTTCTAATTCACCTGTCATGAAAAGGTAAAGGCCTGAAAAAACTTCCAAAATTACAAGTAAAATCAAACTGACTCCCCGAATCGAAACCTCAATTCCCTGATTCAATTAACAAACCAGCCAATTAACAAGCCGATTGTCTCTCCTTAATTAAAACGAGCCGAAAGGGCTCCTAACTTGCGGGTTAAAACATTCATCAAACGGAAAATTAAAAAGAAAACTCGCGGGGGTATATAAGGGAAGTACGACGCGTCGGGCACGTCAGTTGGCATCAGAGAGCGGACCGAGGATGTTGTCCCTGTACCGGGCGTGGCTGGGACCCAGTCCCTGCGTAGCGAGGCCGGCCCCGCCTCCGGGGGCTCACAGACCCGTCCCTAGACGAGCCCGCGCGCCCTCCCCGCCGCCCCCGCCGTCCCCTTCGTCCACCACATCCAGCGAACTGGACGTCGAGCATGTGGAATCACCTGCGCCCCCGAAAGAACACCAAAAGAGCACAGTACTGGACATAGCGTCGTGTGATGGGCCTGTCAGATTCAGTCGGGTTCTCAATGCGGCGTGGAGGGAGAAGCCACTAGACCAAAGCTGGTGTCGACATCGGAAGCCGAGGCAGACCAACCTGCAGTACTACCCATGTAAGACTTGTGGGTCAAAGTTCCCCTCTTATTACTTCGTCCACAAGCACAGAAAGCAGTGCCATGCTGACGAGGCGGGGGTCAGAGACGAGAAGGAACTAGAACCTGAACCTTCCACTTCGAGTGCCGTTAATTGAGCAGTGAAAAGTGATTTTGAGATGAAACATATCAGTATTAAAAGTTAGTGAAATGACGAGCTTAAGAAGTGGGCGGTAGTGTTATGTGAACTTTATAGTGAGTAATAGGAAGTTTGTTGGTTTAAATAAATGTTTAAGATTTATTGGCATGAGTTTGTTTTTATTACCATATCAAAGTACTAACTACCAAATGTAAAATAGTACATTGTTCACCGAGTGGAGAAAGAGACAGATTAGCCCTTTTGGATTTAGGCCTTTTGGAATCGCACTTTCTCCCGAGTGATACTACACTACACCTGCGAGGAAAATAAAAGACAAAATCTTTTTTAATTATGTACATAAATAACAAATGGCCAGTATTATTTTGCAAACTAAGACATAAAAACTTTTTGTCTTTTGGCATTATTGTTCAAGCTAGGTTATGTACCAAGAAGTTTATACCCTTTTTAATGTAACATTTATGCTTATCGTACGGATGTTGTCAACAAATAAAAAAAAAAGCACGTTAACAATGGATTTTCATATACTTTTTCTGCCCGCTCAGCACGTTAACAATGGATTTTCTCCATCGTTTTCGAAAAAGTAAGAAGGAACTGTCCAAGCAGATGTAGTATAAATACTATTTATTGCTATGGCAGTCTTTACAGGTATATCAGTTTAATATTTAAATTTCAAAGTGAAATGATTAAAGTTTAACAATGCCTAACTTCAATATTCATCGTTATCGCGATTGGCTAGTAACGATACCTTTGAATGTGATAGCGGTAGATGTTCAAGTTAGATAATAATGCGCCAGTAAAATTCGCTAGTCACTAACAAAGGTAACAAAACAAAAACTGCGAATTTGGTTTTGACCGAAAACCTCGATTAATACACACTCATAAAGGGTTAACATTACATCACTGCGGTGCATAAGACAAGTAAACCAAGATGAGAGTCTTTAACCGGGATTAGAACTACGGGATTGCTATAGATAAATCTCCAGACGTTTAAAATATATAATGACACCTATTCTCGTGTAGCAAATATTAAATTCAGAGCTGCCATAACCTAAAACTGTTCATTACAAAATAGGCTTTAACGCAGATGGATAAAAGTTAAATAGCTTGTATTATTTTAGGTTTTTCAACTCTAAATTTAGGGTTTGCTGCACGAGAATAGGTCACATTGTACATTTATTTCTATCGTAGTTTTCTCATAAACGGAAAACAGATCCGATAGCAGCTAAAGTTTTCTTTAAATTTGCTGTCGATGAGCTCCTTTTAGGAAAACTAAATCCTTCAAATAAGACGAAAATATCTAAATTTAAAACAAATGAAAAATGCTGTCGAGGTTGTCGCTGCCGCGTGGCAGGGTGCCTAAGACGCTTGCCGCGTTACCTCGCTGTATGGCCAAGCTTATGCGTTGGCCAAAATATATCAAATATACATAACAAAGAAAACATGAATTAAAAATTTTCATTTCAATCTTTTTTGGTGTCTTGAGGAATAAAAGTGGCTGATTTACAAATGAAGAAGTGTTATGAATTCTAATTACACATAATATTAAAATACGCAGGACAAGAAATTACGCTAAATTGAGACGATATCCTAAAATAAATTGGTCATATTCCTTTTGATCAGAGTACTATTAGTAAAAGTTCCGCTGAGCCACTTCACATTCGAATTACAGCCGAAAAGTTTATTAGCGAGTTTTCTCCTCATAGACCTAGCCTAATTAACAATAAATAGCACTAGCCTATTCCACGCTCCGAAGTGCGTAGATACGTCAATTAATTTTACGCATAATCAATTCAGTCGGCAAAAAAATTGCGTGTATGCAAGTATCTTGAAAAAAATAAATGCAACTCAATCTGTTGTACCCTTGGAGTGCTGACTTTGCTTCTTACGTTATAATATGCGTTGATTTTCTTTCACAAGACCGAGGAGTAAAAAATTACCCTTTAATTATATAGATATAGAGATACGACCAAGGAGAATGAAGTTAATTTATTTAAGCGTGCAGATTTCAATAGAGGTCATCACTCCAGTCTGGTTACAAGCTTCTTAGTAAGCTAGTTTAGGCACATCCCAAAAAGGACACTTTTTGGCATTTACAGTGACGTTATAGATTTAGCTAGGATACATGAAGGGTGCTTCAGAGTGGCTTAAACTCAGATACAACCACTGATTAATGCAAATACGCCCGACGCAACATGGGCTCTAGCCATTGACCTCTCATAAACAACTAGACTCACAATCTCGCTCAAAAAGTGTCCGCGATGCATTTTGTCACCGTATGGGGTGACAAAATCGAATGACGATTTCGTACAACTGACATTGCATCTTATGTTAACGACATAACGTCTTAATTTGGTTGAAGCATTTTTGCTACTATGCACGTCGCACGTTCGGACACTTTCTGACGAACTTTTCTTAGAGACTGTGTGAGGTCAATGGGTCTAGCACTAATTCATTGCCTGTTCCACTCTACAAGAAGCGACAAGTACATCGGCGACCCGCTCAGTGGGTTACAACAAGGGACAGAGATACGAGATAGAAAGAGAAGCGAATTGCACTTTATTGCCGCGTGACGAGAGTAGGTTTTTATTCATGCGTCTTTGAAGAGTGGACCTTCTGTGGCCAAGAGTAAACATAAGTGTACTCACCAGTCTCAGGCGTTGGCGGCGGCTGTGTAGGAGTGGGGGGCTGCGCGGGCTGCGGCGTCGCCGGCGCCGACGTCACCGGCGCGCTGCCCACCGACGTCACCGGCGCCAGCGTCGATGACGTTACTACCACCGACGTCGCTATCGACACCGGCGTGGGCGTCGACGCCGGGACCGGCGTTGGCGCGGGCGGGGTGGGCGCGGGGCTCGGGGTCGATGTACACGTTGATGTTGATGGGGTCGTTGTTGTTGGTGTTGGTACAGCCTGTCGAATAGAATGACGTCATTGCTTTGCTCTTGTTTCTTACATATATTTCTTAGAGAAATCTGCGTGATTAAAATCCAAGTAAAAATTAATTTATTTTCGTAAAAATTAGATGTATTCTCAAACTAAGCTAAGACTTGACATAACAGCTCAACGCCGTTTGTGATTGAAATAATAGAAATTACTATCTAGCTAGAATCAAGGGTATCCTGTAGCCCTTTAAATATACTGGCTTTTTAATAGAAATGGTACTCCAAAAAGCTTTTAGTATGGATGAAATTACGGAAAGAATCAGCCGTTGTATACATTTTGATCAATACGTATATGCCTCTTTTATGTTCGTATAGACGATTATCAACGAGTTTCGGAGACAAAAGTCCAGCCAGTATTATTATTTCAAGATAAATATCCCATATAAAGAAGAGACGATGAATGAAGGTAGAGTGACGAAAGAAATCTACAACATACTGATGAAAGGAAAAGTAACCGGAATAGAAGACCTTGTATGACTAGGTCGATGGATGTACAAGCAAAAGAGTTGTGTCAGGATCGTAGCATATAGAAATCTGTAGTCTCTGCCTACCCGTCTGTGAGACAGGCGTGTATACGTATGTGTCCCATCAAAGATCCATTATATATCTTTGTGTCCCATACTCACAGTACTGACGATGGCGGCGGGCTCGGGCGCACTCGGCACGGGGCCGGGCGAGGGCGCGGGGCTCGCGGGGAGGGGCGCTGTCGACGACGTGCCGGCTGCGGGGGGCGCCGGCGGGGCTGAGGACGCGGGCGGCGGGGAGGGAGGCAGGGGCGGCGGCGTTCGGGTCAGCTCCGTTCTGGGGACAATACATACAGTTGATTAGCAAAGGAAAAAGTTCGTTATACATAGATAGCTAGTTAGTTAGTTGACACCCCTGTTATATAATTTAACGAACTGTTAAAGTTAGTGAGGTCCCACCTAGGGCATGGAATATCGGAATGATTTTCATACCGGTATTGATACCGGTTTTGAAATTCCTATTACCGGTATACCAAAATATCGGTATTTTTTTTAAATTACTTTTACTTACTTTTCAGATGATTCTAAGAACGATTAGTAAGTCTCGTTTGCGGAAAAATGTTAAAGCACTTTTCTACGCTTTATCGCAGAAACACTCAAACTCTTTATCAACTCCCTAGAAACCAATAAATGAGTTAATAAAGTATAGGTAATTAAGAATACTAAAGAAAATACGTTATTTGATCCAAGAATTATTTATATTGTTTCATTGGCACAAATATCACAATCAAATAGGTATTAAAATCAGTCTTACTCTCTTATGATAAGAAAAAATGTTACGAAAATTATAATAGGCGCAGGTGCAATTCAACTAAAGTTTATCAATCAGGCAGATCGCGTTTGTTGGAAAATCGAACGAAGAAAACACAACGCGTCCAAACTTGCGTCGTTGAGCGATGATCTTATTTTGTTACATATGTATGTAACTTGCAGCTGAAAAGGCCCTTTCTGATCCAACGCTCGTGGGAGGAATGCTTAAGAGGTACTTGTAAGCAACGTCCAAAAATCTGCCTCGAGTACCTCCATTATCATACAATATCATTTCAATACGAATTAATGTTTGAATATTATCTTCTTCCTCTCCGATCTGTCCAATCTGGCCAATCTGGGATCTGTTTTGCCTTTTAGTCATAGATTTTTCTATTGCTTTAATTTAAGTTCTTTTTCATCATCACTTGTTTTCTTTTCAGCAGAAGCATTAGTGGCAGCAGGTGAGCTCATCGCACCTGTGTTTTGTAGAGAGTGGAGAGGCTGCTCTTGCAAACGTTGAACAAGTTCAGTAATTGAAGTAATCATTTCATCACAACTCATTCTAGGAAACTCTAGATGGTTGACTCGGCGTGTCCGTGCATTTTCTTTAAAATATTCTTCTGGGTTATGAAGATACTGTAAAACTGAAGTCAGAGGCTGTCGTCTTTCCGATATGAGCTTTCTTAGAGCTTCTGCCAGAGATTTAGATAGACTTGTTTTTTGGTTATCTAATTTTCGTAGCATATAATTAACAGTTAAAAGTGTCGCGTCTCGTCGGCAAAGTGCTTCCACTGTGATCTTGACTATTTTCAGGCTCTTTTGAATGGAATGTAGCAATTCAAATTCCTATTGGGAAAACTTGATATCAGAGTTTTTTCAATGCACGTCTTCAGCCGGTTAAATCTCTCTATCATGTCAGCAAGACTGGACCAACGAGTTTTGCAATCGAAAACTAAGGCCAGATCACGGCTTTCTTGCTCTCTTACATATTTTTGTAATGCATCATTTTTTGTTGGGGAACCCAAAAACATTATTATCACAGAGCGTGTTTTCTTGATCAAACCACCATATTCCAATTTAAAACGTGGCGCCGAAACTTCAATAAATGTGAATATTTCATTGTCACCGTCTTCGTCTTCTCTTTCATCGTCATCTGACATTTCAATTTCTTCGTATTCTATGGTGGTGGCTTTTTTATACAATAAGTCTATCACTCCAAGATGTATCCCATGTGCCAGACAGATTTGATGAAACGCTTCTATATTGCGGCCTACTTTGCACATAACACTGGCACCATCAGTTGTTATTGCCACGATGTCTCGGTCTAATGATAGCTCAAACTCAAATAGTTTGGTTTTCAGTAGCCTGATACAAGTTTCCGCGGGCATTGCGCCATCAATTCTGACTAAACCAATATTTTTGAATCACGACCCATCTTGAAACTCGCTTCCAATTGCAGTATGTAAGTTGACATTCATGTATCTGCGGTTTCGTAAAGATGTCCATTCGTCGAATGTCAATGAAAATTTTACGCCAGCTTTTTTCATTGCTTTAATTTCTTCTACAAGCTTTTTCTTTTCTTTCTTGCTATAATTGATCACAATATTTTTGATTGATGCAGACCATTATAACCCCCAGCTAAGAGCACGCGTCTTGAATCCTTTGACGTGCAAAATTTCATTTGGTATTCCATCGAGAGCAGTAGTAATTGTAGTTTCCATTACTAATTGTAGTTTCCATTGTATAGAGCTCTCAAAGTATTCAGTTATCTTTCTCTTTTTAGGATCACTAGTTGCGATGACGTTTCTGTATTTTGTTGATCAGGTTGAGGCACTCGCACCTGAGGGGGAGCTGATGATGTAGGTGGTTCATTCGATGGGGTATTTACGACTGTTGTCTTTTTGATGTCAATTTGATGAGCTGATTTTAAATGCAAACGTAATCCGGTTGTTGATCCAACTGCGCATTTTCTGATGGCTTCACACATGTTGCATTTTCCACTCTGGCCATCTTGGGCACGTAGAAAGTAATGCCACACCGATGATTTGTCATCTGATTTCTTGTTGTATTTTTCATACTTCATTTTTTATTTCCTGTAACAAAATATGAATATATTTTAGAAACACAACTTTTTCTATACTCGTGATTCGTGTCATATGAAAACTCATCTGCAGTATGAACAACACTATGAACCATAGAAATCGAGCGTTCTGCAGTTCTGCGTAGTCTTTAAACACCTTTCCAAAAATAGATCACCTTTTCTAAATACCGAAATAACGGTATTTTATCCTCAAATAAGTATACCGGTATCCATGCCCCAGTCCCACCATGCTGTGACGAATGTTTAATTTCCTTAATCAGTTGTTAAACTTAATGACTGCTCTAGGGATCCGTTAGATTGGTAACAGACGATTAGCTTACTATCACACAGACCCACAGCTGTCGGGATCGGCCATGTTTGTTATTGTTTACATTGTTGTCATAGCAACCGGCAACTGACACTGACGTTTATGGCTATCTCGGAAACTCAAAATGTTTGACATTTCAACCAGCAAAACGAAATCTAAACCAATGTCTATTGAATTCAACAGAATAAACGGTATTTCAAATTAGTCGCCTTACCAAACACGAAACTTTAAATACAAATAGTAAAAAAAGTGCCCGTGTGCAACAATGACAAAACAAATAATGACATTTTGTTTTGGTTGGCTTAGAATGTAAGAGAATGATTTTTGAGTCATTCGCTTAATGTTTGATTTACTAATGGCTTGTTACATTTTTGACATGGGACATACAAAATTAACAGAGAAGTTAGTGTCCTTGTTAATTTTAATCCTTCGTCAGGCAATGTCTGATTTATGTAATAACTAACAGGGTATGGTGAAATCGGGCCATCCCTTTACTCTGTGAACTTCAACACCAAAAGGTAGTTCACTGTAAAGTAACTACCTACTACTTATCAAAGAAGGCACATGATACAATTCCCAAATTGTGTTGAGATCTAGATAGCTCGGTAGGTAGAGCAATCGCCCAGTAAGCAAGAGCACGTATAGTTTTTTTTTTGTGTTTATATACAATTCATTCATCAGTCTGGTTCGTCCAGTGCTGGACATTGGCCTTTGCACTTTTGGCGGTCCTCCTGGTAAAAATGCCCATGCTCAAACATGCTTGGCAAGCGGGATGGTGAGCGCGGTGCTGAAACCCTCGCACCAGTGACGCCGCTGCCCGTCACCAGTCTATTTTATATAAGGACAGGCAATATAGGGGATGGATATAACGCAATCAATCGGTCTCAGGCATGTAATGGTGGGCCGCCTGGTTGTGAGCAGTTCTCTCTCTTACTCTCCTCCGAATAACTTCGGGGGCGTTTGCAAGTAAGATGGAGGTACCTCTACAGTCGAGCCCGCCATCAGCTCTACCACTATATTGTTACAATTTAAAACGATAGCTCAATCAGACGTCACTCTATATCAGATAATGCAGGATTCGATTTTTACTACCAAAAGAAAAACAATGGGAGAATTTACATGTCGTATTGATAAACGATTTGGTGGATCGCCCGCGGTACGAGGGGGCGCTGGGCGACGCGGAGTTAGATGCGGCCGCGGCCCTGTCCCGCGCCCGCACCGCCCCACCCCGCTAGGCTTTACCTCCGCGCCTCCCACTGCTCCCCTCGTACCGCGGGCGATTCGCCAATTGTATGGTTTATCTATACAATAGAGATTATTAAATATACTCTATAGCAACTCTGGTTTATCTATAGAAGCGTGTACACTTTCTGTCACGTCCCGACGGAATAATTGGCGGCTGTTCCATTGACACTATAAACCAACCCCCTGACTCTGTATCGTAAAATCAGTTGTCAACCAAGTGTCTATCGTCGAAAACATACATATCCGCTTATCTAAGGATACGTTCGCACTTGAAATGACGTCACAATTCAATATCCATTGAAGGTTATTTTGGAAGTTCATTTTTTATCTGTTTTTGATGAAAGCAAGCATACTTAAATATATTCAAAGATACGTAATAGACCCGCATTTTTTTAAATAAATATAGTTTTTTATAACAATAAAATAAAAACGAATGTGCCTTAAATACAAAAACCTGTCACAAATGAATAGAGCCACAGATTCCCGTTGATCCCCGTGTTTGCGGAGCAGCTGTTTGCGTTGGGATAATTACTATTCCGCTGGATCTGCTTTATTAATTGCCGCCATTTTAATGATGTACCAACAGACCGACCTGGTAATTGGACCCACGGTTTGTTTTACTACTCGCTTCTGTATAGGGGTTTGCTCGGCTGTCACTGCATCGTCACTACGTGAACCCGAAAGGGTATCAGAGGTTTTTCCGATTGTGAACTCTCGTACACCTAAGTTTCGACGACGACTTTAAGGTCCCAGTGTGATTGGCCGTGAGTCCTGTCTTTTTATTTTGATTGTACTACAATCTTATTTTTGAAACTTGTCTGTTTTATCGTATTTAAAATAGAGCTAAAACAAATAACGAAAAAAAGATTTTTGTATGGTGCTCCCTTGGTTTTAAATTATTTTATTTTATATTATTATTTAATTGAAAATAAGGCGGAACAACTTTAACTTTTATTGCGTACAGATTTAAAAAACACCCTTCAAACATCAAATTCAATTTACAACGAGTGGTTGGTAAACATAATTAGCCAAATTCGGCACTCTTTTAATTACCCCGCGGGGCGTCTGGTTTTGCCCGGGGGGGGGGGGTTCTTTTTAACCCCAAAATTAAGATGACTCTAAATGCTGTTATTATCTTTTATAGCTCACGTGTTGGTTCGTTCACCGGTTGGTACCACATTTAGTTTCTATTTTTTTATGATGTTGTTAGAAGCCATAATACAATAATGTTGGATGGCCGATTTTGAAAAATCAAGCATTAAATTTACTTCCCTTAGACAGAATATTCATATTGTTATATAAAAATGGTAAGTAATAGTTTTCCTTCACCGTTCAGCAAGTAGTAAGTATACAAATACTATGCACATAAAATCTGAAAAACTCATTATTGTACTTTCGATTGGTATTATTCGAACTTATAGTCTCTAGGTTGAGAGTCCTAATGTCTGAGTTACCGCTATAATATTTAAATTTCCCTCAAATGTATCTAATACATTTGAGTACGTTTGTACACGTCCTCTTTACTTTTTCTTCGTTCCATATTCCATTTTCAAATGGCGGCTCCCGATTGGCCGACGAAAGCTTTAATTAAGGCAATTAGAGAGAGAGCTGGCGGTTGTTTGCGTAAAAATCTAAACACGCCGCAGCTGTGATGGGAGAAATATCGACGTGTAGAGATGGGACGGGCTGGGATATCGATTGTCATACGAGACGTATCAAAGGCGAAGCGATTACTCGAGTTAAAATTCAAACAAAATACTGTGTACTAACATATAATACGACATATAATATGATATAATATTATATTATATAACATAATATAACTTTCGTTGAAATAGCCAAATTCATTTGGGAAACTCTGTAAGTGGTCAGGACCAACGTTTGATGACCTTTTCTGTAAAATACGCAAAATTAAATTTAGACTTCTTAAACTAACTGAGTCGAAGTTTTTCTGAAACAAGTATAAAGGTACAAAAAATATTTTCTGTATCCCGCAAACAGGGTCATTGAACCTTGGTCCTGACCACTTACCACTTACAGTCTCCAGTATGAATTTGGCTATATAAACGAAAGTCACCTTATAAAGGGTAATAATTAAACTTTTTTTTCATATTTTTTGATATGGGCTGGGTCACTGGGTGGCTCATTTTCAGCCTGTATAAATATGTAGAATAAATTTACAATTTGTTGCACGGAGATATTAACAAAATTTCAATGTTATTGGGGGTGATAAGTGTTATAATAGTGTATTTATAATTTTCATGAAACTTACCCAAATCACAAAATGCAGTAGTTTGCATATAAGTGGGATAACTTTTCCATATTGTGGAACATTCAAACACAATTTATCGCAATAAATCTCATTGCTATATACGTAGATATATTGAGTCTTTATATCTTATTATGTATAACTTTGCCTCTGTAGAATCCTGCTGTTACATTCAATATTTATTTTATCGACATCGCTATTCCCTGAGACTGCTAACGTACCATCCTTATCCCTCGGGAGGTTAGTACAAATAATCACGGGAGTGATTGTCAACACACGCACGAATAACAAAAAGGTTATTATTGTATATTTTCAAGATAAATTATGTACTAGGTTTTATTAAACATGCTTAAACAGACTCTTCTCCAATATTTACCGAGACAAAATATATATAATTATTTAATTTATCTACGAGTAAAATACCATAAATTGTGAAATGTATATAATGTATGACGCCCATGAAATTGTAACTAAAAAGCTACCAGTAAAATGTTCCAGACAGGAAATAAAAGGATTCATAATATTAAAATGAATGTTTTAGCAAAACCAATCGCTTAAGATTCAATTGAAAGGAGTAAAACAATAGTTTTAGCCGGTCGGTGTTCTGAAGCTAGGTTTGGCGTGTTCGCGCTGTTTGCCTCCCTCTCACTGATATGAGCTTTGAGAACAGATTTTGGAATACGAAACGAGTACCTCTGGCGTTTTGATGATATACGCCCGTGCTTCTAGAGCATTCGCCAGAAAATAGCCTAGCCAATAAATACACCAGTTGTCACGTTTCTTCACAAACAATTTTTAATCACAGCACGATACAAGAGGAGTTCGTGACCGTAACCCTAAGTTTGTGAATTCGGCGGTAGGCGACCATAGAGTGATTCGTACGAAATAATAAAATTGATCTTTATAGTAACTCAAAGTTGAATGACACGAGAGATGAAGTGGATACCTACATAAAATATAAATCAGAATTTATTTTTTTATTAGCCTTCCGCCCGCGGCATCGCCCGTGTTCGTTCAATCTGTGCCCCGTTTTCGGCTTGGGCGTTATTTTATGAACGCCTCATATAGCCTATTAGTTGACTAGGGTCACTGTTATGATAATAAATAAACAAACCGCACCCAAACCCGTTTTGAGATTCCGGCCTCAGTACAATAGTAATAAGTAATAAAATAACCCATTTCATTTAAAATTTCGCAAAAATATTCAATGTTTATATAGACACGACTTCTTTACTACTTTATTATTATCATAGATAGATGTTCAATCTAGATTTATTAATGCATAAAGCCTTCCATCTGGGGGGCGTTTTATAGAAACACTTGCATTTAAAGCAGGTGCGAATCGTACACCGACCGAAGCGTCAAAAGGCGTGTTTTTATTCATATTATAGTTCCAAAGATTGTTTTATTTTTAAATCAAACAACAATTTTTTGTCTTCTATTTTCTGAAAATAAATCGTCGATATTAATTATTATTTTAAAAAAACCATCACTTGTTTTAAGATCAGTTAACCAAAACTTACACAATTTTAGGAATGAAATCAATCAACAAAGAACAAGTCGAAGCTGATATAACTAAGTAAAAGCTAAGACTGGGTATTTGTCAATACTACATTTTAATTGTATATATTCGACGACGATGGATTTTCGGCTTCCATAGTGACCATCTGGGTTTCTCGGTCTGTGGTGGGCACTTATCAAATTTTCACAACGAAATTATTCGTTTAAAATTCATTACTTTTTATTTTATTCCGTTCATTGTTTGAGCGAGGATATTAAACTTTCAGCTTGATTTTATTTCTAAAAGAAATACTCTTGGGTTAATATAATATTTTTCTTGTTAACTTTCCTTTCGCTTTTACAATATTGCTTCATCGATTGATTAGGTTTTGTTGGAATTTGAAATATTTAAATTCAAATTGGATGAAAAGGGTATTAAACTTAAGCTAACCAAATGGTAACCCAAACTCTGCCATTTCGATTTCATCCAGGAAGAAGAAGGTCTAATAACTAACTCGTGTTTAATGCATTAATAGTTTTCTGCAATTTTCTTTTTCTAAATTTATTATTACATGTATTGTGTATTATACGAGTATTTATAGAAGACATGGAAAAAAAAAAACAAGACTGGATTACTCAAGGAGGTTATTCAAGAATAGGCTTGTACACAGGGTAAACAAGATATAATTTTATTTAGTCCGTCATTTAAATTATCAAAAAATATTGGACACATTATTTTGTCAATGAAACAAAAAATGACAGAGATAAAGCGCGTCGAAGTTTGGGACTGGGGGAAGTAAAATTTTACTTAGATGTGACGTCACGCGGAACTTCAGCGGGCTATATCTACATCATTTTTTGTTTAATTGAAAAAATACGTGTCCAATATTTTCTGATAATCTAACTGACGGACTAAAACATTTTTTTTGTCATGTGAAAATAACCATCCATCAGCCTAATTTGTCCACGGTTTGACATAGGTCTTTCGAAGATTTCGCCACTCCTGGCGAAATACACGTTGGGCAGGCGGAAAACCAGAAGAAAGGGGAATTCTACGAAATCCTCAGTTTTTTATAGTATTTCTTGGATTTTACACGATAAAGTAGTAAAACGCACTAGTACGGTACGAGTAAGTACCCGTTTGAGTGATACCGAACCACTCGAGGTAATGCGGACAAGTTAACAATGCTGTAACAAAGTCCGCGCGGTAACAGAAGCAAGAAGCAAGTACCTCGCGAATGTTCAATTATTCATGTTGCCACGAGCGAGCGATGTTGACTGAGCGGAATTAAAAACGTTCTTCGACCCAAGCGAACCGAGTGTTTCTTTTTTCGTTGAAATGGATGGGGATTGTTATAACCAAAGTAGAGTTATTAGGTCCTGGGAATATCCTTTTTACTATCGCTAAATATTGCGCAAATCCAGATTTCGCACGTAGCATTAGAGGGACGAAAAGTGCACTTTTCACCCATGGTGCCTACTAGTTTTTTACTTGCCGGTTTGCCCACAGGGACAAACTATATCCTGGGCATCATGGAATGGTATTGAGGTTTTCAATTGAGATTTAATTTAGAGAATTTGTGTTTTGTCTATGGTTGTGTAATGACGTGTACAGATAAGCGCGTTTTTGTGTGTGTGCCGCATTTTGTAGCGCTTCCGAGGTTACGCACACTAGAAAAAAATGCTTCATGAGATCGAATATCTGTACCTAAATCGCAAACACACAAACAGACAAAAACGTCCGATATATACAAACACCGAAATAAATTAGGCCTTTGTAACATTTCCTTCCCTTGTAGGTAGGTGCATCTAATTTTATTTATTTAGTTTACAAGCAATATACATTATATTTGAATATTTGATTAAAGAACTAGTTTTATAGTATTAAATTATGAGCGGTATA
Source organism: Ypsolopha scabrella (assembly GCA_910592155.1). Lineage (NCBI taxonomy): Eukaryota > Metazoa > Arthropoda > Insecta > Lepidoptera > Ypsolophidae > Ypsolopha > Ypsolopha scabrella. Next base: position 22,001,441 of record OU342980.1, read on the forward strand.
TAGCAGGCGGATTGTAAGAAATCCGCCTTTTTGTGACAAATCAAAACTGAAAAACCCTACAAAACCTAAATACCTATTTATTGTGTATACTGTCATCGCAAAAACTCTTGGTAAATTAAATTGCAAGTGTTAAATTTTATTGATACGGCTTTAAATCAGATTTTTTAAATTTAAATCCCAATGGATACTGCCAAAGAAAAATCTCCATTGGTTTCTGTAAATTAGAATTTTAAAGATTTAAATTTACAGAAACCAATGGAAACTTTGCGTTGACAAATACAATACATATGTATTTAGGTTTTGTGGATAATCAATTTAGCAAATTTTAAATTTAAGTGTTCAATTTTTATTAGTTGCAAAAACGTGCGTATTGGCTTTTAAAACATATTTGTTAACTTGTAAACCCTGACCAGCAGACCTACCATAAGTTTTGCTAACTACAGACGTTAACGTCTGCGTAAAATATTCATATGAGTAATTGTTTACTTACTACAGGAACCAGCATTTCTCATACAAAATATTTTACGCAGACGGTAACTTATATAGTAAGCAAAACTAATGGTAGGCCTACAGGAAAATATACAACCTTGCCATGTCGCGGAAAACCAATGGAACCAATTTATTGTAATGGCAACAAAAACTTTAAAAAGTCGATGTAGATTGCTGTCAAATTGCTTGTTTTTGTATGTCTGTATGTGGTATGTGCTGTCTAGTCAAAGTGCGGTGTTGTTTTTTTGTTTTGGTGTGTGAATGTGAGTTTTGGAATCATAAAAGCGAATGTGGTGCTCCTGGAACAGGTTTTTTATTTTCCTGGTCAGGCTTTAGTTCTTTAGTTACCGCAATCTAGTGGTAAAAGGTTACACTGAGATGCTCCAACATTATGACTACTCACTGAGTATTCAGATCTATCCGTCATCCGGAGAGACGTGGATTCTACAAACTTACCAAGGGTAGGTACGAGTCGTTCCAAACTTAGAGCATACGAGGTTCGACCAATCGTCACTAGGTGGCGTTGTTCTTGTTAATATATAATTTATATGTCTGTGGTTACTTTAATAGAAAGGTTGGAAAGAAAAGTTCCGTTAAGGACATCATTTGCTAGTGCTATTATTTAGTCTATGCTAGTGCTTAAAAATCATTTGGAACAAATGATTAATGGGAGGTTTATTGAGACAGTTTTAATATCAAAACATTATTTTGCAGAGAAACTTAGATTAGAGGTAGCCATTACAACCTGTAACAAAATATTTGAGGGTTTTATCTTAAACTTAATATTTTATGATAAAATGTACTCACTTTTATACTAAAATCTGTCCTAAGGGTTTCAGCCCTAAACACCCCCTATGCTAGCGAGTATCTAAGTCTAAACTTACAATAGGCATACTATACTGTATTTTTTTTACTGGACAAGGAAGAACGCCTGGTATAAATAGTAATCAGTGCGGAAGTCTAATAGATTGGGGGGGGGGGGGGGAGTAAACTCACCTGTTGCTAACCGGCTGCACAGGACAGGGCGCGGGCTCGGGGCCGGGGGTCTGCGACTGCTCGCCGCCCTCCAGGCTCCCCGCCTCCTTGCTGTCCGCCGGCCGGCCTGTTGTACCTGGAGACGAAGCAACTATCACTACTAGTTCCTAGGGACTTGTTGTGATTGAAGATCTGTCACGTGTATTGGCTGTCATAAAGTTTACGACCTACTTGAAACGCGTCTCCGAAAACGACATAAACGGAAGAAATTGCAAACATAGCCTTTTTGTCAAATTGTATCGGATTGTTTGTGCTAACGGGTAATACCTCATCGATAAATGGAATTTATCATTGCCAAATATATCTCTATTCCCGTAAATCCACTAAATTCAGACATAACATCGGTGAAGCTAGCGCCGCTTCTATCTAACGACGACGCGGAACAAGTTCATGTTTTGCTGCGCTGGTACTATTAATACCTAGATGGCGCTGGCAACGCGGTGAGTTAGTCTGAAGCAAGTTTGGACAAAATTCGGATTCCCTTTTGCGACACCTAATACCACATAGAAAGTATTATAAAGCTTTGAATTTTGCAGATTTTATTTTAGTGCTTAGTTTTTGAAATTTGTATAGAATACTAGCGGAAAACCCGCAGCGTTGCCCGTTTCTCTGGAATTTTACTAAAATCAAGGGAACGTAGACTCTACGTCATACACATAGAAACTAGCCTACATAAGCCTATGTGTTTTGAAGCTGCACTACCATTGGAGATGGTTATAATGACCGGTTGTGGCTCTGGAAAAGAAATTATGATCACCACTAATCACGGATGACTTGATGTTTTAATTCACGCGGCTTCAATTTTCTGATTGCTGGGTTTAACTTGAACTCACCATGTTTTTCGCAAGGCCAATTGTATGTTACCATGTGACATGTCGGTTTTTCAACAAAGGCGCTGAGCAAATTACTGATATTGGTATACTAAAATGACAGTACCTTAGTCCATGTTCCTAGGTTCAGCCGATTGACCTAGGCGATCTAGGCTTTGATAGATCAGCTAGTCAGGGTATTATTTTATAGATGATCCTTTTAATTATATATATAGTTTTATAGATGGTGTTACCCTGTGACCGCTGCAGGCGCGTGGTGACGCCCGCGGGGAGCTCTGGCTCGGGCGCGGGGCGCGGGGGATTGCGCGCCGACCGCCTCTGCCGCGGCTTCCTTAGTAACTGCTTGTAGTTCTCCGCCTTTTTTGATAGGTAGTAGTACCTGTACACAGATAAGCAGTTTAGGTGAATCTTTGGAGTTATAGGCGCGGCAGTTGATTAGAGTGAGATAGAAACAAAAGCGTTAGAGCACAACAAACTCCAAAGAGTGCTGGCTCTTAAAAATGCAAAAAATTGTAGAAAAAGGTACCTAATTAAAAAGGAACAAAATCCTACGCCGCATATTTTGAAACGGTGTCTAGTTGCCATTTCTATGACTATTTGCAACCTTGGTCCGTACATAATTCAGTTACTATCTTACTTATTAAGTAAGAAATACTCTTTCAAGTCCTACAAAAAAATATTCTTTCATTCATGATACTACATTCACAAATAATTTTAAATCACGCAAACTGCGCTCGTAGCATGATATCGTTTATCGCGCTTTTAAACGCGCACATCAGCTTAAATACCTCAGTCGTCAAAACAAAGTCCAATTGGCGCCACGAGATGTGCTACCCGCGCACGATAAGAGCATGCTACGGCAGGTGGGCCCACTTAAAGATTTGTTAATTTCTCTTTTAACACATACGACCCCTTCCATCACTTCCAAGCAGCAACTAACCGCACACAATCTCTGACACTCTTCCTGGGTAGAAAGGAGGCTATCTGGCCGAAGTTCTTCGGGTGCTGAAGGTACTTCTCCTTGAAGATCTCTCTCTCGGCCTGCGTCCAAATGTTCCGAAGTTTCAGCTCTTTGTGTTCAGCCTCCATGTCCATACACCGTCCTGGGAACAAAAGGGTTTGTGAGTACATGATTTTGATGTCATTGTAAGGTATAATCAGAGGAATTTCCTGGGTTGAGATCGCTTTGTTGGTAGATAAAGAAGAAAAGAGTTATTTAGTTATAATTTTACCAAATCTCGTTTCGATATTCAGTTAATTTATCAAGGGTTTACATGGTATTAAAATGCTTAAAACACGTGCCAGATATTGCTGTTCAAGTTTCACCAAGTGCCGAAAATTGCAGATATATCTCACGATAAAAGATTCCTTTATTAAGATTTTGGGGTATGTTTTATTACGCTTTTATAAAACTGCTGTGTTCAGCAAGAAGCATTCTTGTTAGTGGAACAAGAACAAGTCATGGAAAAGTGTTGACACAACTTTGTTTCTACACAAATTGTTTTTGTCAAAGGTTGCACGACGAAGCCACAAAAAAATGCGTAAAGTTTTGGCACCTTTTCTTATCTCAACTTCGGATTAATCCACACTCCTACATTAGATAAACATGAGCGCAGAAACTCAGTTGTGGGCGTCACCAAGTGTAATGCTATTTCATTTCGGTGTTACGTGCATGCTGGATGAAGGTTGCGAAGGCAACACAGTCGCACCGATGTCCCTGTGACCGCGCAGATAATGATAGCGACGCTACTGTATCTGTTCAAAGTTTGGACTAGAATCAAACCCCATGTAAAGACTAGTGCAGCTCGTCCGCTGTCTCCTATAACTTGACGCGGCCGACACACAACACACACATACACTCTCACACACAGCGACATTCGTATACATAACAGTCCAGTGGTGTGCTCGTGCATAGACTTTTTGCTGGAAATGCAATGAGAAGTATTGAGAAGGTCAAGCTTGACAATAAAAAAAATATAGAAAATATTTAAATTGCACATTGAGAAATCATTATTTGTACAACGTCAGGGTAAGGCACTGCCTACAATAGAGAACAAGATTTAATGAAAAAAAAAATTTGATGTTGGTTTTAAATTTTTTTCATGTTATTTTTATCGTCAAACTTGACCTTCTCACTGCTTTTCCAGCAAAAAGTTCTATGTACGCCACTGCATTACATGGAAAACCGGTCTAGTGCGAGTCAGACTCGCATACCTCGGGTTCCGCAATTCGACAGTTTTGGGAACAGTCAGGAAGAAGGTATTTAAAATCTTGCCCATAACTGTTTATGATATAAAAAAAAGAATTGATTGTACCACAAAAGAGAGACACAAATATTTTTATACCGTACTCGAAATAAAACTCGTCGATGAAAAATTTAATTTTGTCATTTTGCTATCGTGAATTTCTCAGCCACTACATTTTTCCTGTAATCTTTACGTGGTAATCCTAAATTAATTAATCCTAATCAGCTCTTATCTACAATTTGATACCCATATTGTATTTTTAAGAATTTATTTTTTATTTTTCTCACTTTTGTATTGGAAATATTATGAACAATTTTAAATTTTGAAATATTTTTTATACCGTATTATGTAGGCAATTGAATACTATTTTTGTGGAAAATTTCAAGTCTTTATCTTTAACGGTGCTAAATACGGACGGACGCACAACGAAGCTTCACCATAAAGGTTCCTTTTGTACCTTTTAGGTACTACGGAACCCTAATAAGCAGCAGACTCACTATTAGTATCGATATATTTGTGCGTGACGCTGGGGTCGAGCAGCAGCGGCGGCACGACGGTGAGCGCGCGCATCTTCTTGTCCTCGTGCTCCTGCTCGTGCAGCCCGTCCGCTATTTCCTCCAGCTCCGCCTCGGACTTGACGCGCGCGCCCAGGCGGTTGAACCGCTCGCGCTCCTCGCGCTGCTTCCGCAACTCCGGGAACACCTGCAATCCAAGGTCTATTAGTCAAAGTGTTACGAGTTACAGTTGACGAGAAGCGCAGGGTCACTCCTTAGTTTGAGTAACACATGTCATATTACCTAATATTGTGATCATAAACCATGAGGTGAGAAATTTAGGTTTCAACGGACAGTCAAAAATGGTGGTGCAAAGACAAGAGAAGCGAGCAGGAGCGTGTTGGGTTGCCGGTGATCTTGTTGAGAGGCGTCCCTTGTAGTTTTAACAGATCTCATGATATGGCCGATCAGATCATGAGTCTCCGAGGGGGTGTCAGAGGTGTTTTCTGAGTATAGTCTGTGAAATACAACACACTCGTACACCCACATTTCTCCGACAATGATTACATGAGGAGACTAGATCATCTCCTGCAATCCTGACACACCACTTTGACACACAGACAAGCTTTTCTGACTTCAGCACATATCCTTCTACGAAGCCCTACCTTCAAGTCTTTAACTCTCTTTGTCAACCTATCCATTTAACGTTGCCAACAATATAGAAGTCACAATATGATAATTCCCAACCTAATAGCTGAATTCGCAAGAACTACCGCCCATGTATTTGAACATAAATTTCCATCAATGAGACATAAAAGACATTCCGAATGGTGATTAGTTTAATACGTAGACAATTACCTTTTCAAAGAACTCCCTATTTCTCGCTTCTTTCGCTTTCCTCTTCTGTCCCTGTTCTATCCTCTCCACTCTTCTCTGCCACTCTGCCGCTCTTCTTGAGTATGCTTCCGCTGTAACAAGTTATGTATAAATTAGTCTACACGAGGTGTTTGTGTGTGTAGGAGGTAATCTCCTGAACTACTGATCCGATTCTGAACATTATTTCACTAATAGGAAGCTAGACTATACCTGAGTGCTATAGGCTACAGTTTGTTTCCTGGAGACGGGCGGTTCCCTAGGGGTCATTCTAACTGATCAGATAAAATTATTTTCATGAGAGCCAAACGTACTGTAAACTGCGTACTGTAAAATCATTGGTCCGAAGATTCGATATTGCTACCCAAAAAACTAAATCAAAGCGGGCGAAGCCACGGTCAAAGGCTAGTGAGATTATAACCAGCTGGATTCTGTCGCCATAGCTCTGAAAAACGTGCTGAGATTCCAGGGTAATCTCCTGCAGACGTCAGCCATAGGCGTCGACTTCCTTCCTTCTAGATACTAGACGTAAAAAACTTGTCAACGTACTTTTTGGGCTTTGCAAATTGGACACTAAATTGTGGTCTCGTAGGATAAAGTCTCAATAACGGGGCAAATACAAAAAATCTGCATTATTAATACACACAGATGATAAAGAGAGATAAATTTCAACCGTGGACCGATATCAAACGTACAAGGCTCTTTCGGCACGTGGTTTGTTCGCGGCCGAAAACGGAACTAACACCGCTATTCTAATAAAAACGTAATCCTTGTTCCACAGCTGCGCCTGTCATTGTCAACAAAGCGCCAAAGGAGCCTTGTCGCTAAGAAGAAGAAGTTTATAGCCAGACTGGAGTGCTAACCTCTACTTAAACCACACGCTAAAATTAAATTACCTTTATATATATATATCTTTTACTCATGAAACTTTCTTCCCTTTGATTGAAACGCTGTCTCTATTACTCTTGAAAGTTAAAAAATTTGAAGATCAATTTTTTTGCATTCCCGTGTTACAGGAAGTAAGCGCTCCAGTATGGTAATTCTTACTTGTCGCACTGCAACAATCTTTCTGTCGTGAAAGAAGGACGAAACTTCCAGACATTGGTGTACACGTTTGGATTCAGAGTTTACGGGGAGAGTTTTCAACATATTTGCAGAAACGCTACGGGGTACATTTTCTTGTATAACGGTGACTAGGTGCAGTGCCATCAGTTTTGGGGCTGTCAGACACCCAGACTTACGAAACAGTGTTCTAATGGTGGTGAAGAAGTCAGAAAGTGCGTGTATCTTACCGAGTGCCTCCTCCCGCTTGTCCTGCTCCATCTTGACCCGCTTGACGTGGTCGAGCAGCCGGCGACGGAACAGCCGGTTCTTGCGGATGTTCTCGTGGTACACCTCCGTGTCCTGCGGCTGGTTGTACAGCGGGTACAGCATGGCGGGGCCGAGGTGCGCCAACGCCGCGTGCGCTGACGCCGCCTGCCGAAACGGTATTTAGTCAGAGCTCAAATATTTAATAAAAGAACCCGTGTTCTTTCAGTGGTCCGTCACAGTCACGAATAGATAAAGGTATACGTTTGAAATTTTGAATAACTATAAATTGCCCCCTTAATGGTAGGTACCCCAGGTGGTAGAGCCGGCCTCGACGGTGGAGGTACCACCATCTTACTCGCAAATTCTCCCGAAGTTATTCGGGGAAGAGTAAGAGGACAGCTGGCAGACGGGCAGCGGTGGCGTCATTGGTGCCAGAGTTTCGGTACCACGGTCTCCAACCCTCCTGCTGCCCAGCTTGTGTGAGTATGGGCATTTTTTTTACAGGAGTCCAAGTCCAGCAGTGGACGAAACGGGCTGATGGATGGATGAATGGACGTGAGTAAACAACCGTTTCTTTCATATTAAGGCGCATAGGCACGCCACCGTTTCAGTACAAAATTTGATAACCCGTTTCTCTGTTGTTTTTCGTTATAGACCAAGGTATAAGACCTCTATCATCTGGTACTGATATTTTATAAAGCACCATTTGTGCCATAATTTTAAATATTGATTTTGTTTTAAAGATATCAAGCTGGACAGATTTACATACAAAGTTGTTTTCTTTCCTTAAATTGTAACTATACCAAAATTTTACATTTCAGCCAGATAGTAACTCTGTAAATGCCCGTATTAAACTATAGAGGTCTTGAACTTTCGTCTATAACGAAACACAACAGATAAATGGGTTATCAAATTTTGTACTAAAACGGTAGCATGCCTATGCGCCTTAATTTAATAAGTCAGCTCAAAAAAATAAGTTGAGTTTTATACCGAAATCTATTTTTTGGGAAACTCTAGATTTTGTAGCAACGACAGCGCCTTTTTCTTAGACCAAGACGTCAAATGCGCACATATGTGCATTACTAGCTGATGCATCACGTCTAGTTTCAAATTATGAAAGAGATTAGTAGATGGACAAACTGGATAAGCCGCTGACTCGCGATAGACAGACATACAGACATACAGGTTCGAGCCCTTCCGAGATTTATTTTTCTCAGTATCTTGTAATGGACTCCAATATTATTGAGAACAACACTCAAAGAAATTATAATATCACACATTACATAATGACAGCATTCCGAGAAATGTTATGGAATGCGTGTAATTAAAACTCTCGTCCAGCTAGAGCTTCACGTCATTTACATACAAAGATTAATCATAATTATAACAAACAAAGTAAATAAATGATACAGTCCGCGCCATCATTAATTTTCATCAGTATAACAAATTGTCCAGTCTAATGAAGATAAGTGATTGTTCTCTGCAAGCTGGATCAGAAATAAAAGTACATCGTTGAAAGGTTTCTTGTTTTATAACAGTATAAACAAGGTATTTACGTTGAGTATATTTCTCTATTGGTGCTGACAAACACTCTCCCCTCGTATGTAGTTGACCGTGATCTCACCCAAGAACAAACTATGTTAAATTTTGTGTTTTAAAGTCTGTCTGTTTGTGCAAAGCTACTGATATGACTTCTCGATGCTGATGAAGATTCTTATCTTTACTGTTTTGGTTCAGATCATTTGTGTCTGGTCTATAGATATTCAATGGGTACTGTCTGTCTGCAATTCTGCATGGACTCCTATAATAAGAATTACTAAACGGATTTTAATGTTGCTTTTACTAATACCCAGAGCGCCCAGAGGGAGGTAAGATTCGCAAGAATCATTGGGCTATAACCAAAAAGTACGAGTATTGATTGACTGTTTAACAAACAAGCAGAAACAAAAACTTAAAAGTAGAATTTTTACATATAGGTACGGTACATACTTTTTTTTTCGTCTTTCTTCATCTACTACGGTTCCAACCACGAACTAAACTACACCGGACACCTAATCAGAGCTAAATTCTGTCAAGGACAGTGGTATGCAGGGGTTGCGCGTAGGGTTGCCAGGCCCTAAAATACAAAAGCCGGACTCGGCATTACATAAGGCCGGACATTTTGGCCTAAAATGTATTTTAATAGCCAAACAAACCCTTTTTCAAGCCGAACATTACTTTTTAATTGTTTGAGCTATGAATCACCCTTTTGTTACAAAATAAACCTGTTATAAATAACAACATTCAATAATTCGGTAACTGGGTCAATCAACTTTTTTACCGGCACTACTTTTTGGATCATTGCCAGTATTCAACCACAAAATTCACAATTTGGCTCTTTTCTTTCCGAAAATGGTTTTGTTCGCTGACTAGATCATTTAGTAACATTTCGAAATAAAAATATATAAATAAATGTTTGTATTTTTTGAAAAACTCCGTAGACGAGTTTGTCTCGAAATTACTATGGAAAAATGGTGTTGTTTACTGATGATTCCCTAGTTTTAATAAAAATTACTATAATTATGAAACATTATTTGATTCGAAAGACACTCAATGACCCCCTATATCTAATATTCTTGTATTTAACAAAAAAGATACGCGTTGAACTTACTTATTTAAAAGAACTAGCAGTGTCGGTGAAAAAGTTGACTAGCCGAATTATATGATATTAATAAAGTGAAAAATGTTTAGCTTTCTGTAGAGTAAACGTAGATAAATTCAAACTGACGACTCTGTTACACTGACAAAAAGCCTCACGAAAGCCGGACAGACCGGACACGTATATATTTGGCCGGACACGACCGTAAAAAGCCAAACATGTCTGGCTACCTGGCAACCCCAGTCGCGCGGGAACAAATAACCACCATAAATCACTATAGTGTCGATGACGCTTTATTATTTTATCCTAGTCCCTGTTTATCGATAAATAATTTAAAGATTCTTTACGAAACCTAAACTCAGTAGTGTGAGGTAGTTGGTGTAATCCTGAGAACATATTATTTATATTTTATCGAAGATAGATTCCATGTAATATGTTCATAAAATAAAACACGTAAGAAAAATTAAGGTGTATTATGTTTTTCATTGTAATTTTGTTAAATGACAACACAAAATATAATAAGTATGGTCGACCAGTGGTAAAATTACCTAATATCGGTTTTAATATACAAAAAACAGGTGCGATGAACTTTGGGTAACCATAATCTGTTAAGAAAGTAATAATTTATTTTAGTATGCTGTTTCACTTGCTTTAAATAATACTTTTTATAATCTACATAGATCGATTACCAAGCTTCCATCATCGTGTGACCAGTTTAAGTTGAACCGCGATGATTTTGTAAAAATATTTTGCATTAAATATTTATGTACTTGCATATGAAACGTAATTACATCTTTTGAAGTACTAGTTTTTCCACATAATTTTAAAGCGCAAGCAAGCATTTTAGTAACTTCTTACCTATATTACGATTTTGATTCGCAAGGAACTAAGCACGCGCTTCCGTATCAGATATCTGGTCGCAACTAACACTGGTTTTGAATGCATGTGCTTATATGAGAGCGCTTACGCTAATGTCTTACAGAAAGTAATTGCCCTGTATGTTACGTCTACTGGGTATGTGGTCTGTGATTCTAACATATCTCTTTCTGACAATCAATTTAGTCATACGAGCTTTTCCATTTTTGGTGCTTTTCCAACCATCCATCCATCGGCCTGTTTCGTCCACTGCTGGATTTGGCAGTCATCCTGGAAGAAATGCCTATACCCACACACACTTGCTCAGCGCGGTGCTGAAACCCTCGCACCAGTGACGCCAGTGCCCATCACCAGTCAGATTTATACAAGGCCCGGCAATTTAAGATGGATATACCGCCATCAATCGGTCCCAGGCAATTGTGAGCCGGTTGTGCTTATTTCAGAGCTGTCCTCTTACTCCCCGAATAACTTCGAGGTGTTTGCGAGTAAGATGGTGGTACCTCCACATACACGCCCGACACCAGCTCTACCACCTGGTGCTTTTGGCTGACCTTTTTTATAGGATTTTTATTTAAGGGCAAAAATAAATCCCGCATAAGCTGAGTGTAGGGTGTATAAAAGAATTCTAGCTTTCGTGGTCTAACAGTCAGCCACAAAACATCACCTTTTTCCTGTTCTCGGCGTAGATGCACTGCGCCAGACTTCTGTGTCTCACTGGCGCTTCCTCCGCTTCCACCTTCTCCTGAGGTTTGCTGGCGGCTTCTTCTAGCTCCTTCTGCTTCTTCTTTAACTTCTGCAGCATGGTCTCTGAGAGGGACATCTCTCTGTCCACCTGGAAAAGAGATCATTCGTTTATGAGTATCTTTACAACAATGATCTTAGAATGGAAGCCTATTTATACTTTATTGAGTCTGGGTACTCTCTGTCCCCCTTACCCTTAAGACAAAGCCGTAAAGGCCAAAAGGACAACAGCAAAAATTTTCATTAAAAATACTACAACACCACTATTTTAGATCGCCTTATAGCAATCATCCTAGCACTTCCTAAGTATAGAACAACGCATAAAATATATCCAACTTGTTAAGCATCGTGTTTTAATGAATTAATTGGTTGACATATCCCTGAGATGCGTACTATACCATTCCGAGATAGACCTTTACTCTTAGAATTTGTTTGAGCCTTTAAACTGGAATAGAAGTGGTACACAAAATTAGGTTCTTCATAGTGGGCAAGCCGTGTACGACTGACTTACTTGATAGGAAGTTTGTACAGACGGCTACAGTTTAACCTCTATTTGTAAACGACTTTGAACGCTATGTCATCGCAATAAGGACTGCCATTAGGTAGCCAGTCAATGCTAGAGTCCGTACTTTAACTGCTAGGATCGTAGAATGTCCTTTTATCTGTTTGATTGTTTACCAACTTGCATCCTGTCATAATCATTGCCAATGAGATTACTAATAAGTAGGTGGTAGCTTTAATAAAATACGTCGTGTGATAGTGATAGTGACTTAAATTTTACCTATCAAATAACATTGGCCGTTTCTATAGAAACAGGATCTTTCTTCTTTATCTTCTCCTGATTAGCGGCCAACCGTTTTTCCTCTTAGTTAGATTCTTATTTAGGTCAAGTACGCGTAGAACTCGTGCCCGTACATAACATTTAAAACACAAACATATTTCACGAGCACTTACAACCGATGTGTTGACAATTACGATCTATTAAGTTCTATGTATTCAAAGGGTCTAATTAAATTTAAATATAGGTAATTTTCATATTTTTCCCAGATGTATGCTGTAGACCTAATTGTGAAAGGAATTTCAAGTTTCTAAGTCAACTGGAAGTACAGTACTCCCAAACTTATAATGCGCATACGAATCTTCGCCACTGCTCGGCAAAGTTCGTATTCCCCTACACTTTCTACACAAGCAGTAAGGTCACGTGGTACGTCCGGTCGCTCTGCTATAGATTTCTACGCGCATTATAACTTTGGGAGCACTGTACAACTTAGATGAAGCATGGGTTAAGGCGACTATTACTGCTGTTGACCCCGGGTACGCACGTCTCACTCACTTGTACGACTCGTCGACTCAAAGGGGAATCAAGTTCATCAATCACGCGCTAAAATATACATACCTAAATAATTAATTACAATTATCATAACTTAAAGTCTTCAAAAATTATCAAGAGAACTCATTTGTTGTGATAATATTTTGAATTTGACTAAGTTTGAAGTTATTTCTTTGCACAGTTAAATAATTAATCAGATCTTAGTCTTAATTTGGACCAATATAATAAATAAGGAATTTATAAGAATACCAAAAATAAGGTATTTATTTAGTTCTTAACAAAAGTTTAAATTTGTAATCAAGGTACATTATTCTACTCGTAGATATTCTGTAGTGTATGTATTACATTTTATTTCTGTTTTTTAGTTCAAATTTCGTCTGAATTACACCGGCCCTCAATTGTGGCTTTGAAGGTCACCAGCAGTTATAGCCTCCTTAAGTTCGCGAAATGTATGAGGCAACCGGCGAACTAGGTATGAAATAAGGAACGTAAAGCGAACATTTCGAGTTTGTGTCAAAAAATGGAAAGTCCCACAGTAGATTGTTTGAATAACCTTTTCTTTTGCACAAACAGGTTGGGTTACACAAAGGCTACCTATTATTACAGGTGGCTCAACGAGAGTTTAGCCGAAAACAGTACGCACACCGACACAATTCTTGAATTAGGCTGATTACTTTTTTAATAACAAGTTTTAAATATACAAGAAGTTCTGATTTCTGTACTAGGAGATTTCGCCTCACCTAAAACTACTCTTAATTTAATTCATTTGTGACGAATTAAGTAATTAAGTCTGTGGTTCTCGCCTCGCCTCTTGTTAAGCGACTTATACTCAACAGTTGAAGCATTACCTTGGAGATCTGTTTAAGCAGGTCATCCTTGGTGGTGCGGAAGGTCTGGTCCTCTACTGTGGGCTCGGAGGGAGGGTTGGGAGACAACACCTCCACGCTGTAGCTGTTCACCGGCTCCTGGAACGATAATAGACATTCATTTAGATATCAGTTCAATAGCATGACTGGGGGGTTAGATGCCCCACGAAGGCAGGGCTAACTAGTAAACCGTGACGTCAAATACAATACGCAGTTACTGTTGCAGTTAAGGGTCCACTGCCTTGCATCTGCTCTGCCGTTTTTAACGTCCCAAGACAAAATGTCGGAGTGAAGGAAATGCACTGTGTCGTGTTTTCGCAGCTGATTCGGCGCTGACACTTATGTAGCAGAAACAATACACTGGACACTGGTTTTTAGTGTGGGTACGAGCTGCATAAACAGAAGCTTACGAGGCTCGGGAGTTGCGGACTTCCTGACTTCAAGCTCTGGTAGGTTTTTAGCAACAAATACAGCTGGAATGGTACAGATCGTCGACACTGCGATCGGAACAGCCCTAGTGTTGTGAGAGTGCGACAACCAGCAGTGGACTGGTGATGACGAATGCAACTTACCCTAGTATCAACCCTAAGCGGCTGATGGTGCGGCACCTGCGTGATAGGCCTCTCAGTGCTGAGCCGGATCTTCTTGAAGGGAGGTGGGTCGGCGGGGGGCGGGTGGTGCTGCGGGGGCGCCGGCGGGGGGAGGTACGGGCTCCCGAGCAGGGACACTCGGGCGCCTCCGCCGCCGGTGCGGTACTCGCCGACAGCGCCGCCGCCGCCGCCGCGCCCGTATGTGCCGTCCCTGTAACGGAGAAACAGACGCGTTCGTTAGTTGTGTGTATGGCTGCCAGATTCTTCTAGATTATTTTAATAAGGGACAGCTTCTGCTGGCGACCTTGAAAAACCACGATAAGGTCACGTTAAATCAGATGTCACGTTAGTACAAAAATGTGATAAACTACAGAAATTTTTGGAATGAGATGGCTTTAGTAATCAGTATTTTGAATTTTTATTTAGAACTTAACTATTATAAATTAATACAAAAATATGTGCAAATTAAGACAATCCGATTTAATTTATGCAATTAAGCAAGAAAACAAGTTGAGACTTAGTCAAATTAAAGAGATTTTATGACTACAAATCATTTCCCTTGATTATTTTTGAAGAATTTTAGTAATAATAATGTACCTAGTTATTTATTAAGGTAAAGACGCGTGAGAAAGTGAGGCGCACGCACCAAGGGAAAGTCACTAGCAGTAGTTGACTAGTTGTCGCCTTAACATAATTCCCGTCTTTCAAATATGATGTATAATCAGTAGGTCAATTTTCATTTCAACGCCGGCATTAACATTTTTTGACAATAAAAGATTAATAAATTGATATTAGTAATTAATTTGTTTTAAAATTACTGGACTGCAGAGAATTAAAAACAATTCTCCGTTTCAAGCTGATGTGATGAGATGACGGACATAAAATAAAACAACTAACAATCAAACATTGTTTTATTTATATTCTTGTCATATGAAAAGTCACCTAACAAAACGAACAAACAATACATCTTAAAAGCGTTATAAAAGAAAACAAGTCTTTGCACGACCATGAGCAAA
Source organism: Ypsolopha scabrella (assembly GCA_910592155.1). Taxonomy (NCBI): domain Eukaryota; kingdom Metazoa; phylum Arthropoda; class Insecta; order Lepidoptera; family Ypsolophidae; genus Ypsolopha; species Ypsolopha scabrella. The sequence goes on from OU342980.1 coordinate 22,016,776, forward strand.
AATAATTGAAATTCCATGTAATTTGGAGTCTGTCAATATGTACCCAGAAAGTAAATGAAAAATACGAACGAATATGATAGGTACGAATATTTATCAGCGTCTCTCAAGAAGTCTAAATTAAAAATCATTCTTCTTTCCTTTATTTTCCTCCATCAATCACGGAATGAAATTGCACTGCGGGTGCGGAATACACAGAAAATCCGGCTACAACAGTAGCGCCAGCCGCGTCCCTATTGGCAATGGCAAACTCCGATAACGCCACATAGCTTTACGTCAAATTGACAGATGAGAGCGCGGGAAAGCGACGCGGGGGGCGAAGGCCAAGGTTGCCCGCGCGGGGCGGCGCGGGGGGGCTTACAGTAGGCGCCGAAGTCTGCGTTCGTATTGCCACATTGCCCAGTGTTTATTTTTTATTATTATTCGTCGCTCATCGCGATCGCAGACGGAAGCACGTGGATGCCAACGTGGCGAACTAAAATAAAGTTCAGATTCAGATGCATCGCACTATACGGACTAAACGGCCGCTTATCGGCTTACGTCACGTCACCGCGCAATCTCTAACAATACTATTATTCACTCTACGACAATTTTAACGTGACCTTTATCAGTTGCCACTTAACGACTGGCAGCCATTGCGAAAGCGTTCCCATTTCGAATTTCTGCAGAGTCATGTTTTTGCGGTATCGAATTCGAGCTGAGGTTTGTGGCAAAATTTGCTTTAGATGCAAGATTTGCAAGTTCGCCGTAGGTAAGGAAAACACTCAACGTCAGCACATTTCGCGATCCACATTTTTAGCCACTTTCATAACAAGTCTGGTTGGAGTTTGGCCAAAAGTTTATGTAAATGAATGTCGACGCATTCTTTCCAGTGGCAGTCATGCCAGCCAGTCATACATAGTTAGACTTTTGTGGCACGTGAGACGATGTACTAGCTCACTGTATTGTTCCAGTCTTGTGGAATCTCGTTAATTGAGGAAACGTTCATATCATAACAATAAAATAATTCGCACGCAATCACCTTTTCTTGGTAAAATTCTTCGGGTCTTTCCTTTCACAGAAGTTTATGAATTTATTGATGTTATTCGGTACGATGAACTGTTTAGAAAACGTAGTCTGTGTAAATGAAATAGAAAGATCTTGACAAATGTACGTAGACACAAGCACATTCTTATAAACATTTGACAATGAAGTCGTTCTTCCGTCAATTACATAATAAAAACACGAAAATCAAGTTATCGTTCCCATCTTCCCAGAATCACGCAGTAAAATGTTATGCGATGTACAAAAAATAAACAGAACAGAATGTAAAAACAAAAGAAACAGAATGTGGGACGGAATGTGTCACTTTTATTTTATAAAAGTCAACAAAATGTACAGTTTTCTTGGTTTTCTTTTCTTGGCTGCAGGGTTGTCAGATTTTATTATCAGGTTATAAAGAAAAAGACACTTAATTGATTTGCCACTTTATAATTTGATAGTACGTGGATAATACGAGCTTTGGAAGATATGTTAATGTAATTGCTTTTCAGTTTTAAATGACAATCAGTTTTGCTTATGATAGTAGGTTCAAGCAACATTTTGTTTTAAACAAAATAAAACCTCCAGTCAATTTTTAGTGGCACTACAAAACAGAACAATTGAGGCGGTCTATTTTTTCCAGACCAAGATAGATCGCTCTGGCTCTCATCGCCTCAATTCATGTCTGAAATTAGTTTTAATACAAACTTTTATCAGAAAATAGTTATACAAGAAGCAACCCTACTAAGAGCTCTCAGGCGAACGTTATCTCAACAAAAACGGCATTGTCTCTAGCAACGTAAAGTTATCTGAAGCAATGAGAACAGATATAAACCCCATTTTATCTGCACAACTATTGCAATCAAAAAAAGTCTCTATGCCCAGAGGATAAGAATTTTTATTACGTAGCAGATAACTTTATAACTTAAGCTTCCTTATCGTTCGTTTCTCTTTGCAATGCAACACCATTCATTAAGTTCTGTGATCTGTGGTACAAAACAAATCATTAAACAAAGGGAACAAAACAATACATTGATTGGTCAATGGCTTGTAAAGTTATTAGATGGATATGCCAAGCGTTTATTGAAACAGCCTCCAATGAAAATGGGTTTATTCCTAAGCGGCTCAAACAAAAATCCTGAAAAAAATGTGTTGCTGATAAAACTAACCATTATGTTAAATCTTCTGCGATTATACTACATAGTAGACAATGCATTTTGTTCTGGGGTTTATAAAATCATATGAATTTATTCCGCAAAATCATGCTTATTCTGGGTTAAAATTGGATTAAGTATGGAACTACTTGCTTGATTTTTATGTAGGCTATGAAAATATTTTTCCGTCCATCGCGGCCATGTTGAAAGTACAATTTTCTCCTATTTTGCGCTATCTGGAGTCGCAGCGAACAGCGCAGTCGTAACAGCCACTTTTACGTCTCCGTCGATATAACACGTCGGGTTGCTAATTTGAGGTATGTATTCGCCTTAATACGGGATTCAATTGAGTTGAAACACTAAAAATTTTATAGAAAATATTTCAATCGATTGGACGGAATAACATTAGATAGAAGTATTCAGAAGATACAAGTCTAAAAATAAAAACAAAAAGAAAAGATTTATAATAAAATGAATAATAAATAAGGAACACCAAAAGAAGTCCGCGTCAGCCGGATGAGCCAGTGATATTCTATAATAACTAAAGTATGTATAGTCTGTAAAAAAAGTGTTGAAATGAATTTCGAAGAAACTATTTCGCCTGGTTAGACCAAATAAATAAGTACAAAATCTGTTAAATCGAGTTAACCGCGTTGTTATTTCATAAATATATTACCTAAATTATACTACTTGAACGTTTAAAGTCCAATAAAGTTCATTAAAGTTTCATTTTCATTTCAACACTTTTTTGACAGACTATAAACCTCATTGTAAAAGACCCAGCAGACATAGACAAACAAGATTCCGGTCACAACACCCATCCTAAACTGTCTTGTCTATGGTACGCAATGCAGTGCCATTTATTTTGTTTTGTGGCACAAGACAGCTATTTTGTGCCTTTTGTCTATGCTTTATGGGCTTTGCCAAACCATATGCAGTTAGTGGATTTCGCAACAAAGAGATAAAATTGTAAGGAGAGTTAAGAAAATAGGCCCGTTGCAAAAATTAATGCTACATGAATACATTTTTATATTTAGCTGACAAATATATTGCGACAAGGCTCTTGTAGTGCGTAGATTCAAGTTTCTCTTGCCCACTACACAATACAACCTCCAAACTTGAAAGGACGATGCCAGCAATTATATGGACTCTGGTACCCACTCCAATGAAAATAAATTATAAAATATTAGAAAGATATTTTCATGTATTTCATGCTTGTCCTGGTAGTTCTTCCGGAGTAAGATAGCCTTGAGTATGAGTAGTATAGATTGTTACTAAGATCCAAGTTAAACCCACAGATTTTAATAGCTATGTGTATTAATGTAACCATAGAGCACTCCTTCAAAAGCGGAAGCTATGCTTGCCTCGGCCAGTGATTGGATGGATGACAGGTTTTAAGGTTTTATTACTGTTGTAAATTATAAACGTATAAAACAGAGTGTTGAAGTTTATATCCAGGCACCTAAAGAGCCTTGTCAACATAATTACAATTTTATTAACAAAATTCTATATTATAATCAAGAGAAGTCCTTTGTAGTGAAATCTTCAATTTAACCAAGGTTCAATTTGTTATTCATTAATATAATATTGAATTCTGTTTCAAATTTGGTTAAATTGTTGTGCATACTATAAAGTAAAACAACAAATAAGAAATTCCTTACTCAACGGGAGCCGAATAGTTTGTCAGGCGCTACCATTTTAGCGCCTTGTTTTTTGGCGCCTTATAGTTTCTTTGGTATCATAATTGTTGTTATTTAGCATAATGTTTTTAGGGTTCCATACCCGTATCCTGTGGCAGTAAGAAACCCTTTGTGCACGAGTCCGACTTGGCCAACTTATTAGTCTAAATGTGAATCTTTGGAGATAAATGACAAAGGCTTCCCTGGAAATCCCAAAACGAGGTTCTAGTTGCTGAACAATGCGTTCGTTAGTGTCTCGGAGTTAATTATCTGAATTGTTAACTTTATTTATTTGCTAATGAACGTGTTGCGTTCGGGTGATAAATTAGTCGACGTGGCTTGGATTTTAGAACGTACTCGTTGGGGGCTTGACCTCGAATGTTTGTTTATTTTGCCTTGGACTTGTAATATCATTATAAACAACATCGTCATGACTTTTAGCAGAACAATCAACAGACAACACTAGTTATACCTACTGCCCTCTGGCGATTTTAACGTCCCACCGCACATAAAAGTTAGCCTTATGGTGCTTCGTGCACAAATACTCAACCAACTGCCAACTGCTTGCCAAATATCTAAAACATAGATATACTATCGAATCCCGATTATCTAAAGATACGTTCCTACCAGTTCGTGAACAGTTCAATACACGGTGAAGGCGATTTCGTAAAGAACTGGGAGTCTATTTTTGAATCTTTCGAATTTCAATTCGCATACGAATCCGCATGATTCGCATACGAAAACGTGGAATCAGTATTGTATTCGTATGCGAATCATGCGGATTCGTATGCGAATTGAAATTCGAATGATTCAAAAATGCACTCCCTGATACAAAAACGAAAGAAGCAACTGATACAGACCGTACGGTCCGAAATAGAATTACATCGCTCAAAGCCATGAATGATTTAGAGTGTGAGCGATGACCTTAGACCATTTAACACGGGACCTGGCAAAGCGAGACTCTTAGAACTGAAGTTATTCTGCCGTTTTCCACGGGTAAACACGCACAGCACACATTTACTCATTCACGCACACTCCTGCGAAAAATTGATATGTCACACTAAATCTAAAGCTGCAACACAAACACAAAACGCGCACACTAGCAAACTTACATTCTGAACAAATTGTTCATGTACTTCGGCAGAGGGGGATAAGTGCGCTTGCCTAGTCCCATGTTATATGGTCTAAGGCGATGACTGGTCCGTAATTTGTGAGCTAGCAAACGATGTGAAAGATAGCTCATGATTTGGACCGCATTATAAAAGATACCCCATAACCTCTTAGTTTATCAGAATGAAATATGACTATAATATTTTGTTCTTTTTATTTTATTTGGTCAAAGACTGTAATAAACATAAACAGTAATACAGTCCTGTGATTCGTGATGGAAAAAGAAGAGTTTGTAGCAATGTTCTTTAACGTAGACTCTTATAGCGACGATAGCCATTTTTATTGACTGCACAAACACATTCACAAATACAAATTCTTCCATTTCGACGTGTTTTCCACGAGACTTCAAAATTTTGTCTGAAATTATGGAACGAAAATCATTTTTGACGTTTCATTCCGTTAAACGCTCTCATCGCCTCACCTCCGTCGCGTGAGCTACAAAAGTCATACGAATGAACGAAGACATTTGCTTCACTCATGGATTATTTGCCATTCGCCTCATTCATTTGTAATCGATTTTAGCGATATAATTCTATTTCGGACCGTACGGAGAGTAACATAGTAGGCCCGCTTGTTTACCCCAGTCAGTGCGCGTAAATGCCGAAAAGCTTATTGATTGACCTGTAGGTTCGGAAACATGTCTCGATTTTTGCCTCATTTATGTTTTCTCCTCAAGAGTACCTTTTCATGTTAGATGACTGTACCATCGTTCAGATAGAATGTTCATGTCAAACTGGGTGCAGTTAAAAGAGTAATACCCTCTGTAAGATACTCTGAAACAGGTTTGCCAAAATGCAACCATACAATTGAAGATCGCGATAATCGTACGATAAGAATACATTTGCAGCTTTAGTTCTGTTCTGATGGATATTCAAATCTGCGTTTAATTAGTACAATTTGAATTCGAAATGATTTGTACAGCTAACGTAAGTATTTGTCTAAAGATCATAAAACAAAAGTTCTCGAATTCGAAAGAGATAATTAATTGATAAGACTTTTTGTTTGCGGCTTCGAGATTATTTTTTCCGTAATATCACGAGATACAAAGTAGCCAAGATCGGTGATTGTTTGGCAAAAGTTTAATCGCATATTATCAAACAAACCCCCTTTCGATTATCAATAAAATTATAAGTAATATTGCCGGGAATGAAGATTTTAAGTGTATTTGTTTTTCTACAAATGAGAAATTAGGGATTTCTTTGTAATCTGGCTCTACAGCTATAATTTATAACCATTGAATGAAGTAGAGACATGTTGACTCCATAAAACAGCTGTCGTTGCAGAAATAACAAGCATAATAAATAAAATAACCCATAAGAATGATTTCGTAGAATTAGAAACACCGCCTCTGTGGCTGTATGGCTGAGACCTCACTGCGGTGCTCGGTCCGCCTACTTAGGTCCAGTTGTGCCCGAGGTACGGCTGTAGGGCTCACCGCACATCGTCGGTGAAGTACAATACAAATATAACTGGGTACACAAAGTGACTTGTATTTCACCTTTGGGAACACCCCTTAGAAACTCATCTCGTGACATGTTAATAAGTTGTTTCCTTCTTGTTCCCCCTCATCAGCTGACCCCACTGGTCACTCCAAATCCACTGATACCAGAATATACTGTGTACATAACCATAGCCATCCATCAATTGGTACAAAAAACATGTCGATATAATGACTCCCATATATTGAATTGACAACTTTTTTCCCAACTTCGTTTATGGGAAAGAAAAGTCGTCACTGGCCTGAGTAAGGGCGTCGACATTTTTAGGGGTCCGTCCTCAATATGGCTACCGGATCCTCGTTAGTGGAGATAAGGAGCCAAGTTTTCTTTGAGTCGTTTTCTCATTAAGGCGCATAGGCACGCCACGCCACCGTTTTAGTACAAAGTTTGATAATCTTTTTCTCTGTTGTTTTTCGTTATAGACCAAAGTATAAGACCTCTATCATCTGTTACTGACATTTGAAAGGGGATTATTTCGCCAAAATTTTGAATATTGATATTGTTTTAAGGATATCAAGCTGGACATATGTATTTACATACAAAGTTGTTTTCTTGCCTTAAGGGGGAACGTTTCGAGCTCGGTGCAAAATGCACAACTTATGATTGTTTTTCTTAATATTACATAAAAATACTAAATAAATGTGATATATGGCATTTGGCGACAATTGTTTAGTGTCAATTAGGCTTTTCTAGCAAAATTTTGTAATTTCATGTATTACGTTGTAAATGAATGGGCATACAAAGTTAAAACATGCTTTTATGTTTGTACACCCATTCATTTACAACGTAATGCATAAATTGACGCAATTCTGATAAAAATCCCTGATAATTATTCAACAATAGTCGCAAAACAAGATGAAACTATTTTAATTCATACATTTTATTTTAAAATAAGGTAAACAAACTTATGTTATGCACTTTGCACTGAGCTCGAAACGTTACCCCTTAAATTGTACCTGTACCAAAATCTTACATTTCAGCCAGATAGTGACTTTGTAAATGCCCGTTAAGGTCTCAAACTTTAGTCTATAACGAAAAACAATAGAGAAACCGCTTATCAAATTTTCTACTAAAACGGTAGCATGATGCCTATGCGCCTCAAGACGGGTCAAGAAGTTCCCGTCCTAGTACTTCTTTATATTATGTACTATCACTCTAGTTTCTGCGTAATAAAGATCAGAAGCTATTTCCAATCCTAAAGTACCTAATGGAATTTGATCAATCAATCACTTGTAAAACTAATCGAGTCATTTTATTTACTCGGTCTCCAGAAAACACTTTCTCTTTGAATTATTAAGTATTTTGATCTGGCAGTTTAATTAATTAATTAGTGTAATCAATTAACGACGAGTGGATTTATTTTAACGGTATGTGCCGTTACCGTCACAGATAACGAAGGCAGTTGTGGTCTCGACTTTATATTACGCCAAAGCGGCGAACGAAATAAATTGGCTAAGGGCGAGTCGGACCCGCGCACAAAGGGTTCCATACCACACCACAATACGGGTGCGGAACTCTTAAAGTATTATGGTCAATCAGGGTGTAAATGCACTTTAGGGTATGAAACTATACACGATTCTGATGTCATTATGAGAAAAAAATATACCCTGAATTTTCACCAAAAATTCCATCATTTTTCCAAGCTATGGCTACGCAGCTCACCGGCCTCCCCGCACACCTAATTGCACCCCGCAACCCGCACCCCTCATCCGAGTGGCCAGCGACCAGTGAGGGTGTCCACGCGATTCGTGTATTTTGAGTAAAGAAAATCGTCTTATTATGAGGAACTGGTACTTTATTTAGAGATCCCAGTATCCTACTAATCCTACTAATATTATAAATGCGAAAGTTTGTGTGTGTGTGTGTGTGTGTGAGGGTGTGTGTGTGTGTGTGTGAGGGTGTGTGCGTGTGTGTGTGTATGTTTGTTACTCTTTCACGCTGAAACGGCTGGACGGATTTGGATGAAATTAAGAATGGATATAGATTATACCCCAACTTAATAGATAGGTTACTTTTTATCCCGGAAAAAGCATGTCGTTAAACCGAATAACACGCGGGCGGAGCCGCGGGCAAAAGCTAGTTTAAAATAATATCTTTACCGATCATACTAACACACCCTTAAAGGATTCTTGCCTTTGCTTTTACACCCGTATACATACATCAAGGCTAAAAAAACAAGACGGTAGAACGGTGGCGCCCGACAAAAAAAAATTTGGCACCGTCTACTTGCGGGTCTCTACTTTTTATAATTTTTTGTTTTACTTTAGTTAAGAGCATATCGTGGACACATTGTAGAATCTGACTAAATTTAAAACTTGTATGTATTACCGTCTTTAAGAGCCAAACGAAAACGTTTCAATAATGGAACTTTTCAGAGGTTTCTTGAATGGTGACCCTTAAATTTGTTTTAATATTTTATTATTTATCGTGATGGAGATTATAGTAACACGTCAGCTGTGTAAATTTCAACTTTTTACCTGTTTTGTTTTTTCTTTCGCCGTACCAAATGTTACAAAAGATAAGCAAGTAACCAAGATATCCTTTTAAAAATAACCCAAATACACGAACCCTTATATTTACCCGAGTATATCCAAAGAAATATAGTTTTCCTAATCGCAATTAACGCTAACAAATCTCTGCTGTAAATCTAACAGCGTGTAGCGGCCACATATAATTATTATTACCGACACATACAAACATACATACTGTGGCCTTATTCCACGTGAATGTCAGCAGTAGGTCGATAAACTTGAGTCGTAAAGATAAGCCGATGTTGAATTAATCATGTTATTATTACTATATTGTATTGAGTTGGTTGGTTCATTTTAGCCGAACGACTTTGAGCCTACGGACTTGAAGGACAATGCTTCGATTGACTTTCAAAAGCATGCAGTATTTGGCAAAGTATCGAGAATGAACCTCTGGGCAACAAAGATTTCAATCATAAAATGAATTTCAAAAGCAATAATATCTTTATCTAAAGTATTATTATTATAGAATTTATAGTGTGTCTGAAAGTGATGGACGTTATTGACAAACGCATAATTTCTACCGTCTCTACCATAAATAAGACAGACAATAGGTTGTGACAGGTGTTATTTAACTTTGTTGCTACTCGATTTTCAAGGCCATGTTGATTGTTAAATAAAGGTCATAGATTATTATTTATTTTCAAGATTACGACGATGGTGCGCCATAATTATGAGATAAGTTCTCGAAATAAGAATGACTTAATATAAGTGATGATCACAAAGGATTATGTGGTAGGTAGTCTAGAGACAAAGCGCTCACATCAGAAGTGGGATAATCATCGCATGTGTGTAATCCCACTCCTGACTTCTGCGTACGAACAAAAAGTAAATGTTTATAGACCTGAATGTTGATACTTATTGATTCTACCACGAAATAGAATTTGGAAATAGTTGGAGCAAAAAAATGTGATAAGTAAATGGCGCTGTAAATTTTAGCCCCAGACAAATTTGGAAAACGTTTCCATCATTTCACACAGAAGTTCGTGGAATAGCTGATGGAAGCTGAAGTGGCATGTAACCTCAAAGGTCTCAAACTGAGATTCTTGAGGGTCTTTTTGTACAACTTTGTTAGGTTTACAGAATTAGAAATACTTGTAATCTTCTTTCATTTCTTTGTAATCCCGTTTTTTCCCATTTGTTATAGTTTTCCAATTAAAAAAAAAATTCAACTACTCGTATCGTATTACATCATCACAATTTTTTCAGCTACATTTCAGGTAGCTGAAAACCAGCGTCAACTAAAGCATATATTGGACAGCACATAGGCTGAGCTACATCCTTTTGTCGTATTTTTTTGTTGTAAACACGCCAATATTTTCCTTCTCAGATATAAGTACCTGTAGCTGAGCGGAGCGGATCCATATCCAGGTCCCGGCTGGTGCAGTCGCAGCTGTGCAGCCGAGTAGGCCTGAGGCGCGTAGGGCGCCGTCGGGGGCGCCCGGGGCTGCGCCGCCGCCACCACGGCACCCGCTGCCGTCTTCCCGCCGTACGCCAGAGCTCCGCCGTGCCCGTGGTCTGTCTGTCCGGGTCTGCGGACAAGAGCAAGCGGGGAGTTACTTCACTGGCTCACTGACCCGTGTCATGAATGGAAACAGTTTACTGTTTAGATAGAACTATATTGATAGGTACACTGAGCACTCTCTGCCTCCGACGTCACTCCACACCACACCCACACACACCAGGGTCTCGGCCAACGCGAAGCGACGCCTCTATACCTCTACGACGACGCTTCGATACAGCATCCTTGCTGTGTCGCACCACATTGACAAACGCGGTATGTGTATAGATAGATAGAGCGCGAGTATAGATAGAAGCTGTATCTCCGGCGCGTGCTGGCCACTCTGGTCGCTTCTCTCCGATAGACGAAAAGTCATAAACATCCCCAAGATCCCCTCAAGTGAATGTCGATTGAAAATTTACAGGGATGGACGTTCTCGACGTCTGTTGTCTCCGGTAAAGTTGTAAAGGCCACATGGCCAACAACATTAAAGTCATAAAAAAGGTTAGTTAGAACTTATTTCGGTCGAACTAGTTGCGTAAATTATATTCTTCTAACTTGTATTAATAATAAAAAAAATATTGATTTTCGAAATATATTTCGGCCCACTATGGGGCCGGCATCAGTCGAAACTATTATAAACTATTCTTCTAGTTACGTTCGAAGCAAAATCCTGAAATATGATAGATAATAACAATAAAATTCTTTGTTACAGATCTGTGTTGTACTTAATGTACATTCAAAGAAAACGTCTTCTTGGTGCTGTTCATCACCCAACTAACTGAATTCAGAGCTATATAGATATATACAACGACCTCAATAGGTCGTTGGGTATATAGGCAATATTGGGCCGTAGAATTGTTGCTGAATGAAATTTAAATATATTTTCGACGTCCCGGATATTGGAAAACGCGACCAATTCGAGAAGAACCTACATTAATTGAATTTTTTCTTTGCCATTCATGACGTGACCAAGTACACGTTATCAGAACTGACTCACCATCCACAGAAGGAAAACAATTAATGGAACAATAAATTGAAATGCGTTACGGCATGCGCGGTCACATGGACGACCAAACAAAACGGTGACGTCATGCTCTGGGATATCCGTCTGGTACAAGTCAAGGATTTATGAGCACATTATGCAGATTAGTCCATTGATCCAGTTTTAGCGAAACTCCTGTATAACCCGAGAACGGCTGAGCTTATTTGGTGCCATATAATAAATGAGAACTACAAGATTGGAAAAGTACAGTCCGCTCAGCAAGAGATGAAGCGAAAACCACAGGCTTTATAAATGACGATTGATTTAAATTTAGAGTATTCTTCCATCTTTCAGCCTGGTACGTCCACTGCTGTACAGAAGTCGTCACCCTCGTTACAAACAGGCGTATCTCATACAAATCTGAATACTAGTTCAAGATAAAATTGGTATTTTTGGTCTCTTTATATCATTGACGTAACTTTATTGAAGAGCTCAAATATAGACAAAGCTCCATAAAACCATAAAATGTAATACAATCGGGCAAATCAATTAGGATTTTAATACATCCCTACAAAACTGCTGAACATGAGATACGCCTGTATGTAACGAGAGCGACGAAAGTGTCTGTAGTAGACCTGTAGTGAAAACCGACATTTCAATCTTCAACGATCTCCTTTTACTCTTGTTTTTCATTTATTTCAATTAAAGTGAAGGAATTTTTCTCCGCAGAATACTCATCAAAGTAGAACTCAAATATGCAGTATTATAATATTTGTATGTTTATTTATTATATGTATGTAGGTATGTATTAGTATGTTCATGTATTGTATATGTAAGTTTATGTCTTAGATAAGTCTATTTAGATATATATTTTTAGCTTGATCTTTCCTCACTGATTAGCATTTACTCCTTCCTTTTTATTCTGTCAACTATCTTTCTGTTTGCTTGCAAAGGTTGCCTGGAAGATATTGCTGTTAGCAATAAGTGCCGCCTTTGTACACCATGTTTGATTGTTTTGATATTTTGTATTGATTTTATTGTATGTGCAAAAAGTGTTATAAATAAAATATAAATAAAATAAATTATTTCATAGAAGTGGTACACTCTGAGGAAAACAAAGGAGAGTACAAAGCGTTCCCAAACCCGGACCATTAAAACAAACAAGGATTTGTACCGGAACGGTTTGTTACATCCGGTTGGGTCTCGCACTACCTACGGTAGTATAACTCAACTTGTCGCTAACGGTGGTTTAATTCTCAAATAAAAGCGGTCCAGTTTGAAAATAGAACACATATGAATGGCATTTTGAATGTGAATCCGACCTAAATCATGGCTTTTAAAAGATAGAGCTTACGCTCTTTCACAGAGCAGCCTAATCAATACGGATGCTGTATAATTCTGCAAACAGGCAGTACTATTGTTTCTAGCACGATCGCAGAGGAAGAAAAATTAGCTAGTTGAAGTAGCCAGCCTTCGACAGCCATCGCGATCGCCTTCAAACGTACCATGATTGGCTGATCACGACATCTTTTATGGCTATAGTAATAGATATTGAAGTTAGAGCAGTTTAAAAGATAACATCGCTCAATTCAGAAAATCGGGTCGATTTTGAATGCATCCTGGCTATATTTAAAAACATATTCTTGGAGTTTCAAACTGCAATTTTATTTACCAAAGCTCTGTGCGGTATTTCTTAGATCTACAAGTTTTTTGCTATTAAAACATTTATTTCACTTTAAATATCCCAATACGAACTTTACTTTCATAAAATGAACGCAAAAATAATAAAAAAATCAGAAAAATAATGAATGTGAACGAATAAAACAAACCGGCCAAGTGCGTGTCAGATCACGTGCAGTGTAGGGTTCGGTAGTTGCCCAGTATATTTTACAAGTTGGTCTACTAATACAAATTGTGCCAAACTTCTAGTCCGCTCGGAAGTTGCTCTCCCGAAAATCATGCTAAATTACAGCTTTCTAGTACTAATAGTCTCTGAGCTAAGCCGCGGACAGACGGACATGGCGAAACTATAAGGGTTCCTTATCGTACTACGGAACCCTAAAAAGAGGAAAAATGCCTAAATACAAATCGTGTATTTGCATCCTCAGTAAGAAAAATTGATACAGACGAAATGAGTTTCAAGAAACGGTAGTCGTTATTTAATACTTAATACATTCGTCACCAGCCGTAGATTTGTAATGTTTGCTTCTAGCCCTAAAGCAATATATGTCTTCTTTATCATCATTAAACACGATGTAAAAAATATACGGATGCTTTGTTTCTGTGTTTCTCATGTCATGAAGTACCTAAACGGAAAAGTGTAAGTAATTAATTTTTGGTATACCTATGCATTTTGTCTATATAATCTAGGGTTTTGTTTTTGGAAAACACGTTTGGATAAATTTTCCTCGATAGAAATAATTATTGAAATGAGGTCTTCAAACTCACTTTTTCTCCTCGTTTGACGAATAGGGATCATGTACAGAACTCAAACATATTTTATTAGATGGGTTTTAACAATATCTAGATATTTGTTTTTACTAGGTAGGTATTTTTGTTTTTTTATAACATTAAAAAACTTGCTTTTTTCTCTTTTACGCTGAATCCGCCCCCCTCGCACTGCGCGTTTTTTTGCTTGGAGTGAGAGAGACAAAAATAAAATGTAGGTAGCCCCTTAAGGCGAGGGAATTCGTGTTTACCCAGAAACGCTGGTTTTTAAATCAATTTCCAGGTCAGTAAAATATGGATTATAATTTCAAAATAATACATGTGCTTCTTCATGTCTTAATTTAAATTATTATGGGATTTTTTAAGCAATTTATGAATTTTTGAAACATGTAGACAATTTTTAGTTAAAACGCCGTTTCATTTATTTTATAAGTATTGTTTTGTAATGAATAATATAATATATCAAGTGAAAGTATTTAGTAAGTATTGTCTAGTTTTTTTTTCAATATTAGTAAAATATTAATTAAATAATAAATATTGTTAAAATAAACAATTGAGAACTAAAAAAAAAATTCTAAGCGACCCGCTTCCACAGAGCAGGATAGATAAGTGTAAAATGAAAGCGTTGGAGCAGGACAGATTTCTTTGAATACACTCGCCTTAAAACTGGCTTTCACATCTCATTTTGTTATTCAAGACAAATAAAATAAAAATATCGCGCGAAAAAAGTACTAGTTGAAATGTGAAAGCTTGCAAGAAGTGCGAATTTACAATTTTTTCCTTTTACCCGAGACGATGGTTCACAAAGAGGAGAGTCAGATTCATTATTAACTTTAATGGACAAACCGTGTATAACGAAGATTGTTATATGGAAATATTGATTGTATTGTATTTCAAATTATTTTGGATGGCTAATTCTTTGATGTTCGTGTTTAACCCGTATGAATACGAGTAGACCGCGTAGAGCTCGGGATTAAAAATGGCTGAACCGTCATCATGGACCAACTGCACACCCGACAACGACATATTCCATCACATTATGGGATTTGAGCGATTGAAAATACTGCTAATTGTTTTTTCAACACACTTGCTTATAAAGTGGCCCATTGCATCGTTCTTAGGGTCATAAAAGTCATAATGCAGCATATTAAACACACGTGCTTTTTACATTACAGACTTTTTTTAAATCTTAGCAAAGAGTTTTGATGTCTTGAGAAATAGTAAAGTTTTTTGCGAATAAATAAACTGTCTCAGTTAAAATATAATAAATAATCATTTAAGTTTATCAAATTATTTATTTTTATCAACAAATTAACTCAAATTTTTGTTGTAAATGCAAAAATATTCAGTTTGTTAATATTTAATATTTGGCTGTTTGGCGGATGCGTCAGTGCCTCTATTTCCATCTGCGCAAAAACAAAATCGCCGCCGCCATTTTTCAAAGAAAATTGTCAGTTCATAGTTGTGGTTTCGATTATGTGGAAAAAAAGACAGTGAAATTTAATTACTTTTCCTCGCAAGTGTGTTGAAAAACGTCGTATGAAACGCGTGAGCATTAGACATTACACTCTCGGCTCCATTACGGCCTCGCAACGCAGCTCACTTGTATCATAATGTACTATTATGCTATCTGTTTTGCCATGTGCGAATATGGACAGAAATAGTGTGTGAGGGGGGTGTAGATAGAACAGTGGCGGCCATGTTGACTGACAGCCGCGATTACACCATCCGATTTCACGGGATCCTAATTACACTGTCCTAAGTTCAATCCTATCCTAGTTAGGATGCCGAGAAATCGGACGGTGTAATCGCAGCTTAAGGCGACAAT
This sequence comes from Ypsolopha scabrella, assembly GCA_910592155.1. NCBI lineage: Eukaryota > Metazoa > Arthropoda > Insecta > Lepidoptera > Ypsolophidae > Ypsolopha > Ypsolopha scabrella. The sequence continues at coordinate 22,032,585 of OU342980.1, forward strand.
TACTGCTGGTGACCTGGGTACGTGCGTCTCACTCACCCACACGACTCGTCCCGCATTGATATCTCCGTCGCTCGACGGGGAAACAAGTCGCGAAGTGCTAAAATATAACTAAAAAATTCATTACAGTTATAATAAGTAAAATTCTTCCAAAATAATCAAGGGAACTCATTTTTTGTGATAATATGTTTAATTTGACTAAGTTTGTAGTTATTTCTTAGCATACTTAATTAATTAAATCGGATCTTAGTCTCCATTTCGCCCTTATTTTGGTATATGTATTTATTAATAAACTGAAAATTGTAGGTGGTAGAGCTAATGCCGGGCTCCACTGTGAAGGTACCACCATCTTACTCGGAAATCCTCCCGAAGTTATTTGGGGGAGAGTAAGAGGACAGCTCTCAGGCAAAAAAACCAGGCGGCCCACCATTGCCTGGGACCGATGGATGGCGGTATATCCATCCCCAATTGCCGGGCCTTATATAAATCAGACTGGTGATGGGCAGCGGCGTCACTGGTGCAAGGGTTTCGGCACCGCGCTCACCAACCCGCCTGCCCAGCGTGTGTGAGTATGGGCATTTCTTCCAGGAGGACCACCAAGAGTGACAAAATCCTGGAAAGGCCTATGTCCAGCAGTGGACGAAACAGGCTGATGGATGGATGGATTAATAAAAATCCAACATTCTAATCAAAGTACATCATTCGAGATATTCCGTAGTTTAACTTCTTTTTAATTTTTTTACTTTAGTATCGTCTGAATAAACAAGCCACTAATTGTGATTTTAATCCCAAGGTATATTGATACGGGCTACACATCGACAAGTCTATGGGGATAAACGTGCGTGTAAGACAATTTTATTGCCCTTGTTAGGTAATTCGCTAATTGGAATCTGTGATCTTGATTCTATGACATTGTTTTTGACCGATTGATAAAAATTTTTTGGAGGGATTTTCTTTAAAAGGATCTCGGGAATAGCATACAGTCTGAATAATGTAGAGAAAGGATTTTTCACACGAAAAGTTTAATTATTTGCATTCGACTGTCAAGGATTGGAATTGTCATTGGAATTTATTACGATAATTCAAACGATAGCCAAATATTAACAAATCAATTACGAAGTTAACGTTTAATCCTTCTCACTTTGGAACAAAGACGAATATCCAATGCGAGAACGGAACTTATCAGAAAGTGCTGTGCGTCACGCAACTGGCAAGTAAACAGGGCGCGGAAATTGCGAACTATTTTCTCTTTCGTATAATGCATAAACAAACCGAATTACTCGATATTGTGGAATGTGAATGTGTTATATTGATTTGATAGCAGTTTTCCGATGTTTTTGTTCTACGGATTTTCATTTGCCTATTCGAAAAAAAAAATCATTTCATAAAGCATGAATCAGGCAGAGCGTTGATTCATCTGCCCCAAATAATCTCACCGTCATTCACTAAAGTAAACCAGCCAACACAACAAGTGTATTTTATATATATATGTATAAATGTATGATACGATAACTTGGCCACGTGACACGTGCAAGTCGGACTAGCGCATAGTTCCGTATCATCACACGATACGGGTACGGAACGGAACATTAAAAACATGGTATGGTATTTAACAACAACAATACAGGGTTTGTAGTGGATGTAGCACTCCACCGAGCTCCTTCACCTGACAAGCAATCCGGCTTCCGTTCATTAGAAACCCTGATTTTTATTATTTATTTTATGGAAAACTAGCGACTATTTTAATAACAATTGTAAAAAACTTTAAAGTGTTAAGACACTAGCTAGTCATTTATAGTTTCCGCAGATAATGTTAGACCAATAATACTTAATCAAACCAGGATATATTATAACTAGATTAAGAGGAGGGTAATTACACAAAAAAATATAAGTATCTTATTCGAAGAAAGCGTTAGTAAGAAGACGTCTGACCGAAGTGATACCGCCATGGAATAGATCAATAACAGCATTGTGAGATAAACGATTAAAGGCTTCACAGGATCGCCAAATATAAGAGTTTTGTTTATAGTTAGTTCTTACATTAGGCAAAAAGAAAGTGTTACAATGCCTTAGGTTTCGATTTGGAGCCAGAAAATTGAGCTTACTCAACAGTTCGGGGCATTATTTGTTTTGTTACTTTAGGATACGTCCAACAATCTGAACAAATTTGAAACTTTTGTGTATTATCGTTTAAGATAGAGCTGAAACAAATAACGTTGAAAAATGATACATTTTCAAGGTTTTTGACACCCCTCGGATTTTTATTATTTTTCTTATAGGGGCCATAGTATTCTTTTAAAATTTCAACTGCCTACCTATTACGGCTGAAGCTGTAGACCCCTGTGACAGACGGACAGACAGCGGAGGCTTAGTAATAGGGTCCCGTTTGGCACCCTTAAAACGAAACATACCGGGTGTAAAAGCAAAGGCAAGGATCCTTTAAGGGTGTGTTAGTATGATCGGTAAAGATATTATTTTAAATACTGGATCTCTACATAAAGTACCAGTACCTCATAATAAGACGATTTTATTTACTCAAAATACACTAATCGCGTGGACACCCTCACGGTCGGCGGCCACTCGGATGAGGGGTGCGGGTTGCAATTAGGTGTGTGGAGAGGCCGCTAAGCTGCGTAGCCATAGCTTAATATGGCTTAATGATGAAATTTTTGGTGAAAATTCAAAGTATATATTTTTTTCTCGTAATGACATCAGAATCGTGTATATTTTCATACCCTAAAGGGATTCTTGACTTTGCATTAACGGCTTAAATTTAATAAAGCATCTTTTACATCAATGACACAACTGGGAGGTCAAGACGGTACCCTGGACGGGGAGGGGGGTGCTCCCCTGCCCCTCCCTAGTTACGCCAGTGCTTAAGACGGAGATTTTTGTACCAAATAGACTAAAAGGTCCTGAAGCCTAGTGATTATTAAAGGTAGAATAGGACCCTCATAAGAATTTCAAATTAGAAGAGATTACAAGGCGTCAGAGCCACTCAGACATGTTAAACACAGCTTAGACTGGCGACCAGTCAAGAGTCGAGAAAGATCATTCATTTGCTCTATAATTTTAACGTCAAGCCGTCAGCATGCATGATTGTATGAAAGTAAAAGTGGAATACACCCACAGGGCACTACGTTAGAGCCAATGTAGTGGGTTCACATCATACTGTCTGTACTAAAGTGTCTTAAACCTATTTCAACTTAGCTATTTTATCTACATCCTTTGTAGCTTACTGACCTTAGCCCGCGTTTATTCAATATTTGCCCCGTTTTCGGCTTTGGAGCTATTTCATGAACACATCTTATTACAGCTATGTGTTGACCAGGGTCACTACGATAATATAAAAAAAACCGGCCAAGTGCGAGTCAGACTCGCGCACGAAGGGTTCCCGTACCATTATCTATAAAAACGGCAAAAAAACTCGCTCCACTCGACTTCCACTTGGCCGGTTTTAGTAGTTTGTTGTTATAGCGGCAACAGAAATACATCATCTGTGAAAATTTACTATCACGGTTCATGAGATACAGCCTGGTGACAGACGGACAGACAGACGGGCAGCGGGCCTTTGGGTACGGAACCCTAAAAACGCATAGAAATCCGTTGAGTGGTTCTCGAGTTAAAACTGAACATAGACTAGACTAGACAGACAAAAATTGAAAAAAAAAAATTGATTTTGCCTCAATAAATAGGAATAACCCATTTCAAATGAAAATTAGCTACTTTATTATTAGTATAGATAGATACCAACTTCGAAATTTTAGTTTTTTCCGCAGAAAATACTTCAATAACAAGTTCTGAATAGTATAAATATGTATAAATGTATAATTTACTCTTTTTGAGCCTTTATTTACAATATTAATAGGTACTGAAAAACACGAAAAAAAAAATATTTTCAATTTTCGATATATTTCGCCCACGAATTTTTAGTTTAATGTTCTAATTTAATCAGTGGAATCATATCTAAAATTGTAAATATATATTTATTTTGTGTTTTTCAATATTAATATTGTGAATAATGTAAATGTAACAATATGTGCGTACGTGGGTGGGCACAGCAACAGTGCACGCGATATCCGAAGCGTGGACAATGTCAACCAGAGCCAAGGTTCACGTTTCATTCATCCGTCCCGTCCACCCACTACATCCAGTGGTACACTGCGCCTGCGCAGCGCTCAATCTTCGACAGACGCAGTTCTAAGAATCGTCTGGAAATACTCCATAAAACATACTCATTTCCGGACTGCTGCCCGATGGAACCGCCCCCGCGCCCCGCGCCCCCCAAAACAAACTTCGTGATTCATAGCATAGCACATACAATATCGCAATAACACAGCCAAAAGGAAATTAAACTATGCGTTTTGAATAGAAACGGCTAATAAAATCACTGAAGATGTTGTTACGTTGATATTTTTGTTGCATTGTTTTTTATGTGAGACTAGGTTTGACCGTGGCTTTGCTTGCTTGAAGAGTGGCGTGCATTGAACTTTTTGCTGGAAATGCAATGAGAAGGTCAAGTTTGACGATAAAAGTAACATAAAAAAATTAAAAACCTATATGGTTTTTTTTTCTTTTGTATGAAGTCATGTACTCTAGGGTAGGCAGGCAGTGCCTACATGTCATCATACAAATAATGATTTTTCAAAGTGACATTTAATTTTTTTTATTGTCAAACTTGCCCTTCTCATTGCATTTCCATCAAAAAGTTCAATGCACGCCGCTGCTTGGAAGTGTCAAAGTGCTTTATTTGTTAAAAGTGTTTTTAATCAACATAAGTATATGTAAGACTATTATAGGCGATTATTTTAATTAAAACCCCTTATAGCCTAACTAGCTTTTGCCCGCGGTTTCACCCGCGTTGAATTAGTTTTTGTGTACTCCTATAAAATCAGTAAATATTATTGGGACTATAACCTACAGTAAACACAGCTGGTGAAATGTGTGTGTTATCCTCTGTTTCCCATTTTGTGTCTCTTTTATAGCTTGTCCATGGGAACAAAGGGAAAAAGTAGTTTTTGTCCTATTCAAAGTCTAGAACTACATTTATGCAAAATTCCAGCCTAATCGGTTTCGTAAGCATGGCGTGAACGGGTGACACATCACTTTTCTATAGAAATTTAAAAGCTCATTTCATCCCATGGGAACTGATTTATGGGATAAAAAGTAGCCTATGTCCTATTCCAGGTCTAGAACTACATTCATGTAAAATTTCAACCCAATCGGTTCAGTAGTTACGGCGTGAAAGAGTAACAGACATCCATACATCCAAACTTTCGCATTCATAATATTATTGGGATATATTGACCAGCCCGCTTATTGTCTAAGTTCAAGATCTGTCGTCGTCACTTTCAAATGTATCGTGATTATATCACATCACACATCATTTTAAACAAATTCACGATACATTTAACTACGATAATAATAATAGAGGTTCTTGAGCTAAAACAGAACATACATAATACATATGTATACAGAGAGACAAAACAAAAAGTTTTGACCTCAGTACAATAAGTACTAATAACTTATTTAATTCAAAATTTAAACAAAATATTCATTGTACAGAGACGACTTTTTTACAACTTTATTAGAAGTACAGGCACAGTATTCATATATCTACTGTAGTACAGATAATATAGATGTATGTTATTTAAAAACACAATGAGAGTGCTTTTTCGTGTACCAACCATACGAGATAAAACATCCTAATGGAGTCCGTTTGCAAAAACAGCAGCTAATTTTAGTTCGTTTAGAAATAAACAAACCACTAAAACACGATTTAACAGCTACGGGGAGACCGAAAACGTTTGATCTGCGCGTGCGACCGTTACAAAGCCTACGTGCGGCATTCCTGACGGACTTTGTAGTCTTCTCTTGACATTCTATACCTTCGTTTCTACTTCCAAGAAAAAAGTATTACCCCAGAAGATGAGAGTTTAGCAAAACTACGTTGACTTCAACTGTATAGATACATAATATAGGATCTCTACAGTCTTTATTCCATTGCTCTTTGCTTCCTTTGACATATTGATTTTGTTTCGCTCTTTTGACTCGCTTCGTATAAGCTTTTAATTATCAATGTTGTTTTAGTCATATTACTTGATTTTAGGGTTCCGTACCTCAAAAGGAAAAAACGGAACCCTTATAGGATCACTTTGTTGTCTATCTAACGTTAAAAATAAGATACGGCCGTTTATGTCGCAAAAAACGTACATTTCGACACTCTCAATCGAAACAAAATTTATAGGTTATTTACTGTTGGCCTAGAACTATGAAATTTGGCAAGTAATACCGTCTTATACTACAAATATAAGGAAAAATGTTAAAACTCACAGACGTATAATATTAGCAAAAATAGAGTTGACGCGTGGCACACTGAACTTCGGGCTCTTTTAAGTATAAATATTGCTTGTTTCCAAACAAAATATATACTAGAGATTAGTTTAGGAATTAACAAATATGTTCCAAGCATAAGTCAGCCGAAACAACCCATTTTTATATGTTTCTTCGTACCATGAAGCCTAAATGTAGGTTATTTTTTGTATGGAAACTTGCCACGCTCTTTAACCCTTATGTTTGGTCTGCTACTTAGTAATAATTATATGTCTGTGGTTAAAACTATACATTTTTAATTAAACCATAAAAAATAATCGAGGTCAAGCAACGGTATGCGCGTCCATAATTGTACTGGTGACTAAATATTTTTGTAGATTTTTTAAAACTTTTACTAATTTGTACGGAACCCTCGGTGGGCGAGTCCGACTCGCACTTGTCCAGTTTTTACTTATTTGACAAATTTGGTTCTCATGAATTTGTACGAGTATCTTATTAATTTAACCCAATGTCAATCGTTATATTATTTTTAATGCATGCTATTTTTTGTCTTGTCAATATTTGATCTACCTGCAGTTATGTCTAAATCTGCGAGATCAGGGACAGGCTGAAAAACAGCGCTTTGAAGATGACCTTTCTCACTTCCGACAAGAAGTCAACTACATACTTTATAATCTGTATAAATAACTGTGAGATAAATTAATAACATTCTATTCTATAATGTGTCTACACGGTAGTCCCGCCAAAATCGAGTTTTATGCAAAAAGACTCACTGGAGGTTTTTCAGTTGAAATTTTGTCTAGAAGTCAAATTTATATTGACATTTGTCAGCTGTTTTTAGTTTTCCGTCTGCCATTTTACAGAACCCAATTTAAAATCTTTTGGAGATATATCTGACCTTCAGGTGGCTACACAAACGTGATAGATGCCGTTTTTCTAGGATTATCCATGTTAATTAAGCCCGTGAAGCCAAAGTTTCAGCTTTACAAACAGGAATGAAATACATTAGAAGATCCCAATTTACATTTATTACAGGAAAAAAGCGCGAGCTGGACTCGTGCATTGAGGGTCCCGTACATGCCTTATTCCACGTGCAGTTATAAGCGCCAGAACTTGACACTTAAGATGTATAAAACTCGATGTAACCAAAAGGTCTAATTAAATTGGTCATTAATCTCTTAAATAATTAAATATCGGTAATTTCCAGATATTTTCGTAGACATGTGAAAGAAAGAAAAGCAATTTATTTTAAATACCTCCAGACATAAAAAACCACACAATTAAAATTAACAAAGAGTAAGAATGTATAAAATAATAGGATTTAAACATTTAGAAAAAAAAAGTGATACGTGGTACATGTGTACCGTCTGTATGAACCAATTTTGAATGGAATTTGAAGTTTTTAAGTCAACTGGTGGAAGTAACCTATAAATTTTTATGGTGAGCCAATTTGTATGAAATTGATTACGTCTCTTTTTAGCGTTGAACTAGAAGCCTGATTTTTAACTGCACCATGGGGCCATAATATACTTCTGTAGGAAGTATTAGTTTCAACTTGATATCTCTAACGGGGCCCGAAAAAATGGATCTCGACAGACCGACAGACAGACGAAAAACAAAGTAATTATATAAGGCATGGAAGTTACGTTTATACAATTAAATTATTAAATATTAAATAAGTTTATATTTTATATATAATATTTTTATTCCTAGATTTCTCTATTTTATGTATGTGTATAAATTAATTTCTGTAGCCCAACCTAAATATTTTTTTGTATGTATTTCCCTTATTATTATACATATTATTTTTTTATTCTAAAGATATTTATTGTCAAGATTAACTTTGACTTGTAGAAAGTATACTTTATGTATCTATTTTACAAAATAAATATTTTGATTTGATTTGATAAGAGTTAATTTTTTTCATTTTGTGGTACGGAACCCAAAAAGCTATAAAACGCCTTGAAAGAACGAGCAAAAACGTAAGATATCCTTGGAGATACTGGTACAAAGGAGCTCAATATGAACCCAATATAGTGTGAATGTCACGCGGACGTCCTAACCTCTGCGTCGTACACACTCGGCCCTGCATACACTTGATCCTTTGAACTCTATCGCATTGTAATAGAGTTCAGAAGTGCTTGCATATCGGAACAGAACTGCAAACGTAATAAAATAACCAATAACATCCACTTGTTTATGCGAAACAGCAGTCTTTAAATTTTAGCGTTTGTGCAAAGAGTGGTTTAGGAATGATTTCTGACAAAGGAACATGGTTTTTTTATGAGATAAAATCTCGAGTTATATTGAAGACTCAACAAGAGCTGAGGCGAAAACTACAGGTTTAATGGGTCACTATTGAATTAAATTAAGAGTATTCTTAGATGAGCCAAACACATATGGCACAGAATTCAGAACCTTCTCCTATTTTGTATTCTTTTATAAAAAAATATCTGCCATATTTATGAAATGCGTCCTTGTTCGCCTCAACTCTCTTCAGCCACCTGTAATAAGCAGTAGATTTACCATTCCCGCTACTAAAGTTTAGTCAGTAAGGCTCTCGATCTCGGGGATTTGAATCGTTGGTCGACATGTACCAATAAGCTACCCTACATACAACTTACTCAACAACGAAGAATAGCATTGTAATGAAACCTGCATCCAAAGTAGGATAGGCTGTAAGTGCCTCTATACGGGGTGACTTTCAACCTAAACCCGATAACTTGGTATTTTGTAGAAGAATACAAACTGGTAATATTAAAACCATTCAAAATCATATTCATAGTTACTTTTTAAAGTTGGAGCCCTTTGAAGATTTTCGTAAAATCCAAAGAAATCATGGTCACCCGAAGAGATAAGGTACGGGTAATACCCCACTTTACGCGACCCCGTATAACGTGGATTCGCTATAACGCGGTTTTTAAATTTTCGCACTTAGTTGCTCCGCTTTACGCGAGTGCACTGGTTGATTTTAAATAAAATGTTAATATTTTATTTCTTTGTTTAAGTGATTTAATTGTAATTTCCTAAGTAAAATGATGATAAGTTTCTAATAAAAGCGATTTATTCTGAATTTGCTGTTTTATTAAAACAGAGTTAACAGACCCCTTTATACGCTAAATTCGCTTTACATTTTTCCTGGAACGCATCATTCGCTTAAAGCGGGGTATTACTGTAATTAGATCGCGCGAAGTTATTTTTATTATTGGCTCCACTATTTTGGACTATTTTCAACTTTTTATGGGAATGGCTAGGATAACCATACATTTTATTTCCAAGTAACATTTTTTAATAATATTTCGTCTTATAATTCCAATTGTTTTTACATTTAAAATGTGTTCTATTAACGTTTCTTAATAACCTCTAAAATTATCGGGGTTTGTTTGAAAGTCACCCTGTATATCATGCGATTGTGGCTATAAAAAATCAACGGTCACTGTACGTAGAAGGCATACGAATTTGATTGAATTAGTGCTGTAAAAGTTGCGATGGCCGTTGCCCCGATCAGCTTTGGAGAACCGAAATAAAAAAGGTTGGGTTTAGTTACACAAATACTACTAACATTCTGTTGGTAGGTATACGGGGTGTTGGTTTAGGTCGGTGATGACGTAGGCAGAATCGCGGGCGGAATTCTAAATAGGAATATAGATGAATGTATAGTTGCCCTTGAGATTGTTAAACATTAAATTGAAATGTGTAAGGATAAGAATTTCTTCCTAATTCACGTTAAGGCTTGGCCCATGGTGTACGATAAATAATCTTACTGAGTGATTTTGAACTTCAGTATGTTGTCAGGGAGTCTACAATAAAAGATCGCTTCCCGCGCGCTGCCGGCACGCATAATTAGTGAATTTTCGAGGTTTTTCTGGATTTTACAAAAAAGTATTTGGAGCAGGTATTTTCATTTACATTCGAAAATAAACTATGTTTTCTTGTTATATCAGTATATACAGACATAAAACTCAAGCCCCTTAGATAAAAAACGCATTTATCACTTAAAAATAAAATATATTGAGTGAATGTGTCCAATTAGAAAAACCATGTGTGTTAGTTTTACATTGATCAGTTAAGCAGTTGACTTAGCATATTTAAGCAAAAAGCTTTGAAGTTTAACGATCCAGATGAGATGTAGCTCAGTTGGGAGAAAACTTACCTTACCTCAAGGGAATCAAAATGTATAGGGTATTTTCCGTTGACTTGGAACTATGAAATTTGGCAACTAATACCGTCTTATACTACAAGTATAGGGGAAAATCTGAAAACTATACATTTGTAATTGAATCATAAAAATATTAGTATTTAACGGAATCCTCAGTGGGCGCGTCCGACTCACACTTGTCCGGTTTTTTTTACTTCAGAGTATGTACAAGTTTTTTTTACTGTTTTATTTGATCAAGTCTGAATTTGTTTTTCTGAACTCCATATTTAAAAGGCTGCGGCGCCTGAGTGACTAAATAAAATTAAAATTAAAACCGTGCAGCCATAGAGGCAGCATTTAATTTGGATACATTAAAGTTTGCGCGTGAGCACTTGCGATAAAGATTCCGTTCGAAATGCGCAGCGCATCAAAATTCGTGTTATTGCACCTAATAACGGTACCTACTTGGGTTTTTGCTAGTTTTCCTTGTATAAAGTGTGTTGTTTCTTATTTTAGTAATATTAGGCGACTTTCGTTTTTATAACCAATTGATTGATTAGTATTAAATAGGTTTTACATTCAAATTCTATCATTTTATGATTTACATTTTGAAGCGTATTTATCGTTGTAATCGAATGAAATCAAAATGTAAGGCATAAAATAACATAATGTTAATGCGAGAACCCTACTGTTAGTAATCAATTTCGCTTATCGCTTTAAAACTTTTTATTCAAAAGTAAGGAGAGCAATATTATGATGGGCATCTTGCACCGGGATTCGGTTTAACCACCTTAAGTAGTTTCAACAGTTATCGGTCTGGCGATTATTTTATCAATACCCCTTATATTATGTTGACCATGGTCGTTATAATAATAATAATAAAAAACGTAACCGAATCCGTGGATTAGTTCTCGAGTTCAAGCAGAACAAACAGAAAATTCCTACAAAAAATGTGTTGTCCTCAGTACAACACATTAACCCATTTCTTTAAAAATGTCGCCTAAATATTCAATATATTATATTAATACTTATACTATAATATAATATTAATACTTCATTATTAGTATAGATGTATAATGTAGTAGCCCACACTTTCATCACGTCAAGCCCCGTTTTCCCACCTTCACAAGATTTCCATTCAGCATCCAAAGTCCAAACAAATATGTAAATCGAAGCTCTCAAACTAGTAGAAACCAAACTGCCACAAGCAAGTAAGTCCTAGTCATGTATACTCAGATAACGTGCATGCAGTTGTCAGCTCTCTGAATGAGAAATATTGCGAGATTCTTTACAAGAAACAAGTAAAGACCCATTCAAAGTCCATTTTGCATAACAAAATCTCTAGCAATAAATCCTTGTATTGCGAAATGTGGGACCCTTTGAATTGGTTATACTAGAGGGGGAACAAAAGCAGGAAGAGAGACTGACACTAAACCGCGGTGCAGTGCCGTGATTCGAGTACAGATATTGTATCTCACGAACAGGGTCCGAAAACCTATTTGAATAGCGGTTCCGGTTGTTATGAATTTAGGTCATAGTTTTGGTTTTGGTGCCCTCAACAAGAGGTACCTAATTGAAAAAAATACCTTTAAAATATACATTTTACCCTCAATTGGTAACCATTTTCATAAACATGTTATATAAGTTGACTTTCGTTTATGAAACCAAATTCATACTGGATACTCGGTAAGTGGTCAGGTCAGGACCAAGGTCCAATGACCCTGTTTTCAAAATACGAGAAATATATTTTTTTAATTTGATTTTGAATTTTTTTATATGACGTCGAACGAGCCCTACGTGTCTCGCAGTAAGAATCGCGAACAAATAAGTTGTAACATGCAAGCGTTGCCACCATTGCAATATTGCATCAAAAAAGGTAACAGCAATCGGTTACCGCTTTTTAAAAACCGGTATCGCGAAAAATAGAAAACTAATTATTTTAGAGGTTACCACAATGTAGTACCGGTTGTGTAATAAAGGTTGTGGTACATGTAAAATACCGGTATTTACAATACTGGTTTCGGTCCCTGCTCACGAAGTCCGTTTGGCACACGCACTTTTTTGGAAGCGCTACGAAACGCGCCACGCACTCGAACAAAACGCGCTTATCTGTACACGATCGTAGCCAAACGGGCCATGTGCGCTCGGACGAGCTAGCTCGGTCGGTCGGTCGGATAGTTCAGTTTACATGTAGCTTTTAATTAGGTATGATATTACCACCGTCTACACGTGAACATACTAAACTTAACACGTGGTATAGTGCTTTAGGTCGAAAGCAGGGTGGGTAAGTTTAGTATTCCGTCAAAAGAAAACCCATTCCATACATACATGTACACACGCCTGTCTGTAAGCTGTTGTATTCCATATAGTCTAAACACGCTCTATCGGCCCACACGGACAGAAATCAATATTGTAACGTCAATCATGCGCAACGCAAACAATGCATGATCGACAGAAAATTCGATCCATGTGGATTCCACCAGGCTTGAAAATACAGATAATTTCAAGCCCATCTATTTATATATCCATCCATCTGTCAGCCTGGTTTGTCCACTGCTGGACGTATGTATAAAATAACACAACTTTGCTAGAGGAACAGTTGTCGGGTAGTGCCATAAACTATATTTATTTAATACTTTTTATTCCAAAAATAAGTCATAAGTTCTGCGACTTGGAATGAGACCCGTCGCAACCACCTTAAGTAAACCAAACAAGTGGTTTTTGTAGTCTGACAGCTGACACGGCGATGACATAGAAATATATATTCTCTGATCGTTTCAGAGTAGAGCGAATGATTGCGTGAACTCATGTCCTTGATCTGTAAATACCTCGGTCTGTTCACTAATAACAGAAACAGTAATGCGGCTAGAACTGGAATTAACTGGATCAATGGAAACGACTACGGTTATATAATTTACATAGAAATGTATATTTGTGTTGCGGAATGGTGGATACTTGTGTGTGAATACCCACTTGCTGCAAAAGGACTGCAGCCAAAACTTGAATCTTGCTCAGGATTGTATGTCAACGCCACCACTGAACTCCGGCGGTAAATTCTTTATTGTCTTCGGAATATTAACCAAAATGTCTAATGCCCGTTTTCACTAACGACGAACAAGGCGACGCCTAACTAAGTAACTCCTAATTTAGGTTCATGCTTACCGTAAAGTTCTATTTCACCACTATTATTACTATGTGATTCCTAACCCAAGAGTAGCCAAGTTTTTGATACTTTGTTTTTTTGCCGTTTCACAGTACTACAGACCATAGAGTTTATTGATAAATCTCAAAATCGCGACTGTCACATGTATGTGTCAGTTTAGGGGCGCCTAAGGATTACGCACTCCCGAATTCCGAATCGGTGTCGTAACTTTAGGTGATTCCTAACATCGTTAGTGAAACGTGTTTTTACTCTAGGCAACTCCTAAACACATAGGCATCTGATTTAGGCCTCTCCTATGGTTAGTGAAAACGGGCATAATCCATCGGACTCTAGACTCACCTTACAATTGCGTTTTAATTACATAAATAGTTAGAGAGCTATGTACTTTTGTCTACAAATACTGAACAGGATCTCAAACTCAAAAATAGTAAATAATGAATGTAATATTTTATTTACAAACGACTCTGATATTTAAAAAAAGGTTTAATTAAACAACAGTTTTATTTATGCTTTTTTTAGTAAGTGAGAAGGCAAAGGAACTTTAGCCAATACTTCGCCTCACATGCGCGTTTGACGGCTATGCTATGTTATGCAAGCCAATGCTTTTTTAATTCTTAATTATTGGAATGACTTCTGATGATTCTGTTACGAGTGTGTGTATTTTTGGCAAAAGTACAATTTAGTTTTAAATATGTTGTATTGCTAGAACCTCTTAAAAATGACTCTATCTATAGTATTGTTGTATCCCATGGCCCAGATCTGTAGTCGATTTATTTAGATATACGGAACGTAACAGGCAACAGCTGTTTTCGGTTGCAAATAATAAATGTTTATTGCATACATGCATAGCATATACGTTCGGCGCGGAACCCGTTAGCGACCCAAAAAGGAAAACCGTAATAAATTGAATTTTAAATTTCACGTTTCGCCTTTTAATATTTATTTAATAAAACAGCGATATTTTAAATTGTGAACATTTGGAAATTTTCCAGAAGTTTTATTTATGATCCATTTATTCCTTAGCGTTAGCACATTACTTTGAGGTTTTCAGGGATCCATGAAACCTAAACCCTTCTAGCTAAGCAGCTAAGCCGTACAGTCTGCGGCTTTGCACCATAAACGATGAACAGCTGGACCGATAATAAAGATAAAATTAAATTTATGTAAGTATAATATTATGGTAAATAGATTATGTACATAAGGAAAAAAACTGGTCTAGTGTGAGTACGATGCATGCCCTGAGGGTTCCGTACATACAGTATAAAATAAAAACGTATTTCACGAGCAGTTATAATATCCGTTATATAGACTAACGATCTATTAAACTCCAAAGGTTCTAATTAAATTAAGGTCCTACAAATCAAAGTGAAAAAAAAATAGTAGATGACAGAGTATCCCTAACAGACCACATTCAACCGAAAACAACAATTTTTGCGCGAACTTTTTTTTTCCATAGAAATTTAGTCAGCTAATTGAACCACTTTGTACTAGGAAGTGAAAAAATTATTTGAGCAAACATATTTTTTTCCTTCTGGAATGTGATTAGTTTACGATACATGATCTACCCTGGAATTATTTTCAGTTATTAATGTAAGACCGTATATATTAATGAAATATCGGTAAGTTTCAGATTTTTCCCAGTCGTCTATAAGACCAAATTTTGAACAGTATTCCAAGTTTCTAAGTCAACTGGAAGTATTCATGGTTAGCCAATCTGTATGAAATTTATTACCAGGGCAATAACTTATTCGCGTATTACCTATAACGCAGTGTGCATGCATATGTCGCGTTATTCCTAAACAGATATTGTCAAGGCCGTAGACTTCTATAGGTTTCAGTTTCACCAATCACGCTAGGACGCAAGAATCGTCCGTGTGAAGAGTGACTTGCTTTACTTTTCACAGACGGCATCACCTCCGACACCCCTTCAGGATTCATGTCGTGAATGTACAGTGGAGCCCACATCAAGCTAAACACTTTCAGTATAAGCTGACCTCTCATCGTATAGGCTTCCCGTACAATGAGAGGTCAGCTTATACTCAACGTGTATAGCTTTATGCGGGCTCCACTGTACATACAAATAGATGGCCCTACACACGCGGAGCCACGTAGAGCGGGCAAAAGCTAGTACGAAAAAATAAATTTTGATATTGACTTCTGATCTGACATTGTCAAAAACACGAAACTGTCACCCTTATCTGTAATCACAACTATCAGTGCACCAAATTCCTTGAATGAAACGCTAATCTAGTAAACATCTACGATAATGATAGTATATATAACAGCTGCTGACACAGATAACGCCCGATCCCAACATAATATCGATCTAAATATAGGCCACGAATATATCCTGCCTGTGGCTTGGGCTTGCATTCGACCGATCTCCTGCGCCAGAACAGCACAGAAGTCACTCGATCGACTTCTCAGAACGACCCGTCGCACTTGTACGACGATTGCCTGCCGCGTACAAAAATAAACACAATGAAGACTTTCCCGTGCCAAGTGAGACTTCAGACCGAGCAACTCTACGTTACTGCTACGGGAATCTCAGCCCAATCGATGCAGTTATAAAGGCGAATGTAGAGTAGCGAGAATTTGGATAACTGACGTTTTCGTTCAGATGGAAATTATGATGCGTCACGGAGCGGCGGCGGTTGGGGGGAGAGGAACGGGTCATCGTGCTAACGCTATACGTCTACGTACGTGCCTATACGTAGATAGAGTTGTTATTCTGTGGTGCTGTATAGGTAGGTATGTAGCCGTTCTACACTATACGCTGTTGCCAACCGGTTGTAGTATGGCAGCCGAAGGTCATGTCTTGGATATCTGTTGAAAGTTGCGCGATTACACCGATATGCGGAGGGCAGGGGTGAATGCTATGAATTGAAGTTTATGCCTTTGGACCTTTGATCTCAAGCTGCAACGACGGAGAATGTAAGCAACTTTGTATGTACTTGGTTCTATTAAGGTTTATTGGGTGCTCGTAAGTTACTGTCAGTTTTAAGTACTTTTATAGTGCTTATAAGGCTTTCTTTGGCTTTCGGACCCTACATCTCATCTCGAGAAAACATTAAATATAAATATCCCCAGTATCTATCTACTACAGAAATGTAATTCGTTAAGGGCTTGTATTGGGTCTTTCAACGGTTTTTGTTTTAATATGCTGAGTCAGCTACTTATCTGATCAATGTAAAACTTGGGCACGTGTTTTTTCAGAACTTTGTCTTTCCGTTGTCAGGTCGGTTACCTAATTGGACACATTTCGCTCGATAGATTTCATTTTTGAAAATAATGCCATTTTAAGTTATTATTTCGTTTTATGTCTAAACGGCTTGAGTTTTATGTATGAAATTACTGCTATAACAAGAAAACATTGTTTATTTTCCGATGTCAGGTGGAAAAACTCTTACATCAAATACTTTTTCGTAAAATCCAGAAAAGCCTCTGGAATTCACTGATTTTGCGTGCCGTCGGCGCGCGAAGCGAGCATTCTAATGTGGACTTTCTGACAACATACTGAAGGCCTTAAGCAATTAAAACTGAATCTATCAAAAAGAAGCGCCTTCAAAGTCCATAAAAACTTAAGAAGAAAAGCCCCGCAGCTTCCAAAAGCAGGGAAGCCCAAAAGACCGATGGCTGACAGGAAAACATAGAATGAATTATGTTTTTGTTTTCCTGAAAGTTTGGGCTTCAGCCAGAGCATTTTCTGTGCGGAAAAGTGCGATGTTTTTATTCGTGCGTTGGCAAGACAGTTATGTGGGGCAAAGCTTTGTTATGTAACGTTGTTTTGGGTCGAGCGAACCGAAGAATATGTAAATTTTATGGTTAATAAAGAGGGGAATATTTAGTAAAACATGCCTATAATGAAACGAGTCTGAGGATTCTGATAAGAGACACACACGGGGCCGGATGGCAGAATGTTATGACATAATGATCTACCGACCAATGGTATCGTCACAAGTGGAGTTCGAGTGGGTTTTGATAGGTCCACGTTTTACGAGTACGAATGAGACCATGATCTGAGTCACCCTGTCTTCTTTCCTCGTTGAATCTGTTTATTACGTTGTGTGTAATGGTATTTTTCGGAGTGATATAGCTAAAGCATGTAGGTAGAACAGCATAGATATTCTATCTCACGAAATCGGATTGGCTATGGTATGGTTGCATTAGTGCGTGCACGCACTTTTTTCTAGTGTGCGTGACCTCGGGAGCGAGCGCTACCATTTACCTATTCTGTAGCGCTACGAAACGCGCCACACACACAAATCGCGCACACGTTACTACTACCACCATAGCCAAACGGACTTCGTGAGATGGAATATCTGTACAGGCCTTAGACCATTTAACACGGGACCTGGCAAAGCGCGACTCTTAGTACTGAAATTATTCTGCCGTTTTCCACGGGAGGAGAGGTAAACACGCACAGCACACATTTACTCATTCACGCACACTCTTGCGAAAAATTGATATGTCACACTAAATCTAAAGCTGCAACACAAACACAAAACGAGCACACAAGCAAACTTACATTCTGAACAAATTGTTCATGTACTTCGGCAGAGGGAGATATGTGCACTTGCCTAGTCCCGTGTTATATGGTCTAAGATACAGGCATTCAAATTCTTGAAACGTTCTTTGGCTGGGTATTTGCGTTAAATATGTAAATTAGAACAGTTTTAAGATACATGCAAGTATAGTATATGCTCAAAAACCAAGTATTTACTGCGTTTCGGCCATTTACGTTTATAACGGTATAATATTTCAATTCAACACTGTTAAGTACCAAAACATAAAAAATTGCCATTAGAAGCTAAATTCATGGTATTGTAAATGCAAAGCTCTGAATGGCTTCAGGGGCTTTGGTTGAAAAAAGTTTGAAATTAGCGATATTGTACCGGGTGTAGCGTTGCTATCCGTCCGGATAAAGCCGGACAGTGTTAGGCTTTTTGACCTCTTGTCCGGCTAAATTTGACTGCGTCCGGCCTGTCCGGCTTTTGTAAGACTTTATCATTTTCTTACTTTTCACGCAACACGACCGCACACCCCCGCAAGAATGGGTCACATATTTTAAATCGCTGAGTATCATATTGGAAACAAAGAAACAGGTTAAACCCTGAAACTATTGTAAAAACTTTATTTGTGGAATTAAATTTAAGACATTTAAAGTGTAATAACTTTTTTACAAAATTAACTGAGCTTTTAAAGCAGGTTTTTGCCGGTGAAAATATGTCAACAGCTAATACTATTAAACTTTTTAAACTTGTGTTTTATTAGAATTATAAGCGTCCGGCCTTAGGACCAAAAGTCCGGCTTTTTTGCGGCTAAGTCCGGCTTTCTGATTTTTAGAGACGGCAACGCTAACCGGGTGTACCAGGACAGGTATCTGATCATACTGAATACTGAACAACACGTCGTCGGCTCCTGCGCTCTTGAATATTCCGAAACAGATCGGTCGATGTTCTGCTTAATTATTTATTTATTAATTCCACAAACTTTCATAAAACTGGTTGAGGCGGATTTGTTTTTGCGGCGAACAATAATTGCTTCCGTCAGGCCGCTAAATTAAGTTTGATTCATGTGTGATTCATTTTAATGGCGCTGGAAACCTTACGTAAAGGCAATCGCGGATAGGGTTACCATATCCAGTAACGTGCGCTCCTGACAAAGTCCCCATATTTTCTGACATTTCCGTGAAGGTTTTATATTAATACGTATTGGCAGCGCGATTTTGATTACTTTTTGTTATAAACACGATGTAACTCAATATTTTTTTTTATAATTTGTAATTCCTGACAAATCATATTTTTCCCTGATTTCCTGAAAGACGGCCAACATTCCGGACATGCCAGGAAAATTGCTGTCGTCTGGATGAGGTCGGTCAAACGTCGACAACTCGGTGTACAGTCGGCCTATCATTAGTTTTACTTACTATACACGTCATAAACACGTTAACGTCTACGTAAATTATTTATATGAGAAACTGTGCAGCGCCCCTAGCGGCTTACTACAGGAACCAGCATTTCTCATACTAAATATTTTACGCAGACGGTAACGCGTATCGTAAGCAAAACTCATGGTAGGCCTACTGGAGGGTTATTCTCAGTCTGTCGAATTAGCCTTCTCGATCGAGTTTTAGAAATCTCATTTCGATTGATTCTCCAGTATTGCCTCCCTGACCCCGGTATGACAGGCTACCTATTGGTAATACTTATTGCCGTAGCCGTTTAGAAATACGCAATACGTTATCTAGAGATCGTTCAGAAATAGGGAGCTTATATTGCAGGCGTTTGGACGTGCGTCGTACAGCCAACACAAGAGATAGGTAACCAGCGGGCGTATTATGTAACTCAGTGTCGGACTGTCGGTT
Organism: Ypsolopha scabrella; assembly: GCA_910592155.1. Taxonomy (NCBI): domain Eukaryota; kingdom Metazoa; phylum Arthropoda; class Insecta; order Lepidoptera; family Ypsolophidae; genus Ypsolopha; species Ypsolopha scabrella. The sequence continues at coordinate 22,052,583 of OU342980.1, forward strand.
GCCATTGCCATCTATGGTTGCTATTCACCAAAAACAGATAAAAAATTAACTTCCAAAGTAACCTTCAATGAGTAGGGTATTGAGCTACTTACGAATTGTGACGTCATTTCAAGTGAGAACGTATCCTTAAATAAGCGGTATGTATGTTCTCGTCGATAGGCACTATAGGTTTGGCAACTGATTTTACGATACAGAATCAGGGGACAGGCCCAGCGCAAACACTTTGATCCTTATACCCCCCCCCCCACTGACGCGTGAATGATGAGATGAAAGATACGCATGGGTGTATGTACCGATAATCACACACTCACCAGGGTCCTAGGATCAGGGTCTCCAGACTGGGGATTTTTTCGCAATTTTAGGGAAAATTTTTAGGTCTGGGGATCTTTTAGGGAAACGAATAAGAAAATTTCGATACCGAGAAAGAAGGGAATTTCGGAAATAGGAAAAATACAGTTATTCTACACTACTGTCCAAGGGATATTTTTGGGGAAGAATATTTCGAAATAAATTAAAAAATGCGGTTAAAATCCATTGATAGGATGGACGGCCTTAATAGTTTTTATAGCACACCGTGCGTAAAATGACCACTTTATGCACGCTGCGCTTGCGTAAAGTCGGCATTTTCCGCACTTTTGCTATAAAATATAATACGATATTATACTATTACTTTTTAATTATTATTAATGCGTGGTGTGTAAAAATTTCGATAAATATGGTTATGTAATATTTTATGGTCTTTCATTATTAAAAACATTGTTACATTTAATACATATTAATATAATAAAGGAATACATAGATAGTTTTAAGATATTTGGGGAAAAGTTTTTGAAATTGTATCATTTTGGGGATTTTTTAGTCTCATTCGAAATGTCAAAAACTCTATGTGGAGACCCTTAGGATCAAAGTGTTTGTGCTGGCGCTGGGCCTGGTTATGTATCTCTTGTTTACTGTACATGATAGACGGATTTCGTCTATGGTCAGTGAAACTATTTTTTTAAAGATGTCACCCCCTTTTCCGGAATGTTAGTGTGTGCGTGCATGTTGCAACGGCCGAATATCAGTGCGAGTTACGCCACGGACAGAATACATACTAACAAGGGCTCCGTTGTCAGGCGGAACCTTGAAAAGTTTATTGAAAGACGTAGAGTTACAAACAAACAACAGCCAAAGCATTTATAGCTGTCTTTATATTGACTTGTTATATAATGGAGACGCAAGTGTAGGTATTTCACTAGCTATCTCTATATCTACAACAATAGCTGTACAATCCACATAAATGTGGAGCATAGTAAATAAAACATACAAGGAAAATTACATACAAGTCTGTAATAAATAAATACAAGTTTCTAATGATACCAACCTGTTTTAGAAAATTTAAACTTAGCAACACTGATTGAACAAAAGACGAGCAAGGAAGAGTGTTAGATTAAATTATTTCGAAATCCTTTGCTTGGGAAACTCTAAATATTATACATATTAGTGTTTTTAAGGCGGGATGGCATTTCAGGTTTGTCTCCGTGTAGACGAGTAGGTACTATCTATAGTTTTAGCACAAAATAGATAGGTACAAAAGGCCTGCTCCCTACAAGCAGCGATTTCGGGCGCACGCACACAGACGTGTACGTACGACGATCTCGGTAGGATTTAGTAGAATGCCAGTACGACCAGTCACGGGTGCATGCACTTTGCGATACACGTGATGAGTAGGTATTTAAAATCAAGGTCAGCCGTAGCTGGCCTTCTGTACCTATCTATTTTGTGGTTTTAGTAATAATCAGCCTGTGTCAGTACACATATTGTGGACTACAGTGGATTGTATGTAGATTAAAATACTTCTTCTGTTTTACCATTAATTTAATTATGGTAGTACCGCTGAATTGGAATGAATATTTAGAAAATTGGTTTTATATGTACTCTCTTAGCGGAGAGATGACGATATCTGAGACAACGGCGAAGAGACCGAGTTGTCTCTACCTAACCTACCCCTCTGGGAAACAGGCGTGAGTATATTAAGTTTCAGGCAGCTTTTCCCGATTTCACAGTTGAGAATTTAAATATGCTGCGCTGCGATTGGCCTCGCAAAGATAATCACGATTCATTCGAATGATCCCAAACACATCGAGAAGTTCAAACATTCAACAAATTATTCTTTGACATCGCCATGTGAACAGCTCGACAGGCTGATACAATATTTAAACCAAGAAACTTGATTGGCTACATTTTTAGTTTGTTCATAGGTACTTGGTTACGTTGTTGTCACTTTGGGAGTCAATTTAGTTCGATCGATTCTAAACTTTCTTGTTTGTCAAGAAAGATAAAACGATTGAAAAAAAAAGGCCACTTCGATTCGATCAATCTTGTTGAACATTCATATTCAAACTATCGTCAAGATGAAGGGAATTCTTCTGTCAGACCTCTATACGAAAACAAAGACCCACTAGAACTAATAATTGAAGTCAAACGAAATCTAAATACGCAGATAACGAACTAGATATTGTCCTGCTTTTAAAGATATCCTTCTCGTTCTCACACAAGAAAAATACGTTTTTATTTAGGAACGTAATTATAATATTAGGTTTAAAGTTTAGTCGGTCGACTTTAGTGATGAGATAACTCTAAAGTGATATTGATAACATATTAACCTCGTGGTAATTCTTTAAAAAATGCAGTAGTTTTCTAGTTTGGTGTGTATGTGTAGGATACCTCTACATGACAGCAATAAAACGTTGCGAGCTAGGATTCGGAATCGCGACTGTCTAGCCTTAAATATTAAATACCTAACAAATGGACAGTCGATTGTCTCGGATAGCTGATAATCACACACGTCATCGCGATTGTTGTGGGTAATTGTAGCTCCGTGTTTAGCTAGGTATGTCACTGGTATTGTTAGTAACATGCCACACTATGACTCATTACCTGGTTATAACCGTAGATTAGGTTCAAAACATAGCTAAGTTGCAGTACCTCGTGACAAAGTCGATTAACAACTCTCCTGATGGCGTAGACCAGACCATAATACACTAGAACACAACACACTGCAGTCACCTGCACAGCATCTCACTCACGGATAAGGACCTCAAACGTATTCCCGAATGATAACGCGGGCAAACAAAAAAACCCGGGGTCCAAAGAAGGTCGAATCTGATATTTTTTTACGGGAAAGTTGGCAACGTCGCATCCGTCGACGGCCGGACGCGCGTTCAACTATCGTGCCGCTCATTGGCCGAATGCGACGGCAGCCATCATTGCGCTTCGGGCGCTCGTCCAATGACACCGCGTTCCGCTCGCTCCGCCCACATCCTGTCAGCCTGTTGAATGGTTTAAGCGGCAGTCGCTTCAGGAACGTGGAAGAGGTGACACGTATTTTTGGACAAGATTAAAAAAAAATACCACGAATGGGTTCGGTTTGTACGATGGTCTAGTTACTGTAATGAATAAAGATGTGAAAATGATTAGTCTAGTTACTATAATGAATAAAGATGTGTAAATGATTAGAAGTGATAAACTAAAAGACATGTAGAAAATTATTGATTAAACATAGATGCAACATTATGGTGAGACTTGATAATGCCATCTTTGCTGTGTCCCTTACAACTGCGATCACTAAATATAACTTATTAATAAATTCAACCTTACCAAAGATTTTACGTTTTGCTGGGCACTATCTTGGGTTTTTAATTACCTGCAAGAAATAAAAAATATGTTAAGTGATTCAGTCGAACAAAAACTGGTGAAAGTATGAAACAGATAAGACAGCCAGGCACTAGAAGTCTAGAAAATTACTTAGATTCATAGCCTGCGTAAAATTAATCAATAAAAAACTTGAAAAGTCGGTTTTTGCTGGTAAGTTGGGAAGTGTCGTCCGTTTTGTAACAGAAAATCATGTCAAAATAGTAGAATTTTTATTCAAACTGCTCCTAAGATCTGGAAACCACCATTCAAGAATTGAATCTATCTAATCTTCAGTATTGATCTGCCATGTTTCTGCTTCGTGTAATTCTACACCAGTGCGCAGATAGGAATCGAACCTTGAACGCTTGGCAAGCGAGACCGTTGCATATATCAACTTTAACAATACGGCTTGGGCTTTGCGTTCTGATAAAACAGATGAAGGTTTGCCTTTCTATACAAGTTATGGCGAATCTATCTTTCCGTCTTTTGAAACCTATAAGAAATTTATTTGTCTCTACGTCTACATTTTACCAAACTCCTCTTGATAGATACTACGCAGCATTACATGTATATAATACAAGCATTATCATAACAGAGATATCATTAAAACATACCTACAACGTACACACATGCACGTTCTAAATATAAATAAACATACTTATACATACATGTGTGCATATAGGTAGTGGAATGCAATAAGAGCCGGGTTCTTCTGAACTGACACAGTTAATTCATGTCAATGAAATTATTCTTACTCACTTACGTTGATGTTGTTTAAGTTTTGTAGTTTATCACTAACATAACTTGTCTGTATAAAAGTACAATGTGTTTCAGAGTACCACCAGAATCATCTAAAAAGTAAAGAATTGTTGAATATTAAGTAGTATATTAATGATTTACAATAAAGCGTGGTGTCAATCTGCTATCTAGTCTGAGTGTGTCGCACTGGCTAGCTGATCCCCAATCGGGTGTCGCTGATTATCGGTTTTGCGAGTTGTAGTCTAGGCTCGAACACAATCAAAGTAGAAACATATTACAAAAATTAATAAGTATTCCATAGTTAAATTGACATTAATGGAATTGAACGTAAAGGACATAAAGCCAAAGTAAAAGGCATATGAAGTAAAGGTACTTAAAACAAGTCATTACATCAAGATAAGCACTAAGCAGAATGGATCAGAAAGGAATCACCCAGAGCGACCGCGCGTGAGCAACGAGGTCGGCGATCGAACGGTGACGCACACAAATGAACCGTAGACATACACACGCACACATGCTACTTCTGGCAGACGGACGTGATAAAAAAGTGCACAAAATAGTATGAACTTTGTAACTACCTCACATTTTCTCCACTCGAATTAGTAGGTAATAATTCATTTTTTAACTTCAACAACCGTATGTGGCTTTCAGATAGCAGCAGACGTCAGGATAGTGGCAAAATTGTTTCTAACTTTGAATAACTATAAGTAGTTGATTGCACGTAGCAGCACACCCCATAAGGATGACGGGACTAATCATAAGTTGAAGAAGAATAATTCAAGCAACCCAAAAACCATCGTAATCTAAGACAATTTCATAAAACATGATGAAATTGTATTTGAGCCTGTCATGCTTGAGGCTGTTTCAAGGGAAGAAATGAAAGGTAACTAACGAAAAGAACTGTAATAAATATAAAAATATCAAAGAACCCTTGTATCTTATATTTTGTGGTTGGTACGAGGAGGTTTTGCGTTTTTTATAAATTCAAGAATGGACACTCATTCAATTCACGAAACCTGAAAAATCTCGCAATCTTAGAATACTATTAGATTTACCATCGAATTTCGATCGATCTCCAAAACTTTCAACAAGTGGAATGTCAAATTAATTATTTACCCATCCATCAGCCTGTTTTCGTCCATTGCTGGACATAGGCCTTTCGAAGATCAAATCATATTTCCCTTAATTAATTGCCTTTGACCGAGAACGCCCCTCGGAGTCGAGATTAGTCCGTTGCCATGCGACAAACAAATCCTATGATGATATCGATGAAAAGATAATAAAAAATACCTATAACTTCAATCACCTCTCTGTTCGTAAAATGCTGTTTCATCTTATACAAAAAGTTTAAAGTTAGTCACTTATTGCAAGAGTTAACAAAGAAAATATCACGTTTTGGCGTGAACAGAACACCGTGCATGGGTTGCAATTTACATAAATAGAAGACGAGTTAACTTGCCCTCATTTTAATAGCAATTCACTTGTCAATTTGTCTTCTGATAAAAGTGGACTTTTATTTTAGTAGAACTGTCAGATTATTTTCCAGTCTTGTTATTATAATCTTATAAACGTTCCAACTTATTTGCGGAATTAATTCTTGGAAATAAACAACCTAAGTGGAGCGTGCCAAGTCACACGTGTATTAGCAAACGTGACTTTTGACAACATCAATTACAACGAACTATTGATAATGTAGATATTTGAAGCCGTTAAAACGAAGATATAAATCCAAGAAAATACACAAATGAGGGATATGCCAATATTATAAATGATAATGGAAAGTCAAACTCAAGAACGAGATATACATATATGAGAAAGCCCTCCGTGTAAATTATATCCCAGCTGAACTAGTCTCCGTAAATCCGCAAGTCAGGAAAATCAATACAAATGACTGTAGGTACCTACTTCGAGCACCTAGTACTGCGTAATAACATGATAAAGAAGACAGCCAATAACAAAGTCTTGACAACAAAATAAATCATAAACAAACAAGAACAAAGTTATATAATCTAATTAGGCTTAGGACAATGAGAACAGCTGATATGGCGATGGATATAGCTCCGGGGATCCTTTCAAGGTCTTGGAAGTTTTGCCGAGAGGGTGGTTTAGCCCCCTCCAGCCCACCTCCCTGAGAAGATGGGGTGCCACGCAAAAACCCCATTTCACCCCGCGAGGGTGGGTGGGTGCCAAGTTGGATAGGGAAGGGAATGATGCTCGATGGACTGTGACGATATGTGAATTGACATATCGCGTGTTAGACGAGTAACTATACGTAAGTTTGTAAGTCTAAAGTGACATTGATATCAGGATAGATGAGCACTGCCAACGAAAATCGAACGAAAGGCAAAATTCCACAAAAAAGACATAGAGACACAAAATAAGAATCACATAATATAGCTGTTGATAACAGGACGAAATCAAATAAAAACTTCAAATGAAATAAAATTGGCAACGTTCCTTTTCAAATTAACAAATTCACTAGAACCAGTTTTATATTACATCCCTAGTGCCAACACGCCCTAGAAGCCCTGTGCCCGAGGCAGTTCTAAGCTCGGTGTTATTATAAGTCTGTAGGTATTATGGAACTGTATACTGAAGGTAGGGTTGCCAGATCTTTCAGAAAATACCGAACAACGATAGGATAGGGTGGGATCGTAGCCTATTTGTCCGCTTCTTACTCGTTCCTAACATTTGCGAGCAGGGACGATTTTCAGTACATTAGCAACTGTATTATACATGGCAAGTAACACACACTCGTAGGTGGAGGGAGACACACATCATCACCGTAGCTAAAAAAAAACTTACATTAAGCACAGCAGACTTGAAATTTTCTATATTATTTAAGTAAGCGTTGTCTCCATAGTAAAAGTTGGTCGTATAGACGATAATATCTCTAGATTTTTTCAGCTTGTCGGAAATTAAAAATTCAGCCAAGTAAGGAAATCAATTGGATGTTTAAAAAATTTCTCCTTTCATCTAGGAAATGTACACCTGTTAAAATACATAATAATATTCTATCCCAATGGCAATTAAAACCAATCGTAAAAAAACTTTCTTGCATGAAACTTGCGCTACGCATGCGAAGCTTCTTTCACCTGATACATTTTTTTGTACACCTTATTTTTTTAGTGACCAAAGTCTTCCATTGTTGTTATTGGGATATATATATATTTGTACCGAAACTCACTCTGCTTTCTCGAGACGAGGTAGGAAAGTTTGATTTTACTATATTAAAACGGTGTTTTTCGAAAATAAAAGGACTTTCAAGCCTGTAGTTGAAGATTCGAGGTACCTTATCTGTAGAGTCCGTAAAATACATATTAGAGTATGAGAAAGAGTCAGAAATATAAATTGTATAGCGCTGTCCTACTGTCACAGGGATCAGGTAATATTTTACGGACTGTAGTGTAGGTGCCCCAAAACATTAAACAAAATTTTATATATTTGTCGGGAAATGTGCCGAAGAACCGCGAATAATCCAACATTTTGTAACATCATCCTTAACCGGACAGGATATTAAAATACCGGACATCTGGCATCCCCGACTGTAGGAATGGAGGTACCTATGTGTTACAGGTGCCGATATCCCACTTATTATTTTTGACATGTAACATTATTTGTTATCAATAAATAAATCTAAATCTATGCTTTTGGAAAAGTTCCTGGTTTTGTAAAGGACTGTGTAAATTTGTGCTTTACCTATAGATTTTACAGTGAAATAGAGAAAAGAAACTAACCGTGCATTCAGTTGATGGAGAACGTAAAGGCTTCTAATAATGTAGGTAAATAAAAAAGGGGCATGAATAAAATATGGTATACATAACAAAATGAGTCCTATAAAGTAGTCAGAACCACTCGACCAAAACGTTACCAACATCATTCCGTATCTTTTGATAGTAGATAAGAGCCATACAAGCAAGATAAGTGGTTGTGATAGCAATGTTGCCGCTCTATGCACTTTAGAGCGACGTTGCCGCTTCGCGGTCCGCCATTTGCAATTCAGATTCGATTCAGACGGGCTGTTGTTACGCCACACGCTCGCTCAAAATAAAAACAAAGATACAAATTATGGTTGCGACTAATTTCTGTGGTAGATAATGCTATTGGTGACGCGTCAATGCACTCGGCACGAACTTTAAACGGTGACATTGAGTCTCACCTGTTTCCTTAACCTCAATTCCTTTAAATAAGATACCTATCAGTTCACAACAAAAGGGAATTAGGCAACGATGGTTTAAAGAGAGCAGTTTCATTGATAGTCTGTCCTAATTCTTAGTCTTCTTTCCTAGAAAAATTTAGTGGTTATTGTTCTTATACAATCAACAATCAGATATCAAAAGCAACTAATATTTGACTAATATCTAAGTAGGCTTAGAACTTAGATTAGCTAAGCACTAACAAAAATGGACGGTTGATTTAATTTATTATATTATAAATAAATAAACTTGGTTGGTAGGTATACAGGCTTGCAAATATGATGTAGGTAGTTAAGTTTATTGCTACCTACCTATCATACTGTTAGGTAAAGCGGCAGCTGTTGTTATTGCAGAAAATAATGAAAATACCCAACATCTTCCTTTATTATAGGGCTCTACGAAAGTACCTACAATGGTAGAGCAAGTTTTCTGAGTTTTATGTCCGTATAAAAGTCGATAGTTACGGCCAAAACCGCACCTGCCAGTTTTACCTAACAGAAAGATAAATTGAAGAAAAATAAATTTTACATTGCTTGGGCAAACTATGCAGGAAGCTCTGAAGGCCACACTTTCCCACATGTAGGGCCAAGTAATTTAGTCTCTATTGTTATTTATCAACGTATATTTTGATTTTGTGCGGTCATACTCAACTGCTTGGGTTTTGTAGTTTGTCAAGCGAAGTTAGCGCGTGAAACAAAATGGCGGACGTCCTAAGAAAATTGGGACTTCATTCAAAACTGCAACCTAGACTGGGCCGTAAAATCTTGCAAACAATTTACAGTAAAACCAATGAGTGAAGTGCTACTAATAAGCTATTTGACTAACTACTAAACCAAAACTACATACAACGAGCGTCTAGCTAGATACGCCGGCGGGTTTTGACGTGTATCTAACAAAACAAGTACAAGTAACAAGTGGCTATAAGCGCTAACCGGGTTTGGCTGACACGACAGGCTTCATACATGGCTTATTGTGAAAGAGTACACCGCAGTCTGCAAAAACGTCCATCCGTCCATCGCATCGTTGGGATGAGGTAGATGTAACTTGAACCTGCCAGACCACCCTTCTAGGTGTCATTCCATCGAAGATGGGTTTTCATTCCAAAGAGACTTGAGAATCTCAAAATGAAAATGAATATTCCAGGCTTATCAATAACGTTCACAGTACACTGTTATACCTACTTAAATAAAAACGTTAAAAAGACATAGCAAGATATTACAAGTATAAAATATATTAGCACTTTTTTGCATTTATTTCCATGGTAAACTTTAAACTTTCGCGATTTATTGGGGTCTTAATCGCGATAAGATAACTAACAACATGCCAAGCTAATATTTTTTAAGGTATGTTGTTAGTTATCGCGATTAAGACCCCAATACAAAGTTAATAATTTATTTCCATGGTTAACCTTCTGGTCCAAGTGTGGAAAGGATCACAAACTAATAAGATTTGAAATAACTATGCTAGAGAGCTAGCAAAACAGCGGCGATCTTACGTCAAAAATAAATATCGGCGGGCCAACGTCCGTCTCTGCCAAATGCCACATGGTTTATTTATACTAGCTTCTACTATGCATACAGAAATACAGGGTGGGCCAGAAAGGCGTACGATTTTGAAAAAATAATAATAAAAAAACTAAATACAATTCACATACAAATTTTTATTTCAATTAAAATAGACATCTGGGAAATTCATTTCTTAAAAATAACATCATCCAGGTGTGCACCATCGCGCTGCAAACATTCCTCGAATCTGAACCTCACATTGGTAATAACTCGCTGGCACATTGCGCGGGGAATAGCGGCCATTTCTTCTCGGATATTAGTCTTCAACTGGTTAATTGTGGCTGGGTTATTGGAGTAGACTCTACTTTTCAGGTATCCCCACATAAAAAAGTCCGGTGGCGTTAGATCCGGACTTCTAGGCGGCCATGCAATGTCACCTCGGCGCGATATCAGTTTCCCAGCAAACATCTCGTTTACGACCGCCAAAGAGGCATTAGATGTATGGCATGTCGCGCCATCTTGTTGAAACCATGTCGCACGATTATAAGCTTCAAATTGTTGCAGTTGCGGAAAGAAAAAATCCCTTAACATGGCTATGTATCGGTCAGAATTTACAGTGACAGATTGCCCTTGTTGATTTTCAAAGAAATAGGGTCCGATAATTCCGTGCGCTGATATGGCCGCCCAAACAGTTACTTTCGGCGAATGCAGAGGCTTTTGATGTTTTGCACGTGGGTTCTCTGCAGCCCAGTAACGGCAATTCTGTTTATTGACATGCCCATTTAAGTGAAAATGGGCTTCGTCGGAGAACAGAATATTGTTGAAACTTCGAAAGCGTTCCAACATTGTTTGAACAAAAGCTCGTCGTGAAATTGGGTCATTTGGCTTTAATTCCTGCACAAGTTGAATTTTATACGGGTGCAAGTTCAGATCTTTCAACAAAATGCGACGCAAAGATGTTCTGGATACCACAAGTTCGGCTGATCGCTTGCGTGTCGATAGACCAGGATCACGTTGAACTGAAGCTCTAACTTGTTCAATTGTGTCATCCGTTCTTGTTGACCTTGGGCGTCCCGCAGGTTTCTGTTTGAGAACTGAACCAGTAGCTTCAAACTTTCTGACCCACGATCGAATCACACTTTCCTTCGGACACTGATTTAGGTCATGTAATCCAAACTCACGACGAAATAAACGCCGAACAATAGCGCACGAATCGCCATTTTTGTAATAATGTTTAACGCAGAATGCACGTTGCGCTCCGGTGAAGTGATCCATCGCGACTAAATTTCCGAGAACCGAGCTTCTCAACCCCACCACCCGCGCAGCCCCCTCTCTTAAGGTTCAAACACAAGAGTGTTTTTAAAATCGTACGCCTTTCTGGCCCACCCTGTAGATTACGCATTTTGCTATGGGCTATGGTGTGGATGTTTATGAATTGCGACGACGGAAAAGCAATACAATCTGTTTTAAAGTCTTTTTCTTAAGGAGTACAAAACGATGTTTGCAGTGAGTTTTTAATTACCTTGTATTGAGTGTAATGAAAAAAAAACTTTTAAAATTCAATATTAAGAAGAGCATTCCGCTTTTTACAGCTAGACGCTTCGAAATTTAAACTAAGTTAAGGTATGTAAGTACATATCATGCTCAAGTAAAATTACTTAATCGTAGTGCTAGCACAACAAAAGTGCTTGTAAAAGACGAGAGACGCCTCATGCAAAGCCAAAATACGCATAACTATGCAGTTTTACTAAATAAATATCTTCCCTAGCACATACAAAAAGTATATTCCACTCTGCTCCGTTTTGAGCAAGAGAGATGCAAAATTATTAATCATTATTACAGGGGCTTTCAGTTTACTACTGAAGTTGTTGGTATGAAAATAATACTTAACGTTGATTTAAATTGACGTCATTTACAGCAAGTACCTATATGTCGACAGTAAACAAATCATCCAAGTATACAAAGTACCTACCTTGTGAAAGAATGAAAGTTGTTACGTGGTATTTTGGTACCACAAAATTTTGGTATCCTATACTAATTGACTCGGGGTAGTTTTTAAGTAATCATAGGAGCACAATCAATCGATTTTCCTATTTAGCAAAAAGGGTAATTGAACCTTGGTCCTGACCACTTACCGAGTCTTAAGTATGAATTTGGCTATATCAATCCGTCACCCTATATTCGTAAAAGAGTTTCTGAACAAAGCAGTTTGTATAGTGAAGCTGAATGCAGTTTTTGTGTCCAAAATGGAACACGCCTTTAATATGAACCATTTTATACATTTCGTGCCATAAATCGCAACTCCCGCTAGTTTATTAAGATTTTATGCTAGCTCTCGCATACTTGTTTCGTGTAAGGGAATATAAACGTCGAATCATAATAAAATATGTAATGCCGTAATATGGTAGAAAAAAAATTGCTACTTTCTTGTGAAATATGTGTATTAGATTCCGTCGAAAAGCTGCTCATTGTTGTAAATATCTTTTTTCATTTTCTTATAGGAGACTACTCTGTCGAGATGGACATGGAGATGGAGACGGAACCGCGAGAGGGTAATGCCGAAGTTTATGATAGAATGATGGCAAGCAAAACAATGAGGCTTTTCTTTGCCAACTTTAACGTAGAACATTACAATAAGCATTACATAAATGACGTACGACGAATTTCAGATTTTACCAAAATCAAAGCAGGTAGTCCCTCAAAAGTCAAAAAGGAAGAAAAAAACGTGAAGAAAGAATGGGCAAATTTGTGCAGTTTTTGAATTTCAGATCATTAAGTAGGCGATCGGCTTAAATTGCAGGGCTGGCAGGTCACGATTCGCACACTGACTCGCAATTACCAGAATAATATAATGTGGAAAAAATAAATTACGCCGGAGCTGTGAAAAACGGGGTCGAAGACAGATCGCGATCGTGACAAACGATAGCTTATTTATGTTGCAGAAAAAAAATAAAGGTCACAGATGATGATAATGATACGCGGAATCCATAAGCAGTACATTGGCATCAAACTATTGTAAAATCATCTTATAGGTTTGATATTGAGCACGCTAATTGAATGAATGGTATTTTATGGCAAACGAACTGGCAACGTCGCATGGCGCCCGCCCGCACTGCACGGAACGGCAACATGACGCCAACGTATCCATAAATACGGCAACATAGCATACAGCGTAGCGCACGTAGCGGCAACATGGCGCACTGAATCAGCACTTCACATTCAACATTGTTATTTGTTCGTTCCATATTATTATTACTTGAGGTTTTTTGTATTGTCTGTTTGTAGTCTATTTTCATTGTACATTTTGTTGCCATTTTTATCATTTAGACGATGATAATAATAATAATAAATAATAAATGCTGCAAAATACAAACAAAACACTGCTTTCCACCGTGAGTGATCTAACTAATAGACTGAAGTCAGTTGAACTGCCTTTACAAAACACCAAAACAGGTGAAGTAACAGAACTACCACCACAGTCACCGACAATTGCGGCATTGAAATCATCAACAGTGGAAGAATCTATAACGTTTGCGAGTGCACTACGAAAAAACCTCAACGATAACTTACCCGTTGAGAGTGGTGTTGATTCATCATCATCATCGTTATCAGCTGCAATAAATTGTACAGAAACAAAAGCTACGAATTCATCAACCAGTGAAGAAGTTGTACAAGCGGTTCAAGGAGCCAAAACCAACAGCAAAGTTACATCAGACTCTATTGTAAACAACAGCAACTCTTATGAAGAAAGACACATACGCAATAAAAGCAGTAAATTTCAATCCAAGGAGGTAAGAAAAGGAGAAAGCATTCTCCTGGATATACAAGCTACGGAACAAAAGAAACATTTGCATGTATGGCAACTTCATAAGGAAACTTCCATTGAGAAATTAACAATCCATGTGAAAAATGTGTGTGGACCGAATGTTGCAGTTAAAATTGATAAAATAAGGCATAAAATTGAACGGGATTACGCGTCTTTTATTATAGGAATACCAAAAAGCGTTTATGACAAATTATGTCAACCGGAAGTATGGCCACTAAATGCAGAATTTTGTGAGTGGATTTGGTTTCGGAGACCGACCAATAAACCAAATGAGACAAAATTATAGAACTGTGGAAATTGTCTATCAGAACGTAAGGGGACTTCGCACGAAATTAGATTGTTTTAAAGCAAGTATTGAATCGTCTAACGCTGATTTGTATGCGATCACAGAAACGGGATGTTACGAAAGTATTCATGATAAAGAATTAGTTCCACCGAGATATCAAATATTGCGTTGCGATCGAACTGACGGACGTAAGCAGGGGGGCGTGTGCCTGGTGGCTACACCCCAATACGAATTGCGACGAGTACTTATACCGGACAACGTTAACATTGATTCGCGTGTGTTTGAACTAGTGTGTGCTACTGTTCATTACAATAATAGACTATTATTCTTGTGTTGCGTTTTTTATATTCCTCCAGACAGTGCCGAAAGTGAATATATGATTTTATTTAGTGTTATAGAAAAACTGAGTACTCAGTATAAGAATAGGATTCTAGTAGTAGGAGATTTAAATTTATTTTCATGCAATGATAATACTAAGAACTATTATGAATATTTATTAACATTTTGTAAGTTCACTCAGTGTAATGAAATTCCTAACTGCAACAATCGTCAGCTGGACTTAGTATTGAGTTCGTTGAGTATGTGCGGCTTGGGCTCAGTGTCTGTAGGACTGGAGGATGGGCTGGTGCCCGTAGACAAGTACCACCCGCCGCTTGCAATAAGCGTACCGCTTACACGCGGATCTTGTCAAACTCCGACCTCAGTAATTAATGACACGGCTCATTCCGACACTCCGCAGTGGAACTTCGCAAAGGCAGACTTCCCTTTAATGTATTCGGCACTAGGGTCTGTAGACTGGACAACTTTTTATACAATTAATGACCCAGAAAACGCTTTAGATTATTTTTACGATAAAATAAATAGTATCACCGATGATTGCGTTCCAAGAAAAAAGCGAAATATTATGGAGTCTAAGTATAGTTACCCAGAGTGGTACACCTCCGATATTATACGCGACATCAAAAAGAAGGCTGAACTTCACAAGCAGTATAAACTGAGTAAATTAAGGTATGATTACGACGTGTTTGCTCGATTAAGGGCTAGGGTTAAAAAAAACATAGCATTGGCACACGATCAGCATCGGGACCGAGTTCAGAGTCATCTTGCAAGGGATCCTAAGGCATTTTGGAGCTATATAAGAACAAAAAGAGGCAATGTGAACAATCCAAGGCTCTTAAAGAACGGAAACATTATTGCAGAAAGTGAGTGTGTGAACGAGTTTGCCGAGTTCTTTCAGTCAGTGTACAGCACGGAAAGGGCTGAACTAGATGTAAAGACTGCGGTGGCAGCGGGAGGAATGGGAGGGGCACGGGTACACGTGGCACAATTACAACTTGCTGAGGTACGTGCCGCTCTCTCAACCCTCAAGCCGAAACGCTCCGCAGGACCTGATGGTATTCCTGCTTATATATACAGAGACTGTCGCGCAGTACTAGAAGATCCACTGCTCCACCTGTATAACGTGTGCCTCAGGGCGGCGACTTTTCCTGAATGTTGGAAGTTAACTCGGGTTGTGCCTGTTCCAAAGGGGGGAGGGGGTACGAACGTGGCCGACTATCGACCGATAGCAGTTCTGTCTTCGCCTGCCAAGGTGTTTGAATCAGCCGTGCAGAAGAACATGTACTCGCAGGTGAGAGCACAGATATCGGACGCACAGCACGGATTCAGGCCGGGACGCAGCACTGCAAGCAATTTACTTAACTTCATGAACTATGTGGTGCCTTCGATCGATGCTGGCATACAAGTCGATGCCGCCTATTTCGACTTCAGGAAGGCATTCGACACGGTCGACAACGATATATTGCTGGAGAAGCTCGCGGCTGTTGGTTGCACCCCACATACGCTTGAATTTTTTGCCAACTACATGCGGGATAGGAAGCAGTACGTTGAATACGCCGGTCACAGGTCTAAGCCATACTTTACTCGATCAGGGGTTAGCCAGGGTAGCAATTTGGGCCCTCTAGAATTTATTATCATGATTAATGATCTTCCTGAGGTAGTCACAAGCGCCACGTGTCTTTTGTTTGCAGACGACCTCAAGTTGCTTCAAGCTGTTACCAACAAAGCAGACAGTGAGAAACTGCAACAAGACATTAATAAAGTTGTTGATTGGAGCAAAAAGAATAAATTGTTCTTTAACACATCGAAATGCTCGGTGATCACATTTAGTCGAGCGCGCACTCCTATTCTCCACTCGTACCAAGTAGGCGAATCCCCGGTGAAACGAGTACAGCAAGCACGGGACCTAGGAGTGCAGCTCAACGTTGAGCTAACATTTCGTGATCACATTACTAACATCTGTAAAAAAGCTTATAGAAACTTGGGATTTGTTCTTCGCCAAGCTCATAGTTTTACGAACATTAAGGCACTCTGTGCCTTGTACGGCGCCCTTGTAAGAAGTCAGCTGGAGAATAACGCGATCATATGGGCTCCACATGAAGCCAAATACAGCCTCATGTTGGAGCGGATTCAAAATAAATTTACTAGGTACTTGTACCTTAAGCAGTACGGGGTCTATCCGTTCTACCCTTTGATGTATCCAACCTTATTTGTTTTGGGTATGGTTGGATACATCAAACTAGAGGTGAGAAGAGACCTCGTGTTGGCAAAGTATATCTTTGAGTTGTTGCGAGGCAAGCAGTTTAACCCTGGCGTACTACAATACGTGGGACTGTGCGTGCCTGATAAGTACGTAGAGAAACGTCGCCGGCCACCTCTGTTAGTGGTGCCACTTGGAAGGACCAACCTGCTGAGTTGTTCACCGTTTTCAAGAGCTTTGCGATCGCTTAACAAGGTGGCACAAGTGATTGATCTGTTTTCTTGCTCACTGAGTGAATTTACAAAGGTGACACTGTGTTACCTTTCATATCGTACATGAACATATACATGTTGCTTGTAAATTGTGTTATGTAGGGTAAAATATGTAGTTTTATTTTTATTATTTTATTTTGAAATTGTTTTGTTATATTGTAATTATTATGTGTTATTTGGTACAAGGGTGTTAATTTAAAATTATTGTATATATTATTACTGATTTATGCTACTCTATCGTCTTAGGTCCAGACCTGTAAAGATAGCTGTAAGAAAGTTAAATAAATAAATAAATAAAATAATAAAATAAATAAAATAATGTAACAGGTACCAAGTAGATTTCAATCAGAACCACCAGATACCAAGCTTACCTGCGTCTAATCGATAAGAAAGGTGAAGTCCATCCAAGCCATATTTGTATGAGCAAGATCGAAAATTGCCAGTTATCTCCTTCACTGAAAGTTCTTAATCTAACTAAGGTTAGATGCAAATGTAACTATTGCATCTGTTTCTTACCGTTATGAAAACCACCTTAAGAAATGAAACCTAATTGTCTAGTTTAGCTGGAGAGTAGGAAAGTGATAAGTGCAAAATTGTTTAGTTTGTTTTATTGTTAAGTGTTTGGCACCTAATGCTCGATTAGCGGGAAGCATCCGGCATAATCTGGTGACAGTGAATTCTGTCGTTGACATCATTTTGACATAAATAATGTCTAAGAAAATGGGATGTAATTTGGAGAATCATTATCATGATCACTATAAATATTAGACCTGAGACTCTTGACACAAAAGTGTCAAGTATTGAGTTAGTATTGAGCACAGTGGTATTGGCACGTTTTGTTTTAGGCATGGACGTTTAGTATGTCTATGGTACCTAACAATCAAAAAATCATAATAGTATTATGAAACTCTAGAACCGGAATAACTTTTTTAACTCTACTTATTTAAATGGAGTAACTTAAATTCAAATATTGTGATTTTTTTCAGAATTTCTCTGATCTGACTGAGGACATATTGATCACCTGTACCTCTAACATAAAGGACCATATATTGAGCTCGATGGCGCTCGATACAGTGCTCTGTCTCACTCTGTTGATCTCCCTAAAGAGGGACAGACAGTGGTGTAAAGCTTTGTGTGGTCTACCATGCTAGGTACCCAGAAGCCCAGAAGTTATCGGAAATGTAGTTGAATGTTTTAGTATACAGGATGTAATTGTTAGAGAGAATTTGTTATGCACTTAATCTTATCTCTATACTTATTATAATAAAGTCGAAACTGTACATGTAATATTTTTTGAAATAATTGCTGTATACTTTACTAACGCTGTAGAGGCCAAAACAAAACTTTTTGAAATTTTTGTCTGTATGTATGAAAGAGCATCACGTCAAAACTACTAACGGATTTTAATGAAACTTTCACTGTTTTATAGCATAGTGTCCCAGAAGTGATATAAAAACAAAACAAAAAAAAAAAACAAAATGCTTTATTTCTTTAACGTGCTTAAACAATTAATACATTAAGTTCGAGTTCTCCAATTGGGTATGATATAGGCTTTAAATTATCACAATATCTCATCGAGAACAAAAGTTATCGCTTGGACTACAGTTTTATTGAAACTCTTACTGGGCAAGCGTCAAGTAAAATGGTTATTATACAATTATTGTCTTCATGATGCTTGGTCTCTTTGAAGAGAAGGCACGAACGGTCTATGGTTCTTAAAGTGGAAAAGAAAAATTACAATAAGAAAACGTAAAAGTTTGTTCATAATCTGATGGAGGTCTTCTAAGATAAGCAGTGGAACTCTTCAATGAAATAACATCATACAACTTGGTATTGAGGCAATCGCTCTGTACGAGATGTTACTTAACATTTGTTATACCTACCTGATCTTCGATGCTGGCCTCAGCACCATAGGACTCCTCAATTAATGACAGCACATAACTCGAGATTTTGGCAATCACTGTGTTAGGGTGTTGATTGAATGACATGAAATGAAAATTTTCATTGTGCCTACCTGACCTGCAACCTTGAAACTCCTCAATGGATGACAGTTCACTACTCACTATCGAGACAATCTCTTTTTGTCATGGTCATAATACCCTCTTGATCTTTGTTTCATATGAACAGCGAAGAAACTCAAAAACCAATATAAGAGCTACCTCCTGGAGAACCTAATAATGTTTCAAAAAGAAAACAGACGGCAAAGGTGTTGTTTCGGTATCATCCGTCAGTCAATATACAGGTACAATCGCTGAGTGTTAAAAAGTAAGCACCAAAATTTGTTTCAGAACGGGTAATGTATGAAATTCCTAAATATGGATCGGTTTGTTCAAAATTAGCACTTTTCTTTAGTTTGCCGTATATCGTCACTTTCCAGAATTTGATCCTTATTGGCGATACTATCTGATGGTGCAATAATATACTGCATCTTCTATTATCAATGCAATTGGTCAGATGAGTGCTAAGAAAATTATTTTCCCTAAAATCGAATGATGCAGATCTGGTTTTCATCGACATCTTCAAAGATCTGCACTTTTCGCTATTCCCCATAGTTGCGGATCTCGCCATCCACTCCCGCATCAAAATCTAAACCTGTACCTTTAATAATTTTAAGCTGTTTTAGGGGATTCCCGCTGTTAAATTTAAATTCGGTTTTTGTTAAAAGTTTTTTTTTGTTATTTATGTCTGGTAAAGATCTGGTAAAGTCTGGCCACATAACCCGAAGCATAAAATAAGTCATTCAGTAAATAAAAAAACAAACCCTTTAGGTCTATGTTCGTTTAAATATTGTCGTTAATAAAGGCATGTCTATGATAAAGGGCAAAAATTTTATGAGTGTTTAAAACGAGTTATGAAGTTTTCAACTAACCACATATTATCCTTAAACATAACTGTTTATCCAAATTTCAAAGCGAGCTTTGACGAAAACCATTACCATATCTGGATTGTTCTGAAATGATAAATATTTACAAACACAGAGGGTAAAATAAAATAAGTGATTTTGGAGCTGTTTTGGTAAGTAAGAAACTAAAACTAACTTGCCTTTTGAAGACATCTATAGATCTCATGAAGACAAGGAACTCCAACTTCACTTCTAGAATTGATATGTATACGTTTACTTAACTTATTTGTACTTTCTTTTGGTAGCTGAACAAGGCAGACTTAAGTTTAAAGTAATTTCAGAGTCCAGTTATTTGTGAAAGCTAAAAGAAAAACAACATGACGGCTTTTGCTGCTGCTGACTGTTCATACCTTACACGTAGGTTTTACTTTCTTGAGACATAAAACATTTCATTTCATCGAAGAACCAGTGACAAACCAACAAAACTCCATGGAATACAAAGTAAGATTTAACAAACCGATGAATTGCACACATACAAGACATCAGTTAATTTAAAGATGTTGTCATTCTCATTGTTCTGAGCGGAAACAACAATATTTATCGTAATATTATCTTATCGAAGCTATTAGCTGATAAACATTCTTTGTGTAGTATGATTGCATGCCAGTCGCAAACATGTTATTTTGATTTACAAAACAACTAGGTACTGTCGCGGAAAGTTTTCAACATCCTCGGGTCTCTCTTTTCACATCGCAAATGTAATTAATGTTCACAACAGGACCTAGCAATAATTTTATGAAATATAATGAAAACGTTTCTGCTTTTTAAGTTCAGATTACATTCACAAGTTTCTTGAAATTAACCAAGAATCCATTAAGATTATGTTTATTCCTTAGGCTATAAACTCTTAATTTGAAGCACTCGAAATAGCTTCCGATGTTTTACAACACTACAAAGGACATAAAAGTCAGCCAGCCATTACGGACCCAGCTGTTTTCCCCTTTGCAGACAGGGAAGGTAAGGTGAAGTTAATGGGATTGCTGAGACCCCTGTTGATCCCTAATGAACAACAGCAGTAAATACCAGGTTACGTTGTAATGGCCTTCACGAGGAAAGTAGCTCACAGAGACCGTTTGTCTGTCCATCCGTCTGTGGAGACAAAGGTGAGCCATCACCCATGCCATTATTGCGAGCATCCACCGTGATACAATGCATGGTATTACACAAATGACTGACTTGTCAACTTTGTCAAGGTATTTCCCAATTGACGATTCGGTTGGGCGTTATAATGAGAACGCGGTGGATATGAATTGACATGGAAGGCGAAAGGAATACATGTTCCATACTATAAAAAAATTACCACAACGAAATTGCGACAATGATTTATTTATAGGTTCTATTTGAGAAACTAGTATTGCAATTCCGAAGGTAGATATTAAGTATGATGGTTTTTTCTATGAAAGTACGTACGGATTTGTCAGTCGACCTTAGATTGTAATAGTGGGTAAGCAACTATTTTCCGAAGAAGATACTCTAAAAACTAAAGAAATACAGGTAATATTCTTTAGTCTTTGTAAGTAACGTCGTTCATTCCGTCCTGTAGGTAATCGATCATACTATGAAGAGCGTTATGTTAACCACGCAGTTGTGTATTTATTTATGTATATAGATTATCTCCGTGTGAATATAATATAATACGATATAATGCGATAATTTTTTCTCATTAATAAGAAATTCCTATTACGTTTCAAACTCCAAACGAGTCTTCTTGGTATTAATAAGACGCCTAATTAGATAAATTACAATCTAAGATAACGAGGTCAACACCTACGCATGGTCTTCCACTAATAGAACACTTCTAGAAATATAAAAAATGAGTTATGATTAGAACATTGAAATAGCGTGCAATAAAACAAGAGGCAGCAAGGATGCGTCATTCCATTGTATTGGTACAGACAGGTCCTTCATGCGACTGGCAGCGCATGAAGATGCAGATCTCACAATGCACCGGATGCACATTGTGCTGCCGACAGGACAAAAACTGCATTCACACCTAGCTGAGCCACCGTTTATAGGTATTATATGCAAAATGCATATTTATCTCATCTTTTTCTCTAGGACTATGCCATCTTTTGAATTGATTATTAATTATTTTTCTGTTAGATTAAACGGTGCAGTTACGTGGCCTTTTCAATCGAGATCTTCTGTTTGTCAAATCATTTATATTTTAGGATCAAGATTGATACATACATCGTCTTGCTTGACGGATTATATCGTACCCCAGAATTATCCCCTCAAGATTTGCTTTACACGGGCGGGTTTAATCGAAATGGAGGTTGGTAGGCAACGGAGCATATTGCAAATAAATATTTGAGGAATGAGATTGAATTTGGATCTCGTAGCAAGTGGATCGATATATCTAAATCCACGCGCTTCCATCTTATAGGTATTGATGTCATTGAACAGGTTTTTGTTTTCTTTATTTGTCTCACGTCAGATGCGTGTATTTGCCTGTAGTCTCGGTCGCCACGCCAGCGCCAGTGGTGGTTTAAATCTACCTGCCCAAGTTGTTGCTGCAGTGTGCTCGGGACTGGTTGGTTACTGGCAGTCTTTTCTTTTCTTTAGGTCTAGGTTTAAACCAAATAAAGCTGGAGCTTGAATTACTTTTAATTAATTGAGGCTGGATACTCTCTGTATCCCTCTCTAAAGTAAAGTAAGCTGCAAAGGCTAAAAGAAAAACTTTTCATTCGTTCCAAACAAAACCCCTAGTAACCTAATTTTCAACACATAGTGTAGTTTGTTGCAAACTTGCAACCTAGTTGGCTCTTATTCAAAGCTGTATTGAGGAAAATGTAAACTACAGTGCAGGAATACCAAAGCTACTGGCACTTGAGACCACGCATCCGTTTTTTCGTGCGATTAAGTTCAGGAAGGCCAAGAGTCCAAGACGTGGAAACTAAAGCTCGCAATTAAGCCATAAACAATCCCAGTCAATTTAGCAAAGTGAAAAAATGGCGACTGTTGCTGCCGCGCGGTTAGAAGTGGGTCGACGCGGCAACGTCGCTCTAGCGGTACAGGGCAAGTGCGGCAACGTCGCGTGAGCTCAATGCGACGTTGTCAGCTCGCGCCTACATCGATACAACGCAGCAGACAAGACAGGTAGGTAGAAACATAGCAGTGTGTCAGCCAAGTTCGGAGAAAAAATGCGACCGAGAAGCACTGAACAGTGTGTTAGGTAGGCAGCTTAGTTAGAGATTAATTTGGACGCTGCGAACAAAAGCAACATTTTTTTTTAAACCTACAACAATGCTTCAAATTTTTGATAGGAATAGGAACCACCGGCCATCACAAAAATGGGTCAGAAACATAGTAGAAGTGGAAAGTTTAAAAGTCGTTTATAATTTGTATTCCCTGTTTTCGATCATGTTAAATTGTTTTTTGTATGAATAATGAATAATAAAATTAAAATAAATACTAAGATAAGTACAGATTATAAGTGGTTTGGTTTAGATTTAGACATTGAGATTACAAACCAGGGACCTCGGGTCTAGTATAAAATTTACCAAAAAAGTGTCCTTAGTGAAGTGTCAAAATATTAAGAAACAAAACATTTTAATTTGAATCGTATCTCATTGCTGCACGGCTTAATTTTGATTCACCTGTGATTGACACCCTTTTTTAATTTTCAATGGTTTTGACTCTCTTCTGGTTCGGACACTTTTGAGCACAGACCCGATGTCCATTTGGTAGTATGTCAATGGAGTTAGAAGCAGAGATTTTGGATAATAAATTCTGTGGGATAATCCTTAGTTTTTCCGATTTAAAATTCGAGATCGTCGCAGCACTACCCAGAACAAAAGGATAAACCCAGAGAGATGCAGCACTACCCAGCACAAAAGGATAAACCCAGAGAGATGCAGCACTACCCAGCACAAAAGGATAAACCCAGAGAGATGCAGCACTACCCAGCACAAAAGGATAAACCCAGAGAGATGCAGCACTACCCAGCACAAAAGGATAAACCCAGAGAGATGCAGCACTACCCAGCACAAAAGGATAAACCCAGAGAGATGCAGCACTACCCAGCACAAAAGGATAAACCAAGAGAGATGCAGCACTACCCAGCACAAAAGGATAAACCCAGAGAGATGCAGCACTACCCAGCACAAAAGGATAAACCCAGAGAGATGCAGCACTACCCAGCACAAAAGGATAAACCCAGAGAGATGCAGCACTACCCAGCACAAAAGGATAAACCCAGAGAGATGCAGCACTACCCAGCACAAAAGGATAAACCAAGAGAGATGAAGCACTACCCAGCACAAAAGGATAAACCAAGAGAGATGCAGCACTACCCAGCACAAAAGGATAAACCCAGAGAGATGCAGCACTACCCAGCACAAAAGGATAAACCCAGAGAGATGCAGCACTACCCAGCACAAAAGGATAAACCAAGAGAGATGAAGCACTACCCAGCACAAAAGGATAAACCAAGAGAGATGCAGCACTACCCAGCACAAAAGGATAAACCAAGAGAGAACTGAAATTTCTACCATAGGATTTACAAATCCTGCGCACATGGTACCTAACTAGGAATGTTATTGATCACGGCCTAACCGGATTTCATATCTATTTCGGCGTTTGTTTGAACCAGTTGTCGTAACTTCTCTATCTAGATACGACTTCAGACGTACCTATTTAAATTGGCTTTTGTCGTACCTACGTACTTTCAACACCTATCCAAATAACTTGTCTAATTTCATAATGCACGATCGCGTTACTTTTACGTATATTGTCGGTCGATAGCTGAACGTGTTAATTTTACCTTGTCTATTGTTCCGGTAGCTCTTGTTGTGGTTGCCGTAGCAACGAACTCACTCAAGTCTTTCGCGACATACATTAATAAGCCTCCGCTGTCTGTCTGTCACAGGGTCTACCTACGTCCTACAGCTTCCACAGTAATAGATTGGTAGCCAGTTGAAATTTTCACAGAATACGTGTTACTGAGTCGAAAAAAGCCTAAATTTACCTACATACATACACACGTATACATATTACTGTCTCACGATCACGAAGTCCGTAAAGGTTGTTTTAGCGCTCCCGTTACTAATGTAACAAATACCTAAATGCGTCTGCAAGGACTACGCTCAATAATTACCTATTTGACTATAGTGTACATTCAAAGTGTTTCAAGCATCGAAATTAGGGTCACTAATTCAAAATGAAAAATCCTGAAATAAGCATTTTAGTCACAATGTAAAATGATAAAATCCACGGTCGACGCAGAGCACATGTGGGCGCTTGGAGTAATTTAATTTAGCCGAAAGTTAGGTCTACATTACCATCTTTTTGTTTAGAACTTAGTTCACGGAGGTTCACAAAGATGAATATTAAAAAAGAAAATAAACGTCAAGTAAAATTCTATTTTACTTCAATAAAAAACAATTCTAAGTGATGCTACCAACTGACTAACAACGTTGGATACATACCTACAACATTTTAAAATAGTATACGCTCAATATCAACAAAATATTTCCAAAGCCGTCGCGATAGCGGTACTAGGGGCGAGCTAATAACGCGATAGTCGCAGTGCGACAAAGCGGCAACCCGCTCTGCGTCAGCGACTTGCGTCAGTCGCGTCGCGCTCTTCTACCGGACCGTGCGTTTGTTTCGTCGCAAAATCGTTGAGAAATATGGACGAATACATCACAACGCAACGGCCTGCGTTCGTGTCCGAGGATTTGATCGAACAAGTTCGTCAAAGACCAGGATTGTGGGACTCAGAGCATCCCACGGACCGCATCGACAAGTTGAAGTTGTGGAAGGAAATCGGAGCGGCCTTATTCCGCGATTGGGACACCATAAACAAGGCAACTGCATACGATAGAGGTTTGCGTTCATTTTCGATATACATGACCTCGAAAATCTTTTACGAACATAAGTTAGGCAGCTAATACGTATAAAGGATATGATATACGTTAAAAATCATGTTTTGTGTATAATTAAAAGGTTTTTTAAGATAAGTATATTGCGATAAATCGCGTGCCGCATGCGACTTATTCCAGTCGTGCATGTAGCCCGTGGGCAATGGCCGACCATCGCTGTTAGTTCATTATAATTAATGTTTCTTTCGACCAATTAGTCCACATTTAGATAAAACTTGTTTTGTAATACCTAATTTAAGCTGAATGCTCCGATTAACTAAATATGGACTTGGTTTTAGTTTTGTAACCTAATTCAGGGGAACTGGGCGTCTACTCCGAAACTCGAACCTAAATCGTGTTCGTAGACGTTAAACTTATTTTTTTTTCAAGTTTTTTATTAAATAAATATTTGGCTCTTTCAAGCCTTTTATTGTTTTTATTTGTAATAGATGTATATAGATATATATAAAAAACACAGAAAAAATAAATTCAAGATATATTTCGGGCCCTACTGGGCCCGGCGTCAGTTGAAAAATAATTATACATACAATGTCACTTACATATTTACAAAAAGAAAGAGGTTTATTTACAATACTAACCTACTTAATGTTACTAACATATTTACAGAAAGAAAGAGGTTTATTTACAATTGACTGAACTTGAAATATATCTTGAATTTATTTTTTCTGTGTTTTTTTTTTCAAGTATGAGTTGTAATCTCGGAATGCAGACTGTATTTGTATTGTTTTAGCAAAAACAGCCAATACTATGAATTTATCTAATCAATCACGAGTTTGATTTCTAGTTGTCCTGTTGAATAAACCAATACAAGGAATTTTCTTCACCGTTTCATATGAAGCTGATTCTGAAAGCTTTACTTTTAGTTGAGTCAGAACTTTTTCGCAGGGTGATTTAGCACTTATTGACTAGGTACTTCATACATAATTTTTTTGTTTAAAGCGTTACCGAGAAAAGAATTGTTACTTTTGGAAGGTCCTGTAACTACTTTCAAGAAGCTACTAGTTTGATAAATAAACACACATAATGTTAAAATATAGAATATAAATAAAACTTACCTAAATTAAAAAGGGTAAAACTAACCTAAAATCCTTGTTAAACCTACAAAATTAACTAAACTAAATGAAAAATCCTATCTAAATCGCTACCGTCATGTGGAAGGGTACCTAGAAGGCTGGCAGCGTTTCCTCTTTGAATGGCCAGGCTGATTCTCTGGCCAAGATACGCACCAGCCTTCGGGTCCCCACAAACATCGATCAGCCGTGTGGATAGTTCTTTAAAAAGGAGTTCAGCATTGGGACCCCACGGCCCGAGGGTCTCGACCCCGAAAGGCACAAATATGCAGTCCGAGCTAAGGGCTGCATACTTGCGCCTCTTATTTCCCTCGGCCGCTGCCGCAGCCGCACCAGCTCTAACGGCAGTAACACCGGTGTGGGACGGTGCTAGTGTGTCAACACATGTTGCATCCCACACCATGGCTCTGCCGCAGCCGCACCAGCTCTAACGGCAGTAACACCGGTGTGGGACGGTGCTAGTGTGTCAACACATATTGCATCCCACACCATGGCTCTGCCGCAGCCGCACCAGCTCTAACGGCAGTAACACCGGTGTGGGACGGTGCTAGTGTGTCAACACATGTTGCATCCCACACCATGGCTCTGCCGCAGCCCCACCAGCTCTAACGGCAGTAACACCGGTGTGGGACGGTGCTAGTGTGTCAACACATGTTGCATCCCACACCATGGCTCTGCCGCAGCCGCACCAGCTCTAACGGCAGTAACACCGGTGTGGGACGGTGCTAGTGTGTCAACACATGTTGCATCCCACACCATGGCTCTGCCGCAGCCGCACCAGCTCTAACGGCAGTAACACCGGTGTGGGACGGTGCTAGAGTGTCAACACATGTTGCATCCCACACCATGGCTCTGCCGCTGCCGCACCAGCTCTAACGGCAGTAACACCGGTGTGGGACGGTGCTAGAGTGTCAACACATGTTGCATCCCACACCATGGCTCTGCCGCAGCCGCACCAGCTCTAACGGCAGTAACACCGGTGTGGGACGGTGCTAGTGTGTCAACACATGTTGCATCCCACACCATGGCTCTGCCGCAGCCGCACCAGCTCTAACGGCAGTAACACCGGTGTGGGACGGTGCTAGTGTGTCAACACATGTTGCATCCCACACCATGGCTCTGCCGCAGCTGCACCAGCTCTAACGGCAGTAACACCGGTGTGGGACGGTGCTAGTGTGTCAACACATGTTGCATCCCACACCATGGCTCTGCCGCAGCCGCACCAGCTCTAACGGCAGTAACACCGGTGTGGGACGGTGCTAGTGTGTCAACACATGTTGCATCCCACACCATGGCTCTGCCGCAGCCGCACCAGCTCTAACGGCAGTAACACCGGTGTGGGACGGTGCTAGAGTGTCAACACATGTTGCATCCCACACCATGGCTCTGCCGCAGCCGCACCAGCTCTAACGGCAGTAACACCGGTGTGGGACGGTGCTAGAGTGTCAACACATGTTGCATCCCACACCATGGCTCTGCCGCAGCCGCACCAGCTCTAACGGCAGTAACACCGGTGTGGGACGGTGCTAGTGTGTGAACACATGTTGCATCCCACACCATGGCTCTGCCGCAGCCGCACCAGCTCTAACGGCAGTAACACCGGTGTGGGACGGTGCTAGTGTGTGAACACATGTTGCATCCCACACCATGGCTCTGCCGCAGCCGCACCAGCTCTAACGGCAGTAACACCGGTGTGGGACGGTGCTAGTGTGTGAACACATGTTGCATCCCACACCATGGCTCTGCCGCAGCCGCACCAGCTCTAACGGCAGTAACACCGGTGTGGGACGGTGCTAGAGTGTCAACACATGTTGCATCCCACACCATGGCTCTGCCGCAGCCGCACCAGCTCTAACGGCAGTAACACCGGTGTGGGACGGTGCTAGAGTGTCAACACATGTTGCATCCCACACCATGGCTCTGCCGCAGCCGCACCAGCTCTAACGGCAGTAACACCGGTGTGGGACGGTGCTAGTGTGTGAACACATGTTGCATCCCACACCATGGCTCTGCCGCAGCCGCACCAGCTCTAACGGCAGTAACACCGGTGTGGGACGGTGCTAGTGTGTGAACACATGTTGCATCCCACACCATGGCTCTGCCGCAGCCGCACCAGCTCTAACGGCAGTAACACCGGTGTGGGACGGTGCTAGAGTGTCAACACATGTTGCATCCCACACCATGGCTCTGCCGTTCTTCCATGGGATTAATGTCATCCCATCGGGCCTGATAAATTAGTATAACATTTTTGTAACCTTTTTCTAGATTTCTATTAAACAGAAATAAATAATTAAGTACTATAATGACTTCACACTTTCTCTCCTCGTTCGACGAATAGGATTCATGTACAGAACTTAAACATATTTAATAACACGGGTTTTAATAATAACTAGATTTTTTTTAAAGTAAATTTTATTGGCACTTTTAGTTTTTTATATTTTTTCTTAATACATTTTTGCTCTCCCGCCCTGAGTCCGTCCTTCTCGCACTTCGTGTTTTTCCGATTGGGCTGACAAACTTCACGTATCACCTAAACAGCACCAAAACCTAATAAGCCTATAGTCTAGAATATGCTACATTATCTTTTTTATATAATTTATATACAAACTTGCGATTGTCGGCACTTTGTGAAACTTGGAAAACATCATGATTAAATTCACTTGTACTTGTTTCACGGGTTTCCCAGTGAAACAGTGTATTTAATCATGAAGCTACATTATCCTTAATTGGGTCACTTCGGTACATACTTCAGGACTTCTATTAGAGTAAATAGAAAACTTCCTTCCTCCACAGTCCTGCAGCTGCAGAAGAAATGGCGATCCCTAAAGGACGCGTACAACAGAGAGCTGAGGATCCGCAGACGAGGGTGCAGGCAGAACAGACGGGTCTATGTGTACTACAAGCACCTGCAGTTCCTGGGTGGGTACGAGGGGCTGCCGGAACCCAAGACGTGAGTGTTGGACATGGTTAACGGTTATTGAGTTACAGATGTTCTATCTCACGAAGTCCGTTTGTCTATAGTTGTGGTAGTGCCGTGTACAGAGAAGTACATTTTGTGTGTGTGGCGCGTTCTGTAGTGCTCCCGGAGCTACGCACACTAGAAAAAAGTGCGTGTGCACGCACTATTCAACAACAGTTAAACTGACTTCGTGTAGAATATAATGTAGCGACATTTTAAATGAAATGGGTTTAGTTTGGTTACTGAGGCAATTTTTTTTTTTTATTCATATCTCTCTCTTTATCAAACTGATCTTGATGAGATTTTCTTTATCATCATTGTAGTGACCCTGATCAACGTATAGGCTACAAGGAATGTTGATAAAATAACCGCCAAGCTGAAAACTGTCGATGCATTTCGAACTTCAAAACACACTTCTACGCGATCGAAGCCGCGGGCAAAAGCTAGAAAGTAGAGTTCGAAATTTAAGGCACCTTAGTCGTCTGCATGTAGTAGTGAAATATATGGAGTTATAGATGAGTTATAGTATGTGTACATTTATGAGAAAATGATGGGTATGTCAGTTATGTTAATCATTCTCGCACTTGGCTAGTGACATCCGAGATATGCACAGAACTTAAACATCATTATCTTAAAAGGATTTAAAATATGTATAAGATTCTGACAGGCATGCATATACTCACACGTCTCTCAGACGGGCAGCGATGTAAAAGATGTCATGATGAATCTAAAAGGACTAGGAAAGGAACGGTCTTTTACAGTCTCGGTGCAAAATGCACAACGTATTACGCTTTTCCAGCAAAGTTATAATAAGGCTTGTAAATAATAATTTGTAAATTACAACAACTTGATTAAACACGCTTTAATGTCGGTATGGACATTCACGCGAACTACCTATATAATCTATAAAATGACGCAAGTCTGCTAAAAATCATTAATTAACAAGCATTAGTCGCGAAATATTATAAAACTCATTCATTTCATACTTTTTGCTCACAAATAATAAAACAATTTTAATAAGTTTTGCATTTTGCACCGAGACCGTAACGAACCACCTTAAGTCTCCGTGTAAAGAATTTTAACAGTGTTCTATAACGACCTTTGTGCTTTCTAGCGAGGAGTTCGACTTCGACGAAGCGAACACAGAAGACCACGATCACGATGCTGCAACAATGGACACAACACAAGGCGACCATGACGACGAAGTCAGCAATCATGAAGACCCGCTAATACAGAAAATCGCCAAGAAAAAGCGTAGGGGAATGAAACGTCGCGCCTCGAAATTCAGAGACTTCGAACACGGAGCGGAACCAGTCGAAATTCCAATGTTCATAAATGAAATAACCGAAGAGAATGACAGTGACAAACAGTTTATGGTTTCCTTCGTACCTGAACTGAGAAAGCTGCCTCCAAACATAAAGATGTGGGCGAGGGCTCAGATTGCGAATATCATGGAGGAAGCTGTTTCAGCGCATTTCAATAACACCCTACCCGGGCATGCTGGTAATTCCTCCAGATTAGAAATTAAAAATCCTGCGCATTCTAGTTCAGAATAATATAACTCTTTAAATGTTGCTAGGCTGTTAATTTTGAAAAAATTTGTTGTTCTGATATCTACCTAGAAATAAAGTTTGAGCTTCATAACAGAAATACGTTTTTTTTTCTTTGATGAATGTCTCCGTGTTGTTTTTTTTTACCTGAAACAAGAAACATCTGATAAGTGAATTGTATATTTAATTGTACAAAAATTTATGCAACCAATCGCTAAACAGCTTTGCTTCCAGAATATTGTCACCAAGATGTCCTTACATTTTTCAAAATCACAAACATGCTAATGATACCTCATTTGGTTAAAATCAGTATTATTTATCGAAAGCCTACCATACCGAATCGATACCACAAGAAGTAAGTACAGTTTTTTCAAACCAACTTCAAGTAGAACTCAAAATACATCCGACTTCTGATTAAAGAATTTCAAAATAACACTCAAGCAAATTTTTGTTTCTAAATTATATATTAAATAAAGTATAAGCATTAGAGCTTGAAAATACTCAAATCTGACTCCTAGGAACTTAATTGACAATCTTATTTGTATCACGGAACAAGTTTTTACCTGTCTGTTATTTTACCTAAGTTATATATAAGAGAAAAACTTAAAATGACCATGACACCTTCCATTACACAAACAAAATTAGTCAAACAAACCTCTTTTCTGTAGTCAGAATTCTGCAAGTTTGACATAAGATAACAATTAATTTTTTGATGGAACCACATCATCATTAATGGTTTAGCTAAAGACTTGTAAAATTCTAGGATATTTTTCTACATCCCCAAATTATTTCTAAAGCATCCCAGTATACAAAAAAGTATAAGAGATTTTTTTCATCTTAATAAAAACGCGTTCGGAGTGGCAACGTCGCGGCGAAAGTAGCAGCGCGGCAACGTTGGATCGATAAAGTGCGGGGTGCGGAAGGGCGCGAGGAGACGAACATTTCAACTTGAATAAATATTCGAATATACCTATGTACACATGAATTTAACAGTAATGTTTATTGTAACTAGCCAGAAACACGTTTACAGCACGTGTCCCTAAGATATGAGGGCGGGATTCGCACAGATGTTACAGACTTAACTAGGTTAAATAACTCATTATTGTTTTTTATTATCTTAGACTAGATGGTGACACTGGAAGGTATTAGTTCTTTAAGTATGTAGCGTACGACACAGGTTCTTGTTTCTGGAACATGAACCTTCAAAACTACCCATGAAGGAAAATTAAAAATGATCTAGCCTGACAGTGATTGATTATGAATAACCCGTAGTAAAGTTAAACTTGTAGTCAATCCATAGCAAGCAACATATGAAATATGTAACAAAAATGTTAAATAGAACACCACATAAGTATAACGATTAAAATTAAAAATTTAGATTTTTTTTTCCTATTTGAATTTGATTTTTTTATTGCGTGCTTACAAGCAATCATAGCATAGTACGCTAGAGTCCTAGATACCGATCGTTGCCTGCCTATTAATTAATCATCATCGAGGTTTGTCTATTGCGTACAACATTATAGTCTAAAAATATACTTTACCTATTAAACATTAGGCAACAATGATTCTTTGTGTTTAGCATGGACTTTTAAAACTTTTTAAACCAAAGTCTAAATTTCATAATTCCTCGAAGCTTCGACCGTGTCAAAGCAAATGCATTTATGTATTTACTCATTCATTAGAGACATTTAGTAAGCGATCATCGACGAAAATAAAAAATGAACATTTCTTATTTCCAGTTCATATCAATCTGTTATCCTACTGGATATATGTTGAGTCCAAAAATAAACAATATTTTAATAAAACGTCTCGTTTTAACTAAATTTCAAAGTATTATACACGCGTAGCACACGTATAAATTTGGTGGTATTCTTTCTGCAAATTCATAATTGAAATCTATAGCAAACAAAACGCTGAGAAAGTTTGAAACATTTCTCCCTTTATTCCACAAAGTAGTCACGTTCGACGCAGTTTAAGAACCTTGGCTTCAACAACAAAGGTCACGTTTCTTTACAAGTATGTACATACTTACCTATTGTGTATGAATAGCAATAGTTGGTAGGTAGATTTCATTTGTGATTGTACCTATTACATAATACTTACTTGTTATTTCTCGATGATACTTTACACGAGGAACTCTGCTATCTTTATTTACATGAGATAAGGTTATTTCTTGTTACATTTGATTATTCATACAGACAGACGACGGCACTTGATAATATGTTACAGCAAATCCGAATATATTGACTTTCTTTGATAATGAAATTACCAACAGCGATATTCTCTTTAGCCGCTTTAACAAAAGTCTACAAATATATCAAGTTTTCTAAATAATTATATTTGTGGCGTCCACCATTATTGGTGCAATTAGCAAGTTCAGTTTTGAACAATAAAAGTTAACTTTTATCAAATTGCCTAAAATAATAAAAGATAGATATTTAGGTAGATCTGAAAACGAAGAAAATAAAAAGAACTGCCAATTTTCATGTCGTGTCGAGCTGACTTCTGACTTGGCTGACTAGGGTAAAGGAAAAATTCCGCCAGTGCCGATAAAAGAAAATTGTTTCACTGGAATGAGGGTTGAATTGAAATGGAAAGAAACAGTAGAAATACAATGTTTCTAGTGTTTCCTTCTACACGACTCGACTGCAAAGAGATACGATGTTATATAACTTCTATAGCGACAATTAACGTTTAGAGTTGTTTTCTTTTGGAATGTAAAACCATATTTTTTTACCTAGCGAGATAAGTAACAAGAACATATTTATATATATATGTGTGTACGTAGGTATATGTAGCAACAAGTGTTATAAACAGCAGTCCAGAGTCCAGGTTATCTCCATCCCCAGACATAAGACCTTCAACAAACAATAGTTGAAAAACATTCGGCTATTGCAAGTTACTGATGCAAGGGGCATTCATTGCATACACCGCGCGCGGCGATAAATAATATAATAGGATCACATAGCGGCAACGTGGCTTGAGAACAGTGCACAAAGCGGCAACGTTGCACGATCGATGAGTTCGCACGTCAGGTTATCAGGCGTTTCTGTAGGTACGACAACTTTTTTAAACCTGACGATAACATTCTCGTGATGGTTATTTCGAGATTACGATTATGATGTGGTATGCGTTAATGGCTCATTATTAAACTTACGTAATTCCAGCTCCTTAAAATAGAAACTGACAGTGGCTGCATTGCGGCAAGATTTAAAATTTTCTTCCGACCCTGCCCTACTCGATACTTTTATCTTTAGGTAATAATGGCTTGAGCACCTGAACAAACCGAAGCCTTTAATGGTTCTTTTAACGAACTTGGAATAAAAGGAAACTGGTTCGATTTAATTAATTGTGACCGTTACGTACCAACCAACTTCAGAAATCGATTCCAATACAGTCTGAGAATGTTCATTACAGCGGGAAATGAGTTTCTTTTTTAATAGGCATTCGTTTTCTTGAAAGAGGTTGCTTACCTTCTCATCTACCAACACTACCACATACATTTCATATTATCCAGGTACGGATCTATCTTAACTATATTGCACTCGCATCTCAATACATATTGTATATAAAAGAATACCCTGCTTGACCGACTGACTTCCTGACTGATTTATCAACGCCTAAACCAAACGGCATGACCTAGGAGCATAAAATTTGGACGGTAAGTGATTTTAGGAAATTTATAAGTAATCGAAATAAAAAAGGGATCCACGCGAGATCGAACTGCAATTTCTTGTGCCAATGTCTATGGAACAAGCCGATACTCCCAAAAAGATTCGGTCTATCGTTTATCGTTCCAGCATACATCCGTTTCTGATATACGAAAATGAATGTATGCATACTCAAACTAAAAAAATACAAAATAGGCATAATATAATCAAAAATAAACGCAATTTTTAATTTTTTTAAATGTCTTTACTTAGGGCTAAAACAAATCTTAAGTTATTGAAACGAAAGTTTCCAATGATTTATAAATAACGCAAGAATTTTCTTACTCCTTCCGAATGCTTGAAGCAATTATATTGATTCTTTTACCATCCCAAAGACAATATATGTACCTATAGATCAATATAAAAAACTTATGTTTAAAATTTTTTTTTCGTTCATCGCGTCTATTTGTAAAGTATTTATCTTCTTAAATTTTGCGCTATCCGGAGACGCAGCGATCGTCGTAGCAGCCACATTGTGGCCACAGAACAAGAAAACACTAGAAAATTCGACAGTGTTTTATTTTAGCATTTATCGGGATCATGATCGAGATATGTTCGGTTTCCATTTTTTCTGAGTCAGACTGCTGCCATGTGTTCAAATAAGTACCTAGTAGATTATTGTTTATCTGTGTTAAATAGTAAATTTTAATCAAGTTATTGCCTTTATACTATTATTGTAAATAAATATAAGCAAAGGCCAAAAGCTACAAAAATAGATCGGAAAACCTGGACTCAACCAGGAAAATTAACACAGAACTCCAAACGAAACTAACAACAAGTGCGTGCGAGTTATGAAGAGAGAGCGGGAACACGTTATCCTCCACAAATGGCAAGTTCGAAATTCGAATATTTACTCGAGGAACAGTGCACGGAGCGGCAACTGCGCTCCGTTTTATCGAACGAGATGCGGCAACGTCGCAAACCCATTTCGCTAGCCACCTCTCGGTCGGCTCGCCCAAGCCCGTTTGAGATCAGCTGGGCTTGTCCTTCTATCAGTGTACTTACATGTACATGCATACATTCTCCATAGATATAGAATAGAATGTACAGGGTTACAATTACAAGTGTGGAGGCTGGGCTGGGAGGGCTTGTATAAAAGCTTTCAAGCCCCGGGCAGAGGAATGGTTTGCGAATATTTCAAATTATTAAATTTTTGGTCGAGTCATGTTATTTAGAAATGAAAGGGTACCTAACTGAATTTATTACAGCAGCTACCTGTCTATTGTTCTGAAGAATACCCTGAATACCAAACAAATAAGATTATTCAAACATGAGTAGTCCACTCCAGATATCAGAAGTGGGATCTATTCGTGAATAAATTTTTTTATTAAATACACAAATAAAAAATAAGACATACAGCGTTTGCTCAGCTCAAACGCGAAATGAAATGACTAAACACTAAAATCGTTTTATTTTAGTTTTACTGGTCAGCCAGGCGTACTCAAAAAAGTATTTCGCAGAAAGGGTTTAATGGGTACTTGGTTTGGTTTTATGGACAGTAAAGTTTACAAACTTCGATCGAACTGAACGGCAGCCAGTTTTTAGTATTTTGTATGATGCTACATACATATTTATTTTCTTGGCATACTTAAACATACGTATAATGCGAGAACTGTAACTAACCAATAAAATTAAAATCCGGTCAAGTCTGAGTCAGACTTGCGTACCTAGGGTTCCGTAATTCCAGTTTTGGGAAAATTCTGGAAAATCGTATTTTCAATCTTACCATATTTTTGAAGATTATGTTTAAGGGTGTATTTAATACCTCATTTCGCTTCGCATGATCCTGTTTTATACCAACAAATACTGCAACAATCACTCTGAAATTAATATATAATAAAGTTGAGGACTAATGCTATGTCCAAGCTGTTGTGAAAACTTGATTCCATTAAATTTTCTCTATGGAAAAAAGTTACAAAGTTACCTCCAAACCGTACAATAAACCGATAGCATTCAATGAATACTTGAAATTAGATCTGAAACTTTGCATAATATGACTGATATTAGTACAAAGCAGCTGTAGACTGTTCCATAAAAATGAAAAAACCATCAGTGTAGCCGCGATTTCAAAATAACTGATGTTTTTGCGTACGCGGCATCTGATTAGAGTAAAGCAGAAGCGTTAGAGCAGGACTGCGAATTGAGGTATTATGGGCCCTTAATCTTTGGCCAAGTGCGAGTCATACTTGTGCACAAAGAGTTCCGTACCACCACACAATACACCCGGGACCCTAAAACATCATAACATAAATATAATTATAGTTATGAGATATCGTAGCAACATCAAGCCGCTAAAATGGTAGCGCCGACAAACAATTCAGCTCCCGCTGTATACGGAACCCTTTTACTTTAGAATGTGTAGGTACAGTGCAGCCCACATCAAGCTAAACACTTTCAGTATAAGCTGACCTCTCATTGTATAGGCTTCCCGTACAATGAGAGGTCAGCTTATACTCAATGTGTATAGCTTGATGCGGGCTCCACTGTACAATACAAAAACCTGATGTTTCAGTAATATACACAAGTTTCGAATTTGGTCAGATTGTAACACATACCCATAATTAAAAGAACAAATATGATAAAAATTGGTGTTCCGTACTCAAAGGATGCCGAATTACTTGACAGGGTTCTATCATTTCTTGATGTTGCTGTTGCTATGACATCTATGTTGTTATAAATCATGTTTTTAGGGTTCCTCGCCCGTTTTGTGTGGTGGTATGGAACCCTTTGTGCGCGAGTCCGACTAGCACTTGGCCAAATTATTTATATACCAGTTTACAAAATACTTCTGAGTTATTTTTAGATTCCTCATTTGTGTACAATTTACACGAAACAGCAACGCCTTTAATTTAAAAAAAAACTCTTTTTTTGGTCCACCAGTTTCGGAGAAAGGGACATAGAATATTTTGTAGTTTTTTTTTAGATTTCTCGAAATAGGTGCAATTAAATATTGCTAAAATATCCAAGTTTTGTATTTAAAAAATATAAACAGCTTTTGGTGTTGTATTTCAACAAAATACTTTTTTATTCATTTATTTTTCAATTGAAGTTTTTTAGGGTTCCGTACCCAAAGGGAGCCAAGCGGAACCTTATTACTAAGCCTCAGTCAGTGCTAAGCTTCTAAGCCTCCACTGTCCTTCTGTCAGAGGCGCCTACAGCGTCAACCATAAAATAGATAGAAAGTTGAAATTTTCACAGAATACTGTTACTATGGCCTCTATCACGACAAATAACAAAATAGGTATAAAAATTCAACAAGAAACCTCGAAAAAAGTTGCATTATTTCAACGTTTGTAGAACATATTCTAAAGTAAAACAAAAACTAAAAAAGTAGTGTATCGTACGCAGGCGCTAAATTTTTGTCAGGCGCTATCATTTCAGCGGCTGTTTTCTTGTAGCTTTGATTGTTGTTATATTTGTACAGTGGAGCCGGCATCAAGCTATACACATTGAGTATAAGCTGACCTTCCATTGTACGGGAAGCCTATACAATGAGAGGTCAGCTTATACTGAATGTGTTTAGCTTGATGTGGGCTCCACTGTACCATAATGTTTTGAGAGTTCTGCACCCGTATTGACAGGGTGGTTCGGAACCCTTTGTGCGCGAGTCCGACTTGCACTTGGCCAAATCATTTATTTATTTCACGGCGATATGATGTGAAACTGTGTATTTTTGTACAGCTGACAGACACACAGACGGTGTTGATTGGGCCACGAGTAGGGTTGCCACCTCCCGTCCCTTATGTTCCGGGAGATAGACCATCTCTTAATAAAACAAGGAATTTGCAACTTAATTTATTTTATTTTAAACTTGTATTTTTTATTTGATCGTATATGCTGCCGATTGTCAAAAATATTATCCGAATAGAAAATCGAAATGCTTTAAAGATAGGACCTTGTACGTTTAGGTGCGTGTGCTTAGACCGTCTAATGTGCGTTAGCGAAGCTGATGGAAGTGCGGGAGTGAGTGGGTGTACCAAACAAAAACAACAATCCATCCTATCCTAATTAATAGCATTTCAATCGGATAAAACATTCCACTCCAAAATTGAACGTCTGTACTTCTTCTTTGGCATGTTCTTCATTGAAAGGAATTCTTTCTTACGTCCGTATATCGAAGATTAACATACAATACACTCACAACCGGCGGTGGTCAAACAATTTTCTATTCGACCACGAGATACTTGCGCGCCAATTTGAAATTCGGGAAGAATTTTGATTATACTTCCTGGAGTCGGGAGATTTTTGTTTTCAGGAACTGAATCCGGGACAGGTGGCAACCATAGCCACTAGTGAAATAACTGCGTCGTACATGCGTCAATTTCGGACTTTGTAATACAATGTATGGATGTGTTAAAAACTATGTGGAAGCAGACCTAGCCAATAAATTGGCGAGATAAACCTCATTATCCAACCAAAAACAAGTTGGTTTGTCGGATTCCAAACTAACATGTAGAATTGCCGTGTGTCTAGATAGAACCAGTGTATAATATAGATATCAGGATATATATATCTATTATAAAACTGATTTATATTATGGTACATTATTTGTAAATTAAGCACTTTCAAACGTTATGGTAAGTACTAGAAATAATGAAAAAGCATTATTCTAGCCAGACCTTTCTGAATATACTTATTGGAAAACAAAACGGAGTCCTAAAAGGAAAAGTGATATTACGGACCTAATGCTAGGCCCCCCACTGCCACCCGACCCACGGGTTTAAGCCCTGGACCATCTTTGTCGAAAACAAATAGTTTTAATACAAAATCAATAGGCAGCAAGCACCGCCATTGTTTTCTGAGGCAATATTATCTGAAATTCTGACTGAATTCTAGAATAGTTCGGGTTGACCTAGCTTTAGTCTAGACAGGTTAGAATAGACTTTATTGAATAGGTATTATTTTACACTGTGTTTATTTATTCCATGAAAGGGAATAGGGACAAAAATAATAAAAATAAAAGAGAATACTAACCTAAATATTCTTTTTATGTATTTCCATTATTAGTATATATTTTTTTTATATTCTAAAGATATACATATATTGTAAAAAATAACTTTGACTTGTAGAAAGTATACTTTATGTATCCATTTTACAAAATAAAGATTTTGATTTTGAATAAATTGACGACGCCATATTTTTTTGGCACGTTTGTCTCAATACTTCATCAGGGTTGCATGATGTCGATGAATTTGTGTACCTTTTGATTCGATATTTTTTCATTTGAAACTTTAACTTACTTAAATTACGCATCACATTCTGACCTTGGAAATTTATGTCTGCTCGTCCCCCGCCGTAAATCGGTGGGGTGCGTTTCGTAGAAGTACTTCTGCGCTGTCTACTGCTTTTGCTTTAGTTCTTTGTGGCACCTACCCTACACTGGACTGAACCAGTCTAGTAGTAAAAATACCACATTTATTAAATAAAGAACCAGAAAATTAAATTAGAAATAGGTCATCTCCTCATAGGTCAGCAACGACTTGGTGTATATAGTCCAGGGCAGGTCACCAACTAGAATATACCTGGTTAATTAATAATATCGATGCCCACTAAGTGGCGCGGTCTGCGGCATCTAGAGACGAGTATTTTGGGCTACGACTGATAGTGCCTTGGTAGTCCTAAAATATGTGACGAAATTAGGTCGCGAAGGGGGGTTGGTTGAAGGGTCGACGGTTACATCATGGCGATTTTTATTTTTACAACATGTTTAACGGCCCTGGAAGCAAGTCCTTTTGAGCCTCTATATCAAGGCACATACTTAGGGTTGCCAGCTCCTGTCCCGGGAGATAGACCTCAAAATAAAACAAGTTATTTTTTATTTGGACGTGTATGCTGCTTGGTTGTATGTCACTATTATCCGTTTGAAATCCTTTTAGTTAGCACCTTGTGCGTTGTGGTGCCTGTGTGCATTATAAGCTGACGACAGTGCGTGAGCGAGTGGATGTATACATACAATGCATTTGTACATTGAGTACAGTACACGCACAACAACAACTCGTCATCTTAATAGCGTTTCGAATAAATAATACATTCCATTTTAAAATTGACCGCCTGCCTGTTCTTCTTCCGTGGCATGTATTTCATTGAAGAAAAAAAACATATTTGCTTCGTCATTATATTGAAAATTATAAATAAAATACACTCACAGCGGGCTTCTTAATAATTTCCTATTCGACTTGGGACATACGCTCATTTGAAATTTTATTTCTGAATACTCCCGGGAGGCGGGAGATTTTTTATATTCAGGGTCCAAAACCGAAAGACTCCCGGAGAGTTGGCAACCCTACGCATACTCCTGCCAAATTAGCAGCTCGATGTGTATCGGTATAAATATCGACGGAAATTAAATAGAAATAAGGTACATATCAGCGTACATTGCAAAGTGGCTGTTGCGACGAATATTCAAAATTCACCATATGCAGTCTGTAGTTAATTGAATATTAAGTCACAGAAGAAATTTAATAATAGTACAAAATACCAGGACAGGTGGTAGAGCTGATGCCGGGCTCGACTGTGGTCCACCATCGTACTCGCAAATCCTCCCGAAGTTATTCGGGGGAGAGTAAGAGAACAGCTCTCAGGCAAAACCAGGCGGCCCACCATCGTCTGGGACTGATGGATGGCGGTTTATGCATCCCCAATTACCGGGCCTTATAAAACAGACTGGTACAATCTTACGGTGACACATTATTAAGCAACCCTCTGGGCCCGATCCTTTCTCCATATTTTTTTTCATTTCATACGGTATACATTAATTTAATTTATAAATATTAAATTATTCCAGGCATTTTTCCACTCGACTATGGATAACATCATTCCAAACTGGACCCGCGATTGGACCCGATTTCAACGTATGAATTGTCCAAGTCCGATGTGTGGTGTAAACCAGTCAGAAATTTTAAAACAGCCGGACATAACATTTTAGTCACAAGATAAAAAAAAATCTTACGCGCTGCGCACGTTTTACAGAAAAAAGAAAGGCAAGAAAAGAAAAGAATTATACATAGCTCAATACTATTCTGGAGTCTATTGTAATGAGCATAACTTGTACAAACATATTTTGAATCGCCATTGAATTAAAAACGTCCACGTGTAACCTAAATCCTTCAGAAATTCGAAACGTTCTTGAGAATTCTGAGAACAAGTTGGATAACTATCCACCAACTTTCATTAAGCAAGTATTGATTTTATTAGAATTTGAGAGAATCGACGTAAGTAGCATAAATATACATACGAAAAACACTCGTAATAGCTTAACAATATTAATAAGAATTTTCTTTAATGGCTCACAGTCTGCGCAAACCTTGACAATCACCAGGGAGTGACGGTCGAGCCTGTTATTGTTGCAGAATCAGCGAATGTGTTGCGTAACCAACTAAATGAGTGTACCGTAAACAAGGCGTTGGAAATCGCTGCATTATGTATGCCAGTTTTATCGTGTTATTTTCGAATGTTCACTCGGTATCGGTAAACGTCGACACGCACTTTTTCATTTGATACTTATGTAAAGAACAGAACAGCCGAGTGTTGCCAGGTTTACTTTCATTAAAGCACTGTATCTGGGTTAATTTAATCAGATTTTCTAAAACTACAGTATAGATTGATTACATAACGTAAATGCATCTTTTGTAAACAAGGAAAACGTCAGAACGCGATAATAACAACTAATTGCCTTCATGAACTTTGCCTAGAGAATGATAGGAAAAAAACTTAATTACACATCTTTTGACGGTTTTCTCAGTCATAGCTTTGAGGGACTCTCAAACCCTTTTTAAACATATTCTCCCATACTAAAGTATAGCATTGCACAATGCTGTTACGTATACTGAAATACTTAGTATTTTATACGTAAGTAAATGTCATCTTTCCACTTGTGGATCTTTAGAGCAACAATCTTGATCGTGACGTCGAAAGACAATACCGAGTAGATGATGCATGTTGCGTAAATAAAATCTTTTATACTACACCTGCTTGAAAAGTTCCTTCTTACTTTTTCGAAAACGATGGAGAATATACGTCATTACTGTCATACCAATATGCGGGCGGAAAAAATGTATGAAAATCCATTGTTAACGTGCTGAGCGGGCAGAAAAAGTATATGAAAATCCATTGTCAACGTGCTGAGCGGGCAGAAAAAGTATATGAAAATCTATTGTTAACGTGCTGTTTTTTTTTAATTTGTTGACAACATCCGTACGATAAGCATAAATGTTACATTAAAAAGGGTATAAACTTCTTGGTACATAACCTAGCTTGAACAATAATGCCAAAAGACAAAAAGTTTTTATGTCTAAATTTGCAAAATAATACTGGCCATTTGTAATTTATGTACATAATTAAAAAAAGAAATTAAAAACTGCAAATCAAACGCGAGTCATCAATCTGTTTCTTTATTAAAAGTAACTCAAAATGTCGTCTAGTAGTGATATAGAAGAATGGGTGATTTTGTCTTTTCTTTTCCTCGCAGGTGTAGTAAGAGAAAGAGGAGAAAGTGCGATTCCCAACTCGTGTGTATTGAGTAAACTACACCCTCGTTGGTAATCTGCCTCTTTCTTCACTCGGTGAACAACGTACTATAGCTCTCTCTCTTCAGGGTTTATGTGAAATTACTGGAAAGTTGAAATAGCAACGACTAATAAATCGTTTAAATTATTCGTTCGTGTTGATCCGGACCGT
This sequence comes from Ypsolopha scabrella, assembly GCA_910592155.1. Classification (NCBI taxonomy): domain Eukaryota; kingdom Metazoa; phylum Arthropoda; class Insecta; order Lepidoptera; family Ypsolophidae; genus Ypsolopha; species Ypsolopha scabrella. The sequence continues at coordinate 22,096,393 of OU342980.1, forward strand.
TGTACGGGCGGATCCGCGACCGTTAGGTATTTCTCGTGGGACCTAGCACTTTTTCGTTTTATTTTATAACCAGCAGATTTTTTTCTCAAAATTAATTGCATAGCACAGTCAATTGTGTTCTAAGGAAAAATCACAGAAGAACGTCTTTATAACTTAAAACTGTTTTAATTTAATTAAACCATGCATATAAAACACATGAAGTTAAATACGTCTGGCTGGAGAGCAAACAATATTTTTTATAGAATGTTAGAAATTTAAAGCGCTATAGGTCACTCACTACTTGGACAAGCGACACGATCGATGCAACAGAAATAAGCAGACAAATATAGCAAACGTGCCAGTATTTTTGGCTCAATGACGTCATTGTGATGATCCGTTAAGACGTGTCTCAAATACTCGCAACATTACATTTGTTTTCAATGTCACTTGTAATTCTTAAAATAAGCGACAATTTTTCATGAGAACGCCTCAAACTGCATTTTTGAACGACTTTCTTTGCCGCATTTTATGCTAAGTCTGATCTGAAGGTTATCTGTGCTATACTCCGTTCATAAAGGTCTTTTAGAAGACGACACTCGCGTTTCAAAATCAAGTCTGTGTCACCGGAAAGCCAACATTGGCACCAGACAGTCATGTGGGCTGTGGAAGGATCATAAAAACAGTTTGGCATGCCATTTTAGATAATATGGCAGTAATCAATTTGGAAAAAAACGACGCAACACATCTTTGGATATAGGTATAAAATGTACGTCTGTAGGTTCCCTTAGAACTCGAGAACCAAACAGATTTTGATGGCGTTTTCAATGTTTGTTAATAAGTTTCTTGAGTCACGTATGGCTTTGTATTATAAATTCTATCAAATTATTCATTTTAATTAGTATATGTATCCGCTTATATTTTCGAACACTTTTTCGTATTTTCAGTGCGGAAAAGATGCTTCAAGAGGAGACGATAAAAACAACATAGAAGGTGTTTTTCACATTTTAGTAGTAAGTACTGTCTCAAAGCGGAAGAAGCTTGAAAAATTATTTAAGTAAGACATATTAAACTTCAAAGCTGCTAAGTAAACGCTATTTCAATACAAAACACTCAAATAAGATTCACGTGCAATTTTCAGTTCCCAAAAAAGTAGGTGTATTGACCGTTTGGGATGTTTACCCAATTCTGTCATAGACGGTTCGATGAATAGATCTATTGTTTACTACACTGTTCCGTCGATAAATCGAGTCAATGACCAGTGTTCCAGATTACACGATTCACACTTAGCGTTTAGTACTGGTTGTTAGACCAAACATTCAGTGTGGTGCCGTTCAGCTAAGGGGCAACTACTGCTGGTGACCTAGAAAAGCCGCGGTTAAGTCCGGATTAATCCAGATGTTAGTAAAAAATAAAAAACGATGATAAATACCAAAACGAATTAATTCATTAAGAATGTAAATAAACAAGTGGAAACTTAGTAAAATTTAAGATATTGTAACTACCTACGAATAAGTTTCCTTGATTTTTGAAGAATTTTAGTTATAATAATTGAGTAAATTTGAGCGCGTTCGCAGCTTGATTCCTCCTCGAACGATAGAGAGATCAGTATGGGACAGGTCGTGTGAGAAAGTGAGACGCATGCAATGCACCAAGGTCACCAGGAGTAGTTGTCGCCTTAACTTACAAATTACAAATGACGGCGGGTTTATAAGCTGAAATTACATAGATATGATCGATTTTGACGTGATTTAATCAAAATATATTATTTACAATAAATATTGGATTCAGCAATGAATAAGAGCACTGTCTGATTTCCCAATTCGAACCAACCAGAAATTGTAACAGGCCCTTTTGTATATTTTTTCTGAAAATATAGGCTAAATCATGAAGATACATACTGTTCTTTAACTTTCAGGTGGTATTTTTATAACGAAATTATTTTTTGAAAATCAGTTTGGAGAAATGGGAATGTGACGTAATAGTCATACCGTTTAGGTTCAATAAGGAGAGATCCTTAACGTAAAGAAAGAATAAAAAAAAATTGGGGATAAAACATAAAACCTGAAGATGGGATTACTGAAGAAAAAAAAACAGACGTCGGTTTTTAAATTACTTTTTTTTTCTTGTGGGCAATGGCCTATTTCCTGTAATGCCTAAATGACATGACTATTACGTCATCAAAGCTATTTATTCAGTTCCTGAATATTTTCATGTAAGTATATCTTTTGTATTTCAAGGAGAAAAAAATTTATACTTTTATATGAAATTAAAAAAGTCAATTCCTTTCAAAAAAATCGACAATTAGGTACTGTTATGGTATTCTGGACCTTTCGAATTGTAGTTAAAGTTTAAAGCAACAACTAACGTTTTTTGCTGTCCTCAGTGGTTATTGTATATTGCCACAATAGGAACAAATTGACGACAATTTTCTACAAATGATCCCTCATGGTTCCAATGGGCAACAGATAGGAGTATAGGACGGGATAGCTGTGTATAAAATGAATAATGATACAAATCTACTCGTTTCTGTCTCTAAATTACCTGCCAGATTCATGTAATCCGATATAAACTTGGCTTCACGTTCGACGGCAAACTAAATGTACATTTCTGGGTAATATTCCAGAATTTGATATGTAACTAAAGTTATTTCCAAGTTGATGATTCGAAAAATTAAATGATGGCAATATTAGTTAAAATATAAAATCAAGTTAGCCTGACGTCTCAAAGTTAAGAGAAACTCAAACTTATTGATTATCTAGCTAGAGTTCCAGACAGATGGAAAACTACCACGAATTTGAAACACCATTATCTATAATGAAACGAACTAATCGGTTCTCTTAGCTCCAATACCGGTTTTGAATCGGTGAAACGGTACAACCGGCTCCGAACGCCTACGACTTATTGCTTCTTTGGGGCCCAACCCGACGTGTTTTACGGCTTATGTGTTTTGAAGTATGTATCTCTGCTAACGATACCTCATGGGCTAGCAGGGGTTAAAATTCCTTAGTATATGGCTTATCTTATGGTAACTATGTGTTTGCACATTACAGGATCAAAATGCCTTATGGAGCATTTCACCAACATAAACTGAACGGAGGTTTAAATCTGAACGTCCGATTTTGGACAGTTATGCTCGTAAACCGAGTTTAAAGATATGTCACTTTATAATTTTGCGAATAATTTTTATACTTCGGTATTAAACATCAAGAATGAGAAGAGCGCTGGCAATAGCGTTTGTAGATAGTATAGTGATGATGAGAACAAATTCGTTGTTCGTCGTCCGAGATGGGTACATGGGAGAGAAGAACACTTCGACATCCTTGATGACAAAGATTTTATTAGAAGATTTCGTCTCACGAAACCAACAGTTCTGTCTGTATTGGGGTCGATTGAAGATAAAATTGAGTTTCCTAGAAAGCAGCGAGCTAAACATTAGTTTGTGTAGGCTGCGTTTAAATACTGCTTGTCAACCTTTGAATAGTCGCAGCAGGTCGCTGTTACATGATGCAAAGACAAAACGCATCGCAGTTTTTGTCTGTGATTGCGACGAAAACGGAGTTTTCGTAAACGGGATCAAAATAAGCTGGTGAAATCTGTTAGACCAAACTGAGGTTTAGTTGACCATTTAAACTCGATTTTGGCTAAACTTAGTTCTATTGACTTGTGATAACTACCTATATGTTGGCACATTACAGGATTAAAATGCCTCAGTATGTGACTTGTGGTAACTATGTGTTTGCACAATAGGCTTGTAGACAGGGTAAGCAAAATATTATTCTATTTAGTCCGTCATATAGATTATCCAAAAATATTGGACACGTATTTTTTCTTTTGTCAATCAAACAAAAAACGACAGAGATAAAGCGCGTCAAAGTTTGGGAGGGTGGAAAATGACGTCACTTCTAAGTAAAAATTGTTATACATATAATTCATTAAGAGTTTCAAAATAGTCTGCAGCAGAATCAATGCTAATGAAACTGTCACATGGATCTTACGAGATTTTGCTTTTCCCAATTTGTATGGTGAAGGGTTCCTACCTGTGCATGGGCTGAGTCCGTTGTGTATACTGCGCCATTTCGATGTCAGCGCAGCGGGCATGGCTAGGCGCCGCGCATGCCGAGGCCGCGCGCCAGTTAGCTCCGGGCCATGCTCACTTCTCACTACACTATTCACGCACACCACTGCACTCTAGGATGGACACCACACGGGAACCTGTGGACAAGGGCTGGAGTTACATCATGGAATGCTGACTCATTGACACAAGCGGGATCACAATCAGCTTGTGTTGAATTTGAAAGAAACTCCGGAACTGCTTCCAGTTTCTACACTAATAATTATCATCGTAGTGGTCCTGGTCAATCCTATCCTACTAATATTATAAATGCGAAAGTTTGCGCGCGCGCGCGCGCGTGTGTGTGTGTGTGTGTGTGTGTGTGTGTGTGTGTGTGTGTGTATGTTTGTTACTCTTTCACGCTGAAACGGCTGAACGGATTTGGATGAAATTTAGAATGGATATAGCTTATACCCTAACTTAACACATAGGCTACTTTTTATCTCGGAAAAATGCATGGTTCCTGTAGGATATATCAATATCATTGAAAAATCAGGTGTCTACTTAGCGCGGTCTTTATCGTTTGTGGTGAAATAAGACAAGGCTTTGTTATCTCATCACGCTTCACACAAATATTATAAATTTATGCAAAAGTTTGTGTGTGTGTGTGTGTATGTTTGTTACTCTTTCACGCTGAAACGGCTGGACGGATTTGGATGAAATTTAGAATGGATATAGCTTATACCCCAACTTAACACATAGGATACTTTTTATCCCGGAAAATAGCATGTCGTTAAACCGAATAACACGCGGGCGGAGCCGCGGGCAAAAGCTAGTTGTTGATAAATTAACCACCAAGACGAAAACTGTCGATACCACAAAAAGATTGAAAAACGCGCGCGAGTCTTCTATACGTATAAATGTCGTACTAGCTTTACCTTCGATTTCGTCAGCGCTGTACACCAGTTTTGTACATTAGGTGAATAATAAACCATCATAAACAGATCAGGACAGGAGGGATTGAATTGAAAAAATATGATCACGTGTGAGGTTGGGTTCTAGATAAAGTTCGAGATAATTTAAAGCCCAAATTACTTAGCGTGGGACAGTAAGAATACAACAATGAAACCCCTTGTCCGTCCGGTAGTTACAATACATATACAATAACATTTAACTAATCAATCAGCAATCAAGATTTCATTCGCCGATTTTCGCAAGGCTCCTGCAGGCCTTACATGGTTTTACAGAAATACATGGAATTTACTCTCAAATGATGTTAAAGTAGCACCATGTTAGGCCTCTCGAAAATAATTACGATGACTGAGAAATCATTTTTAATTATCAGGACCCCTGTAAGATTTTCACGTGTATTTGTTTTTTCTAATTTTCATGCGACATAATGTACTTTTTTTGTATTATTAAAATCTATATTTAATTTCTAAATTTCTAAATACGTCCAGGGGCTTTGACGAGAATCGCAGGCTAACAAAATGATTGTTTTTTTTTTTGGGACTAACTTTTCGTAGGTTTTTTAACACTTCTTAAAGGTTTAAGTACATAGATTATCTCTCCTGTTTTCAGTTTCAACTGAGTCATGTTCTCGCTACCATCTCTATGCAAACAATTTGCGGCTACTCTCCACTCTTTCTGATAGAGCACAAATCATCAACAACGTCCTGAGCCGAGAGGCAGTCAGGTGAATGTTGATTACAATTTTATTGGAAGTGAATGTTCTTGGCGTCTCCTTTTGTCCGGTAAAGTTTTGAAAGCCATACAAAAAATAAAGAAATAAAGTCTCCATTTCCCAGTATAATGAAGCAAAGTTCGCAATTAGAAAGTAGAAAGAAGTTGAGGAAATAAAAAAATTAAAAGTCTTTAAACAAACAAATCGCAAGCTTTGCTGGTTGGTAGTTCATACAGGCAATTGAGTGACTACTTTACCAGCTGTAACTCATAATGGGGTACCTATTGTGTTTTGTAAGACCACTAAGACCCTAGGCGTTATATTCGACAGCATCTTGTCCTGGGCTCCTCACGTAAATATAATCAGTTAATCAGTGTTTGGAGCATGCTTTGAACCGCCCTTTAAAAACTAAAATCTTCCTTGCACAATTTCGTCTTCTTTTTCCCTTGACCGATTATGCCAATGCCTGTTTTCTTGATGCTAATGAGGAGTTGCTAGAAAAGCTTGAGCGTCTCTATGGCCTACGCAAATTAGACCATGTCTCCTGTTTTCGCGTAAATTCATGTCATTCATTTCCTGTCAATTTCATATCCTGACCCAGCTTTACAGTAGTTTACAGTATTCTTGATAATTCTCGCTCCCATTCTTATCTTTGTAAACGAACGATTTAAACTTTTTTGTCTTCTAGTGACAGGCCGTCTCGTGCTGTTTATTTTTCCAAAACTCATATGCACAAATATTGTGTAAACGAACAGTCCTTTACCGTTGTGGACATCAGATAATGGAATTCGCGTTCCCAGAACATTAGAGACTGTCCTACACTCGTTTTTTTCCCTTTCGATTTCATAGGTATCTTGAAATAGTACAAATATTTAGATATAATTCTGGTAGGTACATCCTACAAACCACACGGTTTGTACTAGGTTTTATTTCCATACACTAGGTTTCCTTGTTTTAACCAACAAATGAAACAAGCAAAATACACTTTATTATGAGCCGCATTTATACTAAAGATAAACGTAAAGCAATATTAAAAGAAGGCTGCCTTATCGGGTAAAGCGATTCTTTCCATACAACCTTTGGGTAAAAATTAGTTTTAAGAAAAGAGCGATGCTTATCTGACGTTCTTATTGCGAAAGGTTTAAGACCAGATGTTGAGATAAAATTACCAGTGTTATAGTGAAACGAGTCTGAGGACAAACGGGGTTTAACGTGTAGATAAGTGGGCATTGGGAAAAAGACTTCGGAAATCCTTTAGGGCCAAAGCGTGCTGGAAGTTTGTTAAAAGCCATAAATGACTTTCATGGCACAGACGTATAATACAGTAGAAGACCTAACATTAATAATAAACGCATAGAGTCGACGCGTGGCAATTTTAGCTCACTGAACTTCGGGCTCTTTTATATATAAATACCTATTGCTTGTTTCCAAACAAAATATATACTAGAGATTAGTTTAGGAATTAACAATATGTTCCAAGCATAAGTCAGCCAAAACAACGCATTTGTATACGTTTCTTCGTACCATGAAGCCTAAATGTAGCTTATTTTTTGTATGGAAACTTGCCACGATATTTAATCCGGATGTTTGGTCTACTACTTAGTAATAATTACATGTCTGTGTTTCCTGGTTACTTATTATGACGACCTGAAATCCTCCACTTTGATGTACCGTTAGTCATTTTGAAAGGACACTTTGGTTAACATTTTTAGTATTTTCTGATGTGTGCCGGATCTCTTCAGAACGATGTTTGGAAGCGAAAAGCCAAAGTGTAATATTGTCTTATCTGACCATGACCATTCTGTATGATGGCGAGATTGATGTCAAGTAATAGCTGTCATAAAAGAAATCCAAAGTCCAATCACCACGACAAGCTGAAGACCTTGAGAGCATTCCGTAACTAGGACGGCATTGGCAACAGTAATTGCAGAGAAATAACAGAAATTGTTTGGCACAGGTATTCGTTACATTTTACGTTCCTCGGACTAATGAGGTTCATATCGACAGGTTCATTAACACTTCAGTCCAAAAGTTATGTGAAAAGCTGGTATTACACAAATGTCTTCAAGAAAATCGCAATCGTGGAGTTCGTGGCACGTGGCAGGCAATGTCTTATAAAAGAATCTATCCATCCATCAGCCTGTTTCGTCCACTGCTGGACGTAGGTCTTTTCAGGATTTCGCCATTCTTGGCGGTCGTCCTGGAAGAAATGTCCATACTCACACACACACTGGGCAGGCAGGTTGGTGAGCGCGGTGCCGAAACCCTCGCACCAGTGACGCCGCTGCCCGTCACCAGTCTAATTTATATAAGGGCCGGCAATTGGGGATGGATATACCGCCATCCATCGGTCCCAGGCGATGGTGGGCCGCCTGGTTTTACCTGAGAGCTGGCCGCTTATTCTCCTCCGAATAACTTCGGGAGGATTTGCCTCCACAGTCGAGCCCGGCATACTGTCACTCAATGTCTTCTCATTGATGTCGTAAAAGGCGACTAAGGGATTATAGAAAGGTACAGGAATCTATGTTTCTTTAGTATCCAGGGACATAAGGTAGTCGAATCTTGACCCTTCTGCAGAGACTTTATTGGTGGCAGGCTTCGGCTGTAGTTTGCCTCCACAGTCGAGCCCGGCATTAAAAGAATACTGTCACTCAATGTCTTCTCATGGATGTCGTAAAAGGCGACTAAGGGATTATAGAAAGGTACAGGAATCTATGTTTCTTTAGTATCCAGGGACATAAGGTAGTCGAATCTTGACCCTTCTGCAGAGAATTTATTGGTGGCAGGCTTCGGCTGTAGTTTGCCTCCACAGTCGAGCCCGGCATTAAAAGAATACTGTCACTCAATGTCTTCTCATGGATGTCGTAAAAGGCGACTAAGGGATTATAGAAAGGTACAGGAATCTATGTTTCTTTAGTATCCAGGGACATAAGGTAGTCGAATCTTGACCCTTCTGCAGATACTTTATTGGTGGCAGGCTTCGGCTGTAGTTTGCCTCCACAGTCGAGCCCGGCATTAAAAGAATACTGTCACTCAATGTCTTCTCATGGATGTCGTAAAAGGCGACTAAGGGATTACAGAAAGGTACAGGAATCTATGTTTCTTTAGTATCCAGGGACATAAGGTAGTCGAATCTTGACCCTTCTGCAGAGACTTTATTGGTGGCAGGCTTCGGCTGTAGTTTGCCTCCACAGTCGAGCCCGGCATTAAAAGAATACTGTCACTCAATGTCTTCTCATGGATGTCGTAAAAGGCGACTAAGGGATTATAGAAAGGTACAGGAATCTATGTTTCTTTAGTATCCAGGGACATAAGGTAGTCGAATCTTGACCCTTCTGCAGAGACTTTATTGGTGGCAGGCTTCGGCTGTAGTTTGCCTCCACAGTCGAGCCCGGCATTAAAAGAATACTGTCACTCAATGTCTTCTCATGGATGTCGGAAAAGGCGACTAAGGGATTATAGAAAGGTACAGGAATCTATGTTTCTTTAGTATCCAGGGACATAAGGTAGTCGAATCTTGACCCTTCTGCAGAGACTTTATTGGTGGCAGGCTTCGGCTGTAGTTTGCCTCCACAGTCGAGCCCGGCATTAAAAGAATACTGTCACTCAATGTCTCCTCATGGATGTCGGAAAAGGCGACTAAGGGATTATAGAAAGGTACAGGAATCTATGTTTCTTTAGTATCCAGGGACATAAGGTAGTCGAATCTTGACCATTCTGCAGAGACTTTATTGGTGGCAGGCTTCGGCTGTAGTTTGCCTCCACAGTCGAGCCCGGCATTAAAAGAATACTGTCACTCAATGTCTTCTCATGGATGTCAGAAAAGGCGACTAAGGGATTATAGAAAGGTACAGGAATCTATGTTTCTTTAGTATCCAGGGACATAAGGTAGTCGAATCTTGACCCTTCTGCAGAGACTTTATTGGTGGCAGGCTTCGGCTGTAGTTTGTCACCACCCTCGAGCCGCCAAGCTTCACGTCGTGTTCCGCCATGACGTCATGCATGAGTAGCCGTACGGGGGGATTCGTTCGTTACCGACTTCCTTTCCTTTTTGCGTGGATCCCTGGAGTGACTGATAAACGCCTCGCCTGCTGTCACTCCCCAAGTCTCTGGGTGAGCGCGCTTCATCCTAGGTCTTATCGACGCGTGGTATTTATATTTTACATTTCATGTTAAAACAGCTTTTTGGTCATGATTTGCTTAGTTTCTATTTTGTGATTTCCTCGGGCCTCGATAAAGGTTGATTTTTCGGTAATAACAAGTAGGACAATTATGTAGCTAGCCCGGATGTAGGGTAGCCAGGTGAACGGGACCCACCGGGATTATCCCAGATGCGAAGGTGCGTCCCAGTCCGGGTGTTCGCCAAAATGACCCGGAATAAAAAAACGCAAATAGATGGTTGCCTAAAATCCCTAGGCAACACGGAACGGTATGAACTTATCCAACACGCTTAAACATATTGAGCCCCAAATTCGCCTGATCCTTCCCGATTTGCCACCGAAACTCTGAAGTTTCTTAATATTTAAGATGGAGCCAATGGTCACAAATTATTATTAGTGGCCAGAAATAATGACAAATATAATTTTAAAGTAACAAAGTTTCGAAATTACAATCATCATTGTAAGTATTTTGGGATAGATAAATACGTTGCCAGATGGTCGGGATTCGTCGGGAAGTTTCTTAATATTTTAAAAGGAGCCAATGGTCACAAATTATTATTAGTGGGCAGAAGTAATGACAAATATAATTTTAAACTAACAAAGTTTCGAAATTACAATCATCATTGAAAGTATTGTATGGTTAGCAAAATTGGGATAGATACTCGTAAGTTTCTTAATATTTTAGATGGAGCCAATGGTCACAAATTATTATTAGTGGTCAGAAGTAATGACAAATATAATTTTAAACTAACAAAGTTTCGAAATTACAATCATCATTGTAAGTATTGTATGGTTAGCAAAATTGGGATAGATACTCGTAAGTTCTTAATATTTTAGATGGAGCCAATGGTCACAAATTATTATTAGTGGCCAGAAGTAATGACAAATATAATTTTAAACTAACAAAGTTTCGAAATTACAATCATCATTGTAAGTATTGTATGGTTAGCAAAATTGGGATAGATACTCGTAAGTTTCTTAATATTTTAGATGGAGCCAATGGTCACAAATTATTATTAGTGGCCAGAAGTAATGACAAATATAATTTTAAACTAACAAAGTTTCGAAATTACAATCATCATTGTAAGTATTGTATGGTTAGCAAAATTGGGATAGATACTCGTAAGTTCTTAATATTTTAGATGGAGCCAATGGTCACAAATTATTATTAGTGGCCAGAAGTAATGACAAATATAATTTTAAACTAACAAAGTTTCGAAATTACAATCATCATTGTAAGTATTGTATGGTTAGCAAAATTGGGATAGATACTCGTAAGTTTCTTAATATTTTAGATGGAGCCAATGGTCACAAATTATTATTAGTGGCCAGAAGTAATGACAAATATAATTTTAAACTAACAAAGTTTCGAAATTACAATCATCATTGTAAGTATTGTATGGTTAGCAAAATTGGGATAGATACTCGTAAGTTTCTTAATATTTTAGATGGAGCCAATGGTCACAAATTATTATTAGTGGCCAGAAGTAATGACAAATATAATTTTAAAGTAACAAAGTTTCGAAATTACAATCATCATTGTAAGTATTGTATGGTTAGCAAAATTGGGATAGATAAATACGTTGCCAGATGGTCGGGATTCGTCGGAAAATTTCTTAATATTTTAGAAGGAGCCAATGGTCACAAATTATTATTAGTGGCCAGGATGAATGACAAAAATAATTAAAAAAAAAAAAAAAAAAAAATATGTTTTATTTCGTTTAAATAGGTTAAACTAACATAAATAGTGGCTGGTGTCTCCTTGTAAGCTTGAAAGGCTTGAGTTGGGAGGCACCGCTCCTCTTTAGAAAACTAATTATACCTAAAAATAACATTTTGCTTAAAACTACACACAGGAAATACATTAAGGTAATTATATTTAAGTTTAAATTCAATTTCAGCATTAAGTTTAATTTAGCCATGTACGTGTATGTACTTTGTAAGTAACAAAGTTTCGAAATTACAATCATCATTGTGAGTATTGTATGGTTACCAAAATTGGGATAGATAAATACGTTGCCAGATGGTCGGGATTCGTCGGGATTGTCCGGACATTTCATATGATGTCCAGAGTCTTAGACCATTTAACACGGGGCCTGGCAAAGCGCGACTCTTAGTACTGAAATTATTCTGCCGTTTTCCACATTTACTCATTCACGCACACTCCTGCGAAAAATTTATATGGCACACTAAATCAAAAGCTACAACACAAACACAAAACGCGCACACAAGCAAACTTACATGAACATTGTTCATGTACTTCGGCAGAGGGGAATGCGTGCGCTTGCCTAGTCCCGTTTTATATGGTCTAAGTCCAGAGTCCCGACAAAATACAAATTGTCCCGACAAATAACAACGGTAGGTGGGCGGCGAGCAAATGAGCACTGCGAAAAATTTCAAAACTTTTTTGAATACCCCAAAGGGCACCAAATTGGTGGAGTCAGTGAACTAAATGCCAAATACTTGTGGCAAAGTAGAAATTAAGTATGTTTTAGATGTCTTGTAACTTGATCTTCAACGGTATAATCTCTTAATCATCCAAAAACAGCATTTTGTTGTAATTACTTGAATTGTAATAATCTAAAATATATATTATTCGTACTATTCATTTGTCCCGACCATAATCCCAAAATCCCGACTTTTTGAAATTTTGCCCAGATATTTTGGTTTTCCCATCTGGCAACTCTAAATACGTATCATATTATGGTATGCTTAAATATATCTTCTAGTCCCTGGGTATGCGTGTGTCTTTAATAAAACAAACTACACGTTTTAGTAACCATACACCTTTGTTTGTAAAAAAAATGATAATACACATGACACTTTCTTGTAAATTGTAACCTAATGAAGCATGGAAACGATCTTGCATGAGTCTGCACTGCGTGCATGACACATAGAATTCAGTTTATTAATACAGTCAGCCTGTAGTACGATTGTTAATTAAATGCGTACAAATTATTCGATATATTCGACTGATGACATTAGTATATAAATATGGGTACCTTTTCTAGTTTTCTTGAATACAGAAATGCGATTGCAGAACTTTCACTCGATAGAAATAATTATTGAAATGAGGTCTTCTACACTTTTTTTCATAGTTTGCCAAATAGGAATGACATACAGACCTTAACGATATTTTATTAGATGGATTTTAACAATATCTAAATTTTGTGAATTTGAAATTTTGATATCTATTTTAGCTAATTTTCTTTTAATTTAAAACCGACATTCTGCTTCTTTTTTTCGGAATCCGTCCCTCTCGCACTGCGTTTCGTTCCGCATGGAGTAACTGTGACCGTTGAAAAATTCACATATCACCTTAAACGATAAAAGAACATAAAAAATGGTATAAAATGATTAAAATAATACTTCGTACTTTCTACTTTTCGGATTTTGCTTGGTAACAAAAGGACCCACGAGGTACCAATACCAACCCTTATGTTCCAAATGGTATAAATACACATTTTTAAAAGAATACATAATACACCCAAAGAAAATCAAATTAAACATCGCTTTTCTCGAATCTCAAAATGTAAGTATAAATGGGCCAAATGAAAGTCCCAGTATAGACTAAGCCGCGTTCATGGCTTGCAAGCTTGCCATTTGCTGCGTTGTTCAGATGCTCTGTTTTTGGCATCGAATTTGTGCACTTTTTAGGGTATTGCCGTTAAACGGGAACCCTTATTTTGCTCTTTTCCCTGTACCTGCCAGCGTTGCCAAAAACGGCAAGGTTTTATTTAGCTGTTTGGCATGAAACTTTAGCTGCATAGAGACCATAGGGACCCCGGGAAAACGGCGGTATTTTATCGATGACGTTGTACTATATGGGAAAGTTCTGCGGATTCACTTTTGTAACAATTGTAATGAGCGTCAAAGCGTGTTACTGTAATGTTTTCCAAAAGTGTGTAAACAGCTTTGTAACAAGTTTCATGAAATCACAATGTCTGCTGATTGCAAGGAGCCGGCGCTTCGTCTGTAATTCTTGGTGCTGAACTAGTGTTACCAGATCCAGTAATAACGTGAATTCTTGATAAAAAGGGAATTTCTTCACATTTCTGTTAATGTTTCATACGAATACCTACGAAGGCAGCGCCTTTCAACAGTTTTGTAACTTGTAACTCACTTACGATACTGAGTTCTATGATAGCTATTATTTCAACTGACAAATTAATTTCTTTTTCATTTCCTGACAAAGGACCAAAATTCCCGACATGTCACGAAATGTACCAGCAACCTTATCTGAATTTATTTTGGACTGCTTTAGAGGTAACTAGAGGTATCTACAAAGCCACTTGATGAAAGTAAAAGATGCCTGCATTTGTTATAGAAATTGTACTTAAATTAATGTTGCATCAACTTCATATTTAAAAACCTGAGATTCCTTAGTCTGTTGGTCTGTCTACTGCATTGTAAAGGCCAGGAAACAACTCAGCTGAAAACTGGCAATAAAGATGAGATCACATTTTGAAAATTTATCGTGTCGTAATTTTTGGGCATAATATGTGGATGCACAGTCAAATTTATTTGGAAAAGGTACTGGCCATCAAGAAATTTTGGTTAGGCACTTTTTGCTGGTTGCCTTGATTGCAGCATGGTTGAAAGTAGAGTTTTGGAGTTTGCTTTGTTACCGGTTTTGGCTGTCTATTGCGCAGCAAGAATCAAGGTAAGTAGGCGGGTTCATTAGACTATTGGCATATTTTGTTACATATGCCTATTTCTATCTACTTTCTTTAGATTTTGGAGCAAGTATTATTTGGTTTTATGAAAGGCCTCTGTGATTTTAGACCTCTGATTGCAAAGAGTGGTCTGATACCAAAATGTGACTTGAGGTCAGTAAATCTCACTGAGATAACGTTATCGATCTGTTATCGATGATATTCCTAGCTTATGTAATAGCACGTGCTTTAGATATCAATCTTTACAGAACAAACGACTACTCGGACTACTGCGTGGTGGGAAGTTAAGTACCATGGTTAAAATGATCAATTTGATGAAAATTTCATTGATAATGCCGATTTCTTAGAATACTACTATCTCGTGCTAACATAAGGAACCCAATTTTACAGTAAATTGCGATTATATACAAAGTTATAAAGTTTTTACATCTATTGTTTGGGGCGTAAATATTGTGTAAAATAAGGTTTTTACTTACTTTTATAGAAGAAATAGGAGTATAGAGCCAGTCAGTTTTATTGCCACGAACCCCACACGCACGGAAAGAAACGGGCACGTTACAACTTGAACACAATATTCACTTTTTCTACAATAATAACAAAGAATACATCACTAACTACAACTTTCATGTGTTACACTAGGTGTTTTACGATAACTGACGCGTTTAGGATTTTCGGAAAGTCCATTGAACTGTTTCGTTCGAATTTACGTCGAGCGAAATTGTACGAAGTGGCAACGCGTAGATTTTGTGAGTTGCGCGGAGTTTGCACCAGGTGGCGACGCCGTCGTAGGGAGGCGGAGCCAGCAGGGCGCGGCGACGAGAGGAAAAGAGACAAATGCAGATTCGGCCTGACACCAAACCACGTTGAAATAAATATTTTCATAGCACAAGCATGGGATTTTATTGAAATAGCTTTTGTTTAGATCGCGAAGACATTAGTGATATAGCGAGCAGAGAATGCGGCGGTGACTGGTGACCTTTTTCGTGGATCGCGTCATCGTGGTGCGATAACGCGAGGTCGTCGGTCGGGTGTGCGAATGCAACGTTGCCAGATCGCTACGGCATTCAAAGCCCACGTTTCCAAGATTACGAAAGTGTCGGCGAAATCCCGTGGCCCTTTGAATTTGAAACCTACGTAGGTAGGTAGACCTATCTACCTGTACCTGCTTAACGAACCTCTGTCTGTTTTTATTATATTCTATGTAAAAGTAGCCCATTTGGTAGCTAGCACAACCACAGAATGGCACAAGTGAAACCTACTGTAGTTTGGAGATAGGAATTTTGTACAGTTTCCGTCACTTTGCATTATTAGAATGCTGTTCTTAAGGCGACTCTATTCGCCTTAACTCCCATACTAGCGCTGTTAACTGATAATATCCTTATTGATAGGTACTTGCTTATTATTTTTTCTTTTTCAACACATCCCATACAGTTTCCATGACTTGAACCTAAAACATTTATCAAAATCAAATACATACAAAAGTTACAAGCGTATAAAGTCCTGGATTTTACACATATTTTCATGAATGTTTATGTACCGTAATGTCCTAGAAGCGATACAACAAATCAAATCATTTTAGGTTCACAGCATAGTAGGTATATTTTATACTATTCAAAAATATTTTTTATTATTTCGATTTTTTGGGATATTTCTCCTGAAATCATAGGATTACCCAAAACCATTCTCGAGTTTTTTCAAGAATTTTGTCTCGCGTTAGCTTAGTGTTCGTTTAGTTCCGTACGAGCTCGGGAAATGAACGTTCGGGCCAACCAATAACAGTCAGTCAGTGCTCTATAATCCGAAGTTGAATGTAGAATGAAATAGCAAGCATAAGGACCCCGTGCGCGACTGACTTCTAGCCGCCGCGCCGGCTACAGGCCTCGTAACACGCGTCGATAAAGGCGATAATCGTAAAAAAAGGTATCCCATACCTATAGCGCATGGCCTTTTGTATGTACAATGTGCACACACTATACTTAGTAGGTACTTTTGCCTTTGCCACTCTTGGATCATTTGCGCATCATAAATTACTAACACCTATCTACCTAACTAATTTAGCCTGTGACCTGCTCTATGGGGGGGGTGCTGCAGGACGACGACTGCTTTGTCTGTTTTTTGGGGCCATTTCAAACAAACCACAGACCGATTCTAAAACGAGGGCACACACCAAAAAATGTAAAAAAAAAAGAAAAAAAAAAGCCATAATATGGCAAGTAACATGTTGCGGCTGCAAAATTTTGGCCATAATATGGCGTGTAACACCGCAGAGGGTAGGTACCTACACATGCACAATCAATCAATCCCAGACACAGCATACTATGGCTAATTCTGTAACATACACGAAAATACCATAATATTATTGGTATTATGAGACTCTGCCCACGGAGAGACCTCTTTATTCCGTGGGCATAGCCAGTAGCCACAGATAGATAACCCTCAATACCTAGATGCCTCAAAAAAAACTTACGCGGACCACGCAGCTATGAATTTGCATGTATATTATATCATAGACAAAATTATATCAAGCTAATGCCAGCCAAGAGTATCGTCACGTCATCATAGTGATGTGACAAACTCGTAATTTTTTAAATCGAATTAACCAGTGTCATCAATCTGAACTCACAAATTCGATAAAAACCGGTTTACAAACTGAGCTAAAAAAAGTCATTCTATATAAACTATGATATCGACGGTGGAAAAGAAGAACCCCTGAAGCGACATTTTGCGAATTTTACAGGAGAGCATTTTAAGGGAGTTTTTTGTGACAAACATAGAGTTGCGGTTTCTATTAAAGAGTTGTTAAAATTTTAAGTAGCTTTTGGAATAATATCATATCATTTCTAAATAACAAATAGCCTCAAAAATAAATGTCGCTTAACCAAAATTACAGAACAAAAGTCCCTTGATGCGACATTTTCTGAGGATCGATCCATCCATCAGCCTGTTTCGTCCACTGCTGGACATAGGCCTTTCCAGGATTTCACCACTCTTGGCGGTCCTACTGGAAGAAATGCCCATACTCATACACGCTGGGCAGGCGGGTTGGTGAGCGCGGTGCTGAAACTCTTGCACCAGTGACGCCGCTGCCCGTCACCAGTATGTTTTATATAAGGCCCGGCAATTGGGGATGGATTACTGCCATCCATCGGTCCCAGGCAATCGTGGGCCGCCTGGTTTTGCCTGAGAGCTGTTCTCTTACTCTCCCCCGAATAACTTCGGGAGGATTTGCGAGTAAGATGGTGGTACCTCCACAGTCGAGCCCGGCATCAGCTCTACCACCTAGGTAGAGCTGATGCCGGGCTCGACTGAGGATACTTTCTGAGGATAGTCATGGAAAAAAGATTAAACAACATTCTTTTTATGATTTAAACTGGGAATATTAATTTAAACAACTACCATTTTACCTAAATTAGGCTTTGCAAAATTAATTTCTAAGGTTTTCAAACCATAAATTTTTCCATTCAAGTTGATTAAAATACAATTTTTAGCTTATTTAAACGTTATCCGATACGTTGTGTTCTGTTTATTGTGTCAACACAGTTTTAAAACTCTGTGAATTCCTGTGAAGGATAAAAAAGTGAAATATGTTTTCCAGGATTGTAGTTTTCGCAAAGAAAAGAGTCTGCTTATATCTGGAATGCAAACGTAAGGTTAAATAAGTATATATATATATATATATATATATAAAACAGACAAGTGCGAATCGCACTTGCCCACCTAGGGTTCCGTACAAATCATTTAAGGTTAAAAAAATCTACAATAAGGTTTGGTCAATATATTGGTCGTACAATTATGACCGCGCATATAGTTTTTGTAATGTATAGTTTTCAGATTTTTTTCTATACTTGTAGTATTAGACGGTATTACTTGCCAAATTTCATAGTTCTAGGTCAACGGGAAATACCCTATGAATTATGTCGAAATACACGTTTTTTGCGGCATAAACGGTCGTATCTTTTTTACGATATATGAAGTTTGATTTTTTCACAACTTCAAGGGACTGTAGACTTGAGTATACGGTTTTAATTTCAACTCCATACTTCCACGCGTTCCTGAGATAAAGGGTCTTGACAGACAGACGGACGACAAAGTGATCCTATACGGGTTCCGTTTTTTCCTTTTGAGGTACGGAACCTTAAAAACGGATCTTTATTACAAATGTACAAACTAGTAACAAAGTTTGACAGATTATTTCCAAAAAAAAAGGCAATCAATAATTGGTTTTATTAAGGTATTCATAAAACGAATTAAATTTATATCATTGCGGTATAGAAAATCAGAAAAGTAAATCTGGACGTGAGGAGCTCTCACAATAAAACTAACATTTCGCATTTCTTCTATTTAGGGTACTTTTGCCTTTGCCACTCTTTTGGTCATTTGCGCATCATAAATTACTAACGCCACTCTTTTTTCATTCATCCTTTTTAAATGTCAAGAAGCATCCCCTATTTATTTCATTTACTACATCTTCTTTCAGGCCGCAATGATCCCGAATGTCGATATTTTTCAGTCCCTCGTTTAATGTCAACCCACCCACACGTACTTCATACGGAATACATTTCCACCGCATTCACTCCGCTTTGATGTTCATCTTGCCATCCCAACATTCACTACTACACATAATTGTAGGAACTAACGCTCCATAATAAACTGCTAATCGTGCCTTTGCTGTTACATCTTGGCTTCCCATAAAGGAGTGCCGAGCTCTGTTCACTTAATTTGCCTCATTCCCTCTTTTTTCAATCTCGTTATCACTCTTTGCATCGCGCGGAAATAGACAATCCAGCCAGACAGATAAATTCTTTAACCTGTTATACTTCCTCGTCTCCAATATTAACCTTGCATACATTCCTCTCCAGAATCATAAGTCTTAACTACTAAAAGATTCGTAGCTTAGATTCATATTGATAGAAAACGGCTGCTCACTATCGTGAGTACTGTGGTATGGACTCTAAGGACATGGTCAGATTTTTTTGCATAATTAATTTCTGGTCACTCACGTTACATAGATCTGGGAACTCATTTTACCTTCACGACTTTCAGAGCAATTTTCGAACATCGAATCTCCCGCTCTGACAGGTCGAAAAAAAAACCTTTCTTTTTGTGTATGTTGCCATACTTATATTTAAAAAGCTATGTTTGCAGACCGAATCGTGCCCATGTAGATAATTTCATTTTTAGCTCTTTATGTCGCATTTCACTGCAATGGCCCTCGTGGTTTATTTTTTGGTACGTATGGTTAAGCGACTGTGCTTATCATTATGATTCCCGGTAGAAACATTTAATCAACGGTGTAACACTTAATCGTGTTGGGGAAGTATCGTTTAAGTTACTTTGCTTATAAAATTTGTACCCAGAAAAAAACACCGAAATCACTCACATGAAAAAACTGATACTTTTTGATATGGCTTCAGCGCAAATATATATTAGAAGGTTATAATTTAAGTGACAGTGGTTTTTTAAGTCGCATCAGGCTATGGTTTTTATAAAAAAAACGGAATTTACGATCCTTTAACTTTAAGTGACATAAACTTCGTCAGATCGTTGCGAAACCCAGCGCAAAAGAAACAGAAAAAGATATGCTGATTTCAATGATACATATAAGTTAATTTCGGTCAAGATGTCGCTTCAGGGGTTCTTCCTTTCCACCGTCGATATGATCGTATGATAAAGAAATCGGATTATGAAAATAAGTTTAATTAGTTTAATTTTGGTCTCGGATAAACTTTTTTTTCATACCATATTAAATATTTGAAATATATTCAAGTAGGTATCTTTAGGGTTACAAACCAAAAAAAAAACGGAACTCTTTAAGTGTTCACTTTGTTGTTCGTTTGTCTGTCTGTCTGTCTGTCAAGCTCAACCCTTTTTCTCAGCCATTCTCTCAGGCTATTGGGTTATCGTGTTATGTGGAGACAGATCCCGACAACGTCAACGAAACTTATTTATTTCGAGTATAGAGAACAATACGACACAATACATACATGGGTACATATATGCAATGCATACATTCAATACAATACATACATACAATTCAATACAATACAATTTTATCACACATTATTCTTACAACATTATTATCCCAATAATTTGGGCAAGTGAGAGTCGGAATCGTGCACAAAGGGTTCCGTACCACCACACAATACGGGTACGGAACCCTAAGAACATATAATATCAAACAACATGGTAGATGCAATATCAAGGCGACGAAAAACAAGGCGATAAGATGGCACTTGAGAACCCTCTGAGTTCGAAACCCTAATTTTATTATTTCACTTCAGGGCATGTGCAGTGGAGCTCACATCAAGCTAAACACTTTCAGTATAAGCTGACCTCTCATCGTATAGGCTTCCCGTACAATGAGAGGTCAGCTTATACTCAATGTGTATAGCTTGATGCGGGCTCCACTGTACAATAATGCAGGACTTGAAATAACGATAAAAATATGGTAACGTTACCAATGTCAAACGGGGTTAACGTTACTTCAAAAAGTAACGTTATGCCAGTTAACGTTATTAAAGTGACTTTTTAGCGATAATAAATTTTAACGTTAATAAGAAACTAAGGTTAATTTTACCGTAAGGTATGTAACGTTAATTTTGCCATTAGTTATTTAACGTTATGAGTATTATTTTCATGTCCATTCTGCACGCGTTGAGCCAATCTTCATAGTTCTTTAACATCCGTGGGTGTAGGCAGATTTTAATGGTCTTCTTTGCCCTTTAGCTTTATTCCGGTAATAAAATGAGGTAGGGATTTGAGCGGTCAGCCCTCGGACTAGAACTGAAATGGTGTTTATAGGCAAGTAAACTAAACGGTAAGAAGTTACTTCGATTCCTTACTCTATAACGCATATTGCAAGCAAAGACACAAACAATAACTTTTGTTTCGATGAACCAGGTCTTTTTTTATATAAAAGGCGCGTCCGATGCAGCGTGAATAACACGTGATGCACAAAATGGCAATTTCTTTTCAATTTCTTGTGCAGAAATTCAATAGTCCGTTTAAATTCAGTTAAAAACATGCCACTAACCGCTGAAGAGTTTACCAGAATTTCAACTTTCCAACCATTACGGCTAAAGCTGTAGCGTATACCCCTGTGACAGACGGACGGACATACAGACATCGGAGGCTTAGTAATAGGATCCCGTTGGGCACCCTTTGGGTACAGAATTCTAAAAATGGAAATAGGTGGTAATTTCCAAAGTCCGCGCAAAACATTACAGTGCGTGAACGCGGCAAGAATCCATCTTCACGCACCGGTCAGCAAGTTATCGACACCGTTTCGCCGCAGGTTGTTGACCGCCCTATTTCTTCGGCTTTAACCACCGAAAACGCGTCGTCTCAACGTGCGAATTCTGCATTTACTTCAGCTGTCAGCTGCGCTGGCTGGAAGCTCCATCCCGGCGCTAGAAGACACACGCGCAGGTGTCCCGGGACTCGCGGACATCGCG
Source organism: Ypsolopha scabrella (assembly GCA_910592155.1). Classification (NCBI taxonomy): domain Eukaryota; kingdom Metazoa; phylum Arthropoda; class Insecta; order Lepidoptera; family Ypsolophidae; genus Ypsolopha; species Ypsolopha scabrella. The sequence goes on from OU342980.1 coordinate 22,118,397, forward strand.
CCGGCCACCGCCCAGAATACGGTCGACAAGGACGGATTCACACTAGTGGTGCGAGTCGGACTCGCCCACCGAGGGCTCCGTTAAAGACCATATTTTGTATGATTTAATTACAAATGTATAGTTTTTAGATTTTTCCCTTTACTTGTAGTATAAGACGGTATTACTTGCCAAATTTCATAGTTCTAGGTCAACGGAAAATACCCTGTAAATTATGATACCCTTGAGTGTCGAAATATACGTTTTTTGCGGCATAAACGGCCGTATCTTTTCTTAACGTTTACTTAGATGTTTGATTTTTTTACAGCTTCAAGGACTGTAGACCTAAGGTGCAATTGTGTAAGGCAATCGTATTCCAATTCGATTGTCATATGGCTATTCGGCTAAGAAAATAAGCCCGTTTGACAATTAATTGAAATCGTACAGAAAACATCACTCAAACCCAGAAAGAACCAGCTATCATCGATGGAGAACACAGATGGACCCGACTCTACATCAATTGGGTTCATACACAGCTACACCATGGAGGCTGTGAGATCACCACAAATGAAGTCCGCCAACAATTTTGGATCATCCGACTCCGCCATGCTGTCCGCAATGAAATAAGAAGCTGCCAGTTCTGTCGCATCCGGAGAGCCAAACCTGTTTGGCCATGTACAGGCAACCATCCTCGCAGCAGGCTGGCTCACCATCAGCGGCCCTTCATGTACACGGGACTGGACTGTTTTGGCCCACTAACCGTAACAGTTGGACGTGGTCATCAGAAGCGCTATGGAGTCCTGTTCACCTGCTTGACTACAAGAGCCGTCCACATCGAGATCGCTGGCAGTCTCAGTACTGACTCAGCGGTGATGGCTCTACGACGCTTCATAAGTCGACGAGGATGCCCTACAGAATTATGGTCGGACCATGGCACTAACTTCCATGGTGCCGATATTGAAATGAGGAAGGCAGCTGAAGATGCACTTCAAGAAGAAGCTTCCATTCGGTCAATCAGATGGAGGTACATCGCCCCCAGTGCGCCATTTATGGGGGGGGCCTGGGAGCGATTGGTGAGGAGTGTCAAGACGGCTCTGCATGTCACTCTTCAGGAACGAGCTCCAAAAGAAGAAGTTCTCTTTACGCTGCTCATTGAAGTCGAAAACACGCTAAATAGCCGCCCACTCACGCATGTGTCCACATCCCCCGAAGACGAAGAGGCCCTGACGCCAAACCATTTCCTCCTGGGAGGGCCGTCACGTGTACCATTGCCAGGTACCTTCACAGAAGGAGACGAGGCAGGAAGAAAGATGTGGCGAGACAGCCAGAGACTAGCAGATCTCTTCTGGGCACGATGGATAAAAGAATATTTACCTGAACTCCAACATCGACGTGACCCACGCTCAAAAGGAGCCATCAAACTCAACGACCTGGTTCTGATAGCCGATGGATGCCTACCAAGAAATGTTTGGCCACGAGGCGTGGTCATAGCTGTCTATCCGGGCCCTGACGGAGAGGTACGAGCAGTAGATGTGAAAACCAACAAAGGAATTCTTCGACGTCCCACCAAGAAGCTGATTATCCTGCCTTGCCACGGGTCTGCAAACACGGAAAGATTTCAGCTAGAAGAGCTGCGGCGGGAGTGATGTTCGCAACATACACCGATAAGCAAGAGCAGACCGAAGCGACTAATCAGAAAAGGATCGCAGGCCAGCGCGTGACTCATCGGCTTTTGCCAACTCGCGAGGCAAGCTGACGTCCCTTCGCCCCCGCTTCCTCAGTCTTCACCTCCCCGCACTCTATGTAACTCGCGTATACATGCACTAGTTAAGAGTATAGTTATAAGGTTAAATATAGAGCCATTTATTTGTAAAATTACAGTTCACTATTGGAATCAGTATACAACAAGTCTTCTTATTCACCACCCTACGCCCTGAAATAGTAGTGGGCTATATCGAAGGAGCCCATAATATGGTTTGGGTAATGATTATCAGTTACATGCATTTAGTGATGCTAGTGAAAAGGGGTTCAGTGGAGTTTGTTATTTACGCGTTACAGATGAAGCAGGCTCTACTAAGGTTTTTTTGCTTGTAGCAAAATCAAAGGTCGCTCCAATCAAGCAGCGATTAACAATTCCCAAATTGGAATTGAATGGCGCGCTACTAGCAGCAACACTAACAAATTATATTAAGGATATTCTCTCAATGGTAAAATTTTCATCTGTTCATATATGGTGTGACTCCACTATTGTGTTGTCATGGCTATGTACATCTCCACATTCGCTTAGGATGTATGAAGGAAATAGGGTGTCCCAAATACATAACCTCGTCGATCCATCGGTTTGGCGATACGTCCCTACGAAAATGAACCCGGCAGATGCGGCGTCGCGTGGTCTTTATCCAGATCAATTGGTGCATCATCCATTATGGTGGGACGTACCTTGGCTTGCTGGCGCTCCTGATGATTGGCCGCGTCATAAGGTTGAACAGTCGACGACTATGGTGGAGTTGCCAGTTAATGTAGAGTCGGTGGTAGAGACTACACAAAGGGAATGTTTCATCGGAGTAAGCGAGTGCGATAGCTCTCTTCTCATGCGTTACAGTTCTCTTTCAAGACTGCTACGCATCACATCTATATGTTTGAGATTTATTCACAACTGTCGATCTAAATTAGTCGATAGGAAATATGGTTATTTAACTTCAAAGGAAATTGATTCTTCATTAATATTATGGGTAAAGGACGTTCAGCAAAAATCATTTGAAAAGGAGATTTCTCTTATCTCAAATAATAAACAATGTAAAGGTTTAGATCGGTTGTCTCCGTTCATGGATGACAAGGGTATACTTCGTGTAGGAGGAAGGTTAAAGAATTCGTTGTTGCAGTTCGATGCAAAACATCCCATTTTGCTACCTCGTGCTCATCATCTCACCGATCTCATTGTGGATAGTTATCATTTGAAGTATCTTCACGTTGGACCGAGCACTTTACTATCGCTTATTCGTCAAAGGTTTTGGATCATGTCTGGAAGACAAGTGGTACGGCGTAGAGTGTTCAAATGCTTAAGGTGTTTTAGAGCCCGACCTAAGTTTTCTGAGCCAGTCATGGCGGACCTACCCTCAGGTAGAGTTCAGCCATCAAAGGTTTTCTCATCAGTGGCTGCGGACTTTGCGGGTCCTTTTTACGTCAAGGAAAGCAATCTACGTAAGGCAAGGGTCTACAAAGCATATTTGTGTATCTTTGTGTGTTTCTCTACCAAGGCTTCGCACCTAGAGTTAGTCTCAGATCTATCGACTGAGGCCTTTTTGGCAACCTTTCAAAGGTTTATATCACGTAGAGGTCTTTGTAGAGCTATTCATACTGATAATGGCACGAATTTTCAAGGTGCTAATAATAATTTAAAGGACATTTATAAATATATGTCTAAATCGGAAAATTTAGATAAACTAAATTCTCAGTTATCGGATTATCAAGTTCAATGGCATTTTGGGCCTGCGTCAGCGCCGCACTTCAATGGGTTGGCAGAATCTGCTGTGAAGTCAGCAAAGCATCATGTCCTGCGAGTCGTTGGGGAGCAACGATTAACTTTCGAGGAGCTTTCGACACTGTTTTGTAGAGTAGAAGCCATACTTAACTCGAGGCCCTTATCTCAAATGTCATCAGATCCCCACGATTGTCAGCCGTTAACACCTGGACATTTCCTTGTAGGATGCCCTCTTAACACTTATCCCGAGCATGACATAACGGATTTAAAGTTACATATGTTGTCAAGATGGCAATTAATTCAAAAAATGTCTCAGGGATTTTGGAAGCAATGGTCTCAAGAGTATTTGCATACGCTGCAACAGCGTAACAAGTGGACTGCACCACAAAATAATTTAAAATTAAACGATTTAGTTTTAATAAAGGATGATTCACCTCCATTGCATTGGAAATTAGGTAGAGTCGTGAGTCTACACCCTGGAAAAGATGCTGTAGTCAGAGCAGTTACAGTAAAAACACAGAATGGGACTCTAGTGCGTCCAGTAGTTAAGCTTTGTTTGTTGCCAGAGTAATAACCATGTATTTATTAAGATATAGAGTTAGGTAATTTTTAGTTTTAGTGGTTAAATTAACATATTTTGGGAAGTCAGCTTAAAGCTGCCTTCGGGGGGCTGTTATGGTTACTATTGGTTTTGTGAGGTAGTTTAACTTTTATATTTTCATGTAGGTAGGTGCACATTATTGTCCCTGCTCCCCTTCCATTTTGAACAGCCAGTGTGTGCGCATCGCTCCGTCGGAAATTCATCATTTTAATGTAAAAACCGTGTGTGCAACATTTATTTACGAGTGTGGATCGATCCAAGGACTATTGTTTTTAGAAAGAAACAAAACTATAAGCGAACCAGCGAATTTATAGTGCGCGGGTGCAAGGCGTGGGACGCGTCAGACTTCTAGAAGAATTCCACGTAAGTACTGGCTTCCCTACCTAGCCTGCCCTTTTCCATTGTATTTATGTGGCGTGACTCTAGCTACAAGGTATTGTGTATTTTTGCGGCGTGGCTCTAGCTACGAGATATTGTTTATTTTTGGGGTGTGGCTCTATCTATGAGGTATAGTGTATTTATGCGGCGTGACTCTAGCTACGAGGTATTGTGTATTTTTGCGGGGCGTGGCTCTAGCTACGAGATATTGTATATTTTTGCAGCGTCAAAATCAAAATATTTATTTTTGCAAAATAGATACTTAAAGTATACTTTCTACAAGTCAAAGTTAATTATAACAATATAATATATCTTAAGAATATAAAAAAATATATAATAATACGGGAAATAAAATATACACCTGCATAAAATGGAGAAATCTAGGAATAAAAATATTATATATACATTATGCAATGAAGAAATAAGTTCATAAATAAAAAAGGGAAATACATACAAAAAATATGAAGGTTGGGCTACTAACTATGTGATATTGTGTATTTTTGCGGCGTGGCTCTAGCTATGAGATATTGTATATTTTTGCGGTGTGGCTCTAACTATGAGGTATAGTGTATTTATGCGGCGTGACTCTAGCTACGAAGTATTGTGTATTTTTGCGGCGTGGCTCTAGCTACGAGATATTGTATATTTTTGCGGTGTGACTCTAACTATGAGGTATTGTGTTTGTGTATATTTGTGGCGTGGCTCTAGCTACGAGATATTGTATATTTTTGCAGTGTGGCTATAACTATGAGAGATAGTGTATTTTTGCGGTGTGGCTCTAGCTACGAGATATTGTATATTTTTGCGGTGTGGCTCTAACTATGAGGTATTCTGTATTTGTGCGGCGTGACTCTAGCTACGAGGTATTGTGTATTTTTGCTGCGTGGCTCTAGCTACGAGATATTGTATATTTTTGCGGTGTGGCTCTAACTATGAGGTATTCTGTATTTATGCAGCGTGACTCTAGCTACGAGGTATTGTGTATTTTTGCTGCGTGGCTCTAGCTACGAGATATTGTATATTTTTGCGGTGTGGCTCTAACTATGAGGTATAGTGTATTTATGCGGCGTGACCCTAGCTACGAGGTGTTGTGTATTTTTGCGGCGTGGCTCTAGCTACGAGATATTGTATATTTTTGCGGTGTGACTCTAACTATGAGGTATAGTGTATTTATGCGGCGTGACTCTAGCTACGAGGTGTTGTGTATTTTTGCGGCGTGGCTCTAGCTACGAGATATTGTATATTTTTGCGGTGTGGCTCTAACTGTGAGGTATAGTGTATTTATGCGGCGTGACTCTAGCTACAAGGTGTTGTGTATTTTTGCGGCGTGGCTCTAGCTACGAGATATTGTATATTTTTGCGGTGTGGCTCTATCTATGAGGTATTGTGTTTGTGTATTTTTGCGGCGTGGCTCTAGCTACGAGATATTGCATATTTTTGCGGTGTGGCTCTAACTATGAGGTATAGTGTATTTATGCGGCGTGACTCTAGCTACAAGGTGTTGTGTATTTTTGCGGCGTGGCTCTAGCTACGAGATATTGTATATTTTTGCGGTGTGGCTCTATCTATGAGGTATTGTGTTTGTGTATTTTTGCGGCGTGGCTCTAGCTACGAGATATTGTATATTTTTGCAGTGTGGCTCTAACTATGAGGTATAGTGTATTTTTGCGGCGTGTTTAAATTTATATTAAAGAATTTTTTGTACTGTTCATTTTATTCTGTAATTTTTTCATTACTCTATCGCATTAGGTATAAGCCTGTAAGTATAGCGTCTAGCTAGATACATAAACAAATAAAATATTTTTTATAATCGGTTCAGTAGTTTCAGAGTTTACCCATTAGGTACATACAATCAAACAAACAAATACGTTTTTTTTTCTCTCTTTTTATAAATAAGGTCCTACTATTTAGATTGTGTATCGTTATCAGATCCGAAAAAAAAATATCGTTACTATATTTTTTTTACTTTGACGAAGTTTTTGTGGAGGGGAAAAAAAGTTCGAGCAAAAAAATTTTTTTCTGTGGGAATTCGTCTAATAGGGATACTATTTCATTTCTTTTTTTTTCACTTTGAATTGTAGGTTCTTGAATGTTTAATAGCGTAGATAAGGGGTTTTGATAAAATAGCCGCCCCGCCGAAAACTGTTGATAAGATAAGACCCTTTCACGCGAGCAAAGCAGCGGGCAAAGGCTAGTGGTAAATAGGAGTATCTGCTACGATGACTTGTTTAAGTCGGTTTAGTTTGCCAAATTGCACTGAATCTTGGCGCTTCTCCAGTTTTGTTTTTGTTATCTTTCCAAATACACACGGACGTGATAAAGGGGAAAATACGCAATACGTTAGAACACAAACAGGTTTAGAGATGTTTTTAGGGTTCCGTACCCGAAGGGTGCCAAACGGAACCACGCTTTAAGTTGTTATGGACATTCATGCGAACTATAATCGATTAAGGCAGGGTTTCTTAAAGTGGGGCCCACAGACGCCTTAGGGTTCCGTGACATGAGGGCCACCAGGGGTCCACCACAACCAGTCAGTTCACTCTTAAAGGGGGGTTATTCCGATTTTGTCTCTTTTCACATTCATTTTAAACCAATAAATAGCGATGATTTAATGTTGTAAAAAATACATGTCATATTTCATTCGATACACGATTACTTGCATTTGCCTCGATCCGATTAAATCGCAAAGATAGGCCTAAGCTATAGTATGTGATCTAAATATAATTTCATTTGCGCTATATTAAGTTCTGGATAATAAAACGTATACTAAAATAAACGTCATGAAAAATGTGATATACAACGGCCGTCATATTAAAAACCCGTCTAATTCCAAAGTAATAAATAAAAACACCACGAAATCGCGATATTTCTGAGCGGTCCGCTTCCGCTGAGCAGGATAAAAAACATGACTGTGCAAAAAAATGAAATCGTTGGAGCAGGACAGATTTCTCTGGATAACCTCGCCTAAGTATTAATATAAACTAACCAATAAAAGTGATTTTTGTTGTTATGCTTGGTTTTCTTTTCCGAAATTTTTCTTCGACAGGGGTCCGTGAATTATTTTTTTAATATACCAGCGCAGCGGCGCCATTTTGGAATGTAGGTATTTACTACAAACCTAGATACATTCGAATTGTACAGAATACCATAACAGCATCTAATTGTCGATTTTTTGGAAATGAATAGACTTTTTTAAGGGCATATAAAAGTATAATTTTTTTTCTCCTTGAAATACAAAAGATATACATGAAAATATTCAGGAACTGAATAAATTGCATTGATGACGTAATAGTCATGTCATTTAGGCATTACAGGAAATAGGCCATTGCCTACAAGAAAAAAAAAGTAATTTCAAAACCGACGTCTGTTTTTTTTTATTTTCAGTAATCCCATCTTCAGGTTTTATCCCCTAAATTTTTGTTTCATTCTTTCTTTACGTCAAGGAACTCTCCCTAATGAGCCTAAACGGTATGACTATTACGTCACATTCCCATTACACCAAACTGATTCAATGAACATGATTTCGTTATAAAAAATACCACCTGAAAGTTAAAGAACAGTATGTATCTTCATGATTTAGCCTATATTTTCAGAAAAAATATACAAAAGGGCCAGTTAAAATTTATGATTGGTTCGAATTATACCCCACGCAACCATCAAGATACCTAGATTCGTTCAAAATGTATGCTAGAAAGATAGGATATACGTAAATAGGGTAGGAAATCCATGTGTTCAGTCAGAGTTTAGTTACACAAAATTGGAAGGCTGCTGGGTCTCAAACAGAAACATTCGTCGTCGGGCGAGCGGGACCTCGACGAAGGTCAACCATCCCCACACCCTCCCCTCCACCATCCCCCCTTCCACCCTTCCACCCCACGACACCCCTGGCTCAGCTCCCCGGGGCTTTTAGGCACGCTTCAGTTTAGTAAAGAGAAATGAATGAGTATTTTTTCGAGGGATTTCTTTTTTGACAAAAATGAAACGGGATGAGGGACAGTATTAATTATTATTGTTATCAAAGAGAGCGGCGTCGGCCAATGTTTAATTTAAATTAAAACGTTTTTTATAACAACAAAGTATTTTATAAAAAATGGGTAAGTGTGGGAAATTTGTTAGGGAGGCATGTTGATCAAACAAGTGCGGGTCTGGACTCGCGCACGAAGGGTTCCGTACCATTATCTATAAAAACGGAAAAAAATCACGTTTGTTGTATGCAACCCCTCTTTAATATTTGTTTTATTTTAATTCAATTATTTATTTTTAAAGTGAATATAATAACTAAATATTCTGTGAATATTTCAAGCGTCTACCTGTTGCCGTTATCAATATCGAGCAAAAACGAGCAAGAAAATCACGTTTGTTGTATGGGAGCCCCTTTAATATTTATTTTATTCTGTTTTTTAGTATTTGTTGTTATAGCGGCAACAGAAATACATCATCTGTGAAAATTTCAACTACCTATCACGGTTCATGAGATACAGCCTGGTGACAGACGGACAGCGGAGTCTTAGTAATAGGGTCCCGTGGGTTACTCTTTGGGTATGGAATCCCAAAAACCGTTTTGAGATAATATTTTTGTTGTTACTAGAATTTAGAATTCATCTTATGACCTTCATTAACGGAGCACTTTAGTCTCAGCCTTAATTCATTTGACCCTAGGAGGAATTTGTCCCTGACCAACCAAATATGACACTTTCAATCAACGTTGGCAAACATATATTATAAGGTGACTTTTGTTTATATATAACTAAATTCATACTTATATAATTACTTCACATAGCAACACACACACATGCGTATCTCTTTCTTCTCTTTATGTAAAGACACAGTATAACAGAAGAAAGAGATACGTATGTGTGTTTTGTTATACCTATGTGAGTGGTTACGTGAAAAGGGACCTGCAGGGATTGGAAACGCTTTTTCGGTTTTTTGGCGATTTTGATTCCTTAGATTTTCCTGTTTAAGGTGTAGTAGGTCGATCGCACAACGAAAGAGTAAAGCATATCTGAGAAAGCGCGCGTCTGAGCAGAGCGGTAAATCAAGAAGAGAGTGGATAATGCTGTTTTTCAAGGAATAAAATTTAATATAAATTAACACAAATGCGTTTTAAAATAAATCGCTGTCCTATAGTTTAGATAATAGGTTTACATGTTTAAAACAGTAATCATTGTTATTTTTACTTTATTAATTTTTTCGATAGACTGCTTGTTTGAAATGAAAATACAGCCTTCACTTTGCATTTTTTTTCGATCGAGCCATGTTTTCTGTATCGCGTTTTGGGCTGTGACATTATTGGAAAAGGCTTTGTTTATAACATGTATTTATTTCAGAACCATATCTTTTGTAGTTTTTTAGTACTACTTGTTCAAAAACTCTGTTTTTAATACCTACGTCGTCTTAATTAGGTCCAAACAGATTTTTTTAAATGGTAAATTTTTTCAATACATTTTTTATGTCAATTCAGTCGTCTGAATAACCGCATCACTTCAGTTTCAAATTGACACTTGTACATTAATTAAATAATATTTTGTAATAAACGCAAGGCATGTGTTGTTTTTACTGCCAAGGACGCTGAAAACATAGTTGCAAGGACACAGAATCGTCCACGTCACCCAAAAAACCATAATAGTACATTACGATACGAGAGCGATGAAACGTTTTCTGACGAGTGTGAGTTTGCGGCACGAGCCGAAGGTGATTTTCTCGAAATCAATTTTTTTCCCTACCAGCCTCTGATTCTGTATCGTAAAATCAGTTGTCAACCAAGTGTCTATCGTCGAAAACATACATATCCGCTTATCTAAGGATACGTCCGCACTTGAAATGACTTCACAATTCGTAAATAGTTCAATACCCATTAATTTATTTCGGAAGTTCATTTAATATCTGTTTTTGGTGAATAGCAACTATAGCTAGCAACCGACACTGAGTTACATAATAGCCCCGCAGGTCCCTTTTTGCGTAACCACTTCATATAAATATGAATTTAGCTATACCTAAGTATAAACAAAACTCACCTTATATGTTTGCCAACGTTGATTGAAATTGGAAGCACCATAACACCAATGTGAAATGTGTTTTTTCTTTAACAAAAAAGGATATCTTGAGGCTTGGGAACTGGGAAACATTCATGCCCTTTTTTATTTTGGGTGACAATTCATGCCGTTGTTTTTTACCATTTGCTATTAAGGGGGTAACTTTTTACCTCGGTACAAAATGCACATCATAATATTGTTTTCCTTACCTTTGAATTAAAAGTATGCAATAAATGTGTTTTAAAGCAACTTGCGGAAATAGTTTATTAATAATAAAGTCTTCACAAAAAATTACGTAGGTACTTTAATATATTACATTTTGTTTGTATTACATTAACAAACTTAAAAGCGTGTTTACAGTTGTAATGTAATGCAGATAAAATGTAAAGCATAAAATTTAATAATTTTCATGTGATCACCTAACTATTAACAAGCAGTTTGCGCGAATTGCTATAAAACGCCTTTACTGCATACTTTTTATTCAAAAGTAAGGAAAACAATATTATGATGTGCATTTTGCACCGAGATCCTCCGTTACCACCTTAACGGCTTGTATTGGGTCTTTCAACGGTTTTTGTTTTAATATGCTGAGTCAACTGCTTATCTGATCATTGTCAAACTTGGACACGTGTTTTTTCAGACCTTTGTCTTTCCGTTGTCAAGTCGGTTACATAATTGGACACATTTCGCTCGATAGATTTTATTTTTGAAAATGATGCCTTTTTAAGTTATTATTCCGTTTTATGTCTAAACGGCTTGAATTTTATGTCTGAAATTACTGCTATAACAAGAAAACATGGTTTATTTTCCGATGTCAGGTGGAAAAACTCCTACACCAAATACTTTTTCGTAAAATCCAGAAAAACCTCTAAAATTCGCTGATTTTGCGTGCCGCTAGCGCGCGAAGCGAGCATTTTAATGTAGACTTTCTGACAACATACTGAAGTTTAAAATCGCTTAGTAAGATTATCGTGCACCAGGGGTAAGGCCTTAAATCGGCAATGCGTCTCGAAAATAGTAAAGTACAGTTGGTGTTAAAAGTGCAAATCTTCTTCTCTATACATATAAAATACAACGTCTGTCTGTCTGTTTGTTCGTTTATAACTTGAGAACCAATCAATGGATTTTGATGCAGTTTTCACTGAAAGATAAATCATTTCTTCGGGAAGGTTTAAAGCTATGTATCATCACGCTATGACAAAAGGGAGCAGCGCAATGAGAATGTTAGTGAGACATTTATATGGTGGACATAGTTAAATCTATCAGCAATTGCCATTTCCACCTGTACGCAGATGACTTGCAGGTTTATGTTTCGACTACTCCACGTGATACACTAAATGCCGTTTATAGTATTAATCATGATCTTGATTGTATTGCAACATGGGCGGATCGCAACAGTTTAGTTTTAAATCCAGCCAAATCAAAATACATGATTCTAGGTTCTAAGCAGCAAATTTATAATCTATCGCAGGAAAATCCTCAGATCGCTATTCAGAATAGATCCATAGAAAGAGTGACTGAAGCGCGCAATCTAGGTTTGTTGATGGATGGACAGCTCCGTTTCGAAAAACACGTTTCGGAACTCGCACGCAACTGTTTTTATAGACTTAGAACAATTTATACGATCCGTGATTTTCTAAGTGTTGAGCTGCGGGTACTTTTATGCGAAAGCTTAATTTTATCTAAACTTAATCACTGTCTTACGGTTTATGGCGCATGCTTGCTAAAAAGATCACAAAATCTTATCCAAAGAATCCAGAACGCCTGTGCCCGTTTTTGTTTCAAGATCCCTCCACGGACTCATGTGACTCCTTTTCTTAATAATGCGGGTATTTTGAAAATGAAGCAAAGACAAGAACTCTACTTTGCAACAATGTTATTTGGGATAGTAAAAACTAAAGTCCCAGAGTATCTGTATGAAAAGCTTGCCTGGCGTGGTTCCATTCATTCATACAATACACGAACTGGATGTCTACTACTCACTCCATCACACAAAACTGCAGCTTTTAAAGGTAGTTTTCGGTATCTCTCAACCAAGTGCAGGAACAATATTCCACCTCCCCTTAAATTACTCACGTCTAAATCAACTTTTAAACTGAAATATCGTTCCCATTTACTGTCTCTTCAAAAGATTCAGCGATAATTTTTACAACACTACTAATGCGATAACCGTTTCTCGTATGTGCACACTTGTTGTTTATTATATTATTATATTTTTTATTTTTCACCATATTGACATTCTATTCTGTATTATTACTTTTTTTTGTCATTTGTAAACTTTCTTATTAATTTAGTTTTTAATTAGACAAGTCAACATCGACTATTTTATTTTCTTTCAAGTTGGTACGGGTACTATGAGGAGTACCATGGTACTGGCTGAAAACCAGCGTTGGAGAATAATCTCCAACATTTACTGAGCCAGGGCCAGTTTAATATTTTACAGTGCATGCGACAACATTTGTATATTATTTTGATTTGTTTAAATATTGTTTATATTTGTGTTTTCTTTGTTTCTTGTAATGTTTTTTTTTAAACTGTCTCGTTTCATGTACTGTATATATTAATAACGTTTTTCTTCTTCTTCTTCTTCGCCGCCGTAGCAGTGTCGATCGTCGCGGGTTCAAACCCCGACTGGTAAAATTTGTTTTCACTTTTTATTTTTTATTCTTTTATTTTATTTTCAGAAAAAATATTTTCCTTTGTAAAAAAAATATTGAAGCTGAAATTAGATTTCTTGACTGCGCAAAGACCTATAACTAAAATATTTTTATTTTCAAGTGCTTAGAAAACGCCATCTTTGGGAAGCTAACCTGGATAGCGGCCAGTAAGCTGGCGTTGAAATTGTTTGTAAGCTGGCGTTGAAATTGTCTGGTTCAAATCAACTCACGTTAAAGTTTGTCTACACTATTATATAAAGAAGAAAGATTTGTTTGTTTGTTTGTTTGTTTGCATATAATGGGTAATATCTAGAACTACTGAACTGACTATAAAAATTCTTTAAGCACTCAATAAGATTTTTAGTTAATCATGTGGTATGTACGCCTTGCGTAGTCGTACGTATGTAGTCTCATCGTCGGGGTTTCAATCATCCACCGGTAAATGTTTTTTTTAGGAGACCTCTCAAGTTTAAGTTTGTTTGATCGGTATTGATGAGTATTTTTGTAGAAAATGGTGACCAGAATCTAATGACGGGACTGGGAGGTACCCACAAATCTCCTCAACGGATAACAGCAGACCCTTCGAGTTTGGGCTTATTTTATTGGTCTTTATTAGCACTATGGTAAAACATGATGACCAGGGTCTGATGATGGCACTGGAAGGTAGGTATGGGATTTCCTCAACGGACAAGAGCAGACACTTCGAGTTTGGACTTATTCGATTGGTATTTATTAGCACTTTGGTAAAACATACTGACCAGGGTCTGATTATGGAACTGGAAGGTGGGTACGGGATCTCCTCAACGGACAATAGCAGACCCTTCGAGTTTAGGCTTATTTAGTTGGTATTTATAAGCACTTTGGTAAAACATGGTGCCCGTTGCATATTGTCGTTCAAAAAATCATATTCTTTTGTTTTCCTTATTTCCATGAAAATCTCTTCGACGCGGGCGGAGCCGCGGGCAAAAGCTAGTAGGATATAATAACAGAACAAATTAATTAACAGTCTGTATTTATTTTTGTCCAATTACTTAACGCTTTTACTTCTAATATAACTTCGTTATTTTGTCTAAAACGGACTATTCCGATTTTTTTTTAACGAGTTTAAAAGAATCCAGATTGTACAGCTTTAGTCGAACTTGGCATATCTTTTCACAAAGTCCACGCACGGTGTAAAAAGCTCAGACATTCTGTTAATTTTAACGTTTCTCACATTGTTTAGTGCCTGTCCTCTCACCAACGAGTTATAGAGTCGTAGCCTGTCACACAAAAATGTGAGAGACGTTAAAATCGCAACACACAGGAGCAGTAGCCATATTGTAAGCTAATTTATATTCTTGACCATTGAATTTGAAAATCCCACCAAAAACATAAATGTGAATGAAAAAGGGGCCGAATTCATTACGAAGAGAGTGCAGGATTGTCGGCTCCGCCAAAAAAAGAATTTAGATCACATTGTTGGCTGCCGAGGTTCAGGAAAGATTTCTTCGGTCATGCTGTATGACTTGGCGTCTGTACTGTATATAGGTACACTTGCGGTAGACCTGTTGTCTGAAAGAAAGAAAATAAATTTATTGGCGCGTTTACAAAAAAAATACATAGAGCTAACAGAGTAGAAAAGGTTTACAATCCTACTAATATTATAAATGCGAAAGTTTGTGCCTGTGTGTGTATGTTTGTTACTCTTTCACGCTGAAACGGCTGGACGGATTTCGATAAAATTTAGAATGAATATAGCTTATACCCCAACTTAACACATAGGTTACTTTTTATCCCGGAAAAAAGCATGTCGTTAAACCGAATAAGACGCGGGCGAAGTCGCGGGCAAAAACTAGTCTATAGATAAAAACTCCTCCACTATTACTAAATTAACTTTACTTTGCAATTGATCATCTCAACTTGTTCATGTAAATATATTGTAATGCATATGTAATGCTATAATTCCTTACTTAAATGGAGACCCCAAACACATAACCAATGAAACTTTATTTATTTGTATAGGTATATATTTTGTTTTCTTTTATATTTTAGTTGGTATTAGGATTATTTAGTTTTTATTTTTTTATATAGTTAAACTGTATAGCCTCTTAAACATTTTCTCAGGATTAAATATCGTTATATAATACCAAAATAAATAACATTAAAACTAACTAATTAAAATATTAGTGTCGATGTGTGTGGATTAGAGTGCATTGCAAGATAGAAGAATCGCCCAAGTGCGATTAAGACTCGTGCCCTGAAAGCGTCGACAATACGATAGAGACCGGTATGTGGACGTCTAAAAAAACACGAACCAACTCAACTTGACACATTATTAAACTCTATGCATGGGTCTAAAATTTATGGGTATAATTAGGTGGTAGAGCTGATGTCGGGCTCGACTGTGGAGGTACCACCATCTTACTCGCAAACCGCACCGAAGTTATTCCGGTGAGAGTAAGAGAACAGCTCTCAGGCAAAACCAGGCGGCCCACCATTGCCTGGGACCGATGACGATGACAGACTGGTGACGGGCAGCAGCGTCACTGGTGCAAGGGTTTCGGCACCGCGCTCACCAACCCGCCTGCCCAGCGTGTGTGAGGACCGCCAAGAGTGGCGAAATCCTGGAAAGGCCTATGTCCAGCAGTGGACGAAACAGGCTGATGGATGGATGGGTCTAAGATCAATAACTTTCGGAATAATAAATTAAAAGCAATTCCCAGAATTTTTCCTTTGAATACACTCAATGATCTACTACCGTTATCTGAAATTTCAAGTTTCTATGTCCGCTGGAAGTGGTTTAGGTTTTATATAAGTGAGTGAGTCAGTCTGCCTACCCCTCTGGGAGACAGGCGTGAGTATATGTTTGTATATGTATGTCTAACGGCTATGACGACGCCGCGCCGCAACAAGAATTGCCAGTAACCGCTTTTAGCGTCCTCTTTAAATGTACCAACTTTTTCATTTATTTTACAAATTATTTTATAGGTAGGTTTATTCATGTGAGCCAGTACAGATGACGGGTGTGAAGTTAGTCACAGCTACATAGGTAATCATGGCATTGTTTTATCGTATTTGCTGAGGAAGGGTCGTTGCGCGGGGGATACTTACTGTGCAGGTGACAGGCGCCTGGAACTGGCCAGCCCCCAAACCTGTCAAAAATTAAATGTGAAAATCTTTCAAAACAACATTTCTTTTCTTTCGTTTCATTCCGAGAGAAATAGGTACACAGAGAGAGCCTCACAGAAGCGAGCAGCAGGCAATCGATCGCGCGATGTTGCCGCTCTGTGCAAGCGTCATGGCGGTCGCCTTCCCTACGCCTGACTGAGTGTGTGTGATTGTATATTGTATCTGTGTGAGTGTTCTGTCCGGTCCGGCTGCGTATTTTGAAAGTCTTCAATAATTTCTGTTTAGATATTTATTTACTTTAGTATCATACTTGTAGAACTAAACCTCCGTGGTCCTATGAACTAAATATCTAAGAGAAATAACGACTTAGGTTGACTACTGTCAATTAATCAACCCAAAGTTTTGTCAATTTTGTACCTTGTCTTTTAATAGGGCCATTGCCTCCGCTTTGGTTATAAATAAGCCTAATCGGTGAGATTAAGGTTATAAAAGACTTCGTGAAAAAATTGCGCCATACCACAGTAATTTGTAATAATTGTTTATTTGCTTAATATAAAAAGAGCAACCTTTCTCTAGATGAAGTGATTTAAAAATCTGTAAAAATCATAGTTAAAGCAATTTTTTGATTCTAACCATAAATGTAGGGCACCTTTAAGGGTGCACAAGCAACATCTCGCACTCCAGTGTTAGGTATTTTCTTGTACGCAGGCAGTCTCGCGGCGTACTCACATAGGTAATGGGATTTGCAGCGGTTATTTTACGACTAAACATAAATGCGTTTGCATTTAGCATAGCATAGCATTTTCCTAATATTCTTTATTCATTTTCCTTTCGCTACAAGCACTAAAGCACGGTCTAAGTGAAATAATAATTTCGCAAAATATGTGCGCGTGACACGACCATACGAAAGCCGGCAGGCGACTGAGCCGCGCACCCCGCGCAGGGACCCGCTGCCAGTACCACGGAAAAACGTGGTTTTCATGAAAGAAAAACTGACACTAATTAATTTAAAGAAGTTATCATTTTAGATTTTTTAATAGCTCGTATTTTTTGAAACTTGAAAAGTTTAAACACATTATTTGTTTTATTCACGACTTAATGTAGATTAAAGGTTTAAGGTTTTTCGTTTTCATGGTTACGGGGAGCATCAGTCGATAAATATCATATATTTATTTCGAAATTTTGTGATAATCATAGTAAAAGTTTAAAATTATTCAAAAACGTCTTCAAACGCAGTTTAGATGATAGAGCAGCCTTAAATTTTGTTTTATAGATGCTATTATATAATTTAGAGTATTTCATTGTTTTACTGCATGTTTTCGGTAAATTTTTCGACATATACATCAAATTTTATCAAATGTTTTGTGTAACCCCAGATTCCTTAAACCAGGGGTCCCCAAAGTATGCGCAGTGGTGCCCTGGTGCGCCGTAGAAAGTAAAGAAGGGCGCCGTGAGTCAATCCTCTATCATTATCCGAAACCACGAATATTCGCGGGTACCTTTTTTGAGCGCTCGCATCGCTAAAGACAATAGGTACCTACAGTAGTTACGTCGCGCGCGGCACCGTCGCTCACTCACCGAAAAGTACCTATACGCTTGAAAACCGTTGATACCCTTCCCCTCCCACGTCTTTACCCAGCTGCGCTCGCTTGCTCGCAATTGCAATGCCCGTTTATTTCAAGCAAGCCGCGCAACGGACGTTAATCGTGTTTTGTTTCGGTTTGTTTTTCGTCAAATGTCTCACGCAAAATGGACAGATTTCTAATTAATAAGCAAGTTGGTAGTAGCATACTCGTATGATAGTGATACAGCATCTACTAGTGGCGGCGGGAAAGCAAATACATGAGCGGCAATATCGTAAATACGATGATAGCTATTTCGACTTTGGTTTTACTTCAATAGAAGTAAACAATGAAGAATAACCACAGTGTGTGCTTTGTTTGAAAATTACTATCATGCGAAAGTATGCATCCAAGTAAGTCAAAGCGATATCTCGAAACAATTCATCCAACCATGGCTAAAAAATTCGTGATTTTTTCACAGGAAATTACAACATGAAAAAAAGTAATCATTTTAATTTTGTCTCTATCTACCTAACCTAACTACTATTATTGTAGGTACTGTTCGACTGTATCTATTTCAAATAGCTAGATAGGGTAGGGTGCCGTGACAAAATACTAGATTTGTAACTGCGCCGTGGGCTGAAAAAGATTGGGAACCCCTGCCTTAAACCTAAAACTTCAGGGCTATACCTACTTTTTTCCGAAAAAAATAAACCCTCTTTTTATACAGTAAAATCAAATTTCCCTACTCTCCTTTCGTCAAATAGGCGAAAAAGAGTGAGTATCTGTACAAATATCTCAATAACTGGAAGACATAAATAAAAAACAAAAATATCCTATACAGGAAAATAATGTGTATATTTTTTTTAATAAAAGCAGACTTTGTGTTTCTTATATTTGGATACCCTTATAATTGAATATATTTTAAGTATGAGGTACAACTAAAAATCATCCAGAATAGAGTCGTTTGATGAATATGGCAGAAACAAAAGAGATGTGTCAGTATCATAACAGCCTCTGATCTCTGCATAGCCCTTTAGTATAAGATTTCAAGCTCTACGCTCGTGTGGAAATATCTTAATCAATGTATCTTTCAAAACTATTATCGACAGTTTTTGGCTAATTTTATCAACACGTTTTTGGCTTATTTTATCAAGCCTATATAGATATGTTGATCAGAACGCATTTTAATGTGCGACTTCGTTTACCACGCTTTTTAACCCGCACATCTGTTAAAATAAACGATATAACTCCCAACTCAGTCGCCAAAACAAAGGCTAAGTACACCACGAGATGTGCCACTCACGCGCGATAAGACCATGCTACGGCAGCACGGCCACTACGATGATAATAAAACAAAAGGATCCAAATCTGTTGAGTGGTTTCAGTTAAAACTAAACATCATGCATACCGAAAGACATATAGAAAAACAAAAATTCTGAAAATAGCAGTTTTAGCCTTAACAAGCGTTAACAAAAATTTAGCAAAATTATTTAATATCTAGACATGACCAACGTTAAACAGGTAACAAGTGTATTATTTTCAAATTTATATTAAACGAAAAAACATGTATAGGTAGGTAAACTTATCTCCAAGACGATATTTCGAGCTCCATAGTTTTCTTTAGTTCATTATTAGTTTAGATTAAAGAGGTAACAAGTTAATCATTTTCAAACTTATATTAAACAATAAATATGTACAGGTAAACTTACCTCTATGACGAGATTTCGAGCTCTATAGTTTTCATTCGTTTATTATTAACGTAGGCTAAACAGGTAACAAGTGTATTAATTACAAACTTATGTTAAACAAAAAATATGTACAGGTTAACTTATCTCTACGTCGAGATTTCAAGCTTGACAGTTTTTTTTAAATATCTGTATAACCCATAGATATCTTATTAGTAGGTATTATTCTAATATATCAGTGCTCAAACTGGGTTGGATCTTATAACGAGACAGCAGCAGATTTTAAGATAAATATCAATGTAGGGGGTTTCTTGGGGTCCAGCTCTAACCCCCTGCACAATTTTTTTTCCTACGAAAAACAAATTTTTTTTCTTTTGAAAATATTAAATTACGTAAAATTAATTTTGTTTAGTTTTGGTCAAGTAAAATCTGTCAGAATGGGTAATAACGGGTGAAACGAAACGATATTTATGAAACTACTTTGTTTTTATTCAAGTTAAAGAAATGAACGACCCAGAAAATTATCTAGGGCAAAATGCGACTCTGCACTGGTAGGTTACTAGGAGCTCTAAAACCGAATCAGCGCACCCCGACTCTACACAGTCTTGTCGCTACTAGCCCTAGAGTGTATATAAAAAGTCGGAGGAAGGGCAGCCCCCGCCCACTGTAACAAAGTGCAGGCACCCGTGTGAGCCGTAGCGGCTGAGGCTAGTCGCCTTCGCCATTCATAACCTCACTTTTTTCTAACATTTCACTGGATTAAAAAACTAGACACTTCTGCGAATGCTTCGGTGCTACGGAAAGTGCAGCTCCTTCGCCCTTGCGTAACAAATTGCAGGCACCCATGCTAACCTCCACAGCTTCGGCTATGAATTTACGAAAAACGTAAAAACTATACATTTCCTGGACAAGGGGGTAAGTGGGGGGACTTTATCTCCCCCCATCTTCCTCCCACTCCTTTACTAAGGTACTAGATGTCAAAAAAAGACAAAAATGAGGTCATAATTGGCAAAAAAAAAGAATATCTAAAAAACTTCTCATTTCTAAGGTTGGAAGTGTGTTTATGGGGGGATGCAAACCCCCCCCCCCCACTTCCCCTTCCTCTTCACAACCCCCTTTGATGCTGTCACGATATAAGATTTTAACCCTTAAACCTCCTATAATATAGTAATAAAATTTTACAACTGTACAAACAATAATAATTTGATATAGTATAAACATTATCGCATGTCATTTACGAGCTTTGAAATAAACATTAATTCCGTTTCCTTTTATTTCCTGTAGCAATGCTGCGAAACTAAGATACGCACTTGGCTATTATTGTAAAACGTCTTTTGTTCTGACGTGCATATGCCTATGAGCCAAATTTAAAAAACCCAAGAGCTAGATGGGAACTGCAAATACGCGTCCGACCCCCGCTTATTTTTGTTGTTTGTTACCAATCAATTATGAGAGGGAATAATGACACCTGCTTCGTTGCAACTATCCACTACAATCAACTGATGCTGCAGCTGAATCTGAGCAGTTAGTAGGATATTTTCTTTTAAAAAAGAAGCCACAAGCCTTTTACCCCGTCTAACGTTCGTAGGTATATTTAGGTAGAAACTTAGGTAGGTATTATGCAGGAGACTTGAGTAGCGCCCCCTACTTACTTAATTTATCAAGGTATGCAAGGTCAGGCACAGATTTTTACTTAAAATAGTTACTTACTATAAAAAATTCTTCTATTATGATGTTAGTGATGGATGGATATCCTATACATTGGGTGACAAGACAAACCTAGCTAACTGTGGTATAGGTACTCAGCTACGGTCAGAAAGCAAGGTGCTCTCTCAAAATATACTCTGACCCAATGGAATTTTATTTCATTCATTCGAATAAATTTCTAAAAGAAACTAGACAAAATACTTAGGTATAGAATACAATATTTTTTATCCAAAGACGTCTATGTACACATTAAAGTCTTCTTTGTAGCCTAGCTACCTGTAAAAATTACTGTTTGTCTTCTTATCACATCACGTTCAAATAAAAAAAGTTCAGTACATATGGGCAAATCTTATGCAGCTGATTGAGATGAACTGAAAAACAAAAACTGGTCAAGTGTGATTCGGGCTTCGCACTATTAGTGTTCCGTACGTAACAAAACAACCCATGAAAGAGAAAAAATTGTTTTGTTTTGTTCTCTGCTTGCTTACAGACTACAGCATGAATCGGAAATTTCACTTATTTTTAGTTTAAAAACAGTATACCTAGCATAGACAAAATATATAATAGGTATATTTGTATATGTCACGGTGAGAATGAGTAATTGAAAAGTAATAATAATAATTAATAATTCTCGGTGATTATCAAATACCAAGATTAACAAATCAAACGGTGAAAGTAATAAATTCATCGCATTCACCGGTGGTTATTTACGAGCCTGTGGTGAAAGTAATGAATTTTGAATTTAAGCATCGTTACGTGTCGGTGTGGATGTCGTCAGCAGATCCTGGAATTGGACAGAGCGTAAGTAAAGTATGAAACCAAAAACCTTTCACCAACAACAACAAGCGACAACGAGAGGAGCGAAGCGAGGAGGAGCGTGTTAGGTTGCTTGTGATCATAAATTTAGGGAGCCGAGCGTAGCGTTGCAATCCGTCGGTCGGATAAAGCCGGACAGTGTTAGGCTTTTTGACCTCTTGTCCGGCCTAATTTGACTGCGTCCGGCCTGTCCGGCTTTTTCAATAGTTCGGGAGGTACCGTCGCAAATAAAAAAGTCATAGTAAGCCGGCTGATATTGACGTCGATCGTAGATCTCACATGACTGATATGTGAATCGACCGCCAGCTGCTCAAGTAGCGGTGGGTTTGGGAGTTAGAGGTTGTGAAAGTGGTAAAAAAAAGTGATAGTACGCCGGCTGAAACTTGTCTCACAGATAGTTGACATCATGATGAGCTGAAATAAAATCGTCAGCTGACGCACCCGCGGTGGGTCTGGATGTGAGAGGTTGCGAAAGTGGTAAAAAAAAAGAAATAGTACGCCGGCTGAAACATTTTTCCTAGATAGTCGACATCATACTGAGCTGAAAAAAAAAGTGATAGTACGCCGGCTGAAACTTGTCTCACAGATAGTTGACATCATAATGAGCTGAAATAAAATCGTCACCCGCGGTGGATCTGGATGTGAGAGGTTGAGAAAGTGGTAAAAAAAAAGTAATAGTACGCGGGTGCGTCAGCTGACGCTTGGTTCTGTTATTAGCCATTCCAGATCTATTGAAAAATATGGAAATCAATCGGCGTAAAATCACTTCCTAAAATGCAAAAAGTTCATGGGAGCAGCTGACGCATCTTCCCCCCTCAACTATGCAGCTGACTATTTTTTTTAGCTTATTATGGCCTCAGATATCTGTGAGAAAAGTTTCAGCCGGCGTACTATTACTTTTTTCTACCACTTCCTCTGCCTCCCACACCCACACCCACCGCGGGTACGCCAGCTGACGCTTGGTTCGGTTATTAGCCATTCCAGATCTATTGAAAAAGATGGAAATCAATCGGCTTAAGAGGCTATGTAAATTTTATTTTTGTCACTTTCACTCCAAGCGAAACAACGCGTAGTGCGATGGGGGCGGATTCAGCGCAAAAGAGAAAAAAGCAAGTTTTTTAATTTTATAAAAAAAACTCAAATACCTAGCAAAATTTCCAAAATCAAATATCTAGTTATTGTTAAAACCCATCTAATAAAATATGTTTGAGTTATATACATCATCCCTATCCGTCAAACGTGGAGAAAAAGTGTGTTTGAAGACCTCATTTCATTAATTATTTCTATCGAGGAAAATTTATCTAAACGTGTTTTCCAAAATCAAAACCCTAGATTATGTAGTCCAAAAATTCATTACAAATTTCCGTTTACTTCATGAAATATACAGAAACAAAGCGTCCGTATATTTTTTACATAGCGCCTTACAATCACTACCTAAAATGCAACGCTACCGCCCGGGCTATGAGGCTTTATCATTTTCTTGATTTTCACGCAACACGGCCGTGACTCGTATCGCCCCCGCAAAAATTGGTCACATATTTTAAATCGCTGAGTATGTTATATTGTTACATGATTGTTGCTCAGAGTTCCTTGCGTTTTGCGGGTATTATTTTGTGATACCGGGCCATCGATAATTACCCATGTAGAAAGAGTATCCTCTATTATTAACTTTTTATTGGGGTTTTACTCGCGATAACTAACAATAGATATGTGCTTGACGTTTCGACACCTCTGTAGGCTGTCGTGGTCACAAGCTAACTGACGAGAGTAGCAGCTAAAATGTCCTTAGCGAGCCGGCGGTAGGTAGCACATTATTTTTCTTTTTCCTACCCGCATTTTGTCTTTTGTTAATTAATTGTTTCTTTCGTCACACACGACACACAACACTAACAGTATCGAGGCAAATGTTCGAAGATATATCGCGAGGTTTGAATTTCTGTATGACTGAACTCCATGCCGAAGATAACTTAAGCCCGTCTTCCCGATTGAAATGTTTTGGGTGTTTTTTAATTTCAATTGCTTCTCGCACAATTCTCGGGTAGTAGTGGCGGTCAGTAGAAAGGGTTTTTGGGTCAGTGGTTTGAACCAGCCTTTAGCAGGTGTTCTGCAATCGCTGATTTATTTATACTAGTACATATTGTTAGTTATCGCGAGTAAAACCCCAATAAAAAGTTAATAATGTGTGAAAATCGCGAAAGTTTAAAGTTTAGTATTCTCTATAATAGGACAACAATGGATAAAACAAACTATATTGCAAAAACGTTATTTGTGGTATTTAATGTAAGACATTTAATGTGTAATTTTTTTAACGAATTTGTTAAAGATACCGAACCTTTAAAGCAGGTTTCTGGCAAAGAAAAATATGTCAACACTGATTAAAACTTTTTAATCTTTTTAACTCTGCACAGTCTTATTGCTACTAGCCCTGGGTACCTAGCATAGTAGACCATATTGAGCTTTGACAGCTCGATATACTGTCTGTCCCTCTTTATGTAGATCAACAGAGTGAGACAGAGCACTGTATCAAGAACTATCGAGCTCGATATGGTTTGCTATGCTAGACTAGCTGGAGTGTATATAAAAAGCCGGAGGAAGGGCAGCCCCCGCCCACTGTAACAAAGTGCAGGCACCCGTGTGAGCCGTAGCGGCCAGCTGGGACTAGTCGCCTTCGCCATTCATAACCTCACTTTTTTCTAACATTTGACTGGATTAAAAAACCAGACACTTCTGCGAATGCTTCGGCGCTACGGAAAGTGCAGCTTTTTTTAATTAGATTTTTAAGCCTCCGGCCTTGGGACTAAATAGTCCGGCTTTTTTGCGGCCAAGTCCGGCTTTCTGATTTTTAGAGATGGCAACGCTAGCCGAGCGAAGCGAAACGGAGCGAGTCGACCTCTCTAGTTTTAACAGAAATACGATATGAAATATGAATGAAAATTTACTGATTATGCGTGATTTATTACTTTCCCCAAACCTCTGGGTGTCCGCGGGTATGATTCTTGGGAAAAGGGATTCAGTGGGGTCGGTAGAATATGTGGTTTCATTTAATGGTAGCAGTCTATTTACACCCGATATATCTCTTGGATAACAAGGTATTAGGTTACGAAAAAAATACTGTAGATACAAACAGCCACGATCAATATTTGAGTAAACTATCCCGACCCAGTTTTGCTTAATACCTGAGAAATAGAAAAAAAACAAAAGTTTAAAAATATTCATATCTTTGTTGTAGTTAAGTTTAGTGGGTTCTTATTTTGCACGAATCTTAAACGTAATTACTCATATCTCTAATTAAAATTCGATAATTAGGCTTGATTCTGTAAATATTTTTTTTTTCATTTTTTTTTGGACTTTATTGTACAAAACACACACCAAAAATTAATAATAAACGCATAGAGTCGATTTGAAGCAATTTTAGCTCAGTGAGTTACGGGCTCTTTTAAATATAAAATTGGATGTCTGTGTACAAAACCCAAGTACAGCAGCGCGGAGGACGTTACTCTGGTAATTTAGATTAGTTACAGTCCATTCATCATAACTTGTCCCTTGGAGTAATGTTGGCATCACTGCTTGTCAAGCTTTTGCTGTCATATTGTTGTCAGTCAGATTTTTCAAACTTATCTGATAAATTATGTATTATTATTGCGAAAGCCGTTAAACAATAGTGCAAAAGAGATTGTGTTGAAGGAACGCCTTTTGTGAAAGAGAAAATGCAAACAATGCACCGTGATTCCTCTCGAAAGGTTCGATCTCGTGTCAGTGCCATGACGGATTAGTAAAATAGGGATTCCAGCCTTAAACATAAAGCCAATTTTATGGGCAAATAATAATTAGCTGTTCACTTTTGCAGGAATAACGGAAAAAGCGTTCACATTGAGAACAAACTAGAACACTTAAGAAACTTAGAACAAACGTCGTTGAGCTAGATCAAGAAATAAAAAATACCGTTTTAGTACAGAGATACATGTCTAGATATTCATACCATTAGATCATACGTTGTTTGCGAAATACAAATCAATAAATAATTGATAATTTTGATTTTGTAATTTTTGTAATTCATTTAGATTATATAATGAAAAAAAAGCGATTATTAATATGTAGTAAACTAGCCTGCACTGTATAGGAATTAAAGAATATTTTCGCATGTAAATTAAAAAGTGACGAACTGCTAATGATAGTACGAGTATGTTGTTTTATATTACTTTGTTCTACTTACCCTACATTTGAGAATTTATTCTTTTAGTCTTTAAGAATAACTGTATTTAAGAAAATAAAATGTATATATATATTTATATATACTACGTATATATTAAGTATTGTTTAACGATCATTAGGAAAGAGCGGTCACTCCTAATACAGGTTCTGCAAACTTAACAGTGGTGTCCGATAACCGTGTCATATTGACTTTATAGTTAATAAATAAAAAAATTGATTTTGGTAGTAGGATGAATGCTACGTGAGCCATTGGCAACATTAAATGCAGTGCTGCCATTTCCTAAGCCAGAGGACTTCTTATAGTGAATGGTCTCCTATGGAAAAAAAACAACGTGTCACTAAATCGGCTCCTCTCTTTAGCACTGTGCGTGTGCGGACTATCAAACAGGGATCGGTAGCGCTTTCCTTTTTAAGGGTTTTGAATGGGTGTTTTGTAGCGCTTAATCGTAAATCCCTTACGGTGGGAAACCCTTCCAATTTGATTTTTAAGCGCCACTTCGAAAGGGTAAGTCATTCACGGTGTTACCTGTTCAGACTGATAGATTGATAAGTAAAGGATATATTAATATAATTTGCAATATTCCGCTAAACAATTCTTGTCGTGCTATTCAAAATGCAGACTTGTGCACCGCCCGCCCGCCCACATAAAAACATGCAACAAGCAAGCAATACAAGCAAAGCAATCTTAAATAACAAGCAAGAAAACTTATCAACACGTGTTTCGCCTCTGAACGAGGCATCCTCGGGATGTGTTGCTAGCTCGGCTTCTCCGCAGCAACTGATGTTGTTCGCCCGACAGCTCAGCAGCTAGTGCTGAATTTTTGAAAATTTTGAATAGCACGACAAGAATTGTTTAGCGGAATATTGCAAATTATATCCATATATCCTTTACTTAGTGATGGACTTCCGCAAGGTAACGCCTATTTCAATTAATGATAGATTGGTTACCAAACCCTTTGCTAAAGGTAGCCCGCTGAAAGGGATTTGAAGGGGTTTTCAGGCGAAATTTACCTCTATGTACAACGATTGGAGTACAACGCACGGGCGCGGTAGGAAACAGCAGCGCAGGCGCGAGCGGCGCGGCGGGTCCGTGAGGGCTAGCATAATGAAAAGGATAGATAGCGCTTAAAATAAGGGTAGCCCCTTCATAAGGGTTAGCCGAACAGTAGGGTAACCCCTTCAGAAAGTTTAGCCGAACAATTTTGTATTTAAGGGGTAAGGCCGTTCAAGGGGTAAGCGCTTCCCGCGCGTAGCCGAATCAAGAGCCGTACGTTCCGAAATAGAATTACATCGCTAAAATCGATTACAAATTAATGAGGTGAATGGCAAATAATCCATGAGTGGAGCAAATGTTTTCATTCATTCGTATGTCTTTCATGCGACGGAGGTGAGGCGGCGGCTTTGAATGGAATTAATGATTTTCGTTCCATAATTTTGGACAAAATGAAGTCTCGTGGAAAGTGTTGCCATTTCGGAACTTTTGTAACAATTTTTGTTACTTTTGACCCCTCTGCGTAACTTTTTGTTACTTGACTAAAATTGTTACTTTTTGTTACTTTTTGAAGATTGAAAAAAAATAACCCAGCCAAAAAAAATAATGTTAGAATTTGAACGAAGTCGAGGTAGTTTATAAATATCAATCATAAACGCCTCTCTTTTACTTTGTAATGTTGGTGAAACCGAGTGTTTCTAAGATATGTAAAATTATTTAATTTCATTTATTAATTAAAATTGCAAACCACACAAAATATTGATGATGATTGTAATCTAAAAAATCAGCGCTAAAATCATTTTCCAGGAGGTGTCACATTGATATGAGTTATTTTTCATTTTATTGATATTTTACGATTTTGTTAACCAAAACTACACTATTATATTTACAAATTAAGGCATAAATTACGAAGAAATGGACATTATAAATATATATATTTTTTTCAGTTTTCACTCAAAAACCAACCAAGGATCCAGAAATGTTTTTTAGACTAGCTTCCAAAAGATAATCCCAATACACAAAAAAGATGATAAGATATTGTTACTTTTGGTTCAAAATTGTTACTTCCTTGTGGTACTTTTGAGTAACCGGTTCTGGCAATGGAAAACACGTCGAAATGAAATAATTTATATTTGTGAATGTGTTTGTGGACTCGATAAAGATGGCTATCGTCGCTATCAGAGTCTACGTTAAAGAACAGTGCTACAAACTCTTCTTGTTCCATGACGAATCACGGCACCGTATTACTGTTTAAAGAAATAAAATAAAATGAACAAAGTATTTTATTCTGCTATGCTAAGAGGTAACGAATGAGGTACCTTTTTTAATGCGGTCCGAATCATGGTCTATTTTTCACATCGTTTACATCGCTCACACTCTAAATCATTCATGGCTTTGAGCGATGTAATTCTATTTCGGACCGTACGGGAGGTAAGCCCTTGAAAGGATTAAGCCAAGGAACGGGTTTTCCGGTCCCTGCTATCAAATTGAACGAAGCCCGTCATCGTCTTCTGCTCTGATAATATACTCTGTGGTAGCGATGGGCCAACTCGCTTTTTTCTCAACTCGAGTAATTCGGTATGAAATGAATGTCGACTCGAGTTGATTTCACTCGGCTGTAATAAAGCCAAGCCAACAATGCTTTAATGCAACGAGTCAACCAACTCCAATTTGGAACTGAGTTAATGCCGTATGTAAATGTGAAAACTCGCTAGTTGTCGACTCGTACATATAACAAAAACAACAATTCATTTAAAATTTTAGTATGTTACCTACTTATTACAATGTAACGGCTTTGCTTTGATCAATCAATCAAGTAATCCCATTTTTTCACAAAATCTAAAAATAGAATTCTAACCACAATTAACTTTATAAAAGCATTTTCACAGCGGACCGAGTTACGTATAAGATTTGCTGTGAGTCGATTGAGTTGCAACGCATGTCCGTACGAACGAACTCGCCGACGACAGCCAGCAGTGATTTGACTCACTAGGTGACTCGGTAACTTGCTTGACTCGGCTGCACAAGCGAGTTGCAATGAAGAAGGCTATGCAACCGTCCGTTGAGCTACTAGGCGGCGATTCTCACACGCGTGACATTTTGCGAAGGCTGAAAGCGGGTGATTATTACAAGCTCTTTATGAAGAAACGTATCAAGTTTTCAAAATATAAACCTTTTGTCCGTATTCATAACATATACTACGTGTCTTTTTAAGAGTTATATTCAATAGAATTATAATCACATGGCATTTATGACTAACCGTCGGCAATGTCAGCATCGAAGTTGTTCAGAAATATGTTTATCTGGGTTAAGTCATACAGCTGGATAAAAACAACTTCGACGCCGAGGCTGACAGAAGAATATGCTTGGGTTGGGCAGCATTCGGAAAGTTGCGTCACATATTTACGTCGTCAATACCGCAGTGCTTAAAGGCTAAGATGTTCAACCAGTGCGTCCTTCCTGTGATGACGTATGGCGCTGAGACGTGGTCTCTTACAAAGGGCCTAATCCACCAATTTAAGGTCACTCAGCGAGCTATGGAGCGAATCCGAAACGAGGAGATCCGTCGGAGATCGAAAGTAAACCGACATAGCCTGCAGAATCAGTAAGTTGAAGTGGCAGTGGGCAGGCCATATTTGTCGCTGACATGATGGCCGTTGGGGCCGAAAGGCTCTAGAATGGAGATCACGTACAGCAAAACGTAGTGAAGGCTGACTTCGTGCCCGCTGGACCGAAGACCTGAAGGACGTTGCGGGGGGCGGCTGGATGAGGAGGACGGAGGACCGACATGAGTGGCGAAATTTGGGAAAGGCCCATGTCCAGCAGTGGATGATCACGGGCTGATGGATGGATGGATGGCATTTATGACGCGATAAACAGAGGTGTATGAAAAGCAAAGCGTGTGAAAAATTTTGCGAGAATCGCTGTCCTGTTGAGTCACCGCCAGTATTGACGACCGAGTCGAACTCAGGATGAGTTGTCAGAAAGGTAACTCGGGTTGATTCGGTTCCAAGATAACTCGAGTTAAATGACTCGACTCGCCCATCGCTACTCTGTGGTTGGTAGTCTGTTTCAGCGTCGCCAGATTGGGTATTTTTTTCGCAATTCTGGGTAAAAATTTGGCTCCTAGAGAAATAAAATCTTTGGAGAAATGTTCGGAGAAAAAATAATACCATGGAGGATTTTGGGTAATTTAATTCCTAATTTTCGATCGCACCGGCATTTTATGAACATTGTTTCGATTTGTTTCCATGCATGAAATGCGTCGATGCAGTTTCACAAAAAGGAACGACGATCGTTCATGGGTTTTACTTTATTTTACAGAATTTGTTTTTTTCATTCGTTGCGTTTAAGTCGCGTAGCTAGGGACAAGGGCCCCGGTGCATAGAGAAAGAATCGGGCCCTCAACCCCTCTTTCCACGTAGCTTGAACTTATATTGGCCTTCAAAATTAGTGTACCAGGGCCCCCTGAGCTCCGGGGCCCTGGTGCACTGCACCACCCGGCCCTACGATAGCTACGCCACTGTTTATTCTGAAGTTGTAATTGTCAAACAGAATAAATTACTTCGCCACCCATTACATTGTAGAGAAAATAGTGTCAAGAAAATACAGATAATTTATATCAATACCATTCATTTTCCATTCAGTTCATTTGACTTGTTTTGTTCTATTGAAATAAAAAAGTGTTATTTTAGTCGTGTTAACAACAGTTTACTTCATACATTACAATTTATATCAAAAAACGTTCTAGCTGTTAGGTACTTGCTCAGTAGTTTTAAGGGGCCACTTTTTGAAGTTGTTTAAGTACCTGCTTTTCAGATGAATCCACGAATTTGATAAATCAGTAGGTATATTATAAATTTCGGAACCTTTTTCTAGTTTTCTTCAGTACAGAAACGCGATTGCGTAATTTTCGCCCTAAAGAAATAATTATTGAAATGAGGTCCTCGTCTACACTTTTTTCATAGTATTACGAATAGGAATCCGTGTGTCAGACCGGAACGATATTTTATTAGATAGATTTCAACGATATCAAAATTTTATCAGTTTGAAATTTTGATAGCTATTTTAGTTCATTATAAATTAGTTTAAAACCGACATTTTGCTATTTTTTCCGGAATCCGTCCCTCTCGCACTGCGGGGCGTTCCAAATGGAGTAATAGTGACCTTTGCAAGCATGACTTAATAAAGCCGATTTTGAAGGTTTTAATTTTAATCTAAGAAACTTACTACAAACGTAATTTTTAGTGACAGCTATTCTGAAGGGCACACCAACTAAAATAGCAAGTCTTTTAAATGCTCTTAAATCAAAAAATTTTTTTTTAATTCAATCAAATGACACCTCTAAAATGTGCAACAAGTTAAAATAATTAAGTTGAGTAAATAATGGCTGTCAAACTAAAATTTTAGTTTCTTTTAACTTGTATTAATAATAAAAAAATATTAATTTTCGAAATAAAATTTTAGTTTGACGTTTATAAAATGGTGACTTGAAAATGGCTCTTCGTTTTAACCATACTTAAGTTTAATTTTATGTGTGTCAAACTAAAACTAAAGCCCATATTTTTTCTCTGAAGTAAATAAAATAATAAATAAATCCTTGGAAAAATAGTAATAGTAACAATACATCGTCTGAAAACCGAAGGAAACTCCATCTGCATCCGCCCCAATAAAATTCCTCGCAGCCCGTGTCCAAAATGCAAAATTCATGTTATAAGCTCGACCTATTTTTGCAGAGATGAATTTCATAAATACCTCTCGAGAGATAGGAACTCTGGGACAGACATTGTCCACTTTCTTCTATTCGTCGGCGAAATCACCTCGAGGACAATCACAGAAAGGCTCCGAGTGTTTAAAAGAAATCCAATATCAGCGACCACAAAAAACATTACAGTGCCTTTATATTTTTATTTCATAATTTTTATACTGTTTGTACATATTTTATAACATATATTGTGTAGTATTTGATATAACATTTTGCTATAATATAGGCACCACTCGTATGACGACGCCCCAGCGGCAGTCCGTCGCTGTTCCATCCACCAGTGCGGTTCAGCACAGCCAAGCCACGTCTGCTGGAGACCTTGTGCAATGCCCTCAATGCCCCCAACCCACTCTATTAAAAGGACAGAGAGGTCTCAAAATTCATACAGGAAAAGTACATAAACAAAATAAAAACCAACAAAAAATTGAGTGCCCCGATGTAAGTACAACAGATAATATTCTGAATACAACCCCGTTCTGGCAAGAAATAAGTCATTTCAAAAATAACCTACCTTTGGTCAAAAGGATTCCCCGAGGCGCACGAAACACCGTGGCGGCCTCTCTGTCCAGCTTCATCAAAAATGCAGTCGATAAGAATGACTATGATAGCTGGAGGCACCTCTTGACTTTCCCTTTTAGGTCTCTGCACGTCCCGAAGAGTAACAACGACGGCTCCCTAACCCAAAAAATAAAGAAAAATTGTTTGTCTGCTTTAAATCCCAACACAGACTCAACAAAAGAAAACATCACACATACAACTTAAGCCGTATAATTGAAAATAAATTTGGAGTCGGTGACATAAGGGGAGCTGCCCAGTTACTCTTCTCCAGCGACGCGGTCGCCCCTGACACTCCGGAGACTCTTCTGGCCCTAAAATTAAAACATCCACCTCCAGCAGCAACCCTCCGACTGCCTGATCCACCGCATTTTTCAGATCCTACGCCACAAGTGACAGCAGAGGATGTGCAAGCCGCGATCATGTCCTTCAAGAGCGGCTTGGCAGGTGGCCTCGATCGACTCACACCCCAGCATCTCAAAGATCTCATATGCAATGCGACAGGTGACACAGGCCGTGCCCTCTTGGAGGACTTGACCGGGCTTATAAACCTGATGCTGTCTGGAAAAGTGTGTTGCCAAATAACAGACATTTTATACGGCGCCAACCTTTGTGCATTAATAAAGAAAGATGGGGGAGTTAGACCCATTGCAGTCGGTAACACCATTCGCCGCGTTGCTTCCAAGATCTGCTGCCACTACTTGTTACCTCAACTAAGTTCCAAATTTCAACCAGTGCAGCTAGGTTTTGGAAGCAAGGGAGGTTGTGAGGCCGCTGTCCATGCGGCCCGCACATACCTCAAACGCGGTGGTGGTGAGGTGCTCCTGAAGGTGGACCTAAAAAACACCTTTAACTTGGTCGACAGGAGCACCCTGCTGTCACAAATAAAAGAAAACACGCCTCAAATCTACAACTATATGCACCAATGCTATGGTTCACCATCCAAGCTGATTTATAAAAATCACCTTATCGAATCAGCTGTAGGTTGCCAACAGGGTGACCCTCTCGGCCCGGCAATTTTCAGTTTGGCAATTCATCCCATTATCACAAGCCTAAATTCAAAATTTAATGTCTGGTACCTGGACGACGGCACCATTGGAGGCGACGCGACCACCGTGTTAGAAGATCTGAAGAAAATGATAGAGGAATTCGAACTTATAGGCCTAACACTTAATAGTTCAAAATACGAACTATACATCTCAGATTCCATAGACGAAAATCTCAAAAATGATATTATTTCCAAATTTAACAATGTTGCACCAGATATAAAAGTTTTAACAAAAGCATCGCTTCGCCTCCTTGGCGCACCAATTTTAGACGACGCTATCCCAGATTACGTGAGAGACCAAATTTCCAAATTTAGGGAGTCGTCTAGTCGCCTTACAGAAATCTCACCCCACATGGCTTTATTTATCATAAGGTACTGCATGTTCGTCCCTAAATTTACGTATGCCCTACGCTGTACCCCCCTTTGGCAACATGACAGTCTATTAAACACCTTAGACGATATTGTCAAAAACACCATGACGAATATTATAAATTGCCCATTAGACGAACGCAGTTGGACTCAAGCCACCCTTCCAGTCAGGATGGGTGGCTTGGGTGTTAGAAAAATTTCTAGTGTCACACTACCGGCCTTCCTGTCCTCAGCCTACAGCTCACGTGACCTCTTCGAAAAATTAATAAATTCATCACTTGGTGATGTCGAGGTCACGGGCTTGACCGAGGCCAGGAATGCCTGGTCACACGCCTGCCCCAATCAAAATTTCCCGTTTGCGTTACATTCACAAAAGCTATGGGACGAGCCCCTCTGCCGCCAAGTCCAGGAACATCTCTTAAACACTGCGACAAACGCTGCAGACCGGGCTCGCCTCCTAGCCACTAGTGAACCAGAGTCGGGGTATTGGCTTTACCATCGCCTAATATCGGCACCTTGCTGGACCGCACCACTTTCTCACTAGCCATCGGACTGCGACTGGGCGTCAATTTGAATGAGCCACATCGCTGCCGTTGCGGAGAGAGAGTCGACCGCCTCGGTCACCATGGCCTGTCGTGTCAGCGCAGCGCTGGCCGCCTGCCTCGTCACGCCAGTATCAACGATATCATCCGTCGGGCTCTTGCGAGCGTAAACGTACCTGCCATTCTGGAACCGAATGGCCTGTCACGTCACGATGGTAAGAGACCCGACGGGATGTCGTTGATACCCTGGAAGAACGGGAGGTCCCTGGTGTGAGACGCGACTTGTGTTGACACAGTTGCTCCATCCCACTTACAGGTGACCTCGTCACAGGCCGGGACGGCGGCAGCGTCTGCGGAGGAGGCGAAACGGCGCAAATATGTATCCCTTGGCGTAGGATATATATTTGTGCCTTTTGGCGTTGAAACCCTCGGGCCGTGGGGGCCGGGAGCGCGGCAGCTCTACAAAGAACTGTCGTCGAGATTGGTCGACGTTTCCGGAGATCCCAGGGCTGGCGCATACCTCGGCCAAAGAATTGGCCTAGCAATTCAACGAGGTAATGCTGCCAGTATCCTGGGTACTCTTCCACGTGACGACAGCGATTTTGGCTCAATTTTTTATCTACTTTAATTAAATATTTTTGCTAGGTAG
The DNA here is from genome assembly GCA_910592155.1 of Ypsolopha scabrella. NCBI lineage: Eukaryota > Metazoa > Arthropoda > Insecta > Lepidoptera > Ypsolophidae > Ypsolopha > Ypsolopha scabrella. Next base: position 22,153,537 of record OU342980.1, read on the forward strand.
TTTTAGTTTAGTTTAGTTTATTTCGTAGAATAATGTAGTTTTTTAAATTAGTTTATTTAAGTTTTGTTAATTGAAGATTTTCTTAGCCCATATAATTAGCTTTAATTTGTCATAATATTATCCTCTTATGTTTTTGAACTAAACTAAAGAAAATAGTACATACTTATCATTTTGGAGAAAAAATATTTCAAATTTGGGGAGAAATACAAAATCCAATCTGGCAGCCCTGTCTGTCCTGCAATTGTTTTTTTTTTTTTTTTTTTTTTAAATTTAGATTTGCAATTTAATTTCATTTCATCACTCAAAAATCGCTTCGTTTTTGGCTTGGAATTTTTTTATTTCTTTGCGTTTCAGTAAAGAAAGCGTGACGTGAGTGTGACTCTAAGCTTACCCCGAACGAAACATTTGTTTAAATGCTTTGATGTTTAGTAATTTAAACGTACTTATTATTGGCGAGGAACTGAATAAATTCTATAACCTATAACTGCGCGATATCTACGAAACATCGGTGAAATGAGTTCAAATCAACCTAATAATACTAACCAGATAGCTGGAGCCCTCACTTTTCCTAGCAGAAGTGATGGAAACGTGCAGCCTGTACCAGAACAGCCACGGCAACCCCGGAATTTACAGGTAAGAATACACAAAGCTAAGAAATAGCAAGTTATGGACCAGTGGTTTATCATGCATGATCCAGGAAAAGGAAGAACTTTTATTTAAGAGTATAATATTTATAGTAGCAAGGCTCTCCCTGGGTTGGGGAGTTTAGAAAATGTAGGTATATATTTTAAATATTATTTATAGTTTAATTTGAGGTTATGTTTGTTTACCCACATTTTGTGATAGTACTTATCTTCATTACTCATCATATTCTCGAAAACAAGCCGAATCGTAGTAACTAGTGTTTGGAAATAGAGTTAAAGTAAGTTTAGAACTATGTTTGAATAAGTTAATCAGCTTAATTGTTTTGAATAAAAATTACAAACTTTACAAACTTACCTAGAAAATTATGAATCTAAACAGCAAAACTAAGTTGAAGGAATACTCAGGTATGTAACCCTAAACCTATAAACAATCTGCATTATGGTCTAAAACTGACAACTGACATGAGGGCCATTTCTTCAACGTTAAAGATAAAATGAATATGAAATATATTTGTATTTTCTACTCAATGAGTTCTAGACAACGAAAACCTAGAAAGAAAATTTCTTACACCTTGAACTTTCTTTTGGCTCCTTCATGTATGGGACACACCTTAAAAAATAATTAAATTAAATTTTTAATTTTGTATTCAGTTTTGGGTCAAAATTCTACATAATCAAATTTCAGCTCTGTAACTCAATTCCATTTGCAAGCTAGAGACCCCATGACATATGGATGGACAGACAGACAGACAGCAGAGCCACATTTATATTCCTCTCCGTGTTGCTCTTTGGGCACGGAATCCTAAAAATGGTGATTGGGAGAGCAATTACCTACCTTTTTGTTTGCTTGTAGGAAATATAAAAATTTTATTTCCTATTTAGACTCGAAGTTTTGTGAGGGTGCTCAAGATAACAAGCTGTTCGTAATAATCTAATTTGGAGGGTGTAAATATGTGCTATACATCCCCTATATACCTAGTTGGTCAAAAAGTTCTGTTACTGAATTTCTTCATCGATTTCAGGGTATTAATACAAATGAAAAACAAAAAATAAAAAATTTACAATTTTATAAGCTGTAATTCCATACCACACTTACACCATATACTGCATGGACTGGGGGTTTAAGGAGAATCGTGTTGCTGTAATTGCACTGCACAAATGTGGACACCAACTGAATATGATTTTCAAGATGCTACAAAAGTTGAAAATCAACAAGCAATTTATCGCACTTTCGGTAGGTACAGTAGTACCCTGAACGTCGATGATCGAAAAAGATCCGGAAGACCATACATCTTTCGGACACCAGGTGTGATTAAGGCAGTGAAGGCGAGAATTGTGAGAAATCCCGTCTGGAAGAAAAATTGTTGGCAATGCAGAATAGTGCAAGGAGTTCCTTAAAAAAATATATCAATAATGAGCTTGGGCTTCATGCTTACTGCAGACGGAAGGGTCAACTGTTAAACGCACGTGCACGGCCATGAGGTTGGCACAAAGTCGCGTGCTACTAAAGCAGTATGCACAAAACGGCCGTCTAAAAATCTTATTTTCTGATGAAAAAATCTTCACCGTCAAAGAAAATTTTAACTGTCCAAATGATAGAGTGTATGCTAAAAACAGTCAAGAAGCCAGCACGATTGCTTCGAGGGTCCAACGAGGACACCACCCCTCATCAGTGATGATTTGGCTGGGTGTGTCTTTTTCAGGACTAACAAAGGTTCATTTCTGTGAAAACTGACACTAGAGTGTATCAAGATAGCATTCTAGAACCTGTAGTCAAACCATTAAGCCACACCTTGTATAAAAACCAGCCATGGGTCTTCCAGCAGGATTTAGCTCCCGGACACAAAACAAAATCTATGCAAGCGTGGTTTTGGGAAAACAAAATTGATTTTATTGCGCAGGAAGAATGGCCTCCTCCAGCCCAGACCTAAACCTTTTAGATTGTGCCATATGGTAAATGATTGAAGAGAAAGCCTGTACTAAACCTCACATAAATCTCGACTCTCTGAAGTGCGCTATTGTCAAGACAGTGGCAGAAGTGGCAGAGGACATGGTGGTAGTGCGTGCTGCCATCGATGACTGGCCTCGTCGTCTAAAGGACTTTTGTTCATGCCAGGGGTGGTCATTTTGAATAATTTTAATACATGTTAATCTTGAATATCTGTGCTTTCATTTGGTATATAAATCATTGTTTTATTATTTGCATATTTAGTATTATTAGTGTTTTTAATAGTAACAGAACTTCGTAACCAACTAGATAAAAGAGGAGCCTCAAGGGCTATGTTTATTACATTTTTCATTTTTAGATTTTTTTCGGTCTGGGTTTCGATAAGGGGTACAATCTTTTGCACTAAAGGATATTTTGGTTATCATAAAACAATGTTCTGTGACTCACTTTACCTAACCCACCAGCTCGCTTTTGTTCTGAAGAATTTCCTAATGTTTTTTTAGTGGCCCCTCGTCTACCTGCCAACCTTTGTTCGTTCCCAACAAAGAAACAAAATGAAAGACAAAAAATGGGAATTTTATTAGTGTTTCTTTTATATTTCAGGGTCTCCTGAGGTTTGCCATGGAAGCAACAAAGGCTGAAGATGCACCCGGCAACTCTGAACTTGGTCCCTTGGATGATGAAGTAAGTAATCTACAAATAGGATCTGCCCCCAGATTATGTATCTTTGAGTTGCCAACTGGTTGCCAAACATCGAAAACATAGATATACTATCGAATTCCGTTTGTCTAAAGATAAGCTTGTACTTAAAGTGATGTCACAGTTTGTGAACATTTCAATAAAGGCAAATTTGATTAATAGTTCAGTTTTTATCAATGTTTTTAGTATTTGTGATAATAGACCCGCAGGTCTTGTAACCCTCAAATCACTGAGTGACTATCCCCATCATAAGTATAACACTGTTTAAAGTGTAAATGGTAAGTCAGTTAATTAAAAAGCCTTTTCCAGATTGGGTTACTCATACAATAAGCTTACCTTAACTAAAGGAATTTATTTAATTGGGTTTCCATGGCCTGGAAAAATTATAACAAATTATCCATGGCCTGTAAACGAAATAAGAAATTATCCAGGGCTTGAAAACAACATACAAAAATTTGCTGTTCCACCGTTTTAGAGAGGAAATTCTTAAAAAGGAAACAAAAGTAGTGTTCACATCTTTACAGGTCTCACTTATTTGGACGCAATATATTTTAGAATTATTTGTGTGAAATTCTATGCAATCTATGTACTGGCATAAAATATGTGGCTGACCATTTATTTTATTTATTTCAAAAAAGTTTGTACAGCATTACGGAAATTCTTCCGAGAATTGCACAATTCACGAGTAAACATTTTAAACATTATAAAAGGAAAACAATGAATACACAACAGTGGCAAAAACATGACAATAAAAGCAACAATATAGAGATTGAAAAAAGAAAAACTTGTAATAAATTTATACAAAAAGTTAACAGTACTGGTTCCCCATATATCCATGAAAATATGCATACACATAGAATTAGGGATGCATCGATACGCCTTTTTGCCAATACGATACCGATACCTTTATAAAAATATCGGCGATACCGATACACCGATACGCTTAGTGAATTTAAATTAAGGTAAAATAAATAGTTGGGATAAATATTTATGTCTAATTAATATAAAACAATAACAGACTTAGGATGAGGTAATTAGTTATTAAAATTAACAATTAAGGTAAATTAATATTGTAAGTGATTAAAATTAACATAATAAAGATTTTTGTTTAAAAACAAAGTGTTCTCAAGTTTTGCGGAGAAAGGCGATTTCGCAAAACTGTTAAGAGTGAGACCTGCGATATGTAATTCTGTATTGTGTTTAGTATGGGAAAAATAAATACTACACGTGACAACAACCAACGAAAGCATCTCCCGAAGTAACACAATACACTGAATAAAGCGCGGGGTTTCCCCGAGCATAGTTGCATCGGCAATGAAAATATCGCCGATGCCGATATATCGGCAAACCCAAAGTATCGCCGATATATCGGTATCGGATGCATCCCTACATAGAATATAGTATCAGTATACTCTATGTCTATGATGCAGAGCTTGCTAACATTACCAAATCACGCTTGAAATAACGATACTTAACGTTATTTTAATAATGGTAACTCTGTAATGTTATCAACGATAACGTTACCTTTTAAAGAAACGGTAAAAAAAGCGTTATGAACTAACGTCAAAGATTCAAAATGTTTATTTGTAAAATAGATACATAAAGTATACGTTTTATGTCAAATCTAATATGTAAAACTAACTGCCGTTATTTATGACGATATTTTATCCTACGTTGCAGCTTTGTCTTAAAATGGCGCGGTGAGGCGCCTGCAATGTTGCCATTTTGTGCATCATGTGTTGTTCACGCTCTGCATCGGCCGCGTCTTTTATCAAATAAAAACAGCCGGCTCGTCGAAACAAAAGTTATTGCGTCTTTGCTTGCAATACGCGTTATAGAGTAAGAATCGAAGTACCTACTATTTTTCTACTTTGCCTTTAAACACCATTTCAGTTCTAGTCCGAGGGCTGATAGCTCAAATCCCTACTTCATTTTATTACTGGAAAAAATATTATAGTAAAAGATTATAAAATAATAAATATAGTAAAATAATAAAATAGACCTTTAAATTCCGCCCATGCCCACGGAAGTGAAATAACTATGAAGACGGGCTGAACGCGCGCAAAATAGAGACGAAAAATAATACTCATAACGTTAAATCACCAATGGTAATATTAACGTTAAATAATTAACGGTAAAATTAACGTTAGTGTCTTATAAAAGTTAAATTTATTACCGTTAAAAAGTCACTTTAATAACGTTAACTGGCATAACGTTACTTTCTGAAATAACGTTAACCCCGTTTGACAGTGGTAACGTTAAGCGTTACCATATTTTTAACGTTATTTCAAGCCCTGCTATGATGCATACCATTCTGCCAGAATCAATGATGAAAACCAATCCACGCGCCAAAAGAGCCTTGAACACATTTAAGATGTCTATGGCCTTGTCGCACCCAAGTGCAGAGTTTTCCTCTGTGGTACCAAGAAGTTTACAATAGTGTGTACAGTATTGATGTGAGGTGTTCAGCTAGAAATATAAAGTTTAGCCAAATCAAACAAAAAGTTTGGGATATAGAGTTATTATTTTGCTGACTTATCTATGACTATTGTGTCATGTCCTCAGAAGAATGAATGTCAAATAATATCATTGACATTATCATATTTCAGAGACGGAAATTCCTAGAAGAAGCACTAAAAAGTCTCACAGTCGACGTGGCGCAAATAATTCAGAATGCCATCAACATTTTAAAGGACGCTGAGAAGATTCACAGCATACAGCTGGGAGAGACGCTGCCGAATGACGTGCAGACCGCTTTCAATAATCTCCTTGAGTTCATTGATGACCTGGATATTGCTAATGGTATGTCCACAATGCCAAACTTCACTCCTTCAACGGTTTTGTTTTTTATATTGTCTATCCTGCTGAAATCAACTGGCGTGCTCGCAAAACTTCTTAAAATAGCGGTTCTGTTACATTAGGAGATTAACTGTATTTTTTTTTGCAAGTATCTGCATATGTTGGTTTCATTTTAAACGGTTTTAAAATATGGATGATGAATCGCTTTTTTCTTGAAATTTATACGTTTTTAAAAGAAATTTTATTGTTATAAGATAAAAATTATATATAAGATCCTGCAATAGTAAGTGAAGGAGAGATGACGTTAACTGACCAAATTCAGTTTTTGGGTGAATAATTCTTTCACTTCCCGGTACAGAGTGGTTTAAATAAATTTCTATACAAAAGTGAAAAAAAGTTTGCGCAATTTTTTTTTCGATAGATCATCTCTTATGTTAGTGGATCAAAAAAAAGTGGTGGTCATATCGTAGAATTGGTCATTTCATGAAAATGATCGACAATATCGTTAAGTATGAAATAAGAAATTTACTATAGACATTCAGCAAAAGTGTAAGGTGTTAGGTTACTGGTGAACTTGTGATCATAAGTTCGGGAGCCGAGCAAATTGGAGCGGAGCGGGCGACCGCTTTAGTTTTTACAGATTAACGATGTTTGCGCAGATCATAAAATTACCATTGTTACGATAGAGCCACGACATATATACCTATATAAACATATTATTACGACTAGGTTTGTCTATTCATGAAATGGTCAGGATAATACTGCGACTTGTCCAAGAACATTTTTCTTAGTGTTAGAATGAAGTTCCATCAAGTAGTCACCTTACAATACAAAAATAACCTATAGGAAAGCGAAATGTACCAATGTGTTCTGTCTTTGGCAGACCTTTACAAAATGGGCGGCTTCGCGATATTCCCCGTGTGCTACGGCAGCGACAACGAAGACGTGAGGGCGCTCGCCAGCCAAGTGCTCGGGGAGCTGTGCCAGAACAACCCTTACTGCCAGGTAATAAGGACTGTCGCACGATCGTATACTTTATTTCTAGAGCAGTTGGAAAATCGGTCATTGACTTTTGTGCGTGTTGTAATGGACCCCGTACCACGAAACGCAGTAATTTGCGTTAAGCGATAAATATTGTATTACGCGGTTGGCGGTACAGTTGGTACAGTACTGATGCGTACAGTTTTCCATCTGCCCTAGAAACAGACTCTAGCTGATGGCCATCTTGTGTCTGTGCCTACCCTGGTGGGAGGTAAACGAAACTATGTAGGTATGTAATACTAACATTGAAAGCGAAAGTGAAATTAATTCATTTGCCACATACAATATACAAAAAAAAAGACAATACAACATAATATAAACACGCACAACCAAAAATACAATTATAATCAATGTATAATGGTAAAAAGGAGCGGCCCAGAAAATGCTACGGTTGAAATCTACTTGATTTTCAGTTTGCCCCAATAGATATGTTACAGTTAAAACCCGAAATCAGTTAGAACGCGTTTTAACTAGTTAGCGCCATACAAAACTGCGGGGGTCGCCTCGCTCGTTTCGCTTCGCTAGGCTCCTAAACATACATATTAACATGGCAACCTAACCGGTCCTCCTCGCTTCGCTCATCCTCACAACCTATGTTATATTTTTTTTTGTATAGCGAACGGCTTCTAACTGATTTCGGGTTTTAACTGTGACTTAAATAAAACAAAATACAATTGCAGTAGTAGAGCATGTAAAAACTAACCTACTTATTTGTGTTATTCTATATTATTATTTTTTGTTAATCTTTATTTTTAATTGGTGTATTGTATATTATTTTAATTTTTCATGGATTAGATTTATTTCGAAGAAGTTTTGACTATTTTAATATGATTTTTAAACCAATTCTGTTGTTTTTACGCAAATTAACAATTTGAATATTTCTATATGTAATAAATATCGCGAAGTTTTTTGGGTTCCGCAAAATACACACGTTATCGATGTCCCGTATGCGTTTTCCTTAATTATCATCGTAGTGACTTGTCAACATATACCGGGTGTAAATAGAGTGCGACCATTAAATGAAACCACATATTCCACCGACCCTACTGAACCACTTTTCCCAAGAGTCACACCCGCGGACACCCTTAGTTTAGGAAATAATTGAGTTCCAAACAAAAACGCGTGAACCCTGATACAACGACATACGGGCGAGTTGAGAGAGAGAGCGTCGTCCGTGAAACCTGCAGCTGCAAGTGGTTCAGTAGGGTCGGTAGAATATGTGCTTTCATTTAATGGTCGCACTCTATTTACACCCGGTGTATAGGCCGAAAACTCAATACTACTCAAGATATTTTGACGCGCGCGAAGCCGCAGGCAAAGGCTAGTATACAATAGAAATAATTTAATCCATATACTTACAATACCCTACCTAACGTTACTGCTAACAGATTACTACATAAGATCCTCTGAACTTCATATTGTCTTGTTTGCAGGCGCAAGCACTGGAGTCTGGCCTCTTAAATGTACTTCTAAATCTCATAGAGAGTGAGAAGGGGAACGCTTTGGCGAAGTGTGTGTTTGCACTTTCTTGTAAGTAAAACATCTCCTCTAAAAAACTCTTCTTTGGGCCTCTTAATTAAGGCGAGGTGCTACCTCTATTAGCCTAATTTTTTTTTTACAGCAAATGTTTCTGAACAGGCTCAAAGCCTTTAAAAATGCTATGCATTGCTGAGAGCACCAGTTAAATGATTTATCAAACAGAAATAGTAAAAGTGTTTTTAGTAACAGTAAAAATAAACGAAAATAGATTTTCATTGCAGAGATCTCAAAATTTTTAAGCGACCACTATCGGGTATTTTTCGTGAACGTTATAACTATACCAGTTCATTAAATGCAAAATCGAACACTTTGTTTACGACGGGCTTGTTCGACCGAAACCGCCCAGTAATAAACATGTTTATGACATTATTTTGCAGGTTACTTTTACTTCTTATGAAAAAGTAAGGTATAAGAAAAGTAAGTTTTTTTAATATATTTCCCGTATTATATTTGTTTCATCATAATTGTTTTTATAAAGATTACATTGGACATGTAAAACGTATACTTTATGTATCTTTTTTACATTTAAACATTTTGAATCTTTGAATCCTTGAGTACCTGATCATCCATTTTATACAACAGTTGGGCTATATGGTTTCCGAAAAAAATAGCTAGTCGTCTCCCAATATTCTGAGATATCTGCGACGGAAGTTAATTTCAAGGAGTATTTTGCATATTCTAGTTTGCAATTTATTTTTACAGATACTAAATAACTCGTACTATTTATGTTCGATTAATCATTAAATTAGTGTTATTAGTAACGGCGAGAATTTTTGTAGCCTTTCAGTCTGTTCAGGAACCCTAAACTTAACGTCAAAAAAGTCCAGTTTTAAACTAATCAGGGTAACACATGGGCCTTAAATAAGCCTTAGTTTTTCATAAAAGTATTATTACTTGCAAAATAATGTAATTTTTATATATTTTTTTAATCAGCCGCTTGCTTCAAACACACGAAATTCGACTCCAATAAGTACCTGTTAAAAATAGTTTTCGTTGCACCTCGCCTTAAAGATGAATTTGGGATGAATGCAGCGGATAAAAGCACCAATTTTTTTCACACCCAGTAGAATATGTTGCTCTCAGTAGAGAGCTTTCAATTCTTAGGTATAGTGCATTAAATTTTAGCTGGCGTCTTTCCACTTGAACATGAACAATAGGGGTAATAAACCAAACACTCATAGAGCCCATTCATTTTTAAAGGAGCCGTTTCGGCCTTATCTGTTTTGTTGCAAAACAACCAGTGTTGATACTTTTGAATATTCATAAAATAATCTTAAAAAGATTACGTATAGGTATGTTGTATAAAATAAGTAATAAATCAAAATATGTGGTTTTTAAATTATGACGACTCTGATTCTGACTGATGTCTCCTGATTCCGAATTATTTTCCAGGGTTTCATTGTCCGATGAGTCGCTTCCAACATTTATTATAAAGTTAGTGCATGGTGTTTTTAAAAATCCTTGTTCAATTTTCTTACAGTGATTGTAAGAATTCTTCCACATAGATGCTTGTTGAAAACATTCGGATTACGGTCTTTATTATTTTTAACACAGTGGAATATGATTTCACCCAAGGACGAAACATATCGAAAGACGTAATATTTCCACTGAACTATTAAAAAACGACTGAGTGTTATTTCTATTTGCTTATATTATTAAAGGGAAGATAACATAAGGAAAGTATCAGAAACGTTTGAAACACCTCCTGCCGCACGTGTTTTACAAGTGTCTATTGTTTCATTCTGGCGAATTCACCCGCCACGACTTAATCCTATTGTTATTGCTAATAACGGTCTCAAGTGGAAAGACGCCAGCTAATTCTGAATGCACTATACCAGCGGCCATTTTGAATTTCATTGTGACCACTTTGAAATATAAGTTTGGGTTGAAAGATTACAAGTTACTGGTCCACATATCAGAATTTTAGTTTTATGTTTTAATTTGTTAAGTATGTGTAATATGTGTACTGTTGGTGTTCCGTTATTAATAAATAAATAAATAAGTTGTCCATTTGGATTTCCCAAACTCGGAAATAGATGTTTACGCACTAAGATTGGTGTCTTAGAAGTGTACTTATGTTGGGAGAGGGCGCGCGAAACAATTATTTTTTTGTTATTTATAAGTTTAAATAGGTACTTTTTATTTTTGTTAAATTATGTTACGTAAATTTTACTCTATTGTGTTCTATAAATATCATTTTCTTTCTTTTCTTTCAAAACTCAATAATGGCCGCTGATTATTATTATTATGTTTTTCATATTTATTTTTTTTCTCTCTTTTTCTGAAAAGAGGTTAGAAGAGCACGGGCCGGAGCCAAGTGCATAAACTATATTATAGAGTGTTCTGTGATAGGTCTGCCTGCAAAAATTTTCTCGTGATGCGGCATGTATTTAAAATTACTGCTTTTTGTATGATATGGATTAAATATGTGGGAATATTTAGAATTTTTAGGCTAGTCAGAATGGTTTTTGGTATGACTCCTGTGGTTGATATAATTATTGGGACTATTTTTACGGTATTTGCTCGCCACTGTGTTTTTATCTCAACGGCTAGGTCTTTGTATTTGTTCATCTTTTCTGTATGTGTAGCTTGTATATTATGAGTATTTGGGATTGCTATATCTATTAAGTATACGGTTCCATCTTGTTTGTCATGTATTGTAATATCCGGTCTATTGAAATAAACGGTTTTATCGGTAATTATGGTCCTATCCCAATAAATTTTTATTGCGTTACTGTCAAGAATTTTTTCCGGTATGTATTTATAGTAGGGGGACCTTTGCTCTATAAATTTGTTTTTGTGGGCAAAATGTTGATGTATAATGGAGGCTACTTGGTCATGCCTGTGTTTGTAGTCCGTTTGTACTATAGTTTTGCACGCTCCAGTTATATGTTGAATGGTTTCCGAAGCGCTGCTGCAATGTCTGCACATATCTGTAGGTAAGTTACGTTCTTTTAGGATATATTTTTTGTAGTTCCGTGTGTTAATGACCTGGTCTTGAATCGCTATCATGAAAGCTTCTGTTTCTGGGAATAGTTCTCCTCGTTTGAGCCATGCGTTTGACCAATTCTTGTCAATATGTGATTGGTCAAGGTCTTTGCGGTGTCGTCCGTGTAGGGACTTTTTCTTCCATATTTCTATTTTTTCTGTTGTCTGTGTAAGTGATTCATTTGGCTGTATGTTTTTGTTACTTAGATTTAGTGGTGTTAATTTTATGTCTGAAGCTGTAACGTGCTTATGTAGCTCGGATTGTTCGGATTTTGTGTGAAAGTATTTTCGTAGTATTGTTATCTGTCTATTGTGTATGTTTGTTATGTCAATTATTTTTCTTCCTCCCTCTAAGCGAGGTAAGGTAAGCCTTTGTTTACAGGATTTTGGGTGGTGCTTACGAAATTTAGTCAATTGTACATTAATTATCGTTTGTAATTTTTGTAAATCAGTTTTGGACCAGCTTATAATTCCAAATGAGTATGTTAGTATCGGAATGGCATAGGTATTGATAGCTTTAATTAAGTTTCGTGAATTTAAATAGGTCTTCAATATGTGCGTCAGTCTTTGTTTAAATTTCTTGATAAGATCACTTTTTGTTTCCTTCTGTTCAATACATTTCGATTGTTTGAATCCTAGATATTTGTACGTACTATGCTCATCCATTGGCTCAATCGTTTCACCTGTAGTAAGAGTATAACTATTTAGTTCAACTTTCCCTTTTTTAATTGAGTTGATTTTACATTTGTCTATACCAAACTGCATTTTAATGTCATTAGAAAACGTCTGCGTAATATTTGCAAGTTTGAACAGTTCTCTTTTGTTGTTAGCGTACAATTTGATATCGTCCATGTACATTAGATGTGTGAGACTGTGTGATAATTGTGAGTTGTTAACAAGTTTAAATCCTGCATTTGTAGTATTAAGAAGATTAGAAAGTGGGTTAAGTGCTAAGCAAAACCATAAAGGACTCAAAGCATCTCCTTGAAATATCCCTCTTTGTATTGTGATTGGTGCTGTAGAAACTTCTCCAACTTCACTATTTATTTTTAAATTAGTCTGCCAATTGGTCATAATTTTTTGTAAGAAATCCACTATTGTTTGATTGATTTTGTAGTGTGTCAGTACTTGTATTAGCCAGCTATGTGGAACCGAATCAAATGCTTTACGGTAGTCGATAAACATTGTATATATATTGCGTTTTGTTTTTCGGGCTTGTCTCATTGCTACTGAGTCAATTGTCAGTTGCTCTTTGCATCCTTGGCAATTTTTTCTACTACCTTTCTGTTGTTCAGCTAAGATGTTATTATCGGTGAGGTGAGTATAAATTATTTCACTAATGCATGATGTCATTATTTTATAAAAGGTTTGCAAACAAGTTATTGGTCTGTACTTTGCAGGATTTGCCGTGTCGTCATCTTTTGGGATCATATATGTTGTGCCTTGTGTTAGGAAAAGGGGTAATGTGTCTGGAGATTCTATAAACTTGTGAATGTGAGTGTGTAAATATGGTTGTACGCTTTTTAATTTCTTGTACCAGTAGTTGTGTATTTTATCAGATCCTGGAGCTTTCCAGTTGTGAGTTTTATTTATAACTTTGACATAGGTCTCAATCGGTATTGTGTCAAATTTCATTTGTGTTATGTGATTTACCTCATTACTTTGTTTATCTATCCATTCCGCATTACGATTATGCTCCAGTGGGTTCGACCATATCTTAGACCAGAAACTGTGTAATTCTTGTGGTGTAGGGGTGTCATGTGGGATTTGTGTTTGTTGCCTAGTATTTAGTGATGATCTGTAAAATTGCTTTTCATTGTTCCTGAATAATGTGTTTTGTGACTTCCTAAGTGTGCATGTTTTGTATCGTCTTAATCTGCTTGATGCTGCATTCAACTTTTGTTTAAGTGTGTCTAGATATTCTTGTGTTGTTGTGTTAACATTTTCATACTGTGCATGAGTTCCATGTCTTCTTTTTATATCTTCAACAAATAGTATTACATTTCTACTTCTATTTCCTTGTGCATATTGAGTCATTCTACCCAAATCCTGCCTTAATTTCCTTATTTTCTCTTCTAATCTTGTTTGCCATGATGGTTTTCTGTCTGATTTTGGTCGTTTAAATTGCGTATTGCTTACAAAAATTTTAGTTCCATTACAGGTTGCTACCGTAAAAGCTGCACAGTAAATCAGGGTATGCAGAGTAAAAAAATCTTGTTCAGCATTTAGGTATTTGGGCAAAATAGTGTTGTCAATGTATTGGGTTAGTTGGGCTAATTTTTTGGTTGATTTTTGTTTAGGTATGTAAGGTCTTTGTATGGGGTCAGTATCTTTATATTTTTCTAACGTTTCCTCAAATATTTCTGTAAGTTCTCTTTGAGCATTTTCGTCGGTAAATTCTGTTTGTTTAGATGTTTGCTGAACGCTGTGTTGTTGTGTGTTGTTTAAAATGATTATTTGTTCATTTAGATTGTTATTAGTCCGATCAGTTAAATTTTCTGTTATTTGGGATGCTTCTTCCTCTTGAGTTATTGAATTTTGGGTTCTCATGCTATTATCATTTGTTATTTCTATTTCTACCTCATTTTTTATTTCTTCTAACCTGTAATCCGGTATGTATTTGTTTTTTATTATGGCTCTTCTCTGGTCGGCAAGGCGTTGTTCTGAGATGTGAGATAATTCGGGATAGCTTTCGATAAATTTAGAATAAAGTTGTTGGCGATATGCGGTTTTATTTTTTTCTAGTTCTGTAATCCGGTAGTAAATTTTCATAATACTTTCATTTGTTTCGTTTGACCATCGCATACGTGTTAATGAACGGCCTTGTGTTGGTCTTATTGTGTTTTGGGTGTAAACTGTATTATTAGGTAAATTCTGAGTCTTATTTAAGCTTTCTTCTACTTGTTTTCTTATTTGGTTAAGTGTATTTTTGGGTAATAAATTATTTTGTACAATTGCTCTTCTTTGATCGCCTATTCTCTGTTTTGAAACTTGTATTTCCGGGAATTTATGTATGAATGCGTCATAAAGTTTGTCAAGAAATCTTCTTGTATCAGCTTCAAGCATAGTTATCTCGAGGTACGTACGCCAAATGAAAGTGTTCGTTTCTACACTCCATCTTCGTCTTGTGCGTTTTTGGGCAACAGTGGGTTCAGGGTTATCGGCATATGCCTCCTGTACAACATCTGCTGCCTCATCGTTTTGTGATGAACTTGATGACATAGATGATTGTGATGCATGAGAAGGTGAACGTGAAAAACTATGGCGGGATGAATCTGATGCAGCGAATAAACTGATGGGTGATGTAGTCGATGATGTGGGATGACATGAGAGCATGTTGGGTGATGGTGAGTTAGTTTTTTGTCCTACAACATTTCTCGGCTGTTCAGAACATAGCGATACGGTGCCCACCCCAGAGTACGTAGGGCTGCCCGGGCGTTTCAGCTCGGGGCGGGATTCTCCATTACTGGTACCCGCCTGGGGTAATATATTTCTACTTCTTAACCGCATCACTACTTCTGGTTTACTAGTGCTCCGTTGGTCATTGGTAAGTATTTAGCTAAATGCTGCCAATGTCCGCCCCTCACGTGGCATAAGATGGTCAAGCCGGACGTGGAGTTAGATTTGTGAGGGGCTTATTATTATTATTATTATTATTATTATTATTATTACATATTTTATTACAAGTTTTTGTTATTTATTTATTGAGTTATATGCGAGTATAATATAACTTGATATATTTTTTCTTTTTGTGTATATGGTACTATAATATAATGAAAAAAAAAACAAGCTATAAACGTTTATATACATTTATTTTATTGAGTTATAAGAAAAATTCATGTTAAAATACAAAGGTGTATCAGAAACCTGCAAGGCTGTACATAGCTTAATCTTTACTTAGTTACGAAGTGGACAAGTAAGTTAGTACGGT
The DNA here is from genome assembly GCA_910592155.1 of Ypsolopha scabrella. Taxonomy (NCBI): domain Eukaryota; kingdom Metazoa; phylum Arthropoda; class Insecta; order Lepidoptera; family Ypsolophidae; genus Ypsolopha; species Ypsolopha scabrella. Next base: position 22,169,126 of record OU342980.1, read on the forward strand.
TATAGTAAATAAAAGTTAATGCGTACAGTGGTAGTCCCAATTATTAAAAACAAAACGGGAGACACTTCTGACTTGGCCAACTATAGACCAATATCTCTAGCTTCTGTAATCGCTAAGGTTCTGGACAGTCTGCTTGATAGACATTTGAATAAGCATATTTTTCTTAATGATGCGCAGTTCGGATTTCGTTCAGGTCTCTCCACGGAGAATGCTATCTTTTGTCTCAAGCGGACTGTCGAGTACTATACAGCCAGGAATACCCCCGTGTTTGCATGCTTTTTAGATCTCTCTAAAGCATTTGATCTTGTATCGTATGATGTGTTATGGGACAAACTAAGAAGAGAGACCACTGTACCAGACGAGATAATATGTCTCTTTAAACATTGGTATAACAACCAGAAAAACAAAGTTATGTGGGGAGGAGCCTTCTCGGATGAATATGGGTTGGAATGCGGGGTCAGGCAGGGTGGGTTATCCTCTCCCCGTCTTTTTAACCTGTATATCAATAAGCTACTCGATGAGCTCAGCGGCACCAACGTCGGCTGTCATGTAGACGGAGTCAGCGTCAATAACATAAGCTACGCTGACGATATGGTGCTGCTGAGTCCATCGGTAGGCGCGTTGAGGAGGCTTCTTTCCATATGCCAATCGTATGTTGAGGCGCATGGCCTTAAGTACAACGCAAAAAAGAGCGAGTTTTTAGTATTCAAGGCAGGGTCTAAAACTTATTCTATTGTGCCTGAAGTCAAACTCAGCGGTACCTCGTTGTCCAGGGTCAAGCACTTCAAATACTTGGGGCACTGGGTTCGAGAGGACCTCAGTGATTGTATGGATATAGAGAGGGAGCGCAGGTCGCTGGCTGTCCGATGTAATATGCTTGCCCGCAGATTTGCACGGTGTACGAATCAGGTAAAGGTGATGCTCTTCAAAGCATATTGCCAGTCCTTTTACACGTGCAGTCTTTGGGTGGACTACACGCAGCGGGCATACAGCGACCTGCGTGTCCAGTATAATAATGCTTTCAGGATGCTGTTGGGGTTACCGCGATATTGCAGCGCCTCTGTCATGTTCGCGGAAGCACACACAGATGGTTTCGCGGCAATCATGCGAAAGCGCTGTGCGTCGTTGCTCAGTCGAACTCGGGCCAGCCCCAATAGTGTCCTGAAGGTATTATCTGACAGGTGGGACTCGCCCCTTCTTAAAAAGTGGATAGAGCTCCACAAGTCAATTTAATTCTAATTCAACTTTTACTCGCCTGATCTCTTACTAACACTAGTTTATAAGTTATATTGTATTACTAACACTTTATGGATCCTGTCCGAAATAAATGATTTTATTTATTATTATTATTATTATTATTATTATTATTATTATAGTATATATGTTATGGGTAAAGGTGCGACGACGAGCGAAGCGGAGCGGAGCGAGGCGACCCCCGATTACCCATAACATACATATACCTACATATGGGTTATTAAATATTGTAAACATGTTGTAAACTTTGGTGCTTTTTCCTTATGCTTAAGCTCTACAAAGTGTATCAAGCCCTCGATAAAAAACAAAGACACAAAAAGCTGTACATGGCCTAAGTGGTTCCGTTTTTTTAAATTTCCAGGTGCGTGTAGAGAGTTCGAGCCAGCTTGCCGCGAGGTGATCTCGCAAGGAGGTTGCGTGACGCTCGCCTCGTTACTGCGCACGGCTGAAGGTTCCGCGAAGACGAAGGCTGCCTTCTTCATCCGATACCTGGCACACCAGTACCCTGATGCTAAAGGTACGTTCTCATTTATACGGAACTTTTCATTATGTCATAGTAAACTAGAAATTTGGGAAAAGCAAGGAAATATAGAACGCATCCTCACGAAATGATTCCCGTTAGGGTATGGGCTAATGATAAAGTAGTAAAAGTCGTAAATATTATTAGAGTGCATTACAATCTAGAAAAGATAAATTAGAAACAAATGTAAAGACAAGAATTTGAAAAAATTCCTCGGGCCAGGATTCGAACCTGCGACCTCTTGTTATCAAGATAAGCGCGCTAACTAACCGACTGCGCCACCGAGGTAAGCACCGTTGAATTTTTCCACCATACTTGTCCACCGAATATTTTGTAACTATTTGATCTAACTAGCTTGTAATGCACGTACTGAACGCTCACGAGGGCGTTATGTGATTTCACGCCTTATTCTTAGGAAACATGCACTCTAATAATATTTTGAGTATTCCAAAGCGATGGATTTCGCAATAAAAACATAATCTTAGTTATTTATCTTCCGTGTAACTTAAATGTATGGTACAAACCAAAAGGTAAAAACCAGATTACATACTAACTTTAGTCTTATTATATATAGTATATTGTACATTTAACATTTTTGCGAAATTTACATGAAATGGGTTATCGTTGCCAAAACAACAATTTTTATATTTTGTCTGTCTGTATGTTCCGTTTTAACCCGTTTTCTTTATTATCGTCGTAGTGACCCTGGTCAACATATTGGCTATAAGGGGTGTTCATAAAATAACCGTCAATCCGAAAACTGTCCATAATAGCTTTTATCTTGCGTGCAAATAAGAGAAACATTGAAAGACGCTTCCACGAAAAGAAAGCTAGTAGGTATTTTATAGAGTACTCTTAAATAACGGCTTTAACACTCATGTATTGTTGACTAAATGCCAACTGTTTCACCGAGACAATTTCGGCATTCTCAAGGCGACTGTCGTTCTTATAGCCCGGGCGGTAGCGTTGCATTTTAGGTAGTGATTTTACGCCGATTGATTTCCATCTTTTTCAATAGATCTGGAATGACTGATAACAGAACCAAGCGTCAGCTGACGCACCCGCGGTGGGTGTGGATGTGAGAGGCTGCGAAAGTGATGAAAAAAAGTTATAGTACGCCGGCTGAAACATTTCTCACGGATAGTCGACATCATACTGAGCTGAAAAAAAATCGTCAGGTGCATCGTGGATTCGTTCGTTTTTTTTACCACTTTCGCATCCTCTCACATCCACACCCACCGCGGGTATGTCAGCTGACGATTTTTTTTCAGCTCAGTATGATGTCAACTATCTGTGAGAAAAGTTTCAGCCGGCGTACAATTACTTTTTTTTACCGCTTTAGCAACCTCTCACACCCACACCCACCGCTACTTGAGCAGCTGACGGTCGATTCACATATCAGGCATGTGACATCTACGATCGATGTCAATATCAGCCGGCTTACTATGACTTTAGTATTTGCAACGGTACCTCCCGGACTATTAGGACGACGACGCGGTGTTCACCGACGTTGTCACGACCACTGACAGCCGCCGATCGGCGAGCTGCGCGCGCGGCCCTGGCATCGTCCAACCCACCTCTATCGATGACGCAGCCGACTGTCAGCGCCAGGGCCGCGCGCGCTGCCCGCCGATCGGCGGCTGCCAGTTGTCGTGTGAACTCGTGTGACAACAATAATAATACGTAAATGTTAAAGCCGGTATTTAATTATAATTTAGAATGTCAGCTCACCTGAGTTTTAATAATATTATAGGTATTTTATAACTAAACTTATATTATCTCTTTGCAGCACAATTCATAGAACAGAACTTGGTCCGGACGATCACAGAAGAAATCAAGAAAGGCAGAGACGACACCACGGAGCATCTGTTGTCCATCCTCGTATCTCTAGTCGAAGATCTGGACGCCACGGTGCTGAGACAATGCACGGACAAGGGCTTAGGACTCAAGAAGGCTTTAGAAGACCATCTGAAACGGCCAGAGCTGGTCGGAGACACTTATGTTGAAGAGAAGGAGTATTGCCAAGAGTTGTTGAAGGTGTTTGGTAGTAATCAACAGAGCGATGGGTCAAATGAGGATGGGGCAGACAGATAATGCTTTGTGATTTTGTAACTTGATAATCAGATGTAAAGTTAATTTTGCATAGTGTGATATGGTTTAATTTACCTCATCTCTAAATCAAACGTTGTATGGAAGTAGGACTTCCGAGATGTTATATTTATGTATAGAAGAGGCTGATTGCATATGAGGAGACTTTTTGTCCTTTTAGTTTTTTGCAATGTTTGCAACTTTCTCACAATATATTGATATTTATAGTTATTGCTTAGTGTCACAAGATAATGCATTTAACTCCATTCCGCATATAAACAAACACAATAAAACAATTTTTCTAACATTATTTGATGCTTTTATTCAGAACGTCCATATATTTTCAACCCAATGATGCTTGATATAGGCCTTTCCAGGATTTCACCACTCTTGGCGGTCCTCCTGTAAGAAATGCCAATACTCACACACGCTGGGCAGGCGGGTTGGTGAGAGCGGTACCGAAGTCCTTGCACCAGTGACGCCGCTGCCCGTCACTAGTCTGTTTTATATACGGCTCTGCAATTGGGGATGGATATACCGCCATCCATCTGTCCCAGGCAATGGTGGGCCGCCTGGTTTTGCCTGAGAGCTGTTCTCTTACTCTCCCCCGAATAACTTCGGGAGGATTTGCGAGTAAGATGGTGGTACCTCCACAGTCGAACCCGGCATCAGCTCTATTACCTATTTGATGCTTGATCGCTTCGATACTATCTAGCCGATCGTTCTGTATCTGACTGGTTGGTTAGTGTTTCAAGTGTACGTATTGTAGATGGCCAAATCTGAAACTATAATGGAATAGCGAAAAACGCTCAAACGATTTAGGTGGTCTCGGCGCCGTTTTTGATGAAAACAAAAACTGCACCATAAGATTCTTGAATAACATAATTTCCTCGGACGAGAATCTAATCCGCTTCTGTCACTAATACTCACTTTTCACTGACGATTTTAACGGCCCAACGTAATAGAGGCTGAGGCCTTATCGCCATACTGAGGGCACAAATACACGCTGCATAGTTTTCCTTCACCGTTAGGGGTCGCTCAGAAATTACGTTTAAGATAAAATGAATTTATTTGCTAAAAAAATTAATCTGGGTTACATACTTATAGGTAGGTTTGTCTTGGCGATGCACATTCGTTATCTGTTACGAGTTTGGTTTGTCGTGAATAATTGTATTACATACCCTTTCTTATTGTCATAGAGATAATTTAGATAAAGGTCCTACAATAATAACTAATAAGCTTATACATTATGTTGTTATAATGTCTATGTTAATAAGTAATAAGTGAAAATAATACGAGGGTACCGATATTCTATCATCTCTTGAATTTTTTTTCGCTTTGGATTGTACGATTTGTATATGTCGTAGCCATATCGTAGAATTGATCATTTCATGATCTGGTCAATCAAATATCATGAAATGTGTAAAAACTAAAGGAGTCGCCTCGCTCAGCTCCTGAATTTATGTTCACAAGCAAGCTAACACGCTCCTCGCTTCGTTCGTCGTCGCACCAATTTTTGACTTTTTGTTGGACGTTTGTCGTAAATAGTAATACCATAGACTAAATAGTAAAACTATTTAGTCTATGGTAATACTAGTAAATAGTAAGTTTTCATACTTTACGATATGTAGGTATGGTCGACTATTTAATGAAATGTTCTATTCTATGATCTGGTCACGACATACATTTTTTTCAAGGTTTTTGGTGCAAACATAAACGAGGATTAGGCTTTAGAAAGTACCCATTTGACGAAACCAACCGCTGGCGCTCTGCTACCGTTTGAGATATATTAGGTGTTGATTTGGTACGCAATGTGACCTATTCTCGTGCAGCAAACCTTAAATTTAGAGATGAAAAACCTAAAATAATACAAGCTCATTTAACTTTTATCCATCTGCGTTAAAGCCTATTTTTAAATGAAAAGTTTTAGGTTATGGCAGCTCTAAATCTAATATTTGCTACACGAGAATAGGTGTGTCATTATCTTAATTTGGAAAAAAATTGGACAGTGGCGTCTAAAAGACAAATAAAAATGTATGATGTGGTACCGAAAATAAAAGATGACATCGATTCTAATTTAAACAAATGATTGAAAAGAATTAACATTATATAAGATTAACATTATATCGTTGCGTTATAGAAACGCAGCAGAAAAGTAAATCTGGGTGTGAGGAGCTCTGAACTGAAATTCGAACCCGAGTCCTCACGCCGGGCGATTGTTTTACCCATGTGCTTTCATATACCGTAATGATATGTATAAATACTCACTTTACACTGAGCTACTGGCGTCTGGAGGACGCTAGTGTATTCAAAGCCAGTCAGAGATCATTATGCCGTCACCTGTTACAGCATCGGGTAGTGAAGAATACACTTATAGACACGCGGTAACCAGTTATATTAGTTATTTACAACATTAATATTTTGAAAAACACAAAAAAATATTTATAATTATCGATATATTCGGTATTATATTATCGTCTTATATTACACGAACCATACCGAGCTACTTTCGCCCCCCATATAGGTAACTTATTTCTTATTTTACATATCTGTTAAGGTCCAAGCAAGTAGATACCCCAAAACCCTAAATTTCATAAATGTAACTTTAACAGTAGTCGACGTATTCATGTCTAAAAATCACTATTTTTATCACTAACTCACTCAAATAAAACCAAAACCACTTCTATATACGGGACTGAGAAACTCGCCAAGCAGTGGCAGCGGCATAGCGCAGAATAATCTAGAGGTGAGCGAAGTGGCATCAGCGAAGCTCTTTTCTTTCAGTATTTACGATATGATAGTGTGAGAAATCTATGTGCGCGGAGGAAGAATACTTATTGAAAAGCATACCGATTTGAGAAAAGTATTTATTTTATAATTTGCGTAAGTCATTCTATAACAAAAATAATGCCTTTCTACTAGGGTCATTATTGCACACTAGTGACGTCTGGTAAATCTGACCAGTGCGGTTTCCAAATATTTTCTTCTAATCTCCAGTCCCAGGAAGAGGGACTGGGAAGATCCTAATGCGGTGATATGCTACATGCTACATAGTTTATATTTTTGGAATCTGCATAAAACAGTGGTAGTCGAGTTCCAACTTCGCCTACGCCTAGCTACGCCACTGTTGCCATGTTCTACATATTCAGTAGCAAGGACCCTCACCAACCTTCTTTTAAAACAAGTGAAGAAAGTTGTACATTATTGCAGTAATGAATGAAGATGCCTCCATGAGCCTCGGCATCCAATTTGATCTCAATTCTTTTTTTGGCAAAGCCGACAATCCTGCACTGGCTTTGTACTGAACTCGGTCTGTACGAGGCAAGTTGTAAAGTTTACTTCGTAAGCAGTTCACGCCATCAGACTCATTTTCATGAACACGAGTCAGTTCGTAATTGTTAGCAACAATTAAGGCCAACACGCGTGCTCTCCCACTATCATTATCAAGTCATAAATTACAGATATTTTTCATACACTCGAGTATCAATTATATCCATCAAGTCGGAACATGGTCTTTCGAGCCGGTTTTGAACCAGCAACCTATGGATCAATCATATACCAAGACTTCCGTCAAGTCGGAACATGGTCCTTCGAACCGGATATCAAGGCTTCCGTCAAGAAGTCGGAACACGGCCACTTTTTTACATTTATGTTTTTGGTGGGATTACTTTTATCGAAGCTATGATAAATTGAAAATACAAACAAATATTGCAACGTTTATTGCCACGGTTCAAATTCAATCTTCTTCACTTTCTTCCGAAGATGAAGATGATGACGACGATGAAGAGGAGTCTGAGTCGCTGGACTCAGAGGAGTTTGATGAGTTTCCGGAGTCGGGGGCCTGAGGTTCTGACTCCCAGTCGAAGCTGATGCCCGTCACTTCCACGTACCAGTCGTGGTAGTGCCCCGGTCGGACGTACGCTGAAACGTAACGACGGACGTAAGAATTTTTTTATTTTAATACTGTCTACAAAAGGCAAAGGGTGAAGTAAATTAAGTAATCTAAAAGTAAAAAGGTTTTATCGGCTCGGTCTAGTATTTTCTCAGATCTCCGGGGAAAACCAACAAAAATGTAGACATCATAGACAATAGACAAAATGTTAATGTTTATAAATTATATTGAAATGTTTTTTTATACGCTTTTTTGACATTCCATATACATTTGTAAATAAACCTCTTTCTTTTTGTAAATATGTAAGTGACATTGTATGTATAATTATTTTTCAACTGACGCCGGGCCCAGTAGGGCCCGAAATATATCTTGAATTAATTTTTTCTGTTTTTTTTATATATATCTATATACATTTAATTTTTATTATATTTTATGCATTACCATACAAATACAGAAAGCAAAATAACATACCAGATGGCCAAACGCTGTTGCAACCAGCACTGGACCCGAAGCTGACGATGCCTACCATCGTGGGCTGACCGTCAGCGTCCACGACGGTCAGCGGGCCGCCACTGTCGCCCTGGCAAACAACAAACAAACATAAATATATCTCAACTAAATACTACAATTATTGATCACTTACATACTTATACACACGCCTGTATCCGAGAGGGGTAGAGGAACTACAGATTTTCAGATGCCACGATCCTGAAACACCTCGTGCCAGATATATACAGCATCTAGGTATCCTACTTGTGCTCTTACGCATGATTAGCACGTTTGTGGTAATCGCTCGCTTATCGCTCGTGTTTCAAATAGTTTCTCGTATAAGCTATTGCCTCCTTTACGCACTCGTAGCATAAACTACTATTATTTAATTTTTAATTCATTATTCGGTTTCAGATCAGCATTTTACATAGAATATCCAAATTTAAGATCTGTTACTCATTCCGCCTGGAAGCTAGAGACCCGTGACTGACAGATGGACAGACAGCAGAGCGACATTAATAGGGCTCCGGGTACGGAACCCTAAAAAGAAGAAAACAAGACTCTTCTGGTAAATTTCCAGTAACCTCCAAAGCTCCACATACGAACAGCCTTTTCTTTAGACCCAGTATTACCCATTCCGCCTCCATACCTGGCAAGAAGACTGTGCGGTGACATTGTAGTACTCCGCGCAGATGGTCTGCTCCTGCACAATGCTGCTCCCGCTGTACCAGGACTGGCACTCAGCATTACTGATGCCGCGGAGGAACACCCACAGTAGAGTCTCCGAGGCCGCGCCGCCGTTCCAGGTGTCGTCGGTTCTGCCGTACCCGCTCACGGTGAGACGCACGCCCGTGTAGTCGATGTTCTTCTGCTGGCTGCTTTGGAGACGGCAGGGTTGGATGTTGGCTGGAAAATTTCGAGTTATAAGGTTTATCTGTGGTTTTGATGTTTCTAAGAGCGTTTGTCCACGGTCCGATATTCGCCGGGTCCGATATCGGGCGTCGTCGGACCGAATGGAAGCTTCGCCCAACAGTCTACTCCGGAAGACATCTGTCCACTAGTCCGGTTTTGTTTTCGATATCGGATCGAGCAGTTGTCATTTAGTATAATAAATATATATAATAAAATATATTTATTTTTATTTTTTATTTATTTACTGAAAAAAGTTAGTAATACAAAAACTTAAATAGACCTAACCTAGGGTTAGTAGAATACAAAAATATACAACGGTTCGGACTTATTCTATAGGCAGGGTCCGACCCAATAAAAACATTGTACATTATGTATAACCAACATGTACGTTGCACATATTATTGCGAATGTAAGTGCTCCGATACTAGAGTTCTCCGTAACACGGAAGCACTATGAAGTTATTTTTCGCCAGAAGGCGCCCAGTGCACAAAGTTCGTAGAGTAATTTAATTTATTTTTGTGGTGTAAGCCGAATATATATATATATATATATATATATATATACATATATAGATACGTACATATACTTATATATAACATAATACATACAAATATAGGATTTTAAAGTCGGTAAAAATGTAATAAATGAAGTTTTTGTTTAAAGATTATTCAAAATTATGATTCGATACACATCAGTTTTTCAATATAGTCATAAGATTTTGATAAAAGCCAAGTACGGAGATTTCTTATTAAATTATTTTTTAGTTTAGTTTTATCTGCTAAAGGTATTTCTTTGATGATTTGATTGTAAACGAATGGACCTAAGAAAATTTTAAAGCGGTTAGCAAATGCAGAGCGTACTCGAGGGACTTTAAGTTTGCCTTCAAGTCTAACTGACCTGTAATATATATTATATATTATATAATACCTCCATGCAAGTTTGATATGAATTTTGAGGTTTCGTGTAAAATTAATAATTTTAGAAAATGATTGATTATTATTTAATTATCGGTTTTGGTATCAAATGAAAATGTTTAATTTCAACGTTTTTTAGTCAGTCTTACAACTAAAGCCTCGAAAATAACCTTGAATTGGCTTTTTATCATCAAATCGGTTATGATTCAATTATTATGAAATTTTAACGTATTATGTTTAATTATCTTAATATCTACACCGGATAGGTGACATTATTGATTATCATAATAATGTCGGACTATAGCAACTCACGTCCGTAAGGGATGGACTGCTCCAAGCCGAGCAGAGCGATGTCATCTGTCTGTACCCCGGCAGTTATCTCTATGTAGTTGGGGTGGATGTACTTCCTCGATGTCTCGACGATCCATTCCGGACGGGTCAAGTTGGTCAGGCCCAAGCGGATCACGAATTTGTCACGGCTGCGAATAAGTGAAACATTCAGGGGGACTTGACCTATAATAGAATTTATGGTACGTAATCAAAATATCTACATAATCTGTTTAACGTAGCTAAATCATAAGTCTTATTTTTGTAACAGAAATTATTTAAGAAAAAGGAAAAATTAATGAAAGTAAGAAACGATCTTGCCTTTCTTCTTATTCTTAGCAAGACTTTGAACGGGCGGAGTTAGGAATAATATTTATTTATAGTTTGTTTAAATGTCAACTTAATTGTATTTATTGCATTATATTAATAATTAATTTATATATTTTTTATTTATGCAAGTGTATTAATTTATCAAATTTAAGTAAGGCATGATTTTTTAATTGTTTTCTTTTGCATTAGAATTAACTTGTAGTAAGTGTATATTGTATAGTATATACCGGGTGTAAATAGAGTGCGACCTTTAAATAAAACCAAATACTCTACAATCTACATCATACATCATAACATAATACATCTTTCTGAAGAAAACAACAACTTAAACTTCAACTGCAACTTAAAGACTTTATCTCGTAGGAACAAGGTCTATTTTGGAACGCTGCATTAGCTTCAACAGCTGTTTCGCCAAAGGCACTGCTGCCTCAAAAAACGTCCGTATCTCGGTGCGTTAGGGTTCACGCATCTTTGTTTGGAACTCAATTATTTCCCAAACTAATGGGTTCCGCGGGTGTGTTTCTGGGTAAAAGTGGTAGTAGGGTCGGTAGAGTATGTGGTTTCATTTAATGGTAGCGGTCTATTTACACCCGGTATATGTACCTATTACTTAATAAATTATAATCTATACTAACAAAAAACTAGTAAAAAATTTGCGCTGTAGGTATACCAAATATTTTTTCAAAATTTCAATTGAAATGGGTTATTCGAAATTTATTGAAGCCAAAACCAAACTAAAATTTTAAAATTTTTGTCTTTCTGTTAGTCCGAGTCCGTATGTATTTCTGTCTGTCTTTCTGTAGTATGTATATGCCGTTTTAACTCGAGAACCAATCAACGGTTTTATTTATTAGCAACAGTAATTTCTGTTTCATTATTGTTCTGAGGCACCAGTACAACATATAAGCTAGAAGAGGTGTTGATGAAATAATGCCCAAAGTGGGGCAGAGATTTAATAAACGCGGGCAGAGCCGCGGCCGATATGCTAGTACCAATAATAAAGCAGTAAAAAGTTGAATATTTTGAATATTTTGCTTTAGGCATAAACAAAAAATTTTCGTTTTTTTGTCTTTCTGTCTGTATGTTCCATATGTATGACAGACGGACAACAAGTGATCGTATAAGGGTTCCGTTTTTGCATTTTGAGGCACGGACCCCTAAAAATGTAATAGTTCATACCTCTAATTTATAAAAAAATGCAGTAACAATTATTTCAATAAATGCTACTAGATATTATGTTCTAAAGAGGAACAACTAACTTGGCGACGCAGTGAGCAGCAGTGATGACCCACTCGTGGTGGATGATGGAGCCCCCACAGGACGAGACTCCGCCAGTGGGCCCCACCATGCGCAGGCTGATCTGGTGAGGGATCTGCCCGTCTACAGCTGGCCAGCCCGCCACGATCCTCGACTCTCCTGCTGCAGGGGTGAGATATAAGAGAGGGCGTAGTAGGGTGCCTTGCTTTGGGCACAGTTTGGAACCTGGGCGTACGACCAACAGAAATGCAACTAGAGCCAGTCGTCGTGCATCTCGGACTTAAAGACGACGGGAATATACAAGCAAATATTTTTACCAGTGCTTGTTTTCAATTGCTCCTATCTCTGTTTTCCGGCGAGTTTGGTACTTGTGGCCTTAGTATGAAATAGAGAAATAATTACAAGCTTTCACTTAAGGCATAAGTAGGTCGATCGCACAACGAAAGAGATAAGCATATCAGAAAAAGCGCGCGTCTGAGCAGTGCGGTAAATCAAGAAGAGAGTGGAAATTTAATATAAATTCACACAAGTGCGTTTTAAAAAAAATGGCTGTGCTATCGTTTAGATAATGAGTTTATATGTTAAAAACAGTAATCATTGTTATTTTTACGCAATTAGTTTCGACAGACTGCTTGTTTGAAATGAAAAAATAGCCTTCACTTTGCAATTTTTTTCGATCGAGCCAATTTTTCTCTATCACGTTTTGGGCTGTTACATCGCCTTAGTTTATAACATGTAATTTATTTCAGAACCATATCTATTGTAGTTTGGGAGTACTAGTTGTTCAAAAACTCCGTTTTTATTACCTACGTCGTCATTTCAATTCTGTTGGAGCTACGCCCATTTCGCCCAACATCCTTTGTTCAGTATGATCTTAGTCCGATAGAAATGGCTTTGCAACAACTTTTAATCCACAAGTCACTTTTTTCGGTTTTAATAGATAGAGCTCCTCCTCGTCCCACTCTGGTACATTATCGTTTAGATCATCAGCCATCTACCCCTGATTTGCTTATTACTTCAAATACTTTTAACATAACCAATCCAGAACCAATAACTGCTCTTTCATCAAATCATCTTCCAGTGTTTTTTAGTGTTGGGGGCTCCGTCGAACGTACCATTTATCTATCGTATTGTTATAAGGAGGCTGACTGGAAAACATATCGTGAAAACCTAAATACCAACATCCTTCTGACCAGCAATACCTTCGTAAATATCAACGACGTCGATCGGGAAATTGATAATCTTGTTTCGGCCATTACTGCTGCTAGAGATGTAGCAATTCCTTTAAACGAGTCCCATTCTAAACCCAAGCCCCTATCTAAATTCATTAATAAGTTAATTTTAACCAAACACAACTTACGATGCTATGAGCGGCGACAAACGGATCACTTTATCCGTAAAAACCTGCGTGCACAAATAAATGAATTGCAGGATACACCTGGCATGTTTTGCTGATGACACAGCTTCATTCAGTTCATCTAATGATGTTGATTTGGTTATAAGCAGGTTACAACACTCAATAGAACGCCTAAGCTCCTTCTTTGCCAAATGGAAACTAAAAATCAATGAATCAAAAACGGAGGCCATCTTGTTTACACGCCAGCGATCTTTCCCCACTCGTAAACTAATTATCAATGGTTTTGAAATACCCTGGCAAAAAACAGTTAAATACTTGGGAGCATTATTGGATTCTAAGGTTAATTGGTCAGCAAATATAAATGCGATCCGTACAAAGGGAGCTAGAGCCCTTAATTCGCTTAGCCCCATCCTAAATCGCCGTAGTAATCTCAGCTCATCTACTAAACTTAAAATATACTCCACTCTAGTGCGGCCATGCATCACATATGCTGCTCCTGTTTGGAGCAGCACATGTCGGACCAATTTCGACAAACTACAAGTTATTCAGAATAAAGCCTTGAAAATTGCATATAATACGCCTTTTAAAACTAACTTACATTTACTGCATGCACGTATCCTTCTTCCTAAATTACGCGATCACATCATGAAATTATCCAGGAACTTTTATCTTTATAAAAATCCCATCCATAATAATACTCTCGTATCCCGAATTGGTCAGTATCTACCCATAAGCTCTAGTTTTATTAAACCTACTATCATAAAGTTATATTTGTAAGCCTTCGTTCTTGTTTAGATGCAGGTAACTTTAAAATGTAAGGTACTTTTTACTTTGTATGTATCCTCTGTGTGCAAATTAAACCTTATTTAACAGGAAGCTAATGTTATAAGTATAAGTAATCACGATATATAATTTTTAGTTTCTGTTGTGTAATACAATCACCATATTCAACATTAAGCTAACGTCCCTTGTCAGTTTGGCGCTCATCCTCCAATCGGGACAAAGCACATTTATTGACTTTGATTGTCACTATGTTATTAGATCTTAAACAGTTTCATTTTGTGTAGTTTATTGTCACTATAACGAACATATTTTATTATTTGGAGGTAGGATGAAAAATCAGTGTTCGCCTGCTTCGCGATTTTATGTATCATACCTACATCATACTTTTGTTATGTACTGTATTTACTTGTCAACCTTCAGTGTATTGTTCAGTCGACGTAGATAGCTATGCTATGTCCCTTAGTTGTACTAATTAATTATATAAGCCTAAAATGTGTCTTCACTCAAAAGTACATGTTAGTTAATTCTCATTTATAATTTTAAGAGTCACAAACTTATGTTGAAATCTCATTACCTTACATGTTAAAAATGTCAAGAGGTAATGTATGTACTTTTGTGTTTATGCGTTCTTGACTGTGTCTTGAAACTGTATTATGTATATATTTTCCGTTAAATAAAGACTTTTGAAAATGAATGAAAATGAGATAGAGTTAACCATGTTGAAGACCTTAATGTTTTCTAACAGATTTAGGTCCAGGATTTTTTTCAAATATGGTAAAAAGCATGATTTATTATTTTATAACAATTTCAATCGTATATATATTTTTGTACGAAAATTCTATTTTTATTTTTGCGAAAGGTGTTTAAAGAAAATTCCAATTGTTGAAATTGTTATAAGATCATAAAGCATGCTTTATTACCGTCATTGAAGTCTTTGAGCCCATAAACGTTAGCAAAGGTGATTCGTTTCTCGTCAGTTACTCTCGACCAAGATCAGATAGAAAAGTGTCCAATAAGTAAATATCCACACAAGAGAACACATTTAACAAAAAAAACTTTACTCGGAAATAAATGATTTTTTAATTGTTTTCATTAGTATTTCAGCTGGGTTATTGTTTTGAGTAATGCATGTTTTTTCAAAAGCCATGCACGCTGTTCTTTTTCTTATAATTTTGAGAGTCGTAAAATTAAACTTTTTCAACATGAATTAGCGTGTCACTGCTTTTTTTATTTAGGCATGCACGCTTGTATACAAAAAACAAATACAGTCGAATTGAGAACCTCCTCCTTTTTTGAAGTCGTTAGAAAAGGAAGTATGTGGCTCTTTTGGTCTACTCACCGCGACGCAGATCTTCGACGATGGCTGGCTCATTTTTTCTTACGATGGGTTCACTCTGGAAATTAATTTTATTAAAATTTTCAGATTTTTTAGGCTTCATGATATATTAAAATCTAATCTAAGTAAATCAGAGATTTACGTATCTGGACTCAATACGTTTCATGTTTAAATAGTATGCTCATTAGCCCATATGGGTTCATTCTCTGGACATTGGCATTTTGGTAGGATTCCTTCGTAGGTACCAAAGGAATTCCAACAATCTCTGTCTTTGTAGTGTCAGTGTCGACTGAATTGATAGCTGCATACAAAAAGCCTTAGATATTTTTGTGACGTTAGGTTGATCTTTATAATTTTTCTACGTGCTATTTGGCTACCTTCGTACGATAACAGTTTTTCCAAAAAGCGCACTACATCGTAAAAGATAAAGATTTATTTTTAGTTTTGTGTGTACATTATAAAAATTATCAATATTATACGTTAAGGTTCAAGAGAGACATACAAAAACCTATCTAAAGGTGTGTGCAGTTTCATTTAGATAAAACCTTTCAAGACATAAAGCTTTTTCAATGACAGATGTATAGTTCACCCGGAATAGCAATAAGTAATATTAGATTTGTTTACCTGAACATATCCAAAGACGAGCAAGCAAAGTACCGCCCTGTAGATACCGACCATTTTGGCAGACTAACTGAACCGAGGCATCAGATTGTTAATCAACACTTGTAATCTCGACTAATTAGATGTCATCGATCACGAATTAATTTATAATCGAGATAACTCGCTCATAAGCCGGGATGTTTGATAATGATAGTGGGTTTTGTACTTTTTTATTTGGGTAACAATGATTATCCACTTTAATCCTGTTATGGTAATAAAAACCGGTCAAGTGCGAATAAGACTTGTGCCCTGAGAGATCCGTGAACACTGTTTAAAACAAAACTTATTCCACGTGCAGTTATAAGAGACCAACTTAACTTTATACTTACGATCCATTATGGGGGGGGTTATCCCGAGTTTGTCTCTTTTCAAATAAATATTAAACCAATAAAAAGCGACGGTTAAATTTTGAAAAAATATGTCAGTTTCACTCTTTGATCTTAATATTTTGGCCGTTCGATACATGCAATTAAATCGCAAAGATAGGTCTAAACTACGATCTAAATATCATTTCATTTGAGCTATACTAAGTTTTGGATAATAAAACTTATACTAAAATAAACGTTGTGAATAATGTGATATAAAACGGCCATCATATTTAAAACCCATCCCTCTCATTCCAAAATAATAAATAAAAACACCTCAAAACCGCGAGTTTTCTGAGCGGCCCGCTTCCGCTGAGCAGGATAAATTGGAGCAGGACAGATTTCTCTGGATAACCTCGCCTTAATACGTATCCAAACCGGCGATTAAAAAAAAGGAAGGGTCTGTAGTAAGTTCTTGAATTCCTAAGCGTGTGCTATATAGAGGTGGTAGAGCTGATGCTGGGCTGACACCATCTTACTCGCAAACCACCTCGAAGTTATTCGGGGGAGAGTAAGAGAACAGCTGTCAGGCAAAACCAGGTATATCCATTCCCAGGAGGACCACGAAGAGTGGCGAAATATTGGAAAGAATAGGCTGATGGATGGATGGTGTGTTATGCACTATAATTAGATATACTTCTGTACGGAGTTTTGAAAGTGAGTCCAATGGAAGTCCCCTGCAGATAAAGGGCAATAACTTTTTTTTAGCTTCTAACCTGATGTTTTAACAGCACCATGGGGTCGTAGACTTCTGTAGAAGGTATTCATTGTTTAAACGGGGCCCGTCTTGCTTGACATACTTGAGCCTATGAGGATTCCGTTATTTCATTTTGAGGTAGAGAACCTCAAAATATATATTGTTTTCCAAATTATATTTTACGTATACAGGGCGTAAATGCAAAGTCAAGAATCCCTTTAGGGTATGAAAGTATACACGATTCTCATGTCATTACGAGAAAAAAAAACATACCTTGAATTTTCACCAAAAATTCCATCATTTTTCTAAGCTATGGCTACGCAGTTCACCGGCCTGCCCACACACCTAATTGCACCCCGCACCCCTCATCCGAGTGGCCAGCGACCAGTGAGGGTGTCCACGCGATTAGTGTATTTTGAGTAAAGAAAATCGTCTTATTATGAGGAACTGGTACTTTATTTAGAGATCCCAGTATTAAAAATAATATCTTTACCTATCATACTAACACACTCTTAGAGGATTCTTGCCTTTGCTTTTACACCCGGTATATATAGGGTGAAATTTAATCAACCGACCAAATTCATACTAGAGACTCGGTTCAGTAATCCTTTTGGGCAATTTCGAAAAATAAATTTATTTGCTCCCGTACCGGTTGGACTAGTTTAAGTACAAATCCTAGTGCAGGCACTATGGGTAAAAAAAAAATTTTTTTCGAATTTGTTTGGAGCGTCATTAAACCTTGCTCCTGACGACTAACCGAGTCTCCAGTATTAATTTGGTCGGTTGATTTAATTTCACCTAGTATGTATAGGCATTATTCATTCATGTTAAATTAGAACTTCAAGTTATAAACCATTAGAGTAATTATATATATTTTAACAAAATTTATCCAAATAATCTGATTTCTTTTTGTTTTGATCTTATAAATATCATTCACTTCTATGCAACTGCCTTCTTACACTGTTTAATTTTGTTAATATATCTTTTCATTTTTATCCCAAAGGTGGCTTGGAAGATAGCTGCTAGCAATAAGTTTTATACACCATGTTTGATTCTTTACTGTATGTTATTATTTGTGTGATAATAAAATAAATTATTTTTTCCCGTTAAGAAGCTGAGTACATAACTTAAGATGGTGGCACTGTAAAAGCGTTTATTTTAACTGAACTTGGTCAGGTTAAAATAAGTTTAACCGGACAGATTTAGGTACGTACCTATTTTAGTACTCTGTGAAATGAAATAAAAATATTTATTTTGTAAAATAGATACATAAAGTATACTTTCTACAGGTCAAAGTTAATATTTACAAAAACAATAGAATATGAAAAAAAATAATTCCAGCAATACGTAACAAAAAATATTTACTATTACTGTGGTAGGTACCGAAGAAAGTATACCACGCCGCGCCCTCCGTCCCTTTTCGTTCTTACTATGATTGAAGTAGATGTAAAAAGTTGGTCAGTGGTTTTTATTTTATGGTGCTTACCTACTTTAGCACTGCATTAATAGATCCGTTCTCATTTTGATAGGGGATAATAATAAAACATGGAACAAACTTCAAAACTAACAAATATTTCTTTATTGTATTTAAAACTCTTGTAACAATATTTCATATCCTCTAAGTACGCACTAAGTACAATGATAACTATTTTGTGTTTTATGTACAAAAATATCACAATTTAACTTACACAGGTAATGTTCTAACAGCTGTTCATATGAGTGGCAAAACACAAATTCTATAGGGTGTATTTCGCTCAAATAGTTTGGAGTACACCCGCACGCTATTTTGGAAAATATATGGAAATAATATTAAAAAATCTATCAGATACACAGCGATACGGGTTTACATCACTCGTTGTGTCGTCAAAGTAGGCGATGCCGCCTTTGGCACGAGCTGGCCCTGCGAGCCCTTTGTGTTAGCGTATCAAAGCCTGCAAACTGTTTGAGCAAACGAATACATGTATTTACTATTGTAAAAATTGTGATGACTCACTCTTCACCCCTTTTACGATTTTAGTAGAAGCGAAATGTGGGTCAGTGGGCTTTTTCAGAGGCAAAATAAAGCTGACATTTGCTTTGTTTCGTGATTTTAGGAAATGCTAGCTGTCTATTGACTCTCGGTTTTAACTTTTATTATGGATCTCTGCGAATACACAGTTTTCAATAGCTAAGGTTATATGATTTATAGCGAAATCCATCGCCTTGGAAACTACAAATATTTTTTTAACACAACCCCCCTTTGAGCCTTCATGTGTGCATTACTAGGTGGTGTATCAAGTAATTACAAAGTTCGGAAGAGTCTTGTAGACCCTGATGGACGAATTGGACAGTCGTTGGTTGGTTGACGATATGAGTCTGGTTCAAGTCCCATCTGAGATTTATTTTCTCAGAGAACTTGTTTCAGATTTTTATATGTTGTAATTCGCTTCAAAAATATTTAGTTTCCGAAAGCAATGGATTTTGTAGTAAATAATACAATCTTAGTTAATGTTCTCCGAATATTTATAAATGCACCCTAAAATTATTGGGGTTATGTTTATAGTCAGCCTGTATAGCGGGTGTACATAGAGTGCTATCTCTAAATTAATTCACATACTCTGCCTATACTTAACATATTGGACAACTTTACCAAATAAACATAAACGCTTATATATGTTAAAAAACTTCCCTCCGTAGGTACTAACTTTTAAGGCGCTGCCATGACCTAAATTAGCAACTCGACGTGTGTCGGTACGTATATCGACAGAAACGACATTGAAATAACGTTCATATCAGCGTGCACTGCAAAGTGGCTGTTACGGCGATCGCTGCGTCTCCGATAGCGCAAAATAGGAGAAAATAATACTTTTCACTTTGAAGTAATTCGAATTTTTTTCTGCGTGATATTGAAATAATTGTATCATCTAACCATTAGTGTATTTGGTATTAATTTGTTCGAAAGTATAGATGCAAGTAATCAGTAATTGTTTCTATTTCTGAGACATTCTTTTGAAAGCTGACATATTAAGGTATTTCTGAAGTAAAAAAAATGATTTGTGGAACTTCACCCCGAGACATTGGAGATAAGTGCTGCAATTTTTATTTATTTTTATTTCATACACACTAAAGAGTTAAAAGGAAGCATCTACTCCCTTAAGAATCTGCTATTGTAGGTACATTTTGTGTGGGCAAGTATAGTTTCACACTCATTATCATACCTGCATGTTTCTTTGGGAAAGCTGTCCAGTATGATCAGTATATAGAGTACGTCGTTTAATTTAAAGATTGCAGTCTATTTACATCCGGTAGATAATGCTCCACAGTTGAAGTCGTTTTACGTACAAAAATATAAGAAAAAAATCAAAAATCCCAGCTAGTAATCTACTACCCTTATCCATCTATTATATTAAGATTACCAGTTAAAGGCTTTTTATAAAAAATAAATGTATTTAAATTGAGATAAAACAAAAAAAAACAATTTTATATACCTACTATGTTTCTACCATTAGGATAGTACGGCGAATAGAAAATTATATTACTATAGGTATATTAATGAAATTTACATGTATATATAAGGTCCTACTATAATAAGTGAAAATAATTCTAGGGTAGATCATGTATCGTTTACTGACAACATTAAAAAGAAAAAATATATTTTTTGGGCTTATAATTTTTTCACTTCCCAGTACAAAGTGGTTAAATCAGCTGACTAAATCTCTATGGAAAGGCAAAAAAACAGTTTGCGCAAAAATATTTTTTTTTAATCTCTTAATTTTATTTCACTTTGAATTGAAGGACCTTATAGGTGAAATTCAATCAACCGACCGAATTTACACTGGAGACTCGGTTAGTAATCATGAACAAAGTTCAATGACCCTTCAGGTGAAATTCGAAAAAAAAAATTTTTTTGCCCCGTAGTGCCTGTACTAGGAAATTGTACTTGAACTAGTCCAACCAGTACGGGAGCAAAAAAAATCATTTTACGAATTTGGCCAAAAGGATTACTGAACCTTGTTCCTGATCACTAACCGAGTCTCCAGTATGAATTTGGTCGGTTGATTGAATTTCAGCCTATATACGAGTATATACCTATGTCCTACAATTCAAAGCGAAAAAAATTCAATGCATGATAGAGTATTCCTAATAGACCACAATCCACCGAAAACAAAAATTTTTGCACAAACTTTTTTTTACCTTTCCATAGAAATTTAGTCAGCTGATTCAACCACTTTGTACTGAGAAGTGAAAAAATTATAAGCTCAAAAAATATTTTTTTTCTTTTTAATGTTGTCAGTAAACGATACATGATCTACCCTAGAATTATTTTCACTTATTATAGTAGGACCTTATATATATGTATATTAATGAAAAATAAAGCTAAAAATTACTGACAAAGAATATTTGTTTATATAGTTTGTTTAGTAGTGTTTAATCATACACCAAAAAATACTAAGAATGCTAACTATAATAGAGGCGTTTTACCTACCAATAAAACGCTTATTAAATTACTTACCTTATTCGAAGCTTAATAGATTGAGATAGGCACTTCTAGTTTCCCGCGCTTTTTCCCTTTCCTTTTTACCCAAGGGGCTCCGTCATGGTATCATGACGGTATCATGATGGTATCATGTCCGGTTTATCCTCCTTCCTCCACGAGGCAGAGGCGCGTAAGAAAACGCTCGCGCCTTGTACTTCATTGCGTCGAAAAAAACAACAGGCAGAAATTACCCTATTAAGCTTCGAATAAGGTAAGTAATTTAATAAGCGTTTTATTGGTAGGTAAAACGCCTCTATTAAATCCCTTGACCGTTATTCGAAGCTTAATAGATTGAGACGTGTTTGTTATCGCCTGGTGGAGGAGGATGCCAATGTGAAGTAGCATGTAAGAAAGGGACTAATGGATAAGAAAAGTATATATGAGCGAATTGTTGGTGTTTGTTATAACGAAAAAAATAACAATAGTATAATGAGCAAAATATTGTATTTCATAAATATTAATTTTAAATAGGCAAGCACAAGATTACATAATCAGTATCAATATTCCACCAAATATGATTTTGGTAACATATTAAATAATTAAGCATGAAGCAAAGGTACATCTTCAATAACAACAATAATTGAAAAACAAACATAACTGTAGGGAGCACCACTTTCTTGATAATAATTAACTATACACAATTTCATAAACCCATAGGAAATCAAATATAATTACCTACTGCATAGGTTCAAATAAGTTGGAGATACTATTATTTGATACGTTTGGCATGACCTGCCGTCTATAGAAACGATTAAAAGTATTACTAGACCTCCAGTTCCCTCTAGATAATATATCGTCAAGAGGGAAATTGTCTGACCAATTTTTGGACGCCACAGCTGAGCGCACACTCCCAGGTGTTGCAAGAACCCCGGCCTCTCACAAGATTGTTTTTACCCAGCCAGCAATTATTGTTCTAGAGGCCGCCTTTGGTGGACCTCTAGTACTGATAAACAAATTAGTGCATGCCGCTAAATCACGCCTCTCTTTTAATAGGTGTATAGTTCGCTTGATCCAATAAACAGGATCGAGATTCTTATCTGCTGCATTCGTGGACAATTTCCAACCTGATTGTCTATGGTCAGCTGAGTCAGTCTTAGAACCAAAAACTGGCCAAAATGTCACACTGGAAGAGTTTTCAATATAATGGTCTGCATCAATATGTAGAAGGGTTAAGTCATGAACACGCCTACCAGAACAAAGTAACAATAACATAGCAGTTATTCTAGATGCCAAGAATTCGCTATTAGCTGTCTCAGTAGACAAGTTTCGAAGATACGCGACAACTGTATCTATATTCCAAATAGGAAACTTACGGGGTACAGGTTTCTTTAACGCGATGGACTTTAAAACGTGTTTAACTAAAGTATGCGAACTTATTTGACCAGAAATATCTGCATCGCATAAAGTAGAAACGACTGATTTGTGCAACAAAATTGTGTTATACGACAAATTGTGTATTAGATGCAAATCAGCTAAATATTTTGCAACAACTGACCCAGTGGGTTTGAAAGGATCAATTTCATGACTCTGCGACCATTGTAACCATCGAGCCCATGCCACTTTGTACGTTTTGATAGTAGATGTGCGCCAGGAAGATTTTAGTAATGTAATTTGTTCCTCATTCCATCCCATGATGTTCTTTGACCACCCCCACATATCCACACCTCTAGTGTCATGTTGCGAACATCCCGCGGGGCTAGCCCTGTCGAGGTGTCTATTAGGTGACACTCGAGGTTGTAAATCGTGAACGGGGCTGCTAACGCCCTGGCTTTCAGGTCTGCTCGCCAAAATACCCGTTCCCAGCGAGGTACCACCAGCAAATAAATTCCTTGTGCCTGGTTCAGATGAGCTAACACTCTGGGTATTAGGTATGGTGGTGGAAACATCCATGCCAATTGAAAATTTCACGTCAGGGAAAAAGCATCGTGAAACATTGCTTGTTGGTCGTGTAAGTCTAGTGTCACATAATTCTCCACAACATGTGCTGTGTCTGAAGCAAACAGGTCTATGAGGGGAACCCCGAACTTCGCAAATAACATCTCTGTGCACTGGGGTAACAGATGCCATTCTGGGGGACGTAGGTTTCGAGAGAGATGATCGGCATGGCAATTGTATTTGCCGGGAAGATGAAATGGAGTTAAATGAATCAGATATCGATCCAATATTTGAAACACATCGTGAGTGAGCTTCAGTAATGAAAGAGATTTTGTTCCCCCCTCGTTCCGTAAGTAGGAGACTACGGTTTTGTTGTCGCTTTGTACAAGAACTGTGCTCTGTTGGAGGAAATGACAACGATCTTCTAATACTTTTAGCACTGCCAGCATTTCCTTCATATTGCAATGCAAATGTTCTTCCGATAAGGTCCACGTTCCCGACATAGGAATATTGTCTATTTGGGCTCCCCAGGCACGGTCTGAAGCATCTGTCGTCAAATAATGCGTCGGAGGCGCAGCATGAAGTATTGAGGGACAGTGGCAATTGTGTAACCACCATTGTAGATTCCTTCGGACATCCTGTGGAAGATGATGGAGCTTTCTCGATGGTTCTTTGAGCCTCGAGTTCAGGAATAGTAACAATGCTCGGTAGTTCAGTCTGCCTCTTGGGACAACAAAACTTGCAAAATTGAAGAAACCCACTAAACTGCGTAAGACATGTATGGTGGTTTTGTTTCGCTGCAGTATTTTTGACACTTTGGTTCGAAGTGCAGTTACCTTCTCTTGAGGAAGAGACTTTTTGTTTTCCCAGGGATTCCATCTCAAGCCTAAGTACACTAAACTCTTTTGTGGGGTCGTTTGTGACTTTTTGAGATTGACCAGCCATCCTAG
The DNA here is from genome assembly GCA_910592155.1 of Ypsolopha scabrella. Taxonomy (NCBI): domain Eukaryota; kingdom Metazoa; phylum Arthropoda; class Insecta; order Lepidoptera; family Ypsolophidae; genus Ypsolopha; species Ypsolopha scabrella. The sequence continues at coordinate 22,193,648 of OU342980.1, forward strand.
TCGTTCTAGATAACTGAGTAACATGCTCACGTGGTCGCACAGAGTTGTTCTGTCCTGATGAGCCAACAAAAAATCGTCCAAGAAGACGATTATCCGAACCCCTAGATTTCGGAGTATTTGAGCGATCCAATTGGTCAGAGAGGCGAAGGTTTTTGGTGCCGTGCTGAGACCGAATGGTAGGCATGTCATTTCCAAGATTTCCTCTTTGTAAATTAATCTTAGAAAGCGCCTGTGGCTCTCTGCTACGCCCAAATGAAAATAAGCCTGGGAAATGTCCACTTTGCACAGCCAGTCCTGAGGTTGAAGAAAATCCGGTAATTGGTATACATTTATTAGATTGAAAGGGTCTGTCAGCACATCCTTGTTGAGAGCCTTTAGATTGAAAATTGGACGTACAGAGCCGTCGCTTTTTGGAATGAGAAAGACCTTTGATACAAAGCTTGGTGATAACTCTACTGGTTCGAGCACACCCTGACTCTTCATCTGCTCTATAGCTTAGGACATGTCTTCCGACACCGGAGTATCGAAGTCCCCCTGTGCTAGTCTCGGCATTACTAATGGTGGTTTTTGGAAAAAGGGTATGCGATAACCTTTTATGATTCGAAGCAGATATAGTGGAGCTCCCAGCCTTTCCCACTGGCGGTAATAATGTGCTAACTGACCCGCTCGGAACTGGATCGAGTCAATACCTTTTCTTTTTGCCTCCGTGGTTGCCAGCGGAGGGTGAGTTGGCGCGCTTACGGCCAGATTTGTTTTGAAAATTCGGTCTTCTATTTTGTTGTGCGCGCTGTGATCGAAAATTGTTATTATAAGAACCACCTCCGCGGCCGTCATTATTCTGACGTCCTTGCGAAGGACGATAAAAGTTAGCACCCTGCGAGGGCACTTTGTTGTTAGAGCCAGAATTTCTGGTACCCTGCGAGGGACCATTATAAGAAACAAACCCTTGCGAAGGGTTCTGCTCTCCAGCCTTACTTGTTCCTGCTTGCGGAGCGGAGCTACTCGATTTAATTGGCCAGAAAGCTTTTCTCACTCCACCAGCTTTCTCAAGTGAAGTCGTGAAACTTTCTGCATTGAAAGCATTTTGGCAAGTTGGTGGTATTTTTCGCAAACCAGATTTGACAAGAGGGTCACGCACAAAGTTCATTATACCATCTCTTCTCATTTGTATTATCTCAGCGCGGTGACCGCAAATAATTTGCATCAAGTCCCCTGACACTTTATGAAATTCCCCTTGAATAAAAAATTCATTAATTTTTTTTTTCCTTGAGATCTCCATAGCTCGGGTTGTCACTATCACGAAACCACGTTAGAAGACTTTGGAGGCTATTTTGTAAAGATTCTCTTTGTTTTAATGCACAAAAAGTCAAGGATGCAAAGGTCTTATCTGCATACGCTAAATTCCGCAAGGTATCATACGCTTTTACTTCGTCATTCATTTCCAACCCTACAAATCCAGGAGTAAGATTATAAAGTTTTTGAGTATCGGTATAACGAACTTCGCACCATTCCTGCGTAATAAAACGCTGTAAGTCATTTAAGGATTTTACAAACTTCTCAGGCGCTTTGGGAACCGCGGTTTCTTTTAACTTTATCTCTATGTCAAAATTAATGACAGGCTCCACTTTATTTAAATCATCAGGTATATCCTCATAAAGCTCGCCACTGACATTTGGATCAATCGAAAAATCATCCTCAATGTTGACAAGAGGACTCGCTTCATGATCGTTATTCTTCCTGGATAATTGACTACGCAGTTCACATACCTGTCTGGTCAGCTCCTCTAACCTTTGATTGTTGCGGCGTTTTCGTTTGCCCCCCCTTCTTTTGTTGCGTCTGCGGCGAAAGCGCTTATGGCGACGAGCTGAACCCGATGAAGAGCTCGAAGTCGATGAGCTGGTACAGCTGCTGCTCGAGGAACTCGATGCTGACCTTCCCCTCCGCCTGCGAGGTGGAGGTGGAGGTGGCGGCGCTTCAGGTCTCGGTGATGGCGGCGACGGTTGCAGCACTTGTGCTGGCGAGACCTGCGCACGTGGTGGCAATGGGGCCCGCCCACGTGGTGTCAGCAGGGCCTGTGGGACCCTCGCAAGAGATGGTTGAGGGGCTTGCCCACGTCCTGGTGGCGCTTCGTCGTTAACATCCATTGTTCATATAAATATAAATCCTTGATCTCCTTGATATAATAAAAATCAAAAGATAGAAAACTATGAACAGGGAAATTATTTAAGCAGAAAATTAAAATATCAGTATTGGTTGAAGCTCAACCGTTCGTAGCGGGAAACAAGACGCCAATGAAGTACAAGGCGCGAGCGTTTTCTTACGCGCCTCTGCCTCGTGGAGGAAGGAGGATAAACCGGACATGATACCATCATGATACCGTCATGATACCATGACGGAGCCCCTTGGGTAAAAAGGAAAGGGAAAAAGCGCGGGAAACTAGAAGTGCCTATCTCAATCTATTAAGCTTCGAATAACGGTCAAGGGATTTAATGCCCTATTAGAAATACTAACTGCATATAAATAGTACAAGTGTCGATTCGGGGGCAAACATCTGTGCCGAAAGATTTTAAAAAATTGCTCCACTACGTTCCGCGACTCGCCATACAACCTTCTTACCTAACCTACCGGCTCATTTCTGCTGTCCATTTGATGTGCAGCTAGTATTTTTGATGTGCAAGAAAATATACCCCTTTATTAATTGTTAATTTTTAGGGTTCCGTAGTCCGACAAGGAACCCTTATAGTTTCGCCATCTCCGTGTGTCCGTCCGTCTGTCCGCGGCTTAGCCCAGAAAATATTAATACTAGAAAGCTACAATTTGGTATGGGTATACATATATATCAATTACGTCAACAAAATGGCAAAAAAAGTCGTAAAAAAAATTTTTTTTGCTTTATATCCCATGCACGTAAATTGGAAATGTTTTTTTTTTCTCGTCTATTACATAATGTGGGGTATCGTTGGATAGGTCGTACAAAACCATTATGGGTGTGTGAAAGCCATTTTTCGATTTAGGGATCCGTTGGCGAAACATTAAGCTTTAAAGTGCTCATTTTTGTTAGAGTCAAGTGTCCCCTGCCGGCTAAACGGTTGTTTATGAATATGTGGAAAAATTCACAGAAGTAGTATATATAATGAAGTTTAAAGGAAAACTATCACAGCTAAGTAGGCCTTACAGGTTTACGAGTACAGGTCGCGTCAAACTCTAAACACAACAGTGTATGGGCCGTTCTTCTAAATGTATGGTACTAGAAGTTGGGCGCGATCTGTATTAGTAGACCAACTTTGTACCAGGCAACTACGGAACCCGATACTGCGCGTGGCCCGACACGCACTTGGCCGTTTTTTTTGTTTATATCAATTCAAATAAAAACTCAATAACTGGTATTAAAAAAAAAGTTTTGCCGTAACAGTAACACAAAATTGAATCTACCTACTTTTTACAATTCATAAATCATACTAAATTTAATATAACGAATAAATTATAATTTCAATACAACAAATAAACTTGTAATTATTAGTTTGTATTTGGCAATATTCCTAGCCAGCAAATCTATTTGTAAGACCTTGTTCAAAGATGTTCTACCCGTTTATGATCTTGTGCCTAGTTGCATTAATGATGGGCTCAGAAAATTAAAACACATGATCCAAGCCTTTTGTTATATCAATGGCTCCAAGATCACATTGAATCACTTACATAGCCCTTATAAAAGTCAGCATATAGGATGTAAACTTAATTATGTATTTTCATTCAAGCGCTTATGTAGGGTCTCAAAAAGATAACATTTCAAAAATCTCTTATAGAAAAGCGCTCAAACTTTTACAAAAATAATATTATTAAGGATATTTTTCAAAATCAACATTTAAATAGCTTTACCGGAAACTTATCGAGTTCTAACAGATAGTTGCTCGACAGTAGTCCCGACTAGATAGTCCTTAAGGAAAGGGAGAACACAATTCAGTTCACAGCCTGTATACAACACAGAAGACGGTGGCCACTGCTACGCGGTAGGTAAAGTAACGTTGACCTCAGGTTGCTTGCTGTTCACCATCTTGTAGTAGACCACCGCGTCATGTACAGTCGGAAACACGTCCAAGTGGAGACGGTCAGACTCTAGCGAGTTGTATCTGTCGATCATTTCCAGCATCGGAGCTGAAATGGAATGTTTTACATGAAGAGGTTTTGTCATTAACAAAGACAATTAGAATGCATTAAAAATGTGTGGCAATCTATAAGGTCAAACAATAATAAGTGAAAATAATTCTATGGTAGATCATATATTGTTCACTGATCAAATTCCAGAAGAAGAAACAATTTTTTGCTCAAATAAATTTTTCACTTCTCAGTACAAAGTGGTTCAATCAGCTGACTACATTTCTGTGCAAAGGTAAAAAAAAGTACGCGAAAAAAAATATTTTTTTCAGTTGAATGTGGTATATTACGGATACCTATCATCTGTTGAATTTTTTTCACTTTGAATTGTAGGACCTTATATAAGTTAGATATCAAATAAGTAGTAAAAAGGGCGTGTCTGAGCATTGAACATTTTTACAAAATTTTAATTGAAATGGGTTATTATTAGTGTTTTACTGAAGCCAAAACTACCTATTTCAAAAATTTTCTCATTTTTTATGCAAGCGGCGGCGGGGGCTGTAAGAATTTGAGCCGGGCGCGTCTCCCGCGTAACATACGAGACTATAGAGGTGCGTTCTGTTTTGGTCGCATCAGAGGCAATGCAACACGTGCATCTATTACCAACATAACAAACCTAAGTGTCAGCTGTCAACAATAAACAAAGATGGCGACAGGTAAGCATCAAAACTAACCCGCTTTTACTGTAGAAAACTAGAAGAGTCGCGTTCGAACCTTTTAAGTTGTAGAAAAATGGAGCAAATGAAAGTAGACTCACCATTAGCTCCAGCCAACAACACACTAATATTATTGCTAGTTAGTTCTCGCTGCACCGCGACTAGACTCTTGATACCCGGAGCGTCCACGTAGGATAACGCTGTGGCGTCGATGATCACGCATTTAACCTGTAGATAGAAGTATAGAGTTAAACCATTCGTCAAAGAAAATCAAATACATATTTCTTAGTCTGATCTAGTTAATAAAATACCACAAAGCGATTCTTGTGGTTTCGAATGACTTCCATTGCTTTGGTATTCAAAATGTATTTAAGTCGAAGCATACGTTAGTAAGTAGTTGTTAGGTGGTAGAGTTGATGCCGGGTTCGACTGTGGATGTACCACCATCTTACTCGGAAATCCTCCCGAAGTTATTCGGGGGAGAGTAAGAGGACAGCTCTCAGGCAAAAAAACCAGGCGGCCCACTGGTGACGGGCAGTGGCGTCACTGGTGCAAGGGTTTCGGCACCCCACTCACCAACCCGCCTGCCCAGCGTGTTTGAGTATGGGCATTTCTTCCAGGAGGACCGCCAAGAGTGGCGAAAACCTAGAAAGGCCTATCCAACAGCCTGTTTCGTCCAGCAGTGGACATGGATGGATACGTTAGTAATGAGTAAATACAATAACGTAAATCGTAACGTACCCTCATGTTGACGGTAGGGTCCCACTCGTAGGATTCGCTCTTGGTGAGAGAGTCGTGGTCGTCGAGCGGCGCATTCGGCTTCAGACACCCGACCTTCCGGAACAAGGTGGCTCGGAACAGGTTCTTGGTGGCGAAGTTCAGTCCGCCACAGTAGTGGAAGATCTTGATGCCGGGGAGCTCTTCAGCCTGCAGCGTGACACAGGTATTTATTTACAAGAAGAGACACTAACATTTATTAAGATCTAGATTTCTTTTTCAACGTTTATGTAAAGTCTGGCTATCGACAACGCGGCTAAATTAAATCTTTGTATGTGTTAACACCGGTTTCAGGGCTGAAAGGACTTGAATCCAAAGCCGTAAATGTAAAAAGTCTGGCTGTTAAGAAGTAACTCGGATTTTTTATCTGAGGTACATAAGCTTTGGTAAAAGTACAAGAGGAGTCAGATAAATTTCAACCATAGAGAGTACTTTATACACTTTATAATATAGGAGAATAGAGACATCAGTCTCCTTTATTGACAACGCCATCTAGCGAATGTGGCCGAAACTAAATTACACCCTTTTCATAGTACAAGTATAAATATTTATACACAAGTATGTATTGGTAGCTACATCGATGCACCTATATACGTATTAGGTATTGGTATATTTAGCTGCCTTAAACTACTCGCTCAACATAATATTGGTGAGAAATATGAAACAATAACAATGAATGAAATACCAACGAAAATAAAATCCATGATTTCAATTTTTCATATTTACAACAATCACATGCGAGTTTTTTTATGGCTTCTCCGGTCATCATCATCATACTCAGGCTCTGGTGCCGTCCGGTATTTTAGTAATTTCACGAGACAGCTAAGCAAATTAGCCCGTTTTATAATTAAAATTGTACATTTTTGGTTTGACAACAACCAAAAATGTACGTTTTTAATTGTCATACGGGCTAATTTGATGATATGATGATGACGATTATTTCCCATAATAGTATGTACATATTATTATTTTATATTTTTTTATTCTAAAGATATTTATTGTAAAGATTAACTTTGACTTGTAGAAAGTATACTTTATGTATCTATTTTGCAAAATAAATATTTTGATTTGATTGATTGATTTGACGATTTTCTAACACAATTGCACCTCTGAACTAAAGGCTAAGGGGTCATCTCGGCCACATAAAACTCGGCCGGCTTGGGATTAAATCAATTTTATGGGGGGTCAAGTGGGCCGACAGTGAAAATTCCGAGGCAGTTATGTACAGTCAACACAAGAAGTCCTTAGAAAATGTAATATGATTTAAATTCTGAAGACAAATAACGACGTGGCTTCAAAATAAAACAAAATATCAATATTTAAATAGGTACCTGCACATTATAAAAATCAACATCACAAAAATATGAACTAGCACTATACCTTACCGTAATTAATCTAATTACCATTAGGTATAATAAAGTTTCAAGCATATGGCACTTATTATCTCTATAACCAAACAAATTAAAATAAACGTTTTGTTTGTGTTAAGTAATAATAACGAAACTTGGTATGCATTTAAACCTCAAAAGTGCCATCACTTGATGCTGCAAGTTTTTTTAAAGACCTTATTTGAATATATTTAAAGAAAACACGTTAGACAAAAACAAATACTATATGGAAAGGAAGTGACATGTAATAACTTATCATGATTTCAACAAAGCATGTTCTTTTTTGGTAATGAGATTGATTTGATTTTTTTTAATAGTTTTATTCGAAGTTTTATAGTAGGTATTTGGATCCAATCCTTTCTTAGATTGACTGTACTTTGTATGTGAGGCCGAGTTGATCCCCAATAACTTTGATTTAATCGAAAGGTGTCAACTCGGCCACGCGGCCGAGTTTTATGTGGCCGAGGTGACCCCCTATTCGAACTAACACCGTCTACATATAAAACGTCACTTTTTGAAAGTTCGCCGCGTTTACCAGCGCCCTCGCTTACGTTTGTTTATATCCGTGTCGCATTTGTGTCGCTATCACAGAGTACATTATAGTACTGAGGTCGCTATGCCTATCTATCTGTTGCGTGACAATCTGTCGTGTGTGTGAGACAAAAACGGCATTCATGATTGATGTCCATGAGGTGAAGCCAATTATTTATGTAAAGAACAACTGTTCGTTCAAATGTGAAAAAAAATGGTTTCTCTTTCGAGATGATGCAAGACAAATTGATAACGATTTATTAACACCGGTTAAGCTACGATTTGGCTAGTTAAGGCAGAACATTTCCTACTTATATAAACACAAAAAATTTCAAGTAAAATTTCTTAAATGTCTAGTTACGAAAAATATTTAAAACAGTAAAGCCACAGCTATCTAACTCGAAGTATAATAAAGAGAAGCCAAATAAAATACTAAGATGCTTTAATTATTATGGATCACGCATTGGTCGTTGTTTAGTGCCTACAATGTATAAGCCTCCCAGAAGAATTATGGGTCCAAAATCTAGCAAAACCGCAATTTAAAAATAAACTTAAGGGCTTACTATAAGTCGGAGCAGATAAATAGACAAATTTTCGCCGGACCGACGATCTGAAGGAGGTTGTAGGTGGCGGCTGGATGAGGAGGACGGACGACCGCCAAGAGTGGCGTAATATTGGGAAGGCCTTTGTCCAGCAGTGGACGATAACAGGCTGAAGGATAGATGTATGGATGTTCGTTCAAATATTGTCGTTAATGAAGAGCAAAAATTTAATGAGTGTTTAAAACGTGTTATTATATATTCAACTAACCACATATTATCCATAAACCACACAAACGAAGTCGCGGGTACAGCTAGTTTTCTAATATAGTACAATGATCGCTCCCAACAAACAAACTTCTTGCACCCGACAGACGAATCTATACATACTTTTTGTCAAGATATTTCTGGCATAAATGACATACCAAATGTAACATTTGTCAACCTTGGAACCACGCAGTATTATTGAAACATAGAAATCCAACAGAAAATTAAAATGCAACTCAAAGTCTTGACCATTTCAGTTGGTAATAAAATAAACCTAGCCAAACGCAAAATTATTTAATTATCTAGGAATTATATATGGCCGCGGCTAGAAAAGAGATTTTTTATATTATATTTTTATTTTCCATCATCCATTTTGATTCAATTGGCGAAATCTTCAGGAACTACATGCCTTCCTTCCATGAAATAAAACCTAAAATCAGTTTGGGATGTAACAAATGCTACCCTTACTCCAAAAACTATCAAGTATGTTTTATTGATATCATCGCGTGGATTATCTTTGTCCTTCTAAATATTTTATTCATGGCCAGTGTATTGTTTTTCATTCTAATATTGCCGGGACAGAGGGAAAGGAATAAGACAATCTTGTACTGGTTAAAATATTGTGCACAAATAAATAAATTGCAATAGTGTATGTTTTTCATTTATAAAGACTGGAAGTTACTGGTTGAACGGTGAGGGCACTGTGACGGAAAAAATAAGTGCCTAAAATGGCCACAGTCACCTTAGAAACGAGTTATCTTCAATGAAAGGGTTTTGAAGAGTTGCCCCATCTCTATCACCCCTTTGGGTTGTCCCATCTTTATCACTTTCTTGGGTTGCCCCCTCAGACCAAATAAAAACACAAGACGGAGCGCTATCAACATCGAAGTGAAGCCAGTGTCGTAAACATGTGTGCAATTAGTGATTGTTGCCGTAAAGTAAAAACTGAGACAGACATACACAATGTGTGAGTTCTTATCCGTGTACGAACACTTCTCCCTTTTGGCCTGTTTCACCCGTTCCTTAAGGTAAACTACTTGATTTTTTATTTGGTCTGAGGTTGTCCCATCTCTACCATTCTTTTGGGTTGTCCCATCTTTATCACTTGCTTGGGTTGCCCCATCTCTACCGTATCTTTATCATTCGCTTGGCTTGTCCCATCTCTACTATTCTCTTGGATTGCCCCATCTCCATCACTCTTGGGTTGCCCCATCTCTATCACTCCCTAGGGTTGCCCCATCTCTATCATTCCGTTAGGTTGGGGTTGCATGACATTATGTTTTTTTAATTATTACGCTCTAGTAAAGAATGTAAAGTACGTTTGCTCAAATAATTTGCACGCTTTGATACGTCGACACAAAGGCGCCTCCGACAAAGACTGTGTCGGCTGCTCCAAAGACACGCCGTATGCCACACTCGCTGTGTATCAAAAATATTTCTTTTTCATTCCCAATTAGATTAGAACGTCGCTTATTATTATTTTCACGTACTTACTTTTCAAAAAAAAACCTCGAAAGCAAAAGTTTTTTTTTTAAATTGTATTTTCCCGTATTATTATTGAGCATCATTGTAATTTTTTTATTAATTTGATGATTGATGTGTAGTAAATGTATATAATATACCTATATTCATCATCATCATCATTGGAGGTAAGAAAGCTAAATTGCTTGCGATCCATTGTCTCATAAACTTTAAGTCTCTGAAGTTTTTGTCCTCCACTCTTTGATGTCATCTATCTATTTGTACCTACATTGCATAAATAAATATATTTCTATTTTAAAATAGCGTCCGAGTGTAGGTACTGTAAACTATTTGAGCAAACAAATTATGCCACAAAGTCTCCAGCGAGCCATCCAACCACCCTCCTGAAGATCGCAAGTAATAGTTCGTATTCCTTGCCGCAGGCGTCTCGCCGGCGACCGTCTGACATTACGACACGTGTCAAGCTTCACTTACAGCTCTATAGCGCTTGCAATCCAAGTACAAGTCAGTGTCGTGCACTCGTCCCAGCAGGCAGGTGTATGGCGTCTGAGAGCGGCAGAACAGAGCGCCGACACTCGCCACCAAACCGGCTCCAAGGCTGAAAGATAACATGCACCGTCAGGATAGGTTGAGATTAGCTTTCTCTTATGTTAGACTAGTGGACGCCCCGCAGCGTTGCTAGTGTGGAGCCCTCGATCCCGCGGGAATCCCCCAAAGTCTCTTCTTCATACAAGGAAGCTACTGTGCAAATGTCATGTTCCTAGGTCTAGTAGTTTGATAGATCGGTTCAGTCAGGATATTCTTTTATTTAGATGTATATATATAATAAAGTTTTCTGGGTCTTTCCCGTTTTCTTCAATTTTCAGTTTCAAAGTCACGAAATCATATCTTCATGGTACCTAGCATGGTAGACCATATCGAGCTTTGTCTGCTCGATATACCACTGTCCACTGTATCAAGCGCTATCGAGCTCGATATGGTCCTCCATGTTAGAGGTGCAGGGGGCCCAGCACAGCAGATCATATCGAGCTTTGACCGCTCGATACAGAATGTCTGTCCTCCTCGAGGGAGATAAACAGAGTGAGAGAGAGCACTGTAACATGCATGCGCTATCGAGCTCGATATGGTTTGCTATGCTAGACTAGCAGGTCAGTTTTTGTCTGTATGTTCCGTTTTAACTCGAGAAGTACTCAACGAATTTGGATGGGGTATTCTTTATTGTCATCGGAGTGACGCGGTCAACATATAGGCTGTAGGAGTGTTGATCAAATAAACACCAAGTTGAAAACTGTCGATAGTTGAAAGACACCACCCCGCCATCCAGCGAAAACGCGAGCAAAAGCAAATAGGTTATTTTCAGCGTTTGCTGTAAGTTGCAAGCAACAGCGCTGGTTTTCAGTTCTATCTCACGCTTAAAATTATACAAAACATCTTGAAGGTAGGTACTTAACAAATTATTAAACATCTAGCATTTGTGAAACACAAAAATCATAATTCGCCATCGCCTTGTTGCATCTCACGACTGCGGGCGAGCCATACTCGTGTGTATAGATGTACGTACGCTACCTGTAGTTACGCACACAAGCGCGTGTCTATACGCATTACAACTACAAGTACGGCTCGCCCGCACTCGATAGATGCAACTACTGTACGAGTACCATGGCGATAATCGTATCTCAAGATAGACCGTAGCGCGTGGCCGAATGAAATAAACATGAATCGTATTCTTTCTTACCCAATATCAATGCTGATGAAGCATGTCGTCAAGAATGTGACCAGCCACACGATTGCATCCAACTTGCTGAGTTTCCAGAATCTGAAATCAAATTATTGGGAAAATAATAGATAGTTACATAGATTAAGGTCGTCATGAGCGCAGCAACTCAGTTGTGGGCGTGACGAATGTGCTACGACGTCCACAAAATGTGAAAAAAAGAGAAACAAAGGATGTGAAGGATTTCAAATATTTTATTGGTTACAATTAATCAAGATTATATTTTTGATGCAAAATTTGAATATTTTTATTTTATTTTATCCTAAATAATAAAAACACATTCGCCTACACATTTGGCAAAAACCCATTTAATATTACGTTTTTTAGGAATTTTTTGTTAACATAAATATGATTCAAAATGTTGATACTATTGATTGTTGGCACTATACAGTAATAGTACAAGTGTTTTTCTGTTCGTTATAAGTATATGATTCAAATTTCCCGATTTTTAGTTCGAATTTGGAATAGATCTTTGTAATGTCAAGAGAAGTCTCTCGTCTCAAACATTATAAAAACATTCTCAATTTTGTGATTGCGTTTGTACAAGGTTTGCACGTGGTGGCTATCCTTGGTACACGAAAAAAATATAAGAAAAAGTAGTAACAATTTGTTCTCTTGTGAAACAAAAAACTATTCTTGCCACGTGGCGACGACAACAAGTAAGTAGGTAAAAGAGTTTAAAAGATCTCGGTGGACGAACGTCGCCCACCCGCCACACCGCCGACCCCCAGCCCCTGTACCCCGTGGGCGCGGACCGCACGACCTTGACGGTTGACTAGGATAGTGATAGGTAGAGGTTTATGTTTCTCAAAGCATTTGCTTCCAATAGATGCACCATAACAATATACAACGTGAAATTTAAGTCATTTTGTTAACGAAAACTGGTGATAGTATTCGTCCATATGAACAACTTTTACTATGAAGCCAACTCTGAAATCGTGAAAAAAATATCAGCTGTTTCATACATTTGGGTCGAGTAAGTATTTAACTTTTCTATGGAACAGCTGATATTTTTTTAACGATTTCAGGGTTGGCTCCATAGTAAAAGTTGTTCGTATGGATGAGTACTATCACCAGTTTTCGTTAACAAAATGACTTAAATTTCACGTTGTATATACTCACTTGCTCAACTCCTTGACCTGCATGAACATCCCTTTGAGCGACACAACGATGATGGAGGCGAGCACACATCGCGGCAGATCTTCGAAGAAGGGTCCGATCCACAGCAGCACACACAGGATCAGCAGTGCGCTCACTACCGACGTTATTGGCGTTTTGCTGCCTGCCTGGGGGTAAGGGAACTCATTAGTAACTGGCCTTTGTCCGCACGCGTTTTGTCAATCTTAACTCCGTTTGCGGCTTAGGCACTATTTTATGATCGCCCCTCATAGCCTATGTGATGACTAGGGTCACTACGATGATAATAAAGAAAACGCATCCAAATCTCTCGAGCTAACAGGGAAAAAAAAAACAAAAAATTGTGCTTTTGGTCTAAATTTCGCGGAAATATTCAATGTACAGACACGACTTTTTTACTACTTTATTAATGTATAGATAGATACATAGATGATGCTGTACGGTGCTAGACTGTCATCTATTTCAGGGACAAGGCCGCCCGCATATACGTGATTCCATTGTTTTTTCTATTCTGTGAGTCTCGTTATGTCTCCCTGAGCAAACTTTTCTCTATCACGTTTTAGGCTGTTTCATTGTCTTAAAAAAGGCATTCTTTATAATATGATTATTTCAGAACCCTATCTTTTTCAGATTGGAAATAATACTGTTTTAAAATCCCATTTTTGTCTCACCATAAAGGTTCCTTTTACCTTTCAGGTACTACGGAATCCTAAAAATCACCTGATATAGCTATTAGCAACAAGTGCTGCTTTTGTTCACCATGTTTGATTGTTTTTGTCTGTCCTTTATTTTAATTTGTGTACATGTATAAAAAGAGTTTTTAATAAAAATAAATTATAATATAAAAAGTATCACTTTCCGGGAAAGAGGATGGGAATAAATCCTTTATTTTGCAATGTAGGTAAATACACTTATCGCACGTTAGGGTCATTACTACGAATTCATCATTGTGTTTTATATATCGCGATTCGTTGGTAGGTTACAGAGTTATATAAACTTACAAACAAATAAACATACAATATTTAAAAGCTATTGATATTAGCATGTGGATTATCCTCGGAAACGGATGAGTACGATTAAAGCAGTGTATAGGTAGAGGTGGTATTTTTACCTGATATTGTATGTAAGATCTGGATAGACTTGCGCAGAAAGGAGCACATCCAAAAAATGAACCGAATATATTACTGGAGCCCTGTAAATAAACACATTGTATTTAAAAACGGTATGTACATACTTTCAGTGGCTAAGGGTCCATATAATACGATTCCCATCGGCTTGTTTAGGAAATGGCATCCATGCTAGATTTCTTTATTCCGTGCTCTTCGTTTTGTCAAACATTTCCATAAATCTCAATACGACAAATACACTTGGCTGACAGGGAGTTGCAAAATACAAAAAAAAATGTGTTTTCCTTGGTTGCTTTTTTGAGTAAGGCAATTTTTTTGTCCGGCTTCCCTTTTTTAAATATTCACATTTCGCTACTGATACTTTTATTAGTTGAGAACCATGCCCTATGCACATCATAGTATATTGTTTAATGTAAACAAAGAAACTTGTATTTATTACCGTCTTTGAGATAGAGCTAAAACAAATAACGTTAAGAAAATGCAATTTTTTCGATGGTCATTTTTAATTTTTATTATTTGCCGTGGTAGAGGCTATACCTACACGTATTCTATAAAGGTTTCAACTGTCTACCTTTTACGGCTGAAGCTGTGATCTCTGGGACAGACCGACAGACAGACAGCCTAGTAAGGAGGCTTAGTAATAGGGTTCCTTCGGATATGGTACCCCAAAGATACCTCAAGTATGTGAGTAAAGTACCCTCAGATTTAGGCAGTCCTCGAGTAGGAAGACTTAATGAAACTTACTAAGGCCAGCAGCTCCTGATTGGCGTCTATCTCGTACTTGTCTTTGGCCGCGAAGATGAGCGCCATGGACATGGATATTGTGTAGGTGACCATCGTGATGGTGAACGCGTCCACTGCCACCTTCGGTATCAGCTCCAGTGGAGGCACCTGCGGCACTGGCAGCCTGGGAACAACGTATACAAGTGACTTTCGTTATAGAGCCAAATTATTACAAGAGACTCAATTCAATTCAATTTCAAAATTTCTTTATTTCCATAAAATATTATAAAACAAGTACTTGACAACTACAAATTCAAGTTGTCAGTCTAAAAAACCTTAAAATTATACAATTATTATAACCAGGCTACCTTCGCCTCCATACAATTTAACAACAGAAATAATACATGAAAACATTAAACTACGATAGACTACAAAAATTCACTAAATTTACCAGGCTTGCTTAGAAATTGTGCTCTCTTGTCGTTAATGAGACACACTTATTGCTATAAATAAATACTTAATACTAGAACTTAGTCACTAAAGAAATTACAAAGTAATTAATTAATATGTACATACACGAATTAAACCTAAATAAATACCGACGGTATTTTAACACCAAGTAGCCGGCAAAACAAATTTGAGGGTACCCACTAGTTAACAAAGCGCTTCGCATTGTTTTACTGCTCACTTAGCAACACATAGTGATGGGGCAGGCGATAAGTTTTGTATCTATCGATATATGGTAAATCATGTTTACGCTTTTGACCTATGGAGGAAACCAGACAGTTTGAATGATGGGGATTCTTATCGCGATAGAACTTTGTGGACATTTTTAAAATGAATTCTGGTAAGGGAGGAAAATTTATAGCTTTGTGTAATTTTAATAGGTTAGTCTTAAAAGGGGTATTATAAGAAATTTTGAGAGCTTTGTTTTGTAAAATTTGGAGGTTACTATAATTAGTTTTGCATGTGCTGCTCCAAACAGGAGCGGCGTATGTAATACAGGGTCTGACTAAAGTAGAATATATGCTCATTTTGGTTCTAGAACTCAATTTACTTCGCCGATTTAAAATAGGACTAAGGGCGTTCATAGCTCTGAACCCCTTTAACCTTGTTGCCGTAACGTGCTTTGTCCAGTTTACCTTATCATCAAGTATTACGCCCAAGTATTTGACGCTTTTTTGCCAAGGTATTTGGTGACCGTTTAATTTGAGCAGCCTTGTAGGCATAGAGCGATGGCGGGTGAACATGATAGCTTCAGTTTTGTTGGAGTTTAAGAGACTGTGTAAGTCGTCAGGACCAAGGTTCAAGTACCCTGTTCACGATATAGGAAAAAAAAAATTTTTTGTTCTATTTTGTTTGGAAACGAGTGAATTTCACTCGGAGAGATGCGAATTTCACCCTAGAGCGTTCAAAAATTGACCCGAGTTAAACCGAGGGTAAACGAACTGTTATCTGACAGTTGCTCGGGTAGTGTTTTGAAACGCTTCGGAGTAATGCGAGAATCACACTGGGCCACCTGATCTGTCTCTTTCTAATTAACGAGTGAAATTTCGCACTATGATCGCACGTTCTGAAACGCTTCCTTAGTGTAAGAAGTCTACATTATATTTTGCGTATTTGAACCTTGGTCCTGACCACTTACCGAGTGTCTAGTGTGATTTTGGCTATATAAACGAAAGTCAACTTATATTATCACGACATACATCTCCGAGGGACTGTAAGATGTGTCTCCGAGGGACTGTAAGATGTGTCTCCGAGGGACTGTAAGATGTGTCTCTGAGGGACTGTAAGATGTGTCTCCGAGGGACTGTAAGATGTGTCTCTGAGAATTGAAAACCGAGAAATCATCGAGCATGCAAAATTCAAAATATTTATTTTGTAAAATAGACTACATAAAGTATACTTTTTACAGGTTAAAGTTAATCTTTACAAAAATAATAGAATATGAGCTTCAGTGAGTTTCGGAATTTAATAACATATCGTCACGACGTGAATCGCTAAGGGGTTGTCAGAGGTGTTCCCGAATGTGAACTGTGAAGTACGCATTTTTAGTTTTTCAGAATAGATGTGCATTTATGTTTATTTACAGTTTGATGACGGTGACGAAAAAAAGATTTTTTTTAAATATATCATGTGACATCACAACAAAAACATTACTAAAATTTTTGTTATAATTTTGGACCAACTCGTTTTAATTATACGCCCAAAAATTACTGATATTTCACCCTATTCTTGTAGGTTTCTAAAGCCTACAATTATAAATAAGGTTGGTAGATATCGAGTCATAAATTACCGGAAAACTGCAGGTTTTTTTCGACAGTGCAATAGTATCTGAACTTTTACGTTATTAGTAATTTCGACTCGCTCTTGGCCAGTTTTTATCGATGATGACTTAAGTAAACGCCTTTATTTTGTTGACGCATGACCAAATAACTCGGAAACTTAACATTAAAAACTATAGTACAGATAGCGCGCGAGTTCATGTCCATCCTGAGGAATGCGGTAGTGCTGTGACCTAATCAATTATGGTAATGTCGATAATTACTACCGATTTTGTCAACAGCTGTCAATTTGGTATATTGTAACTCAAGGTAATTTTGCAAATTATCAAATAAGATAAATGTAATAAGTACTTACTTGTTTATTGCTAATAGAGAAAAATATATTTTTAAATGCAATTTACTCACTATCAGATGCAAAGACAGCCGATAGAGCAGAGTCGGAATCAATATCTTCGCTGTCGCGTCTTTTCAATAGCGACTAATTTTCGGTATCGATAAACACGCGTCACAACCATCGAGGACAACACTCGACTGCAGACTAATCCGGCGAGGTGGGTGAAGGCGGGCGGGGCGGTTATCCGCCATTAACGGCTGATCTTTCTGATCTGATCTGATTTTCCAACGATATCATAAAGTAATGTAGAAAGAAGCGAAAGAGGTGTGTCAAGATCGTAGCAGATGAAAATCTGTGGGCTCTGCCTATCCCTCTGGGAGCCAGGCGTGACTATGAGTGTATGTGATTACTACTTCTAAGCATTGGGAATACTCACCCAGTAGGGATGTGGCCCACGAGGGTGATGCCGAATAGTTCCTTCAGAGCTCCAAACCTGGAGACCAGGGTCCCTATCACAATGGCTAGGAGCTCTATAGGAACAGGAATTTTGCTCTTTTTGCTGACCCATGGCTGAAAATTAAATCAGAAATGTAAATCAGGTGACATAAAAACATTCGCCTGATGACGATCCCACCGTCGTGGGGTCAAAATGTAGCGACTTTGATGTTATGATTCTTCGCTTTTATTAAAAAAAAACACAATTTACTAAAAAATAAAAACTGTCAGATATACGAACTATCCCGGGTGATTCTAACTTAGGCCCGCTTCTTGTACTACAATTTGTCTGTCTGTCTTAGCGAAGGGTCCATATAACACGATTTCCATCGGCTTGTTTAGGAAATGGCATCCTTACTTCATTTCTTTATTCCCTGCTCTTTGCTGTGCCAAAAAATTCCATTCATCTCTATACGACAAATATACTTGGCTGGATAAATCGCAAAGTGTCCAAAAATATATACCTAAGTTTATTTCCATCATAGTTTTAATTTTATTTATTTGTCTGCCTCTAGAAATAACAGGAGATGGCTACACCTGCAAAAGCTTCGTCATTTTTATTTATCTGAAACCGTTCTTCTTGCGGAATGACAGGAGGGCTAGGTCCCTAAATCGGACAAAAACAGGGTTTGGCATTCTCACTTTAGATCATAGTGAATATTAAAATTTCTAAACAAAATAATTACCACTTGCCACACTATAAAACTCGTAAATCCTCCCGAAGTTATTCGGGGGAGAGTAAGAGAACAGCTCTCATGCAAAACCAGGCGGCCCACCATCGTCTGGGACCGATGGATGGCGGTATATCCATCCCCAATTGCCGAGCCGTATATAAAACAGACTAGTGACGGGTAGCGGCGTCACTAGTGCAAAGGTTTCGGCACCGCGCTCACCAACCCGCCTGCCCAGCGTGTGTGAGTATGGGCATTTCTTCCAGGAGGACCGCCAAGAGTGGCGAAATCCTGGAAAGGCCTATGTCCAGCAGTGGACGGAACAGGCTGATGGATGGATGGATGGACACTATAAAATGAAGTACAAGAAGATCATACAACAAATTTGCTGTAAAGTTTTATAGACTTCAGAATAAAATCAGGAATTTCAAGAAAATCTCTCGTAATGCATTACCGCATTCTCAGTATTGTGATTTAATTAGAGAGGTAACAATGACGAAACATAATTCAGAACCACAGTAACACATCAAAATAAAAGATAAAGAAAACAGTTTTCCGATAAGATTTATAGTTCTTCTGCACTACGAAAAAATTTTGCAAACAACGTCCAAACAACAAAATTTTTGCGTGCACGTACGGTAGTTGATCACAGCGAGATACACATTAAAAAAGCAAAAGCGTTGAAGCAAGACCTCTTTCAGCGAGCACCGGCCCTTAAGAATGAAGTAAGGTTCGCTTGCCCCCCACGCTCCCCTCATACTGCAGGAGAGCCACGCTGGTATTACCTTGAGCAGTTCATTGTTCATGGATATGATGAAGCAGGCGATGACTGATATTGTGAACGCAGCCCAGTTCAAGTTCGGCAGGTTCTTGCCTACTTCTATTACTGTCTGAAACAAGAATGACGTGTATGGTTTCTCATCTTCGAAGTTAATCATGTACACCGAAATTGAGGCCTGTTTATCCTTGTAGAAATTGATGCTTTTGCAATATTGGTACTTTATAAAATTTTATTAGGTACACGTCATAAAATTTTTAAAAACAAAACAATTCAACTCAATACTTCACTTATGCAACCGATTTTAGTCTTAATCCAGTCGCTATAAGAATGTAGTTGTATGCACAGAGCAAATTGGTTTGTTTGAGTATATTTAGGAAGGATTTAAAACGATTTTTATGTAAAGGATAAAATGGCATCTATTATGATAGGCGGTAGAGCTAATGCCGGGCTCGACTGTGGAGGTACCACCATCTTACTCGCAAATCCTCCCGAAGTTATTCGGGGGAGAGTAAGAGAACAGCTCTCAGGCAAAACCAAGCGGCCCACCATTGCCTGGGACCGATGGATGGCGGTTTATCCATCCCCAATTGCCAATCCTTATATAAAACAGACTGGTGACGGGCAGCGGCGTCACTGATGCAAGGGTTTCGGCAGCGCGCTCACCAACCCGCCTGCCCAGCGTGTGTGAGTATGGGCATTTCTTCCAGGACCGCCAAGAGTGGCGAAATCCTGGAAAGGCCTATGTCCAGCAGTGGACGAAACAGGCTGATGGATGGATGGATGGATGATTTTTATGCGACACAATGTAAAATGGTATAATGACTTATGTCCCCGATAGGCCCGATAGGGCTCACCATCACGGTGGGACGCAATAATCGTCGGTGAAATGTGGGTGTACGTGTGGCGTATGTCACAGCCCATCGCGGACACATGTCGTAACGACGTATGTATATTTTGTGTTTTAAAATAGAATTCGTGGAAGGCACAGGTGTGAGTTGATCAAACATAAACTTACAAAGATAACTTTGTAGTTTCCGTTCAGCTTCCGTATCCTGACTCCGACGAGGTCTTTCAGCTGGGAGGCCAGCACCTACAGGAACAAACAAATTTTCCTCATTTTGTTGCAACATTATACACATAGGTACAAAGATTATGGGTATATCTTTCATAAGAGAGCCTAGACAAAAACAAAAGAAGATAGATCGGTCCGTACTCATTTTCCCATGATCCTACAAAGAACTATGGCCGTATTTCATTTCGCAGGTTCGCTCACGCTACTGTTGAAGCTCGTCGCTCTATCTCTTTCGTTCAGTAGCGCTTGTTCGCTTGATATAGGAACGTACGTATCGCCCTTGATTAGGTCACAGAACGTACATGTAGCTCGACAAGCTCTGCGAGCGACGAGGGACGGTGAAATAATATCCGCTCCCCTTAAGGACCCGTTCTCCCTAGCATTAAGCACCTCATTTAGCGTCAAGTAGAACTGAACTCTGTGACGTTTCATTATTGTTTAAAATAGCGCGCTCTGAGCCGTGGCTGTTACGACAACCGAAACATCGCGCGCTCTGAAGAATCACGTTTCGATGCCGAATTATTATGTTCGATGGATAAAATACACCAAGTTACAATTTTTGTTTGGCAAAATTAAACCAATCACACCATTCTGTATACTCTTAACTTACGGGTGACTGAATTTCAGTTTCCAAAATCATCTGGGAAACCGTCAATGGGAAATACGCGAAGAGCAGTTTTATGTGATTTTTAGTGTCTTTAGATTTTTTTCTAGCTTGCTATGAATTCTATGCAAAAATCAAATTAATTAGGTTGTAATACAACTCTTCGACAACTTGTGTGATTATTTATTTCTCATTAAACAAATATTTTCTGTCATGAATCAGCAATACGGTGGGGCACGTTTAGGTGGCATGGACCCTTAATACCGTAGGCGTAAGTTCGCGGACCTTCTCAAATGACAGACCTGGAAGGAGGCAGCAGTAGTGAACCCTGAGACCAGCGGCTCCGAGAGAAGTGTTGACACCGCGCCCAGCCGGAGCACCCACATAAGCGTCTGTAAAACAAGCGGTACCTTTTGAATAGGGTAACTAACCAATAGCTGGTGAATAGGGGTAACTATACGGTAGCTGGTGAATACTGTAACTGTACCAGTAGCTAGCGAACAGTGTAACTGTACCGGTCGCTAGTGAATAGGGTAACTGTACCAAATTTCTCTTACATATAACTAATTTGTCATGTACGGGCGCCAGCATAGCGTTTTGGCTAGTTGGCTGTTGCAACATGACAGGCTACCTATTTGTAGTGCTTATTTCTACGTCATAGTCATGAAAATCGTTTACAAATACGGAGCTTGAGGTGCGTGTGACTGTACAAAGGTATGCTGATAAAAAAAACAATAAAATGTAAAAAAAAGTTGTAAAAGAGGGTATCTACCTATAAATACCGGATGTAAATAGACTGCTACCATTAAATGAAACCACATATTCTACCGACCCTACTGAACCACTTTTCCCAAGAGTCATACCCGCGGACACCCTTAGTTTGGGAAATAATTGAGTTCCAAACAAAAATGCGTAAACCCTTACGCACCGACATACGGGCGAGTTTAGAGAGAGCGTCGTCCGTGAAACTTGCTGCTGTTTGAGGTCAACGCTCTCTCTAAACCCGTATGTCGGTGCGTAAGGGTTCACGCGTTTTTGTTTGGAACTCAATTATTTCCTCAACTATGGGTGTCCGCGGGTATGACTCTTGGGAAAAGTGGTTCAGTAGGGTCGGATGAATGTGTGGTTTCATTTAATGGTCACACTCTATTTACACCCGGTATATATATAGTCTTTTAAATAAGTAAGCTACGTTTCATTATTTAAGGGAGCAATTAATTTAAACGTGTCTTAAAATCTATCTACATATATAAGGTTCTAGAATCCAAAGTGTTTTTTTACTTAGTATTCCTAACATACCACTTCACACTGAAAAAATAGTATATTATATCTCTCTCTACTAATAATAAAGTATTTTAGTAAAAAGGAGTGTCTTTGCGAAATTTTATACAATAAAGATATTTGTTTCCGTCCGTATGTTCCGTTTTAACTCGAGAACAACTCAACGGATTCGGATGCGGTTTTCTTTATTAACATTGTAGTGATTCTGCTCAATATATATAGGTAGCATTTAAGGGATGTTGATAAAATAATCGCCAAGCCGAAAACTGTTGATGTTGTTTGATTGAAAGACAATACCACGCGATCGTGGGCAAGATTGTCGTCAAATAAAGTAGGAAAGGGTAATTACCTGAAATATTCCCACTATAAAACACACTGCACTAACTACTTGTAGAGGGGTGTACTCTATTATATTTGGATCTGAAAAAGATAAATTAGAATACTTAGAATAATCGTAGGTTCAACAATCTGCGAACGCAGATTTTGTGTTAATGGAAAAAGGTTTTTCTTTAATATTATAGAAATCTTTATGCCAAATGCACATGTATTGTTTGTTTTACATACTATACAATACAATACTCTTTATAGCACACCAACAAAACAGAAATGATGAAACAATTTTTATAGCACACCGTGCGTAAAATGACCACTTTACGCACGCTGCGCTTGCGTAAAGTCGGCATTTTCCGCACTTTTGCTATAAAATATTATACGATCCTCGTGCGAGAAACTTTTTCTCGACTCGTGTGATTGCAGCACTCACCTTCGGCTCGTGCCGCAAACTCACACTCGTCAGAAAACGTTTCATCGCTCTCGTATCGTAATGTACTAATAAAACAATATATTTCGTTATTAAAGCATACAAATCTTTCGAACAGGTAATCGATCAAATAAAATAATCATGTAATGTAGCTTTATTATTAATATAGAATACAAATTGCATTACTACTGCTCCTAATTACAACAACACATTACTTATAATATGCCTACGAAAATATTGTTCAAAAAGGAGACAAGGAACATAGCCAAAATTATTTCAAAGATAAATACATAATAACCAACTATAATAATCACTCTTTTCAACACACTTGCTTATAAAGTGGCCTTTATTGCAGCGTTCTTAGGGTCATAATGCAGCCTATTAAACACGCGTGCTTTTTACTTTACAATATCGCACTAGTGTTTTTTACATTACATTATTATTATTTTTTTTTAAATCTTAGCAATGAGTTTTGATGTCTTCAGAAATAGTAAAGTGTTTGCGAATAAATAAACTGTCTCAGTTAAAATATAATAAATAATCATTTAATTCTATCAAATTATTTATTTTTAATATTAACTCAAATTTTTGTTGTAAATGCCAAAAATATTCAGTTTGTTAATATTTAATATTTGGCTGTTTGGCGGATGCGTCAGTTCCTCTATTTCCATCTGCGCGCGCATAAACAAATCTCCGCCGCCATTTTTCGAAGAAAATTGTCAATTAATAGCTGTGGTTTCGATTATTTCCACATAATAAAGTGAAATTTTGTTATTTTTCCTCGCAAGTGTGTTGAAAAACGTCGTATGAAACGCGTCCTCTCTTTGTCCGTCGTACTCCATCTTAGCACAGGTTTGACATACCCGGTTCTATCACTGTTGTTGTGCTGTTTGCTAAATTCGCTAGTTCTGGATGATGAGCATATTGCAGGACTACCTGAAAAGTTACAGAATTATAATCAAACTCCATCCATTCATCCATCAGCCTGTTTCGTCTACCGCTGGACATAGGCCTTTCCAAGATTTCGGAACTCTTGGCGGCCCTCCCAGAAGAAATGCCCATACTCACACACGCTGAGCAAGCATGGTGAGCGCGGTCTATTTGTCTGTCACCAGTCTGTTTTATGTTTTAAGGGCTGGCAGTTGCAGACGGGTATAACTTTATTACATTTTAGTAGCCCAACCTTAATATTTTTTGTATGTATTTCCCGTATTTATTTATCAACTTGTTTGTTCGTTGCATCATATATATATAATACTTTTATTCCTAGATTTCTCTATTTTATGCAGGTGTATAATTAATTTTTAGTAGCCCAACCTAAATATTTTTTGTGTACTTTATGTATCTATTTTACAAAATAAATATTTTTATTTTGATACTGCTGCCATTAATCGGCCTCAGGCAATCGGGGGCCACCTGGTTGTGCCTGTCTGAGAGCTGTCCTCTTACTCTCCCCCGAATAACTTCAGGGCGTTTGCGATTAAGATGGAGCACCTCCACAGTCAAGCCGCTCTACCACCCTGCATCTTAATCAAAAGAGAATATTCAAAGATATTGCATCGAGCTATTATTTTTGTTTGTTTATTTTTTCAACGAGACTATTAAGATCTGACCGTTGATGAGTTAGTAGTCTCTTAAAGTCTAGGCGGCGCGGCGGTGGATAAAAATATCACGTGATTTTGTCATGGAAGTGTTGTGATTCTGCGTTTTCCAAGTCTAGTTTCAGTGTCGTCAACGGTTGGCTAGGGAAAGCTGTTGCGTTTACCTAGAGGGGGTCAAGTAAATATCCAAAAAATACCTTTCCAGCCATGAGGCAGGCCACAGCAAATGTGCCCATGGACACGTGAGGGGAAGTCCCGAAGATCACGTATATGAGGACCGGGAAGAACGCCATGTACAGACCTACTATTGGAGGTACTTCTGCTAGCAGGGCGTACGCCATACCTGGAAAGATTGGTGACGTCTCAATAGGCTCGTAGCTATTATTAACTCACTGGTTCCAGTCTATACATATTGGTGCTACTCATAAATCTTATATAAAACCTCAATAATTTTGACACTGGAAGAACAATAACAACGACTAGGCTGTTCTCTAGTCTAGTCAACAAAATTCCAATCAGTTTTCATATTTAACCAATAGAACATAGCCATACCACAAAATAGATAGGTACAGAAGGCCAGCTACGACTGACCTTGATTTTAAATACCTACTCATCACGTGTATCGCAAAGTGCATGCACCCGTGACTATCCTACCGAGATCGTCGTACGTACACGTCTATGTGTGCGTGCGCCCGAAATCGCTGCTTGTAGGGAGCAGGCCTTCTGTACCTATCTATTTTGTGACCATACCTTTTTCGAATTAAACTTAATGAACTCTTGTTAGAAAAATGTTTATGTTCAGTAAGTGAGTTGGGATAGAAGTGGCTTTTAGCATCTAACTTGACTTAGATTAAGCAAATTAGATTTTCGTTTTAATTTGCATTTTTATATATGTAAATAGATTTCTATATGGAGTTGATGCTCGTGATTGTTGGCACTTGGTGGAACTTTTGAAACATTTTTTGTTTGATAAACACTTGTACTTGTCCACTTATTTATATTAATTTCCCTTACCGGTTTCGCTGTTAAAGCATTATAAGATAAGATAAGATTTCTATATTATAATATACAAACAATTAGTAAAATTTAGCTTAATTTATAATAAGTATATTTTTAAATAATTAATTAATTGATATTCAAATGCAATGTATATTGTTTATGAATTAAATGAATGAACGAATGATACCTATTAAATAAAAGCACATTCTCTACTGAACCTACTGTACAACTAATCTAAAGAATTTTGTCTAGTTTCTAAATGCAAGTGCAATGTTTAGGGCTCTTACAATTACAAAAAGAATTATTGATCCGTGGCTCCAGTATGAATTTAGCCGTATAAATAAATGTCACCTTGTATTTTAATATTTTTTCAACACACTTGCTTATAAAGTGGCCATTATTGCAGCGTTCTTAGGGTTATAATGCAGCATATTAAACACTGCTTTTTACTTTACATTATCGCACTAGTGTTTTTTACATTACAGTTTTTTAAAATCTTAGCAAAGAGTTTTCATTTCTTGAGAAATAGTAAAGCTTTTGCGAATAAATAAACTCTCTCAGTTAAAATATAATAAATAATCATTTAATTTTATCAAATTATTTATTTTTATCAACAAATTTACTCAAATTTTTGTTGTAAATACAAGAAATATTCAGTTTGTTAATATTCAATATTTGGCTGTTTGGCAATATTTGTCTGTTTGGCGGATGCGTCAGTGCCTCTATTTCCATCTGCGCGCGCATAAGCAATAATTTTCAAAGAAAATTGTCAATTCATAACTGTGGTTTCGATTATGTGGAAAAATAACGTGAAATTTCATTATTTTTCCTCGCAAGTGTATTGAAAAACGTCGTATGAAACGCGTGAGCATTAGACATTACACTCTCGGCTCCATTACGCCCTCGCCATTCGGCTCGGGCTGCATCTCGCCTCGACTGTAATGTACAACGCAGCTCACTTGTATCATAATGTACCATAGATTTAGATTTAGATTTAGATTTATTTATTGATAGCAAATAATGTTACATGTCAAAAATAATTAATTAATACTTACAGTATAATTGTTATAAAAAATAACTATTAAATTACATGATAAAAATAAAAACAAATTATAATTATCAAGTTATGTCAAAAAGGATTTTTATGCTATGTAGGTACGAGTACGTACCATCATCTGTCCATAAACTCCTTGACTGTGTAAGGCGCAAACTCGACTAGCAGTCTTTTAAGTTTGCTTTTAAAACTAGTAAGTGATGGAGCGTTCGTGATCTCAGTAGGCAGCGAGTTATACACAGCTAGACCGAAAACGCGAGTACATTTGTGTGTTTTCCCAGATTCAGATTCAGATTCAGATTCATTTATTTTAGTACATAGGCGAAATAATTCGCACTTATACAAGTCAAAATTTACAATAATACACCTTAATAAAATTAATATAATGAATAAAATAAATCAATTAATCAAATGTCTTAATATTAAAAATATTGTAGTACGAATACATAGTCAAGATATATTAATATTAGCTGCCTATTGGTTAGACATAAAATATGATATAAGCATTAAGTAAATTAATAAATTTGTCATAGGTATATTTGCAAATAAATTAACAAATGTGTTATCAAGAGTCTGTGAAGGCATTATTATCCATAAGGAAGTCGTTAATACAATAATAGGCCTTTCTTAATAGGAATGCTTTTATATGTCTCTTGAAGGGTTTTTCGTTAAGGCTGTGCAACCTTTCTGGTACTTTGTTATAAAATTTAAAGCTCATACTATTGAAGCTATTTGAAACTTTGGCCAATCTAGTAAAGGGCACAATGATTTTATGTTTGTTTCTAGTCTCATAGTTATGGACATCGTTGTTTTTTAACACATCACCTAAGTTTTTCCTGGCATGTATAATTGATACATATATGTAAATTGAAGGCAATGTCATGATATTAATATCTTTAAATATTTGTCTTAAGCTATGTCTTGAGGGTAATTGGAGTAAAGCTCTTACTGCCCTTTTCTGTAGTATAAATATACGTTCAGCATCAGCTGCGTTACCCCACAAAAGAGTACCATAGCACATAATACTGTGAAAGTAACTGAAGTAAACGATTTTAGCTGTTTGCATGTCCGTTAGTCGTCTAATGTTACGGATTGCAAACACGGCAGAGCAAAGCCTCTTTGACAGCTTATCAATGTGTAGGTGCCAGCGAAGTTTTTCGTCAACTATTAAACCTAGAAATTTGACACTATTTTTAAAGGGAAGCGTTTCATTGTTAACTTCGAGCATACTGTCTTGTTTGTCACAACGCAAAGTAAATCTAATAGAGTTGGTTTTAGAAGCATTTAACAACAAATTGTTCGTGGAAAACCATTTGTTTATCATTTTCAGGGCATTATTGATGTAATCTGCTTCAATTTTATTTTTTTCCAATTTAAATATCAAAGAAGTGTCGTCAGCAAACATTACTATGCTAGTAATCTTTTCTACAAAATAGCTCAGGTCATTGATGTATACCAGAAACAAAAATGGGCCCAAAATTGATCCCTGGGGAACTCCCATCTTGATACGAGAGCCACTAGACTTAACTCCCCCTATGTCTACGTGCTGTATTCTATCTGTCAAATAAGAATAGATTAAACCTAAGTCTAGGCCCTTAACTCCGTAAAAATCTAGCTTTTCCCAAGTCGGTGGATGTGCGAAACAAGCCTGTTGGCGCCCCTTGTCGCATACCTGTGGTTATCTTTATTACATCGAAAGTCCGCTAGATTTTTGCGGACGTAAATGCAAGAGTGGTAAACGACCATTGCAGGCAGAGTCATAACTTTCTGGTCAATAAATATGGGTTTCGCCGTGACAGACTGGTCGTAGACCCGTACAATGGTACGCACCGCTCGCTTCTGCATGACAAAAGCTCGTTCCCAACCAGCCGCTCGACCCCATAGTTCAGCTCAATAGCTAAGCAGCGAGTGCACCGTTGCAAAATAACACTGTCTCACTGCCTCCGGCGGCAGCACGCGCGCTACACGCCCCAGCGCAAAGCAGGCCCGACCCAGCCTGTCACAGAGTGCATCGATGTGGGTGCACCAGGCGAGCGCTCTGTCAATTTTAAATCCCACCATATTGACCGCGCCAACCTGGGACAGCTTATCGCCATTCATTGTGACGGTTATTGGTACATCCATGTGTCCCGACAAATCGAATCTTACAAAATGGGTTTTTTTCGCATTAATAGCGAGTCCGTTTGAACGGAACCATGATGCTAGTCCATTCGCGGTTTCTTGCAACTTGATTTCAAGTAAGTCGTTACGACGAGCAGTCACGATAGCAGCCACATCGTCCGCGTACATCAGAACTTCCACACCGTTCAGTGAGTCGGGCAGGTCGTTCATAAGTAGACTGAAAGTCACGTTTGAGATGCAGGATCCCTGTGCAACACCCATATCCAGCCTTCTTGGTTCCGATCTAAGTGCACCCGCGGAAGCTACGACAGTCTGCTGTCTGCCCCGCATGAAGTCAGACATGAGCACCAAGGCTGGCCCGCGCATCCCGTAGTACTCCAGCTTCATCTCAAGGAGACGATGATCACAGACATCAAAAGCCCGCGACAGATCACAGCTTAACAGAGCGACCTGCAAGCCAGCTTCACGCGCACTTAGTACCTGCCACACTAGCTCTCGAGCGAGATCTGTTGTCGAGCGTCCTGGCCTGTACGCGTATTGTCTTGGCGAGAGAGCATCGGTGTCCATTAGAAAATTGACTAACCGATTGCATATACCCACCTCGAATACTTTAGCAGGGGCAGGGATGATTGCTATAGGTCTGTAATCCTTACTATCCTCTGGTTTACCTTTCCCTTTAAATACAGGAGCTACTTTAACATTTTTTAACGCTTTGGGAAAAGAGCCACTTTTAAGCAGCGTGTTGAATAAGTCAGTTAAGGGGGTCGCCAACACAGTCACACTTCGGCACAATAATTCACATGATGTGTCGTTAAGGTCCTTTGTGCTCTTTGGAGCGATCTGGGTCAACATAATTTTATAAATCTCCTGGATATTGAAAGCTCTGAGGCGGAGCGAGGAGGTAGCGGGCGGACGCACGGCGGCGAGGAGCCCAAGCGCAGATAACAGATCCGCGCGCGGTGCACACACCAACCTGGCAGCATCCACGAACTGCTGGTTAAAGAAATTGACGAGATCCAGCTTAGAGTTGAAGGGCTCACCATTTGGTTGCTTCACAATGTCGGTAAAGTCTTTCTTTGATTTGTCGTGAGGTTTTGTTTGTTCCCTAACAACCTGCCACATTTTTTTTACTTTATTGTCGCTTGATAGAATTATATTCGAATAAAACGACGCGCGTTCTGAATCGAGGAAAGCCTCATATTTCTTTGCATAGTTTGTGGCAATATTGGCTACATGGTCGCTGTTTGGAAACAGAACGGCGAGGTCTTGTAATTGATGAAGGGTATCCTTCATGGCTAGAACATCATTGTTGATCCAATATTTTCCTCGTTTATTTATGGGAACCGATCTAAAGGGAAAACTAATATCAGCGGTGTTTGAAATAATATTCAAGACAGCCGCTGCATATTTTTCAGGACTATGTAGATATTTACGTTTTGTGTGGGTCCAATCGCAGGATTCCAAGGCCCTGACAAAATTAGCCTTATTCTGCATCGAATATTGCCTACGTCTACAGTGGCTCGCCGACGGCAACAATGCTTTATTGGTACAACTGATAACAAGCCGCTGCCCATTGTGATCACTAACGTGCGCTAACACTGGACTGACAGTGATGCGGTACATGTCCGCATTAGTAATAAAGTTGTCTAGCAAACTGCTCGATCGTTTTACCACTCTCGTAGGAAAATCTACAAGGGCCGAAAAATTGCGCGTTGAAATTGTATCTTTAAATTTACGCCGATCATTCGAGTCCATTAACATGTTTATATTAAAATCACCCGCGAAGATAACATCTATTGTCTCATTTTGGGCTTTGTCAAGAAGGCGTTCAAAACAGTCAATAAAGTCAGGGAGTTTCGATTCAGTAGATCTATAAATGCATACAATTAACAAGTTCAAGTCTGGTAATTCTACTGCTGATACTTCACAGTTTAATAAATTAGACATTTTACAATAGTCAACCCTATTTACAAATTTCAAGTTACTCTTTACATAAATGCAGGAGCCTCCATGTTCGTCAATTCTCTTCCTACAATATTTGGAAGCTAAGATAAAGTTATCAAAACCGATCATATTTAACCTAGTATCAGTTAACCAATGCTCCGTTACAGCAAATATGTCACATTTTAATTCCTTTTTCAAGAGGACATCAATCATATTTCTTTTACCTAAAATAGACCTAACATTCTGATGACAAATGGAGATATCTATTTTTAGATCGCGATTAGGTGCGGGAGTCGCAGATAGAGGGTAGTTATGATGCGACGACGGTGGCGGCAGCAGCGGCGGGCTTGCTGTCGACGTCACAGCGTTGAGAGTCACCCCGCTGCTGACGGCGGCGGCGGGGTCTGATCGGAAACCAGTCCGAGTATTTGACGTTGTGGGGCCACACCGTTGGAGTGTCAACAAGCGCGAACAAACTTTCTGGAATCCCAATAACAAAGCAAGCGTGCTTATCTGTTTGCAGTTTCCGCTTCTCGACAATATAGTGTTTTGATAACGCAACTTTATTCAAAAACTTAAGCACGCTGTCAGTCGTAGTTTCTGGCTTAAAGGACCACGCTTGAATGTATTTCAGTCGTTCAACCGTCTGAAGTTCATTGCTTGCTTTGTCAGAACCCACTCGAATGTTTTTGGAGCGGTGCTGATTTCTCGGTTTCCTCGTTACCACCTTCGTCCAGCTTTCTTCCTGTTCTTCATAAGGGAGTTTATCTATAGCTGTTAAAGTAACAGCAGCGTCTTCCGTGCTTAGATTCACAGTACTAACCGCATATGCATTAGTAGTAAGTAGGGGTTCTACCCGAGATGGTAAGTTCATACTTGCGTCGTTAGTCGCGGCCACTGAGTTCGTGGCCATGCCCTTAGATTTAAGATCGTCGGTTTTAACCGTGCGAGGCGCCGGCGCGTTGTTAGTTACTGGGCTCCCATTGGCTACAGGTGAGTTGCGCGTTTTGTTCTTCACTGCCGCTGCTGTAAACTTACTTGCGCTGCGCGATTCTTGCGTCTTTAGACGGGCCTGTCGAACTGGACGTTGTTGTAGCGCTGCCGGTGCTGGAATGCTCTGTGGACTGGTTGGTGTGACGGATAATGGCGAAAAGACGTTAGGTGTGTTGATTCTAACTAATAGGTCGTTTTGGGCACTGACCTTAGTTTCTAGTGAGCTGACCTTTGCGCACAAAACTTCAATTGTCTTCTGTAGTTCTTTCACTACACTTTCAAGGGCTTTCGAGGCCATTTTACACTGTCGTGAAATATAAAAGCATGGAGCACTTCTTAACGTGATGAAACCACCACCGCATAATCTTCCTTCTTCAAATGTGTTGTGTTCAGAGAGAACAAGGGCACGCAGAAAATTAGCAGATGCAGGAGTTGCTTTAGTCAAGCACATATTTGATGCTTGGGAAGAAAAACAGGATGCATTCGGTGTTTTTTGTGACCTCTCTAAAGCTTTTGATTGCGTTAATCATGAAACCCTTTTATGCAAATTGACTCACTATGGGGTTAGGGGCCAATCTTTGGCGTTATTAAAGTCATACCTTAGTGATCGAATTCAAAAGGAGGATATTAACAGAGTAAAGTCAGCTGGAGCATTAGTTAAAATGGGTGACCCGCAGGGCTCCATATTGGGGCCTCTATTGTTCTTAATATACATAAATGACCTTCCTTATTTAGTTAAAGACTTATCTGAGATAGTGCTATTCGCTGACGACACGTCACTTATTTTTAAAGTTAATAGACATAAAGATATCCTTGATGATGAGAATGTAACTCTATGTATGATTCTTGATTGGTTTACTGCGAATAATTTAGTTTTAAAAGGGAAAAAGACAAAATGCATGAAATTCACATTACCAAATGTAATTCAAGGAGATGCTGATCTACTTTTGCAGGGGTCCAAGCTAGAGTTAGTCAACAAAACGAAGTTTTTAGGCATTACTATAGACTCTCGTCTTCAGTGGGGTCCCCACATAGAAGGCCTTTGTGGTAGACTAAGTTCAGCCGCATACGCTGTTAGACGGATGAGGCAAATTACTGATGAGGATACTGCTAGATTGGTGTACTTTAGTTATTTTCACAGCATTATGTCATATGGTATGTTGCTGTGGGGTAGAGCTGCGGATATTAACGCAGTCTTTGTTTTGCAGAAGAGAGCAATTCGTGCTATTTACAATATGAAGCATCGGGATTCATTAAGAGAAAAATTCAAAGAAATTAATATTTTAACAGTTCCTTGTGAATTTATTTACCAAGTTATTAAATATATCAGAAAAAATATCGATACTTTCCCTAGGTTCGGTGAGCATCACTCTATAGACACTAGGAAGAAACATAAACTGGCTTTTCTAAAAATTAGACTTGCAAAAGTAGGCACCTCTTTTGTAGGACATGGTATAAGATTTTACAATAAACTTCCAAAGGAGGTTCTTAGTTTTTCAGAAAATAAGTTTAAATTATATATTAAGCAGGGACTCTTGAGTAAAGCATATTATAAAATCAATGACTATTTGGATGATAGTGACGCTTGGTGTCATGAGAATATTGATTGATACTACTGTTCTATTATTTTCTAACTGATTTGTGTTTTTATGTAGACTAATATTTTTATATCGTTTTTTTATTATCATTTTGACATGTCTTTTTACATATTATCATGAACATTTTATAACTTAAACTTAGCATTTATTAGTTGATAATCTGACTATAAAAAAAGTGATATGAGACATGATGTTTTGCTTAGTATTTTAACTTACTACCTCATTAGATAGGTAGACTAAGATATATAGTATATTTTTTTCTCATGGCACAATTTCCTTCTGTCTTTTATATTTTTATCCTTATATAATATCTAGGTGAAATTAAATCAACCGACCAAATTCATACTGGAGACTCGGTTAGTCATCAGCAACAAGGTTTAATGACCCTCCAGATGAAATTCGAAAAAAAAATTTTTTGTCCCGTAGTGCCTGCACTAGGATTTGTAAGGGAGCAAAAATATTTATTTTTCGAAATTGGCCAAAAGGATGACTGAACCTAGTTCTTGATCACTAACCGAGTCTCCAGTATGAATTTGGTCGGTTGATTTAATTTCACCTTATATTGTTTAGTATTATTTTATATAAGTTAAAAAAAAATCTGTTATAGTATTAAGACATATTCAGAAAAAAAATACTGATAAAAAAGACATGATCTTGCTAAGTTTCTTGCCCTTCTTCTTAGCAAGATTAATCGAATGGGCGGATTTAGGCATTATATCTATTTATAGTTTATTTATCTATTAACTTATTTATTAATTGCATTATGTAGGTATAATAATACTCTTATTCCAATAAGTCTTTTTATTTTATGCATGTGTACATATAAGTTTAGTAGCCCAACTTAAATACAGTTTTTTCATATATTTCCCGTATCATATTTATTTAATTATAAAATATTATTTTTATACAGATTAGATTTGACATGTAAAACGTATACTTTATGTATCTATTTTACAAATAAACAATTAGAATTTGAATTTGCACTGTGCAGATTCATACACACTTTTTAAGTCACCAAACCTTTTGTTTGTGAAAGAAATGTTGTGTACCTAAGTGTGAATAATTTGGGATAAATAAATTCATTTCAATTTCTATAATTGTCGTTTCCGGTAGTGGTGTGACAGTCAGCTCACCCTGCGGTATGTGCATGACGGCGGTAGTAGCCCCAGCGACCAGGTCGCCGACAAGGTCCCGCTTGATGCGGTACTTCGGGAGCCAGCGCACGATGGGCAGCGAGTTCAGGAGGCACTCGCCGAAGCCGCAGCTCTTCACCATCTTCTTGCATTTGTAGCCCACTGGAACAAGGGGCTAGTTGCTCATATGCGGTGATGGTGCAGCCACTCGTATGTGTTAAAGAGACGGCGCACAGTGATCCCGATTGGAAATTTCATGGACATAGGGCCTCAAGACAAAATATCGACCTGATTATTTTTTACACGACGAATATTTACATTTCAAGTGACAAATACTGATTGGTATATTTCTGTAAAAGCGATAGATCTCGAGATTTAAAAAAAAATTGTATGGAGAAAAACACATTTCATAGCATCAGGGTCCTTGCTTAGATGATTTATAATCTTTACAAGATCAACTTTTTCATTTTTACAGAAATTTACTAATCAGTATTTGTCACTTGAAATATAAATATCCGTCATTTAAAAAATCATCAGGTCGATATTTTGTCTTGAGGCCCTATGTCCATAAAATTTCAAATCGGGATCAAATTTTGGATGGATGGAACCCAGTAAAAGCAGAGCAAAAGAAGTTCGAAATAGGCAAAACTTGGAACACGGATAACATTTTGATAGGACTGTTATCTGCTGCTGACATCGATGAAATTATTTCATCGATGGCTGCTGATTATAGGTCTGTTTGGCTAAAGAAAGGGAGTCACGACAGCTGTACATTGCCAAGTTACCCACACTACTGCCGCCCAGTGCTCAGATCCCTGCCGTCTACTACATCTGGTAGAGAGCAAGGCGCAACTAGGTAAAGGCCAGGGCGGCACGCTCCCCCCCCCCCAAATACCGTCTGGCTGGCCCCCCAAGAAATATGGGTGTCATTGATGTAAATAGATACTTCATCAATTTTAAGGCGTTATTTGTTTTATTCTTTGGTGTCCATCGATGGCGGGCCGCCTGGCTTTTTTGCCTGAGAGCTGTGCTCTTACTCTCCCCCGAATAACTTCGGTGCGGTTTGCGAGTAAGATGGTGGTACCTCCACAGTCGAGCCCGGCATCAGCTCTACCACCTATATTCTTTGGTGTGTCAATTAGGAACTCGTTGTATGTAGGTTATCTCCATTTACCTTATTACGATCACATTTATTATCGAGAACAGATACTTGTCGATGGCTAAATGATTTGGTTGGTGCCGAGGGCCGCCCCCTCCCACTCACAAATCCTGGTTACACCAATGGTAGAGAGTATGACAGAAGATGACTCACGCGGCTGTTTCGGCATCTGGTAGTCGGCATCCTTGTTCAGGGTCTCCTGCTGGTAGACTCGCCGCACCACATTGAACTGCTGGCTGGGCTGAGCCTGCGCCCTGCACGGAACAGAAATGCTTTGAGAATGCGTACAAATCTTTGGAGACT
The DNA here is from genome assembly GCA_910592155.1 of Ypsolopha scabrella. Classification (NCBI taxonomy): domain Eukaryota; kingdom Metazoa; phylum Arthropoda; class Insecta; order Lepidoptera; family Ypsolophidae; genus Ypsolopha; species Ypsolopha scabrella. The sequence continues at coordinate 22,229,389 of OU342980.1, forward strand.
TTGGCTTATATTTCAAGTATTGAAACTGTTTTAAAATATGTATCTATATACAAGGTCCTACAAAACAAATGAAAAAAAAATGACTGAAATATATCCCCAAATATATTATTTCAATGTGTTTTTTCAACTTCTATAAATATATAATTTAAAAATATATTATACCGGGTGTAAAAGCAAAGGCAAGAATCCTTTAAGGGTGTGTTAGTATGATCGGTAAAGATATTATTTTAAATACTGGGATCTCTAAATAAAGTACCAGTACCTCATAATAAGACGATTTTCTTTACTCAAAATACACTAATCGCGTGGACACCCTCACTGGTCGCTGGCCACTCGGATGAGGGGTGCGGGTTGCGGGGTGCAATTAGGTGTGTGGGGAGGCCGGTGAGCTGCGTAGCCATAGCTTAGAAAAATTATGGAATTTTTGGTGAAAATTCCAAGGTATATTTTTTTTTCTCGTAATGACATCAGAATCGTGTATACTTTCATACCCTAAAGGGTTTCTTGACTTTGCATTTACATCCTGTATAAAAATAAATTAAGAGGGCTGAAAGTGGGTTTTGTCGAATAACGAATGTCGAATTCGGCCGGACATTCTGTTAAAATGATACCGATGCCGAAGTTCGACCGGACTTCGGTTGTTATTGGCGCGAATACAGGTTATTATTAATTCTCACTTTTCCTAGTTCCATCCATAGATGAATATTTATAAAACAGCCTTTTGGAGATCACAAGGCAGATTGCAGTAGATTGTAAATATAGAACATTAATTCAATAATTAACACAATAAAAAAATATTAATTGATATTTTATAAATAGCAATAATGAAATTTTGAACATTTAAATATAAATAAATGTGAAAAGTGAACCATTAATGAATATTGTGCAAATAAGGGGATGGAAGTTCATTATTTTAAGCGGCATTTTATGTCATTTATTTGTCTAAAAGATTTTTCTTCATGTGCTTCTTAAAAGTGAAGAACGTAATGACAAATACAGATCTTGTCAGGAAAGAAGTCCCCCGTAAAAATACTTATTTTCAAAACATGAGTGCAAAACAAAAGTGCCTTAATCCGTGGGACTTCTTCCGTGACAAGAAGTTCATTTAGATTTGGGGCGCTTTTATAATTAAAAAAAAACTGTTATGTACGTGTATTTAGGACTCGTATAAAATAAGCTAGCGAACAACTTGATACAACAACAGTCAATTTAATACAATATAACAACCGTAGAGATCTGAAAAAAAAAACTGTCCAGTGCGAGTTCCGTAGTACCATTAAAATATGTTTTTTGAAAAAGAATACAAAATTATCTACAAAGTTTATGAAACGAAACTGCAAAATTAAGTTGGTCAAGTGTACGCGTACGGAACCCTTTAAACAACAAGCTTTTTGGAAACAAATATATAATTCAACATGAGGTATTAAATAGATCTTAAGCCAGTTTTAGTGATCTAAGCTTATTTTAATCGTATAGTCCAAAAGAAAATTTTTAAAAAGGATTTTTTATTTAAATCATGAAGTTCTGATAACGAAAAGTTTTTTTTTTTTAAATAAATTGTTTTACCAGTTTTTGTTCGTGGCTTAAACCGATTTTTTTACTGTTTGTATTTGCTAGCAGCGCCGGCGCCGCGCCGGCACGTCGTCGGCTACTTTTCACTCATTTTTAACCCAAATATAGGATAAGTTGTACCCTGGTTTTATTCGAAATGCGAGCGCCCACATTAGAAAACTAAAAGGATTTTGAAAATCAGTTCATTAATTCCAACAAATTAAAAGAAAATCTTTTCCTCTCTACTAAATTATTGTAAAAGTGTTGTTATTTAGATAAGGGTGTATAACTATGTCAATGTCCATATCCACACACGTATAATATAGTAGAAGACCTTACATTAATAATAAACGCATAGAGTCGACGCGTGGCACTTTTAGCTCAGTGAGCTACGGGCTCTTTTAAATATAAATATTGCTTGTTTCCAGACAAAAAGATTAGTTTAGGTATTAACAAATATGTTTCAAGCATAAGCCAACCAAAACAACCCATTTTTATACGTTTCTTCGTACCATGTAGCATATTTTTTGTATGGAAACTTGCCATACTATTTAATCCTTAGGTTTTGTCTGCTAGTATTGTATGTCTGTGGGCATATCGTATATTGACCATTTCATGATCTGATCGGCCATATAATGAAATCTGTTAAGAACCCGCTCCGTATTTTTCGTCTGTTTGATGCGAAGCATTATTTTAATTATTTTTCCTGTCATTGCCGCGATGTTTTTGTAAAAATAAGGGACATACACCAGTCCATATTGGCTATCTAAATGAATACCTAAAATTTATTTGATTCAATTGTTTCTCCTTAGCGCGTTATTTTGGTACTAAGATTTATGAATAACGATTCGGAGTGGGCTCGTAAGTAATAAAATAACTTGCAAAAGAGAAACAATTCAATCAAATAAATTCTAGGCCTTTATTAAGATGGCCAATATGAAGTGGTGTATGTATCCAGTTTTTCTAAAAAAACGCAATAAATAGTACATTACGATACGAGAGCGATGAAACGTTTTCTGACGAGTGTGAGTTTGCGGCACGAGCCGAAGGTGTGCCTTATTAACAAGCTGCGCTTGCGTAAAGTCGGCATTTTCCGCACTTTTGCTATAAAATATTATACGATACTCGTGCGAGAAACTTTTTCTCGACTCGTGTGATTGCGGCACTCACCTTCGGCCCGTGCCGCAAACTCACACTCGTCAGAAAACGTTTCATCGCTCTCGTATCGTAATGTACTATTAAAATATTGTTTTTCATCAAAGTTGTCGTCGTCACGGACCGGGCTCTTAAAACTAAAAGAGTCGCCTCGCTCCGCTCCACTCTACTCCCGAGTACATAATCACCAGCAAACTAACACGCTCCCCCTGGCTTCGCTCGTCTTTGCACCCATTTTTCACTTTTTGTTGAAATACTATCGTGCTTTGCTTATTTCATACATCATGCATGATATGGCCACATAATACTTTAATAAATAAATAATCAACCTTTTTATCTTTTAAATTATAAGTTTAAATATTTTGCTTTGTAGCAATTAATAATGAAAACATAAAATATATTTGATGTACTCGATATATTTTATGTTTTCATTATTAATTGCCTTAAAATAAGCAAGAAGGCTCAAGAAGAGTTGATTATATATTTATTCATAAGATTAAATATATCTAATAAAACATATAAAAATACAAATTATTGTGAGATGTATTTCGGGCCATAAAGGCCCGCGTCAGCCTTTATGGCCCGAAATAATTCTCACAATAATTTGTATTTTTAGGTGTTTTATTAGATTATGTTTATAAATAAATAATTATCTATATTTCAGACTTACTTGTCATCTAATAATTTAAGATTTAGTAATGACCAACAAAACGAACTTTAAAGTAAATTAACATAAGTCACGTGGCCCCATGGCCGGATTTAGGAGAGGCCAACAACGTTTTTTCAAACTAATGTATCATGTGTAATGTAAAATAACAAAAAAATGCGTAGCCTGGTGCTACACCAAAGCTGGGCGAGGTTTCTCAGATTTTCCCGGATAAACATTATATTATTTTCATTTATAAATATCAAGGATTTTAAATATAAAAAATATCTCACTCTTTATTCTTAATATTTTATAAATTTTCTTGCATCCAATAAAACCACAAATAAGCATAAGCTATGATCTAAATATAATTTAGTTTTAGTGATATAAACTCATATCTTATTTCAAAATGCATACTAATAATAAAGTAGTAAAAAAGTCATGTCTATTACATTAATTATTTTTTCGAAATTTTAAATTAAATGGGTCAATGATATTTCTGAGGCCAAAACTAAAATTTTTAAAATTTTCGTATGGCTGTCTGTACGCATGTTCCGTTTTAACTAGAGAACCACTCAACGGATTTGGATGCGGTTTTTTTGATTATCATTCTAGTGACCGCGGTCAACATATATGTGTGTAAGCCATAAGGAGTGTTGATAAAATAACCGCCCAGCCAAAAACTGTCGATGCTACTTGAAGATGAAAAGACACTCAAACGCGAGCGAAGCTGTCGGCAATGGCTAGTAATAAATAAAAACACCTCGAAATAGCAAGTTTTACAAGTGTAAAATGAAAGCATTGGAGCAGGGCAGATTCTTCTGCATGCCTTCTCTTTAAAATGATAGATTCCAATGATGTAGGACTTGCCATTCTTCATCATCACTGCCAGAAGCGCCAGGTGCCAACAAAGGATCCCTCTCACTGCCTTCTTCAAATATCAGGAAGGTCTTCTTCATGCGCATGTTTAGGTCTTTTTTATTGTTTACCCAAACACCAACACGTGCCGATTTCAATCCTTCAAAACACGGTCAACACACTTGCACTTGGAAATCCGTCACTTCAAAATAAGTATTGACAATTCATTATTTTTAATAAAATCAACAGGAAAAACCTTTTTTTTCTTGATTTTTTTCTATCTATCAGTTCGGAGATACTACCAAATGTTCCAACAAAAACAGACTGAATTTCTTTACAAACAAAAACCAAACTATTAAGTAAACTTTCTTGTAGCTTTAAAACTATACATGATTATCTTTAAAGACTCTTATATGTAGGTGAGATAGGGTTGATTTTAGCTTGTTTTAGAGTGAGGCAAGTTTGTCCCAGTGGTAGTTTTGATATCGCAACTTATCGATACGGGTGGATGGCCAACTGTTGGCTCAGTTTGGCAGATTACAGAATACAGACCAATTTACACGTATTCACAATAACTCTTATAAATATATATATAAAGATTAATTTAAATTAACACTCGTTGCTGATTGGTCGATGCGAATTCTTGTTTGATAGATAATTAAATGTCAGCAACATAATGATTCAAGGTCACGATCTCGTTTATTCTTTGAAAGGTTTTTGAACGAATATATACAAAAAAAGACAAAACTTGCTTTTGGCCGCGAGTTTGTCTGCGTTGAACATCGATTTCTGTAAGGTTTTTTATGAGGATCCAATCCAAGCCATAACCTTAGTTGTAGATAGCGTATCGTGATAATAACAGTGAAAACCCAATCCAAATTTGTTCAGTAGTTTTTACGTGAATCGCGAGCATGCAGTTAGAGAGACCGACGAAAATGTCTGATACTGTTATTATTTTTACGAGATTTAAGGAGTCCCAACTAATCTGCTTCTGTAATTTCAGGGTTCCGTACCCAAAAGGAGCCCTGTCCATCTGTCCGTATGTCGCGGGTCTCTAGCCTGTAGACGGAAAAAGTTATAGACCTGAAATTTGAATATTTTTTGTAGAATGTTGACGGAAAACCGAATATTGAATTTTGCGTGCCATTGTCTAAAGCTCATTGAGTAGAGTACCAATATACAGGGTGTGAATAGAGTGCGACCATTAAATAAAACCACGTACTCTACTAACCATACTGACTAGTCGAAAAAAAAAACGCAGGTAATTATCACATGATCAACGCCTCGATAAAAAGACTCGTCGCGTGCCCATTGGTCAAACGTTTCTTGGAGAGACAAAATTTATCTATTCGTGTCACCCATGCTTGCTATACTGGATCACTACGATATAATAAAGCAAACCGCATCCAAATCCGTCGAGTGGGTCTGCTTTAAATCCTTCCATAATAGAAACGTATGTATGTAATATAATTAAATACAAATAAACAAACATGTCTGGGAGACTAAAACCTAACATGCAAGGAAAGTAAGCTGAAACACTTTTTAGGGTTCCGTATCCGAAGGGTGCCAATTGGGACCTTATTACTATAAGCCTCTGCTGTCTGTCTCGCTGTTCGTCTGTCACAGGCGTCTACAGCTTCAACCGTAACAGGTAGCGAAATGAAATTTTCGCAGTATGCGTATCACTATGGCCTCTATCACGACAAAAAATTAAAAATAAATTAAGCCCAAGGGGGTTCCCCACCCCATACAGTTAACCTCGTGTTAACCATAGCGCCATCTGACATGACTTATTTGACAGAAAGGTAACTTGTCAATCTTTTTGTACCAAGGTTCATTGATAAGATGATAGATGGCGCTAAGATCAATTAAGTTATATTAATTGTTCGAGTTTGCCTTCGTGTCGAGTTCCAAGTAAACGCAGAACGGAGGTGATAATCTCACAAACCCCTTTCTAGGGCGTGGGGACTCGGTGTCAGGGCGGGTGCCCCCTTACTGAGGACTCTGCCTTGTCCTTGGCTGTCTTTTTGTCCTTGGGTCAAATCCGGTGGTGCCCGCGGCTCTACTCCGGAGGAGCGCGGCTCTACTCCGGAGGAGCGCGGCTCTACTCCGGAGGAGTACGGCTCGACTCGGGCAGGAGCACGGCTCGACTCAAGTAGGAGCCGCGGATGTCATGTTTAGGCGTGGATGTGTTTAGGTTGGGCGGTCCGCAGGTACAAAGAGAAGCTACACAGCCACATGATATACAGCTCGAAAAATTAGCATTTTATTAAACGTTATTTGTTTCACCTCTATCATAAAGACGGTGATAGATACATACAAGTTTCAAATGTGGTCAGATTGTTGTACAAACTATAAAGTAAAACAAATTGGGTTCCGTGCTCAGAGAGTGCCGAATTGTTTGTCGGACGCTACAATTTTATCGTCTTGTTTTTTGTCGCCTTAATGTTGCTACGGCATGTATGTGATTGTTATGTATGTACCATAAAGTTTTTTTTTTGTTTCCGTACCCGTATATGGTGGTACGGAACCCCTTATGTGCTAGTCCGACTCGCACTAGGCCAAATTATTTGTCGACGCCGCCAGTTGAAGACCCCTGCTTTCTTATCAGTAAGTGAATCGTTTTGCAGTCATGTGACGGTCGGTAGCTGTTTACATACAATATTTATGTATCGATTAACCCCTTTATTGGATGCTAGAACCATTAATTATGCTAACAAACTTACAACTTTAATCGCTTTTGGTAGTTACTAGCTTTTGCCTGCAGTTTTTGTGAGGTCAGTTTTAAAACATGTGATTTTTTTAAGCATGTTGCTCCTTGTTTAATTGCAAACAGTTTTTTTAAGGTTCCGTACCTCAAGAGGAACAAACGGAGTTTTTATAGGATCACTTGGTTGTTCGTCCGCCTGTCTGTCAAGAATCTTTATCACGAGAACGCGTAGAGGTATTAGTTAAAATTAAAACCATAAACTCAAGTCTACAGTCCCTTGAAGAGGTGAAGTTGTGAAAAAATCAAAATTGCAAGTGTATGTAAAAAAAAGATACAGCCGCAAAAAACGTATCTTTCGACACTCTCAAGGGAATCACAATTTATAGGGTATTTCCCGTTGACCTAGAACTATGAAATTTGGCAAGTAATACCGTCTTATACTAAAAGTATAGGGAAAAATGTGAAAACTGTACATTTGTAATAAAATTATACAAAATATAGTCTTTAACGGAACCCTCGATGGGCGAGTCCGACTCGCACTTGTCTGTTTTTATATAAATACACATTGCAAACATTATATTGTTTATGTGTAAAGTTCTAAGTTTAATCTATACGTGAACTGACTAAGTAACATATGCATTACAATGTGCGACGAACGAGACAGACATCGGATAACTTATCAATATCATAAGTATTTATTATGATAAGATACATTTTTTGGTTTGTTTCAATTTTAGATACCTATGTAAGGGCTAGCGCGCACGGGTTACTTTTGTCACCGTGACTGTTTCGTCACTAATAACAAGTCCTCGGATATGTATGGAGATGCGCGCATGTTACGACGTGATAACAGGGTGACATACGAGGGGTGGCTGAAAAGTAATCTACCTGACTATGAAAGAAAATACATGGATTAATAATTTATTTTTATTTTTCAATATAGTCCCCTGCAACTGAAATGCACTTACGACATTTGTCAATAAGTGACAGCATACCATTAAAATAATAATTATTATTTTGTTCGTCAAAATAGTCATTCACAGCGTCCTTCATCTCTTCGTCTGTTGAAAATCTGCGCCCTCTCAAATTTTTCTTTAAATTTTTAAATAAGAAGTAGTCAGAGGGAGCCAGGTCTGGACTATAGGGTGGGTGGTTGATCTCTGTAAAGCCGTTTTTTGTCAGAGATGACCGCGCCTTAAAGGCCGTGTGCGCGGGTGCATTATCATGCAAAATCAAAACGCCTTTGCTAAGTTTGCCCCTCCTGTCTTCTTTTATTTTTTTGCGTAGCTGGTCAAGTAAGTTCGCATAGTATTCAGCATTCATCGTGGTGTTTTTTGGCAGGTAATCTATCATAAGAATCCCCTCAACATCCCAAAAAATGGTTGCCATTAGTTTGCCCGCTGACAGCCGGACCTTAAACTTCCTTGGTGGTTTTTCCCCTTTAAATTTCCATTGCATAGAATCGATGTTTGCTTTCGGGATCCCACTGACGAATCCAAGTTTCATCACAGGTCACTATTCGCAAGATAGTTTCTTCCTCTTTATCCTTTACCAAGTCTAAAAATGACTGACAACATTCCACACGCCTTTGCTTATCAAACGGGGTCAACATTTTAGGCACCCAACGTGCGCTCACCTTGGACATTCCCAAATGTTCATGAATTATTTCATGAACTCGTTCCTTGCTAATGCCAACATCTCTAGCTATTTCCCACTGCTTAATTCGCCGATCGGCAAGGATCAGTTTCTTCACTTTTTCCACATTATCTGCGGTAACTGCAGAAATGGGCCTTCCACTACGGGGATCGTCTTCTAAGCTCACACGGCCTTGTTTAAACTGCTTTGACCAAAACTTTATTACAAATTCGGAAGGACATGAATCTCCGAACACCTTAAACATGCGCTCTCGGATCTGCGTCGGCGTATTCCCTTCTTTACCGAGGAATTTAATCACAGCGCGATACTCAATTTTATCCATTTTTAATTTTATTGCAACTTGATAAAAACGAAGACGCGCCAAAAAAACATTGAACTCGTAGAAACAAATAAGTGTCATAATTTTTAAAAAAGGAATAAACAAAGAATACGAGAATATAGTGGCCAGTAACATTTTTTAAACTTTCTTTAACAAAGGAGATTTTATATCAGCCACCCCTCGTATACCGCCGACCGGCGAACAAGCCCACGACGAAACTGTCACCGCGCCGTTCGGTTTTCATAGCACAAGTGACAAAAAGCGAGTCTTTCTTCAGCTGGCAGAGACAATCTCATGCTCGTATTTTTGTATGTTAATGCAGGTCCTAAACTACGAAGTAATTCATCGAAACTTCTGACACTCATTCGGAAAAAACTTTCATGTAACGGTGACAAAAGTAACCAGTGCGCGCCAGCCCTAAGTTTTGTCTGGCCTGTATAGAGTTTCTGCTCTCAGGCGTTTTTCTCCCAATTGTTTCACAGCTCAGCTCCTTTCAGGTAAAGTGCAATGATATAAAGTAAATAATACAATGAAGTAAAGATCGGAACGGTGGAAGAATTATTTTGAAAGTGTGTTTGAATGCGAGGGATCAGAAATGACTCCTCAAGACAGTTACGAAACAGACAACGATGAAGAAAGCGTGATAAGTATGAAAGAAATTGTACAATCAATGAAAGGTATGAAAGCTGGGAAAGCGGCTGGGTATGATAGAGTATCAATAGAGATGCTAAGAGGAGGAGATGGCGTGGTGGCTAACCTTCTGTACCGGCTCTTTAATATGTGCTGGACGAGCGGTCGTGTTCCAGCTGACTGGTGCAAGGCTGTCATCGTTCCGCTATATGAAGGAAAAGCTTCACAGCAGGAATGCAAAAGCTATTGTGGCATAAGTCTTCTTAGTATCGTTGGCAAATTGTATGCAAAGGTTCTGATTACAAGGGTGATGGATGAAACTGAAGAAAACATTTTGGGATGCACAGTACAAGTGGGATTTAGAAGAGGTATGGGTTGCGTGGATTAGATATTTTCTTTACGAAGCATTTCTCAAAAATGTTTGGGAAAAGTTTAAATCAAATTTAACCACGCAGCGCTTTTCTTTCTACATTATTGAAAACGCACCCAACTAGCTTGTTTACGAAAAATGGCGAGGCACGAATCGACCCCAGATCAACGAGAGTAGCTTTTTATTTATGTGTCTTTGAAGAGTGGATATTTTACTTCTTTCGTGACCCTATTTAACCCCAGATCAACGAGAGTAGCTTTTTATTTATGTGTCTTTGAAGAGTGGATATTTTACTTCTTTCGTGACCCTATTTAACCCCAGATCAACGAGAGTAGCTTTTTATTTATGTGTCTTTGAAGAGTGGATATTTTACTTCTTTCGTGACCCTATTTAACCCCAGATCAACGAGAGTAGCTTTTTATTTATGTGTCTTTGAAGAGTGGATATTTTACTTCTTTCGTGACCCTATTTAACCCCAGATCAACGAGAGTAGCTTTTTATTTATGTGTCTTTGAAGAGTGGATATTTTACTTCTTTCGTGACCCTATTTAACCCCAGATCAACGAGAGTAGGTTTTTATTTATGTGTCTTTGAAGAGTGGATATTTTACTTCTTTCGTGACCCTATTTAACCCCAGATCAACGAGAGTAGCTTTTTATTTATGTGTCTTTGAAGAGTGGATATTTTACTTCTTTCGTGACCCTATTTAACCCCAGATCAAGGAGAGTAGCTTTTTATTTACGTGTCTTTGAAGAGTGGATATTTTACTTCTTTCGTGACCCTATTTAACCCCAGATCAACGAGAGTAGCTTTTTATTTATGTGTCTTTGAAGAGTGGATATTTTACTTCTTTCGTGACCCTATTTAACCCCAGATCAACGAGAGTAGCTTTTTATTTATGTGTCTTTGAAGAGTGGATATTTTACTTCTTTCATGACCCTATTTAACCCCAAATCAACGAGAGTAGCTTTTTATTTACGTGTCTTTGAAGAGTGGATATTTTACTTCTTTCGTGACCCTATTTAACCCCAGATCAACGAGAGTAGCTTTTTATTTATGTGTCTTTGAAGAGTGGATATTTTACTTCTTTCGTGACCCTATTTAACCCCAGATCAACGAGAGTAGCTTTTTATTTATGTGTCTTTGAAGAGTGGATATTTTACTTCTTTCGTGACCCTATTTAACCCCAGATCAACGAGAGTAGCTTTTTATTTATGTGTCTTTGAAGAGTGGATATTTTACTTCTTTCGTGACCCTATTTACTCTAAGTGACATCCAAATCCAATCATTGTCCTCAAGTTCAAAAGCGAACATACATACAGACAAACCGACAGTGAGACGAACTTATGTATTCCTTTGAGACAGTTTCGGTCTATTGACGCTGAATAAATATATTGAATTGGAAATAAATACCAGAAATTATTGGGTTAATAAACTTGTTCTAGTCATTAACATACTGATTGGGTTGTTACAACTTTGGAAGTGTCTTCAAATTTTTGGGTAGTATCGACCGTTTTCGGCTTAGCGGTTATTTAAACAACACCCCTTAAAGCTTATTTATTAACCATGGTATCTACGCTGATAATAAAGAAAACTGCATTCAAATTGGTTGAGTGGTTCTTCAGTTAAAACGCAACTTACAGAAAGACGACAGAACAAAATTCTAAAATTCCGAGTTTCGGCTTCAGTACCCATTTAATTGAAAAAATTACATGTACCTTTCTATTACTTTGTTATCTATCATTATAAACAGCAGTATACCGGGTGTAAAAGCAAAGTCAAGAATCTTTTAAAGGTGTGTTAGTATGATTCAAGATTATTTATTTGCGAACCAAGGGTATAAAGGTAGGTGTAAATAACAATATTATGTCTCCTCTCAGCTCTGCCCAGCAGGGCGCACAAATATTTTACACATGCAATATGATCTAGTAATCGGTATGATCGTAAAAGATCGGTAAAGATATTATTTTAAATACTGGGATCTCTAAATAAAGTACCAGTACCTCATAATAAGACGATTTTCTTTACTCAAAATACACTAATCGCGTGGACACCCTCACTGGTCGCTGGCCACTCGGATGAGGGGTGCGGGTTGCGGGGTGCAATTAGGTGTGTGGGGAGGCCGGTGAGCTGCGTAGCCATAGCTTAGAAAAATTATGGGATTTTTGGTGAAAATTCAAGGTATATATTTTTTCTCGTAATGACATCAGAATCGTGTATACTTTCATACCCTAAAGGGATTCTTGACTTTGCATTTACATCCTGTACAGGTCCAGGGGCGCATCTTCTATGGGAACGAATGGGGCACTCACCCGGGGCGGGCGGGCGGCAGGTTAGGCCGGTGGTCAAGCGGACTGATAGAACTACTGCCCCTCTGTAACCCAGGCCCTGGCCCGCTTGTCGCCCAATATTTGATGCACAAACGAAACTAATTTGACCAATTGCGAGTCAGACTCGCCCATAAAAGGTTCAGTACCACCACACAATTATAGTACGGAACGCTAAAAACGTGCCTGCAACAGAACTACTTCAGATACATAGGTAACACTAAAAGTTTCCGGAACTGGCCACTTACATAAACAATATTTAAAAATTTATTGCAACATTTGAAAATAGAACTCTTTGGCTGTAGAATGCAGTTTGTTTCACCTGACTGTCTTTTGTTTTTACCTTGTGGCGCCATTTAAAAAATTGTGTGTCTGCATCAACATGGATTTAACTCGGGAAAATTTTCGTAGTATGATTTTCTACGATTTTAAGTGTAATTTGACAGCTCAACAGAGCATCGCTCGGCTTGAAACAGCTTTTGGCAATGAAGCACCATGCAAGACGACTGTTTATAGCTGGTTTGCAGAATTCAAGCGTGGTCGTATCAATCTCAGTGACGAATCTCGCGATGGTCGGCCGTCCACCGCTGTGACCAACAAAAACATCGATGCTGTGCGCCGTATGATTGAAACAGACAGGCATGTGACCTACCATGAAATTCGCGCATCCTTAGAAATAGGCATGAGTCAAATACAATCAATCCTACACAAACATTTGGGTGTGAGAAAGCTGTGCTCGCGGTGGATCCCACACAACTTGACCGAGGCTCAAAAAACGGACCGCGTCACTTGGTGCAGTGCCATGCTTACCAGATTCAACGAAGGTGCGTCAAATTTGGTGTGGGACATAGTAACAGGTGACGAAACATGGATTTATTGCTACGATCCCAAAACAAAGCAGCAATCGAGCGTATGGGTCTTTCAAGATGAGCCGAAACCAACCAAAGTGGCGCGCGTGAAAAGTGCATCTAAGCGGATGATTGCTTCTTTTTTTAATAAAACTGGACACGTGGCTACTGTTGCTTTAGAGAATCGTCGTACCGTGAATAGTGACTGGTACACGACCATTTGTTTGCCGGAAGTTATTGACGAACTCCGTAAAAATAACCGTAAACGCCGTATCATCCTGCACCACGACAATGCTAGTTCTCACACGGCCAGACAGACAAACGTCTTTTTGAAGACGAAAAATGTAGAACTCATGAGTCATCCTGCATACAGTCCCGACCTGGCACCTTGTGACTTTTTTCTGTTCCCAAAAATTAAGAACCAATTACGCGGTCAACGATTTTCATCACCAGAAGAGGCTGTCGAGGAGTATGAAAAACACGTTTCAGAGGTCACCACAGGGGAGTGGCACAAAAGTTTTCAAAACTGGTTTGATCGAATGAAAAAGTGCATAGACGCCAAGGGAGATTATTTTGAAAAACAATAAATTAATTTTGTACCTTTAATAGTATTTTTTCATATTCATTCCGGAAACTTATAGTGCGTCCCACGTATAATTAATGACAAATAGACAGTAGAAGTGAATTTAATTGTGATGAATTGTGACAAATAGATAGATCGTTGGTTGGATTGGACAGCCCACTCTTACCTCTAAGTGCAAACCTATACAATAAACACGGATTACGTAAAAAAAAATCGGTCAAGTGCGAAAGTGCGCCTACTTATAGGTGCTAAATAAATAAATAACAGCAGCCGCTGCAGTCTCGACATCCATTTTTGAAGCGTCTTGCGTCTTTCAAGAATTATCATATCACAGACTGAATTGCCGGTAAGTGTAAAAGGGGCCATTGACTCACGCCGTGAGTCTCAAGGACGTGTGGACGGCTCAAGAATTTATCCACGGATACATCTGCTGATCCATCGGCTGCGGGCAAAAGCTAGTAGGTATAATACAATAATTTACCACAGAATGCATGCAGCCATAAACAGCATTCATTATTTCAAATAACTATTCACTGTAACCACATTTGCTATTTCGATCTGCAAAATGTCGTACTGCAAAGTAAATATTTATCATGGATTTATAGGTATACAGTTAAATTTGCCTGAAGAGGCCTTACCGACTGGTTTTGCTGCCGGCACGCAAAATCAGTGAATTTTCGAGGTTTTTCTGGATTTTAAGAAAAAGTATTTTGATGTAGGAGTTTTTTCACCTGACATCGGAAAATAAACCATGTTTTCTTGTTATAGCAGTAATTTTAGATATAAAACTCAAGCCGCTTAGATTAGACATAAAACGAATTATTAACTTAAAAAGGCATAATTTTCAAAAATAAAATCCATCGAGTGAAATGTGTCCAATTTAGGTAACCAACCTGAAAACGGAAAGATAAAGGTCTGAAAAAACACGTGTCCAAGTGTTACGGGAGAGTGTTCAGGGGAGTTGCAAACGAATGGTTTCAAAGTTATTTAGCTGACAGATATCAATGTACGGAAATCAGTAACTTAATAGAAAATCTGCATAAAATAATTTACAGATTAGATAATTTATACTTGCGCTTGTCGGCACTTGGTGAAACTTGGAAAACATCATAATTACAAGCACGTTATTAAGACACGTTAATCCCGACCGGTTTCAGTTAATACACCATTCTCAAGGGATTCAGGAATTCAGGAAATTAAACTAACAATACGACGAGCCGTTAAAAATGTACACAAGTATCATGTCGGTATTAACGTGTAAAAACTTAAAATTAAAGCCAGTGAAACAAGTACAGGTGAATTTAATTATGATACAGATTAGAGTTCATATTAAATAAATACGGCGTACCACAGGGTAGTATCTGGGCCCACTGCTATTTCTGCTTTATATTAACGATCTCCCTGATATAACGAATCATGAAGCAATACTCTTTGCAGATGACACCACAATCCTCATAAAATGTGACAATAAAGTGATTTTTGAAAAAAAAATTAATGAAGTTGTCCGTAAAAACAATCTTAAAGTTAATGTCAACAAAACTAAACTCATGCAGTTCCATACAACACGATCTAATCTAATACGACTTAACATTAATTATGACAGTAAACCTATTGAAGAAGTGAATTCTATAAAATTTCTTGGGTTTATGTTAGACAAACACTGCAATTGGAACACGTAGATACCGTATGTAACAAAATAAATAGGTTTGGTTTTGCTCTACGGCGGCGCCTTAGGGAGGTTGCATCTCTTGATGTAGCCTTAAGTGCGTTCCAGCCACTATTTAAAAAGTCAGGAATATTGCCTTTGCTTCGTTTGTATATCAAACAAATTTGCTTGTTCGTAAAACAAAATCCCGGGATTTTTCGAAAGGCCCGGGAAGTTTGCAAAAAAGAACTCCGAGGTAGGACAATGAATAGACTTGTGGTACGGACCAAGCAGAATGTATACCAAATGGCAGTCCAGGTTTATAATGAACTGCCTGATGATTTAAAAGAGTTACCCTTTACCCGATTTAAGAAGAAGCTTCATGCTTGGCTATTAAGCAACTGCTTTTACTCCATTGGTGAATACTTATTCTGATTAACAGTGACATCAAAAAATTATTATTTATGTGTAAAAGTAGATATTATAATTTATGATTATGATGATTGTAAATACTTTGAAATTTGTACGCCTGAAGGGGCAGATTTTTGTTGGTCTCGACATATGTATTTGTAATCTTTATTTTGTACCAAAAATCTTGCAAATAAATATTTGAATCTTTACATTGATCAGATAAATAGTTGACTAAGCATATTAAAACAAGAACCGTTGTAAGACCAAAGGCATAAACTAGGAAAAAATGTTATTACCCGTCCAACACAAAAAGGCCACTGTCAAATACATTATTAGCTTTTGATAGAGGCGATTATTGGTTAGCTAATTGACCTATTTGTCTAGGACGCGTAATACTAATAATTGCGCGCGAAACAGCAGATCGGAGGGCCTTTAGCTAATACTGAAATATTATGTAGGGAAAAAATATTGTATTTAAGTAGAAAACACCAATAAACAAAATCAAAAATTTTTTTTTTCTACCCAATGAGCTCTATACCAGGGTAAGAAAAATGTTTTTTTTTCGGCTTCATCTGGAACGGGACCCCTTCAATTCAATATGTATTCGGCTTTAGGTCAACATTGTACATAAAATATCCAAATATCAAATTTGTAACTAATTTTGTGTACGAGCTAGAGACCCGTAATGTACAGACGGATAGACAGACAACTGTGACATTAATAGAGGAAATTCGCGTGTTGGAATAATGTACCTTTGAGGGAATTAAAATCTAAATTAACTTCAAAAAAGCATTCTTCAGATATCTTCTAATTAAGTAAACCAACACAAATACATAAACCTTATTTATTTATCTGTCTAGATAGTATTGCAGTTAACACATTAATTAATTAGCACATATTGATTATTTATTTTCTATAATGATAATGATTATACTAATTGATTATTGTGCCCGCTAATGTTATATTAACAATGGGGTATGTATTTATCTATTACACTGTAACTATAAATAGTCGTATTTACTTTCAAATGTGTATGATGCGGTACAAATCAATGGTTCTGGCATAACAACTGCGTTGTAGTCTACCAGCTGCAACACATTCTGAGTCATGGACTTTTTACCCAGCACTTCAAGTCTTATATGTATACTAGCTCTTGCCCGCGGCTCCGCTCGCGTGTTATTCGGTTTAACGACATGCTTTTTTTCGGGATAAAAAGTAACCTATGTGTTAAGTTGGGGTATAAGCTATATCCATTCAAAATTTCATCCAAATCCGTCCAGCCGTTTCCGCGTGAAAGAGTAACAAACATACACACACACACACACACACACACACACACACACACACACACACACACACAAACTTTCGCATTTATAATATTAATAGGAAGTAGGATTGTTTTGGTATTATTCTGTTGACTTTGCAGAGTGATTATATCTATTCTACTTGTTTAGTTAATCAAATTTAAATCAACATTGCAAACATCATCGATTTTGTTCTAAGGCAAAACGTGCTTAATTTTTGTGGTCAATATAAACATGAATTTATGGTCGATTTGAATTTTCTGCCGATTTCATTACTGTATGTTTCATGCTGTGTGGTTATTTTCATAGAATAGGGACCCCATTTCTCCCAGTGGGTGTCGTACGAGTCGACATGCGAGTGGACCAGTGGATGAGCAGAATTTACCTGAGTAATAATAATTGGGCCAAGTGCGAGTCGGACCCGCGCGCAAAGGGTTCCGTACCAACCCACAATACGGGTGCGGAACCCCAAAAACATTTATGGTGAATACCAACAATATACATGCCAAAGCAACATCAAGGATACAAAAAACAAAGCGATTAAATGGTAGCGCCATATAAATGGGGAACTATATATATTTTTTTGAATATTCGTTTATTCATATACAAAATACAGTTTCAAGACGAACGCATAAACACAAAAGTAGGCAGGTTAGAATTAGTTTCGCAGGCTAGAAGGCTAGAAGTACGTATTTTAACATAAGTTTGTGTTTCTTGAAATTATAAATGAGTATTTACTAACATTTACTTTTGAGTGAAGATGCAATGCAACTTTTTCGAGGTTCCTTATATGGGGACCTCTATAATTTTTTTAAATATTTTGTTATTTGTCGTGGTATAGGCCACAGTATTTTCTGAAAATTTTAACTGGCTACATATTACGGTAGAAGCTGTAGACCCCTGTGACAGACAGACAGTAGAGGCTTAGTAATAGATAGGGTCCCGTTTGGCACCCTTCGGGTACGGAACCCTTATAAATTACTCTCGTGTGCGTCGGTCTGTCTGTTACAGAATTACAAAATTGGCTCACTATGGAGTTAGGGGCAAATCTTTGGCGTTATTAAAGTCATACCTTAGTGATCGAATTCAAAAGGTAGATATTAACAGAGTAAAGTCAGCTGGAGCATTAGTTACAATGGGTGTCACACAGGGCTCCATATTGGGGCCTTTACTGTTCTAAATATACATAAATGATCTTCCTTATTTAGTTAAAGACTTATCTGAGATAGTGCTATTTGCTGACGTCACGTCATTTATTTTTAAAGTTAATAGACATAAAGATATCCTTGATGATGCGAATGTAACTCTATCTTTGTGGTAGACTAAGTTCAGCCGCATACGCTGTTGGACGGATGAGGCAAATTACTGATGAGGATACTGCTAGATTGGTGTAGTTTAGTCATTTTCACAGCATTATGTATTATGGTACGTTGCTGTGGGGTAGAGCTGCGGATATAAACACAGTCTTTGTTTTGCAGAAGAGAGCAATTCGAGATATTTACAATATGAAGCACCGGCATTCATTAAAAGAAAAATTCAAAGAAATTAATATTTTAACAGTTCCTTGTGAATTTATTTACCACGTTATTAAATATATCAGAAAAAATATCGATGCTTTCCCTAGGTGCGGTGAGCATCACTCTATAGACACTAGGAAGAAATATAAACTTTCCAAAAATTAGACTTGCAAAAGTAGGCACCTCTTTTGTAGGACATGGTATAAGATTTTACAATAAACTTCCAAAGGAGGTCCTTAGTTTTTCAGAAAATAAGTTTAAATTATATATTAAGCAGGGACAAGCTTGAGAAAAGCATATTATAACATTAATGACTATTTGGATGATAGTGACGCTTGGTGTCATGAGAGTATTGATTGATTCTACTGTTCGTTTATTTTCTAACTGATTTGTGTTTTTCAAATCGTTTGTTTTTATGTAGACTAATATTTTTATATTGTTTTTTTATTATTATTTTGACATTTCTTTTTACATATTGACATGAACATTTTATAACTTAGCATTTATTAGTAGATAATTTAACAGTAAAAAAAGTGATAAACTATATGAGACAGGTAGCCGATGTTTTGCTTAGTATTTTAACGTACTACCTCATTAGACAGGTAGACTAAGATATATATTTTTTCTTATGACACAATTGCCTTCTGTCTTTTATATTTTTATCCTTTAGTTATTAAAGTTTAATACATTGTTTATTATAATTTTATATAAGTTAAAAAGACTGTAATAGTATTAAGGCATATTGAGAAAAAAAATACTGATAAAAAAAAGACATGATCTTGCTAAGTTTCTTGCCCTTCTTCTTAACAAGATTAATCGAATGGGTGGATTTAGGCATTATATCTATTTATAGGTTATTTATCTATTAACTTATTTATTCATTGCATTATGTAGGTATATACAATATTTTTAATTTTTTACTTATGTTAGTATATATTTGGTTAGGCATTATATTTATTTATGGTCTATTCAGTTTATTTATCAACTTATTTATTAATTGCATTATGTATACAAATATTCTTATTCCAATAAGTCTTTATTTTATGCATGTGTATAACTTTCTATGGCAAATCGTTTACAGTTGAAGCTGTGCGTTTGTGGAATGCTTTGCCTATTTATATAAAATCTTCTCCTTCTTTGGCTATTTTCAAAAGACGAATTAAAGAATATTTTTCCTCCCATAATTAAGATACGAGTATATTCGTAGGTATATTCATCCCTCTCTGATTATGGTATTATGAATATATATTAGTATATATAATATGATATATCGTGTATTCTTATGTATATTGATATGTAGATTGTTTTATATTTAGGTTTTAGTTTAATTAGTTTATTTAATACGTAGATATTATCTTTACACCACCTACACCTTATTCTCTATTTAACATTATCTTCCACCCAAAGGTTGTCTGGAAGAAATCGCTTAAGCGATAAGACCGCCCATTGTACCCTTTCTGTTAAAATATTTTGTAATTTGTTTCATTATGGTGCACAATAAAGAGTATTTATGTTATGTTATGTTATGTTTAGTAGCCCAACTTAAATACAGTTTTTTTATATATTTCCCGTATCATATTTGTTTCATCATATAATATTATTTTTATACAGATTAGATTTGACATGTAAAACGTATAGTTTATGTATCTATTTTACAAATAAACATTTTGAATCTTTTGAACAGAAGCTTTCCTCGAAGACTTGTTGACGTAGGAATTTGAAATTTGTCATGATGTTAAATGTTTTATCCGATTAACGGGCATATACATAGGTATATCGTAAATCAAATATATAAAATAATGTTTGAACTTTAAAAGACACATTTCTTACAGGCGAAGTATTAGACTAATTATCCTTAGAGTCCAGAGTACATGATCTTCGACACAATAGAATTATCAAATGTAAATAAATTACCTAACATTAACTAGTATTTGCGGGAAGTTATCATTATTTTGTGTTTCGTTTTGGAGACCGATGACCTCGCTTAAGTTCGAGTTGAGTACCTACGTAGTTGCACCGAGTGTAGGGTTGCCAGTGCCACCTCCTGTCCTTAATTCCGGGAAATAGAAAATCTCAAAATAAGACGAATAAATTGTATCATTATTTTATTTTATACTAGCTTTTGCCCGCGGCTCCGCCTGCGTGTTATTCGGTTTAACGGCATGCTTTTTTCCGGGATAAAAAGTAGCCCATGTGTTAAGTTAGGGTATAAGCTATACTCATTCTAAATGTCATCCAAATCCGTTCAGCCGTTTCAACGAGAAAGAGTTACAAACATACACACCAAACACACACACACACACACGCTCAAAATTTCGCATTTATAATATTAGTAGGATATAATAGCCTTTTTGCCGTTTGCGTTTATTCAATCTTTGCCCCGTTTCCGGCTTGGGCGTTATTTTATGAACACCCCTTGTAGTCTATGTGTTGACCAGGGTAACTACAATGATAATAAAGAAAACCGCATGCAAATCCGTGGAGTGGTTCTCGAGTTATAAAATCGTTTATTCAATCTTTGCCCCGTTTTCAGCTCGGGCGTTATTTTATGAACACCCCTTATTGACCAGGGTAACCACAATGATAATAAATAAAAATGCAACCAAATCTGTTGATTGGTTCTCGAGATATAAAAGCATTTATTCAATCTTTGCCCCGTTTCCGGCTTGGGCATTATTTTATGAACACACCCTATAGTCGATGTGTTAAGAAAGGTGACTACAATGATAATTAAGAAAACCGCATTCAAATCCGTTGATGGGTTCTCGAGTTATAAAAGCGTTTATTCAATCTTTGCTCCGTTTCCGGCTTGGGCGTTACTTTATGAACACTCTTTATAGCCTATGTGTTGACCAGCGTCCAAATACATCCAAATCCGTTAAGTGGTTCTCGAGTTAAAACGGAACATACAGACAGACAGACAGACAAAAATTCTAAAAATTGTTGTTTCGGCCTCAGTACAGTACCAATAACCCATTTCATTTAAAATTTCGCGAAAATATTCATTGTACAGACACGACTTTTTTACTACTTTATAGATACCTACATACGTTATACTCACGCCTGTCTCCCAGAGGGATAGGCAGATAATACAGATTTACATCTGCTACGATCCTGACACACCTCTTTTGCTTCTACATCCATCAATCTAGTCATACAAGCTCTTCTATTCCGCGTACTTTTTACTTTGCCCTTCTTTAGTATATCGGCTATTTGGTCGGTATACGTCCTTCTAGGGCGGCCCGGTCGAGCTTTACCTTCCATTTGTGTACCATACATTTCATTCATTCTCTCTATATGCCCAAACCACCGAAGCATTCCTTTTTCTATTCTAGTAATTACATTTTCAAACTGATTGTTTTCATTTTTCTCATATTTGCTGCTGATTGTCAAAACTCTATTATCCGTTCGAAATCCTTTTAGAATAGGACCTTGTGCGTTTTGGTGCCTGTACCATAGTAAGCTATCTTCACAGAGATGTCGCCCGCGCGGCTTATATGTGTGCGAGCCATTGCGAGCCCGCACGTGCGAACCACAGCACGCACACAACGACAATATCTCAGACGGTTTCTGGCGGTGTGACTAGGGTCATAGTATAAGTAACAAATAGTATTCTATCTCCATACAAGCGGGCCGAAACGAACCACCGCCAAAACATGGTTCAACTCGGTTTACGACAGTCGCGGTCGCACCGCAGTTACGTACGCACGTTGACTCTGTGACGTTCCCGCGCATTTTCGTAAATTTTGGCACGAAATTACAGAGTATGTTGTGCATTTTATGGTTGCTTAAATAAAACTTTTATAACAATAATATAGCATTATCAAATACAGTCAGTCAGTTGGCAGATAGAAATAGAGGCACTGACGCAAAAAGCCAAACAGCCAAATATAGCCAAAACTCCAAATATGAAATACTAGCTTTTGCCCGCGGCTCCGCCCGCATCGATGAGATTTTCGTGGAAATAAGGAAAACAAAAAAATATGATTTTTTGAACGACAATATGCAACGGTCACCGTGTTTTACCAAAGTGCTAATAAATACCAATTAAATAAGCCCAAACTCAAAGGGTCTGCCGTTGTCCGTTGAGAAGATCCCGTACCCACATTCCAGTCCCATCAGCAGACCCTGGTCACCATGTTTTACAAAAATACTCATTAATATCGATCAAATAAACTTAACTTGAGAGCCCTCATAAAAAAAACATTTACCAGTGGATGATTGAAACCCCGACGATGAGACTACATACATACGACTACGCAAGGCGTACATACCACACGATTAACTAAAAATCTTATTGAGTGTTTAAAGAATTTTTAAAGTCAGTTCAGTAGTTCTAGATATTACCCATTATATGCAAACAAACAAATCTTTCTTCTTTATATAATAGTGTAGACAAACTTTAACGTGAGTTGATTTGAACCAGACTGCGTCAAATTCGATATTTTGAAACATGCAGCGCCATCTAGTGTATTAGTTTTGAGACTTACGTCATTTGAGCCAAAAAACGTTCAAAATGCGCATACGATTATCGTCTTTACGACGCTGCACTTCGACTTATAATAGTAATGCTCGCGAATCGTTCCTCAGTACAAGAAAAATAAAAAATGGCTAACGACAAATTTTATCAAGATTATTATGAAAACAGGTTGTTAGACATGAGTTTAGATAAAGTAGTGTATGAAACTATACATAGCTAGGTATTAAACACTCGTGTTCTATTAAAAACTCGCACTCGGCTCGCTTTTTAAACAGACTCGTCTTTTTTAACTAAATATGTATGTATGTTCCGTTTTAACTCAAGAGCCACTATTTGGATGCGGTTTTTTATTATCATCGTAGTGACCCTGGTCAACATGTAGGCTTTAAGGGGTGTTCATAAAATAACATCTAGGCCGAAAACGGGGTAGAGATTAAATAAATGCGGGCGGACCCGCGGGCAAAAGCTTGTATCGAATATAATTTACCCAGGCTTCGGGACTCAAAAAATATTTAATTATATGTAAAAACTGTCCCAAAGATGTTAAAAAACAATATAAGATATCAAAAACAAACGTTTATTGCTTGTAATTTGCTATTGACGGCAATTATTGCAGATGAAAATAGATATTAAAATAAACAAATATTAAAATAATGCCCAAACCGAAAACGGGGCAGAGATTGAATAAACTCGGGTAGAGCCGCGGGCGAAAGGCTAGTGCCTAAATAAACTTTGCTTGAACTTTGACAAATAGCTAATACATATTTGTTTAACCCGTTCTCTTATCTATCGATAACAATTGAACAACAATAGCATGTTGAAGCGATTTATCCATTTGCAAGCGATAATGGCAAAATAAACATTTAGTACCAATATCCATCCATCCATCCAACCATCAGCCTGTTTCATCCACTGCTGGACATAGGCCTTTCCAGGATTTCGCCACTCTTGGCGGTCCTCCTGGAAGAAATGCCCATACTCACACATGCTGGGCAGGCGGGTTGGTGAGCGCGGTGCCGAAACCCTTGCACCAGTGACGCCGCTGCCCGTCACCAGTCTGTTTTATATAAGGCCCGGCAATTGGGGATGGATAAACCGCCATCCATCGGTCCCAGGCAATAGTGGGCGCCCGGTTTTGCCTGAGAGCTGTTCTCTTACTCTCCCCCGAATAACTTCGGGAGGATTTGCGAGTAAGATGGTGGTACCTCCACAGTCGAGCCCGGCATCAGCTCTACCACCTATGTACCTAGTAACCATATATTTAAAAAAAAACCATTTCTCACCTAACTAATATGTGTAAGTTGATCAGAATATCGGAAAATTCAATAGCGTGAAAAAAATAAACTTTTAACAAAAAATTTCCGACTTCAAATATAATAGGACACATTAAGAACCCGCTCCGTATTTTACCTTTGTTTGATGCGAAACATTATTTTAATTATTTTTCTTGTCACTGCCGCGATGTTTTTGTAAAAATCAGGGACATACACCAGTCCATATTGGCCATCTAAATGAATACGTAAAATTTATTTGATTCAATTGTTTCTCCTTAGCGCGTTATTTTGATACTTAGATATTATGAATAACGATTCGGAGCGGGCTCGTAAGTAATAAAATAACTCGCAAAAGAGAAACAATTCAATCAAATAAATTCTAGGTCTTTATTTAGACGGCCAATATTAAGTGGTGTATGTCCCTAGTTTTTCCAAAAACATCGCGATTAAGGCCAGAAAAATATTATTTTTCACCAAAGTTGTTGTCGCGGACTGGGCTCTTAATTAAAAAGTTTAAAATAATTACATATTGGCCGATGGTACCAAAAAACACTTTTGCCGACTTGTTTCTTCGTGAAACACATCATATCAAGAAGTCGGCGCATTCCCGATGATATAGAACACAAAAACCAACATGAGAGCGCCGACTTCTGGAGAACCCGTGTTTCAGGAAGAAAGAAGTCGGCAAAAGTGTAATTTTGGTACCATCAATATGAAATTATTTTAAACTTTTTAGTATCTGCTATCTATAATATTTTAAGTCGGTTATAATGTTTAATTAAAAGTTCATTTATTTGTTCATTACGGACTCCACGCCGCGAACGAATTTCGGTCTCATTTGTCACAAGAGAATTGTCATGTATGGCCAGCGTATTTTCTTTTTCTTTTTTAGGGTTCCGTACCCGAAGGGTGCCAAACAGGACCCTATTGCTACATCCTCCACCACGACTCACGACAAACAATTAAAAAAATACCCAGTACAATACAATACAACTCGTATCAACCATAGCGCCTGACTACCGAGATTAATTGATTATATTGCAGATGGCGCTAACATTAATTGTAGCTTGTCAACCTTTTTGTGCAGAAGTTCATTAGTGAGCTGATTGATGGCGCCAATAGTAGCTTATTATCAACCTTTTGTACCATAATGGTTTTAGGGTTTCTTCTACCCGTAACATGTGGTGGTACGGAACCCGACTCGCACTTGGCCAAATTATTTACAGTTAGCCACTATTGCACCTCAATTTTTTCCTTTCCGTGTTAAATTCGATATATCGGTTACCTGAAATCAGCAGGCATTTGAAGCACGGTAAGTGGTGCCCACCAAAACCGTGCTTAGTTTGCGTAAATTAAACATTGTTTTGTAATCAACTAACCTTGTTTTGTTTCGAGCTAAGTGCGAGTTGCCTAAAACATAACTTTACTACAGCGTAAATCGAGGGGTCTTGGACGCGTGTTTTGCCCTCATTACCCTGCACAAAAACGTCCACACAAATAATGTTTCGCTAAACATTTTGTTGTCATTGGTATAAAAATATGCTTTACCCAATTAAATGGCTGTTTTGTATTGTGGTTTGAGGGTTATCTCAACTTATTTTATTACGATCACAATTGATCGAGAACAGATACTTGCTGATGGTTTCATGAGTTGGAGCCAGGGGCCTGACCCCCAGCTACAAATCCTAGTTACGCTAATGCCGGTAGGGTCACTTGCATGCCCATCATGCTGATTTCAGGCACTCGTAAATGTGCGGTAGCTTCGTAAATAGAGTCAAAACTAGGTGCAACGACGAGCGAAGCTAGGAGGAGCGTTTTAGGTTGCTTGTGATTATACATGCAGGAGCCGAGCGAAGCAAACCCTGTAGCTCTTAACAGAAAGTTAATTAAAGGCGGGGTCATCTCAGGGATACCCGTCTCAATTTTCTTCCTAAAAAGGTCAGTTAGTCGTTTTTTGGCCCAACAGTACGCCGCCGAGCGTATTAGGAGTAATCAGGGGCTATTCTTTGTTCAAGAGATGGCTCACGGAGGTTTCTATCATGCATCCCAAAATAAAAAGAGCGCACCATATGTTTAAAATGTACCCGAACAGAGAAACATCGAAGCTTTGCGTATTGGGGTTTCTGTTTTTTGACGGAATCCTAAAAAATACCAATCTATGTTAATCCCGCAGTGACAAAACGAATTGAAAAATACGTCGAATCTTTCAATTAGGTCAGCTGTTTGGGCTCTATAGTAAATTTAACATAAACATACAAACTAAAATGAAAAGCATTACCTTTCTTTCGGCTTCGTTGTTTGTAGTCGGGTAAATAGACAAAAAAGATAACTAATGCTTACCATCCATTCTTCGGATTAAGTTTTTCTTTCTCCTCATCCACTGCTTTTCCATTATTATTACTTCTCATGATCACTTCAATTTATTTTGTAAGTACGTGAATCACTTTTATTTATTTAACATGTCTCACTTTTGATCACTAAGTCAAATGTTTACTCATGAAATGTTCATCACTGTAAGTTCGTGTAACGTTTAAAGCAAATCCTGTAGCCTCGAATTATTAATGAAATAACTAACCAATTTGTATTTTGTTATACCTATTTGATTTGATCACTTTAGTGATGTGCGTGAAATTGTCGATAAAACTTTAAAATGGATTCAAAGGTGTTTTTCGTAAAAAAATATGTAAAAAGACACGTTTAATAAAGCTGTCTTGTTTAAATATTCTAGGTGGTATTTATTATTTAAAACGCAAAACTGAATTTGACACAGAAGCAAAGTGACTAAAAGTTGTCTGCAACAAATAATGCGTGTTAAACCACAACAACGTTATCCGAAATGAGCCATGGAAAAATGATTGAGTTGAAATGAGTTTACATTCATATGTTAATTTCATTGTTTTAAATTTTCCCCAAGATCTTCTCTAATATGGACGAGTTATCTTCATTTTTCATTGCATTTATGATAATTGAAAGCTTATCAAGTAAATTATCGCAGTAAATGGAACAAATTAAAAACTGTGCCTCCGGTGGAAAATGGTTTAACACAAAAAAAAAAAACTTTACAAGAGAGAAGAAAAAAATATTTTTGCAAACCAGTGTTGATTTTGTACAAAAAATCGAAGGTTCTACTCAAGGTGACTTTCAAACAAACCCCGGTAATTTTAGAGGTTATTAAGAAACGTTAGTAGAACACATTATAAATGTAAAAACAATTAAATTTAAAAGTCAAAATATTAATAAAAATGTTACTTGGAAATAAAATGTATGGTTATCCTAGCCATTCTTATACGGAAAAAGTTGAAAATAGTTCAAAATAGTGGGATCAATAATAAAAATAACTTCGTGCGATCTAATTATCTTATCTCTTCCGGTGACCATGATTTCTTTGGATTTTACGAAAATCTTCAAAAGGCTCCAACTTAAAAAAATAATTATGAGTATGATTTTAGAACCAGTTTGTATTCAACTACAACTAAAATGTGCATTGTTAAGTGCACTATGATTTTAGTTGAGTTTGTGACTTTAAACAAAATTAGTTTGAGAAACAACGTAAATTTTTTAAATTAAATCATCGTCTAATTTCACGAAATGGGATTTTTCAGTAGGCGATCAACGTTATTTAAACCACTGTGTACCAAAAATGCACTTAGCCCCTTTATCATGTGTCTATCTTCGGTATTATTAAAGATATCGAAATTTCAGTTAGACCACTCTGTAGGGAAAAAAACGGAGCAAAGTGGTAAAAAAAACGAATATTGGACCTACTTAAGTAGAGTTAAATCGTTATTCACCGGACCTACAGAATTATATGGATTCAGAACATAATATTAATTAATAACAACGTAGATTTTTTAATTTGACCATTACCGTGCCTGATGAAAAGCGTCTATAAGACCGAGAATGAAGCGCGCTCGCCCAGTAACTTGGAGAGCGAGAGCAGGGAACACGTTAAATGCAAAAATCTACGGAAGTTGGTAACAGACGAATAACTGATACTACGCGACTACCTGTAACCACTCTCACTTTTAACCGAATTCAGCACAGTTAAACTTTTTAGGTGTATTGAATTGACTGTCTACTAATATAAAAATGGTACAAAGAACCAAGCGGTTGGGACGAAATTGGTACGTGAAGTGTTAGACTCATTTTATTGCTGCAGTATTATTTAAATCTCTCTCAGTAGTGAGATAAGCCGAGATCTGTATCGCTTTATATTTATCTTGTATGGAATCATGTGATTCCTGTGTCCTAGAGCTAGGTAAGATTATCTATGTCCTCCGGTAAGCCCTCACGTGTGTATGAATAATTATTTTAATGATAAGGAAAAGAATTATCTTCGCAGTTGTAAGAAGACTTAGTCGTGCTGTTCATTTTAGCTAACTAAACGTTGAATTAGAATAAGGGAAGATTTATTCCATAAACGTGTAAAACATTTTGTATAAAAGAAGAGTTTGATGAGTACAGCCAAATTTGTACTGAAGACTCGGTCAGTGATCAAAACGAAGACATCGACCCTTTGTGTAAAATTTGTTTTTTTTTTTTCTATTTTTGCCTAATCCCGAGATATATTTAATGTTCTTATTGATCACTTACCAAGTTTGCAGTATTAATTTCGCTGTTTTAATTACAGTTACCCTAGACACTATGGAAAACGTAACGAAAAAAGTAGTGTATACTTTGAACTGAACCATGAAACTGCCTTATTTCACACCTATGTTTTTGTATTTATGTTTTTGGAATGTAATACTCTTATACTATACGTGGTTGAAAAGATCGCAGTACTTTTCCTAACAGCCCGTATAAACAGCTATTATCACTTAGTCTTGCTTAAGGCCTTACCCCTGATGCACGATAATCTTACTGAGCGATTTTTAACTTCAGTATGTTGTAAAACGCCGTAGAGTTATTCCGTTACGCGTAATATTTTCATTTACTGTTATGCTAATGATAAAGAGCTAATGTTTATATGGATGGTACTGTATTAAGTATTCTCTGAAACTACAGAAACAATTTTGAAAAAAATCTTCTAACTGTTATTGCTCTCTGAGATCATAGACAAAACCTGTTATCTTAAGGGCTTGCCTTTGGTATTTCAACGGTTTTTGTTTTAATATGCTGAGTCAACTACTTATCTGAGCAATGTAAAACTTGGACACGAGTTTTTTCAGACCTTTGTCTTTCCGTTGGGTTACCTTATTGGACACATTTTGCTCAATAGATTTTATTTTTGAAAATGATGCCTTTTTAAGTTATTATTCCGTTTTATGTCTAAACGGCTTGAGTTTTATGTCTGAAATTACTGCTATAAAAAGAAAACATGGTTTATTTTCCGATGTCAGGTGGAAAAACTCCTACATCAAATACTTTTTCATAAAATCCAGAAAAACCTCTAAAATTCACTGATTTTGCGTGCCGGCAGCGCGCGAAGCGAGCGTTCTAATGTAGACTTTCTGACAACATACTGAAGTTCAAAATCGCTCAGTAAGATTATCGTGCACTGGGGGTAAGGCCTTAACCTAACGTAATAAAATTATCCGAAAAGTAGATGTTGACGGTGAAACAAACGCTCCTTCAGCCTTAGGGGGCTTTCACACAGGAAGCAGGTACCGGGCACCGATCTACCACCTTACCGGTTGAGTAAACCAAATATCCGTATATGAATTAGGCGTTAGGCCGCGGTAACAATTGTTAACACTATTACAATTGTACCTAGTTTTTTTCGTCTTCTTTTTACTCTCACTAATCAATCAATACAAATAAAAGGGTTTGTCCTAAGTGACTGATTCACAGACAACGTACAGCCTAAGCTGGACTTAGAAACTTGATATGTGGACGGTGTGTTTATAAAGGATTGAAAACCCACACGAAGTAAGCATTTTGGAAAGTTCACACTGCAAGGGGTTCAAAGTTTTAACAAAAGCCCTACATTTTGCCGATACCGTTCACTGTTTAAATTTTGAATTGTCTTTTTGAATCCATAAATAAAATAAACATGGATGTGTTTCGGGATTTTCCGAAATTTTCAAAAAATGAAAGAACGGTTTCAGGTCATAAAAAATAAGGAAAATTGTGACACATTTCTCAGATAATAGTCATAAATAGCTAATAATAGTGTTTGGGCTATTTTAAGTCGTCTGCGAAGCCATTCAGAATACTCTCTATCTTTAGTTCTTGGTCCAGGGACTGATGATGAAATGGAAACTTGTTGGGTATGAACATAATTTGCGACGTCTATCTATCTGTGTATGAAACAAAACTCTGTCCCAAAACAGACTTGGATGCCTTTTTCAGCAAAGATTGCACAACATTCCCAGCGTTGACTTATACACAGATATTAGATTTACGCGACCCGGTTAACCGGCGCGCGGCGCAGCAGGCATATGTTTGCACTCTAAGGCTGAGATTCACAGTGCCGTCGTTTGAGCGCAACTCTAGCTGGCTAAGCAGAGTTTGAATCTCATGCTCAGGACTGCAACTCACAAATTTTGTATTCACAGACAAGTTTGAGCTTTTACTTCTGTTGTGCTTAGCCGAGTTCACAATTCAAATAAAGATGGTTACTAGATAAAGATGGAACATCCAAAGTTCAAATGAGTAAGTCAAATATAAGAAACGTAATTTTTGTGATTCTTAGATAGCGCTACTGTAGCGCTGAGTTCGGCTTGAGTGTCCGATATCGAGGACTCAGCCCTTCTCATACTCAGCTTAGTCAGAGTTAGAGATGAGTCGCTAATTCGTGTTTCTGAATTTAAAATATGTGTTGAGCATGAGATCACGTCGCTTTTTGACGTTTGTAAGATTGAGTTTGGACTCAAAATGCACTCTGAATCTCAGCCCAAGGGTGCCTGTACACTGACTCGTATTCGATTCGTTTTTGTGATTTTTTACCTGCATCATAAAATAAAAACGAGTCAGTGCACAAACGCCGTGACGTAGTTTGTCATAGCCTAACATGACTTGGCCTAAATAACTTATGCCATCTTAAGATAATAAAATCTAGTAGGTATTTAACTTTTTCAATGTTAGACTTGGAAAAAATGCACACATTAAATTGCGATAAAAAGTGTGGGGATTACCAAATTGTTGATACAAAGGTCTTTTGGTAGTACCATTATAATAAATTTAAAAATACTTCGACTACAGTTGTTTAAATTTTTAAGGTTCCGTACCCAAATGTCTGTACGTCTGTCCATCCGCCTGTTCATCTATCCGTCTGTCACAGAGGTCTTTACAGCTTCAGCCGTTATATGTAGCTTGTTGCAATTTTTACAGAATACGTATTACTATGGCCTAGACCACGACAAAGAATAACGATAAAAATGAACTCAAGGGGGGGACTCGTACATAAATACCTCGTAAAAAATGCATGTTTTTAACTCTATCCTAAAAACGGTAATAAATACAAGTTTCAAAAGTTAAACAACAAATAATGATAATAAGGGTTATGTACCGAGAGAGAGCCGAATTGTTTGTCAGGCACTACCGTTTGAGCGTCTTGTTTTTATCGCCTTGGTGCTCTTATGGCAATTATATTGTTGTCATTTACCAGTTTTAGGGTTCCATGCCCGTATTATGTGGTGGAACGGAACCCTTCGTGGTTGAGTCCGACTCGCCCTTGCCCGGTTTTTGATTTTATTCGCAATGGATAATCTCTTCGATTGTGAATTTTCTTATAATTAAATAAGTACCCAAAACATCAGTTTATAAAGACGGGAGCGAAATAAGAAGCTGCATAATATACGTATTTTTGTGATTCGAAATGTAAATAAGGAAATATAGGTAAGTATCTAAAAAACCTCGTAAATACCGATTTAGTTGTCTTGATGATACAAATTTACTGCACAAATATGTACTTGGGTTTACATTCGCGTTATAGTGTTTACGATAGCAATTATCGAATAAGTGAGATGTCACTTTGACGATAGCGATGACGAAAGGCAATGGGAAATCATCGACTTCTGCTGGCATTTCCGACACCATTCAATAAATTTGTCGATTTGTAGATTTTACTACATTCTGACATAACAAAGATGTACAAGTAATAAACCATTATCTACTGTTTTTTTTAAATGTCAATGTCAAGTTAACACATTCGAAGATCAAGTTCAGTACGGAGATAATTACATTTATATAAGCATAGTATTTTCGGGATAATGAAGTTGATCTAATTATTTAAAAGAACAACATTGGACTTATTATAACAAGGTTACATCATTTAATTTTATCAAAGTTTCACTTTATCGAATCGTGATATCGATTTTAATCAATGTAGATTGTCCATAAGAGCGTGGAAGTAAATTCAAACAATATAGCACTAATATTTTTCATGTTGGTACCATAACTCCTTTGAAATGGAAAGAAGTATTTGTTTCAATCGTACTGTTTAAGGCTGTACCCGACCCTAGAATTTCGAGGGTTCTTTTGACGAAAGTAGGACTATCTTAATGTTGGAAAAAATATATTTGATTTATTGGTATTTTATTCAGGTGATCTACTTATAAACAATGTTCAAATCAAACAGATTTATACTTTTGTCAAAAAAGTATGTTTTCCACCCCCTTTTTTTGGTTTTCAAACGTTCGTTTCAAGAACGCGTTTAAGATATCAAATTGTTTTTTTTTTCATAAGATAGGTAATAGAAATATAAAGGTTTTCTACTTAAATCCAGTATTTTTTTCCCTACAAAATATTTCAGTATTAGCTAAAAACCCTCCGATCTGCTGTTTCACGCGTAATTATTAGTATTACGCGTCGTAGACAAAAAGGTTAATTAGCTAACCAATAATCGCCTCTATCGAAAGCTAATAAAGTATTAGACATTGGCCTTTTTGTGTTGGACGGGTAATAACATTTTTTCCTAGGATATGCCACACTCTTAATACTCGTATGATTGTTAAGATGACATCTAGAATGGGACCCAAATTAGAAGTTTTAATGTGTTTTGACCGTTTGGAAAATCTATTTTAAGTCGCTAAAAGAATCCATTTATTTTTATTTGTAATGAAATTTAAGTATTTACCATTTTGTGAATTAAGAAGACCGAAACATGAAAGACTTGGCTCGAATAAAAAAAATCACCACGTTTCATCAAAATCTCCACATTTTTGGTGAAAAAGCACATTAATTTGATTATTAACATTTATTTATTCTTTATTTTAGAATTATTAACTTTTATTTATATTTTCATTTTAATGATTTTTTTCCATGTTCCTTAATAGTTACGTCAGGGAATTAAAGCTAAAAACCAGACCAGTTCGAGTCGGACTCGCCCACCGAGGGCTCCGTTAAAGACTATATTTTTTATGATTTAATTACAAATGTATAGTTTTCAGATTTTTCCCTATACTTGTAGTATAAGACGGTATTACTTGCCAAATTTCATAGTTCGAGGTCAACGGAAAATACCCTATAAATTTTGATTCCCTTGAGAGTGTCGAAATATACGTTTTTTGCGGCATAAACAGCCGTATCTTTTTTCGCGTTAATTTCGAAGTTTCATTTTTTCACAGCTTCAAGGGACTGTAAACTTGAGTATATGGTTTTAATTTCAACTCGATACCTTCACGCGTTCCCGAGATAAAGGGTCTCGACAGACAGACGGACAACAAAGTGATCCTATAAGGGCTCCGTTTTTTTCTCTTGAGGTACGGAATAATGTAATTCTTCCGGATTTTTTTCACAAACACCTTAGCTAAAAATGATCGCTTTGGGTCTTACTTTACCTTCAAAGCGAAATAAATAACACTCACTTTTTACGAAATCTCCGGAACTTTATACAGCAAAAATAAAAAAATAAAAATGAAAACTAGCTTTTATAAAGCTTTTAGCCGTGACCTTGTCCTGTTGCAGTTATAAGGTTTTACGTGAAAACTTGTCACATTTTTTTACGTATTTTTACGGGTCCAAGGGGGCCCAAAAAATCTACAGTTAACAGTAAAAACAAATAAAAACAGATTTTTTGTCATAGAAATAATTTTCGTCAATAGGTACGTATTTCCGTAATGAGTTAATGGTTTTGTGGTACTTATATCTATTTAGTCCATCCAAATATCGATAATTTGCATTCTTTTGAATCGACATGGCGCACATCACTGCACTGTCAAGGTCAAAGAAATTTAATAATAAATTATGTAACAAATTTAAGTTTCATGTAAAATACCTAATAAAAGAAGATGTTTAAACTGTATTAATCTGTACATGAGTATGAATTAATTTATTAATATTAAAGATGTTTACCATTTATAAATGTTTAAAAAAATATTACGAAGAATTAGTATAGTTTTCCTTCAATCACAGATTCTGTTTAATACACTTAATGATATAATTCACTTAAAACTTCACTAAGTAACAGTTTTATAATTTTTACATTATTTAACTATCTACTTATTCAAAATATAACCTTTAAAGGTACCGAACGAAGAAACAGCTCTGTGATCAGCTGTTTGTTTTGTTTGACATTTGACTAACATTTGTTGATGTATCTTTGCACAAGAAGAGACTAGTCTTTGCTCTACACGTTATGCTAGCAAAGTGACGTTTTTCAAAGATTTATGATTTAGGGTAACTTGTGTGGCTATCACATTAGTAGATTAGATCACAGAAAACGATGGTGTATATTTTCCTGAACGACATAATTTTTAAAAGAGGGCATCCAACCATTCTAAAATAGAAATAAATAATTGTGGGGGCGGGCGCAGAAGCGGTAGGTAGAAGTAGAAGTCGTGGTGGTGCTACTACTGCTAGTTTTTTTCGTGATTTCTCAGAGGATATACTTTACAACGTAAACTGTCACGTTGTAGGATTACATTTTTTGTAGGTACTCACTCTCGAGGTCTATAACGCGTCTATACGCAGGGGAGCTATTATGTAACTCAGTGTCGGTTGCTAGCTATAGCTGCTATTCACCAAAAACAGATGAAAAATGAACTTCCAAAATAACCTATAATGGGCATTGAACTATTTACGAATTGTGAAGTCATTTCAAGTGCGAACTTATCCTTAGCTAAGCGGATATGTATGTTTTAGACGACAGGCACTTGGTTTGGCAACTGAGTTTACGATACATAATCAGGGGGCAGGGCCGTAAAACAAAAAAAGAAAGAAAAAACCAAAGACATTGTATAGAGAACAAGACTGTGCACTACGCTACGATACGAAAAACGAGCCGAGTGAGATAGGTGTTGGCACTCGTTGGTCCCTTTCTAACACGTTTGAAACACAACAACACTATATAAGTATATTGTATATACTAAATACATTGGCAACTTGCTAGACATGGATACACGATTAGCGACAGCTATCCTGCTGGCTCGTTTTTCGCTTGAAAACGGTATCATAATAATTACAACCTTATTACGAAGGATATAAAATCTAGTTTAGTTGACTTGAGCAAAAATTGGACAGTGTACAGTCATGTCACTGTTGCCAACTTAGCTACTTTATAGCTAGATCTAGCTATTTTTTGGTATCGGACAGCTACAAATTACAAAAACTTGTAGCTAGATTTTTAGCTACTTTTTAAGTCAGACTAAACGTGAAAGAGAGTTCACACTAAATTTCCTTTCAGGAAAGAAGTCCGCTACCAAAGTAATTATTATTAAAGGGTAAATACGAAAATGCTATAAATGCTTCCGTGAAACATCTTTCGTGAAAAGAACTTTAGAAGCGAAACGTGGTGCTGCGGTCTCAGCTGTCTCTAACACGTCCAAAGCAATTAGACGCATGGGGCAACCAATGATCGCCTCTGTCACACGGCAATAAAGTCTTCGCCATTCGTCTATTCGTCTATATATATTTTTTTGTTTTTTTCTTGTGTATTGGACATATTTTTTTAACTGTAGATTTGACATATTTTTTTTAAATTAAGTTATAAATTGAATATAAATTGTAATTATGAAAACATTAACACAAATTTCATTAGATTATTTTGTACATGATTTAAAAATAAAACAATTGTATGTAAAGTTTAGTTAAGTTAGTTACTAAGTACTTTCAAATGTGATGTATATTGCTAATGAAATAAATAAATGAAATGAAATGAAAATTGGACAGTGTACAGTCTTGTCATTGTTCTTATACAATGTCTTTGGAAAAAACACACACACCGAGGCACTGTTGCCAACTTAGCTACTTTATAGCTAGATCTAGCTATTTTTTGGTGTCGGACAGCTACAAATTACAAAAACTTGTAGCTAGATTTTTTAGCTACTTTTTAAGTCAGACTAAACATGAATGAGAGTTCACACTAAATTTCCTTTCAGGAAAGGGGTCCGCTATCAAAGTACTTATTATTA
The DNA here is from genome assembly GCA_910592155.1 of Ypsolopha scabrella. Classification (NCBI taxonomy): domain Eukaryota; kingdom Metazoa; phylum Arthropoda; class Insecta; order Lepidoptera; family Ypsolophidae; genus Ypsolopha; species Ypsolopha scabrella. The sequence goes on from OU342980.1 coordinate 22,265,966, forward strand.
AAGGGTAAATACGAAAATGCTTTAAATGCTTCCGTGAAACATCTTCTGTGAAAAGAATTTTAGAAGCGAAACGTGGTGCTGCGGTCTCGGCTGTCTTTAACACGTCCAAAACAATTAGACGCATTGGTAAACCAATAATCACCTCTGTCACAAGGCAATAAAGTCTTCGCCATTCGTCTAATTTGCTTGGATAGTAAATGTTTATGGTCGGCGGCGGTGCGGGGCGCGGGCAATAGCCAATTTTTTTGACTAACTCTCTCTTTCGTGTCTATTGTCACCTATTTCTCTTTAGCCATCTCGCTCGCTGGACCGGAACTAACTTCACTCAAGCGCCATATATTTTGGCATGTGGTTGGTGTTGGTTGACTAAAACAGCGTTTTGTTTCAGTTGTTTAATTCAATTTCTAACTGTGTTCTTAATGGTTTGTCTTAATTTGTGTCATTGCGTCCATCATTTGGGTTGAAAATGGATTTGCCTATGAAAAAAAAAACTTAGAAACATTTAGCTACATACTTCTAGCTACTTTCTGGGTTACAAAAATCGGATGATCTACTTAGCAACTTTGCGCGACAAATCTAGCTACTAGGGAAGCATTTCAGAACGTGCGATCATTGTGCGAAATTTCACTCATTTATTAGAAAGAGACAGATCTATATAGGAGCAAGAGAAAGAAAAATCTGGTTGCACCAATCAGGTGGCCCAGTTTGATTTTCGCATTACTCCGAAACGTTTCAAAACACTTTCGTGCAACTGTCAGGTAACAGTTCGTTTTTACCCTCGGTTTAACTCGTGTCCTCTAGGGTGAAATTCGCATCACTCCGAGTGATTTTCGCTCGTTTCGAAATGATACCTATACTATATATGGGTTGGCAACACTGCACCGAGAGCCAAATGTCATGTCAAAGTTCATTCAAATAATTTAAAGTCTTATTATTTGCTAATATTTATTTGTTATTGCCAATATTACTGATAAAATTGACGATATTTAATAAACACAGTTCATACTATCTAAAAGTGTATAAAATAACCGGTAGTATTCATTTAGAATTGGCGCTAAGCATTAAAAAAATGAACTGACATACCAACTTATCAATAGGTATATTTTTGTGTTTCATTTCATGAATTACCCAATTATCTCGGCTATATTATCAGAATAATTATTGTAAATAGAGCTGATACACTCATGAAGTGAAATAGAGCTAATACCTCAGTTGCGTTCTATTTGTATTCTCATGTTGAAGGCCTGATGATGTGTGAAGTAGATTTCTTCAGGGACACTTGGGTTCGATATTTGGGTAAGTTATGTAATTAATTATTTATTGATAGTTGATATTATTCTGTCTTTGGCCTTGGATTTTTACTTACAATATTAAACAATGAATTTTTTATATTTTGCAAGGGCGGTTCCAGGATTTAATTTTGGAGGTGAGGGCATTCTGAAAAGGATTAGGGTTAGGGTCAAAATATCATAAAGTAACCAAAAAATAAATGTATACATAGTTTTGTACGTATAATAAATTTCCAGTGCCTAGTTTACCATGTTAGAAAAGACTCTTCTACTGTTGAATTAATGTTTAGCAAAGGCCAATCTTTCATAGGTATTGACAGCTAAACGTACATTTACAAATACTAATAAGTACTTTTTTTTCTAATGATCAATCTCCCATATCTCCTTTATAGAAAAATAATCACATAACATCAGTCATACTTGTTACATAAATATTATATCGGAATATTTATTATTAATTACATCACATTAACTATTTAACCCGTTTTAGTACCGGTAGAGTGTTTGACACTTGTTGGACACTCTATAGGTTAAAATAAAAAACATTATGGATTTTTTTTTTGATGAATGTCACCAGTTTATTATGGTTTTTTGTATTTAATAAAACATACTTTATTAATCATAATCAAAATTTCATTAAGGAATATCTTTAACCAATGGGATTCAGCAATATATATTTATATTTCAAAAAATATATGATCTTTAACCTGTAGAATTCTGCAATTTTATTAACAATCCATTTATTTAAAATTCCAAGAAAAATACGATCAATAAAGATGAGCCATAAAAAAAAGCATATTTTTTTTAAATGTTTCTTAAGGGCCTATAATACCTCAATTCGCAGTCCTGCTCTAACGCTTCTGCTTTTTAAATGTCTATCCTACTCTAATCAGATGCCGCGCACGCAAAAACATCAGTTATTTTGAAATCGCGGCTACACTGATGGTTTTTTGTATTATTATTGAGGTATTATACACCCTTAAGATTTCTAAGTAAGTGCATGCTTGTTGCAAAAAATGTATTGCTACCTATTTTTAGATATACCTAAGCTGTGTAAAAGTGCACCTGAATTGCATCGTAAAATCAAGTAAGGATAATACTTGGGTGTATCTGCCAATTATATTTTATACTGTTAGCCACCAATGTCTGCCAAACAGGTTGATAAAAGCATTTATATTGTATGCAAGATGTGACCCAGATACAGGTGTTTCCTTTTATTTATCATATTTAAGAGTTCCACTTTCGCATGATATACATATAAAATATAGAATAAACTTACTCATCGTCTTCATCCCGTGTAATGTAGCAGTCGGTGAACAAATCCATCTTCCTCAGGGTACGCCAATGAGGTGGGTGAGTCGTTCCGGTTCCTTGTCCCAGTCAAGGTGGTCAGAGCCAGCTATGCTGTGGCCTTCGCATACGTACTCGCTGACACCGCTGATAAGAGCCTGAAAATGATCAAGGTAACAATTTAACTTTTTTTAAATTTTATCTATTTGGCTGCATTATGAGAAATTGGTATTATACTCGTAGGTGGGTTGGCGATGATTCGTGCAACGGAATTCATGCTCTTTTTTATTTTAGTGCCGCTGCTTTTGGCCAGTGACTATTCATGCTCCGTTGAAATTATTTACAAGTAAATTAATAATAATATAGCCTTTTATTCTGTCCTACAGTAATTTTGCAGTTAATTGAAACATTTTATTGGCTACTATTTATAATAGGTCACGTAGCACAGAGTGCCTTGTGGCAAAGGCCTCCTCCAACTCCTTCCAGTGTACTCTGTCCTCCTGTGCCACTCGTCTCCAGTATGGACCGGCTGTCAATTTGAGTTTGTCTTCCCAGCGTCTGTATGGCCAACCTCTTGTTCTTTTTTTCTCGCGTGGGTACCAGTCTCTAACCTTTTTTCTCCATTTTTCTGGTTTACTACGCAGCATGTGACCCGTCCATCTCCATTTCTGCCGGTCAATCCCTGAAAGAATATTGGTGAGTCTGGTTTTTTCCTCAGGTCTTAGTTACTAGTCCTGTCTATTAGTCTGACTCCCAACATGCTTCTCCCCATGGTTCTCTGGCATCTTTCGAGTTTGTCTCTGTGTTCTTCGTTTAGGGCTCATGTCTCGCACCCATATGTCAGGCAGGGAAGGATACACGTGTTAAATTAATTAAAACAATTTGATTATCAGTCTGTTTATATTTTTATTAAATTAACGCTTTATATTACATGATATGTTTATTCTTATAACTAGTTATAACTAAGTAATTAATAACAGAAAAGTTAGTGATAATTAGAAAAATGTAGCTTTTATTCAGACTTTGTTTTAATTTTAGTACTTCTATATTATAGACAGACAGAAATAAAAGTCTAAAGACTGGACAAGTGCGAGTGGATTCGCCCACCGACGAGGGTTTCGTTAAAGACTATATTTTTTATAATTTAATTACAAATGTATAGTTTTCAGGTTTTTCCCTTTTTTTACTATAGGTACTTGTAATATAAGACAGTATTAAATGAAAAATTTCATAGTTCTAGAATCTAATATAAAACAATAAATAACAATGGCAAATCGATGTTAAGCAAACTTTATCTATTTTACTTCTATTTATTTATTATATTTTTGTGACTGGTAGTACTCCAATGTGAAATAAATGAACATTTTTAATTGTCAAGTTGTACGGCACGAATCTACACCAAAAAAGGGGACGAGTTTACATCTTATTTTATTAATGGAGCATTCGAGTTTACATGGCGCGAATTTCGCGGAGCACGAATCTTCCCCAACCCCGTAGGGGGTTTGGCCTGTTTATTCCAATGCGTATAACAATAACATGGTGGACAAATTAATTCCAAATTTATTTACCCTAAGAAAAACTTAAAATATACAAATATACTAAAAGTAGACAATCACTACTCTAAGTACTTTTCTATTCTTCACTAGCCCACTGATCATCCGTATCGCAATAGTGATAAGTGCGACAAGTGAGCCAGCGGCAATTTATTTGATGGTACCATGTGACTAGCTATATATTATACTTTAGTTCAGCAAAAAAATATAGTTAAGAAACCGAAAACGGGGCAGAGATTGAATAAAGGCGGGCGCAGCTGCGGGCGAAAGGCTAGTACTTAGAATCGAAAGGCCTTTTCTTTTAGAACTTGGGCCTGGACACGCTATCGCGTGTCTAGATCAAGTCGGACAGATACTTTGAATCGGGTTCAGTAGTGCAATGGAAGTAACTTACACTTAAAATGATTACGATACGTTATTAGAACTTGAATTTAAAGAAAAACCACTCCATAGCTAACATGGACGAAAATAATAGGGAAGTTTTGTTCCTCGAAGAAACGTTTGACCAATGGAAACGCTGATAAGCTTTATCACGTGATCATCGCCTTGACAAAACGACTCGTCCTGCGTGTCCATCGGTCAAACGTTTCTTCGAGAGACAAAATCCATCTATCCATGTCATGGAGAGTACGGTGATATAATATATTTACTTAAAGCTTGAATCGGTTTTTACCTAGTATTTGATAAAATGAATAAATATTTTCAGAAAGACGGCCGTCCAAAGAGGGTGCTGATAGAATCTGGTGATGCCCTTCTGTGGCAGAGCCTGGCTTCCGTCATCATTCCTGGACTCACTATAAACAGGTATGTACATTACATAGGCAAACCGGACATGTCAGACTTCGCCTGCGACGTGACAGGGGCGCGGGGGATGACGACAAATGGGATCGCGCGGGGAGCGGGCGGCAGGCTTGTGTGAAAGAGAGAGTGTATCTGTCACACTCTCGCAATGCAACATACTCTGGGCTGCGTTCATAAACTATGGGTCGCAACATGGGTTCTAATGCCATCTCTGTCGCACGCTTTGCTCACTGTATACGCTATCCTGCTGTCAGTGTCGGAACCTGACGAAATTGTTAGTTTATGAACAGCTATCTGTAGCGTCGCGGGTGAAGATCGGTCTATATGTCGTCGGCAGATCGTAGAATTGGGCATATCATGATCTGCCCAGCCATATCGTATTTCTGTTATAACTAGGGAGGTCGCCTCGCTTCGCTCCGCTTTGCCCGGCTCCCCAAAATGATCATAAGGAACCTAACAAGCTCGTTCTCGCTCCACTTGTCGCCGCACCTATTTTTCACTTTTGGTGAAAGATTTTTGATTTCGTAGGTACTTTACGATCTGCCAAATTCTACAATCTGCCGACCACATGCTCGTAGATATATAGGTAGTTCCGTGAACTGCCACTGTTTGATTTTTTTAAATGAATGTGCCCAGAAATTTTATAGACCCTTTTTATGAATTATTATAATATAGGTCAGTTTAGAAAGCTTCGTGGTAATTTTGAATTTGTATGTGGCATTTCTTAATTTTTTCCATTTAACTCTACATACACGGATAAGGTCACTTTGGTTGATTCATATAGCCAAATTCATACTAGCGACTCAGTAAATGGCCAGGATCAAGTTCAATGACGCTGTTCAAGAACAACCTCGACTGTTTCAAATTATAGTTTGGATATTTCACAGAAAGAGTCGTTAAGCTTGATCACTTACCGAGTCTCTAGTAAAAATTTGGCTTTATCAACTAGACACCTTATACTATCATGGGATATTTTCAGATTTTTTGAGAGCCTCCAGTTGTAATATATTTTTCTAAACCTTCCACAGGATATGTGCCTTCAGCAACGCCCGCCTGTCCACCGTCAAGAAGCTGCCAGTCCTAGCCAGGTATACTCTCACAGTGGGCGTAGGGCTCGCTTCCATCCCCGTTATAATTCACCCCATAGACTTAGGCACCAGTGTGTTCATGGATCACACCTATAGGAAGTACTTTGCCGAGCGACCTCCGTCTGAGTCTGAGGACAGGTAATTGCTAAAGTTGGGTCGTTTGATGGTCGCGTGACTGATCTAATCAGCCCTCATTGTCTGACTTCAATATCCATCGCTATAATAGCTTTCAAAAGCGTCGTGATTGGCCAAAATTGATGTATGAGGTCATTTGTAGCCAATCACGCATTGCGATGGATGTAGAAGTTTCGGAACCCTACCAGTAATATGATGTCATTTCAGTTTAGAAATAATATTACAAGTTCGCAAGGGACCGCACTATTTTGTGTCTGGTATATCATCGCATGAGTGAGTTGATGACTTCAATCACTGGCCCCTAACGCTGATATTCAGAGTGCATTTGGAGTCCGAACTCAATTTTACAAAGGTCAAAAAGTGACGTGTCTCATACTAGAGTGACGTTTGTAAGATTGAGTTCCTCTTGAGTTCGGACTCAAAATGCACTCTGAATCTCAGCCTTAGAGTTAAATTGTTGGCTGTGTAGATTATAGTGACTGCATTATTTAGTTTGCGCAGGTAATTGTATGGTGATAGAAGGTCTGATCTAATGAGGATTCGGTTTGCGGTGCTCTGGAACCAACCTGCTTCCGGTAGATCAGTTGCTACAATTAACAATTATGTTGAAGGCAAGGAAGCGTAGTGATGTAGTCTTATAACCGGGGCTTAGGGGGCTCAAACCCCTTCCTCTGGTTTTGATTTTAGTTGGAAAATGAGTGAAGATAAAGTCCTCAACTTTTTAAGTGGATGTGATGACCGCCAAATCCTAGTCGCTCTGTCGCCAAAAAAAATGAGAGAATATTCAAATTACCTAGCCGAAGTTCTCCCATTTGATGCCTCTATTGCACTTTTCTAGAGAACACATGTTTATTTACGAGTTTTATCTCTAGTGTTTAGTTTTTCTGCGACTTAAAAGTATGGCATAGGCTAGGAAAAAATGTTATTAACCGTCCGATACAAAAAGGCTAAATGTCAAATACTTTATTAGCTTTTGATAGAGGCGATTATGGGTTAGGTAATCGACCTATTTGTCTAGGACGCGTTATACTAATAATTACGCGCGAAACAGCAGATCGGAGGGTTTTTAGCTAATACAGAAATATTTAGTAGGGAAAAAAATACTGGATTTAAGTAGAAAACCTTAACATTTCTATTACCTATTTTATGCAAAAAAAGTCAAGTTGATCTCTTAGCCGCGTTCATGAAACGAACGTTTGAAAACCAAAAAAAGAGGATAGAAAACATATTTTTTTTGACGAAAGAATAAATCTTAGTACATTGTTTATAAGTAGATCACCTAGATAAAGGATCAATAAATCAATATTTTTTTCAATATTAAGATAGTCCGACTTTCTTCAAAAGAACCCCCGAAAATTTGGCTTTTTTCATGTTCTAGGGTCAAGTCAAACTTTGCCCAGAAATCGGGATACGAAATACAAAGTTAACACTAAATTTTTACCTTAAATTCAAATATTTCATGAAATATGATCTTGATATAGTAATTTATAAGGTTTTAGGATTACACTTTGTATTTCGTATCCCGATTTCTGGGCAAGTTTGACTGGATCTTAAGTCCCAGAAAATCTAAACACTAGAGATAAAACTCGTAAAAATGTACCTATAAGTGACAAAACGTTCAATTTATTTTGTTTGATCTGGAAGTAAGTTTGTTCTAGGCATGAAGAACTCGCGGTAAATTTTTTGGACTCCTAGCTAGATAAAAGTCAAAAGTTGAAAATTGTGGTCAAATTACTCTGAAGAACACTGTGTTGTGTTCACAAGTTTATTGTTGCACAATAAGGAAGTAAGACAAGTACAAAATTAATCGAATAAGCAATGTTTGTATATGCAGATCTTTTACAATTTGGAATCGAGTTTCCTACATTGACCTCTCATAAACAACTAGACTCACAATCTCGCTCAAAAAGTGTCCGCGATGCATCTTGTCACCGCTATGGGGTAACAAAATCGACATCTTATGTTAACGACATAACGTCTTAATTTGGTTGAAGATTTTCGCTACTTTGCACGTCGTACGTTCGGACACTTTCTGACGAACTTTTCTTAGAGACTGTGTGTCTAGTTGTTTATGAGAGGTCAATGGTTTCCTATTATTTTAGTAAAGCATTCTGTGGGTCCGGTGAATAACGGTATAACTCAACTTAGGCCCAAAATGATGTGTTTTTACCACTTTGCTCGGTTTTTTTCTGTACAAAATTTCAAAAATTGTATTTTCGATATCTTTAAAAACACCGTAGATAGAAACGGTTTAAGCTAAAATTTTTTCGGTACCCAATGTGCAGTGGTTTAAAAGAGTTAGTATTAGTCGCATACTGAATTATTGCGTTTTGTAAAATAGTTGTAACTTTTTAGATTTTTCACGTTTCTTTTTTTTGTTTGTTACACGTTCACTACAAATGGTAAAAGGTTCACGGTATAACTCAACTTAGGCCCAAAATGATGTGTTTTTACCACTTTGCTCGGTTTTTTTCTGTACAAAATTTCAAAAATTGTATTTTCGATATCTTTAAAAACAACGTAGATAGAAACGGTTTAAGCTAAAATTTTTTCGGTACCCAATGTGCAGTGGTTTAAAAGAGTTAGTATTAGTCGCATACTGAATTATTACGTTTTGTAAAATAGTTGTAACTTTTTAGATTTTTCACGTTTCTTTTTTTTGTTTGTTACACGTTCACTACAAATGGTAAAAGGTAGAAACTCGACTTAAATTATAACAATGCATGATTTTTTTGGTGCCAACTGGTTTAATTCAGCTTCTGAACGATATATCTCTACGATGGTATGTTTTCTAGGGCCTGAACGGGTACATAGTAATATAACTTAATGTTATCTACATGACCTTTTGATTTTTTATGCGAAATGTAAATAATTTGCAAAAAAATACATTTTTTGTCCAAAAGAAATCGTTTTTTGGCTCTCCTGTAAAGTTGGGTTTTTTGAGTTAAATCGTTTGTCACCGGAGGCACAGAAGTCATTCCATTAATATTGAGAAAAGTGTTTACCTAATAATATACCTATTTTACCTAGATAAAGGTTTGATTAGTACCTATGCTCATGATACTCATAAAACTGTTACTGCTAATATGTGTGTTATAAACACATAAGTTATTTTCATGTATAAGTGACCTTAAATGTGAATCACAAAAATATATTATTATGCCATAATAATTATTTATTTACATATAATTTGGATTGCCAAAGATTTTATTATTCCATAGAATAGAAAATGTAGAATTATTGTTATCTGTGTAGATGTTTAAACAGATTAGAGGCTGTGAATTTGTTAAGATCTGAATTCCAAGTTAGCTTTATAGTAACCTCGCGTTAGGTATGCAAGGGGCGCGGGCGAATAGTCACGATGCCATTTGCTGCAGTCAAATTTGTTCTATTTTGTTTCTTTACTTTGCTTTATAATTAGAAATAAAATATATTAGAAAAAACATAATGTTACAGTGATATACCGATTGTATTACACGTTTTAAGTGTGTTTAATTGTTAAATATTTTTAGCTTCAGAACTATTTAGTCTGTTATTTATATTATTTATTACGAGTTATGATAAAAATATAATACTGATTTAATAGAAACGTGATTTACTTTCATTGAGTTATTTATATTTTTTTATCTACCTATACTTAATTGTAACACCTTGAACACTGTACCTATATTAGTCTGTCAAAAAAGATCATGATATAACAACACTTGTACTCGTTTCACAATAATTGTATAATATTAATCCCAATCCCAAATGGGGTGTGCGGTTAAACTCTCACAGGTTGTTGTCACACCTTTGTCCAAATTATGTTCCTTTTTTAATACAATAAATAAATAACCGGTTTTGGGTATTACACCATTATCAAGGGTTTTTAATAACTAACACATTTTGCAGGATATAATATTATAGGTACATTGGTTCGACGTGCAAGTGCTGTTATTCATTGTTAACATTGTTATCGAAGTTTCACCAAGTGCCGACAATCGTAAGTATTAATCATTATGTTATTATATTCCCAACCTCAACAAACAGCTTCAGGTTTCACGGTCGACGCTCTCTCTAAACTCGCCCGTATGTCGGTGCGTTAGGGTTTACGCATTTTTGTTTGGAACTCAATTATTTCCTAAACTAAGGGTGTCCGCGGGTATGATTCTTGGGGGTAGGGTCGGTAAGATATGTGGTTTCATTTAATGGTAGCAGTCTATTACTTCGCCCGGTATATGTTTTAAATAATACAAAACCGGACTCCCCTTAAGAGGGTTTTAAGAGTGAAAGTTACAGCTTTCTCAATTTATTTGTTGTTTGTGCGCTAATCATAGGCAGCATTCTAATTTTCAGCTTTCTAGGACTTGGGATTACCTATATATTTTTAATAGTACAGGACCGGACATTTAGAGGGTTTGGAGGGTGAAAAATATAGATTTCTAAATTTATTTGTTGTTTGTTTGCTAATCCTAGCCTGCATACTAAATTTCAGCATTCTAAGACTTGGAAGTTGGGAATATATTTTTATAATAATACGGAACCGGACCCCCCCCTTAAGTGGGTTTGGAGGGTGAAAAGTTACAGATTTATTAATTTATTTGTTGTGTGTGTGCTAATCGTAGCCTGCATACCAAATTTCAGCTTTCTAGGACTTCAGGAAGTACCCTGAAGGTTTTGATGATCATATTAGTGAGTAAGTGGCGAAATCGACGTAGGTATTTTAGGTATTAATAAAATTGAAAATATAAAAGCTAGACAAATGAAACTTATCGTGTTTAATAATACTGCTTATTGCATGTAATTTTGAGAATTTGGTATCTCTAGTATTATCCAGACCGAAGCGATGAGGGTTCGAAAATACGACGAAACGCTTCGAGAAAAGGTACGTAGTGCCCCGCCCGCTTTTGGCTCGTCTTGGTGGGAGGCACGAATAAAGTAGTAGTCGGTCTTGTATGTACATTGACTATGTTTGCAATATTTTATCTGAAATGTGTTATTATATTGATTGATTGCCACGCCGCATATACAACTAGAGTCATTACGATGATGAATAAAGAAAACCGCGTCCAAATCTGTTGAGTGGTTCTCGAGTTAAAACACGTACATACAGATAGACAAAGGAAATTCTAAAAATTAAAGATTTGGCCTTAGTGCAATATCAATAACATATTTCATTTAAAATTTCGCAAAAACATTCCATGTTCAGACACGACGAACCACGGGAAAGGAAGGTTTTTCTTACTATCTACTTTATTATAAGTATAGATATTGTTGTGGATGCGTATGAAATGATTGAAATGAGTAAGACTTATGTCTTATTTTGGTAATAAAAATTCAACAATTATAGTAGAAAATATAGAGTTCTGTTGACAACATGCGTGTAGACCACTAAATTGTATCTTACTCGAACGCCTGATAGTTCGCATAGAGCAATGTTATAAATATTTTGTGTACATTTTACAACAGGCGCTTTTTACTACAAGACTGACACAATCACCTAAATCTATCTATTTATATCTATAGTAGGCATCGTGCTACGAAATCTTAATGAAGTAGTACAGTGCAGAAGGTGAGACCGGAGAAGTGCGATTGTGTGCGTGCACACCATTGACATTGTGGAGAACAACTCTTATAGCAGAGCAGACAAGGTCTATTTTTGAAAAATCATGGAAACATAAAGTGTACATCGTAACAAAAGAAGAATAAGATAAAACTCAAACCATAATTTTTTGAAAACAGACCTTGCATGGACTGCTGTAAGAGTGTTTTTCCACAATGTCAATGGCGTGCACGCACACAATCGCAATTCTCCAGTCTCACCTTCTGCACTATAAAAAAGTCGTGTCTGTACATTGAATCCATCCATCCATCCATCAGCCTGTTTCGTCCACTGCTGGATATAGGCCTTTCCAGGATTTCACTACTCTTGGCGGTCCTCCTGGAAGAAATGACCATACTCCCACACGCTGGGCAGGCGGGTTGGTGAGCGCGGTGCCGAAGCCCTTGCACCAGTGACGCCGCTGTCTGTTTTATATAAGGCCCGGCAATTGGGGATGGATATACCGCCATCTATCGGTCCCAGGCAATGGTGGGCCGCCTGGTTTTGCCTGAGAGCTGTTCTCTTACTCTCCCTCGAATAACTTCGGGAGGATTTGCGAGTAAGATGGTGGTACCTCCACAGTCGAGCCCGGCATCAGCTCTACCACCTTAATGTGCGCCCTCATGCATGGAACCCTAATTGGTCTATGGACCCCACTTTAAGAAACCCTGCCTTAATCGATTATAGTTAAGAAATTTTAATTTAAATGAGTTATTGGTATTGAACAATCGAAACAACAATTTTTATAATGTTTGTCTGTTTGTATGTATGTTCCGTCTTAACTCGAGAACAAATCAATGGATCTTTATGAGTTTTTTAAATTAACATCGTAGTTACCCTGGTCAACACATAAGCTATAAGGGGTGTTCATAAAATAACGCCCAAGCCGTAAACGGGGCATAGACTGAATAAACTCGGTCGTAGCCGCGTGCAAAGTCCAGTCGTGCATATTTAACTAAATTTCACTGTTCACTTAGTATCTATAATAATGGCCATGTTAATTATAATGTCATTAAAATGGCGCCTATCAGTGACCAATCTAACAACTTCTTCAATATACGAGTAATCAACTAATTCCAGTTTCTGCCATTGCTGATTCATACAATAGCGGCTATCTCCAGGTTACCTAGCATGTTAAAACATATCGAGCTTTCACAGCTCGATGTACCACTGTCTATCCCTCTTTAGGTAGATCAACTGAGTGAGACAGAGCACTGTATCAAGCGCTATCGAGCTCGATGTAGTCCTTCATATTAGAGGTGTTCAAAGGGTAAGGCAGATAGAATATATAAAGGTTTCACTAACCTTTGATAATGCTATAATGGTGAAACCGGTTAGGTAAATAAAATAAATGTGGAGAAGTACAGTGGAGAAGACATCAAGCTATACACTTGCAGTACGACATTAACCCCTACAGAGAAGAATACAAGTTAGGTACAAAGTCAGAAGTGTCTAACTTAAAGCGGTCTCCATGTACAAGTGCATTTCAATCAAAATGTTAACAGCATGAATTTAATAACATGAACATTAACAGTTACCCAAAAATTAATAAAAACCGGACAAGTGCGAGTCGGACTCGCCCACCGGGGGTTTCGTTAAAGACTAATAGTTTTATGATTTAATTACAAATGTATAGTTTGCAGATTTTTCCCTATACTTGTAGTATAATACGGTATTACTTGGTCAACGGAAAATACCCTATGAATTTTGATTCCCTTGAAAGTATCGAAATGTACGTTCTTTGCGGTATAAACCACCGTATCTTTTTTTCACGTTAACTTAGTAGGTAGTTTGATATTTTCACAGCTTCAAGGGGCTGTGAACTTGAGTATATGGTTTTAATTTCAACTCGATACCTCCACGCGTTCCCGAGATAAATGGTCTTGACAGACAGACGGACAACAAAGTGATCCTATAAGGGCTCCGTTTTTTTCTATTGAGGTACGGAGCCCTAAAATAGCTTTTTTTAGTACTTAACTCATTTAAAATCACATTCTTAAACATAAAAAAAATAAAAATATGCAAATTAGCAATCAACTAGTGCCATTTCTATCTTTAAAAAAACGTACGATTTTAACTATAGCGCTATAATATTTTTTATTCAGGACAATAATTCAACACGAGTTATAGCCATATTAGGGGGCATCCATTAATTACGTGAGGCGTTTAGGGGGGGCGGGTCAAGCCGATTCTCACCCAATCTCACGTGGGGGAGGGGGGCTCCTGGCAAGTATCACGTAATTTTTTTTTCCACAGAAAATAGTGTAATATTTACACAATAATACACTCATGGACATATTTAGAGGAACGCAAAAAAAGGACAGATTATCAAAAAAGAAAAGGTTTATTTATGTTTATTATGGTTTTATTCAAGTAGACTTAATTAAATTTCCTTTTTTTAATACAGAAACTTACAATTTACTGAAAAAAATAAACAGACTACTTACAGTTATCTCTTATTGACGTAAATGTGGAGGAAACGGTGATCTTTTAACAGAAAACATTTTGAAAATGTTCAAATACACCAATAACCTGAAAATGTTCTTACTGCCAGTGCTGCCAATAAAAATTTCTCGATTCCCCGCTCCAGTGTTTTCCATTCCCCGATATTCCCCGCTTGTAGCGATTAATTCCCCACTAATTCCCCGAAATTATATTTTTGGAATAAAAACACTGTTTTATACTGAAACTTTTATAAAATACTTTACCTTATAACAAAACCAACTCTTACATCTACAGACTACATCTATACTATTCAAAACAAAGTAAGGGCCACGTGCTTATTTAAATTTAGTGCAGGTACAAAAACAAATATTTTTAGTAAAATATTTAGCGGCCCTTATTTTATTTGGAAAAGTATATTATTTTTGCCATATTCTCGTAGTAATCATATTACGATCAGGTTCAAATTTAAAAAAATTCCCCGCTTTATCTATACATTGTTTGAGCAGCAATGGTGTCATTGTTGAGACTCCCACGGTGTTGTGTTTTGATGTTACTTAAGTTGCTGAAAACCCTCTCCACAGACGCGTTTGAAAAAGGTAATGTCAGGAGGAGACCTATTTTACCTTTTCCAATTTTTTAAACAAAGACATACCAGCCGTATTCTTTAGATTAAAAACCTTAGGCCAGTACCCATCGGTTGGCACTGATTTTAACCCTAAGCTCTTAAATTCCAGCAGCGCATGTGCTCGCCATTCGTTGTCAACATTTTGTAGATCAACATATTTTTTTTAAATAGGGAGTTTTTTGAAACCTCCACTTAAAGATTTAATGTTGAAAGCCTGTAGAAATTAATTCAAACAAAGGATCGCTGAAGTCGAACCTTTTTACAATGTCTGCCGCTAGTTAAATATAAAAAGCTAAACAGGATTTATAAAATGCATCCATATCAGTATTGGAAATAGTTTGATACTTGCATAAATTGTTAATACTTTCATTTGCTGTCATACCAAGATATATTTCTCGCAAAGACAAGAAATTACTGGAATCTTGGAATCGTCGAGATGTACAAATATTTTTAGCCCACCGAAAAAAATTGGCCTGGATTCCCCGAAATTCCCCGATTTTTCTCATTCCCCGCGCTCTTCCCGCGCTAAGCCTCAATTCCCCGCAAATCGGGGATTTTCCCCGGAATTGGCAGCGCTGCTTACTGCACACATTTATTTATCACGTAGCGAAAAAAACAAATGAAACTCTGAAACAAAAGATGATAAAAATCTTTTTATTTTCAAATTACATAATGCTGTTACAGGTGGCCAGTGCGTAAGAAGAACGTATTAAACATAATCGAACCTTTTTTTGCGTTCCCCTAAATTTGTCCATGAGTGTATATTTATCGCGGTTATGCGAACACCACAAGGTAGCCTTAAAATAAAAATAATTAAACAAATTGTAGGTGGTTGGCAGGTGGTAGAGCTGATGCCGGGCTCGACTGTGGAGGTACCACCATCTTACTCTCAAATCCTCCCGAAGTTATTCAGGGGAGAGTAAGAGAACAGCTCTCAGGCAAAACCATGCGGGGCACCATTGCCTGGGACTGATGGATGGCGGTATATCCATCCCCAATTGCCGGGCCTCATATAAAACAGATTAGTGATGGGCAGCGGCGTCACGGGTGCAAGGGTTTCGGCACCGCGCTCACCAAACCACCTGCCCAGCGTGTGTGAGTATGGGCATTTCTTCCAGGAGGACTGCCAAGAGTGGCGAAATCCTGGAAAGGCCTACGTCCAGCAGTGGACGAAACAGGCTGATGGATGGAAAAAAAATGTATTTTTTTATAAATACAACGCAATGATGCATAAATTTACGTATTTACACTGAAAATACGCATTTTGAACAATCTATGATATTAGAGGAAGGCGGGAGGGGGTCGAGCCAAATCTCACGATATCTCACTAAAGGGGGAGAGGGGGTCCAAAAATCGCCAAAATCACCTCACGTAATTAATGGACGACCCCAGTTCGATCATGGAGATCATCTCCATACCACCGGAATTGGTTCTCTCTGCAGCTCTTTGGAATACCTGCATTTTGTGAATAATCTGTTTAGTCAGAGCCCAGGCTTGGCATCCGTAGATTAGGGTTGGTGTAATAACAGTATCCATTGCCTTCTTCTTGAGCTCAATTTTCATATTTGATTTGAAAATGTGTTATCTCTGCCGTAAACCAAAAAATGCTATTCTCACGATCTCCATACAGAGATTTCTCGACCGCAAATCAGCGAGATATTACGACTGGTCATTTGATATGGAGATGCGGTATCTCCCTCGCGACAACTGTCAAAACATCAAAGTAATGTTTATCATTTTGAAGTCTTTAGTGGATTGTGTGTGGTTATTTTTATTAGGTGCTTACTTACATACCTATCTTCCTATTGTATCATTTGACTCGGCCACGTTTTACGGACTCTTGTTACCTGTAACTGTGCTTTTTATGGGTACTGCCACCAGACTTAGATAGAAGTCTTTGACTGCCACAGCCACCCATATACAGGATGACTTTCAAACAAACCCCAATAATTTTAGATGTTATTAAGAAACGTTAGAACACATTATAAATTTAAAAATAATTAAAATTAAAAGTCAAAACATTATTAAAAAATATTAGGTACTCGGAATTAAAATTTATGGTAATCAAAAATGGGATCAATAATAAAAAAAACTTCGCGCGATCTAATTATCTTATCTCCTCGGGTGACCATGATTTCTTTGGATTTTACGAAAAACATCAAAGAGCTCCCACTTAAAAAAATAATTATGAATATGATTTTGAATGGTTTTAATAAAACCAGTTTGTATTATTCTACACAATACTAAATTATCGGGGTTAGGTTAAAAGTCAGCCTATATACTACAAGCATGCGCGTGGATTTGACAATGTCGCATTTTCCCAACTGAGTGTTTTATTCATCCGAGGAGTGAACCTTTGATCTTCATCATCGACATATTTTTACTAATCTCCGTTGATGACCACGGACCCACTGACTACTTATGCAGGTAAATTGAATATTTCGTAATGTTTCATTGGCAATGGTTTTTTTATGAAAACCAATGAACAAGACAATTACACTGTATAGTAAATAAAAAAATAAAAAAGTAATAATACTGTTTAAAAAGACTACACATCCTCATCAGCTACGATCACGAACATAATACAGAATATCCACTCCTTTGACTTGTTCCACATTGACCATCGAGTCATACAAAATCTTTTATTACAGTGTTCACCAATATTCACCAATTTGATCAGCATATATCCATATATCACATATCGATTATATTCAAAGTGAATCGATAAAAACGGAACGTCTCTTTGCAGAGACAATCTTCTCCGTTGTAATCTTTCTCCATTGTCTACAAGAATAGAGTTTTTTAGTAGTGTCGAGATTTGAACCGGACATTGGTGCGGAGATTTGAAACAGAGATTTATCTCAATGGTCGTGATATTTCCATCGAGCCCGGAATTGAGAGGCCTTTGTCCGGAAATGGACATCTCAATAAAACTGAAAATATTTATAAGTAAAATGAAAACGATTTGTTGTGGTAGTGTGAATGCACTGTTGTTTGTTTTTAATAAGTAATGTATGTACCTATAATTTCACTATAACCCACACATAATATGTATTATGTACATATAATTAAGTCATATTTGTAATCTGCACGAATATTGGGAAAATAAAGGCTATTTATAATATTATTATTATACCGATTAACCAAGTTAAGATAATGCTCATTTGAAGTTGTGCCTTATACGGACCCTTAATTGCAACCCCTAGTATTCTACTAGCCAAAGCTACCATCTTAGAATTTTTGTCTGCTTGTGTGTACGTATGTATGCTCCGTTTTTAACTCGAAAAGCACTCCAACGGATTTGGACGTGGTTTGTTATTATGATCGTTGACCCTGATCAAAATATAAATATAAAATAATCGCCAAGCCGAAAACTGTCGATAATAGTTTTTATCTTATGCGCAAAATCCGATACATCGAAATACCATTTCAGGCGAGCGAAGCCGCGGTCAAAAAACTAGTAGTTAATATGCATTATTATTATTAGTTTTATACATCCGAGTATATGTGTACCTCAGACTAAGGAAAGGAAATGACATACCTACGAAAAAAACGTGCTTACCTAAACTCAGTCTGGCACAAAGATGGCGGGTTGCCGTAGAGCTGCGCGCATTATAATATCGATAGTTGTTTACAGCATCCGAAATTTTCGAAAATGATATTCTTTTAGCTTTTTACATTTTTATTTATTATATTCATAAATGAAATGGAACTGTCTAGCTAGCCAAGGTCTTTAATTACCTATGAAAACAATAAATACCAATAGTTATGTTTGAAACGGGTCCTAACGCGAAAAAACTTAGATAAGGTATCGATAAATACCTCTTTCCCGACAAGACCCGTTTCAAATACAATTATGTGTACAAAGCAGGAAAGTCTAAAACAAACGTTTATAAATACTAAATACAGGATTTCCTTATAGGGTCGATCATTCACAATAAAACGAAATTTTTCATTTAAAACACATTTATTAAAAGCAATAAAAAGACTGCCTCCCTAGTCTAATGGTTTATGACATCAACTTACTCATTACGGAATAATATGATTTTATTAAAGTAACTGCGAAACGAATTTTTTTCTGTAGTCTTCTTTCCATAGTATTTGAACCTCAGATCCATGTACGTTTGGACTATGGATTTAATAAGCAAAAGTTTGTGGGTCGTGTCATGTTCACAGTTCGATTTGAACAAATTGGATTCATCAAAATGTTCCATAAAAAATCTAAACACATGCAGATAATACTCTCCAGACCGAAGCTGCCTTTGAAAAATACCTTTGAGAATTTTTTCGACCTTGATTAGAGTACTCGTCACGTCTTTTGATGGGTAAACCAATCCACCCCTATTTTTCAAAGTAATTGAACTTTTTTGATAGGCATTGGGATCTCCGAATAACAAATTTGCACAAATATCGCATTTTACAGACCGTGCCAGCTTTCTTGATATAAAACCGGCAATATAAGTAACTACGCTTTCGGAGTAGTTGGGTAAGCTGTTGTACATGCAATGAATAAATTCTTCGAACAACTCACTATCGTCCTCAGGCAACTCAACAAATGAATTTCTTTCTGTCAAGTCGTTTATCGCCGTGACTGGGTTAGTTTTACTAGAGCAGGTTAGTATGTTAATTTGCTCCAAAGGAACGCAATTACCAAGGCCCGCATCCCTAATTTCAGCTCTTATCAACAATCTTTTAAAAGCGGCCTTAAATTGAACCGCATTGGGGTTATTATTGAAGCCACCTCGCGCTCGAATTGCTGAAAAAAACAACTCGAGGTGGTCCTGGCTGACCTTGTATAATGGCAAGTACTGGAAAAGTTTGGTGCCATCAACCAAATATTTATATAGTTGAATTGCACTGAGCATGTCCAGAATAAGCCCCACAAAGCCGGTTTTTCTTCTGGAATCGACGAGTTTCTGCCCAGATGGCAGCGTCAGATTCTGAAGGTAGATTATAGCACCTTCGAATAAAGCATTCACCAAACCAATATTCCCGGAGAACATTGCCTTTTTCCACCCCGGAGGTCTAATTGATCGGCTGTTCAAGACATCAAAAACGCTGTTTATTAACCTAATGAAGTTAATTGTGCCTTCACCTCCTTCAAATTCCGGGATTTTCAAATCAGCACAATGCTCCAAGGCATCTGCCACCGAGTCGCTAAGAAGCTGCGTGGCCAGTCGTACCTTCATTTTTTGTTTTTGATAAAGTATGTGAGCCTTTGTCAATTTTGTGGCCATGTGCAGTCCTGCAGCTTTCTGCAAATTTAGCAAATGTTCCACATAGGAGTAATCAATTTTCCTGCTATAAATATCGTAGAACACCCTCAGTTCACCGAAAGTACTACTTTTTGTTCCCCAGATAAAGCCGTTATGAAAAAGTATCCCACAGGCAACTTCCAACTACCGTTTATACAGGTCAGCAATAACAAAAGACACTCATTGGCTACTTCTAGTGAGTCATCCATATCGCAATCAGTGCCGACGTTAACTCTTCCATAGTAGGTCTTAGTTTGAGGATCCCAGCAAAGAGATTTTCTGATAGCCATTTCATCCAAAACTAAGGCACACATCACTGGCATCTCACTTGTTTGAGCTTTGAGTTTCAAAGCATTAAAAGCCTCTGTACAAAACCCAGGCTCAGCGTTTACGTTCTGGTACCACCTGCTTAAAGTTCTTGGATGTGGCAAACAGGTATTGTACGTACGACGAACAAAATCGTAGGCCTTTGGAGACAAAAAGTGAAGCGTCAAAGCAAATTTTCGAATTTCTTCGCTGTATTGTTTTACCAAAGGCAATCCTACCGATTTCGCAATTTGCCTTTTATGAAAATCTTTGGGGCCTGAACACTGCTCCAACACAGCCTGATAATCATCATTCACATAATTTTTGTCTTTTAAATCTTTCATTATAATTTTAAAATCTGCTATTTTCTTACTCTGTCTTCTCACTTTTTCATTTAATCTTTTATTTTTTTTCCTTTGATGCTCACATTTTGACTTTAATTTTTGAATAATTTCAAGCGCTTTGTCCTGAAACAAAAAAAAACACATTAACTAAAGTGTTCTAAGAATTTTCCTGTTATTTTTGTCAAAGATTCTATAAAAACTGGCCAAGTGCGTGTCGGGCCACGCAAAGCGTAGGTTTCCGTAGTCGCTTTATGCAATATGCGTCCTTAGAAGGGGGCTTTTTACACAATTGGTATCAAAGATTTGTCCTGTGAAACCCGTAATGGATTACAAAGCCGTCGCCGAATCGCCTCAAACTTCTAGTCCACTCGGACGTTGCTTATCCGAAGAACGACCCATACATTTGGTACCTGCCGATGCGAATCACTCCGTGTTTTGAGGGGACTAAAAGTTTAGCGCCTTCGGTACTCGTTAACTTGTAAAGACTACTTAGCAGTGATAGTTTTGCTTCTACCTTCGTTATACATACTACTACCGTGAATTTTTTCACATATCCAAATACAACCGTTTAGCCGGCAGGAGGGGGGCACATGAATCTAACATAAATTTACACTTTAAAGCTTAATATTTCGCAAACGGATCCCTGAATCGAAAAATACTTTTAACACACCCACAACATTTTCGTACGACCAATTGAACGACACCCCACATCATGGGATCAACGAGAAAACAAAATCATCCCCACTTTGTGTCTAGGAGAGGTACCTACCCTAAAAATTTATATAATATATAACAGCTTTCTAGTAGTAAGAGACTCTGAGCAATCAGAGGGACGGACAGACAGACATTGCGAAACTATAAGGGTTCCTTGTTTCTGACTACGGCAACCAAAAGAACAAAGGCGACCGATCCGACTCATGATGAATATTTTACAAAAACCAATCTATTTGATGGGGATGGTTTTAAAAAGTCAAGATCGTACAGTATAGAAAAATATGAAAATAACACACCTGTGTATAGTTAAAGGTGCTGCAGACAGGTTTTTCTTTGTGAGAAACATTTATTTTTTTCTCACACTCATTTAATGGGGCTGGTAAATGTACCTAAAGGAGAAATAACAGTAATTTTTAATATCTTATATTTAGTGAGTTTGTATTAAAATGTCAAGATTGTTTAGTAAGTACCTACCTAAACCAATATTATGAAATATTACACTTACCCTGCATAGTTAGAAGTGCTGCTGACATGTTTTTCTTCCAGCACATTGCGAGGAACCGATTGTTGTTTCTCACACTCTACAAATTGGGCTGGTAACTATAAAAAAATTACCATAAATTTAATACACTGTCAATTTAATCATTAACATACGCAAACATTTGTTAAGCTTGTTTTTTAAAATTTTATAACCTGATAGTTATGGGCTAATACCCAGAATAGAAGAGCTTTTATGACTAGATTGATGGATGTGGAAGAAGCGAAAGAGGTGTGTTTGGATCGTAGCAGATGGAAATCTGTAGTCTCTGCCTACCCCTCTGGAAGACAGGCGTGAGTATTTTATTTATTTATTTCCATAGAATTTGTATAACATTACAGATAGGTATCCAATGCGCTATACAAATGAAACCAGACACAGAACAACAAAAACATATTAGATTACAACTAGAAAAAAATATTTACACATTAAAAACATCAAGGATTTTCAAATTTCGGTCGCGGCTCCCTGTACCGTCTAAATACAATGCCCTCGGGCCAGAACTTTGGATCCAGGTATATCTCTTTATACTGTATATGTATATATGTATGTATTACGGGCGAAACTAAATAAATTTCCCTCGGTATGACTATATCAGTAATATAATAGTGCAGGGAGGTGTATGTGCCTTAATTTGTGTGATGATGTAGATGGTTAAAATCATTCTACGTATATGAGGTTTTGATTCAGTGTATTTTCAAAACTTACCAACAACTCGCTTGAAGGCAAAGCATCATCGCGCAGTCTTGTTACATTTAAAGTGCGGTTAAAACATTTCTCTTCAAAATGCAGGGAACATATGAAAATATGTTTGGTTGTAGTATTCAAATTTTCGACCCCAAGTATATCTATCCACTGTTCTTTTCTTTCTTTACATGTTGGCAATCTAAAATCATAAAAAAAATCCACTTTCAAATATTCACTTATCGATATGTTATCGATATATTGAGAATGCTGAACCGTACCTTTATTTTCTATGAGGAATCATTTTCTTAAAAAATCACTAAATATTGATAGTAAAACAGTAGATGATTATAGAAAAGCAAGTGTATCTTTATAAACTTAACCACAAATAACAAAATCTTTCAAAATACCTAATGCTAAAACGAAAATATTCGGACTTACCTGTGCAGCGTTATTTTGGGATGTTTTTTGTTATTTTTCATACGGCAGCCTAAAACACCGCATCCACCCATAATTAATGCTGTATTATGCAAGTTAAAACACCATAAACAAACACAATTTTCACTAAATTTACTTAAAAACTCGGAAACAGCAAGTCGCGATGATAACTGATGTACAAAATGTCCTCTTTGATATCCTAGTTGCAGCACAGGTTCGTTTCACCACTTGGTCTACAGGTATGGTGTACTGTTTGTTTGCTTTCTCCGATTCAAAAAACTTGAGCACTTTCAAGATTAAATTTCTTGATTCGCTGTGTATTGTTTTTCCCATGACTTCAGTTTAACAGCTACAACAATTTTAATAACAACCAAACCAGTCCAAACTTAACAGTAAACAGTCTAAACTTAACAATAAACATTAAAAAACAAAACAACAATAAAGCGAAAATATCAAAATTATCGGGACGTGTAGCGGCAACGAAGATGCTAACCGTACTGTCGCACCGGGGAGTGCGCGGAGAGGTGACAGGGGAAGCGGGAGAGGCGCCACATTCCAGCGAGGTGCACAGATACTGGGACCGGGTTGTACTTGTTGTTGACAGTGACACAACATGGCGACCGGCCGCAGTGAGGTATTTCGTGACGTTACCAAGAATGTGTTGCCACTTTTGGTAATGATAAAACACTGTTGTCCTTTTTTACGTACGATTATACTCATTAGTTAAAAAAAGACGCCGATATGTTAGTAACTATGCTGTCGAAATACATCACATTTCTATAACTACTGTTCGTATAGATCTTTATGCCGAGTCCATTCTTTTTTCTCTAGTCTGAGATGTGTACAGATCACGTTTAGCCGCGCGCATACACCGAGGCAACACCAGTACACGCTAGACGGTGACGCGCCAGCGCAGCGCGAGCACTGTTGTCAACTTGGCTACTTTATAGCTAGATCTAGCTATTTTTCGGTGTCGGACAGCTACAAATTACAAAAACTTGTAGCTAGATTTTTTAGCTACTTTTTCTAGCTACTTTTTAAGTAACAGACAAAACGTGAGTGAGAGTTCAATCTAAATTTCCTTTCAGGAAAAAAGTCCGCTGTCAAAGTACTATTATTAAAGGGTAAATACAAAAATGCCTTAATCCGTGAAACATCTTTCGTGAAAAGAACTTTAAAAGCGAAACGTGGCGCTGTCTCTGTCTAAACGTCCAAAACAATAAGACGTGTGGCCCAACCAATAATGCCTCTATCACAAGATTCACAAGGCAATAAAGTCTTCGCCATTCGTCTAATTAGCTTGGATAATTAATGTCTATGATCGACTCGGTGGCGGCCACGACCCGGACGGACGACTGACTCTAGTAGCCATTGTAGCCAAACTTTTCTTTGACTATCTCTCTTTCATATCTCTTGTCACCTATTTCTCTTTATCCATCTCGCTCGCCGCCGGACGGAAGCTAAGCTAACTACACTCTGACGCCATTATATATTTTAGCATGTGGTTGGTGTTGGTTGACAAAAACAGCATTTGTTTCTGTTGTATTATTCAATTTCTAACTGTGCTCTTAGTGATTTGCCTTAATGCGTCTCATTGCATCCATTATTTATGTTGAAAATGGATTTTCCAATGAAAAAAAAGACTAAGACATTTAGCTACTTCTAGCTACTTTCTGGGGTACGAAAATCGGGCGATCTAGAAACTTTTCGCGACAAATCTAGCTACTAGATATGGGTAGCAGTTGGCAACACTGAGCGCGAGTTCACTCTGTGCGGGATCTTGGTGTACGGCTATCCTCGGATCTCTCTTTTCGTGATCACATTGTAGACACATGTAAAAGTGCTTTTAAAACCTTAGTATTTGTAGGAGCCAAGGCTTCTCAGATATACAGACGATAAAAGTATTGTACAATGCACTAGTTAGGAGTAAATTAGAAAGCAACGCGATCATCTGGGCTCCGCATGAAATTAAATATAGTCTCATGCTAGAACGGATACAAAACAAATTTTCAAGGTTTTTGTATTTAAAACTATATGGAGTCTATCCGGGCTATCTATTGTTATATCCAACCTTATTTATCTTAGGTATGGTTGGGTTCACCAAAATTGAGGTCAGGAGAGACCTATCTTTAGCAATAACCGTATTTAAGATATTTAGAGGAATGTTGTGCAATCCTACAGTATTTGACAGCATTAGATTGTTGGTTCCGTTTGGTGAGCATGGGCTGCGGCGCGGCGTGAGAAGCGGCTGCTCTGCGTGCCCGGCGCCAGAACCAACTTGCCTGCGGAAGTTTAAAAAACCAGGCCAGGCAAGTTGGTTTTTTAATAAAATTGCTCAATAAAATTGAATTCAAAGGGATAACTTTGCAAATTTCATGTTCCTATTAGGTTTTTGGGTAATTAATTGTTTTTATGGCTCTTTGTCCTTGTTTTTTATTATTGTGTAAGATAAAAATATATGTAGGTAAGTTATTTGTTTTTGGTATTGGATGTGTATTATTGTGTATGTTGCATAATTATGGTGTATATGATGTGTTACTTCACTATTGAATTAGGTCCAGCCTGTAATGATAGTGTAAGTTCCTTAATAAATAAATAAATATTATTAGGGGGCATCCATTAATTACGTGAGGCGTTTAGGGGGAGCCAAGCCGATTCTCACCCAATCTCACGTGAGGGAGAGGGGTGTCCTGGCAAGTATCACGTAATTTTTTTTTTAAACAGAATATAGTGTAAAATTGCGAGAAAACTGGGTTGATTGAAGCAAAACGTGTTTATCTATTAAAATATCATTAAATTCTACACTATACTATGTATTTATCGCGGTTATGCGATCGCCACAAAGTAGTCTTAAATAAAAATAATTAAACAAATTGTATCTTTTTGTATAAAACCAACACAATACAGCATAAATTAATGTATTTACACTGAAAATACGTATTTTAAACAATCTCCCGTGAGATTAGAGGGGGGGGGGGGGTCGAGCCAAATATCACGATATCTCACTAAAGGGGGAGAAGGGGTCCAAAAATCGCCAAAATCACCTCACGTAATTAATGGACAATCCCTTATTAGATTAGTTATTGTTTATTATTAGATAAAAGCTCTTCGGTATCCGTGTCATGCGCATAAATCGGATAAACTACAATATTTGAAGGAAGAGGAATAGCCAAGGGCAAGCCTAACCTTCTCTTTGCATACTTCTATTATACTATCTACTTAATATTGGATTGTGTACTTAAGTAGCAGCTATGATATTACGAAATTACTGTTCAAGCAATAACTAAATTGCCTTACTTATGCATTTGAATAGATTATGTATCATCTATTTTATACTCACTGGCGTAACTGGGATTCGTAGCTGGATAAATTATCCCTCATACAATGAGGTCACCTTAGAACCCAAAAACAAAACAAATACCGACCCTACTGAACCACTTTTCCCAAGAATCATACCCGCGGACATTTCACCCTAATTATTTACTACACTAAGGGTGTCCGCGGGTATGATTCTTGGGAAAAGTGGTTCAGTAGGGTCGGTAGAATATGTGGTTTCATTTAATGGTATTGGTTTGCCAAGGTCTGTTATAATAATACGAGTCAGGCACATAAGGTGTTAAGGGTGTTAAGATAAGTATTGCGGTCCTTTCACCCATGCAAAGAATAAGAGGACTAGATTCCAAAAAATATATATATCTTTTACTTATTATAAAAATGTGACTGAATAGTTAGGTAGAATTCCTTCCTACAAAAACAAGTTTAAATTATTCTTAACATTAACCATTCTGGCAGCTCTTATTCAAATTTTAAGTATGTCAGTAGTTGATACCTACCTAAACAAAATCGTGGCAATAGCAATAGCCTGTGGGTTAAGTACACGCAACGAGCCTACAACGTCCTGCGTGTGCAATATAACAACGCCTTCAGGATGCTGTTGCGCCTCCCGCGATTCTGCAGTGCATCTGGTATGTTTGCGGAGGCGCGTACAGATGATTTTTATGCCATAATGCGCAAGAAAACTGCCTCTATGCTACTCAGATTACGGGGCAGTGGCAACGGCATCTTAAAGATGATTGCGGACCGAATGGATTGTCCCATCCAAAAGTTCTGGATGGAACGATCCATTGGGTTATTTAAATAATAAATTTGTTTCATGTTCCCTTTTTTTACTAACCTAGTTTTAAGCCTAACACTAACCTACTTATGGATTTTTAATCTGAAAATAAAAAGTCATTTATTTATTTATTTATTTAATACATGCCAAATCAACATCGAGGCTACAAAAAATAAGCTTCTAAAATGGTAGCGCCTGTCGCTAAATTTGGAACCATCTGCGTACGGAACCCTAGTTTTTATAATTTTTTGTTTTATTTTGGAGTATGTCCTATAACCTGACTAAATTTAAAACTTTTATGTAAATAAACTGTCTTTAAGTAAGATCCAAAACAAATGAAGTTAAAATAATGCAACTTTTACAAGGTTTCTTCAAGTATTTCGGTCAAGGGGGCCCTTGTTAATTTTTTAGAGACTGTAGTGAGACGTATTTTGTGAATATTTCAACTTTCTGTTAATGGTAGGCCACCAATAAAATACCGGACAAAAAAAATCACGATATATATACCGGTTGTAAAAGCAAAGGCAAGAATCCTTTAGGTAAGGGTGTGTTAGTATGATCGGTAAAGATATTATTTTAGATACTGGGATCTCTAAATAAAGTACCAGTACCTCATAATAAGACGATTTTCTTTACTCAAAATACACTAATCGCGTGGACACCCTCACTGGTCGCTGGCCACTCGGATGAGGGGTGCGGGTTGCGGGGTGCAATTAGGTGTGTGGGGAGGCCGGTGAGCTCCGTAGCCATAGCTTAGAAAAATGATGGAATTTTTGGTGAAAATTCAAGGTATATTTTTTTCTCGTACTCGGTTAGTCATCAGCAACAAGGATTAATGAATGCACTCTATTAATAATATTTAGAGTATTCCAAAGCGATGGATTTCGCAATAAAAACATAAAGCCTACAATAGTTCAACATGCGTAGGTAAACAAATAAGTGTTTTTAAAATGTTATTCGACTGATGACGCTCCACTCCAACCGACTTCAATTATTATAGCAGCCATTCACTAAAAAGTATAAAATAATTATTTACGGACCGATGGTACCAAAATAACACGTGGCGACTTCTTTCTTCCTGAAACACATGTTCTCTACAAGTCGGCGCTCTACTATTGGTTTTTCTGTTGTTTACTATAAAGATAACAAAAATAAAAATTTAATTTATTGTTCTCATAACATGCAAATTATCCTTCTATAAAAAAATATACAAAAACAAAGCTTACTATAAAAAATTAAACTTACATATTAAGGATTGCCGTTGGCATCTATGCTAGTGTGGAGCACTGTACAATAGATACCAGCGTCTTCCGACACAATTCTAAAAACAGCACATTGGCTAATCGGAGCTTAGCTCATAAGGATAAACAATTTGGAAAAACAGAAGACAAAAATAAAACTAAAATAAAAAGTAAATTGTCATTTTTAGTTAAACTTGCGGTGAAATTAGGACGTGTTTCACGTGTGCTTACATGTGAGTTTGTTAGTATAAATTTTATAAAAAGGGAGTTGTTAATTTATTGTAAAATTGTGGTTTGGGTGTAATCAAAAATAAGTAAAAATGATGCTTAAGTAATAGATTTGATCAGGTCTTCCGAGTCTTTGTAAGTCATATCAAGAAGCCAATTGGTGATAATGGATTTGCAGATATGAAGTTTCTTTGGGTAGATATTGAGAACTTTATTTATTCTATTGTATAAGTGACACCTGATAATTTCATAATGTCGGGAGGTAAGTGCAAGTCTGTGAGAAGGAGTACGACAAGCTAGGTCATTGCGTCGTGTACTTTCAAAGAACTTTAAATTGAAAGGGACAGATAAGTGCTTACGCAGGGTGGTGCGAAGAACAAAGAGCTGTCTCACAGTCAGTACCCGGACATCTTTATATAGTAGGGTTGTTTCAAAACGGTAAGGTTTGTTGGCCATTACCTTGAGTACAGCTCTCTGTGCTCGCTCCAAACGGAGCATAGAGGTAGTGTGAGTTCCCCCCAGACCGTGATGCAGTACGAAAGGACTGATTGAACTAGGGCATAGTACACGGTTTTTAATGTTGTAAAGTCGGCAGAGGACCTCAGTTTTTTGAATATGAAAATCATTCTCCTAGTTCTGGATATTAAGGAATTTAGATGAGGTTTCCTACATAGCGTACTATCTATATAAACACCAAGATATTTGAGTTCGTTGGTTCTTTGAAGAGGTAGACAATTACAAACAATCTCATTTGTTTGATCACAAGTATGAGCTTTAATGGAAAAATCATTAAAGGAAGGTTGAATAGATGCTAAGGGACTGAAGGTGATGAATGTAGATTTTTCTACATTTAAAGTTAGCAAATTTTTGGTAAACCACTGCATAATATGTGATAAGGCTGATTCAGCTAGCTGTTGCGTTTTTTGCCATGTTTTATCATGAATAAGTAGGGCTGTGTCGTCTGCATAGGTAAAAATTTGACAGTTTGATTGTTCAATCAATCAAAGCCGTTTTATCTGGCTTCCTATAATGTGTCTCCGCACATTAGTTCCGCCAATATCTAGTTTTAAGTGAATAGACTTGCTAGTTTGATTGTTAATATATATTAAAAACAAGGTTGGGCCTAGCACACTATGGGGAATGCGGGAATTAAAAGTTGATTTATTTCACGCTTTTTAGTGTTGACTGGTTAAATTGTGAAAAATGGGTAGACTACAGTGAGCACTCTGATTGCCTCATTTGAGGAGTGTCAAATTCAAAAGTCCCGTGGCATAATGACAATTGTCAAGTAATACCCTGGAATCAGCACACTCACACAAAGTAATTGCCGAAATCTCGTGTTATGTGCTGTCATCCGTTCAGGAGTTCCATGGTGATGAGGCCAAGATCGAAGGTCAGGTGGATAATGTCAATTTTCAAGTAACATCCTGCAATCTGTATCCTGGTACAAAGTGTTTGCCGCAATATCGAGTGATATGCTGTCATCCATTGAGGAGTTCCACTGCCTATCTCCGAAGACCATGATCAGATCACGACCAAACTAAAATATAACCTACCCGGAAGCAAACTCTACCAAACAAAAAAAAAGATATCAAATCGGTTAAGATTTGCCACAGTTAAGGAGTAAAATACCAAAAAAAAAAATACAGTCGAATGTAAAACCTCCTCCTTTTTTGAATTCAGTTAAAAAAATACAGTCGAGTTGAGAACCTCCTCCTCTTTTGAAGTTGGTTGAAACGGAAAGCTGTGTCAATCCCGTCTGCGGCTACATGGGACCTTTCTATTACACGTTGAATATCACATTTTGTACCCCAAAATAAC
The DNA here is from genome assembly GCA_910592155.1 of Ypsolopha scabrella. Taxonomy (NCBI): domain Eukaryota; kingdom Metazoa; phylum Arthropoda; class Insecta; order Lepidoptera; family Ypsolophidae; genus Ypsolopha; species Ypsolopha scabrella. The sequence goes on from OU342980.1 coordinate 22,296,456, forward strand.
TTTTTTCGAGACAATTATTGTTCTATCCTCTATCCCTCATTAGTAAAGTACCTCTTACAAGACCTATTGATACAGCTTGTTTCCATCATACTTGCTCTTGCGTGACAGCATTCTAGCGGTAATAAGAAACGGTTTATAGGTATGTTGTCGGTATTTATTTATCGTGTCCATCCATCCATCAGCCTGTTTCGTCCACTGCTGGACATAGGCCTTTCCAGGATTTTGCCACTCTTGGTGGTCCTCCTGGAAGAAATGCCCATACCCACACACTCTGGGCAGGCAGGTTGGTGAGCGCTGTGCCGAAACCCTTGCACCGTTGATGACGCCGCTGCCCGTCACCAGTCTGTTTTATATAAGGCCCGGTAATTGGGGATGGATATACCGCCATCAATCGGTCCCAGGCAATGGTGGGCCTGAGAGCTGTTCTCTTACTCTCCCCCGAATAACTTCGGGATGATTTGCGAGTAAGATGGTGGTACCTCCACAGTCGAACCCGACATCAGCTCTACCATCTAAATAAAATGAATTTACAAAAAAATTTAAAACCTTATCATTTTATATATACTGCTCAAAACAATTAGGGGAATAACATTTCAAAGTGAAATGAAACTTTTTTTTTAGGTTTTTAATTATAACTGGCCACTAAATATTAAAGTGACGTACTTCACGAAAATAAAAAAACAAAAGAACATCAGCATTATGTGTGTGTATTCTTACACACACAAACTATACAACATTCTGTTTATTTATTTACATATTATTTATTTATTTCTAAGACATACTTTCAGGGCTCAAATAGCTTTATTGATAAACTAAATTCTTTCTTGAGATGGTTTCGGCACAACACTGCAAAACAAATATCTGTAGTAATTTTACATATTCACGTGCAATTTAATACGTGGCTTTTATGGCCACCATGATTGAAGATGATATAGATGACTGTTTAACCATTCCGTGCCATGTGATAGATGAACCTGAGTTACTGAAAAAGTCAATCAATACTTCATTAAATTTTAAGCTTCTGTCGTTTAACATTCGCAGCATTAACAAAAACTTTGACAATTTTTTGGTATTGCTTGCAAGGTTACACCTCGATCTTGATATTATAATTTTAACTGAGTGTCATTTAAATGATTATACCTTGATTACACCAATAGCAGGATATAATGTTTTTAAAACAACAAAATTTGTAAACAAGGCTGGAGGTGTGGTAGTTTATGTAAAGGATATTTTGAATGTTAATGTAACCGAGTCACCAATAGCTGAATCAAATGGTTTAATAATTGAATTTCCTGAATCGTATAGGGTCTATGCTATTTATCGCTCTCCCACGGAAAAGTTTTCTAATGTCCGGAAGTTTATAAGCTCTCTTGATCAAAACTTCTCATCTCCCGGTTCAACTTCAAAAGTATTGTTGGCAGGAGATATTAACATAGACTTACTTGATGACGAAGATAATATCACAAATGACTATCTTTCTCTGATGCACGAACTTGGATTTAGACCAGTTATCACAGCGCCAACGAGAATCAAAACTTGCTTGGATCATATTTTCGTTGGATCTGAATTCCAAACAGAGGGCTTTGTTTGCAAAACCACTGTGACCGATCACAACGTAACAATTGCGAATCTCTGTTTTCCTGTTAATAAGTCTAAACACAATAGGACTGTTCTTAAAGTCGACAAGAGAGCAGTAGTGAATGACCTACAAAGGCAAGATTGGTCGGAAGTTCTGAGCCAGTCTGATGCATGCCTGAGTGCCCAGCTCTTCATGAATATAGTCAATGATGCCATCGCCAGGCATACAAAAACGGTAAAAATAAGTAGAAATAAATACGCTATAAAACCGTGGATTACGCCTGGTCTTATCCGTTGTATGTTGCATAGGGATAGACTACACGCTAGAGCCCGTAAGGAGCCGAACAATGTCATTTTGAAAATATCGTACCACCGATACCGAAATACATGTAACAATTTACTTAAAAAGCTTAAGGAATGGTATAATTTTTCATGTATAACAGAGAGTAAAGGTAACACCAAAACTATGTGGAAGACGATAAAAAGCATTTGTGATCTGAACAGAAGGAAAGACACTAGTAGTGAGCTTCTGAAAACAAAGCAAACTATAAGTGAATCGCTCACATATTGTAACGAATACTTTGCTAAAGTTGGCCAGAGTCTTGCTAGTGATACATTGAAAGAATTAAACACTGACGAAACAGAACTAGCGAAACAAGTTAAAATTTCTGCAAACAACACAGTTAATTCCTTTTATTTGCAACCAACCGATGTAGTTGAAGTGGAATCAATAATAAAACAGATTAAAAGTGAGAGTGCTCCTGGTTTAGACGGCGTCACTAATGACCTCATAAAAGGTGTATCTATGTCAATATTGATTCCACTGACACATATATTCAATACCAGCATCTCAACTGGAATCTTTCCATCATGCTGGAAGACAGCTGCAGTAGTCCCCATCTTTAAAAGTGGAATTAAAACTCAACCCTCCGATTTCAGGCCAATTTCTTTGCTTTGTGCATTTTCTAAAATTCTAGAAAAAATTATTAATACACGGCTCATGCGTTATTTGGAGGTAAATAATTTATTATCTGTCGCCCAGTTTGGTTTTCGCCAAGGGATGTCGACAGAGGACGCTGTTACAAACCTTTTGCAAACAGTTAGCTCTGTGTTAGACGAAGGCAAGTCTTGCGTGCGCGCCTTTTTGGACTTGGCCAAGGCGTTTGATACTGTGTCTCCAACTATTCTGCTGCGTAAGCTCGAATGTCTGGGTGTTAGAGGAGTTCCACTAGAATGGTTCGCAAGTTACTTAAAGAGCCGAAAGCAATGTATTAAAATAGGGCAACACATTAGTAACTCTAGTTGTATTTCTTATGGCGTTCCTCAAGGTAGCATCCTTGGCCCAACCCTGTTTATCATCTACATTAACGACTTACTAGAAATGTTTGGAGAAAAGGGCAACGTCGAGATATTCTGCTATGCTGATGATACCGCGATCATAGTACATGAAAAACAGTGGGATCTCACAATTCTTCGCACTGAAGAGTGCATGACGGATGTGTTAAGGTGGCTGAGAAGTAATCTGCTTACACTGAATACAGAAAAAAGTAAATTTGTATGTTTTTACAAAACATTAGCTTCTCAGCCACCACAACACCTAAAATCCCTTAAAATTCATGCTCAATTCCATGCTACCCAAAATTGCAACTGTCCAGAAATTAAAAGAGTCGATACAATTAAATATTTAGGGATCATACTTGACGAAAAACTTAATTTTAAAGCTCACATCTCAAGCCTCTCTGCTCGAATCAGAAAACTTATCCCAGTGATGAAGCGGATCCGACAAGGAGCTCCAATGGCCGTGATAAGACTGGTCTATATCAGCCTTTGCCAGTCTCTGCTTCTCTACTGCATTAAAGCTTGGGGAAATGCTTCAAAGACAATATTCATAACCGTAGAAAGAGCACAAAGATCAATACTCAAAGTATTACTTAAAAAACCATTTAGGTATCCGACTACCATTCTTTATCAGGAGTTCAAGGTACTAACAGTTCGCCAACTCTACATTTTGCGAGCCTCACTCACTCAACACCAGAAAACAATTACATCCATGCAGTACCCTTCATTGTTGAGTAGAAGAATTTACAGAGCTGTCGTCCCATCTGTAAAAACCGCTTTCGCTGGGCATTTCAGCAATGTTAGTTTTCCTTTTATTTATAACGCCATTTGCAAACTTACAGGCATTAAATCATCGTCAGTTAAGGAAACTAAGAGGACTTTAACAATTTATCTCTCCACATTGGATTACGACGCTACCGAAGCATTACTTCAACACCCCACATAGAGAGCCCATTAATTAATTAATTAATTAATTATTTAACTATTTAATTATTTATTTATTAATTATTATTATCATTTATTTCCTTAATTATATCTATTTTATATAACACATATCTATTCTATCTATTAAACTAGTTTATTTATAAGTGTACCTATGTACATTTATACATATTTTATACACACCTATACACACATTATAGTTTAATAATATAAATTTTAGTAGACATAATAATTTTCACTGTTTAAACAAGAAAATCTATCAAAACCCTTATAATAAGCTGGTAATCCTATTTCTGGATCCCGCGTGACAAGCTTGACTTAGTTTGGGGTCCACTGTAAAACGCAGACACTTATTTTCTCTCTTTGTTTGTTAGCCTAAGGATTTTATCTTGTTTTATAACATGTTTTAGTGTAAGTTTTTTCAAGTAAATAAAGAATTTGTATTTGTATTTGTATTATTTGTATTATTGTTAGTAGTTTTTAATACGGTGGCCAAGAGTCTATGTACACCTAAAAACAAAGTGACGCCATTCAATTTTCTTAACTTTTTAATTACAAAATACCGATTTTAAGTGCCCTTTCAACTCTTCTGAGTGCTGTTATTGATTTAAATGAGTGTTAATTTCATTTCCACCGAATATTTTTGTGACTATCTGATCTAACTAACTTGTAATGCACATACTGAACGCTCACGAGGGCGTTATGTGATTTCACGCCTTGTTCTTAAGAAACAGATGGCGCTGTCGTCGCTACAATATGTGTTGCTTCAGACAGTTAAGAAATTCACAGTTCTCATTAACTCAGATTATGTTTTTATAGCGAAATCCATCGCTTTGGAATACTCTAAATATTATTAGAGTGCATCACAAACTAGAAAAGATAAATTACACCACTACTGCGCCACCGAGGTACTTACCTAGACCGTTGAATTTTTCCACCATACTTGCTTAATATATGATGATGGTGGCGCAGTCGGTTAGCGCGCTTGTCTTGATAACAAGAGGTCGCAGGTTCGAATCCTGCCCCGAATTTTTTTTCAAATTCTTGTCTTTACATTTGTTTCTAATTTATCTTTTTTGTTTGGAACTCAATTATTTCCTAAACTAAGGCTGTCCGCGGGTATGACTCTCGGGAAAAGTAGTTCAGTGGGGTCGGTAGAATATGTGGTTTCATTCAATGGTCGCACTCTATTTACACCCGGTATAAAACAGACTGGTGACGGCAGCGGCGTCACTGGTGCAAAGTTTTCGGCACCGCGCTCACCAACCCGCCTGCCCAGCGTGTGTGAGTATGGGCATTTCTTCCAGGAGGACCGCCAAGATTGGCGAAATCCTGGAAAGGCCTATGTCGAGCAGTGGACGAAACAGGCTGATGGATGGATGGATGGATTTTATTTATTAACACTTCTGTTACTCGTATATTTATATCTTATTTATTTTATTATTCACAGTAATTATTCATGTAACGTTTTGAAAACGTGTAAGGATACTCGCCCTGTTTTGTTTGTTCGTGCGTTACCTACGTAGGCTCGGACTGAAAATCAGCGCTGTCGTCTTACCTTGTAAGACTACAGCACATGCTGAGTGTTGGCCCTTTTGTCTGCTGCGACACATGACTTCTTTTGGTTTTAGTTACCTGCATTATTTTATTCTTTTGTTTTATTTCCTTATGTCTGATTTTATAAATTTGTTTTATCTAACCTCATATCGTAAAATCCTCATTACGAACTCAAAACTACTGGCATGATGAAAAATATTTTCCATAAACGTCTCTAAAAAAATCAAAAAATTTAATTATAGTATAGGTCTCCGAACAACATAATGCTATAAAAAAACTTTTTCTGAGATTACAGTACATGTGATACTATCTAGGAAGGCAAAAGGAACTTAGCCCATACAGCCATGTCTTAGGTTTAATATCAAATACCAATGAGGTTTTTATATAATGTTCTCCAATACTTACAAAATAGTAACGAGGTTACAGTTGAAATTTATTTTCGGCCAGGTATTGTCTATGGCTTACGGCGCGTTGGATTCTGTCAAGGGATGAACTGTTTATTGTAAATGTATTTATTACTTACAGTGGTTTTATGGGTCAAAATAATTATTTTGCCCTAAAATTACTGACAGCAGGGATGATGATGAATGATATTTGACTCCACCTGACATTCTGGTAATAACGACGGAAAATAAGAACACTTTCAGTACGAGCTTTTACAAGAATAATCAAAAATGGCTGACGACAAATTTACAAAAATTATGAAAACAGGTAAGTAGGTATGAGTTTAGATAAAGTAGTGTATGAAACTATACATAAATGGGTATGAAAACACACGTGTTCTGTTAAAAAACTCGCTTTCGGCTCGTTTTTTAAAATGACCCTCGTGTTTTTAATAACCTTTTTATGTACCAGTTTCATAAATTATATTATTATAATGTATCAAATCAAATCAAATTAAATTATTTATTTTTGCAAAATATATACATAAAGTATACTTTCTACCAGTCAAAGTTAATTTTAACAATACAATATATCTTTAGAATATAAAAAAATATATAATAATACGGGAAATAAAATATTGACCTGCATAAAATAGAGGAATCTAGGAATAAAAATATTATATATACATAATGCAATGAAGAAATAAGTTCATAAATAAAAACGGGAAATACATACAAAAAATATTAAGGTTGGGCTACTAAAATGTAATAAAGTATATACCTGCATAAAATAGAGAAATATAGGAATAAAAATATTATATATACATAATGCCTAACCATCCGCACCATTTGATTAGTATTGCTAAGAAGAAGGGCAAGAAACATAAATTGTGTAAACTTGTAATTGTGTTGTGTTGTGGCTGATAAATAAATTGATATTCTATTATATTCTATTTTTCCACTCTACCTACAAAATTTAATGAAAAAGAAAATACAAAATTGAGTTGTTCGAGTATAATTATTCGGGTACGTTACCCTAAAAATTCAGTATAAATCGTTTTTTTTTCGTCTTTATTGTTCAAATACAGTATATTACATAATGTACAGAAATTCTAAATTCCTTTAGATAGAACCCGTCACAAAACTGGTTTATAATAATTATAGCTGACAACTTTAATGGCCTAATGTTTCAATATTTGGGGGTAATAAATAACAAAATGTATTTTTCCACTAAACGAAGTCTAGGCAATGAAGACTCATATGCCATGGTAAAAAAAAACCGGCTCCTTTTTCATGGGACCCCCTAAAAATTAATAAATTAAATATTTAATTCAAGTTTCAGTTTTGGGTCCATATTCTACACAAAATATCCCAATTTCAGATCTGTAACTCCGTCTACGTGCTAGAGATCCGTGACATACGGACGGACAGACGGTCAGCAGAGTGACATTAATAGGGCTCCGTTGTGCGGTTTTGCTCTTTGGATACGCAACCCTAAAAATCTGCAACGAAAGGTATTCAATAACAACTTTCTCTGTTTTAACTTACTGACTGGTTTTAACCGAAAACAACCACAATAATCTATGTAAAAAACCGGCCAAGTGCGTGTCGGGCCACGCGCAGTGTAGGGTTCCTTAGTTGCCCGGTACATATAAGTTGGTCTACTAATACAGACCGCGCCAAACTTCTAGTCCCATACATTATAGGGGACCAAAAGTTTGGCGCGACCTGTACTCGTAAACCTGTAAAGTCTACTTGGCTGTGATAGTTTTCCTTTTAAATTATTCTGTGAATTTTTTCACATTTCTATAAGCAACCGTTTAGCTAGCAGGGGAGGGATGCTCGACTCTAACTAAAATTTTCACTTTAAAGCTTAATATTTCACCAACGGATCCCTAAATCGAATAATGGTTTTCACACACCCACAATGTTTTTAAACGACCTATCCAACGATACCCCACACTATGGGATAGACAAGAAAAAAAAATCATCCCCAGTTTACGTGTATGAGAGGTACCCTTAAAAACAATTTTTTTCGAGATTTTATTTTACCGTTTTGTTGGCGTGAGTAATATTTATATCCATGCCAAATTACAGCTTTCTAGTACTAATAGTCTCTGCGCTAAAAAAAAAAAAATCAAAAATCAAAATATTTATTTTTGCAAAATAGATACATTAAGTATACTTTCTACAAGTCAAAGTTAATTTACACAATATAATATGTCTTTAGAATATAAAAAAAATATATAATAATACGGGAAATAAAATATACACCTGCATTAATAAATGATAGTCGTAAGTTTTTAAATAAATAAATAAATAAAAAATAAATAAAATAGGGGAATCTAGGAATAAAAATATGATATATACATAATACAATGAAGAAATAATAAAAACGGGAAATACATACAAAAAATATTAAGGGTGGGCTACTAAAATGTAATAAAGTTATACACTTGCATAAAATATAGAAATATAGGAATAAAAATATTGTATATACATAATGCCTAACCATCCGCACCATTCGATTAGTATTGCTAAGAAGAAGGGCAAGAAACTTAGCAAACATTCCTTTTTTCAAAATAAAACATATGATACAAAATCATATACATACCTACTCAAGTAAAGGCATAAAAAAATATAAGACTGCGGCTAAGCCGCGGACAGACGGACATGGCGAAACTATAAGGGTTCCTTGTCGGACTACGGAACCCTGAAAAAGTGGTGATTCACCTCCATGTACGTTTACTTTATATTTGCTTGCTTGAGATGTTTCCTTTAAATAGTTAATTGAATTAATAATTTGTTGGCCCAATGATTTGTAATACGAAACTGGTAGCATAAGTTATGATAAAAATAAGATAAAATGTAGAATTTGTAAATAATTAATGTAATTTTAGTAATTAAGAATTTAAGATATGTGTATACCTACACGTTATACGTCACTTATATAAAATGCATGCTGTGATTACCTTAATAAGTTAGAAGTTTAGCAGTTATTTATGTTCAATGTGTAGTGTTAAAAGTAGCTTACTAACTACTAGTTTTCCTAATAAAGAAAATAAATAAATACATAAATAAATAATTGTGGAATAAAAAGTACAAGAATTTGTGTATAATTTATTGTAAGAGAGAAATACAACTGACTTACCCTCTCATCAATTACGAATATAGAATAGAATAGAATAGAATATAATTTTATTACGTAAAAAGGGGATACAAGAGACTTATAAAAACACAGAGCTTAAAATCTAATATTAACATGTAGTATAAATAACAAATGTTTGCTGTTATCCTAAATAGGGTTTTACGCCTGTAGAAAGGAATAACAGCCCCGTTTCCTTGGAAAAACACAATGGGGTAAAAAACATTATAAAAGGACGGGTTATCGGCTTAACATTTAAAACTGTATCAATTATGCGATATTTTATATAAGTATAACTGTGTGTGTGTGTGCGTGTGAGGGTGTGTGTGTGTGTGTGTGTGAGAGGGTGTGTGTGTAAGTGTTGAGAAGGTGTTTGCGTGAGTGTGTGGAGGGTATGTGTATGAGTGCGGTATGCGTTCAAGTTTACGTGAAGAAAAAAAAGAAAAAAAGTTGTAGACGGTGCATAAAAGGTGAGAGTGAGAGGGTGTCTAGATGAGAGTACAGTAAAAATGTATAGATAGGAGGTCTGTTTATATAAAAATAAAAGTATAAGTAAGTGTTATAGATTTTTAATAAAGTTCTCTGTTTGTTGATGTTTTCTTTAAAAGGAAAGAGGTTATACTATTCTTGCACTGATATCGAGGTAATCCGAGTATGGGTAAATGTAGGTTTGTTATATAGGTAAGGTCCGAGATAGAAGATAAATCTTTTGGCAAATTCAGTTTTTGTTTTGGTAATAAAACAGATTCTGTCTTTAAAGCGTTGTGTTAATTGTTTGTAAAGTATTATTTGGTGCTGATGGAGAATGGTTTAAAGTATAAATAGTTGCCTTACATTTATTACTTGGACGTGATATATAGTCTGTAAAGTTTGACAAATAGATTTCTTATTCTTAAACTCTTTTGGTGCATGGATGCATGGATATAAATTTCAACACTCTGTATCTACCTTTATAATTCGAAATTAACAAAATCCTTTCTTATCGAGTGTCTATGGGGCATAAGGGACCTGGCTGCCAAATTTCAGGTTTATTAGTTGAATAGTGTGAATAACGTGGGCAAAAGAAACTTAATCCACACAACAAAAGAGATTTGACAATGTGCGCCATGAAAAAAAAATCAAATCATAAAGATGTGATACAGATTGTTCAAGTTTGATACTCTTACAGCGCGCTCAAAAAACTAGTATTGCTGAAACTTACATTAATCACGGACAGTTTAAAATCCAAAAAATCGAACAAACATAGCGTCTCAATTTTACACTTCACCAAAAACACTTTTTTTGTACTATTTTCAGCGACATATATTTACCGTTATTTTATTCGCGATACCGTTCATCGAGCGTCGAAGCCGAGACTCAGAGCGATAGCAACTGTTTCTGGTATCTCGTGCATTCAGCTTCCAAGCATTATGATTCAAATTAATAAGACCATCGTTTTCTTATCGAAGTACAATTGCTAGCCTTCTCTCTCGTTTTGTTAAGGAAAGAGACTGTGGCAATACGCTAATGTGAAATAAACAGCGATATAGAAATAAAGATTTAGGAAGTAGCGGAAACTGAAATGGGTGTTTCTAGGAATTACTTTTCTTAATAGGCTCTCCTCGCTAACACAGAGATCGTGGGCATAGTATAAGTCGATCCTGCAGTGTACAATCAATCGTGTTTGCACGTTAAGCTGTTGTTCCATTCGCGCCCGAAGTACGGCGATAGGGCTCACCTATCACGTTTGAGACGTAATAATCGTTGGTGTAAAGTGGGTGTACCAGTGCAGTGAGGACTGACTTGCAATTTACAGTTCACACTTGGGAACAACTCTGACTTCCCCTCGAGGATTCATGTCGTGAGGATATGTTTTAATGTTATTTGCGTGCATACTTAAATAATTTGTACAATTATTGCCAGAGTTAGGTTCAGTTTAACATGACTCGTGAGTTACATATAAATATTTATGTACCGCGTACCTTGGTTCGACTGTGGAGGTACCACCATCTTGCAAATACCCCCGAAGTTATTTGAGGGAGAGTAAGAAGACAGCTTTTAAAGGGGCATAAACAGGTGGCTTACCATGCCTGAGACCGAATAATGGCAGTATATCCATCCTTATAAAACAGACTGGTGACGGGGAGCACCGTCACAGGTGTGAGAGTTTCGGCACCGCGCTCACCAACCCGCCTGCTGTGTGAGTACGGGCATTTCTTCCAGGATGTACCTATTTATTTATACCTAAGTTCTTTAATAAACTGTTTTATACACTTATCTTTTGTTACTTAATTAAAAGTAGAAGTACCTACCTTCAACGTAATTTATGTTATGACTTCCTAGATACTCGTATATCGATTGAAATTGAATGATTACATTTTTTTTAATTCCGTTAAGGCGCAATGTTTTCATCGCACAACGAAAGAGATAAACATACATCTGAAAAAAGAAGTGCCCGTCCGTGTATTGGGGTGAATCAAAAAAAAGATTTAATGCAGATTTTAGTGAATCAAATTTTAGATAAAATCACACGAGAGCGTTTACAAAAACGCTATTCTATATTTTAGATAATAAAGTAGATTCTGAAGGCTTTAGTTTTTGTACTGTCAAAACTTAAATTTGTCTAAAGTAATAAGTATAGGTTCTGTTGTTAACTATGAAGAAAATTTCGTTTTGACAGCACTAAAACTAAAATTAAATTTAGTAGGTTTATATGTTTACGACAGTCGTTATTATTATTTTTACTTTATTAGTTTAGAAGGACTACTGTTTTGAACTGAAAAAACAGCCTTCACTTTGCAATTTTTTTCCATGCAGCGATTTTTTCTCTACCACGTTTTTGGAAATGCCGTCGTCTTGGAAAAGGCCTGCCTTATAAAATGTTTTTTTCAGAGCCCCATATAGATTCTACTGATTTAATTCTCATTTTTAGGGTTCCGTACCCAAAGGGTAACCAACGGGACCCTATTACTAAGACTCCGCTGTCCGTCTGTCACCAGGCTGTATCCCATGAACCGTGATAGTTAGACAGTTGAAATTTTCACAGATGATGTATTTCTGTTGCCGCTATAACAACAAATACTAAAACCGGCCAAGTGCGAGTCGGACCCGCGCACTCCCATACAACAGACATGATTTTTTTGCCGTTTTTATAGATAATGATACGGAACCCTTCGTGCGCGAGTCCGACTCCCACTTGGCCGGTTTTATTATTTACTACCTGTGTCGCCTCAAATTTTGTTCGCATTTTTCTATTGACGTGCAGGTTGTGGGTAGTTGGTTTTATTTGTACCGGTGCGGTGTAGATGTGCTACTTGCAGACAGAACCTGTCGGGTCATTGCTCGGACCTTCCAAGGAACGTGAAACCGGTGAGGGATCCACATTCTGGATCATTATCAGTATGAATGATCAAGATCATTATTAATGTCGTCTGCGGCATTTGAGACTTGTGCTAGGTAATTAAGAGATACAAAACAGATGCTTAATTGGCATCTTTCTGTTAAATATGCGTGTAGATGACAGCAATATATTATTTCTAAAACAGGATCTCAATCTCTCCGTATATCTAACTAGTAGTTCGCCCCAAACTGAACTCGCGCTCGCCCGATTCGCGCTTGACCGATTTGGCTCATATTCTTTTTCCCTTATTTACTCGCCTGCCAAATTTCATGACATTCCGTTAAACGATACTCGAGTTATCGTCGAACAAACATTCATCTAAGTCATACAAACGCCGGATTGTTCTATTAGACTCGGAGGACTCACATGTTTCGCTCGCTCGTTCAATAAGTAAATAATTTGGCAAAGTGCCAGTCGGACTCATGCACGAAGGGTTCCGTACCACCCCACAATACAAGTACGGAACCCTAAGAACATTTATGATGAATAACAACAATAAACATGCGAAAAACAAGTCGCTTAAACGGTAGCGCCCGACTAAAATTTCGTGACCGTTCGCTTACGGAACCCTATTTTTTGTTTTACTTCCGAGTTAATTAATTAATACTTTTTTAAATTGTCGTGCAGGATCATTTAAAACATCATCAATATCCTTTCAGTGTTTGTATGTTTGTTTAGTAACTAGCATTTGCCCACGGCTCCCCTTTTGACAAGCCCCCTGATTCTGTATCTTAAAATCAGTTGCCAACCAGTGGCTATCGTCGAAAACATACATATCCGCTTATCTAAGGATAGGTTACCACTTGAAATGACGTCACAATCCGTAAATAGTTCAATACCTATTGATGGTTATTTTGGAAGTTATTTTTTTATCTGTTTTTGGTGAATAGCAACCATAGATGGCAACCGACAGTGAGTTACACAATAGGCCCGCTGGAGTCACTACGATGATAATAAAGAAAACCGCATCCAAATCCGTTGGGTGGTTCTCGAGTTAAAACGGAACATACATGCATATTCGTGAAAGACATTAAAAATAAAATTCTAAAAATGTTTGGTTTTGACCTCAGTTCAATACTAATATATTAAACAATTATAATTAAAATTTCGCAAAAATAATCAATGTACAGACACGACTTTTCTACTGCTTTATTATTATTATTAGTAAAGATTATCCCCGGCAGGGATTGAAAACAGTAAACGATGAATTAACCGAAACAAATAGCGATAGCCCTTATGGCACCCTTTTGAATTCTGTACCGTTATTTCACCGTTTTCCCGCTTCGGTACCGATATAAAGACGATTCCATGCGTGATCGGTATAAGAGGGGTACGTGATGGGGTGAGACGGGAGTACGCTGCGTATCACACCCGTTCGCCGCCATCGCCGCTCAATCGGTTATAAGCGGTTAATTTTTAACAGACTTCAAAAATGGAGGAGGTTCTCAATTCGAAATTTCACTTAAGCATTTATTACTTGATAATCTGACTATAAAAAAAGTGATAAACTATATGCGACAGGTGGATGATGTTTTGCTTAGTATTTTAACTCACTACCTCATTAGACAGGTAGACTAAGATATTTTTTTTCCTCATGAGACAATTTCCTTTTGTCTTTTTATCCTTTTTTAATATATAAGTAAAAAAAATGTAATCGTATTAAGCCATTTTCAGAAAAAAAAATACTGGTGCAAAATACATGATCTTGCTAAGTTTCTTGCCCTTCTTCTTATCAAAATTAATCGAATGGGTGGATTTAGGCATTATATCTATTTATAGTTTATTTATCTATTAACTTATTTATTAATTAAATTATGTAGGTATGTATATACAATATTTTAATTGTTTACTTATGTTAGTATATATTTGGCTAGGCATTATTTTTATTTAGGGTCTATTCAGTTTATTTATCAACCTATTATTTAATTGCATTATTAATAATAATATTCTTATTCCAATAAGTCTTTATTTTATGCATGTGTATAAGTTTAGTAGCCCAACTTAAATATAATTTTTTTTATATATTTCCCGTATCATATTTGTTTCATCATAAAATATTATTTTTATACAGATTAGATTTGACATATAAAACGTATACTTTATATATCTATTTTACTAATAAACAATATAAATCTGTGAATTTGAATCGAATGTATTTTTTTTTGTGTATGTTACTCCATAACTCTGGCAAATCTTAACTGATTTGAAAAAAAAAAATTTTCGTTTGGTAGGGTTTGCTTTCAGGTAGGTCCCATTTTAGTTTGCTCGTGATCTGATCATGGACTTCAGAGAAAGGCAGCAGAACTCCTCTACGGATGACAGCATATCACTCGATATGCGGCAAACACTTTGTACCAGGATGCAGACTGAAGGATGTTACTTGAAAATTGACTTGAAATCGACGCATTCCCCATAGTAAATAACACAAAAACCAATAGTAGAGCGCCGACTTCTAGAGAACATGTGTTTCGGGAAGAAAGAAGTCGGCAAGTGTTATTTTGGTACCATCGGTCCGTAAATAATTATTTTAAACTTTTTAGTGAATGGCTGCTATAATATTTGAAGTCGGTTGTTATTTTTTTGTTAAAAGTTTATCTGTAGCCGTTACTTTTTTGTAAGGCGGCGGCGACTAAAAGTAAACCCAAATTCCCAACCGGTTAAAATTCTGTGTACATTGTTTTTCGGTATGACGTCATTTCAGTGAATGAAGATAACGTAATTTATGGGTTATTAAATTCTTAATCGGTATGTTTAATTTCTCATCTTATTGCGCTTCATCCTGTTTCATTGACATCACTTCCTATCGTGTACAGTGCCACCAACTTATCTGTTCAGTTGGATTATCCACCCATCTCTTTCTAATGCGGTAGAAAAGAGTATAATTAGAAAGAGACGGCGAATGATTTTCCATCCATCCATCCATCATCCTGTTTCGTTCATTCGAAGAAATGTCCATACGCACACACGCTGGGCAGGCGGGTTGGTGAGCGCGGTGCCGAAACCCTTGCACTAGTGACGCCGCTGCCCGTCACCAGTCTGATTTATATAAAGCCCGGCAATTGGGGATGGATATACCACCATCCATCGGTCCCAGGCAATGGTGGGCCGCCTGGTTTTGCCTGAGAGCTGTTCTCTTACTCTCCCCCGAATAACTTCGGGAGGATTTGCGAGTAAGATCGTGGTACCTCCACAGTCGAGCCCGGCATCAGCTCTACCACCTATTGGAAAGGAATATACTCCATGCGGAAAGACCCCGCGAGAGGGGCGGATTCTGGGAAGAATTGCAAAATGACAATTTTCTTCACTACTATTACTATTTAAACAATTTTAGGTTGTATAAAATTACTCTCCGTTTCAGATTTTAATAAAGTTTATACAGGTTTCATTCCATAAATGTATAGGTTTTGTTTTTGCTTAATCTTAAATCTCGACATGAAAACTTTTCTTAGAGCCATCTTTAGTATTTTTTTTCTCAATATTGGACTTCAGAAGTTTCTGTTACGATATGAGTGTGCATTATAATATTGGCAGATGTAGGTACCTAGTACATCTGCCAAGATTATTGTTGGATTCTTCAAATAAGGAAGAACAAATTACGGTTCTGCGGGGACTAACCTCTTAATAATTTTAGTACTGATCAAATTAATATTAATAACTGCAAAACTGAAGAAAGATTCGATTTCAGGTAACGTCTTCCTGTCAGTTCCAAGAACGTGGACTCAGAGTTGTACGGGAAGCAGTTTAATTCCCGTACTTGAGATAGGATGAAGCGCGCTCACCCACAAAGTGTGTCGTACTTGACATAGGATGAAGTGCACTCACCCACAAAGTGTGTCGTACTTGACAGAGGATGAAGCGCGCTCACCCACAAAGTGTTTGGCGGCATGATTACGTCATGATATGAAGGTGGTGACAGACTATCCACAGCTTCACATTCTCCTAACAAACTTGCGGACACCCCCGGAGAGGAGAGGATACCAGCTTCATCAGTGGCGGCATGGGTCTGTCTGTAGCGACTCATGATGCCTTACCCCGCTTCTCTAGCTAGACTGTACGTATTGGTCCAGAATTTTTTTATCCTTTAAAATATATTCCAGTTACATACTTCTGAACGAGTTTTTATTGAGAGAAAAGCATGAACTTTGCCTGAACAAAATCAACAGGCGCTTACTCAAATACAATTTTTAAATCGATAAATTCTCACTCTCCACGCGATTGGTGGCTGAATTTTTTTCTGCGCTTAGAAAGTATGCCAACGCATATTTAAATAAGTAGGTATTAAATTCAATTGCGGAAACGATGGTGTAAACTTGAAAAAAAAAAACTGAAAAAAATTTCTGCCAGGGCTAAATGCCATACCGAAATTCAGCAAAGTGATGCATTTGACAGTCAAATAAAGTTAAAAATGAAAATCAAACAAAATTCAGGAATTTGAGTGGGATATGATTTCTTTTTCGTTTTTGTTTGTGTCAAACCAACTACTTTCTTTCCTATTAAACTATTCACAATTGGCACGCAGGAATTTGAGTAAATCATTTTAAATACCAATCCCGTCGACCCACAGAGTCAAATAAAAATGTCCGATCCTAAGGGTTTTTTTTAACTCTGCGCAGTGGTTGTATACGCCACTCTCTTATCATGAACCTCAAACACTATTTGGTTGTAAATAAGCAAAACTGGCGCTGCTATGAGACTGCTACTCTTACGCGTCTATCGACCGGCCTTGCCTTGGCTAGCTCAAACATATCATGGCCATAAAATGACATATTTACATTACGGAGTTTGTGTGATCTGATAAGAGATTATTATAATAATGACAGTTAGGGTTCAGAAGCCTGTATAACCAAATTTTAAAATCAGCTCCTATTTGTCAGCCATTTTGTAATATTTAAATAAACTGGCGACCGATTAAAATTGTTCAATAACCTTTTTGGTAAAATGATTTGAATAAAAATTACAATCTTATCAGTACCTAGAAAATGTATGAAACAAAACTACAAAATCAACCTTACGTAATTCTAAACCTGTAGATAATAAAAATGGGCGTTTTCAATATTTGTTGCTGTAAACTGTTTAACAGATTTCAGTATATGGCACATAAAATACAGAAATTCTAAACTTATTATTTAAGTTTTTGGGATAGATTCCGTAACAAAAATTGTCTAAAACCTACCACGAAATTCAAAAACTGACAAATTTGATGGCCCCCTTTCTTTATTTTTGGAGATAAAAAATAAATAATATATTTCTACTCTGTTAATGAGTTCTAGACAATGACAACCCAAATGCCAAGGTAAAAAAAATCCGCTCTTTTTTATATTCCCCTTAAAAATAATTTACTCTCATTTTTAATTCAATATTCGGTTTTGGGTAAACAGTTAAACATCATACCCGAATTTTGGGTCTGTAACTCATTCCGTCTACAAGCTAGAGACAAGCAGAACCCGTGACATACGAGTATGGACTGACAGACAGCGTGTTGCTCTTTGGGTGCGGAACAATAAAAACAATGATAAGTGTCGCACCTGGGAACGAGATCAGTAGCCAACACGCTAAATACGAGTATTATTACTTAATTTATGACAACTTACTATAAAAAACCTCTTGTTACATAAATAAATACAAAACACTACGGTGGAATTAGTCATAGATTTAGGTAAATCAGTTAGTACCTACGTTCGAAGTACCTGTTATATTTATATGCTAAGTCGGTAGTAAATTATACATAGTAATGTCGTCAGTAAAGATAACTGATAGTCTCTTTGTTTGTTTGTACTTACGTACGTACATAAGGCATTTTTATAACGAAACGACATGACTTTATTTAGGAAAATAAGGATGTAGTTATATGTTGTGCAATTTCAGAAGTTCTAACTTGTTTGCCCGGAACAAATAATGTTTGAATGACTGCCTCACGTTTCTTCATTTAGGATGTTTTTTGGTAATCTCTTGTAAGGTTTTTGCGTAATTCACGAATTTATTCATCGGTTTATTAAACCTGTAATAATAAGAAAGTATTCGTGAATATTTTTGTGAAGTTTTAGATGAAATGAGTTATTATTTGGTACTGTATTGGTACTGAGACCAAAGCTAAATTTTTTAAAATTTTTGTGTCTTTCTGTCGGTATTAAAGCCGATTTTGAAGGCTTTAGTTTTAGTTTGACATACATACAATTAAACTTAAGTATGGTTAAAACGAAGAGCCATTTCCAAGTCACCATTTTATAAACGTCAGACTAAAATTTTAGTTTGACAGCCATAATTTACCCAACTTAGTGATTTTAACTTGTTTTAGTAATTTCAAGGCAAATATTATTTGCATACACAATATGGAGTAAAAAAAAATTGAAAATCTTTAAACTGTTAAAATATTTCCAATGCAAAAGTGAGAAAAATAAAAAATAATATCCTAAAAATACAATATGGGTATCAAATTGTAGATATTAAAGAGTTGATTATAAAAATATATACTTTTACTACCTATATTTACTGTCACCAATTTCGAGAAATCTTTGAAAAACGACAAAAAAATGCATGTCCCCCCCTTATTTCCGAAACTGGTGGACTGAAAAAAATGAAAAAAATCCTGATTATAGGTCATAACTGGCCAATTACAGGAAAACTAAAGCGATTAAAAAAAAGTTGATAACAAATGAGAATATTATTATTATATTCTACTGCTACCTACCTATTAACTAAATTACTACCTAATAAATTCAACCCCAACATTGGGTAAGTTGTGTATTTATAAATTAATTTTCCCACTGTGTAGGTATATGTCACTATTTTCGTCCTATAAACCTTGCCTGCCTCATCATTTATACAAACTGGTTCATCCAAATGCCGCGCTTCACCTTCCTCCGCTCAACGATGTGGCAGACAAGATATATATACATAATACTGAACCTAACATAATATCATCGTTCCAGGGTTTACAGGTAATGAACAAGGAGGTTCAGAGTTATTTACAGAGTCCAGTCGCATGTGGGCCAGCGCCTCATTTGTGGGAGTGCTGATAGTCATCGGGCTGCCGCTGTGGTGGAAGACCACGGAGGTTTACAGGTAATGAACAAGGAGGTTCAGAGTTATTTACAGAGTCCAGTCGCATGTGGGCCAGCGCCTCCTTTGTGGGAGTGCTGATAGTCATTGGGCTGCCGCTGTAGTGGAAGACCACGGAGGTTTACAGGTAATGAACAAGGAGGTTCAGAGTTATTTACAGAGTCCAGTCACATGTGGGCCAGCGCCTCGTTTGTGGGAGTGCTGATAGTCATCGGGCTGCCGCTGTGATGGAAGACCACGGAGGTTTACAGGTAATGAACAAGGAGGTTCAGAGTTATTTACAGAGTCCAGTCGCATGTGGGCCAGCGCCTCGTTTGTGGGAGTGCTTATTGTCATCGGGCTGCCGCTGTGGTGGAAGACCACGGAGGTTTACAGGTAATGAACAAGGAGGTTCAGAGTTATTTACAGAGTCCAGTCGCATGTGGGCCAGCGCCTCGTTTGTGGGAGTGCTTATTGTCATCGGGCTGCCACTATGGTGGAAGACCACGGAGGTTTACAGGTAATGAACAAGGAGGTTCAGAGTTATTTACAGAGTCTAGTCGCATGTGGGCCAGCGCCTCGTTTGTGGGAGTGCTTATTGTCATCGGGCTGCCGCTGTAGTTGAAGACCACGGAGGTTTACAGGTAATGAACAAGGAGGTTCAGAGTTATTTACAGAGTCCAGTCGCATGTGGGCCAGCGCCTCGTTTGTGGGAGTGCTTATAGTCATCGGGCTGCCGCTGTGGTGGAAGACCACGGAGGTTTACAGGTAATGAACAAGAACGTTCAGAGTTATTTACAGAGTCCAGTCGCATGTGGGCCAGCGCCTCGTTTGTGGGAGTGCTGATAGTCATCGGGCTGCCACTGTGGTGGAAGACCACGGAGGTTTACAGGTAATGAACAAGGAGGTTCAGAGTTATTTACAGAGTCCAGTCGCATGTGGGCCAGCGCCTCGTTTGTGGGAGTGCTGATAGTCATCGGGCTGCCGCTGTAGTTGAAGACCACGGAGGTTTACAGGTAATGAACAAGGAGGTTCAGAGTTATTTACAGAGTCCAGTCGCATGTGGGCCAGCGCCTCGTTTGTGGGAGTGCTGATAGTCATCGGGCTGCCGCTGTGGTGGAAGACCACGGAGGTTTACAGGTAATGAACAAGGAGGTTCAGAGTTATTTACAGAGTCCAGTCGCATGTGGGCCAGCGCCTCGTTTGTGGGAGTGCTGATAGTCATCGGCTGCCGCTGTGGTGGAAGACCACGGAGGTTTACAGGTAATGAACAAGGAAAAACAGCCTTCACCTCGCAATTTTTTTCGATGAAGCGAAATTTTTTCTATAACGTTTTGAGCTATGCTATCGTCTTAGAAAAGGCCTCCTTTATAACATGTATTTTTTCTATTGTAGTATGTGAGTTCTGTTTTAAAATCGCATTTTGTACTAATGTCGTCTTAAAGCAGACTGCAGCAGACAGTTGCTTTTTGTCCTGCCTGCCTGCACCCATGATGGCTACATTAATTACTCCCAAACAAATATGTTTTTGTCTATAGACTGGAAAGAACGCCATAAACAAAAGTTTATTTTAAAAAGATTACGGCAATTTATTGTGTATTATTTTGTAGTGTATAAGATCACACGCAGATCTTTGCACTAGTTGTAAAGGTGACTCACAAATAAAGTGGTCCAATTAACATCCTTCTTGAATAATTAAATATATTATATATTTTTTTGTTTTTTTTTTAGACATGTGCTATTTCAAGTTTCTAAGTCAACTGGAAGAACCCTTTAGGTTTTCTTGGTGAGCCGATTTGTATGAAATTGATTACGTAAAAAGAAATAACTTTTTTTCGCGTTGAGTTAAAAGCCTGATTTTTAGAGCTCCATACCCGGGAGTGTACCAAACTGGACCCTATTACTAAACCTCCCAGTAATAGGGTCCCGTTTGGCACCCTTCGGATACGTAACTCTAAAAAGTAAATTTGTGTGCGTTATCAAAGCAGCACCTCATTATAAACCTTTGTAAGTAAGCTAAATTCCTTTAAAATAAATTACATTTACAAATTAATAGACATAAGAGTAGTTCTAGTAGGAGTAGACCTTTCGGGGTCGAGACCCTCGGGCCGTGGGGTCCCGATGCTAAACTCCTTTTTAAAGAACTATCCACACGGCTGATCGATGTTTGTGGGGACCCGAAGGCTGGTGCGTATCTTGGCCAGAGAATTAGCCTGGCCATTCAAAGAGGAAACGCTGCCAGCCTTCTAGGTACCCTTCCACATGACGGTAGCGATTTAGATAGGATTTTTTATTTAGTTTAGTTTACTTTTATTAGAGTTCCGAATTATTAAGTAATTTTTTATACAATCGTATGCGTACATTTATTATACGTCACTGCTCTAAAGGTAAAAAAAAATAAAAAATAACAGACAACTTTATTTGTGTTTGATATTTATTTCTGTACTAAATTAATTGACTAAATTTTACTAACAAAAGTTAAAGGGCGAATCCTCATTATGTCTTATAAGTATAACTTATAACTGTTTTTTTACACATTGAAATACTTTTTATTTGTAGTTGTCGAAATTGTCAAAAAATAAACATGAAATGACGTCACTACAAAGCCAATAAACAGCAATTGAGATTACCTATGTTTAGGGCCCAAGGAATGCAAACGATTTCACCGGAGACCTAAGCTTTTCATTATTATAAAATAATTTAATTTTTTATACGAAGTCTGTAATTATTTGGCAAAAATGTTAATGAAATTTTCATTATTCTTTAAATTCATTGAATGAAATGTAATTAATATCCATTATTCTTCAAATTTGTTCGGATTTTATCCTTTTTTAGGTCTTTAGCGCGGCGATGATTTGAATGGGTCTTCAAAAAAATATATTCAGGTAAGAAAAAAAAAATTCAACAATTCCTTCTAACCTTAAACTCGAATTTAAATCGGTCGGCCGAAATTTATCTGCCAAAATCTAAAATAAAAACCGGTTTTAATTCTTAGAGGTTGGAAGGTTTTTCGTTTTGTATTCCCTGGCCATTGCGTCGTCGGTAACGTACTATTAAACCAAAATTATGATGAATAACTTTATTTTAACACTCGAAATTATGCAAACATAAAATAACTTTCACGTAGATACTGAACAGTAGTATGGTTTTAAAAATTCCTACGGTGAAGTTAATTTTAGTTTCTGCATAATTTTTAAAGTTGTAAGCCAAAACTTATTCAGAATGTTAAGTAAAACGTTTAGTTTTGTTGTTTAGCACATCTCTTCTAAAAAATCTTATACATAGTACACTGTGTGTATGCCTATCCAGAATTATATATGTTTTAATACTAAAATAACCGGTTACAAATATTTTAATGGACCGTTTTATGTGGGAAATAAAATATTTTAAGCAAGACGTATTAAACGTACTGTTAAAGCAAAAAAAAAAGATTTATAATTTAGAGATTCTTTTTTCTATTTCCAACATGTAGGTAATTAATAATTTTACAAAACAGATGAATATATTTTTTTATTGCCATATCATAAATGTAAAGTTGATCAGTACAAGGGAAAATTGCGCTCTTTTTTGCCTTTAAGGGCCCATAATACCTCAATTCGCAGTCCTGCTCTAACGCTTCTGCTTTTTAACTGTCTATCCCACTCTAATCAGATTGCGCGCACGCAAAAACATCAGTTATTTTGAAATCACGGCTACACTGATGGTTTTTTCATTTTTGTGGAACAGTCTGCAGCTGCTTTATACTAATATCAGTTATATTATGCAAAGTTTCAGATCTAATTTCAAGTATTCATTGAATGCTATCAGTTTATTGTGCAGTTTGGAGGGAAATTTGTAATTTTTTTCTATCGAGAAAATTTAATGGAATCAAGTTTTCACAACAGCATAGACATAGCATTAGTCCTCAACTTTATCATATATTAATTTCAAAGTGATTGTTGCAGTATTTGTTAGTATGAAACAGGATCATGCGAAGCGAAATGAGGTATTAAATACACCCTTAAACATAATCTTCAAAAATATGGTAAGATTGAAAGGGTCGACTTCGCCAAACATGCTTTTGCGTTCGGCCAATTCAGCATATTAAATCAGAATATTCTTAACAAATATTTGTTTAATTAGCTGAGAAGTTCATAGAGTGTCACAAACACAAAAAAAAACCGAGTGATCACAAAAATCACGGAAAACGTAATTTGGCGTTGGCAAAAGTTTTTTTTTGGGCAAAATGCATTTATTTATAAAGGAAAGAAATCAAAGTATCTTTTACATTTACTGTTCTAAACCTTTTTTGTTTTTGTTTCTTTAAAAGAAATATTCGAGCTTTTAATTTTTTTTGCGTTATTTCTCTATTCGCCGAAAATGTTGAATGTTTTTCTTTTATAATACGAAAAGAAAATAAAATAAATATGGACAGACAACTGTGATTTCCCCACTATAGATATTTTTTAGTGTCAGATCAGTAGACAGATCATAATTTTCGAAACGCCAGATGATGTTTTTCGTAATCTTTTAGGTTTTCGTCTCGATGTTTGCGATACTTGTGTCAAACCTACGAGATGCACAGTGTAGTTCAACTAAGTAAACGAATTCTATTTATTAAAATATTCTGATTCAATATGTTAAATTATCTAAACGCGACGGCATGTTTGGCAGAACCCCTCCTTAAGCCTATTTTAATAGGAACAAAATTTTTATTAGCAGATTATCTTCGATAGCACCCACCATAGATGTTCCGCTGGCCTATTATCCATAAACATGACGTAATTTTAGCTGTTATTATAATATAGCTGCAAATTGGGCCTGTGAATTTTTCTATAATAGTACATGAATAATCTTGTTTAAGCAGCGCGTCAGTAGATATTTACCTATCTATTGCAGGTAGATAGAAAAGTACTTTTTGATTTTATGACTTATGATGACTTTAAATAACACTTGATTTGTTAATTTAGGTCATTGCATTCAGTAACGTTCAAACACAATTTATTCAATTAAAAATAAACTAGTTACATCTGGAATTCAGAAACCACAAAATAATATAAAACGGAAATACGAATAATGCACATAAAAATAAACAATTTAGCAACTTATTGTTAAAATGAATTGTCTACAAAAATACAAAACTTTAAAGCCAATAATCACTATGCGTTATATCTGTTGTAAAAATTTGAAGACGATTTATCAAACAGTAGGTATTTTTTTTATAAGTACCATAAATTATTAAATATTCAGCACAAATAAAACTGATCGATCCTAAATGTACAAAAGGCTGGTTGCATCATATCTATCAGTAATTTAACTGAATGTGGTAAAGTGAGATAGATACCTGTAAGATTTATGTAAGTAGGTATCGTTAGACGTTCTATGAAGAGACGTAGGTGTCGACCAAAATCTTTAAATCATTTTATGATCAATAGCTGTGGCCTCTCGATTTAACACAAACGTCTCAGTATGATCGAAATGAGACAATCACCCTTTTTATTACACGTAACATTTACAAAAATCATATGAAAATGTTACCTCTCCCTCTCACTATTAGCGCACACACAAATGATTCGAAGCGTAATCTTTTTGCCAATAAAAAAGATTTTCACTTAATCCTAATACTGATTTATTACAAGTTACTATTTTGTTCTCCTATACATTGACAAATAGTCATTTTGTTTCAAATATTAAATATGTATTAGGAATAAATATGCCTTCGCGTCAAAAAACTATAAAAATAATTTAAAATAAATAGTTATATAGTTTAAAGGTAACATGAGATTATTATAATACTTTTTGTAACTCCTGTTAAGTTTCATTATTATATATAAGATTTACTGAAGTTTTGAAAGTTATTTTTAGAATATTTGTAACAAAATGGCTACAAAATTTAGATATAATTCTAAATATTTATAATTTCTTGCATTACAGTTGCAAATGCAACAAAGCCTATTTTACAAAATGTATAAACTTTAATGATCAGATCATCGACATAACAAGTACTTGACTATTAGTTGTCTTTTTGTGTTAATGACTAGTCTTAAAAATTAAGTTTATTTTCTCCAGAAAATAGGCACCACAACAAAAAAAAGCGAACCTTGAGTTTCTTCTAGCATGACGCTCATATCTGAGTTATTTAAGACATAAGTATCAAGATAAATAAAGTTTTAACTTTAAAATTTAAGGCGAGGTTATCCAGCGATATCTGTCCCGCTCCAACGCTTTCATTTTACCCATTTATCCTGCTCAGCGGAAGCGCGCCGCTCAGAAAACTCGCTGTTTCGAGGTGTTTTTATTTATTATTTTGGAATTAGAGGGATGGGTTTTTAATATGACGGCCGTTTTATTTCACATTTCTCAAGACGTTTATTTTAGTATAAGTTTTATTGTCCAAAACTTAACATAGCTCAAATGAAATGATATTTAGATCATAGTACAGACCTATCTTTGCGATTTAAATGGATCTAGGAAAATGAAAATAATCGTGTATCAAACAGCTGAAATATCAAGATCAAAGAGTGAAATTTAACATACATATTTTTTACAAAATTTTATCATGGCGATTTATTTGTTTAAAATTAATTTGAAAAGAGACAAAATCGGAATAACCCCCCTTTAAGGATTTTACTACTATTTTCGTAGACTAACTTAATGATATAGTCGGAGGAAAGATTTTTTATTATTTAGATCGGTAGATACGAGTACTTAACCAAAGTGCAAGTTTATTTTATATAGTATATAATATGATATATACTGTTCAATGAAATTTTACTTTTCACAAGTTTTAACAATTTTGCAGATGGACAATGAAACTACTTTTGGACAATTATAAAATACAAAATCACACACAAGAGTCGGTCTTAAATGTCATTTAACGCATTATGAAAGCTAAATTATATTAACAGTTTGTGTAAGAAAATAATAATAATTTTATATTTATAAAAATACGAGTATATAACAATTTCACTTAAAGAGCACTGCTGATTTCTAAAAAATGCTTCTTAAAATACATAAAAATGTTCATCTTCGACACATCATAATCATAACACAAGAAAGGCAATAATTCTAAAATATTCTATAATACAACAACGCTAGACTAGAAATACATTCTCTCTTTGCCTGCAAAATGATTTTCAGATCAGTATTAGTTATACTAAAAAATGTAAGAAATTACAGCCAGCTGCGGTATTCACATACCTACCTAAATAAATTAACCAATAACTATAAAAACTAACTAACTTTGCAGCCATTATTCCCCTTGGTTGCGCCATGTTGACGGACACCGTGCATTATTAGAGCTCCTTGTCAGCGAGTTCGTCGCGGTTCTCGGTCTGCGCAAACTTCAGGAACACTTGTTCTAACGTCGTCTGACTGAAACTGTACTCGACGATGTTCAATTTCTCCTTTGCTGTAAAAATATATGGTATACTTAATAATGGCGCCCAACATGGGCCCTGTGGAACTAAAGGGCTGACTACACAGGTGAACGCGGAACGCCGAATTCGGCTCTGTGTGGTCGGCCCCTTATGTGATACAAGCGAGTTTGGAAACAGTCTTGTTTTCCTAGGTAAGTAGGTATATTCACGACGTGAATCCCCGAGGGGGTGTCAGAGGTGTTACCTAGTGTGGACCGACGATTATTACGTCCCAGGGTACCAAGTATGAACACGCTATCGACTCGACATCGTTTCGACAAACAAAAATATAGCTCTTATTCCATAGCTTAGGAGTTGCCGTTTAGAGTTTATCGAATTTATCTGTCAAATTTTTCAAATCGATGCTTACGTTCTTGCTATGCTGGTGGTAAACCCTAACGCCGTATTCGGACGCAGAATCTGGTAGGTAAATTTGTAACCATGGTAGTAGATACAAGTAAAGAAACGGGCTCACCATCCTCAATCTGCTGGAAGCACCTGGCGAGGCTGGAGACGGAGTTCTGTGGCACTGAGAACACGAGCCGCTCCGCGAAGTTCTCTTCCAAGATGGCCGACGGGAAGATTTGGCCGACCAGCGCGATGGCTGCGTCCGCGCACATACCCACGCCCACTGATTCTGTTCTGCTGAGAGGACAGCGGTATCAATACAATGTATCTTTAAAAATCTCATAATTCCACACTGAACAACTTTACACTGTCAGAATAAAAATAAAATAAACCTGCGCAAGCTGCACATACAACAAACAAGACACGTTCTCGAAATTAGTAAGTAGTTTATGCAGCTAATTTTATGGTAAGTGATCAAAATATTTATTTGCGAAATTTGAAAAATAAAATGTAAATTTTCCATAGTATTGACTTGACTCGGGGCTGGGCTTGCGTTCACAGAAGGAATTCATTTAAATATGCGGGTCCATTAACACCTGTTTAGGAAGACGAGGTGCAACCAAAATGTTGACGACGAGATCGAAAACAGTTTTTATGGATTTCGTAGATTTTTGTGTGGCACAAGCCAGTGATTTTTGATGAAGGATCCATACAAATTACATTATTTTGTAGGTTTGTCGTGCAAATGTTAACAAACTAAAACATGAATGAATGAATTAATGAATATATTTATTTAGTTCAAGGATAACTTAAAAAAACTTAGGATAAATGTTATTTTAATCTATGTTTACATGTTTTGTAGAAGGTAAGTTTTATATAATTTTGCAAATTTATTTTTATTTTGTTCAGATCTTATACGAATAGGCATTTCATTATATAACATTGGAATTTTGCGTTTAAGCAATCTGCCGCCAAAGTAGTTATTCACTTTTACTGTTTCATTTATTTACCCTGAGCAGTTGCTCTCGTGTTGAGCCCATGCTGTTTAGGTATCTTATGATCTGGGGTGCCATGGCCATTTACTGCAATTATGTATTTATATTTTAATGAAGCCGGTAGTATTTTACATAATGAGTACAATATTTTAATATTATTAGAGGCGTTTTACCTACCAATAAAACGCTTATTAAATTACTTACCTTATTCGAAGCTTAATAGATTGAGATTGAGATAGGCACTTCTAGTTTCCCGCGCTTTTTCCCTTTCCTTTTCACCCAAGGGGCTCCGTCATGGTATCATGACGGTATCATGATGGTATCATGTCCGGTTTATCCTCCTTCCTCCACGAGGCAGAGGCGCGTAAGAAAACGCTCGCGCCTTGTACTTCATTGCGTCGAAAAACAACAGGCAGAAATTACCCTATTAAGCTTCGAATAAGGTAAGTAATTTAATAAGCGTTTTATTGGTAGGTAAAACGCCTCTATTAAATCCCTTGACCGTTATTCGAAGCTTAATAGATTGAGACGTGTTTGTTATCGCCTGGTGGAGGAGGATGCCAATGTGAAGTAGCATGTAAGAAAGGGACTAATGGATAAGAAAAGTATATATATGAGCGAATTGTTGGTGTTTGTTATAACGAAAAATAACAATAGTATAATGAGCAAAAATATTGTATTTCATAAATATTAATTTTAAATAGGCAAGCACAAGATTACATAATCAGTATCAATATTCAACCAAATATGATTTTGGTAACATATTAAATAATTAAGCATGAAGCAAAGGTACATCTTCAATAACAACAATAATTGAAAAACAAACATAACTGTAGGGAGCACAACTATCTTGATAATAATTAACTATACACAATTTCATAAACCCATAGGAAATCAAATATAATTACCTACTGCATAGGTTCAAATAAGTTAGAGATACTATTATTTGATACGTTTGGCATGACCTGCCGTCTATAGAAACGATTAAAAGTATTACTAGACCTCCAGTTCCCTCTAGATAATATATCGTCAAGAGGGAAATTTTCTGACCAATTTTTGGACGCCACAGCTGAGCGCACACTCCCAGGTGTTGCAGGAACACCGGCCTCTCTCCAAATTGTTTTTACCCAGCCAGCAATTATTGTTCTAGAGGCCGCCTTTGGTGGACCTCTAGTACTACTGATAAACAAATTAGTGCATGCCGCTAAATCACGCCTCTCTTTTAATAGGTGTATAGTTCGCTTGATCCAATAAACAGGATCGAGATTCTTATCTGCTGCATTCGTGGACAATTTCCAACCTGATTGTCTATGGTCAGCTGAGTCAGTCTTAGAACCAAAAACTGGCCAAAATGTCACACTGGAAGAGTTTTCAATATAATGGTCTGCATCAATATGTAGAAGGGTTAAGTCATGAACACGCCTACCAGAACAAAGTAACAATAAGATAGCAGTTATTCTAGATGCCAAGAATTCGCTATTATCTGTCTCAGTAGACAAGTTTCGAAGATACGCGACAACTGTATCTATATTCCAAATGGGAATCTTACGGGGTACAGGTTTCTTTAATGCGATGAACTTTAAAACGTGTTTAACTAAAGTATGCGAACTTATTTGACCAGAAATATCTGCATCGCATAAAGTAGAAACGACTGATTTGTGCAACAAAATTGTATTATACGACAAATTGTGTATTAGATGCAAATCAGCTAAATATTTTGCAACAACTGACCCAGTGGGTTTGAAAGGATCAATTTCATGACTCTGCGACCATTGTAACCATCGAGCCCATGCCACTTTGTACGTTTTGATAGTAGATGTGCGCTAGGAACATTTTAGTAATGTAATTTGTTCCTCATTCCACCCCATGATGTTTTTTTTTTGACCACCCCCACATATCCACACCTCTAGTGTCATGTTGCGAACATCCCGCGGGGCTAGCCCTGTCGAGGTGTCTATTAGGTGACACTCGAGGTTGTAAATCGTGAACGGGGCTGCTAACGCCCTGGCTTTCAGGTCTGCTCGCCAAAATACCCGTTCCCAGCGAGGTACCATCAGCAAATAAATTCCTTGTGCCTGGTTCAGATGAGCTAACACTCTGGGTATTAGGTATGGTGGTGGAAACATCCATGCCAATTGAAAATTCCACGTCAGGGAAAAAGCATCGTGAAACATTGCTTGTTGGTCGTGTAAGTCTAGTGTCACATAATTCTCTACAACATGTGCTGTGTCTGAAGCAAACAGGTCTATGAGGGGAACCCCGAACTTCGCAAATAACATCTCTGTGCACTGGGGTAACAGATGCCATTCTGGGGGACGTAGGTTTCGAGAGAGATGATCGGCATGGCAATTGTATTTGCCGGGAAGATGAAATGGAGTTAAATGAATCCGATATCGATCCAATATTTGAAACACATCGTGAGTGAGCTTCAGTAATGAAAGAGATTTTGTTCCCCCCTCGTTCCGTAAGTAGGAGACTACGGTTTTGTCGTCGCTTTGTACAAGAACTGTGCTCTGTTGGAGGAAATGACAACGATCTTCTAATACTTTTAGCACTGCCAGCATTTCCTTCATATTGCAATGAAAATGTTCTTCCGATAAGGTCCACGTTCCTGACATAGGAATATTGTCTATTTGGGCTCCCCAGGCACGGTCTGAAGCATCTGTCGTCAAATAATGCGTCGGAGGCGCAGCATGAAGTATTGAGGGACAGTGGCAATTGTGTCACCACCATTGCAGATTCCTTCGGACATCCTGTGGAAGATGATGGAGCTTTCTCGATGGTTCTTTGAGCCTCGAGTTCAGGAATAGTAACAATGCTCGGTAGTTCAGTCTGCCCCTTGGGACAACAAAACTTGCAAAATTGAAGAAACCCACTAAACTGCGTAAGACATGTATGGTGGTTTTGTTTCGCTGCAGTATTTTTGACACTTTGGATAGAAGTGCAATTACCTTCTCTTGAGGAAGAGACTTTTGTTTTCCCAGGGATTCCATCTCAAGCCTAAGTACACTAAACTCTTTTGTGGGGTCGTTTGTGACTTTTTGAGATTGACCAGCTATCCTAGTCGTTCTAGATAACTGAGTAACATGCTCACGTGGTCGCACAGAGTTGTTCTGTCCTGATGAGCCAACAAAAAATCGTCTAAGAAGACGATTATCCGAACCCCTAGGTTTCGGAGTATTTGAGCGATCCAATTGGTCAGAGAGGCGAAGGAAAGCGCCTGTGGCTCTCTGCTACGCCCAAATGAAAATAAGCCTGGGAAATGTCCACTTTGCACAGCCAGTCCTGAGGTTGAAGAAAATCCGGTAATTGGTATACATTTATTAGATTGAAAGGGTCTGTCAGCACATACTTGTTGAGAGCCTTTAGATTGAAAATTGGACGTACAGAGCCTTCGCTTTTTGGAATGAGAAAGACCTTTGATACAAAGCTTGGTGATAACTCTACTGGTTCGAGCACACCCTGACTCTTCATCTGCTCTATAGCTTTGGACATGTCTTCCGACACCGGAGTATCGAAGTCCCCCTGTGCTAGTCTCGGCATTACTAATGGTGGTTTTTGGAAAAAAAGGGTATGCGATAACCTTTTATGATTCGAAGCAGATATAGTGGAGCTCCCAGCCTTTCCCACTGGCGGTAATAATGTGCTAACTGACCCGCTCGGAACTGGATCGAGTCAATACCTTTTCTTTTTGCCTCCGTGGTTGCCAGCGGAGGGTGAGTTGGCGCGCTTACGGCCAGATTTGTTTTGAAAATTCGTTCTTCTATTTTGTTGTGCGCGCTGTGATCGAAAATTGTTATTATAAGAACCACCTCCGCGGCGGTCATTATTCTGACGTCCTTGCGAAGGACGATAAAAGTTAGCACCCTGCGAGGGCACTTTGTTGTTAGAGCCAGAATTTCTGGTACCCTGCGAGAGACCATTATAAGAAACAAACCCTTACGAAGGGTTCTGCTCTCCAGCCTTACTTGTTCCTGCTTGCGGAGCGGAGCTACTCGATTTAATTGGCCAGAAAGCTTTTCTCACTCCACCAGCTTTCTCAAGCGAAGTCGTGAAACTTTCTGCATTGAAAGCATTTTGGCAAGTTGGTGGTATGTTTCGCAAAGCAGATTTGAAAAGAGGGTCACGCACAAAATTCATTATACCATCTCTTCTCATTTGTATTATCTCAGCGCGGTGACCGCAAATAATTTGCATCAAGTTCCCTGACACTTTATGAAATTCCCCTTGAATAAAAAATTCATTAATTTTTTCCTTGAGATCTCCATAGCTCGGGTTGTCACTATCACGAAACCACGTTAGAAGACTTTGGAGGCTAATTTGTAAAGCTTCACTTTGTTTTAATGCACAAAAAGTCAGGGATGCAAAGGTCTTATCTGCATACGCTAAATTCCGCAAGGTATCATACGCTTTTACTTCGTCATTCATTTCCAACCCTACAAATCCAGGAGTAAGATTATAAAGTTTTTGAGTATCGGTATAACGAACTTCGCACCATTCCTGCGTATTAAAACGCTGTATGTCATTTAAGGATTTTACAAACTTCTCAGGCGCTTTGGGAACCGCGGGTTCTTTTAACTTTATCTCTATGTCAAAATTAATGACAGGCTCCACTTTATTTAAATCATCAGGTATATCCTCATAAAGCTCGCCACTGACATTTGGATCAACCGAAAAATCATCCTCAATGTTGACAAGAGGACTCGCTTCATGATCGTTATTCTTACTGGATAATTGACTACGCAGTTCACATACCTGTCTGGTCAGCTCCTCTAACCTTTGATTGTTGCGGCGTTTTCGTTTGCCCCCCCTTCTTTTGTTGCGTCTGCGGCGAAAGCGCTTATGGCGACGAGCTGAACCCGATGAAGAGCTCGAAGTCGATGAGCTGGTACTGCTGCTGCTCGAGGAACTCGATGCTGACCTTCCCCTCCGCCTGCGAGGCGGAGGTGGAGGTGGCGGCGCTTCAGGTCTCGGTGATGGCGGCGACGGTTGCAGCACTTGTGCTGGCGAGACCTGCGCACGTGGTGGCAATGGGGCCAGCCCACGTGGTGTCAGCAGGGCCTGTGGGACCCTCGCAAGAGATGATTGAGGGGCTTGCCCACGTCCTGGTGGCGCTTCGTCGTTAACATCCATTGTTCATATAAATATAAATCCTTGATCTCCTTGATATAATAAAAAATCAAAAGATAGAAAACTGTAAAAAAGGGAAATTATTTAAGCAGAAAATTAAAATATCAGTATTGGTTGAAGCTCAACCGTTCGTAGCGGGAAACAAGACGCCAATGAAGTACAAGGCGCGAGCGTTTTCTTACGCGCCTCTGCCTCGTGGAGGAAGGAGGATAAACCGGACATGATACCATCATGATACCGTCATGATACCATGACGGAGCCCCTTGGGTGAAAAGGAAAGGGAAAAAGCGCGGGAAACTAGAAGTGCCTATCTCAATCTCAATCTATTAAGCTTCGAATAACGGTCAAGGGATTTAATTTTGTGTTTTTTCCTAACATTTTTACTGACTAGGAATTTTAAGAATTTTATTTGTATATTTTCAATATTATCCATGTATGTTTTAAATATAGATCCATAGCAGTCCAGACCATAAAATATAATTGAGTCAACCAACGACATATATATAGTTTTTAGCACAGAAATTGGTACTTTGTAACTAAGATGTTTGAATTTAAATAACAATATGCGTAGCTTATTTAATATCCTTTCTATATGTTTAGTCCAGCCCATATTTTTATCGATGCACATTCCTAGGTA
Source organism: Ypsolopha scabrella (assembly GCA_910592155.1). NCBI lineage: Eukaryota > Metazoa > Arthropoda > Insecta > Lepidoptera > Ypsolophidae > Ypsolopha > Ypsolopha scabrella. Next base: position 22,330,323 of record OU342980.1, read on the forward strand.
TGTAACACATGGAACTTGCTTTATTGTTTTACATTTACAATTAGATAAGTTATTATGGAAACAGTTAAAGTCGTGGGCAACCAGTTGACATGAAGAGTCCGGGGTACAAGGGTACGGAGACCGGATAACAAGGAGGTTAGTTTTTTCGGCATTGAGTACGATTCCGTTATCGTGCGACCATCGCACTACGTTGTCGATATCCTCCTGCACGAGACGCGACACCTCGCCCATGTCGCGGCCGGCCCGCAGCGTGCACAGGTCGTCCGCGAACATGTACGCTGAGCAATGGCGGACTAAGTTGCACATGCTGTTCACGTGCATCAGGTAACACAGCGGGCCACAGCCGGAGCCCTGCGCCACCCCGCGCCGCGCCACCCACTGCTGCGGTCCGCTGTGCTCCTCGCCCACTCTCACCCGGTACGAGCGGTCCGTCAAGTACTGGCGGTACCAGCTATTAAGCGGTCCGCTGATCCCGCACTCCACCATCGCCCCAAGCAGCGTCTCGTGCCGTAGGGTATCGAAGGCCTTTTTAAAGTCGAAAAATACAGCAACAACAAATTTTTTGTCGTTGAGATAACTATTAACTTCGTCGGTAAATTTTACAAGTAATGTTGATGTACTTTTATCTTTCTGAAAACCGTGCTGGCAATCGTTTATAACTGCATGTTCATTAAGGAATCTATTTTGTTGGTTAACTATACATTTTTCTATGATTTTTTCTATACTAGATAAGATAGCTATAGGTCTGTAGTTATAATAATTTTCATGATCACCTTTTTTATAAATAAAAGTGCTTTTACTATCATAGTTACCACATATATAAGCTTTAAAAAAGATTAAGTGACAGTTTTTTCTCTCAAAATTCTGATATCTTGGTGATGGGGTAGTTTGCAATTTTTTTTTTACTGATAGGTATGTTTGGGTAATCATGTAATTAGTTTTCTAAGTGCAGTATTTTTGAGTTTCGCAGCATTTCAATTACAGCTAAAATAACAATGAAAAATTTAGGCTTATTTGTAAAGACGATTAATGTGGGAAGGGGCATGCTTAAAAATAAAATCTGGAACTTATACGCACGAATACGTAATATAGAGCTTGACCTATCCCCAGCCTCTTACCTATGATGCGTGTTCCGAAGGCCGGGCGGCGTGCCGGCCACCAGCGGCGTGTGTATGCTGATGTCCACTGCCTCAGCCTCTGTCTCCGCTTCCCCTTCTACCTCCCTGGACGCCACTCCACCGGACCCACCTGGTAAGTGGACGACTATTTACTGATAAGGTCAAAGTTCGTTTGGATGATCTCGTAATTATCACTTGATATGTAGCTGGAGATAAAGCTCAAAGTCTCTGAACGACAGAAGGCGGGAGCGGCGGCCCGCTCCAGTCTCGCTTCCATACTGCGTATTTCGCACTAAGCTATAAGCGTAGGGTAGCTCAGACGGTAGAATGCTGGCCTCTCAATCTTGGGATCCAGGTTCGATCCCTGGTATAGCCCGTGCGGTTAAGGAAACAATCTATAAATGGCGACTGGTACTTAGAGTAGCGTCAGCAAAAGAGGTCAAGCGGTAGCCAAACAATATTTCATTTATTAATTTTGAATATATTTTAGGAAGTATATAGAGTTCTGCTGGCAACTATAACTTATACTTGCGATTGTCGGCACTTGGTGAAACATGGAAAGCTTCTTGATGAAAACCACTTGTACACTGTTTACAGAAATTTACTATAACTATAGGTACTTTTAACCCAACCGGTTTCGAAATTTAATTCATTTTCAAGCCCTTGAAAATGAATTAAATTTCGAAACCGGTTGGGTTAAAAGTACGAGTACCTATAGTTATGGTAAATTTGTGTAAACAGTGTACAAGTGGTTTTCATCAAGCTGCTAGCAACTGTTTATTTTGTTAAATAAACTTTTAAATAGTTAACATTATCCCGTAAATAAATATGATTAGTCGACTTGTTTGTCTTTATTTAATACAATTAAATTCAAATTGAAAGTGAAATAAAGTCCTCAAATAAGTAAGTTATGCGTACGTATGTCATTATGCGTGTAATCCAGATTTTCTTAGACAATTGCATCTCTGAAATCTGTAAAAAATGAACCCTCTAGCTTTAACAAGGAAAACTGCTCTAAGATCGAAATAAAAAAAAGTGTATGATTTATAATAAAAAAAAGATATCGACCGCCAAAGAAGTACAAATACTCCGGTGACAGAGTGCCTATGTGCATTCTTTACCGCCGGGAATATGTACGGTCTATTGTCAGTTACATGAAATATGAAAACCAAAAAAAAAACGTATTTTACGGTTTTGTGTTGATTCTGATTCATATAGTTCAATAAAGCTAGAAGGTTCATTTTCAACTAATATGTAAGCATAGAATACCTTCGTCCGCTTCTCCTAACGATGGTGATTCCTCGCCTGACCTCAGTGGGGAAGGGGACATTGATATGTCTGACTCCATCTGGAAAATATAAATAAAATATAATATAAAATATAATCAGCGCTGTGCAGATTCACACTCACAGCAACACGTAAAACCTTCTGTTTGTAAAAAGAAATGTGTACTAGGTGTGTATAATTTGGGACAAATAAATTTCTTTCATTCATTCTTTCAAAGTTGGGTGTTATCTAATGTCAACAATTTAAATATGTTTCAGGAACTCATTTTGCACACTATGTCAACCATTGAAACAAACTTCAATAGCCACTTCAAAGCACCATCCATCCATTCATTAGTCTGTATTAGTCCACTGCTGGACATAGGCCTTTCCTAGATTTCGCCTCTCTTGGCGGTCCTCCTAGAAGAAAGCTTCAGAACTGTGAGTGAATCAACATTGGGTCTACTTACCGGCTTCTGATTGCTCTGCCCAATCTTCATCTCGAGCGTGTACCCAGCTCCGTACAGGTTTTTGAGATGCTGCGTGGACCCGATGCAGCGCAGCCCGCCCTTCACCATGATGCCAACTCGTGAACAAAGGGCGTCCGCTTCTTCCATGGAATGTGTCGTTAAAATAGCACCTTTCTTGCCCTGGGTACCAAAACACAAGGTTGGGAAAAATGTAGAGCTTGATCAGTTAAGACGAGGTTATCCAGAGAAATTTGTCCTGCTCCAAAGCTTTCATTTTACACTGTTCTATCCTGCTCGAAGTTTTGAGGTGTTTTTATTTATTATTTTGGGATTAAGAGAATGTATCTCTAATATGTCGGCCGTTTTATATCACATTTCTTACGACGTTTATTTTAGTATAAGTTCTATTGTCTAAAGCCTAATGTAAGTTCAATAAAATGGTATATTTTAGTTTAGGCCTTTTGTTGTGATTTTATTGTATACAGTAAAACGCATGTAATTTCATATCAAACGGCCGAAATATTAAGTTCAAAGAGTGAAATATGAATATAGTTTTTTCAAATGTAATTATTACAATTTTACGGTTGAAAATGAATTTACAAAGAGACAACATCGGGATAACCCCTCCTTATCTGTAAGGTACCATCAAGTCCTAGGAATGTCTTGGACAAAAGTGTCACGTTTACCTGGAAACTGGCCAGAATGGTGTCCCACAGAAACCGTTTACTCCTGGGATCCATTCCTGTGGACGGTTCATCCAGAAGGACGACCCTGGGACTCCCTACCATCGCCAGCGCGAAGGACAATTTCCGTCTTGTACCGCCTGAACACTCATCTGCGTTTTTACTGGCATGTTCCATTATCTGGAGCCCGTTTAGATATGCTTCTACAATCCTGCAAGAAAAAAGCATTTCAAAATTCCTACTTCGTGATTCCTAATATCACTATGCTTTACGTATTTGCTCGAATTTCACTTCGTTCACATTTACAAAGTGACTCCAAAGCTCTTTTATTTTGTTGCTTTTGACTTGTCTCTTCTTCAATATATCATTTAGGCGGCTTCGCTTTATTAGCCCGCGGCTTCGCTTGAATTGATTAAGATTTTTGGGTGGTCCTATCGAATCTGTTAATTTTTTACGGATCAATAATTTTATAGTACGTGACTTTGACTTTTGGTTCTAATGAAAATGATTTTATATGTCTGCCCTATTTCTTTGTCTCTCGGGAACTGCAGGGGCCCAGGAAACAAACTGTGTAAAGAAACGAACTATTTACAACAGTGACGGAATTTTCCAAGTAGGTACAGTAGTTATTATTGACTATGTCCCTAGGAAACTGTCTATCCCCAGGGAAGAAGCTATAGCTGGTGTCCAAGTGAAGAGTCTAACCACTACAACAGTAAGAGAATTTTCAAAATTGTTTCAGCAAGTTCCTGGGATTATCCATGAATGTAATAATTTTGTATTTAATTTTTGCTTTTCATACGAGTACGTCTTGTTTGTAATCTACCGTCATATTGATTTTCTTTCATCACTTTTATTGAAATCTAGTCTAACCTATGGGTCTTGTCACTACTTTTTCTTTCAGGTCTGTTTCATTCTATATAACATGCTTCACCACGTTAATAACCAATGTTTATCAAAAGATCTGGGTATGTATACCTGGGAGTGTCAATCTTACTGACGCCCCGAATAGCGGCGTAGCACTCAATATGCTCACGAATAGTGACGTTCTTCCAAAGAGCGTCATGCTGCGGGCAGTAGCCCAACATCTGGAACGCTGACGTTTGGGAGTCGTCTATGTTCTGACCTCCAAGACCCACCTGAAAACGTAACACGTCTTTGTAAACCTAGAAGGAACCGCAGCATTTAAGATAAAAAAGAAGAAAGTAAATGACGATGAAGAATAAATGTTTACACCGACAAAAGCAAATCTCTTAAATTTTGATTAGCTTTAAAAACTCCAATAATAAGCGTCTTATTACCGTGCCATAGGTAGGCCTCTCTTCAGCAGTGATGATTTTCATGGTAGTGGTTTTACCAGCTCCATTGTGCCCCAACAGTCCGAAGACTTCGCCTCCGTCTACTGCTAGACTGAGACGCGCAAGCCCCGCCTTGCGGCCACCCACGCCACCGTTGCCACAACAACCGGCCTCGCCAGTGCCGCGGACTTTGTACTCTTTACGGAGATTCTAGAAAAAAAAAGTATTTTATCTGGCATCGAGCTACAAAGATAGTTAGTTTGCAAGTGGTTCTGAATGCAACAATGACAAAAATCTGTCATGATTCATGATATTGCTGTTGATGATAATCATATAATTCTACGGTACCTCAGTGCTGTTAAGTACTCTAACGGGGTCATCATTCCATTCGGTCGTGTCCTGCACTTTTGGTTATATCTCATGTCATCCCAATACTCGTAGCCATGATTTGTTAGGTATAGTTTACATCCAGGTATTGATGGAAGGCCTGATATTTTCTTTTGACTTGGCTTTCATTCAGCAAGAGCGGATTTTGATCACTACCCTACTCTTAAACTAAGGCCTAAAGTTACAGAACTTTAGCAAACATAAAAACTTACATGAACAACAAGAACAGGTGCATTCTGCGTCGGATTCTGCAGTATGGTTGCGACGCGACGTCTCTCACGTCTTACGTCTTCGTCCTCTCCTACAGTATCGGCAGGCTCTGCTTCTATATCTGCTCCCCCACTGTCTGAATTGCTACGTTTTCTCTGAGAACATATATCAAATCATTATTATTTATATATGGCCCTGTATCACAAGAGAAAAGAAGATTCACAGAGGTATCTTACCGAGCATATCCTGCCATTGCTTTTTAGCCTATCAGCAGCAAGTAATGCAGCACCACACACAGGTACATGGAATACCATAGCGACAATCAGTACCCAGATCTCCGCTGTGAAATACGTGCCGAGGGACGGTGTAGCGCACAGACCGCGGAGGTTGCAAGTTATGTATACCCTAAAATTAGAATGTTGGACTGCATTGTGGAAACAATAAAGGAATTTTATTTAGATTGTCGGAAGTATTTCCTTACTTACCTATCAACATAATAGATAATGGCGTACGGTATATACATGACATCCAGGAAACTGAATACCAAGTGAAGATAGAAAGCGATATCACTGCCTGCAACAGATAAAATAATATTTATCACAACACGGTAAGCCTTGATGACAGACGCATTAATAATGTTTATAGGAGTGTACTTACCCCACTTGAAAGTATCCAGAACGGCGACAAGGATGAATGGAATCACACCTACCCAAGTGGTGATATTTGGCATGATGCTTTGTGCTGAGTCCATCTTGTCGAAGATATACGATAGACAAGTATTGAACAGTATGGCTGATGGGGAGTAGAGTAGGAGAAGCCCGGAGAGCATCGTTATGGCAGAAGTGTTTGTGAGACTGGGAATATCGTTGAGTAGGACCTGTGGAAATCAAAGTTTTTACTATACCAAGATATCAACAAGTCACATAACAACATAAATAAAAATCTAGAAAACATTTTTTTTGCTGTTTCGATTGCAGAAATGATCTACCTACTACAGTACGCCAAATAAGGGTCAAATATATGAAATTATATATTTTTTCATGTAGTCTATGTAAATTATAGAAATTTTACTGAATATAATATGGGAAAATACATGGGCTTACATAAATTTAATAAAAAATAAAAATACAGGAGTAACTAATCAATTTAATTCAATAAATACAACAAAGTTGATAAACGAATAAATTTTAAATGAATACAAATACGTTAAATAAATAAATACGTATTATGCCAAACTCTGCCCATTCAATTAGCCTTGCTAAGAAGAAGGGCAAGAAACTTAAGGCGTAAGTAGTTTTGTTCTAGGGTATTAATTAAATCGCTTACCAGTGCAAGAACTCCGGCACTGGTTATAACCATGATGAAGATCAGAATCGTAAAGTATGTAAGAAAGTACATGCTCATGGATAAACCGTTAACACGCAGTTGATTCTTGGCTTTGATCTGAAAGAATATACACAGACATCAGGTAAAAAGAAACAATCCACGATATTTCTTACAGATATAAAAACAGAGCGTATACTGATTATATTATCAAGGGGGCTTACCTCTCGATCATAGACAATATCCACAGCCAAAGTGACTGGCACCAGAGCAAATATCATGCCCATGAAAATGGCGCAGACCACATTGCCCACGTTGAACTCTTCTTGTTGTTCTGTTTGTTGAAATGGATGGGAGAAAACTTCGATGGGCTTGAAGCTATCTAAGTAGCCAGTTGCTGACATCATTACTCTAGAAAAGTATGCATGAACATTGTACTGACTTAACGAGTGGAAGATACGTACAAAATAGAAAGTTTTGTTGATTTTGAACAAAGTTTAGATATACATAAAATTTTTATAAAAATAATTTACCTATAAATGCTATTATCCAACAAGTTAATAATAATAGGCAGACTGTGTGTATAAGTACTATTGTAGTAGGCCAGAATATTTCCGTATGGTATCAAGCTTTCTTTTAAAGAATAGGCTCCAAATGTTTCCATGCTCAAAAAACTAGAAAAGTTCCCATCGAAGTCTACTAAAGGATATGCTCCCAAAGTTTCTAAAGATTCTCTGAAGTCTTCTAGCTCTTTAAAACTGTTCCCTTCATTGTGCATGGCAATGGGTGTTCTATTGGAATATGCTTGGGGATCTAATTTTAGTGGCTGCATACGAAAAAACACGATTTGGCGAGACTTCATGTATAGTCCAAGGGCACAGGATACTGGAAACAAAGAAGGTTTATGATTTAAGTAGTATTCATTTCAAGTTTCGAGTGAATTGCAAAACCATTGTGGAACTTACTAATGGGCATAAATATCATCACATACAACTTGTAGGGGTCCCTGATCATCCTTACAGTTCTGATGTAGACGAGAGCGCAGAATGTTCGCCAACAACTGGGATTGGTTTTCACTAGCTCTCCTAGAATGTCTACTGACACCGGGGGCTCCACTGGCGTTACCTGAAAGAGTAACCAAAAGACTTACCCACCTTAATATAGTTATTTGTTATTTGGTTAACTTCACCATCTCTTGTTATTGATATTTTTTTAAATATTATAGCGATTATCATTCTTTTTCAGTATCCTTTATACTTAATTTACCTTATTCACCATCGTTAAATGTTTAAAGTAATGTATATAAAACAGAAATTATCATATTTCAATTCTAAGGCCGGCAGGGAGAAAAGTCTTTTTGTTTATTATTGTTACTTTCACTAAAAGGAATTATGAATATGAAATTTGATAACATAACAATGTTTGATAAGTAACAAGATAGGACTTTGGTTACAACCTTAACATGTTCCACGCCATGTGTCGTGGAATGAAGCGCATGTGATGCTGGTGGGGTCGGCAATGACGTAGCTTTCTGTTGTGCGTCTTTGTCATTCAACTCCTGATAACTTAAGGTCTTGCTCTGCAATGACAAACTTCTTGATAAAGCTCTTGCTCGGACCAGTTTAACCGATGAGACTCCTTCAACGGCATCTACTTCGTCTGTATTCTCCCCTTCTAGACTGAGGAAGACTTCTTCCAAGGTTGTCATTGACACACCGTAGCTTGTAATTCCTGTGTGAAATTTATATATTTATATTTTTTGTTTTGTTACTTTTTATGCTGTGAGGATTTTGAAAAGATAGGAACATCAAGCTCAGATTTTAGCACCACACTGGAGGCACGAAGGATTGTGTTCTCAATATAACCTGCTGTAATAGTCGTCCGCTAAATAACGAATGATTTTAGTATTTCGTTTGTTTTTCACATAATCACAAGAAATAACTATAAAGTGCAAAAAAAGCTCCCATCTCAAGATTCAGATTCAGATTCATTTATTTTAGTACATAGGCGAAATAATTCGCACTTATACAAGTCAAAATTTACAATAATACACCTTAATAAAATTAATATAATGAATAAAATAAATTAATTAATCAAATGTCTTAATATTAAAAATATTGTAGTACGAATACATAGTCAAGATATATTAATATTAGCTGCCTATTGGTTAGACATAAAATATGATATAAGCATTAAGTAAATTAATAAATTTGTCATAGGTATATTTGCAAATAAATTAACAAATGTGTTATCAAGAGTCTGTGAAGGCATTATTATCCATAAGGAAGTCGTTAATACAATAATAGGCCTTTCTTAATAGGAATGCTTTTATATGTCTCTTGAAGGGTTTTTCGTTAAGGCTGTGCAACCTTTCTGGTACTTTGTTATAAAATTTAAAGCTCATACTATTGAAGCTATTTGAAACTTTGGCCAATCTAGTAAAGGGCACAATGATTTTATGTTTGTTTCTAGTCTCATAGTTATGGACATCGTTGTTTTTTAACACATCACCTAAGTTTTTCCTGGCATGTATAATTGATACATATATGTAAATTGAAGGCAATGTCATGATATTAATATCTTTAAATATTTGTCTTAAGCTATGTCTTGAGGGTAATTGGAGTAAAGCTCTTACTGCCCTTTTCTGTAGTATAAATATACGTTCAGCATCAGCTGCGTTACCCCACAAAAGAGTACCATAGCACATAATACTGTGAAAGTAACTGAAGTAAACGATTTTAGCTGTTTGCGTGTCCGTTAGTCGTCTAATGTTACGGATTGCAAACACGGCAGAGCAAAGCCTCTTTGACAGCTTATCAATGTGTAGGTGCCAGCGAAGTTTTTCGTCAACTATTAAACCTAGAAATTTGACACTATTTTTAAAGGGAAGCGTTTCATTGTTAACTTCGAGCATACTGTCTTGTTTGTCACAACGCAAAGTAAATCAAATTACTATAGAGAAATAATTTACTAAATAAGAGATTTTATTATTATTATTATAGCTCCAAAATAATAGGATTTTCCAGTCATGAAAAAAATTCACGACTATTATGGAATATCAAGTTATTTTAAAGCTACTTTGATACTTTGATGTATTTATTCATTTATATCCATTATATTTGTATCTATAATTTATATTTTTATTATTTTATTTGTATAGAATAAGTTGTTGTCCTATTGTATGCTTGCTGCCAACCTATTTCGTGTATTCTTTCACCACAGTACTGGTTGGCTGGAAGAAACCTCTTGAAGAGGTAAGCTCGCCTTTGTGCAAATTTTTTACTTTTTTTGTTATCTTAGTTTAAGTTTCTGTGTGTGTACAATAAAGGATATAATAATACCATAGAAATCCGTTTTTCATTATTTATTTACATTGTAGTTATGTAGAAAAGTTATTCTTTGAGTATCATAGTTATTTTATATCATATCATCCGATGACAAACCAAAAGATTCGATCCTAACGACTATTATTTAAAAAGGAAGCAAGGACCATTGGCTTTCAGCATCTCAACCCGGATCTACTGAACAGCGGTCTAAATAAATAATAAGAAGCCCTAAAAACAACTAAAACGTGGGTCTTGGGAAAGATAGAGTTAAGGTAAGGGGGGTATTCAGATAAATCTGCCCTCTCCAACACTTTAATTTTTCGCTAGATTACCCTGCTTAGTGGAAGCGGACTGCTTAGAAAAATCGCTTTTTAGAGGTGTTTTTATTAATTTTCAATTATTATTTTAATTTTTTACAAATATTGTTTCTATAAAAAACTGGACAACACTGAATCCTTTTAAATTGATGTATTTTGTATTGCCAAACAATGCTTACACAATAAATGAAACTGATTCTTAGATGTTTCAGAGTTATTTCAATGCATAATGTAAATAATTAAAAAAAGACATGAAGAGGTACATATATTATTTTGACATTTTTAATCCATATGTCAATGACCCGGAAATTGATTTAAAAGCAAGCAGTCTTTGGTAAAACAAGAATTCCCTCGCCTTAACTGTTTAGAAAAAAAGAAGAAGCCAACGATATGAAAAAGACTCACCCAGTCTATTAGTCTTGTCCCTGATCTCCTGTTCTATAGCCTGGAACAGAGGTGGGAACAGATGCACTGCGTAGTGTGGCAGGATATAAGAGAGCTCTCGCCCGTGACGACGAGCCTTCTCTGCTCTCGGAACGTGCCCTCGCACCAGTCGGGTGATTTGGTGCTCTCGACACGCTCCTGAAGATAAAAAATAATGTTATTTGTTAGTTTCTGACATTTGGTTTCAAAGTGTAGATAAAACACGACAACTTACCATCGAGGACTAAAGTTAAATGGTATCCAATACCAAACTTATTCTTTAAGAATAACGATGTGCCAGCACACCGAACCTGCGGAGGAAGTGGGTTAAATTTAATCAAAACATTTGTATGTTTTTTCGAAAAGGATCTAATTTCAAGTGAACTTACTCTGCCTTTACTGATAACAGCTTTTCTATCACCCAGAATATCAGCTTCATCCATGAAGTGTGTAGTCAGCAACAAAACCTTGCCTCTTCGGGCTCTCTGGAGAATCCGCCACATCTGTCTACGGGACACCGGGTCCACGCCAGCTGTTGGCTCGTCAAGGATTATTATCTGTCGGAGAAAAAGATTTTCTCAAATGATGATTGATTAATATAATAGAAATGACTTTGGAAGAAACTGTAGAAATCAGTTGCGGAATTCCTAACATATTTCTTCAGAAATAAATTATCTGAGGAAAATTACCTTAGGATCACCAATAAGTGCGATAGCTATACTAAGCTTCCTCTTTTGTCCACCTGAAAGATGTTTGGAGAAGACACAAGCCTGGTCTGTAAGACCGACATCTGACATCGCTTTGGCTATATCGTGTGATCGAATTTTACTCGGAATGCCCTGGAAGATCAAGAGTTCGTATTATATCATCACAGCATCAGCAATTAAATTATCGTGTCAAACCAATTTATACTTCAAAAGTAACTGGTTAATTTTTTAACAAACCTTTACAGCAGAGAAAAACTGCAAATGTTCCTTTACAGTTAGCAAATCGAAAAGGACATCCTGCTGAGGACAGACTCCAATCATCTGGCGGATTTCATGCATGTCATTGGCATCTCTGCAAAATAATGAATACAAACATTAGTCAAGAAACATGATTTTTCTTCGAAATTATATAAGATAAGATTAGATTTGATAAGAACACAAAATTTTCTCACCTTACATCCAGGCCGTATACATAAGCTGTTCCTGCGGTAGGAGCTGTTAATCCAGTCAGTATGTTGAACAACGTCGACTTCCCAGCGCCATTGTGTCCCAGGACAGCTGTGATCTGCCCTTCATACATACTCAGGTCAATACCATCTATGGCCTTGATTTCCGCGCGGCGACAATGACGGAAGGATTTTTGGAGGCCAACTATTCTGATGGCTTCTTTTTCTAAGAGCTCTCTAAAAAAGATGACACTAATAGGTTACTTTCCAAGACCACAATAACGGAGATGATCAGATAAAGGGACATTTAATGAATGTATTCGCATGCTCATGATGATGATAGTTATAGTGATGATGATAGATGATACTTGCCTCGGTACAGGTTCTATGTCCTTATTATGTATAGCAGCTTCTCCGTTGGAATGGAAATGGACAGCTGATACTCTTCCACGACTCCTCTTAAACCAAAACGAAGGCATCAGACAGAACCAGGGCTTCTGTTTGATACCATATTCACCTGAAAAGCACAAGGATTATTTTAAGATGCATAATTAATTTTGTAAAGAAATCAGATCATATCAATTGAATTGCACACTAACTAGGAATAACCGCATCTAGCCAATACGCTGCTAGCGCGTAAATAACAGTGTCTACAGCCATCATGATAAGGCTGCCTCCAAAGGGAACACCTGGACCGCTCCACAAGTTGTCCCATGTCACACCCACACCTGCCATATCCAGAACCAAGGCCTGTAAAATCAACATAGGTTAGAAGTTGAAGACTATGGTGCACTGTAAAATCTTTTAAAATGTATTTACCTTGTCCATGGCAAGAGCGTAACAACTGGAGCTGATGAGGGAAACGAACCAGAAAGCTAAGGAATCAGCGTTGGAAACAAAAACTTGGATGAAGTAAAGTCCACTCATTAAATTCACGGCGAAACTGCCCAGGATACCAGCCGTCTGCAAAATAAAATGAAACTATAAATGTTCAAAAGTCATATTTAAAGTATAATAAAGCATAATCTACGCTATATTCATCCCTTACCCTGGCTCTATCAAAGAATGGAGTCAGCATAAACGCAAAGGTGATGATGGTAAAACCAAACAGCAACATCAGGAGGAAAATAAGAATGTAAGAGGAATGCTGGAACACCTGAAAAATATTTAGAAATGGGTAATGGTACAGGTTTTGTTAGCTTAAAAGGAGGGTCCAAAGTACTTATAAATTACTTGTTTATAAATAAATAAATTTTGTATTTGTATCTTTTTTTTGAGAGTGAATACAATTATGTAGATTGTAAATTGTATTTTTAGTTCTCAAGAGCTCAATCAATCTTTACTGACCTTCAAGGTGAAGAGGAGAACGGTGCTGACGATTGACAAAATTGTTACGAAGACAGCGTATATCAAGAACCAGGAAAACCTGCAAACGAAATCCAAATTAAATCAGAAAGTTCCCCTTGGCCCAGAAGCTCACATGAAATCAAACTTTACCAGTATACAGAATCCTTTAGCCCCATGATTCTCATGCCCTCGCGAATCTTCTTTTCTTTCTCTCCCACAACAAACATCAGCAGATAGGTGATGAACTGCGACAGCGTCATCACCATGTACATGGGCATGATGACGCGGAAGATGACGAGCCAGTCGCCCGTGTGCTGCCGCTTGGGGAACTGCCGGAGATCAACTCGGGGTGGAGGAAACGAGGTGTCGGTGTCCATCTGCGATCAGATAACGAGTGTATTATTTTATGCATTACTTTATAAGTAATCCCGCGCAACAACTTTAAACCGTGTTTATAGTTGTTGTGTAAGGTCATTTTGGGAACGAGAACCATCGCAACCACCTTAACAATTTTTTATGGGTAATAGGTTTTGGGGGTATTTGTTAAACCCGTAGATCTGCAAGGCTTGAGAGACTTAAGTTAAAAAATGGGCCAAGTGCGTGTCGAGCCACGCGCAATGTAGGGTTCCGTAGTTGCCCGGTACATATAAGTTGGTCTACTAATACAGACCGCGCCAAACTTCTGGTCCCATACATTATAGGGGGGCAAAAGTTTGGCGCGACCTGTACTCGTAAACCTGTAAAGCCTACTTAGCTGTGATAGTTTTCCTTTTAAATTCATTATATATACTACTTCTCTGAATTTTTATCACATTTCTATAAACATTCCCAACAAACAACATTAGCCGGCAGGGGGGGAATGTTCACTTCAATATTTCGACAACGGATCCCTAAATCGAAAAATGGTTCTCACACACCCACAATGTTTTTGAACGGCCTTTCCAACGATACCCCACACTATGGGATAGACGAAAAAAAATCCATCCCCAGTTTAAGTGTACGAGAGGTACACTCAAAAAAAATTTTTTCAAGATTTTATTTTACTAATATTTATATCCATGCCAAATTACAGCTTTCTAGTACTAATAGTCTCTGCGCAAAGCTGCGGACAGACGGACAGACGGACATGGCGAAACTATAAGGGTTCCTTGTCGGACTATGGAACCCTAAAAATGGGCTGAGGCAACTTATCATTTTATTTTTCACTTTTATTTTATGAAACTACTAGTGTTCGTTATAATCGATCGCCGATTTTTGTTTCCCTTGACATTTGTCCCTATTAGACGGCGCACCCACGGTTGACCGAAAGCGTGGGTGGTTTTATATTGCATTTCCACCCATTTAGCATTTTCCTCCGAAAACATCGACACGGTTGGTGGCTTCCTCACCTTGATCTTAGTATAATCGATGAGCGACTGCAGCGCTAAGAAGCCCGAGTAGTAATACTGCAGTACAGGACACACGTCTTCTCTCTGCATCATATCTGAGAGGGGTATCAGCTGCCCTCCTCTCGACCAGTCTGTAGACCAGTCACTGGATTGTGGTCGCTCCCGACATTTAGCTGGTGACGTTGTGAGGGTTCGAGTTGATGGGGTTCCTGATCGTGATGGGTTTGTTCGGATTGTGTACCTGTGGAAAAGTTAGAAGAATTCAGAAGACGGTAACCCTGGTATTATACGACTTGAGGTAATAAACAAGCATGAATCCTTTGGGAACCTGTAGTGGATAAATCTCACTTCAATGGCTCTCCGAAGCTCGAAGGGTCAGTGTGGAAGATGACAGCGATGGGGAAGTTCCTGGCGTCGTTGTGGTAGGCATCGTTGAGTTCTGTGGTGTTGTTGTACTGCACCCAGTGGATGGCGTGCTGCTGGCTCGCGCGCAGTTCCGCATTTATCGCTTCTAGAAACATCTGGAAAGAAGTTTGAGAGTTAATGCAAATGGCCATTATCGCGATATACGCTCTCTGGTCTCCTTTCTTGTGTGTCAAAACTAAATTAAGTACACAAATGAAAAGGCAGTTGAATCTTCTAATAAAAAATCTGTCAAATGCGAATAGAAAGGACCTCGTGCCCTGAGAGTTCCTTACTTACCTTGAGGTAAAAGTTTATTAATTTGAACGAAAAATACAAACTTAACGTTACCTATAAAATGATCAAGTATTCCTCATAGAATAGGAAAGTGGTCTTGGGATTTACTCCTTCATTAGCAAATTTCAAGACTATATAGGCCATCGGGAAGAGCCCTATAGGTTTTGATTTATCAGTCAATGAGTAAGATGTTAGTATGAAAATAATGTTTGAAAGGTCGTATCATATTATTGTTCAAAAAAGAAACGTGATTTTAAGGACCTCCAGTATTCGATATTAATTTCTTATTATTCAAGCCGTGCCTTAAGAAAATGGGCTTTTAGACACGGACAAACGGACTCGTTATTTTCTATTTAAGTGATGCGCACTAAAAATAATTTGACCAAGTGCGAGTCGGACTCACTCACAAAAGGTTCCGTGCCACCACATAATATGTGTACGGAACCCTAAAACCGTAATGGTAAATAACAATATAGATGCCATAGAAACATTAAGGTAACAAAAACAAGCGCCTAAAAATGATTCGGCGCCCTTTGACGAACCCTAATTTTAATATTTAGTCTTTTACTTTAAAATATGTACTACAATCTGACCAAAATTAAATGTAAAAAATGCCATGTTTTTGTGTTTTTTGTATTGTTTCTTTTTTTATTGTTTGCCATAATATAGGACATAGTAATACTGATGATTTTCGGTGAAAAATTCAACTGGCTACCTATTACGGCAGACGGACAGACGGATAGCAGAGGCCCGTTTGGCGCCCTTTGAAAGTACAAATCATGAACGAACAATACATGAGCATCATCAAACTGACCACAGTGCCATTAGCAGTCTGCCAGTCAGCCACCACGGCCACCGAGTGGTTGTCCGGGAAGGCGTCCTGGTGGACCCGGAGCAGGCGGCCCGGCTTCCGCACTTCCGGGAAATTGGGGTTCGGCACCAGCATCTTCAGGAAGATGAGCACGCCGAGGGAGTACAGCGGCACCAGCACCTCCTGCAAACAACAATCGCTTATGTTGAACCACCTTTTGTCTTATCTGTGTTATCTATACTAATAAGAAAGCAGTTAAAAGGTCGTGTGAATATTTTTGAGAAATTTTGAATGATTGAATATTCGTATTGTACTGAGGCTAAATTTTTTCATTTTTTTATTTCTGCCTGTCTGTATGTATGTATGTTCCGTTTTAAATCAAGAACCACTCAACCGATTTGGATTCGGTTTTCTCCTCGTAGTGACCCTGGTCAACATGTAGGTTATAAGAGGTGTTTATAAAATAATGCCCAAGCCAAAAACGGGGCAGAGATTGGATAAACGCGAGCAAAAAGCTTTAAGTAATTCCGTAACTTCCGGAACTTTGACTATCTAAATAAATAATATTTTAAGAAGCCGACTCCATAGTTGCAAACGTTTTCTGGTATTTTTTCAACTTTAGGTACATATATATCGATCCAAATATCCTATCCCTGATAACAATGCATGGTCCTGAGTCAGTACTACTGACAGAATATCAATGTCACAGATTATTCTGTGGCGTATTCTGAATCATATGAACCTCTGCCATGCTATATTTGTTTTATTGAGAGGTTTGTAGAAGACACAAAAGAAGGGCGTGTTGAAAATAGCAGACTCACAGCGAGAGTCTTCCTGGTGTCCCGCTTCTTCAGCAGCAGGTTCCTGACCACGGTGGCCCACAGCTGCGGCCAGAACCTGGCCGGCGGCCGGGTGCCCATGGTGCCGCGGATGCTGCTACCTGGGAGCGCCTTTCTCTCTGTCACGTGGGAGTCCTTTTCGCCGCATTTTCTGTCAATAAAGTTATCTTTTGTAAACAGATTCTTCTAAACAACTGTAACATAACAAACATTTACTATGGTTAAAACAGAATAGAAGCCGAGCGCGAGCGCGAGCGCGACTGATATGTGTGCACGAACTATAGCACGCACACAACGGCAACATTTATGCCTGTTTTGCCGGTAAAGTCGGCGCTGCGCTCCACAGCCCACACTGCAGTCGCGCTTTCGCTACAAAACCAAGAGTAAGGGGCAACCCTGCAACAGTAGGTATTTAAGGCTGTACCTGACCCTAGAATATGAACAGAGCCAGATTTTCGAGGGTTCTTTTGAATAAAGTAGGACTATTGAATTAAATATTGGAAAAAATAAATTTGATTTATTGAATTTTTATCTAGGTGATCTACTTACATTATATACTACCACATTTATAACGAATATTTTTCTTCGTGTAGATTTTTTGATAATATTAATACTAGGTGAAATTAAATCAACCGACCAAATTCGTACTGGAGACTCGGTTAGTCATCAGGAACAAGGTTAGTCATTAAACCTTGTTGAAAGGGTGAAATTCGTATTCCAGGTGAAATTCGAAAAAAAAAAATTTTTTTGTCGTTGATCCTGCACTAAGAATTGTACTTAAACTAGTCCAACCAGTACGGGAGCAAAAAAAATATTTTTCGAAATTGGCCAAAAGGATTACTGAACCTAGTTCTTGATCACTAACCGAGTCTCTAGTATGAATTTGGTCGGTTGATTAAATTTCACCCTATATACATAGATACTTTTACACATAACCATTTGCAAATATTACTTAAATTATACAATATTTTTGTTAAATACTACAATGTGATAATGATGACCAGGATAACCTGCCATGTTCATTATTTAGTCAATACGATCACAAAATGTGAACGGTTCAGGCTCGACCTAGTTTTGGGGACCACGGGTAAAATGTATTGAACTTTAATTTTAAGTTGAAGATCATAAATATGTTAATTAATTTTTGGTAAATAAAAGCTTATTCTATTCTATTCTATTCTACTTATAAACAATGTACTAAGATTCATACTTTTGTCAAAAAAAATATGTTTTCCACCCTCTTTTTTGGTTTTCAAACGTTCGTTTCAAGGACGCGGCTAAGAGATCAACTTGATTTTGTTTTCGTAAAATAGGTAATAGAAAAATATAAGGGTTATTTTTTTCCCTACAAATATAAAAACCCTCAGATCTGCTGTTTCGCGCGTAATTATTAGTATAACGCGTCCTACACAAATTATATCGATTACCTAACCAATTTAAGCGCCTCTATCAAAAGCTAATAAAGTATTTGACATTGGCCTTTTTGTGTCGGACGGGTAATAAGCAAGGGGCGGGAGTTATCCTACTATTACTATTTTTACTATGCACAATTTAGCATGTGATCACGATAGCCTACATATCTGTTAAGGTATGTTTTTATTCAACGTGATTAAGACCCGAGTGTCATGTTCATAATGTGTGAAAATCACGACAACAAGTTAACAACTGTAATAATTTAAGCATTCTGTCTTTTTCTTTCTGTATCGAAAAGACAAAGATAGGCTGCTCGAAATAAGTTTAGTGCTGTAAAATAAGTCGTGTTACACTGAATCGACACCATCCATCCATCCATCAGCCTGTGTTCGTCCACTGCTGGGACATAAGCCTCACCATTAGATGCTAAAGATATTATGGTGATTTGGGGATATAAGGAGGATGAATGATAATTTCAGTAATATAACGGCTGAAGCTATCGACCCCTGTGACAGACGGTCAGACAGACAGCGGAGGCTTAGTAATAGGGTCCCGTTTGGCACCCTTCGGGTACGGAACCCAAAAATCAACGTTAACTTGTTTTTAACTGAGAGTAAGTGTAAGGCGACGAACAAGGAGACGCGGGGCGTCAAGCGGCGCGGTGCGCGAAGCGGGCCGCCGGAAACACCGATGTATGGACTTATGGAGCGTTCAAGGAGAAGCGTTTTTGCACGCGTTTGTTTGAATTGTAGCGTCGCATGCGACGGGGGACGCCGCGTAGGACGCGGCGGATGAAGCGACAGGCGACGCCGCGATTGACGCGGCGGGTGAAGTAACGAGTGACGCAACGGGAGACGCGGCGGATGCAGCGGCGTAAATCGCTATTCCGTACGCCCCGCTCGTTCATAAACGAAACTACTAGTTACCATATGTTTGTTTTTACGCGTCAACTGCGGCGGCCAGCAACACGCGCTGCCTCTCCATAAACGGAGAAAACGCTTGACGCCACGCAGCCCGCTTCGCGCACCGTACCGCCTGACGCGACGGCTCTCCTTCAACGCACCCTAAGGGTTTTGTTGAGTATATTATTCTGAAATTAAATTTTATTTTGCACGAACAGAATGTTCTACGTACCACGAGAATGTGTATTTTATGTTTATTAACAAATCAAATGAAACCACCCATTGTTTCAGCAGACAATCACCGTAAATCATTTTACCAACAACGAAAGATTACAAGACAATGCCCTTTACGCGGTAAATGCAAAATGGGGTTCCTGTTATTTTATAATTAATTCATAATTAAAAACAAAGCTACTAGCCCCCCTGGCGCCGGTACATCGTCGTGGGGCAACTACCCCCACGCCATTTCCGGTCTACGGCACCCTCTGCCAACTTCCGGTAAGCAACTGCATGCAGTGACGTCATTTAATTGGTGTTATTCAATATTATTGAGTAGGGTTTGCATTGGTATCTGAGAGGGTTATGAATTTATATCAAGCGCCTGCAGTACTCATACCCTGAAGGTTCCGTACTAAAATATACTTATTCCACGAGCAATTATGAACGACCAACTCAAGATTCAAAAAGCTCATTTTGTTAAATAGATATATTTTTTTAATTTACCTGCGCTTGATTCTGGTAATTTATTTCTGGACCTCTAGCCGTTTCTTGATTTATTTTTTTATAATATCATTTTATATTTTGTCTCCATTCATCCATGAGCCCGTGTTCGTCCACTGCTGGACATAGGCCTTTCCCAAATTTCGCCACTCATGTTGGTTCTCCGTCCTCCTCATCCAGCCGCCACCCACAACGTCCTTCAGGTCGTCGGTCCAGCGGACACGAAGTCGGCCTACACTACGCTTTGCTGTACGTGGTCTCCATTCTAAAGCCTTTCGGCTATTTTGTCTAATGTAATCTTAATGAATTTGTACAACGGAATATAATATTGTATACTTTTTTAGGTCACAAACTTATCTTGATACTTACGTATCCAAAGGATACATAGGTCATCATCATCCCCGTTAGAGATGTCTAGTTGGTCCTAAATTTATTCTTGAATAATTAAATATCGGTAATGTTTAGATTTTTTCCTAGAGGTGTGCTAGTTTGTAAACGATACACGTTTCTAAGTCAACAATAGATTTTCATGGTGAGCCAATTGTATGAATTGTTTACGGTGCAATTAACTTTTTTTCACGTTGATTTAAAAGCCTGATTTTTAACAGCACTTGGGTCCGTAGACTTCTTTCTGTAGGAGGTATTAGTTTCAACTTAATGTCTCTGACGGGGCCCGAGGAAAATAGACGGAAGACAAAGTGATTCTGTAAGGGTTCAGCTAGTATTTACATATCGAGGCATGGAACCTAAAAACATAATATATGAACATACTTTCCTGTAACATAGTGGCTTGCTTGATCGTTGATTCTCTGGAGTAATATGTATATTTCTCAAATACTTTAATAGATGAAAAATGAAAATGATTTATTGCACAACAAAGGATTTGTATAGTACATATATGCTTAGTGACCAGGGCCTCCTATTAGATAATGAAGAATATGTATTTGACTTTGGGCTTTAATGTCTTCTAATACCTACCTATACTATCGATTATCAGCGCCAGATCATAGAAGGCATGTAAATTAAAATTCGAAACACAATTGTTTAAATGCTCAATAATTTGTAATTGCAGTCACACGATTAAATGTCATGAGAAGTGATTGAAATATTCGTGATTGGTTTTTAATGAACGAATGACGGACAGTCTGTGCATCGTCACGTCTCATCACATCATACGATTAATTCGATAATATTTAAATGTAAATTTTAATAGAATACAAGAAGAAAAAATAAATACCTAGTACATTATATCCGAGGGCCGCAAAGAAAAGGTATTGCTCGACGAGGTGAGTTAGTAGGTCGTGGAAACTGTATTGCCGAGCTGTTATAAAAGTCAGTCAATATCCGTTTCTGTTCAGACATATTTTATTATAATTAAGGCATTGCAAAAGACTCAGTAATTTAGTGGAAATAACACGTAAACTTCATTATAATTGGAATAATTGAAATATTCTTTGTTATTTATTAAGTATATTTTATTATTCTTCTGGCTTATTATCTCCATGTAAAGCAGCTATTATCTTTACTCGATCTTTTTTTATATATTTATGACACATTAAGATAGTTTTACGCACAATTAACTCTTTTTTCTGTCTTTACGAGTTTTTTAACCAACTTTTAAACAGATATAAGAAAAATAACTTGAAGTGTTGAAAATTTGCTGCAAGAGCTTATTCTTTTTGCCTATTGATATAAGATGGAATTAAAAAGTAAAAAAAAGTGTGAAAAATAAGCGGTCCGCTTCGCTGTATAGCGTTTTTTCTCTTGATCTCTATTATTAAAAGTTTTTCGCAGGCTGCGAGTGAAAATGAATTTTCATATATACATATTTCCTCTAGGATAAAAATAGATTTTCATACAAGGACAAAAAAGAGGCTCTTTCCGTCTTCGTTTTTCAAAAGAAAAGCGACCATTGTCGACATGTTTGAGAAAAATACAATTTTTCTTATAATATAGTTCGCCTAAGGCATCAGTGCAATATTATCTATGTTCTAATGTCATACTTTCTTTGAAGTATTTATAATAAGTACCTATTAGCGCAGTGTAAAACGCAACTGTGAACTACGAAACTTTGAATGGATATAGTATGTACTTCGAAATAACGCAAGTTCTCATTCTTGAAACATCTATACAGTTCGAAAATGACATTCATTCGAATTCATTTTGCGGATATCGTGCGTGTGGTGGCCAATTCGATTTTCGGATTAGTTCTTTATGGTGTACTCTCTATGGTAATAGTGTTCATACAAATTTTGTTCCGAGGGTTCCAAATTCAAATCACATTATTGACCAACGTGTTATAATCAAGTTCAATACACCATCATTGCCCGGCTAAATCTTAGGGCTATATTGATGACTTGGGCTTTATGTTCGTTACCATTGTATTGTATAATTGGACAATGTCGTGCTCGCTCGTTGTGTGAATATAACATTACGTCTGTCCCTTCGCACCAACGTAAGGTCACTGAGCTGTAGCTATTTTATGTGTTCAAGGCCATAGGTTGAGGTCATACCTCATCACGGCCGCCGATGAAGAATCTCATTAACTGAAACCATCACAAAAGACGCAAACACATGCCCACCTCAAAGCAGAAAAGCTATATTTTGTTCCCAGACAGCCAATAAAATTTTACGCGTCGTATCTTTAATGATAAACGGTTCTTTATCACGAAAAGAAAACCGAGGCGATGCAAATTAATGAAATCGTCACGGTTTCAGAACGCTTGCGTGGCAAGGATAGGCCGCCTGTCAAATTTGGGCGGGCGGGAAACATCCGGGTTAGGTGCGGTCGCCCGCCCTACTGACTCTTGTTACAGAAAAAAACTGTCTCAAATTTCAAGCTTAATTAAATTTAATGTGTCCGTATTTATGGCATACGTTTAAGCAAAACTGTATTCCATCCACACGTTCCAATATATCCGATCGATAACTGATTGATAAGGGATCTTAATTTAGCAAAAGTTTTTAAATTCACGTAAAGATATATAACACTTTCACAATGGGCTCTCTAATGGTTATTTTTATATTAAATTAAGTTACTTAATTTTATTCAATTAAGTTACTTAATTATATTAAATTAAGTTAGTTAATTATATTAAATTAAGTTAGGTAATTCTATTAAATTAAGTTACTGAATTCTATTAAATTAAGTAACTAAATAAATTAAGTATTTCTTTTAAATTGACCTTCTGTCAATAAAATGCAAGTCAATAACAAAGTATTGCTGAATAACAGCAGTTAGCAATAGCCTAGATATTGAGTGGGAACTCTGCCAAAATGCGTCTAGAACACAGCGCCTGCGTGTCTGTAAATCTCTGGTCCACCCTCACATATTGGATACGTACGTAGAGATTTCTTATATCCGTAAAATAGTTTCTACAAAAATTCCAGTTGCTACGATTCTGACACACTTTACCCACATAATATAAATGCATTGCATAGTTAAAAGAAGGTATTTCAGAGGCAATTTAACAGCTCAATTCAATCTAGTTCAACATACATATTTATGTCGCGATGTTGTATTCATATCATAACACAGAACCTTATTAAATTCTCCGTTCAAAATAAATATAATACATATTCCATAATTTGTTTTCGATAGCATCTTGAATTTTGTGGGAAATACAAATAAATTCAAAAGTGAATAAGCAAGTAAAGGTCTTGCCAAAGAAAGTTGGTTTGTGACAGTAAAGGTAGATTCGATTTAAAAAAATTATCGTCTGGCCTAGCCCAAAACAGATATCTATATACATATTTATATAATGTAAGCGCCTATAGACGAAAGAAGTGTTCTTTTTTAGGGTTCCGTACCCGAAGGGTGCCAGACGGCATCCTATTAATTACTAAGCCTGCGCAGTCCGTTCGTTTGTCACAGGGTTCTATAGCTTCAGCCGTTATAGGTAGCCATAGTAGCTGTAGTTTTCACAGGATACGTGTTAATATATTTTTGATTGAAAAACACTTGTACTTGTCCACTTATTTATATTATTTCCCTTATCGGATTTGCTGTTCTAGCATTATCAAAGGTTTTTTGGTTGTTTACGTACAATATATGAATATGTTAATGTGGTCTCTGGAAAGCAAAAAAAAAACCCATATGAAAATACCTCGGAAATTTTCAACGTTATTTGATTCAGCTCTATCATAAACATGGTAATAAATAAGTTAATCAGAAGTAAAACAATAAATAATAAAAATTACTGTTCCTTTCTCAGAGGGTACCGAATTGTTTGTCAGGCGCCACCATTTTAGCGCTTGATTGGCGGTATTGTTGTTGCATCCATATTGTTGTTATGTAACATCTTGTTTTTAGAGTTCCGTACCCGTATTGTGTGTACAGAACCCTTGGTGCGCGAATAAGACACGCACTTGGTCAAATCTTTGACTTGCTATAGAAAATAGTTTAAAAAAAGGTCGCTCAGCAGCAGCTAAACTGAGGAAGTACATATCGGTAAAATTTCAGCGTTCTTGTATGCCCACACACAGTTAAATCGGTGTGTAGGGTTACCATACAGTACCAGCTAAAGTAAAAGTCGGAAGGGTATACAGGGGCAAAATATGGAATGTCACAGAAACGAAACGTTTCAGAATTACCGTTTTGATTTATTTGACAGATGACTATATCGTATTTGACAGATAGTTACGTTCCTTAAAGATATTTTATCTCACAAAGTCCGTTTGGCTATGTTTGTAGTAGTGACGTGTACAGATGGCACGTTTTGTGTGTGTGTGTGTGTGGCGCGTTCTGTAGCGCTTCCGAGGTTACGAACACGAGAATAAAGTGCATGTGCACGCACTACTACAATCATAGCCAAACGGACTTCATGAAATAGAAATCTTGTATACAGATTACCTTCCCAGTTTTGGACCTGTACGGGGTAGATATTAGAATGTCCTCATTTCTGGAGGACTCTCAAGAGTTTTGGCACGTTTCGTATAAAATACAAATAAATTACGCGGGAAAATCTAAGTGTTGTATTTTCTGTGACATTCTATGTTTTGCTCTTGTACTCTTCAGTTGTTTTCTTGCGATGTTTCGGTCCTTATGTTATATTTTGATGTTTCTGAACTACTATTACTATTTTTAACATTTAAATTAACAAATTAAACCTCGAACTTTACGGCCCAAAAGCTCACGCCATAACATGTTTATATAGGTACTATCGACAACATATGTTGTCTATATTAGGTCTCTTCGTAGTTCAAAATAAGATTTGAGGAAAAATTAAATAAGTTTAAAGAAAAAATATAATAGTTGAATTATACAATGTCCGTCAATATTTGCCAGCTTGGTTACAATAGCCTCGAGTAAATAGGGTTGGCACGCGCCCCACTCTCTGTACCCAAGGTCGCGTGAGTTTTGGACTACACAGGGTTTGGACTTACAACTTGAATTGAATTCTACTTTATCATATTTTGTTTGGGAGCTTCGATTTCTTCCTAGAATATGCCCACAAGTGGAAATGAGAATGAATAAAATTTGGCATACTTTTTTTTATGACATCATCATCATCGTATGGCCTTGGTATCCTGCTTTATCTTAGTATTTTCTATTTTATATATACAGCTACAATTCTAAATCCAGGTTTGATAGCCATACTTTTGCCTGAGGTGTTAACTTATGTAGCTGCTCCAGCCCACCAGAAAACCTTCTGTTGGGGCACTCTTCCACGATGTGACGGATAGTTTGTTCCGAGGCTCCACAGTCACAACGAGGTGAGTCAGCTATATCCCACTGATGCATGTTGTAGTTGCACCTTGCCACGCCAGTACGAATTCTATTCAGCGTAGTCCATAGCTTACGGTGTTCTCTAAAACCTGGTTGTGTGGCAGACGGGTCAGATATGATGTCCGCCTCTGAACATTTTTCTTCTCGCCATTTTGCCCGCCATTCAGTCTGGATGTCAGTTTGGTGTTTGATCTTGGCATCAATCCAGATTGGTTTGCGGGAAGGAAGTCGCTGAGGTGGTATCTGGTCTAATGTTTTCTTTATAGGCATTTTGTGTGGGGCCTCGTTGAATGCTCTAGTCTATTCACTAGCAGTTGCTTGCTCTCTCCTGAGCTGTGGTGGGGCTATGTGTGCTAGCACCGGTAGCCACGGTATCGGAGTTGGCTTGAGGGTGCCCGATATGACGATTGTATCGCAAGCAAAGATCACAAGGCGTCATTTTAGTACAGAGAAAAAAAGAATGTATGGTTTGCAGCAGTGGCGAAGGGTTGACATTTTAAATAGGGACAAAAAATCGCCTTACTTAAAAAAAGCAACCAAGGAAAACATGAATTTTTTGTACCTACTTTGCAACTCCCTGTCAGCCAGGTGTATTTGTCGTATTAAGATTTATGGAAATGCTTGACAAAGCGAAAAGCACGGGATAAAGTATAGATGCCATTCCCTAAACAAGCCGATGGGAATCGTGTTATATGGACCCTTGTCACTTGTGTGCAGTATTATATCGTCCAGTACCATACTAGAAATGACCGTTCTCTTCCTGATCTTCTAGGTTCTCAAAGCTAAAGTCTAGATTTTATAAGGGTTAGTAGCAATGACGTAAAACTTTTACGTTGATAGTAGATATTAAGTCATTCATTACCGGGAAACTAGTTTTATTTCAACAGTGTAACAGATAAACAGATGCTATATTTTTACCATAAATAAAAAAAGATACCTATATTTATTTTGTCTATGACTAATCAGACGGAACACTATATTCTCTATGCTCTCTTTTGTTTAAGATTCAATTCAAAATCGGAGACAGTGATTGATAACGAAGCTTCGGTGTCTGTCTGTCTGTCCGCAGCATAACTTAAGAATGACTGAGCTAATTGAGCTATAATGTAACCAAGTGGGTGGAGAATTATTTTGGTACTCCGAAAAATTCTTTCGGGTTGTTTACAACATTTTGTGAGTGCCTTGACAAATACCATTTCTACATTTTGCGGACCTTTTTCCTCAATCTCCAGTAGCTTCAAAAACGTCATGTGTTAAATTTATCCAGCGCCTCCCGCCCCCTTCCCCCAATATACCCAACACATAATAAAGTGGACGCTAGAGAAATTCCTGTGATTTTCATATTCATCAGATTGGCTGACTTTGTTCTGGATTGCAGACATTTGATGTACGAGCACCCATTCGTATACACTTTAGTTACGGTCCATAGCTGTTAAAACCGTAGGTATAAAGCTTTCGCCTGACACAAATCCCGTCTGTTTTATAATCCAGATACACCATTTTGCAACTTACAAGGCTCTGAGGCAATCTGTGACAAACAAACAAATAAAGTTCAGCCATCTTTCCGTTCGTTGAAGGTCGATTGGAAGAATGTTCCTTTGTTTGTTTGTGTGTTGACTTAGAAATACGTTTCTTTTTACGGTTCAGTCAGTAAGTGCCCCAAATTGAAAAGAATTCTTGTATGATCACTTTGTCCGTTTGTCAAGAACCTTTTTCTTGGGCCCCGTGCGAAATATCAAGTTGAAAATAACTACCTCGTCCCCCCATGTTGTTGGTAAAAAATCGGGCTTCTAACCCAACGCAAAAAACCGGCCAAGTGCGTGCTTGTAGGGTGCGTACTTGCTCGGTACATATAAGTTGGTCTACTAATACAGACCGCGCCAAACTTCTGGTCCCATACATTATAGGGGACCAAAAGTTTGGCGCGTCCTGTACTCGTAAACCTGTAAAGCCTACTGAGCTGTGATAGTTTTCCTTTTAAATTCATTATATATACTACTTCTCTGAATTTATATCACATTTCTATAAACAACCGTTTAGCCGGCAGGGGGGGCGACGCTCCACACTAACTAAAATGTTCACTTTAAAGCTTAATATTTCGCCAACGGATCCCTAAATCTAAAAATGGTTCTCACACACCCACAATGTTTTTGAACGGCCTATCCAACAATACCCCACACTATGGAATAGACGAGAAAAAAAAATCATCCCCAGTTTACGTGTATGAGAGGTACCCTTAGAATTTTTTTTTTTCAAGATTTTATTTTATCGTTTTGTTGGCGTGAGTAATATTTATATTCATGCCATATTAAAGCTTTCTAGTACTAATAGTCTCTGCGCTAAGCCGCGGACCAGGGCCGTATTTTAAGGTGTGGAGGCCCCTGGGCAAGAACGAAGTAAGGTGGGTGGTAAAAATTTCGTGTTTCAACATTGCTCTCCGTATAAGTATAGTTACATTTCTTAAAAAAGTAATATAAAACGAAAAATATAGTTCTCATGGATAAAGCCAATACAAATAGAAAAAAAACATCATGAGCCCTTACACATCTTAATGCAATTTGTACTTACTGTATTTTTATGTATTGTTAGTTAAAAATATGTACACGGTGAGTTATTTATTTGAAAAAACAATTAGTGTACAACATTAAATAAAAACTTGTGGAGGCCCCTCTTGTGTGGAGGCCCCTGGGCTTCAGCCCCGGTTGCCCTCCCCTAAATCCGGCCCTGCCGCGGACAGACGGACATGGCGAAACTATAAGCGTTCCTTGTCGGACTCCGGAACCCTAAAAAAGGGTAATCAATTTCATACAAGCTGACTAACCCTGAAAACCTACAGGTCACTTTTAGTTGACTTAGAAACTTTAAATTCTGTTCAAAAGTAGGTCTTACACAGCACACGCAATGTAATGACACACATAAGAATAAATCTGAAAATTACGTATATTCAACTAGCTTTTTCCCGCGGTTTCACCCGCGTTGAATTTGTTTTTGTCTACTCCTATAAAATTAGTCAATATTATTCGGACTGTTACCTACAGTAAACACAGCTGGTGAAATGTGCGTGTTATGCGCCTCTGTTTCCCATTTTGTGTGTCTCTTTTATAGCTTGTCCATGGGAACAAAGGGAAAAAGTAGTTTTTGTCCTATTCTAGATCTAGTGCAAAGTTTCAGCCCAATCGGTTCGGTACGGCGTGAAAGGGTGGTTTTCTATAGAAACTTGAAATCTCATTTTCATCCCATGGGAACTAATTTATGGGATAAAAAGTAGCCTAGTCCTATTCAAAGTCTAGAACTATATTTATGCAAAATTTCAGCCCAATCGATTTCGTAAGCATGGCGTGAAAGGGTGACACATCACTTTCTATAGAAATTTGCAAGCTTATTTTCATCCCATAGGAACTGATTTATGGGATAAAAATCCTATTCCAGGTGTAGAACTACATTCATGTAAAATTTCAGCACAATCGGTTCAGTAGTTACGGCGTGAAAGAGTAACAAACATCCATACATCCGAACTTTCGCATTTATAATATTATTAAGTGGTCCATTCAAGGTC
The DNA here is from genome assembly GCA_910592155.1 of Ypsolopha scabrella. NCBI lineage: Eukaryota > Metazoa > Arthropoda > Insecta > Lepidoptera > Ypsolophidae > Ypsolopha > Ypsolopha scabrella. Next base: position 22,359,699 of record OU342980.1, read on the forward strand.
CAATAAGTAGGTCCTTGATCCCTAAAGAACTTATTGGTAATTGAGTACCAACATTATTAGACATTTTGGACACATACAATAACGGTTCCCATCCTTTGAAGCGTGACTGAAAATCGGCAAGTGGACGTATAAACTAACTGCGCCTCTATACATGACGGTTTTTGGGCAAATATATCAAACTAGCTTTTGCCCGCAACTTCGTCCGCGTGGAGTTCGGTTCAAAAATCCTTTCTTAGCGGATGCCTACGTCATTACAACTATCTGTAGGCCAGATTTCAGCGGAATCCGTTCAGTAGTTTCGGGTGTGCGTTGATAGATTAGTCAGTCAGGTTTACCTTTTATATATTCAGAGATAAACGAATACGCTGCGCGAAGTGCAGTGCCATTTGCATTATTTTTAATGGCCCACGTTGGGTGCCACTTTCAATTATAGTCGATTACTGCAGCGGCCGCCAAGTTAGGCATTGATGGTCGAACGTGGTAATGTGGCCCGAGGCGCAGCCGAGGCACAAATACGTGAGTCCATCCACCAATGCCCAAATGCGGCCAAGGCTTGTATTGTACTTTTCTTAAATAATTAGTAAATTATTATAAAACATCTTTCTTTTCACGCTTCGCTCGCTATGTTTTTTTGCGTTACCTCTTTTGTAACAAGGCTTATGTCCAGCTGGACTCCAGCAGTGGACGAACACGGGCTAGTGGATGGATGGATGAACCTCTTTTGTATTCAGCCAGTAACCTCTTTGCACTTTAATAAAACCTCTTTGTACATTCAGATTGTTGGTGAGTAAACTTCACGAAACCTCATTCCATATTCAAATAACTCGACAATAATTATGGATTTTTATAGTGAAATTGGCGGCCGCTGATGGTTGTTTTCCATCACTTCTTTAAGTTCGATTTATCTCGAACAAGGTTCTTTATTATAGGAACGTATTATTAGTATTGTTTGAAATTGTTTTTTAATTCGTATCAGGTTTTTAAATTTAAATAATCTTTTCATAGACTGCGCCAAACTGGAAATGAAAACCATAAATTATAAAAACATGGCAAATTGCTATAAAAGCTTACCACCCCGTGGAAAATCGATGAGGTTCAACCACAGAAGTATAATATAGTAGCAGACCTAACATTGATAATAAACGCATAGAGTCGACGCGTGGCAATTTTAGCTCAGTGAACTTCGGGCTCTTTTAAATATAAATATTGCTCGTTTCAAAAAAAATATATACTAGAGATTAGTTTAGGAATTAACAAATATGTTCCAAGCATAAGCCACAGCCAAAAAAAAACATTTTTATACGTTTCTTCGTACCACGAAGCCTAAATGTAGCTTATTTTTTGTATGGACACTTGCCACGCTATTTAATCCTTATGTTTCGTCTGCTACTTAGTAATAATTATATGTCTGTGGGCCCAACAAACAATGTCGATGCCTGCTGATGAACAGTCCATTGTGCGTTAAACTTTGAAGTACCTATAGAAGTCGGCGCATTCCCTATGTTATAGACACAAAAACTAATATGAGATCGCCAACTTCTAGAGAATGTTCCAGGAAGAAAGAAGTCGACAAAAGTGTTATTTCGGTACCAATAGGCCAGTGTACAATTATTATTTTTACTTTTTAGTGAATGTATGCTGTAAATTTTGAAGTCGGTTATTATGTTTTGTTAAAAGTTAATTTATTGTTTTTTATTCTACATTGAAATTGATTAGATTGTTTCGTTATAATTTAACATAAACTTGTCTCATGTAAGCGGAAGAGACTAGCTAACCAAAACCAAGGGAATTCTACCGTGGGGACTAGAGAACATGTTTTATAAATAAGTATAAGTGTTACAATAAGCTATTTATTTATTATTATTAGTTTATTTAAACAAAACAAACAATTCCAGACTATAGATGAAATAACTGTTAACCCAATAACGCTGGTGAAGCCGAAAATAGACCTTATTTAAAGTCAGATAGAGTCTATTTATAGTCCATATAATCGACCAGTTCACATGAATGAAGCTATCAGAGCTAACAATTTGCTTAGTCTGTGATACTGATGATGTCCCTATTGTACGGGATGCCTTTGTAACTTAGCGGTATTAAACCTATAAATAATCGTAGAGTATACAGGATGACTTTTAACCTAAACCCAATAATTTAGTATTTTGTAGAAGAACACAGACTGGTTTTATCAAAACCATTCAAAATCATATGCATAATTATTTGTTAAAGTTGGAGCCCTTTAAAGATTTTCGTAAAATCCAAAGAAATCATGGTCACCCGAAGAGATAAGATAATTAGATCGCGCGAAGTTATTTTTATCATTGATCCCACTATTTTGGACTATATTCAACATTTTCCGTATGGGAATGGCTAGGATAAGCATAAATTTAATGCCCAAGTAACATATTTTAATAATATTTTGACTTTTAATTTTAATTGTTATTACATTTAAAATGTGTTCTACTAACGTTTCTTAATAACCTCTAAAATTATCGGGGTTTGTTTGAAAGTCAACCTGTATAAGGTGACTTTCGTTTATATACCCACTTTTTACTGGAGACTCGGTAAGTGGTAAGGACCAAGGTTCAATGACCCTTTATCTAAAATATGCAAAATATAATTTAGACTTCCTATACTAGTTGAGTCGAGGTTGTTCTTGAAAAAGTATAGAGGCACGAAAAATATTTTTCTTATTTCGCAAATAAGGTCATTGAGTCTTGGTCCTTACCACTTACAGAGTCTCCAGTGTGAATTAGGCTACCTAGTCACCTAATATACATAATATGTTAATTTGGTCTGCAACTTCCGTCACAGGGCTGTTAAGAGCCGTTTCACAAAATTACGCTTTTTGTATGGCGTGTTTTATGAATGGTAATTTTATTGGGATTTATTAGAGGCATATTAAATATGTATGTTCTTCAGTCTAATTCTATGATAAGATTGCCAACTGATCACCGGTTCAGTCAACTGTGTTTCCACTCTGCTTACCTTTCTTTACTAAACATAACACTATCACAACATTATAGATTACAGATGGCTGCTGCCTGCCCCCGCAGGAGCACCTTTCAGCCGTTGACCTTGAAATGTTGCATATTTCGATATTTTTAATGGAAATGTTCTTGGATTTACTTGAGCTATGTCGTATTTAGAGTACTACAGATCATACATTTTTTGGCGTGTAAATATTCCCAAAAAACATCATTAGGTTGGTTTTTTTTTTAATATGGAAGTTTTGGTCGTATGAAACCAAAATATGTTGCAAATGTTTTCTGAGAGTTAATAATTCATATATATTTTTTTCAAGCCATTTGGTCCTGCCGTAAACGAGAAGTAGACTTTTAGAAAGTGAACATTTGGCAGTATTTGAGGGGATTAAGCGCCTTAGGGAAAGGTACATAGAGTGGAAAGTAAATAAACCTGATTTCCAGGCCAAGGTTTATTTAAAACAAAAAAGGTTGAAAATGAACACTATTTTAGCTTTATTGAACTCTATGAATCATCTCTTTCTTTTATTTTTTTGGTTTTCAAATTTCGAAAAAATGATCAGCCTACGCGACGCAACATGTAACTGACAATAGGCGGTACATATTCCCAGCGGTAAATAATCTATGTACACATAGGTTTTGTAGTTGTCTGTCACCGGAATATTAGTGCTTCTTTGGCGGTCGATATCTTTTTTCTTTATTATGAATCATGACAAAAGTAACAAAACGTGTATTTTTTATTTCGAGCATAGAACAGTTTCCATTGTTATAGATAGAGGGTTCATTTTTAACCGGTATTTCATTTCTGTTGGACCTACGCCCATTTCGGCCATCATCCTTCATTTAAGTTTTGCTTTAAGAAAAGTTGACCTTTCTATTCAGTTTTAACTCGTGCACTTTTCAGTATTCTCAGATAAAATTAAGTCCCACCCAGTGAATGACCTCATGGCCACATTAACAATATATCATAAATACCATTTAATATTTAAAAAAAAAATAAGAAGAAGACTATTTAATCAAAAGGCTAAATAAAAAGGCAAAAGGTTGCATGCAACTTTGGGCTAAGCATCCTTTAGCCGTTTAATTGGATGCCGCCATTTAATTAACAACCTAACCGTCCAATCATGAAGCTGATTTAAGCACAGGGGGCAATTCCGGCGAAACAATCGAATCGAGATTTCTAAGACTCGATCATAAAATGTATGGAGTTCGACTGATAAAATTGGTATAATGAACAAAAAATCACTTGTACTATTCCACAATTTATTAAATATTAATTTCCTGACCGGTTTCGCCTTTATGGCATTTTCAAAGGAATTATATTTAAATGAAAACGTTTGCATGAGTAGAATCAATGATACAAATGATAGATAAAATTGGTTTTTACGGTCGAGAAGGCTAATTCGACAGACTGAGAACAGGCAGGGACATACATATTTTAAAGTATTCATGAGCTGCATGAGCGGTGAACCTCTTACGTATCGAATTATCAATATGAAGAGCTGCGACGTTACACCCATCAAGAGATAACTGAGAATATTCATGGGTTGCATGAGCGGTGAACCTCTTACGTATCGAATTATCAATATGAAGAGCTGCGACGTTACACCCATCAAGAGATAACTGAGAATATTCATGGGTTGCATGAGCGGTGAACCTCTTACGTATCGAATTATCAATATGAAGAGCTGCGACGTTACACCCATCAAGAGATAACTGAGAATATTCATGGGTTGCATGAGCGGTGAACCTCTTACGTATCGAATTATCAATATGAAGAGCTGCGACGTTACACCCATCAAGAGATAACTGAGAATATTCATGGGTTGCATGAGCGGTGAACCTCTTACGTATCGAATTATCAATATGAAGAGCTGCGACGTTACACCCATCAAGAGATAACTGAGAATATTCATGGGTTGCATGAGCGGTGAACTTCTTACGTATCGAATTATCAATATGAAGAGCTGCGACGTTACACCCATCAAGAGATAACTGAGAATATTCATGGGTTGCATGAGCGGTGAACCTCTTACGTATCGAATTATCAATATGAAGAGCTGCGACGTTACACCCATCAAGAGATAACTGAGAATATTCATGGGTTGCATGAGCGGTGAACCTCTTACGTATCGAATTATCAATATGAAGAGCTGCGACGTTACACCCATCAAGAGATAACTGAGAATATTCATGGGTTGCATGAGCGGTGAACCTCTTACGTATCGAATTATCAATATGAAGAGCTGCGACGTTACACCCATCAAGAGATAACTGAGAATATTCATGGGTTGCATGAGCGGTGAACCTCTTACGTATCGAATTATCAATATGAAGAGCTGCGACGTTACACCCATCAAGAGATAACTGAGAATATTCATGGGTTGCATGAGCGGTGAACCTCTTACGTATCGAATTATCAATATGAAGAGCTGCGACGTTACACCCATCAAGAGATAACTGAGAATATTCATGGGTTGCATGAGCGGTGAACCTCTTACGTATCGAATTATCAATATGAAGAGCTGCGACGTTACACCCATCAAGAGATAACTGAGAATATTCATGGGTTGCATGAGCGGTGAACCTCTTACGTATCGAATTATCAATATGAAGAGCTGCGACGTTACACCCATCAAGAGATAACTGAGAATATTCATGGGTTGCATGAGCGGTGAACCTCTTACGTATCGAATTATCAATATGAAGAGCTGCGACGTTACACCCATCAAGAGATAACTGAGAATATTCATGGGTTGCATGAGCGGTGAACCTCTTACGTATCGAATTATCAATATGAAGAGCTGCGACGTTACACCCATCAAGAGATAACTGAGAATATTCATGGGTTGCATGAGCGGTGAACCTCTTACGTATCGAATTATCAATATGAAGAGCTGCGACGTTACACCCATCAAGAGATAACTGAGAATATTCATGGGTTGCATGAGCGGTGAACCTCTTACGTATCGAATTATCAATATGAAGAGCTGCGACGTTACACCCATCAAGAGATAACTGAGAATATTCATGGGTTGCATGAGCGGTGAACCTCTTACGTATCGAATTATCAATATGAAGAGCTGCGACGTTACACCCATCAAGAGATAACTGAGAATATTCATGGGTTGCATGAGCGGTGAACCTCTTACGTATCGAATTATCAATATGAAGAGCTGCGACGTTACACCCATCAAGAGATAACTGAGAATATTCATGGGTTGCATGAGCGGTGAACCTCTTACGTATCGAATTATCAATATGAAGAGCTGCGACGTTACACCCATCAAGAGATAACTGAGAATATTCATGGGTTGCATGAGCGGTGAACCTCTTACGTATCGAATTATCAATATGAAGAGCTGCGACGTTACACCCATCAAGAGATAACTGAGAATATTCATGGGTTGCATGAGCGGTGAACCTCTTACGTATCGAATTATCAATATGAAGAGCTGCGACGTTACACCCATCAAGAGATAACTGAGAATATTCATGGGTTGCATGAGCGGTGAACCTCTTACGTATCAAATTATCAATATGAAGAGCTGCGACGTTACACCCATCAAGAGATAACTGAGAATATTCATGGGTTGCATGAGCGGTGAACCTCTTACGTATCGAATTATCAATATGAAGAGCTGCGACGTTACACCCATCAAGAGATAACTGAGAATATTCATGGGTTGCATGAGCGGTGAACCTCTTACGTATCGAATTATCAATATGAAGAGCTGCGACGTTACACCCATCAAGAGATAACTGAGAATATTCATGGGTTGCATGAGCGGTGAACCTCTTACGTATCGAATTATCAATATGAAGAGCTGCGACGTTACACCCATCAAGAGATAACTGAGAATATTCATGGGTTGCATGAGCGGTGAACCTCTTACGTATCGAATTATCAATATGAAGAGCTGCGACGTTACACCCATCAAGAGATAACTGATGTAAGTATAAAGACAGGACACGATCGTAATGTAAGAGCCAGGCTATTTTCTAAAGGGCGGGTTGACCAATCAGTGAAGTGAAACCAGCTTCGTCCCAAACACACCACACCTCATTACTGGAATGGAATTCTCTGGAAAATCTACTGAAACCTGCTTACCAAACAGACATTGTGTTTAGGTAACTAATCAGGTCACTGGCCACTGTTGAAGCCTGTAAGGTTTCTTTTGCGGAATATAATTCCAAGGCCAAATGTAGCTGTATGATACGAGTCAGATAGGTCACTTTAGGGTATTACGGTCGACCAAAAGGAAGCCATTATAACCAAATTATAACCTATTTGTGACAGTGTTTCATAGTATGACTTGCACAAGGTGAAAATCATTTATTCCGCTTTTGGCGTCTTCGCGATCGTGCACCTTAAACTAAATCAAATGCAAACAAAAAATAGGTACTCAATTGGATTCGAGTATTTATAATTTTACTTTTTAATCAAAAATTTTCAGTTTTAAACAAAACTTGCCATATACTGGCAATTCGGAATTATGCGAAATTATCAGAAAATTAAACGTTTTAGAATTTTGTCTGAATGTATGCCTTTCTGTATGTTCTGTTTTAACTCGAGAAACACTCAACGGATTTGGATGCGGTTTTATTTATTATCATCATACATACTACTCTGATCAATATACCGGGTGTAAATAGACTGCTACCCTTAAATGAAACCACATATTCTACTGACCCTACTGAACCACTTTTCCCAAGAATCATACCAAGTTCCAAAAAAAATGCGTGAACCCTAACACACTGACATACAGCGTCGCGTCCGTCGTCCGTGAAACAGCTGTTCCAGTGCAGCGTTCTAAAATAGACTTTCCTCCTACGAGATAAACTCTTTCAGTTACAGTTGAATATCTTTTTCTCTGAAGAGTTTTTTTCGTATAGTTGTTCAGTATAATCAGTAGAGTATGTGGTTTTATTTAATGGTCGCACTCTATTTACACCCTGTATAAGTTATAGGGGTATTCATAAAATAACTTCCTAGCGGAAAACTGTCACTAATTGTTAAAATATGAGATACATTGATTGAAAGACACTTCCACGCGAGCGAAGCTGCGGGCAAAAGCTAAAATAAACTAAATACTATTATTTTCAAGATGTAATTTTTTTTTATTAACTCCATATTGCACAGCAGCCCATTATGACGCATATGTCAGACGCTGACGACCGACTACGAGCAGTAAACGCACAGTCCCGCGCAGGCAAAACTAAGGCTGAGATTCAGAGTACATTTTGAGTCGGAACTCAATCTTACAAACGACAAAAAGCGACGTGATCCCATACTAGAGCGACGTTTGTAAGATTGAGTTCCTCTTGAGTTCGGACTCAAAATGCACTCTGAATCTCAGCTTAAGTAACTATAATACTTATTATTCATCATATATAGCCCCTACAACGGCCAAATTTCAAGATGCTAAAATAGTAGAAGTTATCTTGAACTTTTGATAATTTAGCACGTGAGATAATAATAAAAAAATGTTTCTAATTTTGATCTTTTCTAGCCAAATACACTCTAATTATATTTGAACTTTTCTACTTTTATCTATTACCATTTACCACTGAAGGTCACGTGATGACCAATCTGTGTCAAGAAATTAACTTCATTGGCTTGGCTTTTTGCCAAACTAAAAATTATAACATTTAAAAGATAAGGTCAAAGACATGTAATAATTGTGATGAGAAACGATCATGTGGTGACGATGTTGAATTTTAGCAACGTGTTTACTGTTGATTTTGACATTATATAGAAACTACTACGAGTTTGGGTCATCGAGGCCATATCATAATCTATTTAACGAAAATTAAATACGACCAGTAAGTCATTCCATATTGTCAACCATGTAAAAAGAATTGGTATCCTTGTTTATAACACCTGGGCTACTCTACTTGGAACAGTACGTGAAAAAATTTGGGGCAATAGTTTTTTCTTCCATTCCAAACTAAAATTATGCTGGCGGTCTCTATATTCTTGATTGCGCTAATGTAAGGGTCTTGACTGGCTGAGAAGGCAGTGGTGCCTTGGACGAATTAGTCAAAGAGTGGTACATATACGGAAGGGGAGCTAAGGAGTTAAAACCCCTCAAATTAAACCAAACCCTCTTCCTTTGAAAAATTAATAAAACTAACGAATAATGATAGCTTTTTATCAGAATTTTCTGCTCATCCTTAAACTTGTTTCAGCGGAATCTGGTTTCTAGTTTAATTTACTGAAATAGCTCGATGGAGCCACTACGACAAGATACTGAGCAAATTAATCTTCGTGCTAAATTCAATATCATCTTGGAGAAATTCCCCTTTCTTGTAGACATGCGCAAAATGTATCTTTGATAGGATTGACTCACTCACCTATCATTTCGATCTCCGATATGTATATCTATCTTGTGTATCTTTAGATCATTTTAGATCACGTAGATCAGAGCTCTTTTTGGAAACTCCAACACCTTTTTCCGCGTGAAAATACAATAGTCCGAAACAAACATGAGTATCACCCAAGTGTCAGCAGTCAGTACATTTTCTAATGTAAGGTGGTCTGTGCCGTGGCTAAGTAATAATCAAGTGAACTGTATGTATGTACGACCGCGAACGAGTAATTCCGACAGCCGAGAGTCGAGCGAAAGAGATCGAGACTCAAGAGTACATGTATCTGTATAAGAGCACTTCCTGGGACAAAGCGGCTGTGGACGGAAGTTAAGTAATTTGTAATACGACACAACGTCTGTGGCCGTTGATATTTCTTCAACTGTTCTTGGCACGCCCTCGCTGGCTGGTTGATTTGCTTAGGATTTTTAAAAACTAGATAAGATGAGATATCGGATTAGGTGTCACATCGCACGTATAATTCGGCTCTTTAGTGTCCCAACAAAAGTTTTTCTTGAAGTATGTGTTGAGACCCTCACACATATGTACACTATTGTACACACATTGAATCGGTTTCAGTAGTGACACTTCGTCTGTGAACGTCGCGTGTACGTACAAAGGACCAGTTTCTAAGTGTCGCAGCGGGAGGGGTAGTCGCGCGCGCTCGTCAATCGACCGCGCCTCGATATCGAACTATCGAAGTATGACAGTTCGGGGATGAAAAATGTATGGGATTTTTTGTGTCAATCTCAGACTCATGACCGGGCTGAGGGTCCCGGAACGTGTTAGAATAAGAGGCATTGCGTGCGTTGCTAAAAATCGCAGAGTTTATCTTGTGCGTCTCGTCCGCTCGAGTGTAATTCCCACGAAGATAAAAGAGTCAGACGATACATTGATACAATGCTTTCACTCGTGATCTAGAGATAAATACATTACATCGTGGTGATACAAATGATTTAGATCTATCTGATTATGATTTACCCATGTCTACTTTTTTGTATTCCCAAGCACAATATTCTGCTACTATGGGATTTTAGGTGGTAGAGCTGATGCCAGGCTCGACTGTGGAGGTACCACCATCTTACTCGCAAATCCTCCCGAAGTTATTCGGGGGAGAGTAAGAGAACAGCTCTCAGGCAAAACCAGGCGGCCCACCATTGCCTGGGCCCGATGGATGGCGGTATATCCACCCCAATTGCCGGGCCTTATATAAAACAGACTAGTGACGGGCAGCGGCATCACTGGTGCAAGGGGTTCGGCACCGCGCTCACCAACCCGCATGCCCAGCGTGTGTGATTATGGGCATTTCTTCCAGGAGAATCGCCAAGAGGGGCGAAATCCTGGGAAGGCTTATGTCCAGCAGTGGACGAAACAGGCTGATACAAATGGGATTCCCGTGCCAATTTAATGTAGCTCTAAACATGATGTTTTGAAATGATAAAAGCTTTAAAGTCATTTAAAGCCATTTCAATTTTCGTTTTTGTGAACAAATGTATTTACGGCTATACTTCTACCAATGACACAAAAATATTACAGTGACTAGTTGTTACGTTTAACTGTTGTATCTATAAATACAACAAATTGCCACGATACGGCATGGAAGTCCTTTGCGGTGAACGGCGTTTGTCTTTGGAATAGGCTACCCACGGAGATTGTATGGCAATGGTGATATTCAAAAGGAATTATGAAGATTCTTTAGCTTGGCAGTCTCATCACTTCTTCGCTCAGTCTATAGGTATTGTTATTTCGTAGTATAGGTATATTTCGCGACAGGCGGGAGTACGGGACGTTTCATACTGACGTACTAGCCCGCACTCCCGCCATATCGCGTACTTTATAACAAGGGAAACAGTTCTATGTTAGAAATAAAAAATACATAAAAATGACTTTTGTCATGATTCATATTTAAAAAAGATATCGACCGCCAAAGAAGCACAAATACTCCGGTAACAGAGACAAAACCTATGTGTACATAGCCTATGTGCATTATTTACCGCCGGGAATATGTACGGTCTATTCTCAGTCACATGTTGTATCGCGTAGGTTAGTCATTTTTTCGAAATTTAGTAAAAAAAAACTGTAAATACAAACTTTTTTTCACGGTTTTGTGTCATTATAGTGATTCTGAACCATAGAGTTCAATAAAGCTAGTGAGTTAATTTTCAACCTGTATAAAGGCATGTTATTGATATACGTATTATGTATAAAATATAAAGTATTGATTTGTTAAATACAGATTTGATAGGACTACACAAAAACGAATTTAACGCGGGCGAATCAGTCGCCAAAAGCTAGAAGATGTAGACACTGGTTCCTTGAAGTAATTCCTTAGTTTACAGTGCTAAAATCAAAAAGTTACAGTGGCCCATTTCAGCAACGTTTATTTCAGTCTAAATGTCCCGAGCATAGCTTCGTCACCGACATTTCGTGGAAATGGCATTGATTCGTATCTACTCCTACCCCGAGTAGCCTTTCACGAAATTTACAGCCGAAGTGTCCTTCAGGTCTCACTCCGTTCACTTAGGGTTCCACGAACAAACTTTGTATAGATTACATTCTACGGGTTCTGCGATAACATTTTGGTAATATGCTCACAACAAATTATGGAAAAAATTTACGTCATTAAATGTTTTTGTTCCTGAGTTTTTACATTAGGTAATCCTCAACCATCATGTCTTTGGACATCATGGCCTAACCTCTTTTACCGCCGACTGGCTATAAAGGTTTTATGACTGGCACCTAAAAACCTAAATCCCTATGGTAAAGTCCGTCCAACCATCCGTCCTGTTTTCACAGCATAAAAAAAGTATGTCAAGTCTACATAAATCGTGCGCAATGTCGACGCGTAAAGGGGGTAACAGAGGATCTCGGTGCAAAATGCACTTACTTTTAATTAAAAACCTAGCCGTCCAGTTAAGGGGCTGATTAAACCACAGGGCGGTGATATTCATTCATTGTTGAATCTCGTACATAGACGAATCAGAATCAGCAACTGTATTGAAATATTGTTATGAAAAAATTCTCGTCAGTCGTAAAACTAGGTCATATTTAATTTAATAAAAATATTTGACATCAAAGTTTAAACAGTGGATGCACACACAATACTTAATTTTTTTTATAAACTGAACTTCAATATTACTATAATATTAATAATAATTAAAATTATTAATTAAAAAACATTAACAACTCATTAAAAAAAAATCACCCAAATCTTAACCTTTTCTTTTGTATCATCTTCTTCATTTTTCAGCCTGTTTCGTCCACTGCTGGACAGGCCTTTCCAGGATTTCGCCACTCTTGGCGGTCCTCCTCGAAGTAATGCCCATACTCACACACGCTGGGCAGGCGGGTTGGTGACCGCGGTGCCGAAACCCTTACACCAGAGACGCCGCTGCCCGTCACCAGTCTGTTTTATATAACCATCCATCAGTCCCAGGCAATAGTGGGCCGCCTGGTTTTGCCTGAGAGCTGTTCTCTTACTCTCCCCCGAATAACTTCGGTGCGGTTTGCGAGTAAGATGGTGGTACCTCCACAGTCGAGCCCGGCATCAGATCTACCACCTGTTCTTTTGTACGCATTAACATTATTTTCGTCTCTGAGTTGTTTTGGCAAACAGTTATAGATTTTTATAGCACTGTGTGAGTTAGTTTTTTCATAATGTTTATGGTTATGTTGTACTGTTGTAAGCTTATGTTTTCGTCATATTAACACATATTCATGTCTTTCATTCGTTATTTTGAATATTTTTGGAGATTTCTTGACGAATAATGCAATTTTGATACATAAATGTCAAATACCGTTAGTAAAGCAAATTTACTATAAAGTAGCTTACAGTGTTCATGTATTAGTAACCCTGTCATTATTTGAATGGTTCTTTTTAGGGTTCCGTAGTCCGACAAGGAACTCTTATGGTTTCACTATGTCCGTCTGTCCGTCCGTCGTCTGTCCGCGGCTTAGCTCAGAGACTATTAGTACTAGAAAACTGTCATTTGGTATGGGTATACATATTAATCACACCGACAAAACAACAAAAAAAAAACATTTTTTTCAAGGGTATCCCATGTAGGTAGGTAAATTAGAGATGATTTTTTTTCTCGTCTTTTTCATAGTGTGAGGCATCGTTGGATAGGTCATTCAAAATCATTGTGGGTGTGTGAAAGCCATTTTTCGATTTAGGGATCCGTTAGCGAAATATTAAGCTTTAAAGTGCTAATTTTTGTTAGAGAAGGTGTCCTACCTGCGGGCTAAACGAAAATTCACAGAATCTCTATATCTCTATACATATAAAATACAACGTCTGTCTGTCTGTCTGTCTGTTCGTTCGCTTATAACTTGAGAACCAATCAATGGATTTTGATGCAGTTTTCACTGAAAGATAAAGCATTTCTTCGGGAAGGTTTAAAGATATGTATCGTCACGCTATGACAAAAGGGAGCAGCGCAATGAGAATTTTATGTAAGACTACGGGAGTCGCCTCTCTCCGCTCCGCTGCGCTCGGCTTCTTAATAGCCTGGTCCGCGACGACGACAACTTTGATGAAAAATAATATGTTAAATATTTTTCTGGCCTTTATCGCGATGTTTTTGGAAAAACTGGGGGCATGCACAACTTCATATTGGCCGTCTAAATTAATAAAGGCCTAGAATTTATTTGATTGAATTGTTTCTCTTTTGCGAGTTATTTTATTACTTACGAGCCCGCTCCAAATCGTTATTCATAAAATCTAAGTATTAAAATAACACGCAAAGCAGAAACAATTGAATCAAATAAATTTTAAGTCTTCATTTGGATGGCCAATATGGACTGGTGTATGTCCCTGATTTTTACAAAAACATCGCGGTAACGACAAGAAAAAATAATTAAATTAGTGCTTCGCATCAAACGTGAGACATATGGAAGGTTCGCCGCCGTAGCACAGTCGATCGTCGCGGGTTCAAACCCCGACTGGTAAAATTTGTTTTCACTTTTTATTTTTTATTCTTTTATTTTATTTTCAGAAAAAATATGTCCTTTTAAAAAAAATTAAAGCTGAAATTATATTTCTTGACTGAGCAAAGACCAATAACTAAAATATTTTTATTTTCAAGTGCTTACAAAACGCCATCTCTGGGAAGCTATCCTGGATAACGGCTCAGTAAGCTGGCGTTGAAATTGTTTGTAAGCTGGCGTTGAAATTGTTTTTATTTTAATACACTAGATGGCGCTGCATGTTTCAAAATATCGAATTTGACGCAGTCTGGTTCAAATCAACTCACGTTAAAGTTTGTCTACACTATTATATAAAGAAGAAAGATTTGTTTGTTTGCATATAATGGGTAATATCTAGAACTACTGAACTGACTTTAAAAAATTCTTTAAGCACTCAATAAGATTTTTAGTTAATCGTGTGGTATGTACGACTTGCGTAGTCGTACGTATGTAGTCTCATCGTCGGGGTTTCAATCATTCACTGGTAAATGTTTTTTTTAGGAGACCTCTCAAGTTTAAGTTTATTTGATCGGTATTGATGAGTATTTTTGTAGAACATGGTGACCAGGATCTAATGACGGGACTGGAAGGTGGGTACGGGATCTCCTCAACGGATAACAGCAGACCCTTCGAGTTTAGGTTTATTTTGTTGGTATTTATTAGCACTTTGGTAAAACATGGTGACCAGGGTCTGCTGATGGGACTGGAAGGTGATTATGGGATCTCTTCAACGGATAACAGCAGACCCTTCGAGTTTGGGCTTATTTTGTTGGTATTTACTAGCACTTTGGTAAAACATGGTGACCAAGGTCTGCTGATGGGACTGGAAGGTTGGTACGGGATCTCCTCAACGGACAACAGCGGAACCTTTAAGTTTGGGCTTATTTGATTGGTATTTATTAGCACTTTGGTAAAACATGGTGACCAGGGTCTGCTGATGGGACTGGAAGGTGGATACGGGATCTCCTCAATGGCCAACAGCAGACCCTTTGAGTTTGGGCTTATTTGATTGGTATTTATTAGCACTTTGGTAAAAAATGGTGACCGTTGCATATTGTCGTTCAAAAAATCATATTCTTTTGTTTTCCTTATTTCCACGAAAATCTCTTCGACGCGGGCGGAGCCGCGGGCAAAATCTAGTTGGTATATATAATGAAGTTAAAACGAAAACTACCACAGCTAAGTAGGCGTTACAAGTTTACGAGTACAGGTCGCGCCAAACTTTTAGTCCCCTCTAAACACGATAATGTATGGGCCGTTCTTCGGGACAGCAACTTCCAAGCGGACTAAAAATTTGGCGCGATCTGTATTAGTAGACAAACTTATAAAATGGCAACTACGGAACCCTACACTGCGCGTGGCCCGACACACACTTTGCCGGTTTTTGTAATTTGAAAATATACCTATATGGCTATTTCGAATGAACACCAATAGGCAGTTAATGCTACCATTTTCCCCACCATTTTTTTGCAGACATTTCAAGCAAAAACAAACAGAACTAGGCCTGTTTCCAAGTTTCTCTGTAAGTATTGTCCATCAATATGGTATTCTAAAAAATTGCTACGTATAACTTTGTTTATGTTTTCATTCGCAATGCATGTTATTCATGAGTATTCATAAATATTAAATTACGCGCATTGTGTTTTTTCTATACTAAGATAAAGTAAATTATTTTCTTGAAACCAGTTACATAACTAATTCGCTAACTGCTTTTTCTGTGAATCGATGTTAACAGAACAGATGCCTTATTGTCTAACTTCAACATTATTATGGCTTTCAAATGTATTGTGATTGGCTTAAAATGATGCGTGATATCTAGCCAATCACGATTGAAGAGCATCCAAGCAAAAAGTGTTTTGTCACTTACATCCAATTTTTGAATAATACAGAAAAAATAATAAGTACCTAGGTATTTTAAGAAATATTTAGTGCTCATAAGTCAAATCATAATGCATATTACACTTGGTTTATGCAATAAAATTATTCTATTACCACTTTATAATATATAGGGAAAAGGAATAGGAAAGGTACTTGTGTGCTATAGGTATAACAAAGTATGTTACGAGTGTTAAATTTTTTTTATTATTAAATTGAATTTTTGTCCCTTTCTCTTGCGCACCGTTTTTTTGCAGTTGTCTATCACCTATCTCTACCTATCTATTGCGTTCTGCTGAACTAGGTTTGAACAATGTAATGAAAGTTTTAAAAAAATATATAAGTATATAAGTATAATATTTTTTTATATAAAGTAAATAAACACGATTAACATACTTTGTTATACCTATAGCACACGTGGTTTAAAGGAACAAAGTACTTTTCCTAACATCCTGTTTAAGACCATAGATAATCAGAAAATCATCAGAAAATGCAGCTAGCTCGACATTTATTACCTTGTGACAAAACACGTTTTGCAAGATTGCTCCTCATATTTGAAAGTGGTAGCGGTAGATGTTGAAGTTAGACAATAAGGGATCGTCCATATATATTGTATCATTTGAAATTAGGGGGGTCTGGTCCGCGGATGACGGTAATATCATGAACGTAGGTTGCAAATGGGGGGGCAAACATTGAGGCCAAAGAAAAGAACTATTGTTTAAACAACATTATTGATTTTGTAATACAGATAACGAAAATTCCATTAGTTTTGTGAGAGGGTCATTGGATAAAGTCGATAGAATTATTGTAGGGGGGGGGGGTGGGGTTGAAAATCAGCAAAAATCCATGACATATGGACAGCTGATGAAACTTGTTGCGTCATAACCTGGATAACCTCGCCTTAAAGATCTTGTCACGAAAGAAGTCCCCTGTCAAAATACTTGTTGTCAAAGCATAAATACGAAAATGCCTTAATCCGTGGGACTTCTTTCGTGAAAAGATCTTTTGCTCCGATTTTGGCCGCGACCAGTCCACGTGCCAAAAGAGTGTCACACACGCTGAACGTGCACTTCGATGACACACTCGTCAGCTGGCACTGAGCCAGTTGACGTGGTGACGATGTGCAGTATGGGTTGCGTGTACAGTAAAGGAATCCATCCATCCATCAGCCTGTTTCGTCCACTGCTGGACATAGGCCTTTCCAGGATTTCGCCACGCTTGGCCGTCCTCCTGGAAGAAATGCCCATACTCACATACGCTGGACAGGCGGGTTGGTGAGCGCGGTGCCGAAACCCTTGCACCAGTGACGCCACTGCCCGTCACCAGTCTGTTTTATATAAGGCCCGGCAATTGGGATGGATATACCGCCATCCATCGGTCCCAGGCAATGGTGGACCGCCTGGTTTTGCCTGAGAGCTGTTCTCTTACTCTCACCCGAATAACTTCGGGAGGATTTGCGAGTAAGATGGTGGTACTTCCACAGTCGAGCCCGGCATCAGCTCTACCACTAGAGTTATTAATTTAGTTAAAATATTATGAAAAAATAATGGAGTCGAGGTTGTCCTTGAGCAGATATAGAGGCACAATCATGGCACAATATACGAGTAGAAATATTGCGTATTTCACAGAAACGGTTGCTGAACTTTGGACTTACCGAGTCACCGAGTTATTATGAACTTGGCTATATCAACCAAAGTCACAGTATATAGGATGTTAGGAAAGGTACTTCGTTCCTTTAAACCACGTGTGCTATAGGTATAACAAAGTATTTAATTTTTAAACACGTGTTTAATTTTTTAAATACAAAAATATTTTTTTTTTTATTTCTTTAAACTGTTCAATGTCCCTAGTTCAGAAGGCAATCCTGTCAGAGAGAAGACAGAGGTGTTCCCGGGTGGAAAAATTTACAGTCCACCGTCGTGCATCCACTTTTTACCGACGATTATATGCTATTACGACTTATATACGTTGATGCTACGAGGAGAAACGTCATGTAAACGATGGCTTATTTATGGTGACTTTTATTTATGCAGCCAAATTCTTACTGAAGACTCGGTAAGTGCTCAATAACAAGGTTCGATGACCCTTTTGTGAAAGTCGTAAATTGTTCTTTTCGTGTTCCTTACAAATGCAGGCCCAGTCCAGAGTCAATTACTATGGGACGTCAAGATTTTATTTTGCGAAATTAGCAAAAAGTGTTATCGATCCATGTTACTGATTGATCACTTACCAAGCTTCCAGTATGTGTTTAGCTGGATAAAAGTCACCTTATATTTATTGTCAAACAGCAATAAGTAAAAATACAACAAACTAAATATGATCAAATATGGATAAATGGCCAAGTGTTTAAAATATAGAAATTTATTTCTATCATAAAAATACAACACTTTGTTTATTTCCGAATGACAAGAGTGGACTACTCTCCCTTTGACTGCCATAAGATGGCAGTATTTAATGGCAAATATAAATAAGTATGACAAATTGAAGCCTCAACATCATTAGGTTAAAGAGACGAAGCCGTTTGAACTCTCATAATTTCTTGTTCCAGCGAATCGATACTCAATTCACGTTTCAATTTGAGCGTATTATGTAAATACTTTATAGGTTCGAATGTCAAAGCTACACAAACCACTTTCCGTTGTCGCATCGTATCGACTGAAGACATAACTCCGTTGACTGCTCTACAACAGAAGATAGCACCTGGCAGTTTAAAACCAATTTGTCTAGTGGAAACCACTTGGACCCCCAACATGCTCTGACTCAGCGCCAGTGTTGCCAGATCTCCTGACTTTCTGTTATTTTCCCTAAACGTGTTAAAAGTGATTCAACTTTACTTATCTAAACTTGTTTACGTATGTGTCTCACCTTTACTTAAGGTATCTGATCAATTTTACTTTTTGCTTAGCATTGTAATATTTGCAATACTCACTCAATATTATTATTCCTACTATTCGTTTTGCTGGCACTCCAAGCCAAAATACAGAAATACAGAAATACAATCGTTTATTCTCCATATAACAATGTTCGTTATACACGGTTTGTCCACTAAATTAAATTAAATTAAATCAACTTATATTAGGTATAAATACATTATTTATTATTTTAAGTCTAAAAAGAACATCGCCTTTTTTCTAAAACCAAAATAAATTGGATCTTGAAGAATTTTATGAAGGAAACAAGGAAACAGGCAGAGAGCAAAGTAAAATTTAAAAAATACGAAATTTTTCAGTGTGGCTCAGCGATATATCTAGTATTTAACTAAGTAACTTCTCCCAGAGGGGTAGGCAGAGACTAAAGATTTCCTTCTGCTAGACATCCTGACAGACCTCTTTCGCTTCTACATTCATCAATCTAGTCATATAAGCTTTTCTAATCCGGGTACTTTTAAACTTACCCTTCTTCGGTATGTCGCAAATATGGTCTATATAATGTGAGTTTCGTTTATATAGCCAAGTTCATACTGGAGACAAAGAAAATAATCAGGGCCGAGGTTCAATTACCCCTTCTATATAATATACGCAAAATAAAATGTGGACTTCCTATACTGAGTCGAGGTTGTTCTTGAACTAACTTCGCAAACAGGGACATTGAATCTTGGTCTTGACCACTTACCGAGTCTCCAGTATGAACTTGGCTGTGTAAACGAAAGTCACTTAATATAATAGGATAAGGCTCTATTTTAGTATAAATTTTTAATTTGTTTAACAAGGTCTTTATGCTGTATGGAGTTATATAAAAAGGGAGAGGGTTTTTTTTTGTTTTTCCTGTCCCTTTTGATACACTCTGATACATTTCATGTGCTGTTTTTGTCAATTTGAAAAATGGATCTGGGAACACTGCTCACCGCTCGAAGTCTCGAACACAGGAAATAACTAATCTGAGAGTAGCGTAGCTCAACACAAACTAATCATTATAAACTGTGTGGAGGCGTTATGAGCTGTATTCAGAATAATTCGGATTGTCATAGAGTGGCCAGAGTCATGTTTATTATGGTAACTATACAGTGTGTCCCTCGTAAAAGTGCACATCCGAAAAGGGGTGAAACTAGACCTTATTTTATAGACAAAAAAATTAGAAAATAAGTCTAGCATTTTTTTTTTGACAAAATTTTTTTTTCGATCTCCGTATGGTAGACCCCGTTTGAAAAAATAATCGTATGTTTTGAAATACGGAGTGTATCTTGTGGAAACAAAAACAATGATGATTAAGAATAATTGACATACAATATCAAATGATTAAAAAAGGAAATCTCGGATGTGCACTCTTACAAGGGACTAGGGACACACTATAATTGGTATAAAAGTGTTATCATTCGAGATCAGGGGTGCAATTGTGTAAGACAATCGTATTCAAATTGATTGACATAATTATGGCTATTCGCCTAAGCAAATTAGCCCGTTTGACAATTGAAATCGTATATTTTCGGCTGTCAAAGGAATACGATTGTTAACAACCAAAAACGTACGATTTCAATTGTCAAACGGTCTTATTTAATTAGCCCAATAGCCATATGAAAATCGAATTAGATGACGATTGTCTTACACAATTCGAATAGTCCAGAACCATAACAGAATCTAATTGTCGATTTTTTGAAAGGAATAGATCTTTTTAATGTCATATAAAAGTATAAATTTTTTCTCCTTGAAATACAAAAGATATACATGAAAATATTCAGGAACTAAATAAATAGCTTTGATGACGTAATAGTCATGTCATTTAGGCATTACAGGAAATAGGCCATTGCCCACAAGAAAAAAAAGTAATGTCAAAACCGACGTCTGTTTTTTTTTTCAGTAATCCCATCTTCAGGTTTTATGTTTTATCCCCAAATTTTTTTTCATTCTTTCTTTACGTCAAGGAACTCTCCTTATTGAGCCTAAACGGTATGACTATTACGTCACATTCCCATTTCTCCAAACTGATTTTCAAAAAATAATTTCGTTATAAAAATACCACCTGAAAGTTAAAGAACAGTATGTATCTTCATGATTTAGCCTATATTTTCAGAAAATATATACAAAAGGGCCTGTTACAAATTATGGTTGGTTCGAATTCCATCTCAATTTTCAGAGGTCAGTTATTAAAAACCCATTAAAAATTTATTTAACTTTACAAGATTAATCCTTTATTTTTAATGTATGATAGGCATAGAAGAAACTCATGCATTTCCAAAACCAATTTGGGTTGTAGTTTTTTCAGATGCGGCGGTAGCTCAGGGGTAGAACGCTGGCTTCTCAGTCTGTGAGATCCAGGTTCGATCCCCGGCCGGGGCATGCACCGATGAGTTTTTCGGAACTTATGTGCAGAGTACACTTACCATTTGCTGAACGGTGAAGGAAAACATCGTGAGGAAACCTGCATGCCCTAAAAAGCGTGTATTTGTGCCCGAAGTACGGCGATAGGGCTCACCATCCATCACGTTGGAACGTAGTAATCGTCGGTGAAACGCGGGTGTACCGGGTGTGGACTGTGACTTGCATTTTTCTCGGGGATTCATGTCATGACGATATTTTATATATAATTTTTTTTCAGATTCTTAAGTCACTTCGTCTGGAAATTATTAAGAAAAGACGTGCGTAAAAAATATAAGAAAAAAATATAACTTTCTTTGAGGGGACTCTTAAAACCGGTCAAGTTCAAGTCAGACCTAGGGTTCCGTATTTCAGTTTTGGGATATTCAAGAAAAATGTATTTAATAGTATTGCCCATTATGAAAAATAAAAAGAGAATATTATATTCTACCGACAAACAAAAAATACTTATTATCATTACAAAAATATTGCACTCGTTTTCGTAAACTTCTCAACCGCTGTGTTTTTTCTGTTTTTTATCGTATTTTGCGGCCCTCTGGTTTCGGACATATACACTTTTTTGTGGTTTTTCAAAGATTTCTCGATATTGCAAGTAAACATAGTTAAATATTTTTAAATCATTTCTTTGATACTTCATGTGTCGAAATTAGTAAACACATTGTAGGTACTTTTACAAGATAAATTAATAGCAAAAAATACCTTCGAGAATAATTTTAGCATCATTGTACCATTACTTGAAGCTGTGAAAAAATCAAACTTCTAAGTTAACGTAAAAATAGGGCCGTTGATTCCGCAAAAAACGTAAGTATATTTCAACACTCTCAAGGGAATCAAAATTTATAGGGTATTTCCCGTTGACCTAGAACTATGAAATTTGGCAAGTAATACCGTCTTATACTACAAGTACGAGTATATATAGTGAAAATCTGCAAACTATACATTTGTAATTAAATCATAAAAAATATAGTCTTTAACGGAACCCTCGGTGGGCGAGTCCGACTCGCAATTGTCCGGTTTTTTTAAGTATTCGGACCATCCGTATAGACGGAGTATGCCTTCAAAGACAGCTCTAATATTGCCGTTGGAATTAATAGATCTAGAGGCGGCTATAAATCCGCGTGCCGTTAAACAATACTAATAAAACTAAGATTAACGACAATTTTTTCATACATTTTTATTCTCGGAATACGCAACCATTACCGAATCAACGCATTACTCAGATTTTTTTTGTATAAGTTACTTGAAAAAGCATCAATCCATAGTTTCCTCTGTGCATCCATCTACAGTCTGTCAAAAAATTGTTGAAATGAATATTGAAGAAACTATTTGTCTTCACATTGTGTAACTTGGTTAATCAGTATAGTAAAAATAATATAGACAGTACGCACCAGATCAGATTTATCGTTGTGTCCTGATCAAAACATTCCTTTACTTCATAAACTGCGAAACGATATTATTTGACGAATTAATTATTAAAATCGGCAGCTCCATAGTCGCCCATCGATACACCTAAATGGCTTTATCGTCAGCCTTAAGGGTCCGTATAAGGCTAGATGCCCAACTTCAAATGAGCATATCACATTGTGTAACTTGGTTAATCGGTAGGTATAGTAAAAATAATATAGACAGTACGCACCAGATCAGATTTATCGTTGTGTCCTGATCAAAACATTCCTTTACTTCATAAACTGCGAAACGATATTATTTGACGAATTAATTATTAAAATCGGGAGCTCCATAGTCGCCCATCGATACACCTAAATGGCTTTATCGTCAGCCTTAAGGGTCCGTATAAGGCTAGATGCCCAACTTCAAATGAGCATATCACATTGTGTAACTTGGTTAATCGGTAGGTATAGTAAAAATAATATAGACAGTACGCACCAGATCAGATTTATCGTTGTGTCCTGATCAAAACATTCCTTTACTTCATAAACTGCGAAACGATATTATTTGACGAATTAATTATTAAAATCGGGAGCTCCATAGTCGCCCATCGATACACCTAAATGGCTTTATCGTCAGCCTTAAGGGTCCGTATAAGGCTAGATGCCCAACTTCAAATGAGCATATCACATTGTGTAACTTGGTTAATCGGTATAGTAAAAATAATATAGACAGTACGCACCAGATCAGATTTATCGTTGTGTCCTGATCAAAACATTCCTTTACTTCATAAACTGCGAAACGATATTATTTGACGAATTAATTATTAAAATCGGGAGCTCCATAGTCGCCCATCGATACACCTAAATGGCTTTATCATCAGCCTTAAGGGTCCGTATAAGGCTAGATGCCCAACTTCAAATGAGCATATCACATTGTGTAACTTGGTTAATCGGTAGGTATAGTAAAAATAATATAGACAGTACGCACCAGATCAGATTTATCGTTGTGTCCTGATCAAAACATTCCTTTACTTCATAAACTGCGAAACGATATTATTTGACGAATTAATTATTAAAATCGTGAGTTCCATGGTCGCCCATCGATACACCTAAATGGCTTTATCGTCAGCCTTAAGGGTCCGTTTAAGGCTAGATGCCCAACTTCAAATGAGCATA
The DNA here is from genome assembly GCA_910592155.1 of Ypsolopha scabrella. Lineage (NCBI taxonomy): Eukaryota > Metazoa > Arthropoda > Insecta > Lepidoptera > Ypsolophidae > Ypsolopha > Ypsolopha scabrella. The sequence continues at coordinate 22,383,768 of OU342980.1, forward strand.
TCACATTGTGTAACTTGGTTAATCGGTATAGTAAAAATAATATAGACAGTGATAGACTGGAAAAAACGCGAAATCTTTAAGTTCGCTCGATAGAAAAAAATTACGAATTCCCCTCTAAATTTCATGTTTTTGAAAATTTGAGTTAATGGACCTTCCATAAATCACAAAACCTTGAAATTTGTATTAAAAAATTCATATTTTTTTTTCAAGCCATTTGATCCAGCTGTAAACGAGGCAGAGGCTTTAGAAAGTACCTATTTGGCAGTAGTTGAAGGGATTAAGCGCCTTAAGTGAGTCGCTTGAACTGTTTGGGAACCACTGCGTTAGACGTCCTTCGTACCTAACTGTGTACCCAGGGTGTAAATTAGTTTGTACAGATTCCGTCAAAGCGAAAATCACTTAGGTACATTTTCCAAGGATTTACAAAATGTGACGTCACCATGAATTAAAATCCATAGACATCTTATAATATTATAAACAATTTCCTCTGCGATTAAAATAGAGAGTCTAACTTAAAATTATTTGTAAATGCTCACCCTAAAAATTAATTGTACTACCTTATCAAGCCGGACAACTATTGACGTATTCCGATTGCGAACAACCGAATCTGACACACACTTCTGTTTTTAACCTTTTTGGGCAGAACCCTTATAATTAATATTATGGAAGGAAAACAGGGACCAATATAAGCAACTCAACCATTCCTAACGAAAACCTATAAGGGGAAATATATTTAGTACCTACTACCTTGCTCGGATTATCTATATTTATACCTATATACATCTGTAGCAAATTATGAGGTAACAAGGTAAGTAATTTTTTTTTAAATTTTATTCCTGTCACAAGAAATATTAATAAGGTGCACTGTGTGCCTAACTTAACGCAAAGTCGATAAAGCTACCGACTGCAACCGACCGCTCGGCCAAACTCAAAGTGCTTGCCAAGTTAAGTCTGTCAGAGCGCTATATTTAAAGTATTAACTTAAAATGTAAATTTGTAAAATACTAACGTTAACTGGTCAATGCTGGCCGGCGAGTCGCGTCCATCGTCGCCCTCCGACACCCCATTTGGAACACTCATGCAACACCACAGAAAATCACTTAACACAGAGAATTCACAAAACTTGTCCACCGAACACTATAACATTGTCACATAAAATAATCCGCACACTTTCAATACCTATTTTATATTTGGAATTTGATGGGGGAATTTTTGTGTTCAATTTTACGTGGTAGGAGTGCGGCGCGCTCGCTGTGCGTCCGCCATTTTGTATTTGGAGGAATGTTTCGCGCGCGCGCCAAATGCAACGCATGTTGCTAGTTTATCGAGTTTTCCCGGACTTTTCCGAGCTCCCATCAGTAATTTAAGATAACAAGATTTGGAACTCCCAAGTTTATTTTATGTGTTTAGAGGCTCCAGACTGACAGCTCTATTAATAAATATTATAATAAGTCATATATCATGCAAAAAACCCATACTTAACGATATAGACATTCAGAAAAAAGACGATTCTATTGTACTTATAATTTGAGTAATACGTGGGTAATTATTAAACGTTGAAAACATGAAACAAAAATTATATAAAAGTGCTATCCATTTCATCTTTCTTTTTAACTTTTGGTGGAATATTTTCGATTTCATTCTTTACATAATGAAATCGAAAATAATACGATTTGCTGAGTTCTACGATCGACGACATAGATTGGTTACATTCTCGTAGATTAAACCGCAGTTATCAATATCTGACAGCTTTTCTGTGAGGATCTGTCCAAAGTATTTAATAAACTTAGGTCTTACATCTAAATACTTAGTTGACGGCGAATATTGGCACTTCTTAATGGAACGTCCTCATGAATTAAATAAACAATAGATAATTAAAATTCGAAATATTTTGTTCTGTTTACGTAATTAAGGTATCATACCTAGGAGACACCATCGCTCGACCTGACCTAGATCTAAAGACAAGCATTTTTTAAACTGTACTAAGTATTCCCATCCGTTGTGATTAGTAACTTATTGGGGCCTGCACCCTTTTTAGAACAAGTTCATTCAAAACAAAGAAACAACTTGAATGCTGTCCAAAGTTGTTCGTCAAAGCTCATCGGCTTCCCCTAAATAAGTTTAAAGTAAAACTCTAGTCTGAGCTAGCAACCCACTCGCGCATGCGTGGATCACCGCCCGCCACTGCAATACGACGCGAAGCTATGTGACGCTGATGATGTGTGTGTGTCACGCACTTTATTTTTACAAGCCCGGAGTGTCTTCAACTCGGCCAGTCTCTTTTGTTGGATTTCCTTGCCCATTCCGTTCTGCATGCCTCAATAAGTGTTGAAATATCAGTGATTTTGCGATAGTTCCTAGTGTGTACGATTTCGGAACGAACTGATTATGCCGGCTGGTTAAGTGGGAACAAAGGAAGAGCACAGATAGGTTAGACACGTTTTTTGTGCGCAACTCATGTCGATTTGGTAAATTTTCATCTGACTCTGACTGGCATTGTAGAGTCAACAACGCCACGACAAAGTCACCCATTTGAAATGAAATTTTAAATAAATGATCCTGGCTATAGTATTAACGATTTCGTGATATGGCACCATCAAGTAAAGTGCCACTGACCCACTTATCGCACTTAATATGGTTGATCAGTGGACCAGCAGATTTTTTTTGATGGTACATACTCGTTTTATACCTACTACGGTAGTTCTTATTACAAACTCATAAATAGGGCGGCGACATATTATTTTTAGGGTTCCGTAGCTCAAAATAAAAAAAAAACAGAACCCTTATAGGATCACTTTGTTGTCCTTCTATCTGTCTGTCTGTCCGTCTGTACTACGGCTCTATGGTGCTGTTAAAAATGTACTGTATATACGGAACCCTCGGGGCGCGAGTCCTATTCACATTTGATCGGCTTTTATTTTTCATTTAGTATGGTGTCCTAGACCAGGGTCTGATGATGGAGTATCTCATCGCTTCGCAGAAGATTTATAAAGGGCCCTAATACAGTTTCATAGCTTTTTATCTCAAGAACATCTCAATTTTCATTATTTTGGTTATGAGTCAGTACCCTATACTATTTTAATTTTTTTGAAAATCCTGAAATGATACGTCTTTGTTTATTTTATCTCATAATAAAAATACATATTTTTGCGGTAAAACAGCTTTTATGAATTATAAGTTTAAATAAAGGAAAAAAAACGAAATATATTTCGACCCACACCCACTTCGACCGACGACGACCCCAAGTGGGTCGAAATATATTTCGAAAATATTATTTATAGGTGGTAGAGCTGATGCCGGGCTCGACTGTGGAGGTACCACCATCTTACTCGCAAATCCTCCCGAAGTTAACTTCACATCTTGACAACGGGCGCTGTTGTGTAGGTGCCTTCTTAGACCTAGCAAAAGCGTTTGACACGGTTTCCATTCCGATTCTTTTGAAAAAATTAGACAACATAGGTATTAGAGGCATTACTCTCGATTGGTTCCGCAGTTATTTGTCGGACAGAGTTCAGATTACTAAAATTAGTGACATTCTCAGTGATCCTTCAAATGTGAAATTCGGTGTACCACAGGGCAGCATTTTAGGCCCAACTCTTTTCATCATCTACATAAATGACATTAACAATGCTTTATCTCCATCTTTAAACGCAGAAATTGTGTGTTACGCCGACGATACTGCGATTATCTTTAACGATACCACCTGGCTTTCTGTTTTTAATCGAACAACTAACGGTCTTTCTGAAATCGCTAACTGGCTTTCTAGAAATCTTCTTACACTAAACACAACCAAAACCAAATACTTATGTTTCCACAAAACTGCAGCTTCAGAACCAATTTGTAACATCCCAATCAAAATACATTCCTGTGATCGATCCACCTGCACATGTTCCTGCGACATTATTCAAAGAACCGATGCTATAAAATATCTAGGTATTTTCCTCGATGAGAAAGTCAACTTCAATAAACATATATCTTTCCTTGCCGGTAGGGCAAGAAAACTCATCCACGTCATGAGACTACTACGTAATAGTGCCTCAAAAGAAACCTTAAGACTCGTATATATTACTCTTTGTCAATCCGTTCTGAATTACTGTATAAGCTGCTGGGGTGGTTCATCTAAAACACATATTATCACAACTGAAAGAGCGCAAAGGTCAATTCTAAAAGTAATGTTTAAAAAACCTATCGATTATCCCACAGAAACTCTCTACAGAGAATGCGGTGTCTTAACTATCAGAAAACTTTTTATCCTTAGAGCAGCACTAATCCAACACAGAAAAATTATTAACTCTCCCGAATACGATAAATTGCTTCGAAGAAGAGTATTTAGGACAACAATAACAGCGACAAAAACTAAATTCGCACAAAGATTTCCTCCCTACCTACATCCTCATATCTACAATATTGTCGCTAAAGAATGCAATTTAAAACTGGCTTCCGTACATGAAGCAAAACGAAAAATTGAAAAATGGCTTCTTAACTTAAATTATGTCGATACTGAAAATATATTAGGTATATTTGGAGAACAGATATCATACACTTGAATATTCTCTTATTTTCTATATATCAATAGTAAATAATGCTCTTATATATGTATATATATATATTACTCATACATACTCATTACTTATTTCAATACTATCTATTCCATTATATATAAACACTCGCTTAATTTATACATATTCTTTCTATATAGGTAACTATTTATTTTCTTTAGTAGCGTTGAGTCCTTATTAGATATTTAGATTAAGACCCTAAAAATGCTTTTGTTCTTTTTTGTTTTAGGCTTAGGTTAAAATAAGTTTTAAGGTTATAGATCTTAATCACCTTATTCACAAATAACACATTTATCACTTGTCCAAATATAAGACAAAACTTTTGATTAACCAACCTACCAGCACCCACGGAACAGACTACCCATCGTCTAGTCTGGGAGCTACTGAATTTTTTGTAAATGTTACCATGTGTGTGAAATAAATATTTTTGTATTTTTGTATTTTGTATTTAGTTATTCGGGGGAGAGTAAGAGAACAGCTCTCAGGCAAAACCAGGCGGCCCACCATTGTCTGGGACCGATGGATGGCGGTATATCCATCCCCAATTGCCGGGCCTTATATAAAACAGACTGGTGACGGGTAGCGGCGTCACTGGTGCAAGGGTTTCGGCACCGCGCTCACCAACCCGCCTGCCCAGCGTGTGTGAGTATGGGCATTTCTTCCAGGAGAACCGCCAAGAGTGGCGAAATTCTGGAAACGCCTATGTCCAGCAGTGGACGAAAGAGGCTGATGGATGGATGAATGGAATATTATTTTATTTTTATTTCGGTAGAGTACATTCAAAATGCGAGAATGTTGAATATACAATACATATAAATACTTCTATACCCGGTGACTTCCGTTTATATAGCCTAATTCATACTGGAGACTCGGTAAGTGGTCAGGCAGGACCAATGCTGCCAATTTTTGCGAAAACGAAAAATATTTTGGTGCCTCTTTACTTGTTCCAGAACAACCTCAGCTCAGTGGGTATAGGAAGTCTAAATTTTATAAAGGTTGAATTATTTCTTCTTGGAGACATTTTAAATGTTTGCGGCTGCAGGCATCAGCATGCTCGGTAAGCCGACTGTGTTACCGACTCGATAATGTAGATTCGGTGAACGTTATTAAATAATCTTTTCAATGCAGTAAAGTTCTGTTTTATATGCGTCTAATCTGTTGTCAAAGTCAACTTTACCGTAAGAGTGTTTTATTTTTTCATTTTCATTTTTTCATTTTTTTGTTTTGTTCCCCTACATAGTAGGATCACGATTACTTATACTTCCCTCGATAGAAAATAAATCCAAAGTTACCTCTAAAACACAAAATAAACCCTTAGTACGGTGTAATACTACACGGCAGGTCATCAGTTTTTGAATAATAACGAAACCACATGTTTTCTATAACGTATACACTATACATTTTAGGAATATAACAAGGAAATACCTAAGTTCTCGGGCGTTTCGCCTATCCTAACCTGAGGCGCCTCGCTTCCTCCCTGTCCGCAGCCCTGCTTCGGCCGTCGGTATTTTAAAGCTCCCTTGCTCTTGCCTGTGTGCCTCACGCACACATACATGGAGCCTCGGTATCCCCTTAATTTTAAACCTTAAAAACATTATTCCCTCAGAAATTCACCCTTAAAGAAGGAAAACCGTCATCAAATTCTCAAACCCACTTTATTTCGTATAATCGACAATACTCAGCCTTTTTTGAAAGTGGACTACGACTCGCTGGAAGAGGAGTCGATTGGTTGTATCTTAACATCAGAGAACGTTTCACTTGATTCGGATAATTCACCCCACCCGGATGATTCATTCGAGTCGGACTCGGAGGATTCACTCGATTCGGAGGATTCACTCGATTCGGAAGACTCGCTGGACTCTGAAGATTCGGAAGACCCTGGGGGCGGGGGTGGTGGCCTCCTCCAGTCGAAGTCAATGCCGGTCACCCGAAGGTACCAGTCGTGGTAATGGCCGGGGCGGATGAAACCTGAGAAGGTTGGAAAAATTCAATACTATCTATAACTTCAAGTTTCTATTAGAAAAGCAAGCAAATGCAGCAAACAACTTACTCTCTATACTCGTTTGGAAATTTGAAAGATCTGAGAATCTAGTTTTGAAAAGACTTTAAAGGTAAAGTTATATTCTGATTGAATTGACAAAAAAGCAGTACATAGGTACCAATTAAGGTTCTTTATATACATTGACGTACTAATAAATAGACATCGGGTCTGTGCTCAAAAGTGTCCGAACTAAAAGAGAACCAAAACCATAGAACATTTAAAAAGGGCAACAATCACACGTCAATCAAAATTAAGCCGTAACATACGATTCCAATTAAAATGTTTTGTTTCTTAATATTTTGACACTTCACTAAGGACACTTTTTTGGTAAATTTTATACTATAGATCCGAGGTCCATTTGGTAGCACGTCAATGTTTATATAGCTAAAAGACATTTTCAATGGTAGTATAAAAACATCCAATACCTGCTGGGAGAGGAGTGTGACATCCGGAACCAGAAACGAAGGAGGCCACACCGACCAACGAGAGCTCGCCATCTTCCTCCACCTCGCTGAGTGGACCGCCACTGTCACCCTGGGAGTACAACATACAAACTTACGTCACGATATATTATAGTGATCCCCTGCTAAGTGCGTGTCAGAGGTGTTGAATAGTGTTGATGATGATGGTGATGGTGATGATGATAATGATAAAATAAATGATTATCATCGTACTAACCGAGCATGTAGACTGGCTGGACACGTTGTATGCGCTGGCGCAGATGGTGGACTCCACGATAATGGATGAGCCGCCATAAGCATCAAGACAGACCCTATTGTTGTCTCCGATCAAGTAGACCCAGTTCATGATCTCGGGGGATGATCCTTTAGAAATAAAAAAGCAATCAGCTGAAGAACAAAAGAAGACTTTAATTGAAATCGTTAATAGATTGTGATAAATTAACTTAAGCTTGGAAACATTATTCTTATTTATTGATGAATCCAATCCAATCAATCACTGCTGGACATACGAGCCCTCTGCAAGAGTATACCATATTTTTCTATCCTCGGCTTCCTCATCCAGACACTAGCGGCAATATTTTGATCGTCAGTCCAGAGAACTGGCCGGCGTCCTACACTGCGTCTACCTGTTTTTGCTCTCCACTCGAGAACTTTTTCTTTCATCAGTTGTTGGTTCTTCGGCAAACGTGACCAACCCATGCCACTTTAATTTGCTAATCTTAGATTCATCTCTATAAATTCCATAGTTTCTAGTTGAATAAATGTCTCTTAACTGAGATATTATCAACTTAATACTGCTAATAAGTGTTGCAAGGTTAGCCGGTGATTTACCTCCAGTCCATGTCATGCCCCAACCGCTGGCCGTCAGCTTAACGCCCTCATAGTTCCTATTCCTGTCCTCAGAATTCTGCAGTCTTATCGGCTGGATATTCGCTGGAAATAGGGACAAAGATTAAAACTAGCACATTCTGCATCCTACGAAGCTTAAAATTCTGTACCATCGAAGAAATACGGGCGAAAAGTAGGTCTGCGGCCATTTCTTCGACACGAATCTAAAACGTCTTAATAAAATCGATGCTACTGCTAGGTGTACGTGCAATTTTTTGAGAAGCAAACTTTTTTACGATAATGCCGTTATAGCATGGACAGAGTTATTATTGTTAAGTTTTTAGGATTATTTAGTTATAATTTTATATTAATTTAGTTAGAAATATAATACAATTTTTATAACAGAATATTATTAATTAATATGTTGATAAATAAAATTTCATGAATAGTTCTAAGTGTTATTAGCAAATACATTTTGATTGAAATGCACTTGTTGTACATACTTGTCCACTGTATTAATTTGTAGTAGCAATAATTATTTAATAACGATACCTACCCCTTTGAAAGCTAGCTATCATAGCGAAACCGGTTGGGTAAATTACAATAATACAGTGAACAAGTACAAGTGCATTTCAATGAAAATGTATCGAAAGTTCCACCAAACGCCAACAATCACAAGCATCAACTTCATGTTATAGCCAAATAATAATCTACTTTGGTTAGGCAGAGTAGATTACAATATTATATTTGTAGAAGATAAGGAGTATAAGTGTTTTCCTCATAACCATTTTGTTATTGTATAGGTACGATAAGCTCCACTAAGTAACGATAATCACAATAATACTTCCGTTTATTAGCTGTGATAGTATAAATATTCGTTGGTTTATTTTAGGGATGTAACATAGATTTGAGTGTGTTCTTGGCGTTCTCAACGTGCTATCACAAATCCTGGTCCAAAGTCTTACATCAGACATTATATCGATAGAGTTGTTTCAGGGTATTATAGTAGACTGCGAAATGCAGTTAGATACTCGAACATCCACGTTTCACCAACGATTATTACATCCGAGTGTGATGGATGCTTAACGCCGTACATTGGGCACAAATATTGAACCACGCGCCTTCCGAAACATGCGGACCAGTTGTGTTCGACCACAGAGGAGGTGAGCTTTACTGTTGCGATTCCTTTCCGCAGCTTTGAACTTTTGTGTTAAAATCTTACCAGAGAACGGAAGATTTATGGGGAACTTGAGCAGGGCGATGTCATGTGGCTGCACGATGGACTGCAGCGCGTCGATGTAGAGCGGATGGTTGTACCACTCGGTGGTCTCGAAGATGTACTCCGGACGAGTCATGTTCACAACTCCAGCACGGATCACGATCGTCGGTCGACTGGGGAAGACGAAGCGGTTGCTGTTCCGGATTATACATCGTCTCCACAGTTTCACGCGAAGATTATTACGTTCCAGTGTGAATGGGTGGTGGCCCCTAATGCTGACGCTGTTCCTCGGGCACGCAGGTTAAACACCAAATACGCGCCCCTACGGGATTTGAACCCGCGTTCTCCAAATTATCCGAAAATTTCAAATCACAGAGGCGGTCTAGCAAAAGGGATTTTGAACCATTGAAGGTTATTTTGGAAGTTCTTTGTTTATCTGTTTTTGGGGAATAGCAACCATAGATGGCAACCGACACTATGTTATATAATAGGCCCGAAGTCTACATGAGATTTGGAACTTAAAGTGTAGGGATATTTGCACAAGCAACTTTTGGTACACAGCGCAGCACTAAAACAGCACTAAAATTTAAGCCGGGATCTAGCGCCCTCCCTACGTATCCAATCTCCAGCCCATCAGCACTCACGTGGCGGTGCAGTGAGCGGCTGTGATAGCCCAGCGGCTGTGGATGATGCTGCCTCCACACGCCGACACCCGTCCCACGAAGCTGACCATCCGGAGGGAGATCTGGTGCGGGAACTGGCCCGTCTGCGCCTCCCATCCCGACACGATCCTTGAAGGACCTGCCGGTTATTTGAAGCGGAGCATCAGTTTACCGTGTCTCTGAATGAACTAGTTATTTACAAAAACTTATACGTATATCATAAAACATACAGGATATACATATAGGATATAGTCTTAAATTTTATAAATCGTCTTAAAAATTGACGTCCTACCAAATTGACCTCGGGTCTAGTATAAAATTTACCAAAGAAGTGTCCTTAGTGAAGTGTCAACATATTAAGAAACAAAACATTTTAATTCGAATCGTATGTCATTGCTGCACGGCTTAATTTTGATTGACGTGTGATTGACACCCTTTTTAAATTTTCAATGGTTTTGACTCTCTTTTGGTTCGGACACTTTTGAGCACAGACCCGATGTCCATTTGGTAGTACGTCAATGGTCTTGAATAAAGATTAAAAAATTATACAAACACCTTGAAATTGCGAGTTTTCAGAGTGACCCGCTTCCACTGTGCAGGATAGATAAATGTAAAATGAAACCGTTGGGTCAGGACAGATTTCTCCTAACTACTTGGCCTTAAGCCCTTGTCGCAGTCTTGTGGCGGGGTCCTCTTTGGCACATCTGACCAAAGAACTATCTAAAATCTCAGCATCTCTTCTATGCATACATATACTTCCTTCTGCTTCCTAACGAGACAAAAGTACCTCGGTGGCGCAGTCGATAGCGTGCTTGTCGTGAAAGCAAGAGGTCGCAGGTTCGAATCCTGGCCGGAATTTCTAAAATATGTTTTTTCTTATAATTTAATTTGTTTCTAATTGATCTTTTCTAGTCTGTCATACACTCTAATAAATCTATAGTAAGTAGAATCAATATTTCTCCAAGTCTCTAAGTTTACAAACAAATTGGTATGTCTTTAAGGTTTGTTCAAGTCACCTCGTGTTGTGACTGACAGATGCTAAGATGTACATAATTATACATAGGTAACACGGTTTTAAGTTTCCGGAACTGGCCACTTACATAAACAATATTTAAAAATTTATTGCAACATTTGAAAATAGAACTCTTTGGCTGTAGAATGCAGTTTGTTTCATCTGACTGTCTTTTGTTTTTACCTTGTGGCGCCATTTAAAAAATTGTGTGTCTGCATCAACATGGATTTAACTCGGGAAAACTTTCGTAGTATGATTTTCTACGATTTTAAGTGTAATTTGACAGCTCAACAGAGCATCGCTCGGCTTGAAACAGCTTTTGGCAATGAAGCACCATGCAAGACGACTGTTTATAGCTGGTTTGCAGAATTCAAGCGTGGTCGTATCAATCTCAGTGAAGAATCTCGCGATGGTCGGCCGTCCACCGCTGTGACCAACAAAAACATCGATGCTGTGCGCCGTATGATTGAAACAGACAGGCATGTGACCTACCATGAAATTCGCGCATCCTTAGAAATAGGCATGAGTCAAATACAATCAATCCTACACAAACATTTGGGTGTGAGAAAGCCGTGCTCGCGGTGGATCCCACACAACTTGACCGAGGCTCAAAAAACGGACCGCGTCACTTGGTGCAGTGCCATGCTTACCAGATTCAACGAAGGTGCGTCAAATTTGGTGTGGGACATAGTAACAGGTGACGAAACATGGATTTATTGCTACGATCCCAAAACAAAGCAGCAATCGAGCGTATGGGTCTTTCAAGATGAGCCGAAACCAACCAAAGTGGCGCGCGTGAAAAGTGCATCTAAGCGGATGATTGCTTCTTTTTTTAATAAAACTGGACACGTGGCTACTGTTGCTTTAGAGAATCGTCGTACCGTGAATAGTGACTGGTACACGACCATTTGTTTGCCGGAAGTTATTGACGAACTCCGTAAAAATAACCGTAAACGCCGTATCATCCTGCACCACGACAATGCTAGTTCTCACACGGCCAGACAGACAAACGACTTTTTGAAGACGAAAAATGTAGAACTCATGAGTCATCCTGCATACAGTCCCGACCTGGCACCTTGTGACTTTTTTCTGTTCCCAAAAATTAAGAACCAATTACGCGGTCAACGATTTTCATCACCAGAAGAGGCTGTCGAGGAGTATGAAAAACACGTTTCAGAGGTCACCACAGGGGAGTGGCACAAAAGTTTTCAAAACTGGTTTGATCGAATGAAAAAGTGCATAGACGCCAAGGGAGATTATTTTGAAAAACAATAAATTAATTTTGTAATTTTGTACCTTTAATAGTATTTTTTCATATTCATTCCGGAAACTTATAGTGCGTCCCACGTAGTAATAAATACAGTAAAATGGACTGATAATATTATCTCCACGGCGAACCCGAGCGACAACCCAATCAAAATGTATGCATTCAAGTGTAGATGAATGAAATTAAAATTATCGGATTAATTTATTTGCAAATTAAAAATTATTATTAGACATATAATAATAATTATTATTCCAATATCTTATCTGATGCACGAGTGATTTTCAATCAAACTCAATCGTTTGTGACGTACGTAGCTTGTGTTTATCAACAGATTGCATTGTTAATTAGTTCATGATTCGTTTTATCTGCTAATTTGTTTTAGTTTTGATTTAATCAATTAATGTTTATCTTCATTGATATCGTAGAATCACAATTATGAACTAAAAATAGAGCATAATGATATCTTTTATTCGCGATTCACTAACAATATCTATATAAGGTGACTTTAATTTATGCAGCCAAATTCTTACTGAAGACTCGGTAAGAGCTCAGTAACAAGGTTCGGTGACCCTTTTTGTGAAATTCGAAATTGTTCTTTTGAATCAATTACTGTAGGACGTCAAAGTTTTATTTTGCGAAATCAGCAAAAAGTGTTATCGATCCGTGTTACTGATCACTTACCAAGCCTCCAGTATGAGTTTGGCTGTATAAATTAAAGTCACCTTATATAAGGAAAAAAACTGAATTAAAGTATCGTTTTCTAAACGAAATAATGCTTTAAAAGTTATTTATAGCATTATGTTGTTCGGAGTAACATATCTTTGGTTAGGAGACCTATACTGATTTTTTTTTTGTGTTGAAACGTTCATGAAAAATATTTTTCACTATGCCAGTAGTTTTATGTAGTAGTAGATAAAATACTAGGAAGGCAAAGGGAACTTAGCCCATCCAGCCATGTCTGAGTTTTTATCCGGGTGTAAAAGCAAAGGCAAAAACCTTTAAGGGTGTGTTAGTATGATCGGTAAAGATATTATTTTAAATACTGGGATCTCTTAATAAAGTACCAGTACCTAATAATAAGATAATATGATTTTCTTTACTCAAAATACACTAATCGCGTGGACACCCTCACTGGTCGCTGGCCACTCGGGTGAGGGGTGCGGGTTGCGGGGTGCAATTAGGTGTGTGGGGAGGCGGGTGAGCTACGTAATAGCTTAAAAAAATGATGGAAATTTTGGTGAAAATACAAGGTTTTTTTTTTCTCATCCTGTATACTTTCATACCCTAAAGGGATTCTTGACTTTGCATTTACATTCTGTATAATATTATCAAACAAGTACTGAATATTATTGCGGTGCGTGACAAAGGAGGTCACAATTTCATTTTATTTTCGGCCTGCATTGTCTATGGCAGGCGCGGCGCGTGCAACGCGTAGGTACATGCGCGGTGGACTGTTGGATTTTGGCGCCATAGCGTACGTGAAAATTATTGCTGTGTTTTGTGTCAGATATTATTTTTTGCTCTAAAATAGGGAATATAGTACTTCTCTATTGAGTGCTCTAAAATGGCCGATAGCAGAGATAGATGTTGATAATATATGACTCCACCTGACATCCTAGAAAACAGAAGAATAATAAAAACTGGCTGACGAATTTACAAAAAATTATGAAAACAGTTTAGTAAGGCATGAGTTTAGATAAAGTAGTGTATGAAACTATACATAACTAGGTATGTTTTTATTATATGTACCAGTTTCATAAACTACTATTATTGTGCTATTAAAATAGAATAAATTATAATGAATAAAAAAATAATAAATTATAGACTAAGTAGGAAGGCAAAGGGAACTTTCCCATACAGCCAGTTCCGTAGTGACAGTCATTCTTCCGTTACCAATTTTAGTAGATTCTGGCGGAAGTCTCTGGAGAGACTGATGAACGCCTCGCCTGCCGTCACTCACTTGAGTCCGAACTCAATCTTACAAACGTCACTCTAGTACGAGATCACGTCGATTTTTGACGTTTGTAAGATCGAGTTCGGACTCAAAATGCACTCTGAATCTCAGCCTTACAGTCTCTGGCGGAGCGTTAATCATCGCTGCTTTAATGTAAGACAATCTTTTACCAGCAAGATCAAGAAAAGTTTACGAAAAATGTTACCAAGATTTTATGGATTGCAAAATAAATTGGTTTTTGCATGAGTTTAGATAAAGTGGTGTGGGAAAATGTACATAACTATTAACTAGGTATGTATTAAAATACTCGTGTGACACTTAAAAACTAACTACTATTTAGTATAAATCGTAACACTATGGTGCTTGTACAGTGGTATGTATAACTACGGTATTTATAACTTACCGCGGACATTTTCGACGAAAGCCAAGGGTTGATCGGCCAATGCCTGAAAATCAAAACAAAAAAACGGTATTAAGGTGAAAGTTTAAAAAATATACATCCGCTTAAATACTCAGTAAAGAACCTTATTCTAATTACCCGAAATTTCCATATAATTTGGGTATAATAATTTTGTAAAAAATTAAGAAATCTTGATAAATTGACCAAGATTCTTTTATCGATCGTTGTAAGTGAATTTAACCGAAAAAAATCTGCAGAGAAGTTGACATCTACAACGTATCTATATTTTTTTGACATAAAATTTCACATTTTCTCCGTCTGAAATCAGTTTAAAAAGAAACAAAAATTGGGATAAACCTAAAATTACTTGCCCATATTTAAATTTAGTATGAAGAAGTAGGTAAAATATATTTTTTGTGTATATATAATAATATTATAAAAACAAAAATTAAAAAAAAGCTCCTAAATTTTATATACATTTATTTTATAGTATGAAGAAGAGTGTTTTATTTTCTCATTTTCGTTTCGCGTGTATGTTTCTTTGGGAATGTTCAGTAATTCAGTATGATCAGTATATTATGTGGTTTCCTGTCTACTGACACCCGGTATTTAGTCCAGGGGCAACACCAAACAAATACATAAAAGCTTCCACCATATGATCCTAGTAAGTGCTACGCAGCTACGATTAATTGCTGTATGTCGCTCGCTCGTAGGCCGTCGCCGGCGTAGGCGCTTGCACCTCTACGCACGTAGAGCTTCTGTAGAGCGTGCTTATTGTTTCGTATAAACAGTAGAATGTTACTAGTTTTGGAAACGAAAACCGGTGTTTGTATTTGTCCATACGAACATCTTTTATTTCGGAACATTACCCTCAAATCGCAATAAAATATATAAAACAGCAGATATAATTTTTTCACAATTTCATGTTTGAAGCCATCGTAAATTTTGTCGTTCATACTACATTGTTTTCGTAAAATTTCACACTGTATGTAGTGACACCTTTACTATAAATTATCACATCACAGTAATATTATAAATGCGATAGTTTGTGTGTGTGTATGTTTGTTACTTTTTCACGCTGAAACGGCTAGACGGATTTGGATGGAATTTAGAATCAATATAGCTTATACCCTAACTTAACACATAGGTTATATCCCGGAAAAAAAGCATGGCGTTAGGCCGAATAACACGCGAGCGGAGCCGCAGGCAAAAGCTAGTGTTGAATAAAACTCTTGTAGATAACCATATAGCCCAACCGGTTTGGCTATTCAGCATAACAAATGTGACTGTAAAAATTATTTTATTGAGTTTCATGTTATGTATTTATATATGCTTTTCTTTTGTATTTTTTAAAACAAAAAGGAAAAATATTGGGGAAAAACTCTTTTCGCAAATAGTATGTATGAACTTATAATAAAATCTCTTTGGCTATACCATTTGTACCTGGCTGGTTTTGGTATTATTAAAAAGTTTAAATTTTAAAAAAGATAATTCCGAATTCAAATTAGGTAAAATGTGTGATTTTCATTTGTTTTTCTTACTGTTAAGTGAGTGAATCTAATAAAGAAATTAGATACATTTTGAAATTTTACTACAAAAAAGGTAAAATGGCGTTACCTTGCGGAAGTCCATCACTAAGTAAAGGATATATGAATATATATGAATATAATAGCGGAATATTGCAAATTATATTCATATATCCTTTAATTAAAATTTCTGATGTATATGGACCTAGTGCAGTGTCTGTGAGAGTAGCACAAATTTGGTTTAAGCGTTTTCAATCCGGAAATTTTGATGTCAAAGATGCACCTCGCTCTGGGCGCCCAGTTACGGATAAAATGGATGCCATTTTTGAAAAAGTGGAGCAAGATCGGCATATCAGTAGTTACGATGTAGCTGAAGAACTGGGGATTGACAACAAAACAGTTTTGGCGCATTTGAAAAAAGCTGGGTACACAAAAAAGCTCGATATTGGGTTGCCTCATGAGCTCACTGAAAGAAACTTAATGAACCGTGTACTCATTTGTGATTCTTTATTACGACGTAATGAAACCGAACCATTTATGAAAAACCTGATAACTGGTGATGAAAAGTGGATCACGTACGAAAAAGGTCGTGGTCGAAGGCTGGTCAGGCTTCGCAGACTCTGGTGAAACCCGGGTTATCTCGCAACAAGGTAATGCTGTGTGTATGGTGGGATTGGAAGGGCATTATTCATTATGAGCTGTTACCGCCAGGCAGGACCATCGATTCTGAACTCTACTGCGAACAATTGATGAGATTAAAACAAGAAGTTGAGAGAAAGCGGCCGGAATTAGTCAACAGAAGGGGTGTGGTTTTTCATCATGATAACGCTAGACCTCACACATCTTTAGCCACTCAGCAAAAATTAAGAGAGTTTGGCTGGGACGTATTAATGCATCCGCCGTATAGTCCTGACCTTGCACCTTCAGATTTCTACTTGTTTCGGTCTCTTCAGAATTCTTTAGACAGTGTCAGGTTAACATCACGAGAGGACTGCCAGAACCAGTTGTCGCGGTTTTTTGATCAGAAGCCCCAGAATTTCTATAGCAATGGGATCATGTCCCTACCTACAAGATGGCAGAAAGTTATTGAACAAAATGGCACCTACATACTTTAGTTAACATATAAAATGCGAATAAACTTTTTCCCCAACCTATAAATGCACAAAGATATATTTCAGGCCCTACTGAGTCCGGCGTCAGTTGAGAAGTATGTAAATTACTTTACATATTGGAATAGATTGTACTATGATCACCCATCCAAAGACAGACCACCCAAAGCGTTGATTAACCGTGGATCGAAACTGAACCGACCTCAGTACGCTGATCCCGAGCCCGCCCTTCAATAATTCGTACCGGGAGGGGTTTCGTAATATTGTTCATCCGTTATCGACATCCGTTTGGTGTTCTATTAGTAATTCTGATTCATAGATTTCAATAAAGCTAGGGAGTTCATTTTAAACCTGTATACATAAGGTCTCTTGTTGAATTATCCTAAAATATTTATTGTATTATTACTAACTTAAAAATTTTGTTTTGTTATATATACACTTCTCATTGCAAAAATCGAAACACTTCTCAAGTTTGTGCTTTTAATGGATTATTAGAAAAATATTGTATTATACGGAAAAATTAGAATGCCGTACAACAGTAGGAAGTTAACGTTCGAATTTTTTTTTTAAGAATTAATCCTCGTTTTTATTATTTGTCGCCAGGAAGAAAGTCTTGATAGTGTTTCGATTTTTTTGATAAGAACTATATTTTGTGGGCAAGTACAAGAGTTTTATAAAACATTTATTTGTATTACATTAATTATATTTATATTTATTCTTAATGTACATATAATTTGTCACAAACGTTGATTATTTTTTACCATTTTATTTAAAAATACTCTTTGATAACTTATTTAAAAATAAACACAACCAAGACAGTTTCAAAAATATATCAAATCATTCAAAGGTTATTTTACCAAAACACCCCAAAAAGTTCTGAAAAATTGTTTCTAATTTCAGCTTTCGTTGGCGTCTTAGAGTGACATAAATATCCGTTGACTGAAAAAACCAGAAATGTTTGGTCTTCATAAAATTTTATGAGTGGACTTACCGTGCCGGCCAAGGCCGCCAAAAACAGTACAGGAATTGCCGAGTTCATTTTCACCACTAACCATTTGAAATGGAAACTTGTTTAAAAGGTTCCTTTATCTTTCAAATGACGTTAATTCATATTTTTGATCGTTATCTTTTATTAATTACACTAAACTCTTGCCCTCGACTTCACCTGTGTATTAATACTAGTATCCATCCATCCATCCATCAGCCTGTTTCGTCCACTGCTGGACATAGGCCTTTCCAGGATTTCGCCACTCTTGGCGGTCCTCCTAGAAGAAATGCCCATACTCACACACGCTGGGCAGGCGGGTTGGTGAGCGCGGTGCCGATACCCTTGCACCAGTGACGCCGCTGCCCGTCACCAGTCTGTTTTATATAAGGCCTGGCAATTGGGGATGGATATACCGCCATCTATCGGGCCCAGGCAATGGTGGGCCGCCTGGTTTTGCCTGAGAGCTGTTCTCTTACTCTCTCTCAAATAACTTCGGGAGGGTTTGCGAGTAAGATGGTGGTATCTCCACAGTCGAGCCCGGCATCAGCTCTACCACCTAACTAGTATTAAGTATATTGATTCGTTTCGTTAATAATAACAACAATATGAATTATCTACAAGGAATGCGAATACAATACTAATAAATGACCTATTTCAATTAAATTATCGGAAAAATATTCAATGTGCAGACACATTTTTCTACTTTATTTTTTCGGCTAAGGCGTTATTTTATGAACATCCCTTATAGCCTTATAGCCTATACATAGACCAGGGTCAATACGATGGTAATAAAAAAAACCGCATCTAATCCGTTGAGGGGGTGTCGTGTTAAAACGGAACATACACAAACAGACTGACAAAAATTCAAAAAATTGTGGTTTTGGTCTCAGTACACAACTATCAAACTATTCTATTGGTTGAAAAAGTTTCTTCGCATTTTATATGAAAATTCAAAACATTTTTTAATAAAGTTTATTTACATTTAACTAAAGTAGGTAGGTGCCATTTTGTTCGATAACTTTCTGCCATCTTGTAGGTAGGGACATGATCTCATTGCTATAGAAATTCTGGGGCTTCTAATCAAAAATCCGCGACAAGTGGTTAACCTGACACTTCCTAAAGAATTCTGAAGAGACCGAAACAAGTGGAAATCTGAAGGTGCAAGGTCAGGACTATACGGCGAATGCCAGCCAAAGTCTCTTAATTTTTTCTGAGTGGCTAAGGATGTGTGAGGTCTAGCGTTATCATGATGAAAAACCACACCCCTTCTGTTGACTAATTCTCTCAACTTCTTGCTTTAATCTTCGCAGTAGAGTTCAGAATCGATGGTCCTGCCTGGCGGTAACAGCTCATAATGAATAATGCCCTTGCAATCCCACCATACACACAGCATTACCTTGTTGCGAGATAACCCGGGTTTCGCCAGAGTCTGTGAAGCCTGACCAGCCTTCGACCACGACCTTTTTCGTACGTGATCCACTTTTCATCACCAGTTATCAGGTTTTTCACAAATGGTTCGGTTTCATTACGTCGTAATAAAGAATCACACAAATGAGTACACGGTTCATTAAGTTTCTTTCAGTGAGCTCATGAGGCAACCCAATATCGAGCTTTTTTGTGTACCCAGCTTTTTTCAAATGCGCCAAAACTGTTTTGTGGTAAATCCCCAGTTCTTCAGCTACATCGTAACTACTGATATGCCGATCTTGCTCCACTTTTTCAAAAATGGCATCCATATTATCCGTAATAGGGCGCCCAGAGCGAGGTGCATCTTTGACATCAAAATTTCCAAAAACCAAATTTGTGCTACTCTCACATACACTGCACTAGGTCCATCACAAATTTTTTTAGCGGCTTGCGTTGCATTTTACCTTTTTTGTAGTAAAATTTTAAAATGTATCGAATTTCTTCATTAGTTTCACTCATCTTAACAGTAAGAAAAACAAATGAAAATCACACATTTTACCTAATTTGAATTTGGAATTTCCTTTTATAAAATTTAAACTTTTTAATAATACCAAAACCAGCCAGATACAAATGGTATAGCCAAAGAGATTTTATTATAAGTTCATACATACTATTTGCGAAAAGAGTTTTTCCCCAACCATTGTTTAAAATTTCGTAGAAATATTCAATGTACAGACAGTGGTCTGTGTACAGACACGACTTTCTTACTACTTTATTCTTAGTGTAGATAGATTGCTGGCAACTGATAATGATAATATTCCATTGAATAATAAAACAAATATGAACGGGTATCGCCATGCCAGTGGCGTGCATTGGACTCTTACTCCAAGCAAATTAAAGATTGACCCGGACATTCGAAACTTAGAGCCAAAAATTGGTGGAAATGTCAGAGACTAGTGTTCTGATTGATATCCCAAACTTCCCAAAAAATCCATCTTGGAGAAAATCCGCCATCTTGAAAAAACCGCCGTCATATTGGATTTGTCGAATTTTAAGCATAGCGGCGGAACGGAACGTCTGATTGTATCTATTTTTGCGCCAAATTACTTAATTCAGTTACAAATTAATAATAACTTATCAATTTTGGTGCTTAAAAAATAACAATATTTATTCAAATGCGACAAACGAAAGTTCCAAAATTTTAATAAATGTTAAAAATTAGGTAGATTTTTTCATATTATCACTGGAGCTTAACTAAGTGTTCATTCACTCGTAGTGTTGATAGTGTGCTCTAGCAATTTCGTAAGACAAGGCATCTGAAAAGGGACAATTTCGGAAGAAAAGTGACGGTTTTTCAATAACACTTAAATTATTGACCTTAAATGTTTGGCTTGTTTAATCACTTTTAATTAAAATTTGAATAAAGTGGTAATTTTGAAAGTTTAAAAGTAACTTTTTTTGTAGATAAAGCATGATCTGAAAAAAGAAAACCTTCTTTAACGTCGATTTATAAAAGTAAAAAGGCTTCTTTTCATTTTGTAGTAATTTACCGTTCTTATGCCAACATGTCGTCAACGTAGTAGTAATAATAATAAAATTCTTTATTGCACAAAATTTTGTACATAGGCGAGCTTAATACTATTTAGTATTTTCTACCAGCTAACCCTTGGCAATGAGAAAGCTGTTGAGGGTAGTGCCATGGATTTACATAGATAAATTACAAATACTCTGTAAATTATATTACCTATACTACATACAAATAAATATATACAATTATTGAAGGATTAATACTATAAATAAATACTAATAAATACTGTCATTATGAAGACTGCTGTGCAAGCTGCTAACAATGGTGTGGCGTCAGTGATAGTAGGCAAGGACACCGATCTTCTCGTCCCAATGACATCTACATCCAGCCCAGGAACCAACGTTAAATGCTGATGCTGGGAAGAAAGAATGCAGAAGCCCGTGTCTTCAGTAGTGAACAGCTATTTACGGCTCTAGGAGATCTCCATAACTACCTCCTGTTTTCCATGGAGCAACTGGATGTGATACCACTTTTGCTCCGTACAGAAAAGGCAAAAAGGGCTCTTTCAAGAATTTCAAGCGAGAAGCTTGTTTAAGGAAGACAGTGTCGGTCTTCAATGTATCGGATGCTACACACCAGGATATTGCGGCTGCAGGCGAACGTTTCATAATCATTTTTGCGCCAAGTTACTTAATTCAGTTACAAATTCATAATCATATACATATAGGGTACCGATGGATGGCGGTATATCCATCCCCAATTGCCGGGCCTTATATAAAACAGACTGGTGACTGGCAGCGGCGTCACTGGTGCAAGGGTTTCGGCACCGCGCTTACCAACCCACCTGCCCAGCGTGTATGAGTACGGGCATTTCTTCCAGGAGGACCGCCAAGAGTGGTGAAATCCTGGAAAGGCCTATGTCCAGCAGTGAATGAAACAGGCTGATGGATGGATGGATCCAAGGAAATGTGACATAATTATATCTATTAATTAGGAGCTCTGAACCCGGGATATCTCGCTTACCGGGTGATTGCTCTACCAACTGAACTATCCAGTTCACAACACAACCTGCGAATTTACCCATCGCTGCGAGAGGTCCCGGGTTCGAATTCCGGTTCAGAGGTCGCCAAGTGTTTAAAATATATAAATTTGTTTCTATCATAGTTTTTATTATTTGCAAACCAAAATTAAATTACCCTTTTGAAAGTAAATGAACAAATTATTTGATCATTAAGATTTAAATTATTAACTTACAAATTAATTTCTTTTTTTGGTTACATGCGTTAATAAAACTCAATAGTTTAGCCGATTAGCCACGCTCCTGGCCGAATATCCGGTAACCGGCCTGAGGCCGAATATACTATTCGTTACAACACTCTTACAATCTACAACACTTAAGGGGGTAACTTTTTACCTCGGTACAAAATGCACATCATAATATTGTTTTCCTTACTTTTAAATTAAATAAATGCAATAAATGTGTTTGAAAGCAACTTGCGGAAATAGTTTTATTATCATTATATAGTCTTATTATCATTAACAGATTTAAAAGCGTGTTTACAGTTGTAATGTAATGCAGCTACTCGTAAAATGTAACGCATAAAATTGAATACATTTCATGTGATCACCTAACTATTAACAAGCAGTTTACGCGAATTGCTATAAAACGCATTTATTGCAAAAAATTTATTAAAAAGTAAGGAAAAAAATATTATTTTCGCACCGAGATCTTTCGTTACCACCTTAAGGCCTTACCCCTGGTGCATGATAATCTTACTGAGCGATTTTGAACTTCAGTATGTTGTCAGAAAGTCTACATTAGAACGCTCTCCTCGCGCGCTGGAGGCACGCAAATTTTAGAGGTTTTTCTGGTTTTTACGAAAAAGTATGTGATGTAGGAAATTTTCCACCTGACATCGGAAAATAAACCATGTTTTCTTGTTATAGCAGTAATTTCAGACATAAAACTCAAGCCTTTTAGACATAAAACGAAATAATAACTGAAAAAGGCATCATTTTCAAAAATAAAATCTATCGAGTGAAATGTGTCCAATTAGGTAACCGAACTTGACAAAGGTCTGATAAACACGTGTCCAAGTTTTACATTGATCAGATAAGTAGTTGACTCAGCATATTAAAACAAAAACGGTTGAAAGACCCAATACAAGCCTTTAATCTTACCTATTTGTGAGACCGGTACCTAACCAGAGAATATAAAGTAACTTGTATAAGGGACAATTTTAAGCAATGTATGAAGATGAAGAGAAATTATAAATTTAGATTTCAGTCAAGATAAGTTTATCCGTGTGGCAGACGGTTCTTTGAGCTGCGTGTGTACTATTGGAGAAAGTTGCACTGCCCACTTTTCACCACTATTATGATTCAAATAAAAGCAAATTGTGGTTTAACGGAACTTTTCTTTTCAAATTGGAGCTAGTGCAGAGTTACAGAATACGCTATGTAGTTGTTTTCAATCACCTTTTGATAATATTGATTAGAGATAAATCGATTAATATCAAATAAAGCGCCTTTAAAGCAGATATAATCAAAATCAGAATCACATTGCTTTATTTGATTAGATAACGGCTACTGTGATTGGTGAGCAAGTTGTCGTATATGATAGATAAAAAAAGCGCTTTTTCGCAAAAACACGAATTTTGGCGTAAACAGACTCCCTTTACGTGCTCATACATAATTATTATCTGTTAAAACTAGGAGGTCGCCTCCGCTTCACTTGTTTCCCTTTATTTACCATACTCCGCTCCGCTTCGCTCGTCGTCGCAGTTATTTATGACTTTTTGTTATATGAGTTTCGTTTTTAATCTCGCTTATTCGTAAAGTATTTAGGTTTTTGCGAATAGGTGTGAATTCTTATGATCGCGTAATGGGTCGGCCTTTACGCCATAACTCGATTCTCTCACGGCTTTTTCATGAAAAAGCAGTTTGCGCCATTTTACGGTGACATATTCACACCTACCTACATATTTAAATATGTAACCTACCTACGTCCTCGTTGCTACGGTGATAAATAGTAATTATATTATTAAAGTGAGCGTAAAGGAATTTATTATTTCCTCCTAGAAATGCGAGGGTAAGAATGCCTCCCCATCCGGCAGGTAGACAGGCTGTGTTCATGTATAGTGGCACTGATGGTTGAGTACCACACACGTTGCCCTGAGGGCCGATCCTCACAACGCGATGCGGCCTGACGCGTATTTGCGTGCGGACTACGGCGTAGCACGTCTTGCTACGTCTTAGCAGAAGGTGGATGCGATCGTGGTTCTCGATAGAGCTGGAAGCCACAGATAAAGACAACATTCATATTATACTAGTCTTTGCGTGCTGCTCTGCCCACGTTTTTTCAATCCCTGCCCCGTTTTCGGTTTATTAGCGGTCACTTTATGGAAACTCCCTATAGCCTGTATGTTGATCAGGGTCACTACGATTATAATAATGAAAACAGTATCCAAATCCATTAAAAGTGGTTCTCGAGTTAAAACGGAGCATACAGACATACATAATATAATAAGTACACCCGGCTATCAGGGGATGAGTCTGGATGGGCGAGGGTGGGAAGATATTACAAATGATACAAATACAAACTAAATATGTACATCATCAAGACATGAATCTCCGAGGTGGTGTCCGTGTGTTTCCATGCAAGTCATAGTCCACACACTCGTGCATGGGTTTCAAGGACGATTATCACGGCCCAGTGCAATGGGTGGTCCGCCCTGACGACGTATGTCGGACACGAACCGACAGCTTAAGGACGTTGAACTATTCGTTAGTTTTCGGCCCATTTTCGTTACATTTTCCGACAAATACATCAAATTTTGTCAAATGTGCCTACAGATACCTCGAGCCTTACGAAGCACGCAGACCTGCCTAACAAAAATGTGCCAAAGTACCACTATGAATGAACGCCGTACTACGAAAATTGGTTTAGCACAAGGTTTCTCAAAATGAGGTATTATTGTTCCACGTTTGGATTGGGAATGAGGTGCGATCGTCAACTTTACGCGAATGGATGAAATGACAGTTACCAAATGTAGGATGTGCAAATATACGCAAAAACTTTTTCAGTACTGCGTTATTATAATGTGAAGAAAATATAACATTTCGCCAAAATAATAAATAAAAACGAAATAATCCTACTTAAATATAAAAGAAAACAAAATATATGCCTATACAAATAAATAAAAATACCTACAAATAAAAAAACTCATCCAACTCGCTGCTCCACGGCAAAGTGCCCAGTATGCTGGCGACATTCCCGCATTGAATTGCTAAGCTTATTCGCTGGCCGAGGAATGTGCCAGGCCGTGGGTCACATGTGACGCTGATCAGGCGTGTGGAAACTTCTTTAAATAGATTTCGCGCTTCGGGACCCCACGAGCCCATTGTATCGACCCCAAACGGCGCAAATTGGTAATTGTTCCCTAGAACAGTATACTTGCGCCATTTGAGATCTTCAGCGGTTGCTGCCGCCGAACCAGCGGCTCTACTGCTTTGGTTAACATGGGAGGGTGCCAGTGTGTCAACTAAAATTAAATGATAAAATTGTCAGCTCGCCATTTGTTTTGATGATCAATCACTCATGGGTTCATCAACTTCATTATCAATGCCAAATAGTGACAGATTGTGAAATAAATTTCAAGATTTCATTTTTAAAACAGTTGAAAATAGATTCAGCAAACAGTTCAGACTACTAAATCAACGATCATTTCAAATTTTGGAGAAGCAATTTTATGAACAACAAACTTTTATAAACATTAGTAAGTACATAAAACGCGAAAAAATTTTATTATTTTACTTGATGGTCTTAAGTACCTAAGTAATCAATTCATTTGTACTATTATGCAAACGGTACTTTTGAATCCCAATCCAATCGTGGAACAATAATACGTGTAGAGGAGTAGAGGAGGGTTCGCGATAAGATTGCCGCCTGACTGGGTAGGTAGCTCGCACGTACAAAACTATTTCTGTGAGAGTGGGTTTTCATATAGCAGGTACGTAAGCATCGATTCGATATATTTTACAGATAAACTCGTTAAGTTCTAAACGAGTCGATAGCATGTTTAGTTTATACTTGGTACTATGGTAATAACCAAATACAGTAAAAACTTAATGCAAAATCCAAATATAGGTATATTAAAATTGAGCGAAAGGACGATGGGCAAATCTGTATGGAGCCTGGGCGTAAGACCAACAGAAATGTAACTATGGACTTGGTGCCTGCATTGTACACGTATATGTAAGACTAGTTCAATCCCTCGGTTTTACCTGCAATTTCTTTGCAGGTCGGAATAAGGCATGTAGATTCCAACTCAAAGCGCGGCGCCCGCGCCCCACAGCATGCCGCGAAGCAGAGAATAACAAACATTGCAGATTACCATTTTTTTGTGTATTAAAAAAAACGTACTTGTTTATTGAATACATCTTACTGGGTGTATCGATACCGACTCCGACCTCCAACTTTCAACTTCCGACTTTCGTTTTCGGACTTTCCAAAGTTATTGAAATCGGAGTTCGAAGTCAGAAGTAGGTATTCGGTCAGGAACGGCAGTACCTAACAGAACAACATGTTATCTTTGAAACAATGGTAATCTGCGCTGCGCTGCGGTACGCTGAGGTGCGCTGCGCTACGAGGCTGTGCCACATACTCGTATCTCTGCCGATCTGTCGATCGCTCAGCTGTCAGTCGCTGAGCAACCTTAGTTTAGTACATGTCGGGAAGCTACCCGTAGTATATGTCAAATCTAATCTATGTATAAAAATAATATTTTAGTTTTTTAGTTAATAGTTGATGATTTTTTTAAATAAAAAGGAAACGTACGCTATTATAACTTATTGACTTTTTCGTTATTATATCTTGTATCAGAATTAGACGATGTGATGACATTAAGAATATTACAAATATTTTTTTGTATTATATGACATTATGATTTTAGATTTCATACACTATGTATGACAAATTTGCTTAGATAAATTACCGTGTGCCTAGTTATTTAACTTAATTCAATTTAAATTGAAGTATTATTGTTTTATTTTATTTTTTTGTTATTTGATAACAATATGACATGTAACTGACCATTATGAATAAAGTTATGTATTCTGTATTCTGAAGTGTTTCCAAGTGTAAAGTGTGAAATACGAGTTACAGCCCACACTTGGTAACCCGCTTTTCACCGAAAATTGATACATCCTAAACGTAATCAACAAGGCTCGTGGAACTTTTGCTATGTTAAATCCAGTTTGGCGGTCTTCCACCTTCCGTCTCCAAACGAAGATCCGTTTATTTAATGCCTGTGTTAAGACCGTTCTCCTCTATAGTTACGAAACGTGGAAAAGAACCGACCTTGTTACGGATAAGTTACAGTTTTTCATAAATAGATGCTTACGCAATATCATGGGGATCCGCAGGTTTCATTTTGTTTCCAACGAGGAACTTTGGCGCAGAACTCATCAAAAACCTGTAGCAGACACCAATGGAGATGGATAGGTGACGTGCTCAGGCGTAGTGAAGACGTCCCAAGGGAAGCATTGACATGGCATCCTGAAGGCGAAAGACGAAGACTCGACAGACCACGCGAGACCTGGCTGGCAGCGCACAGTGAAGAGAGAACTGGACCAGGCGGGGATGACATGGTCGGAGATCTCAGAGTTGGCCCAAGATCGTGATGAATGGCGGCACCCCATATCGGCCCTTTGCTCCCCAGCGGAGATTGGGAATAAGTAAGTAAGTAAAACGTAATGGGTGGTGAGCCTTATAGCCGCACTTCGGACACAAAT
The DNA here is from genome assembly GCA_910592155.1 of Ypsolopha scabrella. Lineage (NCBI taxonomy): Eukaryota > Metazoa > Arthropoda > Insecta > Lepidoptera > Ypsolophidae > Ypsolopha > Ypsolopha scabrella. Next base: position 22,411,524 of record OU342980.1, read on the forward strand.
TCTTTTACGCAAATAAATAAATAAATATTATTATTATTATATTGTTTTAATTTTTTTCTCTCTTAGATCTTATTAGAGGTATTAAAATGGCACGGGCCAAAGCCAAGTGCATGTGTATATTTATTCGTGTCCTAAGAATTTACGTAAAATCCTGCAAGTATTCAATATTACGGCTTTTTGGAGAAGGATGAAGGTTGATGAATGGATCGAAATTATTATTATTATGTAGGTACACTTTTCAGTCTCGGGCCCATAGGGACCCGGTCATTTGAAAGGCATTCATGGGGCCGAAGCCAACATTGAAGAGGCCTTAGTACCATTTAATCTAAATGTGAGATGGCCGCATCTATGGAGGCCTCTCCCTCAATGTACCATTGGGATACACTAACGGACAGTCCCCCATAGTTGCCTAACTATTGCTAGAAAGGAAGACTTGAAGTGGGCTATGTGGATGGGAGATGACTACCCAGAAGTATAGCCGTTGTGGGCTCCCTATCTAGCCACCATGGGGCGGCCAGGGGGCAACACTATTATTATTAGTAAATGGACCAACAGCTTAACGTAGCTTCCGAAGTACGTAGACCGTACACAAATTAACGTGCACCATGGGGATTGAACCCACGACCTCTGAGTGAGCAGGCGAGCGCTCTCCCACTCGGCTACAGAGGTGGTCACATATAAAATAAATTTCATGAAAACCAAAATTCAAAGTCATATACGTATCTATCTGTACTAATAATGAAGTAGTAGAAAAGTCGTGTCTGGCACTGAATACCTTTTTGAAATTTTAAATTAAATGTGTTATTATATGTTAAGCACCATTTTTAGATTTTTTGTCTGTCTGTCTGCATGTTCCGTTTTAACTCAAGAACCACTCATAATGGATTTGGATGCGGTTTTCTTAATTATAATCGTAGTTAACCTGGACAACATCTCTACTAATAATAAAGTAGTAATATGTCGTTATTTTCGCAAAAATTTTAATGGAAGAGGTTATTTGTATTGTACTGAGGCCGTCACAACAATTTTTAGAATGTTTGTGTCTGTCTGTTTGTATGTATGTATGTTCCGTTTTAACTCAAAAACCTTTCAACGAATTTGGTTTCGTTTTTTTTATTATTTTCGTAGTGACCCTGTTCAACATTTATAGGCTATAAGAGGTGTTCATAAAATAACGCCCAAGCCGAAAACGGGGCAAAGATTGAATTAAGGCGGGCGGAGCCGCAGGCAAAAGCTATAATAATAATAAATTTATTTATTCCAAATGAGGTCCATATTATTACATTAATTAAATAGATAGAAGAATTACAAGTACAGTACATGATCGTCGGAAGACGAAAGTCTATATTGGGTGGGGCGACCTCTTTCAAATATCAACAGGATTTATAGTGTTTTGTGCGCTGTGTTACAACTGAAATAAATAAATTGAACTGAAATTGAAAAAAAAAATAGTTGAGAAATTTAAATAACCTATTTTGTGCTATAAAAACTGCCTAATGGTCTTGTCTCTCGTATGTCCGCTGTATGTGTTGTACTTTGTTGGTACTAAGAGTTTTTTTTTTTTTTTAGCGACGGCAAAATACAAGCAAATATTTTGACCAGTACGCTCCAGTATTCTCCGGTGACTTTGGTACTTGTGGCCATAGTATGAAACATTTAAGCTTTCATTTAATGACATATTTCAATTCTGTAACGCATTTCGCTAATCATCCTTTATTCTAAAATCGACACATTTACTACAGCAAACAAGCCCACCCGTCTCATTAATTAAATAACAGCACATTGCTCTTTTTGACTATATTATCTTTTATTTAAATAAAAACCGGTCAACTGCGAGTAAGACTCAAGCCGTAAAGGTTCCATACCATTGGAGTTGATGCTTATGATTGTTGGCACTCGGTGGAACTTTTGATACATTTTTGATTGAGAAACACTTGTACTTGTCCACTTATTTATATTATTTCCCTTATCCATACATTTATTAGGGAAATAATATACTTAAATAAGTGGACAAGTACAAGTGTTTCTCAATCAAAAATTCCATACCATTCTAATACCTAAGTTAGACTTAACCAAAATTACAAAATGTATGTCGCAAAATATTAAGTAAGTATCATACATTTTGCTGGAGGTTATCTGTATTTACTCCAAGTGCTGGCCACCAAGTAATTGACCTCGTAGTTCTTGTCCATGGCAGCTGAACTCTGCACTGATTGGCTGGATATTCGCTGGAAATTATTTAGGTGAAACCTTTTAAATTTTATCTGTGTTAGTCAATCGTACCTATAGATGATGACCGTGGATTTCTATGGTTTCTTCCCAGGGCCGTATTTTAAGGTGTGGAGGCCCCTGGGCAAAGAACGAAGTAAGGTGGGTGGAAAAAATTTTGTGTTTTAACATTACTCTTTGATTTAGTATACGGTATATAAACTAGTATACAGTTATAGTTACATTACTTAGAAAAGTAAGATAAAAAAAAATAGCTCTCATGGACAAAGCCAATACAAATAGAAAAAAACAAACAGCGTGAGCCCTAACATCTTTGTGCAATTTATACTTACTGTATTTTAATAAACATAAACATAAAAACATTTATTGATGAAATACATGCAAACATAAAAACATCTTTATAAGATTACACAATAACTTATTTACAGTTAATTCAATCAGACAAGATGTACAAAGCTTATTAGTACCCTATACTAGACTTTTTAGGTCCGTACCATAGGGCACCATCAACCTTGGAGCAAATAGTTGTGTGTGTCAAGGCTGCGTGAGTGTAGTGTTGGTGGGCGTAATTTGTGAGTAAATGATTATTTTGAAGTGCATTAAAAAAGTATTCTTATTTATCGAGTGATATTAGTGGTGAGTGTAATGCAGTTTTAGGACTAAGTTGACGTGTTTAACATGGTTAAATGAAGTTATTATTGTCGTTTACTATAAATATGACTAAAATATGATATAGTAATAAAAGACAAGGACATAGTTTGTTAGTGGTTCAAAAAATAATAATAATAAAGAAGGTTATAGTAAATGAATAAAACGAGAATAAACCAAATTTTAGGGATTAACTTTTAAGACAAAACAACTATCTACTTTATAATTTGGAGGAGGTTTTCGCAAGAGTTATAGTCAAGGGTAAGCAGGTGTTCTAAAAGGGTCTTTTTCAGGGTTGTTCCTTTAAGTTTTGTGAGACGAAGAGTTTTATTTAATTTGTTGTGTATGTATGGGGCCAAGAAAACTTTATGTCGTTGGCCAAAAGATGTCTTCATGAGGGGAACTTCCCACTCGCCATGTATGATTAGTTAAAAATATGTATAGGGCGAGTTATTTATTCGAAAAAACAATAAGTGTACAACATTAAAAACTTGTGGAGGCCCCTCTTGTGTGGGGGCCCCGGGCTTCAGCCCCGTTTGCCCTCCCCTAAATCCGGCGCTGTTTCTTCCATTCTTCATAGTTTCGTTATGATGAATAAAAAAAGCTAGACCTAATAAAGATTATACCTTTTATTTACAACGCAGCAAAATCTCACTGTAAAAACTGTAACAAAATTAATTTAATGATGGTAAATTTACGATACAGACAAATAGTAGCAAGTACATTTTAGTTATTATTACCACGTTTTTAGGTTTCCGTAACCAAGGGCAAACTGCTGTTTGTCTGTCAGTATGTCACGGGTATCTAGCTCGTAGGCGGAATGAGTTAAACAAACTCGAAATGTCTGCTGTTTTCCGTTGAGGAGATCCATATCCACCTTATAGTCCCGTCATAATAAGATCCTATTCACCATGTTTTACAAACACACCCTTCCAGAAAACTCGAAAAGTCGGCCTGTTTCACTAGTCCCCACCGACATATCCCCCCTGGTGGAGAAGAGTTATCCACCTATCTCTACTGATAGTTGACGTAGTTGTCAAGACATGGCTGTATGATCTAAGTCCCATTTGCCTTCCCACTCTACAGGAAGAATTTTTTTTTTTTAATGGTGGAATGTTTCTAAACGTGCGATCATAGTGCATTTCACTTGTTTATTAGAAAGAGACAAATCTATATAGGAGAAAGAGAAAGAAAAACTTAGTTCATAGCTACCCTAATAAATTTAATTTCTAAATGTAGTGATTCCCTACCGTCCAACGTTGCTGCTAAACTCAATGAAATCTTCCTTTTAATTAATAGCCATGGCTCTAACGGACTCAACAGTAACCCACTTTCTCCAGTGGAACACTAGAAGTGTTTCCACAAAAAAACCAGACCTTATGTATTTAATTAATAAACACAATCCTGCTGTCATTGCCATCTCTGAGACGTGGTTGGTTCCTGGATCCCATTTTAGGATACCAGGTTTCTCCTGTCTTAGGGATGACAGAGATGATGGATATGCTGGTTGTGCTATCCTTGTCAGACGAAACTTCACTTTTTCTCAAATTTCTCTCCCTGTACACAGTCAAGATATTAATGCTATTGCCATCAAATTCCTTAACATGGTAATCTTATCAATGTATATAGCTAATCCTAGACCTTCTGTTCTACCTGAACTGATTTCTATTATCTCATCTCTTCCTGCACCTGTTATTATAATGGGTGATTTCAATGGCCATCACATATCATGGTCTTTTAAAACTGACAGTTTTGGGAGCGATCTTGTTGAAACTTTTGACTTCCTGAATATATGCATACTGAACGATGGTTCTCCCACTCGACGTACTCGTCCAAATGAAAATCCTGGTAGCGCCGTCGACCTATCTCTTTGTTCTCCATCTCTTTCTTCTGTCTTGTCCTGGAGGGTTCTACCTCTCACTCATGGTAGTGATCATTTCCCCATATTAGTTTCTATGCCTAATCACTCTGCTTCCCATTGTAATGACTCCCCTTTGTTAAAATATAGGCTCAATAAGGCAGACTGGGAAAACTTTTTATCTTCTATAAATGGAAAAATTTGTTCACTCCCTTCCACTTCTAATGCAAACTTTCTTTCCAATTACTCTCAGTTCATTGACATCCTTTCCTCCTCTGCCAAAAATCATATTCCTATGAAAAATCCTTTTCGACGTAAGCTTTCCCCTCCATGGTGGGATCCTGATTGCACTACCGCCGTTAAGAAAAGAAGCCAAGCCGAAAAAATATATGATTCAAATATGTCCATGAGCAATTTTTTATCTTATCAACAAATCGCAGCGCAAGCTAGGAGACTGCTTTCAAAAAAAAAGAAACAGGGTTGGAATAAATTCTGTGAGAATCTTTCCCCCAGAACGCCAGTTTCTTTAGTCTGGCGTAATATAAGAAGGTTTCGAGGGTCACTTAATGTTCAGAATCTTACCTCGAATGATTCTGATTCTTGGGTGGGAGCTTTTGCTGAGAGGCTAGCTCCTTCTTGCCCTCCGGTCATACCTCCTGCTTCTTTACACATTACTTTTTCTCCTTCTTCATGTCCCAGTAATAGTTTTGATTTTATGAATTCCCCTTTCTCTTTTAATGAACTACAGTGCGCTATACATGGCCTCTCTGACTCCACCCCAGGTATTGACAACATCCCTTATTCATTCTTAATTAACTCTTCTGAATCCACAAAATTATTTTATCTAAATTTAGTTAATCACTTTTATGAGAACGGAGTTACTCCGGATGAGTGGAACACCCAGATAATAATCCCGATTCTGAAACCTGGTAAGGATCCTTCTGATCCGTCTGCTCGAAGGCCAATAGCATTATCTTGTTGTTTGGCAAAGATTTTAGAACGAATGGTTAAAAACCGGTTAGAGTGGATAGTAGAGAATAAATGCTTACTAGCTAGATCTCAATTTGGTTTCCGGAAGGGTATGAGTACTTTGGATAGTCTTAGTATTTTAACTATTGACATTCGGTCATCATTTAAGAAACAAGAATTTCTTGTCGGGGTTTTTCTTGACATAGCCTCTGCATATGATAACGTTCTTCTTCCTGTACTCAGGCAAAAATTGCATCAGCTGATGATCCCAGAGAAACTGATTCGTATCATATGTAGCTTGCTCATTAACAGATCTATCCAGATTAAAAATAATAATTCCCTTCTTCCACCTAGGAGAGTTTGGAAGGGTCTTCCTCAGGGATCCGTACTCAGTCCTATCTTGTACAGTATTTATACACATGATCTTGAAAAAGTTGTGGACTCTTTTTGTAACATTCTACAATATGCGGATGATCTAGCATTTTATGTTTCATCCCCATCAGTAGAAACCGCAGTTAATCGATTAAACTCAGCTCTTTTTTACCTTAATGATTGGCTTCAGAATAATGGGTTATCCCTGTCTGTTGCAAAGAGTTGCGCAGTAATTTTTACAAAAAAACGTTCAATCCCTGGAGTGTTAATAAAATACAATGATGATCCCATTAAAATTGAAAATAAAGTGAAGTTTTTAGGAGTGATCCTTGATTCAAGACTTACTGGCATGCCCCATTTCACTTATATTTCTCAGAAGTGCGAGAGGAGAGTGAATGTTCTCCGTGCGCTCTCTGGTGTATGGTGGGGATCTCATCCTTACTCACAAAAACTTTTATATAATGCTATTGTTCGGAGCCATTTGGATTATGGTAGCTTTGTTTTGGATCCCTGCAACAAATCAGAATTTGAGAAAATCAACAAAATCCAAGCTAAATGTTTGAGAATTATTGTAGGTGCAATGAGATCTTCGCCTAAAAATGCCTTACAAGTAGAATGTGTCGACCCTCCTCCACACCTGCGCAGACAATACCTTTCAGATAGGTTTTTCTTCAAAATTGCTCAAAATTCGAATCACCCTCTTTTACCAAAGTTAATGCATTTATTCAACCTTGTATCCCAATCTGGTTTTAACTCAGAATCAGATTTACCTTGTGTTATAAGAAGTTATATTAGTCTTTCGAAAATTAACCATCCCACTGTAAAATTACAAATCAACCCTCCATTTCATATTCCCTTCAAAGCCTTGATTTTTGAACCAAACGTGATTACGAATTTTGGCGTAGATAAAGGTTCGACCGTTGCTGACAAATCCTTCCAGTATATTTTGGAGAAAGACTGGCAGGGCTGGCTGAACATGTTCACTGATGCCTCTAAGTTATCAAATGAAACTAATGTTGGAGCTGCAGTTTGGATTCCCAAATATAAAATTATTCTCAACTTTAAATGTCCCCCAGAAGCTTCTGTTTTCACTGGAGAAGCAATTGCAATTTTGGAAGCAATCTCATTTTCCAACACTCACAAACTTAATAACACCATTATTTTTTCGGACTCTTTGAGTTGTCTCCAAGCAATTTTGTCTAATCCTTTTAAGAATAAGTCCCGCTTTCCTATCATTCTAAAAATTAGAGAGGCACTTTTTATGTGCAAAGAACAACACATTAACGTTGCTATCGCTTGGATTCCAGGTCATCATGGTATTTCAGGCAACGAAATGGCTGACTCATGTGCTAAAGACGCTGCAGAATTAGGTACTTCCGAACACAATGTTGTTTACCACCATGATCTTCTTCCTCTGGCGAAAACCAATTTAGATAAGGCGTGGTCCAATACATGGCAAGAGTCCCAGAAATTAATTGGCAGACATTATGGTGCAATTCAACCTGATATTCCTCAACGCCCGTGGTTCTTTAAATACCGTGATGCTAATAAGATTTCCACATCCATAGTTTGTCGTCTCCGGCTAGGTCATGTATGTTCTCCCGTTTTTCTGGCAAAAATCAGGGTGAGGGATCATTCCCTCTGTGAATGTGGCTTGTATGAAGGGACTGTAGATCATATGTTCTTTGAGTGTCAAAGATTACAGTATTCTTTATATGATGTCCTCCCTCCGCAAATCCCCCGTCCCGTTAACTTCAGCTTTCTGCTGACTTTTGTATATAGTCATTTTGTATACACGTTATGTAAGTTTATTAAATTAAATAATATAAAACTATAAAAGTAGCATAGTGTGTTGTATAGGTACTTACTAGTGTTTTAATAATATTCAGTATTTATTGTAGGTAACATATTACGGTTTTATTAATGTTTATTTTCCTCTGTGTATATATTGTGTACTTGCTTAGTAATGTTGTTTATATTTTGTTGTAGGTTAACGCTTCAGAACTCAAGTTAACCAAATTTTAACTTGAAAACTTCCAGCAAGTCTATTCACTTAAAACTAGATATTGGCGGAACTAATGTGCGGAGACACATTATAGGAAGCCAGATAAAACGGCTTTGATTGATTGATTGACAAATCAGGTGGCCAGTGTGATTTTGGCATTACTGTGAAGCGTTTCAAAGCACTTCCGTGCAACTGTCAGGTAATAGTTAATTTACCCTCGGTTTAACTCGTGTAATTTTTTTAACGCTCTAGGGTGAAATTCGCAGCACTCCGAGTGATTTTTGCTCGTTTCGAAATGAAACCGACTGATTGACTGAGGCCGGGTTCCGAGTAGCGCTAACAGGACCATCAAACTACTCACGCGCCGCGCCGCGCCGTACGGCCATCGAAGATTCGGAATGACGATAGCGCGATATACAAATTATGTCTTGGGTAGCGTTCCAAATCACTTTTTCAAGATTAAAATATTGCTCGCTGTCGGAGAAAAGTAGCTCGATGCTGGTTCCAAAACCTAAAAGTTGATGTTTTGGAACCAGCATCGAGCTACTTTTGTCTGACAGCGAGCAATATTTTAATCTTGAAAAGTGATTTGGAACGCAACCTTGAATCAGAACGCACATGACAGTTGACATTACTTGACAGTGACATGACAGCTGATTTTTCCGTTGCAAAGCGAGCGACAACGCGACGTGGTGGTGAAGATTTTTGGAAAATTTTCGTTTTATTTATTTTTTAAACTTACGGAGTTATTGTTAAACAAACTACGATTCAATATGGGTGTCTGGCCAGAAGTAACGACCGCTAAATCGGAAAACCGGCACGAAATCAAACTTGCTGGTGCAGTCATATCGCAGCGTATTGAAAAAGAAGGTCTGGACAACTCCGTCTTTCAACTGACCAATATAAACCTATTAAACATCAGTGAAACATGTCTTTCCTCCATTCCTGACGATATAAAGCGACTTGTGAACCTGCAATCCCTTTTATTGTTCGGGAATAAGATAAAAGAGTTCAATGAAAACATAACCTCTCTTCCGAAACTAAAAGTGTTAGATTTGTCCCGAAATCATATCACAAGCATCCCGGAAAGCCTAAACAAGATGAAAGAACTGACTAGCATAAATTTCAGTTCGAACGAGATAGAGCAAATGCCGAAATTTTTAGATTTTCCCAATTTAATCACCGTTGATATCTCAAACAATAAACTGTCAAATTTTTTGGATGTGGATGGTGCTGTTTTCCCACATCTGACTGATCTGAAGCTGAAAGTCAATGTGATTGAGTCTCTACCAGGATGTGTGGCTCAGAGTTTGCCTTCCTTGAAGAACTTTGATATTGGAGATAATCAGTTGAAGACAATTCCTGGTGAACTAGCTTGTATGTCTAAACTTAAAGGTGAGTCATCTATCTCATTAATTAATGTTAGTGCTTATTTTTGCTTTTATTTATAAATTTAATAATTAGTATTCTTAATTGCACAATAATTAAATCATGACGTAACATTCTATCATATTGTCCACAGAGTTAAATCTAAAGGGAAACAAACTATCTGACAAGCGTCTGATGAAACTTGTAGACCAATGTCGCACAAAACAAGTCCTCGACTATATCAGGGAGCACTGCCCTAAATCTGATCTGGGTCAAGCTGCACCTGGCAAGAAAGGAAAGAAGGGACAGGCAAAGAAACAAGATGAAGTAGTGGAAAATGACACTTGTGACTTGTGCCACTTGATGAAGATCTTACATGTTGAAGATGACGTGGTAAAAGTGAAAATAAATGAAAAACATTTAGCAGGAATCAGGCCGTACATTCTGTGCTGTATTGTGAAGGATCTCAACTTTACCGAAGTTTCATTCAAGAAGTTTATTCAGTTGCAGACCAAGCTCCATGATACGGTCTGTGACAAGAGAAATGTTGCAACTATTGCCACACATGACTTTGGCAAGGTCGCTCCAGGTATGTGAAATAAAGGAAGGGCATTAGATTATTTCCGCACTAATTAAGGGGTGGGAGGGTAGGAGGGCGTATCCCTCACCCCATGGTACTCTCCTCTACTCGCGGAAATACCTTTTTTTTTCATTTTTACCTATGGCTTGTATTTAACGATTTTAATTTACGAGCGCCAAAAATACTCAGTGACAGACTGTGGGCGAATAAAAATGTTGAAAACGGCGACTTTACTATTAAAACTAGGGACGACGTCGCCTCGCTCCACTCCGCTTCGATCGGCGCTCCTTAGTTTTTCTTACATGTCAACCTAACACGCCTCGTGTTAAAATTTACGAAGAATGAAAAATTTCAAAAATTTATATCTTGAAAACCTTTGAGTTCCGCAAGCTGAAATTTTAGTGTGTTAGATCTAGTAACCAGAACCTATCTACCATAAAAATAAGAAGTAAGTAGCAATGCGGAAATAATCTAATGATGAGCCGAAATAAGTTCTTTCTTCCTTTTCCAACAGCTGAGCTAAAACCTCTATGACAATCGGGTATTAGGGCCCTGTGCTATCTCCAACTACTTGTCAATCAGTGGACAAGTTTCTTTTTTACCATTACCATCTGCCAATATTTGTTCACTGATGACCATAAGCCTATCAAAGGGCATGCCACATTTTTCTATCGATGGCCAGACTCAACCAACCCCTACTGGCAATCTGCTTTAGATTGCGAGTCCATCAAGCTGGCGGAGGTCCTGCACTGGATCTGCCAGTTCATGGTCATTCTTTGAAAACTTTTTCCCCATCCAGATATCACCTACTAAAATAAATTTATTTCACTGTTGCAGGGGACCTCCTGTACACTGCCAAGCCGCCATCAAAGCTCATCCTGACCCCACTCACGAGACTGAAGCCATACAGTGGCGAGCAACTGTTCATGCAGCTCACAGCTGAAGCTGAGGCCTTGAGGAAAGAGAAGAAGAGGAATGTCTATTCGGGGATACACAAGTAAGATAGCAACTCTTTAGAAATTGAAACTTTAAATTGTAAAAGCCTTGGTAGAACTGATGCTTGGTTCCACTGGAGGTACCACCATCTTATTGGCAAACCCCCCCAAGCTGTTCAGGGTAAAAGGACATCCAAACAAGCATAAGTAGGTTACTCACCATGCCTGGGGCCGATTAATGGTGATATATCCATCCCCAATTCCAATAGTCCAGAAAACCATAACAGCACCTAATTGTCGATTTTTTTAAGGAATAGAATATAAGGAATAGACTTTTTTAGGGTTGTAAAAGTATTAATTTTTTTTTCCTTGAAATACATAAGATATACATGAAAATATTCAGGAACTGAATAAATAGCTTTGATGACGTAATAGTCATCTCATTTAGGCATTACAGGAAATAGGCCATTGCCCAGAAGAAAAAAAAAGTAATGTCAAAACCGACGTCTGTTTTTTTTTATTGTCAGTAATCCTATCTTCAGATTTTATCCCCTAAATTTTTTTTCATTCTTTCTTTACTTCATGGAACTCTCCCTATTGAGCCTAAACGGTATGACTATTACGTCACATTCCCATTACTCAAAAAGGATTTTTAAAAAATTATTTCGTTATAAAAAATACCACCTGAAAGTTAAAGAACAGTAGATACATATAGTCTACATATATTTTCAGAAAAAATACAGGGTGTTGATTTGGTCAGTCGATTCCGTCAAAGGGTAGGTTATATACACGATACTGATGAAAAAAAAATATATAAAAAAAATATTTTTTTTCCAAAATATGTCCACGATTTTCTGTTATTATTGTCACACTACTTCATTAACAGCTTACACCACGGGCGTTGATAAAAATAAACTCTAAACTCAATACAAATTGCAAACCGCTAATTATTTTCATTGATAAATAAGCCACGTTATCGTGTCAAAACAGCTGTGAGCCTCGTATCACAAAACTCTGTGTGTGCGGCGAAAGCAACGCCCGTCAATGAGAATGCGATATTTAAGCAACACTCGTTATTACGAGACGTTTTCGTGGTGAAGGACGACCTTCAACGTAGGTGTATGGGGTAGGGGAAGGGTGCGCAAGGGGGGTGGGTGGTGACGCGCACGCGACGCCCCCGCAGTCATTAATAATTCCCGTAACGTATGCACGTGCTCGCTTTGAAAATTTCGCGCGCGATCTCGCAGTCGTACAGTAAACAGAAAAATTTCAACTAAAAAATTCTGTGGACCGACGAGACGTTATTTACTACAGTAGGGTTATGTGCATAATGAACATTGGTGGGACTTACGAAGTGATGACGCTAGTGAAAATCGGCATATGACTGTCAAGGACTCGGTCCTGTGGGCGGAAATACTTGGTACAAGACTTGTGCTACGTCAAGCGATGGACGCCTTTGAAATCGTACGTAACAATGAAATGATTTTATTACGTCTAAAAGATAATTTGCGGCAAATACGATTGTGTGTCGGACAGGGTGCCCGACACTTTGAATTTGAACATTTATTAAAAGTATCTTAGTGTGAACTGCGAAAGTTTTTATCGAATCGTTGTAAATAAGTTGATTAAATATTTTTTTTTAATACGCCAAAGAAATCTGACAAGGGGTAAGTAAGCTTAGGGTACGGTTTATCCCACGCGTTTTTTACAAAGTAAGATTTACTTTATTATTAGATTTTACCTAATATTACTTCTAACCATGTTAGGTGCACTTAACGGTCCTAAGCCCGTAAGGTATTGAAGGAAAAGGTGAATTATACAAACTAGTGGTTATTAGTGTACTTCTATGCTTCGTGCATGGCCAATGATGATGCGACCGCCAGCCAGTCGGTAAGTTACTAGCGCTTCGCGGCGCAGTGACCATTTATCAATAGACTTTTAGGAAAAATGAAAAAGGGCACATCTTTTTCTTCAGTTGGTATTTTTAGTTTGTATGCTGTTTTTTGTATGCTCACGTATATTAATATTCATGTGACGCCCTATAACGTCCAAATAAACACCCGTACACAAAGGGGCCTGTTACAATTACCTATATGGTTGGTTCGAATTGCCAGCCTTTATATAAAACAGACTGGTAACGGGCAGGGGCGCCATTGGTTTCAGCACCGTGCTTACTAACCTACCTGCCCAGCGAGTATGAGCTTGGGTATTTCTTCCAGGAGGGCTCCTAGACGTGGCGAAATTGTGAAAAGCCCTAAGTCCAGCAGTGAATGAACCAAGCTGGTGGGTGGATGAATGGACTTAAATTTTTTGGTACACAGCATTATTTTTATCGAAATCAGTCAACAAAGAGTAACAAAATGTATTTTACAGATATTTATACCTTCTGGAAGGCAAACCACGATACCCCTGCCTGGTGGACGCTAGCGGCAAAGTTATTAGCTTCCCTCCCATCACAAACTCTGATGACACAAAGGTACAGTTACATTTTGGTGGTTTTTAAACAAAACGACTACCTCTAGTTTTCACCTTATCTAATTCACGTTCGTTCCCTCAGTTATTCCTGTACAAACATAACTGCACATGTTCGTCCTCAGATGTCGCACGAGTCTAAGGCGATGCTGGTGGAAGTGACGTCACACTCCGGCATCGGCGCGTGCAAGACGGTGATGGACAAGCTCCTGCATGAGCTCCTGTTGCTCGGCATCGGCGCTGACGAGGACGCCGGCGGCGAGTACAACACGCTCACTGTGCAGCAGGTCTGGGAGAACGATCACTACTTTACTATCTGTTTCAGATGTTATTAGGATAGGACTTTGTCATACTTACCACATCCGCGGGCCTTATTATCTAACTTCAACATCTATTGCTAAAATTAAAATTTAGATTACGATTTTAATGCGAAATTAGTATTAATTTATTGATTTTATCTAAAACAAAATAAAATGAGCACACTTTTGGTAAAAAACTGATAAAACTATTTTTAGGGGTTTGTGTTTTTAAGATATAATTTAAACTTCTCGATTTTTAATTATTATCTGACATAAAACTAGGTAATATCCATGGACTAATCTAAAATATTATAAAAACATGCCATTGCCACCTCACAACTTTGTGTTTGTGTTTTTAATGGAAGTTAACGCGTGATGCTTGTCTTTATTTAACAAATATATCTCTTGTTTTCAGATAAAGGTCGTAGATCCAGAAGGCAACTTGAAGTCGGTCTATCCATCACGAAGCGACTGCATCTTCGAGGGAGACACGAACGTCAAAGTGCTGAGAATGTCCAAGAAATAAACTGTCATATTGAATTCCATAGTGCGTGGTACGGGAAGAGTATTTTTATATTACTTTTTTGAAGATGTATTTTACTTTTTGTGATTTTTATGGCTTTAGTATGTTTTTTATCAATGTATGGTGCAACCAAGTGCTAGATTTAAGACATTTTATTTCCACCCTTCGTTCTATTATTTTTTTTTACTACACATTCGCAGAATATTTTGTATAAGTTTACTTTTTTTGTTTCTGTACTGCTTATTTTCGAGCTAGAAGAGTTTTACTGTAAACTTATGTTGTACACCAGTCAAATACCATTGAAATTATCTGTGATTTCTTGTTTTGTTGAAGTATGACTTTTACCTGGTGTTCAATTTTGTAACTACTTTCTATTTTATATTGCATGTTGACTGCAGCTGGTTTTGTTTTGTCAAATAAATGTTTATGAATCGGTTGTCTTTATGTCAGTATATATACTTTTATTAAAATTAGGAGGCAGTTGACAGAAATGTTGTAAATAATTTAGTAGTTACATAATAATTGATTACGAAGTGTGTAAAACAAGTGACGCTGTGCACGCAGGCGCAAGGCCCCCTAGCGCGCGTGGATGTATCGCGTTTCGAGAATATCGTTCGCAGAACCAAAAAATAATCTTTTACCATTGTACACGATCAAGTGTCCCAATTGTGTAACTGCCCCAACTCCTAACAACGATACCCCCTATGGGATCAGTTTAGTCTGACTACAGAATTTAGTCTATGCTACAGATTTCCATCCAAAACGACTCTGACACACCTCTTGCAAATTTTTAACCAGGTTCCTAATTTGACCTTTTTTTGTTATATTTCTATAAGCATCGCAACGGTTTATGAGCGGTGACCTTGACTGCACTAGTCATTGTTTCTCTATCGCACTTAGTAATTTTGTGCGCGAATGAACTCATGCGCTGGCGCCCCACCACTTCCGCCGAGCGCTCATAACCTCGTTTGCTTATTCTCGGTCTCACTCCATCGACTTTTTTCCAACAATACGTCGTATGTTACTGCTGAAATGAAAGGTGTGAAACTTTTTAATTAAGTACCAATTTATCTAATTTATTATTAAGGTCGTCAAACTTGATCTTGAGCAGGTCTTGACTTCTGACTGGCCATCTTGAGACCCAGCACCAATGAGCTTTTCCTAATTTATGTGCATAGTAGTTTTAACGTTCTTCCAACTAGTTTGTATTTAACTAGATTTGATGTGTCGTTTTCAACTTGTAATGTAATAACAGAAATAATCATTAAAATGGTACACATAGACAATAATCAAGTGTAAATTTAGTTTGCCTAGCTAGACTCTAGCGAATCGTGACAGTGGCTTTACCTGACACGAGTATGATTTTTTTAAAAGTTTTTCCTTATTTTTCCATAGCCGGTGTGAAGTAAATCTATTTAAGTAGATATACCAGTTATAAAAAGTTGTTGATAAAAAAACATCGATATTAAATGTAGTTAATCAGCGCATCACTACTAAATAACAACTTCGGAAGTGGACTTATGAGTTATTCATAAATTCAATTTAACAGGCAAATACATATTTTGGGTAAGTACATGCATTTCCCATAAAATAGTAAATTTAAGAAGTCATTTTTTTTATTTCATTTAATACGTACCACTTGCTGAACAGTGAAGGAAAACATCGTGAGGAAACCTGCATGTCCTAAAAAGCGTGTAAGTATTTATTCCTGAAAAACGGCGATAGGGCTCACCACTTACCACGTTGGGACGTAATAATCGTCGGTCAAACGCGGGTGTGCCGGGTGTGGATTGTGACTTTTATTTCACAGTTCACACTTGGAACACCTCTGACACCCCCTTGGGGATTCATGTCGTGACAATATACTATACTTTAAGAAGTAAGATTAGGCACTGTTTCTCAACTCGTAAGCCCTGCGAAGGAAGAAGACCAATTCACAGCTAATATTAATAATAATAAATAAACAAACTTACATAAAAATGATCTTCACACACATATTTTGTGTTTATAGGACCAATTAAATATTGCCTCATTAGTGTAATTGACTACTTTTTCCTTTTATTTATGTCACTCGGAACTAGAAAAAAAACTTTGTTTGGGGTTTTAAATGTTGTGCTTTCACATAGCTGAACAATAAAGTATTCGTAGGTGCATTTCTTAGTCTCGCTCATCATTTACAGTACCATATTTTCCAAAAATTAACAAAAGGCGCAAAGTAACCGAAAGCCAATAAACTTTACGAATGCGAATTGCGAAGTAAGTAGCGTGACGTCACCCGCTGGTCCGTCGCAAATGGAACGAAATTAATTTTGAGGTCCCATAACTTTTTCAATTGTAGAGATATGTTAGTGCTTTCTTTTACAATTCTATTTCATTATACTTAAATTTATATATTTAGTCCTTAAATGTATACTGGGAACTATTTATTTATTTATTTGTTTATTTAAAGTAGTTCATTATAGACCATTTACTTTATGAAGTCCCCTGTCTTAGGAAATGGTAGCACTCACCGACCACTTGGTAGGTAGCACTGCATGATATAAATGTTGCCAATGGCTCACGTAGCATTAATCCTACTACACATTCATAATATTTACTTAACTGCGTTTTTTTTATATATTAATTAGACTACTCTTTATTGAAACAATCAAAATGATCAATTATTTATTGATTTGTATTTCGCAAACAATACGTATGACCTAGGGTTCGGTAATGACTCTAAACAGAATAATCTATAGTCTATCAAAAAAGTGTTGAAATGAATATTGAACTTTAATTAACTTTATTGAACTTTAAACGTTCAAGTAGGATAATTTAGGTAATATAGTGATGAAATAACAACGCGGTAAACTCGATTTAACAGATTTTGAACTTGTTTGTTTGGTGTAACCAGGCGAAAGTAAAATAGTTTCTTCAATATTCATTTCAACATATTTATGTATTGTTACGCCACCCGTATAACAACCAGAAAGAAGACAGAAGAAGAAAGAAAAAAAAACAGTATCCTTATCTCCACTTCATTACAATTTTCTTATGTGCAATGTCTTTAGTTCCCTCTCAGAGATTTATATTGTGGAGATATAATTGAATATTACTGAAAAATGTTTGATCTGTGAATATTAAATTTCCTTACTAAACTGCTGCCATTCATTCTAGTGACGTTTGCAAATGTCACTTTTTTACTATTTTGCATTTCAATATTTTACATTCATCATGATGATTTTATAGAAGGTCCTGACATAATAAGAAAGGTCACATTTATGAGGAAAAAAAGTATTTTGGTCGAGTATATTTTACTTACTCACTAGTACAAACTTGTAGAATCAGCTGACTCAATTTCTACAGAAAAGTGAAAAAAAGGAAGCAAAAAATATGAGAGCTAAAGACAAGAAGTGGTCTACTGGTCTAATAGCGATACTCAATCACCTCTTAAAATTTATTTTACTTTGAATTTTAGTACCTCATATACAGGTTGACATTTCATTTATGTAGCCAAAATCATGTGAAACTCGTAAATTGTTTTTATCGTTTTCCCGAGTCCACCTCCGAGTCAGTTACTATAGGAAGTCAACATTTTATTTGGCAAAATTTGCCAAAAGTATTACAATCCGTGTTGGTGATTGATTACTTACCAATATAATATGAATTTTGTTGTATAAATAAATGTCACCTTATAAAGAGCTCGTGCTACAACTAAAATGTCCTTCTGCTTATTTAATAATAGGAATATAATTAAACACGAAGCATAAAATTTCATTTTTATTCCCTACAGCTTTTACTGTAGAGTTCACCGTCAGTATCCGAAGCAGAAGTATTCATAATGAAATGGTCTGCCAAATCATTTATTAGATGGTCAAGTTTCATGAGATTTTCTTTCTGTTTTATGGTTTGTGTGTGATATACAGCCTGCCCATTTTACATCTGCGACACGTGCCAACCCTTCTTCTAGCAATTGTTTAAATGTCTTAAATCATGAAAAAAAAATCGTTTATGCATTCGTTCAATAATAGAATAAAAACAATAATGACTCCACTGCACTCTCTCGTCGTAAATTGCCACCAGATTCTCAACTCTAATTATAAGCAGTGGCGGCTGCACCTTAAGTGCGCCCGTGCGCCGCACTACCATTTAAATTAAACTTACACAATAATGTCCTATACCTATCATTACCCATCCATCCATACTGCCATATACGGAAATTAAATATCTGATTATAGTACATATATATACATGTTTTGTTATTACGAGTTAAATAAAAATGTATAGATTTCTACTGCAAAGGAAACAAATCTTATTTTTGCTTGAACAAAATCGGCCCCGTACCCCGTGCGCTCGGGAAAGCGCACGCAGCGAGCTCATACAACTTCTATGAAACACGGTGTAAACAGCCCGGCGCGTGAGACAGAAGATGCGTAGTACAAAATGTATGGCAGTTTTAGGTTAGATTCGTGCGCCGCACGCGACCGGAAATTGCCGAAAGAATACGAAGCGAAACGAGTAGTTCACTCGCGTTACCCCGAGGCATTGACCTACGCACGATGCACTTGTCGTCAGTTTGTCACTTTTTGCGCGCGCTTGTGGAGGAGTAATTGTTTATTTAATTACTATAATTATGTAAAAAAGTAAACTAAAGATTAGAAAGAGTGATAATAATGAGTGTAAATTACAATATTGACTTTATTAAAACCAACAGGACTTATGAAAACCCGGTCTATTCATAATATAAAACAGGAATGCAAAACAAAAAATAAATCGTTCACGAGAACGTTCAAAAGTGAAATGTATGTTAAAAAGAAATGGTTATGTGGATGTGAGAGACTAAATGCTTTTTTTTTGCTTTCCCTGTGTTATTTTCGGCGGAGAAGCGATTTGGACGGAATATAAATAAAATTTGTTTCCTTAAATTGCGGCATTTTATTTGATCTTTTTAATAAAACCATGCAGTGCACCACCGGTTCTATGAGGCACCAGCCGCCACTGATTATAAGTCTGTCAAAAAAGTGTTGAAATGAATATTGAACTTTAATAAAATTTATTGAGGTTTAAACGTTAAAGTAGCATAATTTAGGTAAAATATTTAAGAAATAACAACGCGGTAAACTCGATATAACAGATTTTGTACTTATTTGTTTGGTGTAACCAGGCGAAAGAAAAATAATTCCTTCAATATTCATTTCAACTCTTTTTTGACAGACTTGTACAAGAAAAGTTTAAAGAAATTAATATATTTACGGTCCCATGTGAATTTATTTATCAAGCTATTAGATATGTCAGAAAAAATATTGATAATTTCCCGAGGCTTGGTGTGCACCACTCTGTTGAAACCAGAAACAAACATAAACTAGCTTTTCCAAAATTAAGACTTGCTAAAGTACCTCTTTTGTAGGACATGGTATAAGATTTTACAATAAGCTTCCAAAGAAGGTCCTTAGTTTGCCTGAAAATAAGTTTAAACTACAGTACTTGCAATCTACAAGCGCACGGCGCCTTTAGTTGTGTGGGGGACCAATCTGTTTACGCGTCAATGTAGGCGTGACAGTGACCGTGCGTACGGTTAGCAAACAAAAATTAATTCATTGAAGTTGTGGATATTTCCAATTTTTTAATTTTAAGGTCTTCTTTATATTTATGAGGATTGGTCAAAATAAATACAAGTCAACACCTTTAAAGTTATATATATATAATTAATTATAGGTAGAAAATTAAATAAACACAAAAGAAATTAAACCTAAACATATCTTTACACAACATAAAAAGATCTGTCAATTAATATGATTA
The DNA here is from genome assembly GCA_910592155.1 of Ypsolopha scabrella. Taxonomy (NCBI): domain Eukaryota; kingdom Metazoa; phylum Arthropoda; class Insecta; order Lepidoptera; family Ypsolophidae; genus Ypsolopha; species Ypsolopha scabrella. Next base: position 22,431,560 of record OU342980.1, read on the forward strand.
ACATACATAATTTATATCAATCCTTCATCTAATGTTTCTACACTGTCACTATCATCATCCTCACTGTCATTGTCACTTTCATCATCTTCTCCAACATTTATAATAAACTGGAAATCATAATCAAAATACTTCATGTATTCTTTTTCAATTTTTTCAACACGAGTGCATGTATTTCGCTGTGGTTTGGTCTATATCATTTATGCATTCATCTATTAAACTTTGAACAATGGTCATGTTTTGACCTATGTTTTTTGAAGCAATGCGGTTTTTTATAATACCTACACCAAATATTTTCTATCGGGTTTAGCTCTGGGTGATACGGAGGAAGTCTTAAGATTTCAAAACCTTTTCTTCTTATAAATTCATCTATTTTAAATGTTATGAATCGGTCCTTGTTACTTTTGATCAAGTCATATAGTTCAACTTTTTTTAAATTACTATCATATTTCCGTACATTAGCCAAAGGACTTAAATCACAATTATCCACATTGTTTGCTTTCATAAAATTATACTCGTCTTGAAGAAAGTGATACACTCGAGCAATAATGGCGCGTCCCTGAAAATAATAAATAACTATTTTTAATTGATAGTTATTTAACATTTGTTTTAAAAAAAATTTGACACGATATCTTTTCTCGAGAAAAATTTTTAAACATCAAACGCGATCCACAAACCGGACTTTATCGAACTAGAAAATTACCTTTAATAAGTTTTAAAATGAATAAAAAATCTTACCTCGCTATGAATTACTTTGCGTTTTCCTTCACCCGTGTGATTTGACATGCTGATGGTACTTCATGCACATTAGCAGCGTGAAAACACTATGCACAAGTGACTCGAACGATGGCTCGCTCGCTTTATTATAAAATCAATGATTATTTGGACGAAAATGAAACATGGTGTAATAAATAATAATAATCTTATTCAAAATTGTAATTCATAATTAGCATATTTTAATTTAATACTGTTTTATTCCTCTAAAGGTAATAGACAATATATGAGACGGGTTGACTAAGATACATTTTTTTCTCGTGACATAATTCCTGCAGTCTTGTATTTTTTTATACCTTTACTTGAGTAGGTATGTATATAATTTTGTATCATATGTTTTATTTTGAAAAAGGGAATGTTTGCTAAGTTTCTTGCCCTTCTTCTTAGCAATACTAATTGAATGGTGCGGATGGTTAGGCATTATGTATATATAATATTTTTATTCATAGATTCCTCTATTTTATGCAGGTGTATATTTTATTTCCCGTATTATTATATATTTTTTTATATTCTAAAGATATATATTGTTAAAATTAACTTTGACTTGTAGAAAGTATACTTTATGTATCTATTTTGCAAAATAAATATTTTGATTTTGATTCGGAACCCGGCCTTACTTAATTTGGTAGGTATAAATTATATTTTAGTCTTCAAAACTAAACTATTAAAAAAGTTGATTAATGTTAGCTAATCCCTTAATTCCAACTTTTATTTCAAGCAACATTGAAAACCGTCCCTCTCTCGTCCTGGGCCGCGTTCAGTTTGAACGCCCGCTCATCACTGACAGCAGGGTAGCACATACAAATTCAACGCGTGCAAAAGAGATGTCATGATCGCCGGGCGTGAGCGGGCGATCAAACTGAACTCAGCCCTTAGAAGTGCATACTGGTAACACTGCATAGGTATGTCAAAAGTTTGTGACTTTTTGGCGGGCTTTTGAAAAGTTAGGACGCGATTTCTGATTAAATTTTTTCAAAAGTTATTTTCGAGCTAAAAACTTGCTAGAGAGGAACAAAAATGGATGGAAACGAGGGAGGCGGGGATAACCCGCCTACCTCCAACAAGCGTTCTCGCATTGAGGGTGGTGGAACTGATTTAAACTGCAGCATTGGCGGCGGTGGTGAGCGTATTGACTCTAACTCGTACTTACCATATTTTAAACCTAATTATAAAAGACTTTACCCGGAGAACTCCTCCAAAACAGACTTTAAAGTGTTTGTTGAGCATGTAGACCACAAGGACAGGTTGGGAAATAAAAGTCCCATATACCTAAACCATATATTTTCTAATGAAGTAAAGGGTGTGATGGCAATTCAAAGACTGAACTCAAATAAAATTGCTGTAATATTTAAACAGTATAACACGGCAAATAACTTCCTAAATAACACGGCTTTTCTACAGAAGTATAATTTAACACACATTTTTTTTGCACAGATTGTCCCAGCAAATATATCAAACAAGGACCTATACACAAAATTGACCTCCATTTATGAAATAATTGCAATAAGAAGATTCACGAAGAAAGTAGGACAGGAACGTGTTCCCTTGCAAACTGTTAGCATTACTTTTTTGTCTAATGTATTACCAGACGATGTACAATATGACTTATTCTCTTATAGAGTATTTGAATACATCCCACCCCTACAGCAGTGTTTTAAATGTTTTAAATTCAATCACTCAGCTAAGATATGCAATGGCAAGCAAAGGTGTTCAATCTGTTCAGGCGAACACTTATTTAAGGAATGTGACAAGCCAAATGAAATCTGCTGCGTTAATTGCAGTGGACCTCATCTGGCCATATCCAAACTATGTCCAATTAAGATAAAGAAATTAACGGAAAAGAAAAGTAAAATTACATATGCAAGTGTAGCACAATCAAAAAAACCTGATACTGACTTCCCTCCTCTGTCATTGCCAAGACAACACCCTCTACAATCTGTAAATAAATATGTAAATAAATCTGTAAATAAGCCTGTAAATAGCAAGCCTGATTCACAGGCTCCGAACAAGGATGTCCGCCCTGCAGCTGCGGACATCAAAGCCCAGATCATCTGTAATGATGATGTACTAATGGCCCTAGTACGAACATTAGTAGATTTGGGTAATAAAAAAGATGCAGCTCCACTAACTACAGCAACTATTAAAGATATATTGATCAAAAATCTATGCCCATAATGGATTTAAGTCCCCTCAGAACATCCCAGCTACGTATTGCACAATTTAATATTCAGAGTGCCAATAGTAAAAAGCCATTATTAATAAATTTTTTGCAAAAACAGAATATTGACATTTGTTTACTAAATGAAACTTGGTTTAAGAAACATCACACTTTTAAAATACCAGGTTATAATATCTATAATAAAAATTCCAAAAATGATCATAATGGTGTAGCTATATTAGTTAAACCAGAATTAAAATACAGCATTCTAAACACATCCTTTTATGAGGACATTCAAACTGTAGCGATATCATTATCTACCAATAATGGGAAATTAACTATACTATGTGTGTACTGTCCTCCTTCCGGAGGACACATAAGAATGAATAGGCTGCGCAACATCATTCAAGATCTCCCTAAGCCTATTTTTGTGAGTGGTGACTTTAATGCTCATCATATTGCATTTGGTTGCCTGTCAACGAAAGGTCGAGGTCAGGATTTATATGAAAATAGATGACTGTGATTTATGCATTTTAAATGATGGCAGTTTCACGACTGTAAACTATCCCACACGTAACCCTTCCGCTATTGATGTAAGTTTTGTCAGTGCATGCTTGGCCCCATTATGTGAATGGTCTGTACATGACGACCCTATGGGTAGTTATCATTATCCCACAATAGCAAAAATATCCCTATGCATTGATAAATACCAAATAAACCCTCCTATTGACAAATTTTTATATAATAGAGCCAACTGGGAAAAATATCATGAACTATCTGAAGCCATATTCAATGTTATCACAGTAAATGTGGATGACCCTCTCGCTTCTTATACGGAATTCTGTAACCGTCTTGATACCCTTAAGCAGATGGCTATTCCTAGATTTTCTAAATCTAGTCACTTTGCGAGCAGACCTCCAGCACCTTGGTGGAATGAGGTCTGTGAACAAAGTGTAATAGCATCCTACAATGCACTAAAATTGTACAGAAATGATCCGACAATGGACAGCTACATAAACTATAAGAGATTAGATGCTTTAAAAAAGAGAACAATTTCAGAGCAAAAGAAAACTGGATGGAATAAGTTATGCGATAGCTTTAATAGAACTACTCCAATAAGTAAGATCTGGAATATGATTAAAAGGTTTAAGGGTGTTAAAACAGTTAACAGATCTTACAGAGATGAGTTTGTTGAACCTCTTTTAGACAAGCTTTCAAATAATAGTAACTTAGCAGACACAAGTAATTTGAATAATTATTTTGATACTAATAATAATAATCAAAATTCCAAGTTTTTGTTAGATCCATTTACATGGAATGAATTCCAAATAAGTTTAAATTCTAGACGTAACACAAGCCCAGGTTTAGATGATTTTCCTTACATTGTAATTGTACGAGCTAACGCACACTTGTACATATTACTCAATAATCATTTACCTAATTAATACATTTTGTCAGCTTGCACTTTTGTACTTAGCAACTTGGTGAAAACGATACGAATAAAGCAGTGTACGATCATCACTCGTGGGGTTTGGTTCTTAGCTCTCTTCGGAGTCACCATCCCTTAGCAGCAACCCTAGCGTTAGCACCCCAGTTTTACTGGTGTATGAAGCTCACCATACATCAAATGGTCCTTCGAGCTTTCGGAACTAGCGGGACCTTACGCGAGTGAACATTCCCCTAGTCCTATGAACTTTGAGCTATCGTTTAGCAATCGTTTTGCGTGTCACTACCTAGTGTTTGGTTTGTGAACAGTGCACCCGCACTTAATAACTTTAGTGACTTTGACCATATTAGAGCAAACTTGTGAACATTATATAAATTCTGCGTTTTCATGGGTCGAGAGACTCAATCAGCATACAGCAGCCTCAGAACCAGCAATCAGCAGCTTTTCTTCTCGTGGGTCAGGAGACTCACACAGCATCAACAACCAGCAGCTTTTCTTCTCGTGAGTCAGGAGATTCACTCAGCAACCAGCAGTACTTTTCGTGAGTCAGAAGACTCGCCTAGCAGCAGCATTCAAGTAAGATCGTTTATATTTTACTTGCTTAACCAGCTACGATGACGGACTTCGAGGCAATATTCAAACGCCAAGGGGAACTCGTCAACGAAATCCAGCGTCTCGGTTCTAACTTTGACAAGGACTCTGCACATCGCAAGACATCGGAGTATTTACAACTACGGTTAGAAACTTTAGACAGCCTCTGGGGAGAGTTCTTGAGAAATCATCAAACACTTCAAGAGGTAGAGATTAAATCGCAAAGGTATTTTACCGAAACTATTTTCGAGCGAACCAAGACATATTATACGGACATTCGTGCTAAGATTTCGTCTTCCGCACTGAAATATTCGGGTTTAGGTGGTACAGGTTTAGGTAAAGGCCTAGAGAGCGCCACAGCTAGCAGCAGCAAGATCGACGAGCTTTTGTCCCTTCAAAGGACTAATTTTCGAGCTTTTAGGCGACTGATAGCAAGCATCAAGGTGAACGAAATCAGTGAGAAGTGGGAGCTAGAAGATGAGCTACGCAGCATCCAATCCAGGTGGAGCACTATCGACAAGCTTCACCTACAAGTAGACAATATTCTGGAAGGTGAAGATGAGGATTATCAAGATGAGTTTGCAAAACAAGAAATAGCATTTAAGAAGATGAAAAGGGCGCTAAACCAAAAATTATCTGCCACCTCTCACATTCAGCTAGCTACACCCATACTAGAAATACCAATTTTTACCGGGAAATACACTCATTGGCCTACGTTCTTCGATTTATACTCCAAATCGATACACGACAATGACTTTTTATCAAATGGGCAAAAAATGCAGCATCTTAAGGGTAAAGTGAGAGGAGAGGCCGAACGTTTAATCCAGCATTTAAACATCTCTGATGGTAATTACGATATAGCGTGGGAAATACTGACACATCGATATAATAACCCGCAAGTACTATTCACCACCTACATTGAAACCTTCTTAAATCAGCCCAGCATCAGTAAGCAGACGTCGTACGAGATCAAACGTCTGTACGACACCACTACGGAATGTATCCATGCCATTCATAACCTGGGTTTGGATACCAGCACCTGGGATCCGTTATTGGTTCATCTATTAACCAAGAAGCTGGACAGCGACACCTACAGCGCCTACAAAGAAGCACGAAAGTCTCCAAGAGATTTAGCCTCTCTTGATGAGCTAATGACGTTTCTCGAGAGTAAATTTATCGCTTTAGAGCCGACGCATATGCGAGAAAAAGAAAGTTCTACGTCAATAAAGCCAGCTACAGCCCAGCAGCATTCTAAGGCTCACTACAAGCCAACCTATAACTATAGGTACACACAAAGGGGGTATCAAGCAGCATCTACATCCACTTATAAGTGTCCCCTATGCAATTTTAATCACGAGCTCTATAGGTGCCAAAAGTTTCTAAACATGCCAGCGGAAACACAATTAAGGTCAGTTGCGAAATTGAAATTGTGTAAAAATTGTCTGTTTAAACACGCAGACGATAAATGCACTTCAATCAAAAGGTGCAAAGTTTGCGAAAGCGAGCATCATACGACACTACACACCGCGTGCGCAGGGTCATCGCTCCCTGCAAATAAGTTCGCGATGGAACCGAACCCCCACGTGCAGTCAGTCACGCTACCACTGACTAAGCCGCTTAGCAACAAACTTCATACAGCGAATCATGTTGCCGTTAACGGCGACGAAGTTTTATTAGCTACTGTTTTATTAAAAATAAAGGCAATTGACGGCAATTATGTAACACTATGTGCTTTACTGGACCAAGGTAGCCAAATTAATTTGTGTTCGGAAAATGCCGCCCAGCTGTTAGGTTTGCCACGCCGAAAGTTTAGCACATCAGTATCTGGTGTAGGTATCAGCAATAAACAAAGCAAAAGCCTTGTGACTCTTGAATGTAAAGCTATCTACGATGATTACAGCTTTAACACGGTAGCATCCGTTATTCCTCGAGTTGTTAGCGATCTTCCTAACGTTTCATTTGCTAAGCGATCATGGCCACACATTCAGCACTTGAACTTAGCGGATCCTGAGTACAATGTATCTAAGCCTATCGACTTACTACTGGACGCCTGCGTGTACTCAGATGTCATTATGAATGGTCTAGTTAAAGGCGAGCATGACGTCCCCTTAGCTCAGCAGACAAAATTAGGATGGATTTTGTCAGGTAACGTCAAAACATTTAACTGCAGCGTAGTTACCAATAATTCATTAGAAATATCCAAGTATTGGGAGATGGAAGATATTCCTAGCACAGCATCCGAATTGACAGAAGAAGAACAATATTGTGAAGAGCATTATGTAACTACCACAAAGCGTCTTAAGGACGGTAGGTACAAGGTAGCTCTACCTTTGAAATCCAACTATAGAGAAAAGCTTGGTTCTTCTAAAGCAAAAGCAACAGCACAATTTAAGCAAATTGAGAGTAAAATGGCAAGAAATGAGGAATTTTCAGAAAGTTACAAGCAATTTATGCGTGAATATCAGCAATTAGGTCACATGCGTCAAGCAGACATTATCAAAGCTCCTACATACTACTTACCTCACCATGGGGTACTTAAGCCAGAATCCACGTCTTCTCCTCTTCGTGTTGCATTTAATGCATCGTCGCAGACTAGCACGGGATACAGCCTAAATGACGTAATGGAATGTGGGCCTAACTTACAGCACGACCTACCAACTTTAATATTGAATTGGAGGAAATACAAGTTCGTCATTACTGCGGACATAGAGAAAATGTTCCGTCAGATCCTTGTTCAGGAAACTGACCAGCATCTCCAATCAATCGTCTGGAGGGAGTCTCCAAATGAGCCGCTCCAGGAGTATCTACTCACGACCGTGACATACGGTACAAAAGCTACTCCTTACTTAGCCATGCGCACACTAAGACAGCTAGGACAAGATGACGCCTCGAAATATCCCCTAGCAGCAGCAGCTCTTCAAAATCATTTCTACATGGATGATTTACTCAGCGGACATAATACATTAGCAGAAATTAAAGAATTACAGCGACAACTAATTAAGAGCTTAAAGGGCGCAGGGATGAATTTGAGAAAGTGGTCAGCAAATGATTCAGAGCTCTTAAAAGGTTTATCGTCGGAGCAGCTCGACAAGCCTTTTGATTTTAAATGTTCAGAGTCCCGCAAAACCTTAGGGCTTAGATGGACGCCCTCGTCTGATTCATTCATGTTTACAGACCGAGTAGAGCACTTCGAGCAATGTAAAACAAAACGCCAGCTACTATCAGAAATATCTAAGATATTTGATCCGTTAGGCTGGCTATCGCCAGTCACGATCAGAGCTAAGCTTCTTTTTCAAAAAACATGGGCCACTGATTTAGAATGGGATGATGAAACCCCAAAGGATATCCAAAAAGAGTGGACTCAACTTCGTAGCGATCGTCAAAACATTAGTCAGTTTAATATACCTAGATATTTAGGTGACACACGAAAAGCATTCCAACTACACGGCTATAGTGACGCTTCAGAAAAAGCTTACGCCTGCTCTGTCTACCTTGTATCGTACGACGATAAAGGCGAGTACATATCACGACTCGTCAGAGCAAAAACAAAATTAGCACCGTTAAAGAAAAAAGTTTCTTTACCACGATTAGAACTCTGTGGTGCGTTGCTTCTAGCACAATTAATGAAGACCGTGAAAGACTCTTTAGCAAGCACCAACTTTCAAGTATGTGCCTGGACTGACTCTACAGTAGTTCTAGGATGGCTGCATGGCGACATTACCCGTTGGAAACAATTCGTATCGAATCAGGTTCAGCAAATCATTAACATTATACCAGCGTGTAAATGGAACCATGTCCGCTCTGAAGATAACGCAGCAGACTGCGCCACCAGAGGAGCAACTGTCGCAAAGCTTCAAAACAATCCACTATGGTGGAACGGCCCAGAATGGCTAGTTAACTTTGATCCCAGTAACATCAAAACAAAAACTTACGAAACGCCAACTTTGGAAGCAAAAAAGGTCTATGTAAACACAGCCTTACAACAATCTTACTCAATATTCATTAATGAATTAATAACAAACAATAGCTCCGCCACTCGAGTCGCAAAGATAGTGGCTTGGGTGTCGCGTTTCACTGCAGCGTTGCGACACAAAGCTACGGAACATAATACCTTCTTATCAACAAAAGAAATAAATGAAGCTTATCAACTTATTATTAAACATATACAAGCAACACATTTTGAAAGCGATTTAGAAAACATGAGAAGCAAAGGACATGTTCGGCCCAATAGTCAATTAGCTAATCTTTATCCCTTTTTAGACGAAAACGGGATATTGAAAGTGGGTGGCCGCCTCAGCCACTCCAACCTAAGCAGCACAGCAAAACATCCGATGATTTTACCAAGTCACAGCCGTTTTACTGACTTAATAATAAATCAAGCTCACATTACTACACTGCATGGCGGCCCACGACTTACCCTGTCGTATTTAAGAGAGAGGTACTGGATTTTAAGCGGCATGAGAACAGTCAAACGACTGCTTCGACAGTGCGTCAAATGCCGACGCTTCAGCACTGAAAAGCAATGCCTAAAGCAAAACATTAACTTACTAGCACGTTGGCAGCTAGTACAGGCTATGAATAAGCAGTTTTGGAAACTTTGGTCAACAGACTATCTTCAACAGCTTCAAGTACGATCCAAGTGGAAAGTACCCACCAAAAATCTCGACGTTGATAGCATTGTGATTATCAAAGAGGACAATCTGCCTCCAGGAAAGTGGGCTCTCGGTAAAGTTCAAGAGCTACACCCAGGCAAGGATGGCTACGTCAGGGTTGTCTCTATTAAAACAAAAAACAATATCCTGAAGCGACCTGTAACTAAGCTAATACCACTACCTATTGTAGCATCAACAGACGAGGACATCTCAATACAGCAGCATCCTCATCAGCGAAATCCAACACCTGAAGACAGAAACAGACAAGCACGTAGCAAGAAGCAAACCACATTTAAGAAATGTTTCACAGTAGCGCTATTACTATTTTCCATGATTTTATCTCCATCTACCCAGCAAGACGTCTCGCACAGCAACGTTACGGCATTTAACGATAATCGAGCATTATATTTCGACAAAATTTCAAATCTACAATATATCAGAGATGAGTGGAGGTTAGTAGTCTACTATAATCTCACGGGCTACTGGCAAGCGATTATGGACATGGAAACTTACGTAAGACACCTAAAAGGCATGACGTTGAAGTCTAGTATGCAATATAAGAGCATAACTGATCAGCTAGCTCACGAACTAACAGAAATTGAACATTACAATCGACTACTACAAGCCTCTAGCTGCAAACGACAAAAGAGAGGCTTAGTAAATGGTGTCGGGAATTTAGCGAACTATTTATTTGGTGTTCTAGACGATAAATTTGCTCTGCAGTATGCAAAGGACATCGAAAAGATTACTTATAATGAAAATCATCAAAAACAGCTTATCAAAAATCAGACGATAATTATTGAAGCAGAATATAACATAATACAGCGCAATGAACAGATAATGAACAAACAATTTTCTCAAATTAAAGACCATCTACAAATTTTATCGACTGAGATTAATGAAATACGATCAGAGACGAACATAGGTCTTTATATAACTTCATCAGCTTTAGCAGCCAGCATCATCCTTGAGAACCTGAGACGCATGCAGAACTCTATCATCGATATTGTAACAGATATCACTCACGGACGCATCGATACACATTTATTAGCTATCGAACAATTAGAAAAACAAATAAATTTTATATCGGCCCAGCTACGGGGTGACCTAAAAGTACCTGTAGATACTGAAAATATCCGTGACGTATATAAACTACTAAAGGTGTTCGCAAGAGTCTACAAGAAATATCTCATCATTGAGATAAAGGTTCCATTAATTAGCAATGAAATCTACGAGCTCGATCAAATTATAAGCATTCCATATAATAAAGGAAAAAATTCCTACCTTACTGTACCTACCTACCCATATCTAGCATTTAACCTAAGAAAGGACGAGGTTATATTCCTATCAGACCACGACCTACAAAATTGTCTGTATGCATCTGAAGATAACATTTTGTGAATTTTAGACAAACCAGTTTATGATTTAAATCTGAAGCAAAACATCTGTAACATAACTAAAATTAACGCAAGCAAAAATATAACGCCCTGTGTTTATGAACAATCACCATGTGTAAATAGATGGATTAAGTTACACAGACAAAACGTCTGGTTGTACTCTTGTTGCGATAAATGCGACATTCGCACATTTTGCCCAGCTGGTATGACAGTAAGTACCTTATCAGGCAACGGCCTTCTCGATATAGGTCAAGGCTGCACTCTTAAAGGAGACACCTTCACCATTCATTCGCACAACAACTTTCTAAGAAAAGTTATTATTTTACCTACTATAAAAGCCCCAGTGGTGTCGATTCTAAACACCGTCATTAATACATCTGTACCGAATTATGACTTCACTACAGAAAATCATGAGCAAGCTCATCGTAAAATACTGAATGAGATAAGTATTTTAAAGCAAGAACAAGAGTCAGTTTCCAGTCTTAGCACTCATGACATTCATCATTACTCCATAGTCTATGGAATACTGACTATCCTACTAGTAGGCGGCATCATCTTCGTCGTTCTAAGGCGCAGAAGGATGCGGCACGTTCAGCTTGCGAGGCTCTCAGTGTCTCCCGGGGCAGGAGCCTCGGTGAGCCGAGCCGTCGCCACACGACATTGTGTTGTTAGTGAAAGGCATTTGTGTAGCGAGTGCAGTGAATTACGTAATAAATCAGTGAGCATGGGCATTTTAAGTGTAGACACAGGCGCGGCGCCTCCAAAACCACCGCGATCCTTGTCGATTCCGATTCCCAGTGACGCTTTAAGCGAAATAGCGGGCCAGTGATTTCATATCTAATAACAGTGAATAATTATTATATCATGGACATGAACATTAAATATTTAAAATTTTTAAGCATTAGTATTAGCTAGAATTGTTTTCATCTTGTTACACTTAAAACATTTTTATAACATTTAGCTTAGTTTCAGCTTATTGTCTTTATAGCTTTCTTTACCATTTTAATAATAAGACAACTTTTTTCCTTTTTTCGAGTTGGCAAGATGTACGAGCTAACGCACACTTGTACATATTACTCAATAATCATTTACCTAATTAATACATTTTGTCAGCTTGCACTTTTGTACTTAGCAACTTGGTGAAAACGATACGAATAAAGCAGTGTACGATCATCACTCGTGGGGTTTGGTTCTTAGCTCTCTTCGGAGTCACCATCCCTTAGCAGCAACCCTAGCGTTAGCACCCCAGTTTTACTGGTGTATGAAGCTCACCATACAGTAATCAAAAAACTCCATGAATCTGTTCAAAGACTGTTTCTTGATATTCTTAATGCTCTATGGCATGCTCAATTAATTCCTGAATCTTGGAAAACACAATGTGTTATCCCAATACTTAAACCAGATAAATCACCAGAGGAAGCGAGTTCCTACCGCCCTATATCGTTATCTTCATGCTTAGGAAAATTATTTGAAAGCATGATTAAAATAAGATTGGACTGGTATGTAGAAGCTAATAACATCATTCCGCATGTTCAGTATGGGTTTCGTAGAGGGCGTAGTTGCACTGACAGTTTCATATCTCTGATCTCAGACCTGAAAAATGCAAATAATTCAAAGTCAAACACCGTATGTGTATTCTTGGATGTTCAGGGAGCTTTTGATAGTGTCGATCCTGGTATACTAGTCAAAGTTATGTCTGACGTGGGTATACCTGGACAACTGTGTAAGTGGATTTATAATTTTTTAAATAGTAGAACCCTCTATGTCAAACATAATAACACTTTACACGGACCAAAAACTGCATCAAAAGGAACAATGCAAGGTGCATCACTTTCATCATTGCTATATAATCTATATACTTGTGAAATATGTAAATATAAAGGATGTCAATTTTTTACATTTTGCAGATGATATTGTATTACATAGGTAACACTAAAAGTTTCCGGAACTGGCCACTTACATAAACAATATTTAAAAATTTATTGCAACATTTGAAAATAGAACTCTTTGGCTGTAGAATGCAGTTTGTTTCATCTGACTGTCTTTTGTTTTTACCTTGTGGCGCCATTTAAAAAATTGTGTGTCTGCATCAACATGGATTTAACTCGGGAAAATTTTCGTAGTATGATTTTCTACGATTTTAAGTGTATTTTGACAGCTCAACAGAGCATCGCTCGGCTTGAAACAGCTTTTGGCAATGAAGCACCATGCAAGACGACTGTTTATAGCTGGTTTGCAGAATTCAAGCGTGGTCGTATCAATCTCAGTGACGAATCTCGCGATGGTCGGCCGTCCACCGCTGTGACCAACAAAAACATCGATGCTGTGCGCCGTATGATTGAAACAGACAAGCATGTGACCTACCATGAAATTCGCGCATCCTTAGAAATAGGCATGAGACAAATACAATCAATCCTACACAAACATTTGGGTGTGAGAAAGCTGTGCTCGCGGTGGATCCCACACAACTTGACCGAGGCTCAAAAAACGGACCGCGTCACTTGGTGCAGTGCCATGCTTACCAGATTCAACGAAGGTGCGTCAAATTTGGTGTGGGACATAGTAACAGGTGACGAAACATGGTGTATGTGAAAAGCCCCCCTCTCCACAGATATGGTTTAAACCTCGCGTGCTGGACCCATTTGAATATTATAAGGAGGTTAAAACCTGTCAGAAAGGGGCTTCCCATACAAAGGGGGTTCTTATATACTACAATTCCTTTCTGAAGGGTAAATGGTTCAAAGACTCACATTTGGATGCAGCCTTACTTCTTGAACTTCTGCGCTGGATTCAGACCACCAGACTCAATCTTGGTGTCTGGGCAGACAGCGTTGTCCTCTCGTCGGTCTGGCGCGTCACAGGTCTTCAACAAACTACTGGCCCCGCCCGCAGCTTGCGGAGGAATTCTCTAAACTCAACCCCTAACCCCGAGCTAGCTCGACCCAGACCTCTACCACGATTTCCGTGAATCGTGCTAATGAAAATCCAAAAATCCATTCACATCACTTTCCACCGGCGACCGATTCCCGAGACTGTTCGGACACACAATAGGGCTCGCAATTAATGCTCATTAATTGGGTTATTTTACCACCTTTTAAACGTTTGTTTCCTTGAAACCCATAATTCTTTCAACACTGGTTGATTACATTTTTACACGCATCTCCTCGAGACCAAGATTGACAGTAAACCGGAAAAAACAACTTTGACATTTCACTTTTTTACAACCCGTGTTGCCATCTCAATAAAATAGAATCTGACACATACTTGCGCGTTCCGAACGCTTTTAAACCGAACAATCCCCCGCTCCGGGCTGTTATCCTTATCAGACCGCTAGCTTACTCAACCGGGAGCCGGGAGAGAGTCGCCAAGGCTCGTCACAGAATCAAACCTTCGACCAATCACCTCAGCGGCGCGAGGAGTCTCATCCCCGCCAATTATCAACTTAATAATGCGACCACGTCGCCAATACAAAGAATTCCAAATTCGCATCTTTCAATAAGATTACATCCCCGATGACGCGGCGGAGGTGGGTCTTGGCCGATTTCACATAATAACCATGACTTAACTAAATACAATTATCTTCTAAAATGTATACATCTTTTCAAGTAATTTGCGGTACCCTTGTAATTCGTGCCGTTGTCTGAACTAATTAAAAAAGCAAACCTCTACGCGATACTAATCGGTCTAATGCAACGACGAAGGCCTCCGCGGACAACGAGGACTCTAATCCCAAGTGGACGGCCTTGGTGGACAGACACACGAATACTCACAGGTACGCCTTAACAGTCCGAGCGTTGCGAAGGCTAGACGTTCGGACGAGGAACGGTCCCCCCACGTCCGTAGCCACTCCATCAAAAGGTCTCGACTGTGTGATCCAATCAGCTGGCAGATCTCCTATCTGCGGCTGCATCAACAAGGCTTGCAGCCTGTAACAAGAAACACAGGAGAAGAGAACATTGCGAATTACCCGGCGAGTAGACAAAATCCAAAACTCTCGCTGTAAAATCGCCAATAACGCGCTTCATCCCGTGTGTGAGTTACGAACATGTCGGTCGGACAGCAAAAGCCTAACCAAAGGCCCTCCTTGGGTAACGACAAAGGATGGCGACTTGCGTGCTCCGACCCGACGCACACCGTGCCGACGCCACCGTCGCGACGCCCCAGCGTCTCAACGCACGGTGACCCAACTCACGGCGTCCAATCAGGAACTAGTTTGGTCCCTAGAACTAGAGCATGCACACGCAACCCGGGTAAAATCTGGGGTGTCCTATCCAACTGCTGGACAGGCCAAGAAATCTGTTTCTTTAAACCACTCCGGCCCCCACTATAGATGATGCGACACCAACTCCGGCGCTGTGCAGCCCCTAGATGCGCACTCTGCAGGATTACATTCACCTGGGACGTGCCTCCAATTTAATATGAATAACTATATTCTGAATTTGTGAAACCCGGTTTCCTACAAAAATCTCTAAAGTACGTGGGGATGCGCGTAGCCATGCTCGCGCAACCTGACTATCCGATCATGCATACACGTCCCGAAATTCAACAGTGGTCCTTACTCTAACTGAATCTCCCCCCGGGGGGCCCCAACTACTAACTAATATGGTGGGCCGAAGAACTGTCCTCGGCTCCGCACCGGTACAGGGGCAGACAAATTATTGGGGGCCCGGCCCCTCCAATCCAGGGTGCATCCATTGCCCTATATATGGTGAGCGTATACACAATGCCATCCGAGGTGGTGCGTAACCCGCTGCCCTACCATATCTCGAATAAGGCGGGTGATATTCTAACCGCGGATACTCGTGTATCGGCGGAGAGTATCGCTGTGGCTCCGCCCTGCTATACTGTCCTACAGTGGGCGCAGGCACTGGTTCGGCAAACTGGGGTCCACTCATACAACCTTGAGTGGGGCCCCCGCCTGTGGAGCCCCCCCCCCCTTGGGGGGTCCCTACTCGGGCCCGCTGTCGCGGAAGCATGGGGTCCACTCCTAATATCCTGAGTGCGGCCCTGACCCGTTGAACCTCCCCCCATGAGGGGTCCCCCACCCGGGTCCGCAATATAGCCTCGTACCGCAGGCGCACGATTCACACCACTATCAAACTGAGCACGACTCACGCGAGGGCTCTCTCCACTCTCTGACGGGTGCGCTCCTCGTCCTTGAGAGGGGCCACTCGACGGACGTGACTGATAGGTGGACTGCGCCGCGGCTCCCCCGCTCGTGGCGTGACCGTAGGCTCCAGACCTGTTCGCACAAATTAAATCATTATGTGGCCGGCCACATTCTCTACACATTCGCTGTCTGGAGCACTCGCGCGCTAAGTGGTCCTCTAAACAAAAATAGCACAGTCTATTAATTTTAACTAATCGCCGTCTGTCCACTACCGGTAATGCAGCAAAATCATGGCACTGCGATAACGCGTGTCCTGGGCGTCCACACTGGTGGCAATTTGGGCTCTCAGCCACAGCGGCCAGTGCAGCCAGACGTGCAGCAACGCGTCCCCGAAGCGGTTGCACTCCCTATGGCCCCCTTCGCCCCGAATTACCGGCAGGTTCCCTGAAACTCCCGGTAGGTGGCGCCACCTCCGAAGTCGATGAAGATTCCACGGCCCTAGCCTCAAATTCTAAAAACTTCATCAAATCAGCGAAAGTAGGAAGAGCCTTGTCCTCCCTTTCCGCGGTCTCACGTTCGAAACGTGAACGAGTATCAGACGGTAACTTACCCAAAATAATGTGTACCAACAAGAACGACCACTCATCCACGGGCAAACCTAACATTTTTAACGCGTTACAGGCTACTGTAACCGGGGTCAGTAACTGCGTTCGAATTTGAGCCTTATTACCTACCCTAGGCAAACTTAACAATTGGCTCGTATGAGCATCGGCCAACAGACGGACATTCTGATATCTATTATTTAATAGTTCCCACGCTGTGCTATAAGAATCGTCCTCTACTCTTAAATGTTGCACTAAGCTCTTTGCCTCACTTTCTAAAGTGGACATCAAATATGCCATCTTTTGTGCGTTGGTTAAATCCTGCCTACTGTCAACCAACGAGGTGAACATATTCTTATATGCCACCCACAGCTCCATGGCACCATCAAAATGTCCCAACTCCAAAGTAGGGAGCCTACTGTGCAACGATGTACCTTGCGCTGCATGTCTTACATCAGGTGTGCTCGAAACACCTGACTGTCGCTTTTTAATCAGACAGGCGACCTGTGTGACCTCGTTATAAATATCCATAATTTGATCCATGTCATTATTAGGGCTAGCCATTACCTCCGGTGGCAGCTCCTGGTCCAACAGCTCGATGAGCGCCTGCTCAGCTTTCTCGAGGCGATGCTCCATCTGTGAGTACCGCTCCAGGACTGCATCGCCCCGATCAGCTCGAGCCAACAAGCCTTGAACGCTGACAAACCAGCGCAGCTGGCTGGCCAAGATGTTCCTCGGAGAAGTCCTCGACATTGTAGACCGGGAAATCAAAGAAAATACCAACAATTAAAAACCGAACTAACTCTGGCACGAATCACAAACGTCCCCGTATACAATAATATTGTAGACCCAAATATACTAGACTCTAGTCAGTATGTTAATTTCAGTACATTAATACACAATACAACCCTGTTGTTCAATTATGCGAGTTCAACCAAAACCAATTTTTAATACTCAAATGTGTACAAACAAACACAATATCATAACTTTATGAACAAACAGACAGACTTTTTCTGTTGCTATATATCACTCAAACATTTTCAAATAAACACAATATCATAACTTTATGAACAGACAGACAGACCGTTTCTGCTGCTATATGTATATAATCCATACAACATAAACCAGTTAGTTACATTTATGCTACACTTTTGACAAACAACTATGTCCAAGCCTCAATCGCAAGTGTCAAGAAGTTTTCATTCAAAATAAACAATATAAACCAAACTGTAGCACTAACTAACAGTATATCCAAAGGTAATTGGCTTCTGAAAGTATGTAATCACATTAAACACTTGTTAAAGACTAAACATACTCCAAAACAAACAAATTTAACAATTCCAAGTTGTAACATAACCTATGTACGTTGTTATAATATTATACCTAAGCGCTCGCTTAGTTAATATGATTCACTAACCAAAAACTACACATTACACATTAGCCCTGCTATGTACTTTGTAATTTATATAAGCCGAGGCTTTCAACAACTATATAACTAATAATTAAGCCGCTTCGCTTGCTAGCAATGGTTATGCTGTATGAATTTACAAACTATTATAGTTTTGTCGCCGGGTTCACTAGGCTTAACCGCGCTTATAAAGTTATATGTTTATCCACAATACAACATATAATACAATACCTAAAGCTAAAGGAGCTGTGTAAATATCCTTCCAGCTTACATAAACCTATTCATATACACAGTCCGAGTACTGTAGTATAAGAAATAACAAAATATTCTATTTGATCTCGCTTTAGGTTACAAGGTTCCAAACTACCTACCTAAAACAAAGTATAATTCACAAATTATCTTAGGCCAACGGAGCTACTATATCGGTTCGGCTTATATAAACAGAATATATCTTGGTCCGGGGTTGTTTAATATCCGATATTAAACAACTTAACCGCGCTATGCTACCAGAAAATGTATGTGAAAAGCCCCCCTCTCCACAGATATGGTTTAAACCTCGCGTGCTGGACCCATTTGAATATTATAAGGAGGTTAAAACCTGTCAGAAAGGGGCTTCCCATACAAAGGGGGTTCTTATATACTACAATTCCTTTCTGAAGGGTAAATGGTTCAAAGACTCACATTTGGATGCAGCCTTACTTCTTGAACTTCTGCGCTGGATTCAGACCACCAGACTCAATCTTGGTGTCTGGGCAGACAGCGTTGTCCTCTCGTCGGTCTGGCGCGTCACAGGTCTTCAACAAACTACTGGCCCCGCCCGCAGCTTGCGGAGGAATTCTCTAAACTCAACCCCTAACCCCGAGCTAGCTCGACCCAGACCTCTACCACGATTTCCGTGAATCGTGCTAATGAAAATCCAAAAATCCATTCACATCACTTTCCACCGGCGACCGATTCCCGAATAATTAAGCCGCTCCGCTTCAACCACGCTCTGCTACCAGAAAATGTATGTGAAAAGCCCCCCTCTCCACAGATATGGTTTAAACCTCGCGTGCTGGACCCATTTGAATATTATAAGGAGGTTAAAACCTGTCAGAAAGGGGCTTCCCATACAAAGGGGGTTCTTATATACTACAATTCCTTTCTGAAGGGTAAATGGTTCAAAGACTCACATTTGGATGCAGCCTTACTTCTTGAACTTCTGCGCTGGATTCAGACCACCAGACTCAATCTTGGTGTCTGGGCAGACAGCGTTGTCCTCTCGTCGGTCTGGCGCGTCACAGGTCTTCAACAAACTACTGGCCCCGCCCGCAGCTTGCGGAGGAATTCTCTAAACTCAACCCCTAACCCCGAGCTAGCTCGACCCAGACCTCTACCACGATTTCCGTGAATCGTGCTAATGAAAATCCAAAAATCCATTCACATCACTTTCCACCGGCGACCGATTCCCGAATAATTAAGCCGCTCCGCTTCAACCACGCTCTGCTACCAGAAAATGTATGTGAAAAGCCCCCCTCTCCACAGATATGGTTTAAACCTCGCGTGCTGGACCCATTTGAATATTATAAGGAGGTTAAAACCTGTCAGAAAGGGGCTTCCCATACAAAGGGGGTTCTTATATACTACAATTCCTTTCTGAAGGGTAAATGGTTCAAAGACTCACATTTGGATGCAGCCTTACTTCTTGAACTTCTGCGCTGGATTCAGACCACCAGACTCAATCTTGGTGTCTGGGCAGACAGCGTTGTCCTCTCGTCGGTCTGGCGCGTCACAGGTCTTCAACAAACTACTGGCCCCGCCCGCAGCTTGCGGAGGAATTCTCTAAACTCAACCCCTAACCCCGAGCTAGCTCGACCCAGACCTCTACCACGACACACAATAGGGCTCGCAATTAATGCTCATTAATTGGGTTATTTTACCACCTTTTAAACGTTTGTTTCCTTGAAACCCATAATTCTTTCAACACTGGTTGATTACATTTTTACACGCATCTCCTCGAGACCAAGATTGACAGTAAACCGGAAAATACAACTTTGACATTTCACTTTTTTACAACCCGTGTTGCCATCTCAATAAAATAGAATCTGACACATACTTGCGCGTTCCGAACGCTTTTAAACCGAACACATGGATTTATTGCTACGATCCCAAAACAAAGCAGCAATCGAGCGTATGGGTCTTTCAAGATGAGCCGAAACCAACCAAAGTGGCGCGCGTGAAAAGTGCATCTAAGCGGATGATTGCTTCTTTTTTTAATAAAACTGGACACGTGGCTACTGTTGCTTTAGAGAATCGTCGTACCGTGAATAGTGACTGGTACACGACCATTTGTTTGCCGGAAGTTATTGACGAACTCCGTAAAAATAACCGTAAACGCCGTATCATCTTGCACCACGACAATGCTAGTTCTCACACGGCCAGACAGACAAACGACTTTTTGAAGACGAAAAATGTAGAACTCATGAGTCATCCTGCATACAGTCCTGACCTGGCACCTTGTGATTTTTTTCTGTTCCCAAAAATTAAGAACCAATTACGCGGTCAACGATTTTCATCACCAGAAGAGGCTGTCGAGGAGTATGAAAAACACGTTTCAGAGGTCACCACAGGGGAGTGGCACAAAAGTTTTCAAAACTGGTTTGATCGAATGAAAAAGTGCATAGACGCCAAGGGAGATTATTTTGAAAAACAATAAATTAATTTTGTACCTTTAATAGTATTTTTTCATATTCATTCCGGAAACTTATAGTGCGTCCCACGTATATACTAGTAACAAAAATTTTCAATCTGCCATAGTCAACATAAATAAAGCCCTTAATCAGTTAAGTCTTTACTATGATGGTAGGTTAAATTTAAAGATTAATGCTTCCAAAAGCAGTGCTATGATTTTCGGGGAAGATGACTTAACCAGAGATATTGTATATTGCGGAGAATCCATAAAGAGAGTAAGAACAAAAAAGTTCTTAGGAATCATTATTGATGACAGACTGACTTTTGAGAAGCATATCAAATATATTTCAGAGAATGCTTTGAAAGCAATCAACATACTCAGATGTCTTGCTGGTGTATCCTGGGGAGCAGATCCCAAAATACTATCCATTTTATATAAATCTATAGTGAGAAGCCATTTCGATTACAGTGCCTTAGCATATATTAATAGTCCACATGGGAAAAAATTAGATGTTTTGCAGAATAAGGCTTTGAGAATTATTTCTGGTGCTATGTGCTCGACTCCCATTAGGGCCATGGAAGTTGAGACTAAAATAATGCCATTAATATTGAGACGTATCCTACTAGCTAAAAGATATTGCCTAAGATTACTGTACTCTGATAATAAACAGATCATTAAAAAAATTTTACCTTACCGAATTAGTATGTCCGGTCCATTAGCAACTGGTGAGTCTCTTCTCATAGGTAACTCTCCAATGTTGTTCCACATTTACCTGGAAACTGAAAAAAAATGTCATACAATTATAAAACAGCACCCATGGCCTTGCTATTCCTCTTCGTACCAAAGTATAACACATCCAATTAAAATAGTTGATTCAATCACTAACAATTCCGATATGTTGCAATTTCTTTCAGAAAATGACTATTATACATTATACACAGATGGGAGTAAAGGTGAGGGTTATGTTTATGTGCTGTGTATGATCCTCAAATAAAGTTTTCTCAAAGCTTTATTCTACAAGATGTTAGTACAATATTCACTGCAGAAGCTTATGCGGTCTATCAAGCTCTCATGCGAATCAGAAATGTAAATAATTGTAAATACTTTTTAATTGTAACTGATTCTTTAAGTTTAATTCAGGGCATAACAAATTTGAAAATTCACTACAAAACTAATTTTATCTTATATATTATAAAAGAATTGATATTTAATTATTATACAAAAGAAATAAACGTTTCCTTTATGTGGGTACCTTCTCTTAGGGGTATTACTGGAAACGAAATGGCAGATAAAGCTGCATACGAAGGAATAAATGCACTAGATATTTCTAATGTTATGCATGTTCCTTTTACTGATTATCTTTATTCTTTCAAACTAGCTATAAGTATGCTATGGGAAGACTTATGGAAGAAGGACCAAGAGACTAAAGGAAGATGGTATGGGAACATACAAAACAACTTACCAATAAGACCATGGTATGACGATGTAAAAGAAGCCAGCTGTGACTTTATTACTACCATAAATAGACTTCGTTTTGGCCATAACACGACACCATCACACCTAGCAAGACTTCGAATAATACAAAGTAACGTCTGCACATTTTGTGGAGCTCATGAAGCCAATGCTCAACATTTAATATTTAACTGCCAAAACTTTCTCATTGACAGATTAGTGCTTGCAGTGAATTAAGTGAAGTGTTGCAAAATGATGGTTTATTATCATCCAGCCCGCCGCCGCCACTTGAACAATTGCTGAAAGTATTTAAATGTTTTAAACCAATATATAAATACATTAAAAATACAATACAAAAAATATAATTACAACTAAACAAGTGTAATAAATAAAGTGAAGTGTACTAAATGAAGATGTGGCTTAAAGGTCGATGTAACCAGGCCATAAAATACAAAAAAAAAAAACAAAAGTTTGTTTTGAAAAAGTCATTCGTCGCTAGTCGCTCGCTACCAAAGAGTATAGTAACTAGTACACACACTCGCTACATACATTTCAATTTTGCAATTTCTGTGTACAAACAGTTTCTTTCAAAGTAATCCCGATGGTACAAAAATAGTTGTGACGAAATGAGGCGTAGCCTAGCGCCGAGCCAGGTTGGCTCTGGTGATAATGTATTCAAGAGCCCTTTGCTCCAAAAGGCGCAACGTAAAAAGCGGGAATGCACCAAAACTCAACTATCCCAAAAAATAACATCTCAATCACAATCGATGTCCACGTCTGAACACGAAGCTTTGATCAAACAGATATTGAATAAACCCTTCAAGGTGCCGATCCCGAACTATGTGTCTTCATATTGCAGTAAAAGTTTGGGATTAAAAAGAACTCAAGTCAGGCGAGCTTTACATGACCCTGATGAGCCGAATGCCCTGGTCTTGTACCGTCCACCGCACATTCCTGAACATGAGAAGATGAAAATGAGCCCCGCTGACATCAAGGTAGCTGTAGTGGTCGACCCAGTACTTGGCAATGTCCTCAGGCCACATCAGAGGGAAGGTGTCACGTTTATGTATAACTGCGTCACTGGAAATCAAATAGAAAATGCATTTGGCTGTATAATGGCAGATGAAATGGGTCTCGGTAAGACCTTGCAATGCATAACCCTACTTTGGACGTTACTTCGCCAAGGCCCAGACTGCAAACCAACTATTTGCAAAGCTATTATTGTCTGTCCAAGTAGTTTAGTTAAGAATTGGTACAACGAGATACAGAAATGGCTGGGATCTAGGATAAATGCCCTAGCAATGGATGGAGGATCAAAAGCCGATGTAACATTAAAACTCAAGCAGTTCATGAACACATATTCAGCGACCAGAGTTGCTACTCCAGTGTTGATCATCTCATATGAGACATTCAGAATATACGCCAACATTCTTCACTCATCAGAGGTGGGTCTGGTCCTTTGTGATGAAGGACATAGATTGAAAAACAGTGAAAACCAGACGTACCAAGCCTTGATGGGGCTGAAAGCCAAAAGAAGGATTTTAATCTCAGGAACTCCAATACAAAATGATTTAACTGAGTATTTCAGTTTGGTTCACTTTGTCAATGAGGGTATTCTGGGAACAGGGCAGGAATTCAAACGAAGATATGAAAATCCTATTCTGAAAGGGCAAGATGCATTGGCCAGTGATAAAGAAAGAGAAAGAGCCCAGGAATGTCTCCAAACACTGACCTCTATAGTCAACAAATGTATGATCAGAAGAACAAGCAGTTTGCTGACCAAGTACCTCCCAGTCAAGTTTGAACAAGTCATTTGCGTGAAAATGACTCCACTTCAGACTCAGATATACAAGAACTTCATTAATTCAGATGCTATTCGTAACAAGTTCTCAGGAAATGGAGACAAAAACACCTTAAGTGCACTCTCATGCATCACAACACTGAAAAAGCTGTGCAACCACCCTGACTTGATTTATGAGAAGATAGTGGAAAGATCTGAAGGGTTTGAAAAGGCTCTAGACCTTCTACCCAGTCACTATGACATCAAGGATGTAAAACCAGAGTTTTCAGGCAAACTTATGATTCTGGACTGCATTTTGGCTAATCTCAAAGCAAACACAGATGACAAGATCGTCTTAGTATCAAATTACACACAGACTTTAGATCTCTTTGAAAAGCTATGCCGAAAAAGATGTTACCAATACGTCCGACTAGATGGATCCATGACCATCAAAAAACGAGCCAAAGTGGTTGAAAGCTTCAACAGCAAAGAATCAAAAGAGTGGATCTTTATGCTGAGCTCAAAGGCTGGTGGTTGCGGCCTGAACTTGATTGGTGCCAATCGTTTGATCATGTTCGACCCTGATTGGAACCCAGCAAATGACGACCAGGCTATGGCGAGAGTTTGGCGTGATGGGCAAAAGAAACCTTGCTACATATATAGACTGCTAGCTACTGGGACAATAGAAGAAAAGATATTCCAACGACAAGCTCACAAAAAAGCCCTTAGTGATACTGTCGTCGATCAAAATGAGGAATCACTAAGGCATTTCACTTCTGAAGATCTTAAAGATTTGTTCCGTTTGGAAGAAAACACGTTATCAGACACTCACAGTAAGTTCAGATGCAAGCGATGTGTCAACAACATTCAAGTTACTATACCTCCAGAGAACTCCGACTGTACATCCGATCTTTCCAACTGGTACCATTGTGCTGACAAGAAAAGCTTGGCTGATTTAGTTCTGAAGCAATGTTGGGACCTCGCGAAGACGATTTCTTTTGTGTTTCACCACAGATCTGCTAAAGTGGAAGCTAAAGAAGAAGATAAAGAGGAAGAAAAAGAGAATATTCAAGCGAAAAAGAAGCAAAAGTTGGAAGTAGACGAGGATTATTCAGAGCCTGATGACAGCAATGATGAGGATTATGAGTGACTTTGTGTTTCTTTAAAAATGAGTAAATTATGTTCTAGTTTTTCTTGTACAGTGTTAATCTTAAGAATAATTGAGATTTATTTTAAAGTTGATTCAGAGCCTGATGACAGCAATGATGAGGATTATGAGTGATTTTTTAAGAATAAGTAAATTATGTTCTTGTTTTTCTTGTACAGTGTTAATCTTAGGAATAATGAAGATTTATTTGAAGTTGATTCAGAGCCTGATGACAGCAATGATGAGGATTATGAGTGATTTTTTAAGAATAAGTAAATTATGTTCTAGTTTTTCTTGTACAGTGTTAATCATAGGAATAATGAAGATTTATTTGAAGTTGATTCAGAGCCTGATGACAGCAATGCTGAGGATTAAGAAAGATTGTGTTTCTTTTAAAATTCTTAGAGTAAATTATGTTTCTAGTTTTCTTGTACAGTGTTAATCTTAAGAATGATGTAGATTTTTTGTTTAAAACTTTTGAGCATCTATATGATAAGAAGATTTATTTTAAAGTGCTGTGCTACTTATTTCTGGTTTAAAACTATTGTTTAATTATGTTCAAATCATCAACTATTCAATATCATCCAAATGTTTTTTAAATGTATAAACCTTCAGGTAAGGTATAAATAAAAAAGCAAATTAACCAAAGTATATTATTTATTTATTTAACAAGATAAAGACAAATTATACTTAAAATTTTAAATAATAAGTTATCCATATATATTTTTCATGCTTAACATTTAGTTCCCTCCGCGCCCCGTGCATACCTAGCGCGAGATCACCTACTAACTAGAACAGCTAAGTTTGAGTCCGTACGACCAACTGGGCGGCTGCGAGGAGTACCCACGCGCTTCAGCCTCCTTGTTCACTTCAAACGGGTTCTGGAGGATTTTTAACAGGAATCGTACCTGCAAATAATAAAAGCGATAGCGGAAATGTAGGATAAGTAAAAATAAACATAGGAATAGCAAAACTATTATAGAAATTTAGTATATCTTTAGACATTTGGCGATTTATCTATCGCAAGGAGATAGATTAGAATATCCGTTTGTTTATCAGCCACAACAGAATTATACAAAGAAATTACAAATGGAAATAAAACAAAATAATGTGACTAAAAGAAGTCGTGTGTCGCAGCAGGCAAAAGGGCCAGACTCCGCATATAAGTAAGACCGACAGTGCTGATTTTCAGTCCGAGCGCATATGAACAAACAAAGCAGCGCGAATATCCCTTATACGATACAAATAAACATTAAATAATTGTGGTATACAGCAGTTATGCGTTTCGGAATAGATTCTTCTTGTGTGGTTAGTGGCCAACCAAGTCAGAAAATTGTTCAAGTCTACGACATGGCTTAGCGACCATTTCTCTTTCAATATCAGCCGGGACCAACAGCTTTACTTGCTTTCCGAGGGACCCAAATGTAAGCCACTAATGGCCACCCATCCAAAGACATCACTTAGCGTTAGTGGTAACGGAGGATCTTGGTGCAAAATACACATCATAATATTGTTTTCCTTACTTTTGTATAAAAAGTATGCAATAAATGCGTTTTATAGCAATTCGCGCAAACTGCTTGTTAATAGTTAGGTGATCACATGAAAATTGTTAAATTTTATGCGTTACATTTTAGCTGCATTACATCACAACTGTAAACACGCTTTTAAGTTTGTTAATGTAATGCAAACGAAATGTAATACATTAAAGTACGTAATTTTTTGTGAATACTTTATTATCAATAAACTATTTTCGCAAGTTGCTTTAAAACACATTAATTGCATACTTTTTATTTAAAGTAAAGAAAACAATATTATGATGTGCATTTTGTACCGAGGTAAAAAGTTACCACCTTAACCGCGGATTGTAACTGATCAGACGGCCGTACGCTGGTGCAGGACCCTCATCCTCGTAACTAAACGTAACAACACAACAAGGAAAGGGGTACCTTCTCAAAGTCGTTGTTCTCAGCATCAGCGATGGCTTCCTGCATGATCCAGTTCCTCGGCACGCAGACCGGATTCACTCGGAGCATGCGCGACCGTCTCTCTGTCTCGGTCACTGGAACAAAGCAGGCAACAACAATTTATGGTGAGATTATCCAGAGAAATCTGTCCTTCTCCAACGCTTTCATTTTACACTTTTCTATCCTGCTCATTAGGAGCGGGCCGCTCAGAAAACTCTCTATTTCGAGGTGTCTTTATTTATTATTATGGAATTAAAAGCATGGATTTTTAATATGATGGTCTTTTTTATCACATTTCTTACGACCGATGTTTATTTTAGTAATAAGTTTTATTATCTAAGTCTAAATTATACCTCCAATGAAATGGTATTTATTTCATAGTTAGCATATCTTTGCGATTTTATTGGATGCAATATAGAACATTAAACTCTCGCGTTTTGTACACATTTTAATATTCATTTAGACGGGTCTACCGCGATGTATTTTTATTACATTTAGTTGAAACTGAGTTTCCCGTAGACCACCACGCACGAGGCATGCGACTGTTTCGAAACGTCGGGTGCCTTTTCTCAAACTAAACTATGACAAAAATAAAATCCATCGCGGTAGACCCGTCTAAATGAATAAGTATTAAAATTTATTGGATGCAGTAAAATGCAATATTAATTATTACACTTTCACTGTGCAAAGAGACATTATCGGGATAAACCCCCCCCCGCCCTTAAGGATCGGTCGGTAAAGTAAACATGTTTGAGTTCCGTACATAGTTTCTATTCGTCAAATGAGAAGAAAAGTGTATTTGAAGACCTCATGTCAATCATTCATTCTATCGAAGAAAATTTAACCAACAGAGTTTTCGAAAAAAAAAACTAAACAGGATGGGCCAGATGTTTCTTTACATTTGGATATTTTAATAATAAAAAAAACTTTTACTTTAAATCCAAAACGTCTTAATAAATGAGGGACCATTCTATTTTGAAGTTACATAAGGATAGTTCTCTATGTCCATAAGGCATCACATAATTTAAGATATTTGATGATTTATCCATGATTTTGCAACTGACGCCGGGCTAGTAGGGCCCGAAATATATCTTGAATTGATTTTTTCTGTGTTTTTTATTCTATATACATCTACAATAAATAAAAAACAATAAATTAAGATAGACGTAGATATAAAAAATGTAGCCCCCAGCCCGCTGAGTTTGTTGAGGTTTTCACAATAGATGGAGTTAGTAGTAATGTTTTGAAACAAAATACTGTGACGGCCAAAGTAACAACTTTGGCAGTTTTGACAGTTACATAACAAAAATGTAAGAACAGAAACTTCTACTTTTAAATGCAAGAAGGAGACAAAATGTTCCGTGCCTAACCTTTTCCCTATACAGGGCGACTTTAAAACAAACCCCAATAATTTTAGAGGTTAATCAAAACGTTATAAAATCGAATTGATTTTGATAGGTAACATCACTGCCATTGTTAACTCTGATCTGTCAGGGAACTCATGCTACGTGAAAAACATTATAATAGATAAATTTTGTCTCTCGAAGAAACGTTTGACCAATGGAAACGCCGGTAAGCTTTATCACGTGATAATCGATAAAACGACTCGTCCTGCGTGTCCATTGGTCAAACGTTTCTTCGAGACATAAAATTTCTCTATTATTTTCGTCAATTTTAGCTATGCAGACCAACTTTGGATGAAGAAAAAAATGTGTAGAGACAGCATATTGAATATACATTTACAATTTTACAAATAAATACAGGTGAATTTCGTTTATACAGCCAAATTCATGCTGGGGACCAAGTTTCAATGACCCCTTTTCGAAATAATAAAAATATTTTTTGTGCCTCTAATAATTTTATTTTAGTAGATTTTAAAATAAGCGTACCTATATATACCATTTATCCAATGAATGAAAGTGATGTCGTTCATTTGACCTTCAATGATGTCATCATCTCATATTTTCATTAGCATATTTATTTTTACTTAACTCACTATTTAAAACTTGTCCCGTATGAGAATGGCTAGGATAATGCATTTAATTTCAAAGTAAATTTTTTAAAATTATGTTGACCTTTAATTTTAATTATTTTTACATTTAAAATACCTTCTTCTACCGTTTCCTAATAAGAGTTTAAAGGAACTTCCTAGTAAACAATCTAGTGGTCCAGTAGACGTCCTCGTCCCGTCTTCTTGTTTTATAAAGTCATCGTATAAGTGACTTAAAGACGTCTTTAAGATGGGATTTGGGCCCACTTTATACGTCTCCCCATCGTATAACAGTCCTTTTTAGTCTAACTAGACGTATAGTCGACGTATATACATCGTCGCTGTATCCACTAGGCGTATAATGATACCTGCTGCGATGTATATACGCCTGCATGGCGGGTAATGGTCCGCAATGGGACCATTATAGAACGGGGTGGCTTATCGTATTAATATGCTTGCGTAGCCTAACCTAAAATTAAAATTGCTAGGTGACGGTGACGCTTTATTTATTAAATAATCTCAGTGGCCATATTGACATTGAAAAAATAATATGAACAGTACGTAAATAGCGTATTTCTCAGCTGCAATATATTGGGGAGTTAAGTTCATTGATAAATATGTTGTGGGTTTGAAACAATTTTTTCATGCCCTCCCAAAATTCTTCAGTATCATGATTCTTTAATTAAAACTTTAATCTGTACCGTGTTATATGCCCTTTATATAAATTGTCTGTTCAAAAATAATTCGTTCGCCATTGCAGTACCCAGTGTTTTAAAAACCCTTGCAATCGGACATTCCTAACAGAAGTCATAGGTCGATACAGACATGTGTTTTGAGTGCAAAAGTAAAACTCCCGTGTGGCAATTCTCTCTAGTTATGGAGAAAAAAAATCCCAAAGTTGGACATTTAAACTGTCCCTAAAAATGAAAAATCTTTAATATCTCGATATTTTTCATGTCAATAGCTTTTTTTATAGCTTATTGATAGAGTTGATAGAGTCATTAATTGTTCATATTTTGTGTTGTTTTACATTATCTTAGGACTTAAGTTACGCCGGAGATAATATTTTTTTGTATTGCAATTATTTTTTTCAATTGTGCGATTTCCGCATATTATTTAAACAATAATAGATAACTATAAAAAAATATCAATTGCGCATCGCGTAGAGTTGACGAGTTATGACGAATTGAATGATTTTTTAAAAACGCCTGTTATAATTTTGTCGGCAATAATGTTGTGTTGTAAAGTATTGCTCTTATATCTTTATGCAATTATTAAAAGTATGTTCGGATGAAAAGGTAACATTATGTGTCACATACAGCCTTTCGTCGTAGATAATATTCGATTTTCCCTAAAAAACTAAAAGCAGTATATATAAGCCGGAAATATTTTAAAAGGCGTTTTAAAAAAAAAGTCATAACTCGTATACTCCATGCGTTGCGCAATTGATATTTTTAATAAGAAGATAGCATACAATGTTATCTATTTGTGCTAAAATAAATTGCAGAAATCACAGAATTTGGGAGAAAAGAAATTTAAACTGAAAAACAAATGAAATTTCTCTCGCGCGTAACTTAAATCTTAAGATAATGTAACAGGCACAAAATTTAAACAATTAATAAACCTTTTAACTAGCTATACAAAAACCTATTGACATTTGAAAAACATCGGAATATTGAAAAAAGAAACACTTTTAGGAGAGTGAAAATGTCCAACTTTGGGGATTGTTTTTCTCCGTAACTAGAAAGAATTGGCAAGGGGGAGTTTTACTATTGCACTTAAGACACATACCTGTATTGACCCATGACTTCAGTAAAAATGTGCGATTGCGAGAGTTTTTAAAACACTGTGCAGTAGAATTAGGGTTCATAAAAAAAAAATATAAAACCAGCCATTTTCTTATAATTATAAGATTTATAATAAGATTTAATGCAATGGTTTTCATTCGTTTTTCATTAGATCCATTTTACAAACAATTACACCTTCAACATAGTGGAAGTTTTATAAAAGTCTATTCGAAAACGTTTACCGGTCTAGGTGACGCATAGCGGGCGTATAAGCTCTCTGGAGGACATATAAAAGACGCAATCGTAACTCTTCATCTGCTTGTTTTATAATGATTAGCATCACGACGTATAAACGATCACTGAACGTATAAACGTTTTATAACCGAGACAACCGTGACCGTTACATGCCAACGAGGCTTATAGATGTCGTTGTGAGGACTAGTTTATAAGTGTCTTATAATATAGACGAAAAGCCGTCTTTAAGACATTACTATATGCCAAGAAACCTATAAAACTTAACAGACCGATTATGTACCAATATAAGACAAAGTGTAAGCAACATTAGTGTAATAAAACGTTTATAAAATCAGTAGACGTATAGGCGCTTGGCTACACGACCAAATTGTTTGCTTGGTTGAATCGATTTTTAAATGTCTAGATTTAATTCCACGTGATAAATGGGGTACCCTCAACCGTGGCCAATTGATCACAAATTTCAACATGGTACTGAATAAAATTTCAATAAAATGTGTCATGTATGCTAGCTATACCAGAGTTCACGATTTATTTTGTTTTTCCGTGAGCAGTAAAGAAATGTATTTATAGCACACCGTGCGTAAAATGACCGCTTTACGCACGCTGCGCTTGCGTAAAGTCGGCATTTTCCCCACTTGTGCTATAAAATATTATACGAGACTTGTGCGAGAAACTTTTTCTCGACTCGTGTGATTGCAGCACTCACCTTCGGCTCGTGCCGCAAGCTCACACTATTTATTTTCAATGCAAGTGCTCGTAAAGTTCTGTTTTATATGCGTCTAATCCGTTGTCAAAGTTAACTTTACCGCACGAGTGTTTAATGTTTTCATTTTTTTAATCTATTTTTTTAGTTTTGTTTTCCCTACATAGTTGGAAGGCAAATGAACTTAGCTCATACAGCCATGTCCGAGGTATCTTTTTTTTTTAAATTATCGAAAACAGTTGCCAGTCTTATCTCGTGTACCATAGATAGACATGACAGATTCAGTTTGATGCGTTCATAGGCTGCGTTCAGTTTGATTGATGAAAGAAATGAAAACTGTTTAGACGACATTTTGAGTAGCTAGTAACTTTACAAATTGAAAATTCTGATGGAACTTAACCAACCAATCTTTTGATATAATATTTAAAAAATGTAAATATATCGTCACGACATGAATCCCCGAGGGGGTGTCAGAGGTGTTCCGCGTGTGAACTCTGAAATGCAAGTCACAGTCCACACCCGGTACACCCGCGTTTCACCGACGATTATTACGTCCCAACGTGATGGGTGGTGAGCCCTATCGCCTTTCTTCAGGCACAAATACACGCTCTTTAGGGCATGCAGGTTTCCTCACGATGTTTTCCTTCACCGTTCAGCAAGTGGTAAGTATTGTCTGCAGATAAATTCCAAAAACCTCATTGGTGCATGCCCTGGCCGGGGATCGAACCTGGATCTCAAATATTGAGAGGCCAGCGTTCAACCCCTAAGCTACCGCCCTTTTTTTTGATAATATATAGGTAACAAGAAGGATACTGAAATCTGGTTAAAATAAACTTCTTGGTAGGTAACCTCATTTAATCGTAATATGGAACAAGAACTTTTTGTCAAAAAGTTTTTGTATGCGAGTTCGCGAAATGATACTGGCCACTTGCATTCTCTGTACATTATTTTAAAAAAATACAACGTTATCGATCGGTCTTCCTTGATAACAACATTCTTTGTATCCAAAGAATAATTTCGGGCAGGCATTGTTGTTCACATTATTCGAATAAGCCGTTGCAGTCGAATTATGATATGTATGACTGAAAGCAGCCTTTGAACGTATCTAACTGAAAGCAGCTTATTTCCGTCAAGTTGACAACTTGCGTGCAAAGAAAAAGAATGCCCGCCTAAAGTTCATTTGAAGTAAGTATTTATTGTTTGTTTGTTTCTTTAATTACACATAATTTATTTACTCACACTATGCATTGAAAAACGTAGTATGATACACGTGCGTAAGGCAATAACTTACTCGTAACGTTTCAAACACTCGCTTATCGCTCGTGTTTCAAATCGTTCCTCGTACAAGTTATTGCCTCCTTTACGCACTCGTAGCATAAACTACTATTATCTTCAGTGTAACTTAAATGTATGGTACATTGTCTGAAGATTGGGTCACTATGCAAAGAAGAAGATTGAGAAACCGATTAGTGGGAATAAAGGGAAAAGCAGTGACAGAGCCGGAAGGAAATTTCAAAGCAGCTGTCAATAAAGTCCCCTTATTTGTTTATAATATTGATAAAGGTACATCGGAGAGTGATATCAAAAATCACATACTTAATAAAACCAAATTGGAAGTTTCTATACACAAAATCAATATGAAATCGATAAAAACATATGATGCCTACAAAATTTTTGTACCTGGCTCTAAACTTGATGTTTTCCTGGATGAAAATTTCTGGCCTAGTGGGATCCTGTTTCGGCGTTTTGTGGATTTTAATAGGAATAAATTTGCTGAAAATCAAATAAATAAATAAATACATATAAATGAATACAATGGATAGTCCAACTCATATCAAACTAGTTACTTTTAACTGTAAATCGGTTAACAGGTCTATAGAATGTGTGAGGAACATATGTGGGACGGCGGACATTTGTGCTCTCCAGGAGACTTGGTTATTACCACATGATATAGCATTACTTGGGAACATCGATCAAGATTTTGGTTTCACCGGAAAATCCGCGGTGGACACTTCTTCGGGCATCCTCAGAGGCCGACCTTACGGAGGCGTGGCCCTACTATGGCGGAAAAGTGTTTTCCCTTGTGTCACGGTGATAACGTGTAACAGTGACCGGTTATGTGCTATAAAAGTAAGCACAAGTGTTTCCGCTGTCCTAGTGTTCTCAGTTTATATGCCTGTAGATTCCGCGGTCAATCTGACGGAGTTCACGGAGTGCATGAGTGAGATAAATGCTATTGTGGACACGAATGATTGTGAATCAATATATGTACTGGGAGATTTCAATGCGCACCCCGGTGAGCTATTTTACAATGAACTGGTAAGCTTTTGCTCTGATTTGAACTGGCTGTGTGCGGACACGGAAATGTTAGGATCTGATACTTACACCTTTATCAGTGAGGCACATGGGTGCAAACGATGGCTGGACCACTGTGTTGTATCTGAAGTGGCGAAGTCAACAGTTATTAGTATAAAAGTTTTGTACGAAGTATATTGGTCTGACCATTTCCCGGTAGAAGTCACTTGTAATTTCAATGTACTAAAACCAAAAATAAATGCTAGTTCTACACTGAAAAATAAAGTTATTTGGGGAGAACGAGATTGCCCTCAAATAAATAAATTTTATGAATATTGTCATGAACATCTTAAAACTGTAGATTTTCCATTTCAATTATTAGAATGTTGTGATGATATGTGTCACAATATGGAGCACAAATCAGTTATAAATAATCTGTATAATAATATAGTCAATATACTTACTGAGGCAGCTGTTTGTAGTTATAATGTAAAAATGCTTAGAAAACGCAAGTACTTAACTGGATGGAATAAATACGTTCTGCAAGTACACCGGGAGGCTCGACTTGAGTTTCAATTGTGGGTGCTTAATGGTAAACCATCTTCGGGCTATTATTATGATAAAATGTACAAAACCCGGAAATTATTCAAGTCTAAGTTGAGATGGTGTCAAGACAATCAAAAACAAATTAAGATGGATATTATAGCAAAACATCATTCAGATAAAAATTTCAAAACATTTTGGAAAGAAACAAATAAATTGAACCCAAGACCGAGCATTCCGGTGAGTGTTGACGGTTGCAGTGATCCAAAGCAAATAGCGAATATTTTTAGAAAGCTTTTTACAGTTCAGCCTGTTTCGGGACCAGAAGCGAGGGCCTCGAGTTCAGTGTCTAATACCGAATGCAAAAAAGACTATAAAGTTTCAGTTAACATTACTGCGAAAAACATCGCTAATATTATTACTAAGATGAAACGCGGAAAATCACCAGGACACGACTCGCTCAGTATTGAGCACCTGCAGTATGCTGGTGTCCATCTTCCCAGGGTATTGGCTATGCTGCTCAACTTTTGTATTCGACATTCTTACTTACCACCGAACTTAATGAAAACATTTGTTATTCCCATTGTGAAAAATAAGACTGGAGATTCTTCAGATAAAAGTAATTATCGGCCAATATCCTTAGCTACTATTATAGCGAAAGTGCTTGACCGTGTGCTTGATCAATACCTGAGTAGATATTTAAATCTACATGATGCACAGTTTGGGTTTCGACCTGGACTATCGACGGAATCTGCAGTGCTCTGCCTAAAGAACACAGTCGAGTACTACACTGAGAGGAAGACACCCGTATACGCGTGCTTTTTGGACCTATCGAAGGCCTTCGACTTGGTGTCTTACGACATACTCTGGAAAAAGCTTGCAGAGGACTCTGACTTGCCTCCAGAACTAATCCAGCTTTTTAAGATCTGGTATGACAACCAGACAAATGTAGTTAGATGGACGAATGGTTTGTCTGAAGTGTATAGGTTGGAATGCGGGGTGAGACAGGGGGGTTTGACTTCACCAAAGCTTTTCAATCTGTACATGAATCAGCTGATTATTGGGCTCAGTAGCTCCGGGATTGGGTGTTCCATTGACAGTAGTCCTGTGAACAATATAAGCTATGCAGATGATATGGTGCTGCTGAGCCCCTCAATCAGCGGCCTTAGTAAAATGATAAAGATGTGTGAATCTTACGCGATGGCTCATGGGCTTAGGTACAATGCTGAAAAGAGCAAACTTCTGGTCTTCAAGGCGGGAAACAAAACATATGACACGCCTCCTGTCTCTCTTTGTGGCACTCCCCTTGCCAGAGTCAAGCAATTTAAGTACCTGGGTCACTGGGTCAACGAAGAACTATCTGATGATGTAGATATAGAGAGGGAACGCAGGGCGTTGGCGGTGAGGTGTAACATGTTGGTACGTAGGTTTGCGCGATGCACAAAAAACGTCAAGATAACCTTATTTAAGGCATTTTGCCAATCTTTTTATACCTGCAGCCTGTGGATCAACTTTACACAAAAATCTTACAGCGCCCTGCGTGTCCAATATAACAATGCATTCAGGATGCTGTTGGGATTGCCTCGATTCTGCAGTGCTTCGGGGATGTTCACTGAATCTTATACAGACGGCTTTCATGCGATAATTCGTAAGAGGGTGGCATCCCTGTTGTGCAGGGTTAGGGATAGCTCTAACAGCCTCCTGAAAGTGTTTGCCGAGAGGACGAGCGGTCCCATCTTGCGTCACTGGGTGTCATTGCATACCACTTCGACAGGCAGTGGCACAAGATTCAGTTAGATTAAGTTAAATTAATTACACCATTATTGTAATACTAATATAGTTTTTAAGACCTTGTTACTAACACTATGGGCACTGCCTGAAATAAAGATTACATTATTATTATTATTATTGTAGTATGTAAAGGTAAAAACCAGATTACATACTAACTTTAGCCTTATTATATATATAGGTAGTATATTGTAAGATAACGTACCGTTTTCTTTGGTCAGCCGGTCTTGGTACAGTCTGTATGGTACATTGTAGTATGTAAAGGTAAAAACCAGATTACATACTAACTTTAGTCTTATTATATATAGTATATTGTAAGATAACGTACCGTTTTCTTTGGTCAGCCGGTCTTGGTACAGTCTGTATGGTACATTGTAGTATGTAAAGGTAAAAACCAGATTACATACTAACTTTAGCCTTATTATATATATAGGTAGTATATTGTAAGATAACGTACCGTTTTCTTTGGTCAGCCGGTCTTGGTACAGTCTGTATGGTACATTGTAGTATGTAAAGGTAAAAACCAGATTACATACTAACTTTAGTCTTATTATATATAGTATATTGTAAGATAACGTACCGTTTTCTTTGGTCAGCCGGTCTTGGTACAGTCTGTATGGTACATTGTAGTATGTAAAGGTAAAAACCAGATTACATACTAACTTTAGTCTTATTATATATAGTATATTGTAAGATAACGTACCGTTTTCTTTGGTCAGCCGGTCTTGGTACAGTCTGACCCATCGGTTCCACTTCTCATTAGCTTCGGAGATCTTTTTCAGAGACCACATTTCTTCCAGTTTTGATTTATCTAGTAATTCTGCGGAGTCCAGCTGCAAAGTACATGATGAACAATTTAATGAGGTTTCCGCAGAAACTACTGTTAAATTATCTTGAAATTATGATATTATTTATTTTAATGGAAAAAGAACTTTGTTACTGCAACTCCTTTCGTACCTTTTACTATAGGATTGAAGATAATTATGCGTCGACTCTCGTCCAGAATGTACCCAAAAAACCGGACAAGTGCGAGTCGGACTCGCCCACCGAGGGTTCCGTTAAAGACAACCTATATTTTTTAGATGTAGTTACAAATGTATAGTTTTTAGATTTTTCTCTATACTTGTAGGATATTTACCAAATTTCATAATTCTAGGTCAACGGAAAATGCCCTATAAATTTCGATTACCATAAGAGTGTTGAAATATATGTTTTTTTGCGGCATAAACGGCCGTATCTTTTTTTTACGTTAACTTAAAAGTTTGATTTTTTCACAGCTTCAAGGGACTGTAGACCGGGTGTAAATATAGTACGACCTTTAAATAAAACCACATACCCTTCTGATCATAGTAAACAACTTTCTAAAGAAAAATACACGCGCAAATCTTTAGAGAAGAACATGTTCAACTGTAACTCAAAGACTTTATTTCGTAGGAAGGAGGTCTATTTTAGAACGCTGAACCGTAACAACTGTTTTACGGAAGACGCCGTTTAAAAAACGCTCTTATATCGGTGCGTTAGAGTTCACACATTTTTGTTTGAAAAAACCTAAACGAATTGTTAGCGCGGGTATGTTTCGTGGGAAACATGGTTCACTATAATCCGTAGAATCTGTGGTTTCATTTAATGGTAGCAGTCTATTTACACCCGGTATAGTTTTAATTTCAACTCGATACTCCCACGCGTTCTCGAGATAAAGGGTCTTGACAGACAGACGGACAACAAAGTGACCCTGTAGGGTTCCGTTTTATCATTTTGAGATACGGAACCCTAAAAAGTAGAGTAATCACTCTCTCGGTACTATTGACGTCATGCTGGATGAGTCGCTTGGCGGCATGGTTACGTCACGAAGGTAGTGACAAGCCGCGGTCGAAGCCTACCACACCAGTTGAA
Organism: Ypsolopha scabrella; assembly: GCA_910592155.1. Classification (NCBI taxonomy): domain Eukaryota; kingdom Metazoa; phylum Arthropoda; class Insecta; order Lepidoptera; family Ypsolophidae; genus Ypsolopha; species Ypsolopha scabrella. Next base: position 22,469,964 of record OU342980.1, read on the forward strand.
GTGAAAGTATTTGTCAATTAGTTGGGTCTAGACCCTAGATCTAACTGTTCAGCCCCTAGATTATGTATCTCTGAGTCGGTTGCTAACTGGTTGCCAAACATCGAAAACGTAGATATACTATCGAATTCCGATCATCTAAAGATACGTTCTTACTTTAAGTGACGTCATAGTAAATTACGAAAAAGCCGTTTTTAGGGTTCCATAGTAAACAAGGAACCCTTATAGTTCTGCCATGTCCGTCCGTCTGTCTGTCCGCGGCTTAGCTCAGGGATGCTTAGTACTAGAAAGCTGTAATTTGACATGAGTACACAATAACGCCGACAAAGTGGTAGAATAAAGACTTAAAAAAAATTCCTCCCCACATCGTAAGTGATTGGATAGGTCGTGAAAAAATTATGCGGCTGTATCAAACCCAGTTTTCAATTCAGGGATCCGTTTGCGAAATAATTAGTTTTAAAGTGCAAATTTTGGTCAGAGCCAAGTGTTGTACCCCCCTGCCAGCTAAACGGTTGTTTTTGGATATGTAACGAAATTAAAAGGGAACTTATCACATTTACAAGTTAAGTAATAGTCGACCAACTTAATTTTGCAGTTTTCTTTCATAAATTTCATAAGTTTATAATTATTATCTTATTTGAATGCTAAATTGAATGTGAAATATGAAATAGTGTGAAAGGGGTTTGAGGTTTTTAGCATCTGCCTGGCCATCTAGCAAAGAGGTATGAGTATGTATGATTACATAATTACGAACCTCACCTCAGCCAACTGCCGAAAAGTCATGGTGAAGTCTGTTGCAGTTTGCTGCATCAGTTGAAGCAAATCCTCCACCAACTTGCCGTCGCCATCTTGTATTTGTTTCAGACCAAGCTTCAGGAGGTATGTCGTTCTGAAACCAACAATTGACTCTATGATCTATCAAATACATACCTACAACTCAAAGTGAAAAAATAATAGATGGCAGAGTATCCCCAACTACTACTAAACTACTTATAAACAGAAAAAAAAAAATGCGCAATCTTTTTTTTTCACCTTTTCATGGAAATTTAGTCGATTCCAAGTGATAAAAATACTTATTCTTCTAGATTGTGATCATCACTAATCAGTTAACTATACATAATCTACTCTTAGACTTATTTTCACTTATTATTGTAGGACCTATGTTTAATTAATATTTTATGATGTAAATAAATAACGAATCTTCTCTTTTTCTATATCCATCCATCCATCCATCCATCAGCCTGTTTCGTCCACTGCTGGACATAGGCCTTTCCAGGATTTCGCCACTCTTGGCGGCCTCCTGGAAGAAATGCCCATACTCACACACGCTGGGCAGGGGGGTTGGTGAGCGCGGTGCCGAAACCCTTGCACCAGTGACGCCGCTGCCCGTCACCAGTCTAATTTATATAAGGCCCGTCTATTGGGGATGGATATATCGCCATCCATCGGTCCCAGGCAATGGTGGGCCGCCTGGTTTTGCCTGAGAGCTGTTCTCTTACTCTCCCCCGAATAACTTCGGGAGGATTTGCGAGTAAGATGGTGGTACCTCCACAGTCGAGCCCGACATTAGCTCTACCACCTAACCTTTTCTATATACGTACTATCAAAGAAATAGTCGCTGACCCGCTTACCACACTTATTTATCTACATTAAAAATGAAACACAATGGTGTCGATTCGGTGTAACACGAGTTAACTTATTTGACAGGACTAAACATATTTTAGGCGTCCTGTCCTTATCTTTTCGATACAGTAAGAAAAAGACAGAATGCTTAAATTAAGTTTAGTCCTGTCAAATAAGTTAACTCGTGTTACACCGAATCGATCGACATCACTGCTTAGAACTTCAGAAAGACTGACCAGAGTTGGATGCGGTTTCCACTAAAATCTTTCTTGATAAAGAAAGCGAAGAGGAGCTGAGCAATAATCATTTTGGTGCAATATTGTAAAACAATTTGGCCAAGTGCGAGTCGGACAAAGGGTTCCGTACCACCACATATTACGGGTACGGAACCTAAAAACAAGAAAATTAAAGAATAACCGCCTTTAAGATCACAACGCCATCTATCACCTTACTAATGAACCTCGGCGCAAAAAGGTTGACAACCTACTCTTAGCGCCATCTATCATCAATGAACTTCGGTAAAAGATGCCAAACAAGTAATCTCACATGGCGCTTTTCATGGCATGGCGACCTTGTTTTTTCGAGTTTTTTATTTTTATTAGTTGTCGTGTTAGATGTCATAATAACAAATATTCTGTAAAAAATTTGTTACGGTTGAAGCTGTAGACCCCTGTGACAGACGGACGGACACAAAATCAGACAGACAGCGAGACTTAGAAATAGGGTTCTGTTTGAATTCCTTAGGGTACGGAACCCTAAAAAAATGGCAGAGGGCACAGGTTATCTGAAAAACTAGAGCATAAGTAAATCCCACTCACAATATCTTCTGTTTCACATAATCTTCAAGTGTGCTTCTTATATCTGCGATTTTTTTTATTTGTCGTTCCGTCAGTATCGGTGTCAGAGCCTGAGCGAGTTTCTCTAGATTCCATAGCATTATCTGAAATTATTGTTTGGTTTGAATGTTTTCAATTAATTTATTATTTTTTTTTATTTATTTATTACACTTAATTTACTACATTTACACAAAACATGAAAAAGGATATTAAAAATATTTTATAATGTACAAAGGCGGCATTTATTGCTACCAGAAATATCTTCCAGGTAACCTCCGGGGAAACAGAAGTCACGAAAAAAAAAGGGAGTGTGTAAATGGAAAAAGGAAGAATAATAATAAAATTAAATACGTGAGTGGATAACATAGACTTATTAATAAGGGATTCCTACCGCTATAATAAACTTATACACAAAACAAATTATATGGAATAATATGCTTTTCTTCCAACTACAACATAACTTACATAAGCAGCGTGTATGAAAATGGGCAATAAAGTTATATGAAAAAAGATTTTTAGATTTGTTTGTTTGTATGGTTTGTGGGGTAATCTCTGTAACGAATGAACCGATTTTGTAAATGATTTCACTGTTGTAAACTCTGCTTGGACATGGCCTATTATTGTTCCCTAGGGACGGGCAGTTTCCTGGGGACATAGCCATTAATTACAATCGCGGGGGCAATCTCTGGAACTACTGAACCTATTTAAAAATAGTACATTTTGATGCGAGTGCGAAAAGATTGATATTTAACAGTCGGACGAGAAATATCAACACTTTCGCACGTATATCAAACGAAGTTTTTTAATACACCTGCGAAAAATTACATGAAATAATTAAATAAAAGCAATTTTGTTGCAAATCCAAACAGATACAAGTCGACTGAAGAACACGCAGTCTGGTTGGCGCCAATCAAATTTGTACTACAAAGACCAAAGTCTCGTTAAAATATAATATAAATTATGACGTCTAAACTTGTTTTGAATTTTTAAAACATCATTTACAAATTAATTATATTTAATAATAATATAAAAGTTTGAAAATTCTCATCTTAAACAGTTTTAGTGTAAGGTGACCCGAGGCAATTGCAACTAAGAGGTAAATGCAACTAATTTAGATTACTCCATTTCAAGGGCCTCCTAGTTACAGCACCATCTATCATGCTATGAATTAATCATCAGAGAACTCGTGAAAACATAGATGTCGCTGCTATTATGAAAACTGCCCGTAAAACAGACCATTTTGTCAAAACTGCCATTTTGAAATTATTGGTGACCAAAGCACGCCGCGGAATAATAATTGAAAAAAATATTTCTGTGTTCTTTCTTGCCATTATTTTGAGGGGGAGCACAACAACAACAACAGTAAGACATTTTGTGCATATTTGCTTGTATATACGTTGAATCTACAATAAGTTATGAATGTAGTTACATTTTCCCCGATAAATATCCGACCAGGGGATATTGCAACTTTGAGGTTAGTTTCATTTGCCCCCTATATTTTTGTATGAAAATTGAAAAAGGTAGTGATGTACCTTGTCGATGACTGCCAATTTAATTTTTTCAGTTTTGTTCAGCTCATTAAAAGCTAAAAAATGTTTTTTTTAGTTAGTTAGGTTTTAGTTTTAGTAATAATGTTCGGTTTACTTGTTGTTTTAAATAATAAATAATAAAATTTCTTTATTCCAGCCAGATTTACATAAATACAATAAAAATCAGGCCATATTACACACAAAAAAAGAAAACTAAAAAAGAAAAAATAATAAACTCTATAGTACACCAAAGCTTGCGTGATATTGTCGCCACTTCTTATGCACGGGGCTCTGAGTCCACTCGGTGCAGCTACGTAAGATGGTGTTATTAGTGGCTAGGAGACGCGCGCGCATTGATGCTGACCGCGCACGCAGCAGCGCGGGGAATGTTGGCGTGCGGCCCGCGGCGTGCATACCGCTCGCGCTGCAACGCCAAGGAAGATGGAATATTGCGCGGTAGGCGTTATTATACTGAACGCGCATTGCACTCAGTGCAGCTTTGGTGAAATTTGTCCAGAGTTCTACCGTGTATACATTGGCGCAGTAAGTCATAAATAGCAGGCGTTTGACCTCTGCGCTACATCTGTAGAACCTCCGGGCGATCATATTAGCCCGCACGCTCGTTGCTCGACGTTGACGTTCAATGTCATCGCTGTCAGACAGGTCACTTCGCAGTGTATGTCCGAGATATGTCACCTTATCGACTCTGTGTAAGATCCTTCCGTTCAGTACTAGGGTTGGGACTATACTTGGAGTGTGAGCCGATTCAAACACCATGAAGACTGACTTGTCAGCATTATAAAGAAGGTCGTGTTCACGTGCATAGTTTTCACATATTGTAAGTAAGACTCTCATAGCTGTGATGGAGGGTGCTAAGATCACCATATCATCAGCATAGCTAATGTTATTTATCATGGCACCATTCAAAGAGCAGCCCACTTTGGACTCGGTTAACTGCTTACAAAGATCGTCCATGTAAAAATTGAAGAGGACTGGAGACATAGATCCTCCCTGTCTAACGTTTTAGATGGTAAGAAACTACAAGCGGAAAAAAGAATTAAAATATTCACATGAGAAACTCTTAAAAGCGTTAGAAGCTCGGCAGAGTAAAAAATTGAACAGTTATGAAGCTGCTGAAATCTATGGGGTTCCAAGGTCAACCCTCATACACCGATTTTACGGATCACGAGGAGTCGTTAAGCTGAATCCTGGCAGACCCACCGTATTTCCAACGGAAATTGAAACAGAAATGGCTAATTATATTCATATTATGGAAAAATGTGGTTTGCCCTTCACAAGAAAAGAAGTCATAGTCTTGATTTCTGAATATGTACGAAGAAATGGCATAGTTACGCCGTTTAAGGACGATATTCCCGGAGAAGACTGGTGTAGAATATTTAGGAAACGGAATAATCTTTCACTCAAAAAGCCTCAAGCAGTTGAGAAGGCTCGAAGAAATGCCTGTAATCCTTTCACTGTGTTCAAATATTTTGACTTATCAGAAAACACAGTGCAAGAGCTAAGACTTACTGAAAGACCGGACCGCATATTCAATTTAGATGAAACAAGCTTTTGCAATGACCCCTCTAAAAGTAGAGTCATGGGAGAAGTGGGACAGCAAGTAACACAATTGATTTTATCTAAACATAATAGCTTTACCTAAGATTGTGACATAATTGTTCCTTTTTTAAAGACTGATACATTAAGCAAGATTGTAAGACTGTTAACTTGATTTAAATTTTACGAGGTTAGTAATTTAGATATTATTCCTTGTTTAGGACAAATAAAAAACATACATTTAATCCGGTGTTTTGATTTAAAATCCTCACAATGATTAACATAGTACACGAATGGAGTATCGACAAACTATCAATGATTGTGTCCCCTCACTAGTTTACGGAAAATAGTTGCATTTGCCCCCATCGAGGGTTTAAAGTAATTTTACGCATTACAGACCTTGTGTAGTTGTGTTTACAGTTTATATTTATATGACTATTCATCCGGGCTCTGTTATCAGTTAGGTTTAGTAATTTTAAATCAGTTAGATAAATATCTACTGCACTTAGTTGCATTTACCCCAAAAAGGGGCAAATGTAACTTTTTTCACCTGGGTCAGGAGAATATGGCGCCATAGCCATAAATGACACTATTTCTTTTTGAATTTATGTTAGGGATTATCTTAAACGAACATATAATTGTGTACAGGAGAAAAAAAAACAATCACGTATAATAGGATAATACTGGAGGATATCAAAGTTGGAACTTTTATATTTTAGTTGCAATTGCCTCGGGTGACCTTATCCGGTTCCTTGCACAAAACGATAAGTAAAACAAAGGTTTACATGCTTACTAAATGATGTGGCCGGTTTCCCCTAGAAGGCGTCAGTAGTAAAAACAAAAAGCACGAGTGCAAAATATTTAATTTTACGCACGCTAAACAGGCACGTAATCTATCATATTTTGAGCAGGTGTATTAAAAATTATTTTACTTTGTAATGTTTAGCTGTAGTTTATTAAGTTATGGATATATGAATATAATTTGCAATATTCCGCTAAACAGTTCCCTAGGAATGGGCAGTTTCATAGGCAAATAGTCAATAATAACATTCGCGCGGGTGAAACCGAGGTATTCGCCTGTTGGTGGCCTGTCCAGTTGGTTGGTTCGTCCGAGGGCACTACCTACTGGTGATAAGTAGTAAACTTACATCAGGCTGCTTATTGAACGCGTACCGTCCCATATCGTCGGAGGAGTTGGGCACGTAATGTTCGTAGTAGTGGTCTATGAACCCGTACGGGCCATAGTCTATGGTCACGCCGAGGAGACTTATGTTATCTGTGTTCAGCACGCCGTGGGTGAACCCCACTCCTGGGGGCGAACACTGACTTTAGTAAGTATATCGTCACGACGCGAATCTCCGAGGGAGTGTCAGAGGTGTTCCCGAGTGTGAACTGTGAAATACAAGTCACACTCGGTACACCCACGTTTCATCAACGATTATTACGTCCCAACGAGATGGGTGGTGAGCCCTATCGACGTTCTTCGGGCAGGAATACACGCTTTTTAAGGCATGCAGGTTTCGTCGCGATGTTTTCCTTCACCGTTCAGTAAATACTATGCATATAAATTCCGAAAAACTCATTGGTGCATGCAAAGATTGAGAGGCCAGCATTCCACCCCTGAGCTACCGCCGCTATATTAGGAAAACTGACTTTAATACAACAAAATAACAAATTAACGTCTCTTTCTAAGAGTTCCAATCATGTTTTAATGAAAAAGAATGAGTTATTTGGTCAGAAGCATAGCACCCCGTGGAAATAAAGTCATATTGCAAAAACGTTATCAAATTAGGCAAATTATTTATATCTACATTTATGGAAAGTGTCCACTTTGTACGACACTTGCGCCGTTTTTAGTTTGTAGCCGTTAGGACATAGGCGTTACTTAAACAACACCCGTAGAAATATGAATACAGTTATTTTTAAATTTTCGAAGGATATTTACTGATGTGGAATGTTGTATCTATATAAACAATAAAATATTAATTGTCGATATATTTGGGCCCCGGGTATATGAAGAAAGTAACTTTGTAGTAAAGATATTCTATCTCACAAAGTCCGTTTAGGTGCGTTTGTAGTAGTACGTGCACACGCACTTTACTCTAGTGTGCGTGACCTCGGGAGTACCACAAAGCGCGCCACACACAAAAAACGCGCTTATCTTACTCGAGTTTGCACCCAAAACTTGTAAATTTTCATGTCTTCACAAATACAGAGACAATCTTTTTTAAATTAGTTATTAGATTTAGTTATGCGCATGTGTCACAACTCGAGGCCACTGACGGAATATCAGCGTCATAGCGGCATTTTGCTGAGTCAAAAAAGTCTGTCTGCTGCATCTTATAAACTACCTTAAGCTGTATAGATGGAACGATAAAACTATTTAAAATTTTTGTATTTGATTTTTGTATTATTTTTGCTTTGAATTCGAAATAAACGCCTTTTTAGGGTTCCGTAGTACCTAAAAGGTACAAAAAGAACCTTTATGGTGAGACTCCGTTCTCCGTCCGTCCGTATGTCTGTCACAGCCTCATAACTTTAACACCGTTCAAGATAAAGACTTGAAATTTTCCACATAAATAGCATTCACTTGCCCACATAATACGGTATAAAAAAACAAAAAACAAAATTTGTAATTGGTCAAAATATTTCCAACACAAAAGTGAGAAAAATGAAAAATAAATTTTTAAATATACAATATGGGTGTCACATTGTAGATATTAAAGAGCTGATTGTAAAAATATATACTTTTACTATATTTACTGGCACCAATTTCGAGAAATCTTTGAAAAACCCCAAAAAATTGCATGCCCCCCCCCCCTTTATTTCCGAAACTGGAGGACCGAATATGAAAAAAATTACGATTATAGGCCAATTACAGGAAAATATGGCGATTTAAAAAAAGTTGATATAAAATGAGAAATATAAAAAAACGTAAATTAAATTTAAAAAAATACAAAATGGGCATCAAATTGTAGATATTAAGGAGCTGATTATAAATATATATATTTTTATAGCACACCGTGCGTAAAATGACCGCTTTACGCACGCTGCGCTTGCGTAAAGTCGGCATTTTCCGCACTTGTGCTATAAAATATTATACGATACTATATTTACTGGAACCGATTTCGAGAAATCTTTGAAAAACCACAAAAAATGCATGCCGCCCTCCTATTTCCGAAACTATTGAACCCAAAAATATGAAAAAAATCATAGTAATTTGGGAAAAATATAGTGGGTGAGAAATTCACGATAAAAAAATAACAAAATTGAATTTTTCATCCATGACTTTTATTTCGAGTACGTACGATATAAAAATATTCGAGTCTCTCTTTTGTGGTACAATCAATTCTATTTTTAATTATCATAAACAGTTATGGGCAAAATTTGAAATACCTTCTCCCTGACTGTTCCCAAAACTGTGTCGAATTACGGAACCCTAGGTATGCGAGTCTGACTCGGACTTGACCGGTTGTTTTTTCTTCTTACTGTCACTATTACATTACATGAGATAGAATATATAATAAATAAATATAAAAAAGATAGAGATCTGTAATATAAAAAAACGTTACCTTGCCAAGTAGCCACCATGTCTAGATTCCTGTGGGCAACCTCATTGAAGAAACTCACTAATTTGTCTTCATCTGATGAATCGATTTCAGGAAAGTGGTTCTGAAAATATGCAATTGAAAATTAGACTTTTTGGCGTATTCTCACATTTAGTTGCAAGAAGTTAAACCTCATGCAAAATGACCACGTTAATCTGTCTGCCTTACACTTCTTTTACATAAAAATCCTTTCACTTCTGGCCTTTGTACCCTCAAAAATCTTCCCTGTTAGCAAGAAGTATTCTATGTTTTTTGTTCCGGGTATGAAAATGTTTTTTACAATAAGTTCTAATCAAAAAGATGGCGACCCAATTGGCGACATACCAAAGGGCAAAATTAAAAGTTGCCGGAATAAAAGAACTTGTATGTATCGAAAGCGATGTGTCAGAATCGTAGCAGACAGAAAACCGTAGTGTCTGCCTACTTCGGAAACAGGCATTTTGTGAAATTTTATTAGTAGATATTATATCTTTATCAGGGTTATTAATTTATTATATCAGTATAGTACTGAGGTCGAAACCACAATTTTTATAATTTTTGTCTTTCTGTATGTTCCATTTTAACTCGAGAACCACTCAACGGATTTGGATGCGGTTTTTTTATTATAATCGTAGTGACTATTGTCAATACACAGGCTAGGGGCCGTTCAAGTATTACGTAAGCACTATGGGGGGGGGTCTTTGTTTTGCTTATTTTCGATGACATGGGGGGTAGGGGAGTCTAGATGATGATTACGTCATCGGTATATTTTTGCCCCTTACTCTATGTTGAATACTGTATCAGTAAAATCTAATCTCTATCCTAAATCTATTTTCTTATTTTTAAAATTATAATTATAACATTATAATATTAAAAAAATATATATTTATAATTGAAAAATGTTTACGTAAGCATGGGGGGAGGGTGTAAGAGCTTTGCTTACTTTTGCTGACAAGGGGGATGGGGGGGTAAATAATTGTAATAAATCTGCTTACGTAATACTTGAACGGCCCCCTATAAGGGGTGTTCATAAAATAACGCCCAAGCCGAAAACTGGACAAAGATTAAATAAACGCTTTTAACTCGAGAACTAAAAGGATTTGGATGCGTTTTTATTTATTTATCATCGTAGTCGACAACATTTCATTTTAGATAACCATTTGTTTTTAACATCTGTATTGAAAGGCTGCGTAAAAAAAGCTAATGTATTTATTTATTTTGTTTTATTTTACGATTATCCTGCATGATCTCATGTTTTCTTATTCACTCATTCTAAAAAGACGTAAGTCGCATCTGAGGATTTCAAAAGTCAATGTTCATTGCCAATCGATTATTAAAAAAAAAGCTTGGCATGTTTATGTCCACTGTCACATGATATGACAGTTGATTTTTTTTTTAACAAAATGAACTTAAAAGCAAAGGAAATTGTTCTAAAAATCCTACCATAATTTTAGTTTTTTGAAAATATCTCTTCCTTTATTCACGATTTAATTCTGAAGAAAAAAAATATGATGCGCAGAAGGCCCATATCATGAAATGGTGTTTAGTTTTACACCAATTATTAATTTGTAATGTTGTCGATTACCCCCTCATAAAATGACGCCCAAGACGAAAATGGGGCAAATATTGAATACACGTGAGCGGAGGGTAATCTGAAATAAACTAACCTGTATAACGAAGTGAGTCAAACTTTGTATTAGGTGTGGTTCGCGTCGCTTGTCCAAAATCTCCAGAGAGCCGATCCTGTACCAGCATTGTGCTAGACGCAGGACGCACGCCGCTCGCTCCTGCCTCGCGTGACCTGTGTAGCTTTTGTCTCGCCACACTTTGAGATCATCGCTCACTGGACGAGACGGAGAGAGGTTCTTAGATAAGGACACAACTTTCAGTGAGATCAGTTTGTAGCTCTCAGTATTCATGGCTCAGATTTCAGCTGCGCTATTGATTAGTAATTCAAGTTTTAGTCAACTTTTTCGACCAGCTAGTCTAGCATAGCAAACCATATCGAGCTCGATAGCGCTTGATACAGTGCTCTGTCTCACTCTGTTGATTTACCTAAAGAGGGACAGACAGTGTATTTCGAGCTGTCAAACTCGATATGGTCTACTTATTTATTTATTTATTTATTTTATTTGGCGTACACAACAGGTTACAATCAGAATTAAGACAATATAAATAAACAAAGGTTATGAACTAGACTGCAACCCAAAAACGCGCACGCACAGCAAGCTAATTATTAGGTACATAAAAACAAAAATTAAAGGCGAAATACTACAATTAATTACAACACTACAGTAAGACAAGATAAATACATACAATAAGATTAAAACGGTAATATACTGAAAAACCATTTATGAAATAAGCAGCTTGATTTGCCTTTTATAGGCAGCTGCATTCGCATTAAATATGTCTAGCTCATCGTGACTAGCCGACAGCTCCGACACATTCTTATGATTGGGTTATAATACGACGTATTGTTTCTATAGGTATGTAGAACGAAAGTCCTGGGTAAGCGAGTTATATGCCTGGTATTAAGGTTTAGTGATGCTACTAAATTAGGAGAATGAAGAACGAAGTGAACCATTTTGTGTAGTGTGATAAAATCTTGTTGCTTGCGTCGGTTCTGCAGAGAAGTTAACTATGCTAGGTACCGGAGGGAGTTAGAAGTAAAAATGTTTTGTGATTTTATTTAACGGCACTAATATCGTACTGTTAGTTAAGTTTTAAAGTATGGAAACAGTAATCAATCAAGTGATCATGAGAAACGAAAATGATGAACAATTATTTACGATCAAAATTAAAGAAATGCGAACGTTTGTGTGTGTGTGTGTGTGTTGTTACTCTTTCACACTAAAACGGCTAACCGGATTTAGATGATATTTAGAATGGATATAGCTTATACCCTAACTTAACACATAGGCTACTTTTTATCCCGGAAAAAAGCATGTCGTTAAACCGAATAACACGCGGGCGGAGCCGCGGGCGAAAGCTAGTTAAAGATAACTTTTACAAAATCTATGGATTTAAAATTGAGTAGGTAAAGGTGACTATTGTATTGCGTGAACTTAGATAAAATAGTGTATGAAACTGCACAAAACTAGGTATTAAAACACTCGTGTGACACTATTAAAGGTAGTAGGTATTCAATATTGTACGAGGTCAAGTAAAAAAAAAGGTTCCCAACGCTGTACACTCGCCGCGCGACATGCTATGAGAAATCTGGCAACACCGCCGTATTCCTTGGTTCCCGCGCTTTATTCTCCCACCCGGACAAAGTCAGTACGACGCTCAGTGCCGGCCTGACAGCCATCCGAGATGGAGCCCCCAATCGCTGTCCCCGCCAGGTGTGAGATTCGATCAGTTATCCGTTTTTTACACGCAAAAAAGGTAAAACCTATTGAAATTCATAGGCAGTTGCAAGAAGTGTATGGCGAAGCTTGCATCAGCGTTCAACACGTCCGCAAATGGTGTAGGGAGTTCTCCGAAGGACGCACAGACGTCCACGACGAGGAAAGGAGCGGGAGGCCATCGGTATCCGACGAAGTCGTGGCGAAGATCGAGCGCATTCTCCTCGAGGATCGGCGAGTAACGCTTCGGGAGCTGGCTGCCCAAGTTGGGATGTGGTTGAACAAGCCCCCTACAGCCCTGATGTTGCTCCCAGCGACTTTCACTTGTTTCCAAAATTGAAACAACACTTGGGTGGACAACGCTTCAGATCGGACGAAGAGGTACAGGAAGCGGTCACAAACTTCCTCAACGGCCTGGCGGCGGAGTTCTTCGAAGAGGGTTTTCAAAAGTGGATAACTCGTCAGCAAAAATGTATAGAAAAATCTGGCGACTATGTAGAAAAATAGTTTAAAGTACAAGCTTTCAGATGGTGTACTCCTCGATTATAATAAAAAATGCGTTACACCAGAAAAAATGTGGGAACCTTATTTTTTACTTGACCTCGTATGTCATATTATTAAGTAAGATTTTGTACTTAACGTCCATTTCGATACGGCAGTGCCGCATTCGGTGCCAATTCATAATTTAAAAATAGATCATAATTATATATTTAAACCGTGTTTAAATAGGTAACTTCTTTATGCACCAGTTTTCTAAACTATTATTTATTTATAGAAAAGTTTCTGTTACCAACAAGAGCAGCAGCCCTAGTAGTGGGCACCCCGAGGGCGTGGCACGCTTCTGACGCCAACATCTCCCTGATGGAAGAGCGTAACACGGCGCGCCCGTCGCCGAACCGTGAGTACGGGGTCTCACCGGAGCCTTTCAGTTGTGGCTGCCAGGATTCACCTTTCCTGAAAGTTTACCACTGTCATTATTTGCTTTAAACTATGAACAGCAGATTGCACCTATAATGCTTTAGTGATGGGGTATACTAAAATACAAATTTCGGTAAAAATAAAAATCGAGGTTGAGTCATTGATATAAAAAACCGGCCAAGTGCGTGTTGGGCCACGCGCAATGTAGGGTTCCGTAGTTGCCCGGTACATACAAGTTGGTCTACTAATACAGACCGCGCCAAACTTCTAGTCCCATACATTCCATCCATCCATCAGCCTGTTTCGTCCACTGCTGGACATAGGCCTTTCCAGGATTTCGCCACTCTTGGCAGTCCTCCTGGAAGAAATGCCCATACTCACACGCAGGGCAGGCGGGTTGGTGAGCGCGGTGCAGAAACACTTGCACCAGTGACGCCGCTGCCCGTCACCAGTCTGATTTATATAAGGCCCGGCAATTGGGGATGGATATACCGCCATCCATCGGTCCCAGGCAATGGTGGGCCGCCTGGTTTTGCCTGAGAGCTGTTCTCTTACTCTCCCCCGAATAACTTCGGGAGGATTTGCGAGTAAGATGGTGGTACCTCCACAGTCGAGCCCGGCATCAGCTTTACCACCTAGCCTTTTCTAGTTATTCTATTTTGAAAATATGGAAAACTTTTGCTGTTATAAAATAAATCACATCACACTAATATTATAAATGCGAAAGATTGTGCGTGTGTGTGTGTGTTTATGTTTGTTGCTCTTTCACGCTGAAACGGCTGAACGGATTTGGATGAAATTTAGAATGGATATAGCTTACATCCCAACTTAACACATTGGCTACTTTTTATCCCGGAAAAAAGCATGTTGTTAAACCGAATAACACGCGGGCGGAGCCGCGGGCAAAAGCTAGTATACCTATAAAAATTCTAATATTGGATGGATTCGATTGATGGTTCTTGGTGGAATATCATCTTGAATAAATTATACACAAATTCTTGTACTTTTATTCCACATATATTTATTTTTATTCTAACTTAGGCTACCGGTTTCGTATTACACATCATCGGGCCAACAAATTATTAATTATTTAACATGACAGAAAGAAAACAAAAGAAAACATTTTTAACAAGCAAATATATAAAAATTCTATTACAAAATAAGAGCAACATGAAAATCGAAAAATAATGCACGATTATTAATTTATTATTTATTTATTATTTTTATTTTTTTGCTTAATTAGCAACAATTAAGTAGATTACATTGTTTTATTGATACCTACTCATAAATAATTACAAAACTCATCAAGTATCAGCTTAATCAATCGAGTTCTTTTTGAGTAATGCTGCAAAAGTTATTCGGGGGAGAGTAAGAGAACAGCTCTCAGGCAAAACAAGGCGGCCCACCATTGCCTGGGACCGATGGATGGCGGTATATCCATCCCCAATTGATGGTGTTAAAACAGACTGGTGACGGGCAGCGGCGTCACTGGTGCGAACGTTTCAGCACCGCGCTCACCAACCCGCCTGCCCAGCGTGTGTAAGTATGGGCATTTCTTCCAGGAGGACCGCCAAGAGTGGCGAAATCCTGGAAAGGCTTATGTCCAGCAGTGGACAAAACAGTCTGATGGATGGATGGAATGCTGCAGAGAAGTCAACTACCACAACTGTATATATATGTCATATCAAGAGCACCCAGAATTTGTGAGTTTGTCTTATTTAAGTGACCTCAGGATCGTAGCAAATCTGTATTCACTGCCCGCCACTCTTGTGAACTAGGCGTGAGGATAAGATGAGATGGATACCTTGAGCAAAAATATCTCCAATACCTGTTGACATATTCTCCAAGAATGTGTGCTCTCCCGTCACCAAGTTGGTCCGACCAGAATCCAAACTGATAACCTCCATATCTGAAACATGAATGAAATGATAATAGGAATGGTTCTCAGACAGTAATTTTAAATAATTTAATATAAAAATTCCTAAAAATATCAAAATAAAAATATTTTCTTAAGAAACCAGTTAATGTTTTTTTATTTCTAGTGAACTGTAAATATTTATTTCAATATTGTATGCATACATGATATAATATTGTAAATATTTATTTCATAATGGTAGTCTGTATAGGTATACCATCTGGATGAATTAAAGATTCAAGAAAGATTGTGTGATGACAATCAGGCACGTATCCAGAAATTTGTTTCGGGGGGGGGACGAACATTCATTGAAGCAACAATGTGAATTATGAAAGAAACTTTGTCGGGCTTCCCTTTTTAAAATGTTCAATCTTTACCACTGGTGCTTGGTGACAATATGGAGTTCATAATGTTATTATTTATTACATACATACATACATATACTCACGCCTGTCTCCCAGAGGGGTAGGCAGAGACTACAGATTTCCATCTGCTACGATCCTGACACACCTCTTTTGCTTCTTCTACATCCATCAACCTAGTCATACAGGCTCTTCTATTCCGGGTACTTTTCACTTTGCCCTTTTTCAATAGATCACTTATTTGGTTGGCATATGTCCTTCTTGGGCGGCCCGGTCGAGCTTTACCTTCCATTTGTGCAGCATAAATTCCTTTCGTCACTCTACTTTCATTCACCCTCTCTATATGCCCAAACCATCGAAGCATTCCTTTTTCTATTCTAGTCACTACATCTTCTTTCAGGCCACAACGATCCCTTATGTTGATATTTTTCACTCTATCATTCAATGTCAAACCACACATACTCTGTAAGGAACGCATTTCCACTGCATTCACTCTACTGCAATGCTCATCTTGCCAGACCCAACATTCACTACCATACATAAGCGTAGGAGCCAACACTCCATTATGAACACAGTGCATAACAAACTAAAAAAGATCAAGCAGATACTTTCAAGTAAGACAAGGATTTAAAAATAATATATTATGGTTATTAAAAATTATTCGGGATAAAATTTATTTATTTACATTATTTGAGATTATTGTAAACACCATAATTCTGATTAGCATTATACCATTGCGATATAGAAAATCAGAAAAGTAAATCTGAATTTGAGGAGCTCTGAACCAGGATTCGAACCCTGAACCTCTTGCTGTAATTCTTAATACCCATACATGTTTTTGTAATCTTCTCACCTATGACAGACAGTCAGCCCACCTTCCGGCAAGTGTTTCCCAGCTACAAAGTCAATGAAGTCCTCGGTATCAGCCACCGATGGCTCCAGGTTGAGGATGTTGGTGAGGGCATCATCGGACGCACAGACCAAGTGAAGTTTACCTGTTAGGGGTTCCGTTGGAACCTACATATATTTATATCATTAACAATAATCATATATAGCATTAATTGTCAGCAAATCATACTTTAAAATGAACAATTTATCCATGTAAGTTTGCTTTTGTGCGTTTGTTAAGCAGCATCTGATTTTTGTGTTTGTTAAGCAGCATCTGATTTAGTGTGACATGTACATTTTTCGCATGAGTGTGCGTGAATGAGTAAATGTGTGCTGTGCGTGTTTACCTCCCCTAAACGGCAGAATAATCTCAGTACTAAGAGTCGCGCTTTGCCAGGTCCCGTGTTAAATGGTCTAAGATTGACATTGATATCTATAATAGGGATATCTCGAAAATTACTGGCCTATCAGAGTAAAGTTAGGGTAGAAATTCACACTGGGATCTAGGGAACAATCACACTGGGGCTTTAGGGACAATCACACTGGGGCCTTGGGAACAATCACACTGGGGCCTTGGGAACAATCACACTGGGGCCTTAGGGACCATCACACTGTGACCTTGGGAACAATCACACTGGTGCCTCAGGGACAATCACACAGGGACTGGGATTTTGAGGTCAGCAAAATGCTTCAGATATTCTTACTTTTGAAAATAAAGTTCATTATTATTTCTTTTATTTCTTTTGAAATCACATTGGTACCTTTGAAACAACCTTGGGAAAAATCATGCTTTAACACTGGGAACAATAGAGATAATCTCGAACCTTGGCGAAATATGGATATAAATAGGGTAAATACGTGTTGGAGTGTAGATAAGGGGGAGGGTGCACTATTAGAAAAAAGACTTATAAAATGTCAGAAATCCTTTAGCGCGAGCGAGCAGAAACAAATTGGTAGGTTAGGTTAGAAGGTTGGATATGGCGAGTCCCTGAACCCAGTTGATTGTGACCCCTTATCGTCACTGTGACTGTATCAAATAAGAGTATTTTGGGATGGCTTTAGATAACATCTACCTTAATTCGGAGTACATAACAATGCATTTGGGTTTAGGAGCCCAAACTATGATTCACAGTGATTTTTTTTTTGCCCGATATGCTTTTTTAATTTTTTGGACTTTTTTGAAAAAGCACTGAAAATCAGTTTTATCAATCACAAATTCGCCATTTTTATTAGAAGTGATGTGAATGTGATTCCCCTACAGTGTATGTCATGTTATGGTACAGGTTATTTTGATGTTTTTGGTTAAAAAAACAATAATTCTTTTTATAATTTGGGCGAATGGAATGGACTTTATTAGTCATAGTAAAAATAAAAACTTTCACCAAAAGTAAAAAATAGGTGCGACAACGAGCAAAGCGAGGAGGAGTGTGTTAGATTGACATGTAAGATAATAAAGGAGCCGAGCGAAGCGAGGCGACGATGTCCCTATTTTTAACATTATCTGAAATTTGTATTTTCAAGTCGCCGATTACACGATTTTCAAAAGCGGCACTGAGGGGCTCCCCCCCCCCGGAAAACCCTTAAATCAAGTAGATGATATCTAAAAATAAACCGGTATTTTTAAGCATTATTACATCTACATTGTAAACGCTTTACCGACTTTTAAATATTATCATACAATGAAAAAAACAGATCTTTCTTACCTTAGAGAACACTGCATTGTTCACAGCAACTGGTATGTTATATTCAGGATTTTCATTAATTGGAAGCTCAGAATAATTTGGAGGAGATTTGAACTTCCATTCCTTGAAATTGGTAATTAAATTCAATGCTTCGGCTGGGCCCACCATTCTAGATGGGTGATCTTTGAAAACCGCAGCAAAAACACAAAATGCGCGCTTCATAAACAAAAATATACTCTCTAATTAAGATATTGTAATATTTTTTGCGTGAACTTTGATTTTGATAACAGGATTTTGTTTACGAAACAACTGTCATTTTGAAATTTCGCATATCGTACAGTGCGTTCCGAGTCACGATATAATCGATTATATCGCGTCTATTGTCATTCCATGTCACTGTTCTGTGATGATGTAGTTTTAGTCTTTTTAGTACTATTAGCGCTATTCGAAACACGGTGGTAGTGATGTCCTTCGTTGAAGTTCGTTCCGACATCTGAAGTTCCGATTATTTTATTTGGGAACTGACCACAGACATTTGTCGCGTTTAACAACCTCGCATCGGTGCAGCGATGAACTGTGCAGTCGCTGCAAAGAGTTATAAACGACCATTTCACGTGACTTTGACAAGCATCGATACAAGCATCGAGCAGCGCAAATAATTTCAGCTGATCTCTGCAGCGTATAGGCTATTTGTCATTTTGACGTACCCGTTTAACACAAAAAGGAGGCTATGCACAAATCCATCGCTGCAACCGTTGCACAACTCATCAGTCATAGCCTCCTTTAATTCCAAGCCATGAAGCAAGAGATTTGGCAACGTTGCACCTGGTCCGTTCTTGTCTAAGACAGTAGCACATTTCTGTTGGTTATTTCGATGTATTAATTAACATTAATAACAGTCAAAATCGTCGTTTTATAGGAGTTTTTACTAAGAAAAAGTGTTGGATAATACTCATAAAGGGCGTAAAAGTAAGTAGCAACTATATTCATCTTTAAGTATTTGGTTTATTAACATTGGTTTCGTGAGATAGTAAATTGAGGTTATATTTCAGATGCCGCGTCGATGTTGTGTACCTGGTTGTAAGAGTAACTACGATAGTACTATCAAAGTAAAAGGAATAGTGACAACTTTTTCATTTCCAAATGACGAACATATGAAGCAGTCTTGGATCAAAGCTATTCCTCGTCAACACTGGACGCCGAGTCGCAGTGCTGTTGTTTGTGCAGAACATTTTGAAGTCACAGATGTTATAAGAACAGAGCATGTAATCGATGGCAACGGATGTGTGTCAGAGCCAATCCTGAAAAAGCCTAAATTAAAGGAAGATGCAATTCCAAGGTATTTTGGAAATTTGCCATCATACCTTTCCAAACCAGCACCTGTCACACGGACGGATCCTGAAGTCAGGCGCCAGAAGGAACAAGAAAGGCAGGATGAAGCTGTCAAGGCATTTTTGAATAGTGACGTGGTGAACAATTTTGATGAATTCTCTGACAAAATTGATTCATTTATTTCATCTCCGTGGAATTTGAAAAAAACATCTGACAGTGTGTGTTTATTTGTGTTAGAACATGCTAACAGTGAAAATAATAGATTGGTTGTGAAGTGCAGTATTATTGTGACCAATGATTTAGTGATGAAAGTTTTTCTGGGTAGTAACGAGTTGTCGCCAAATGATTTAAATTGGATTTTGACAAATGATCAAAAGTTTTCACGATGGTCTCAGTTAGAAAATATTTTATCACGATATGGTAGTGGTAGCATCGGTGAGTTAAGTTCACAAGAGTTTTATATAAATAAAGCTGTATACTACCTAGACGAGGCTTTGTTGGTAAACTCGGAAAAAACTGATGAAAACAATTTTAATTGTAAACTCCAACTTGTGCGAAACCAGTTATATAATATGATCAACAAAAGGCGTACCTATTGTATGATTACAATTTTGTTTGCCTTTTGCATTTATTGCCAATCAAGTTCATCGTACAATTTACTAAGGAATTACCTGATTTTACCAACAAAGAGATATTTACAACTTATCTCTTCCTCGTTAAATATTTCACCTGACTCGAATAAATATAATCAACATTATTTGTCTCACATGGTTAACACTCTGAGTAAACGTGATAATGGGTATGCTCATAATGATGCTAATTCCTTGGCAACCACAGTACAAACTTTTATGATTTCGTCTGCTTTTGGTCACTTTACAGAAATAGTAAAATTATTGCCTGTTAAGTCTCTCTGTGGAAAGGATTTAAAAGTAACTACTTTAGAAGTAATTTCATTTGTTCAAAACTTAGGATTTCATGTTATTGCTGTTATAACTGATAACAATCGTGTTAACCAAAATCTTTTTAGTTTACTTTCCTCTGAATACAGTATGCCCAACCCTAAATATCCAGACTATCAAATCTATTTACTTTTTGATTTTGTGCACATATTTAAAAATATAAGAAACAATTGGCTAAATACAAAAGATTCCATGAAAACATTTGTTTACCCAGATTTCAACACAAATGAAAGAAAAGAAGCCTGTTTTGAGCACTTGAGAGAGGTATACAAGCAAGAAAAATTTAATATTGTTAAAAAAGCTTATAAATTGAATGAAAAAACACTGTTTCCAAATTCATTGGAAAGGCAAAACGTAATGTGTGTGGATAATACTTTTCATCATTCTACAATAGCCACTCTTAAGTTGGCACAAGATTATTGTGGGACTGCATGTTTTGTCGAATTAATCAGGCAATGGTGGGACATTGTCAATTGTAAAAGCACCCCGAAAGGCCAAATAAAACGTAATGCTTGGAGTTGTCCAATTTATAACATAGATGACATAAAACTTGATTTCTTACAGAAGTTTGTCGAATGGCTTAACAAATGAGAGTCTATGACAGGAAGTGTTGGTTTTACTAGAGACACAATGTCGGCAATTAAAAGGAGTTCAAACGTAATTTGCTATATAGTGATTGATGCCCTTACAAAAATGAATGTGGAATATGTACTTATAGGAAAGTTCCAAACAGATTGTTTAGAAAAACGATTTGGTCGTTACAGATCGCTTTCAGGGTGCAATTATAATGTGTCTTACGATCAAATTATTGATTCAGAAAAAAGATTTGAGTTCAACATATCCTTAAAGCCAAAGAAAGTAAAGATTTAATTAAGGAATTAAAGAACAGTTCTGATAAATTAAGTGATGATAATATGGTTGACATTTCTGCTTTCATGTTTATAATAAATGAAAGCAACTATCTTGAAATTTTTGATATTGACGAAGATGCAAAGCTTTATGTCTGTGGTTATGTTGCCCATAGTATTAAAAATAAGATATGCTGTAAACTATGTGAAAGCTCTGTGGTCAAATCTAAGGGTTCTGAATCAAGTTCTCAATATTTTAATTACTTACAAAGAGGAGGTTTAATTATACCTACTGATTCTGTTTGCGTCATTTTCTACCACCTATGTAGTATTTTTGAATATATAATTAATGACAAAATTTTAGAAGGACGTTTTGTAAAACTTGATAATAACAAGGGTGTATTGTATAAGTTGACAAAAGTAAGCTTACAGTCTGATCATTTTGCTTTGCTCTTTGTGTCAATGTGGAAACAGTTACGATCGATTGTTACATTCTGTCTTATCAACAATGTGTAATATAGTATTAAATAATTATCAAAAAGTTATGACCAATTTAGTTCAATGTAACAAAGGCAAGAAAAGGAAAATTTTAACTCTAAATAATTAAAGGCTCATATAATTTAGTAAAATAAATGTACTTATGAAAACTATAAAGTGTTTTTTTATTTATTTCTCATTAGTACTTCTTTGAAAATGGACTGTTGTTTCATTTTCATGATGTTTTCATGTATGAAATCATGGATGATTGACATAAGAAGCGACGGACCACTCACTGACAGCTAGGCGACGTTGCCATACTTATGTTCATGGCTTGTTAGTTAAAGGAGGCTATGCATCAGTGCAACCGTTGCACAACTCATCGCTGCAGCGATGCAAACCTGTTAACCGCCCACGTGCGGTGCTTAAAGTGTCTTTTTTTTTAAACTCTCGAATGCGCAAGAGCCACAAAAGTGGCTTTGCAGCGCGTGCTCAATTGCGTCGTCTTAACTTTGTTGTTATATTGAATATATCGGTTGTGTGTTGTTGCCACTCTAGTCAGATAGTGTGTGGACCATAATGACGTCATAAATGGTATTTGACAATTGTTTTATTCTGTGTGTGAGAAACCGAAAATCATTCCGTTTTGGTTGTTTTACAATGGTTTTACACATATGGCAAGTGTGTGGTTTTTGGTTATTTTTATCTTAAATTTAGTCTTAATAGTATGTACATCCCAACTGTTGATGTGTATGTAAAAAAAAATTGCAATATCAGTAAGTTATATGTAAAAAGTGATAAAAAACATCGGAACGAAAAAGAAAAATTAAGGAAGAACAAAAAAAAATTCATGTTGTATGTTCGTGAATTAACAACAGCCATGTGCCTTGTTTGGTGAAAATTGATACGGAGCAGAAAGTAAGCGTAGTGGAAGGTGAAGTAAAATGAAGTTAAATTAATGGAACTATTGTATTTTTAGTTTGATAAAAATATAATGTAGACAGATCACGAGAAACATGTTTTTTAAAGACAGAAGTCTTTACAAGTGACACATTATAAAAAGATGCGTAGCAGCCAGTTTACACTTGATGTTATACGATCTATGTATACGATCTCTTTCACTCCTCCTTAACATCCAGTGTTAACGTCCAGTCTAACTCAGTTAACTCACAGCTGAACTCATCGTGTCACTAGCTTAGACTCTCTATACTCTTAACACTCTCAACAGGACTCATTCCCATACCCTTAACACAGAACTCATGCTTTCCTTTCACCAAAGGTTTCGTCATCACATCTGCTATCTGTAACTCAGTAGATAGGTACTTCAACGCTATGACGTTGTTCTGTAGGGCTTCTCTAACGAAGTGCATCTTCAAATCAATGTGCTTCGTTTGTTTGTGGTGTGAACAGTTTTTAGCTATCGCCATAGCTGACTGACTGTCACAGCTCAGTACAATGGTTTTCTCAAGACCAGTAAGCTCCTCAAACAATCTCTTCAAGAAAGTCGCTTCTCGTGCAGCGTTGGACAGGCTTACGTATTCAGCTTCGGCGCTGGACAATGCTACAATAATTTGTTTCTTGCTCTCCCAGTTTACAGGCGCAGAACCAAACTTGAACACAAATCCTGAGTAGGACTTTCTATCGGTTAGATCACCTCCGTGATCAGCATCAACGAATGCTTCCATGTCTCTTGTACATCGCTTGAATTTTAATCCGAGATTTTGTGTACCTTTAAGATACCGCAGCACTCTCTTAGCTGCTTGCCAATGCTCTTCTCCATAACAACTATTGAATTGACTCAAGTAGCTGGTAGCATAGGCGATGTCGGGTCTCGTACACACGGCGAGGTACATCATGGATCCGATCAACTCACGGTAAGGAATGTTCTTAGGTGACTCATAGTTAACATCTTCCGGCTTAGTCAATCTCTGACCTGGAACCAGTGGGGTAGCCACAGGTTTGCAGCGTTCCATGTTGAACTTGGTCAATATTTTCTCTAAATAATTCTCTTGGTCCAGTGATATCCAATCCTCTGATTGCTGAAGACGCATTCCTAAGAACAACTCCGCTTTTCCAAGATCTCTCATCTCGAAAGTTTCCATTAACTCCTTTTTAATCTGCAACATTTCACTCTTGTTGTTCCAGAATATCAGAATGTCATCAACATAAACGGCTAGGATGATAAACCTGTGCTGACTTTTTCTCACGTAGACACATGGCTCGTTTCCAAGTTGTTGGAATTTCATCTGTTTCAATGCTGAATCCAATCTCTCGTTCCAAGCCCGTGGGGCTTGTTTCAATCCGTATAGGGATCTCTTCAGAAGACAAACATAATCTTCTTTTCCCTTCTCCTCGAACCCTTCTGGTTGCTTCATGAATACGGTCTCACTTATGTATCCATTCAGGAATGCGGTTTTCACATCCATTTGGTCAATGTGCAGTTTATTTTCTGCGGCTAGGGCAAGTAGTAACCGCAGTGAGCTGTGCCTTATTACCGGGGAATAAGTTTCAAAATAGTCGACTCCTTCTCTCTGCTTGAATCCTCGAACAACAAGCCTTGCCTTGTACCTCTGTTTATTGCCAGCTTCAGACTTGATTTTAAAAATCCATTTAGAGTCGATCACATTTTGTCCAGCTTCCCTTTTGACTAGCTCCCAAGTTTTATTCTTCTTGAGGGCATCCAGCTCCTCCTTAATGGCCTTCTGCCAATGCACTTTATCTGCACCAGTTAGTGCCTCTTTCATTGTGATGGAACCATCCAGGTTATTATCAGGCTCGTTGACAGCTTGATAAAGGATTGCTCCTGGAATGTTCCTCGGCGTCCGTTCTCTCTGTGGATACCTCCGATCAGCCGTTTCCTCAGTTACTCTAACTGTATTCTCCTCCGAAACGGTTGCATCGGAAATTTCTTCAGGGATATCCTCCACCCTGATGTCCTCTGACTGTATGGAGGCATCTCCTCCTTGACGTGACTGGTCTGCTTCTACCGTAGGACTTGCAGTTTCTGAGCCCTCATTATTTTCGACGTCCTCTAGTCGTACTACAACTCTTTTAGGTTGCGATTTATGCTCTTCTTCCTTGCGGTGGCCAGCGGGACTATTCTCAAATAGTATGACGTCACGTGCTTTGTGTACATTGTAGGTAACGGGTTCAATCAGTCGATACGCCTTCGAATTCTCACTGTATCCAACATGAATAAGTTCTTTACTCTTTGGATCCCACTTCTTACGCTTTTGATCGGGTACGTGCATGTACGCCTTACAGCCAAACACCTTTATGTTGCTCAGGTCTGTTTTTCGTCCGGTCCAAGCTTCCTCAGGTGTCATGTTCTTGACAGCTATCGTTGGGGATCGGTTTTTCAGATATACCGCATGTCTTATGGCCTCTGCCCACAGAATTTCATCCAATCCTGCATCTTGCAACATACTCCTGGCTTTCTCTGTAAGCGTTCGGTTCGCTCGCTCGGCGACACCATTCTGCTGTGGCGTGTAGTCGACTGTTAGTTGATGGATGATACCATTTTCCCTGGTAAACTGTTCCATCTCTCTATTAACGTACTCCTTCCCGTTATCTGTACGAATAACCTTCAGTTTCTTGTCGGTTTGCTTTTCTACGAGAACCTTGAACTCTTTCATCTTCTCTACGGCTTCACTCTTTCTCTTGAGTAGGTACACAAAAGTTTTCCTGGTCTTGTCGTCGATAAGTGTCATGAAGTATCTGTAACCTCGAACAGAATTAACACTCATAGGCCCACAAATATCTGAGTGTACTAACTCTAGTACTTCCTTGGCTCTAGTAGCCTTATTCTTTGGGAAAGGCTGTCTCGTTTGTTTGCCCATCAGACAAGGCACACATTCTAAGTTAGGATTAGAATCAGGAAAAATCACCCCATCCGCCATTTTATCTCGTAGTAATTTAAGATTGCGTACTCCCAGGTGGCCCATCCTCCGATGCCACAGCTCCAGTGAATCATCATTCTCTTTGTGTAAGTCGGTTGACAGTGCTGCCTCTGTACACTGTGGATAATGTTTTAGTTTATAAATACCTCTCTCTTCTTTACACGTAACAATCACTGTGCCTTTCACATCGCAATCATTTTCATCATAAATCTCGCATCCGGCCTTTGAAAATACTACTACTCTACCTCTCCTGACCAATGTACTTACACTCAGCAAGTTTTCTGATAGGCCAGGCACATACATAGCACCTTCCACGCAGACATCCTTCCCATCCTTACTCACCACATCTCCTGTACCTACACCATATACTTTACCGCCATCTGCGCATAAAACATCTCTATTTTCATGCTTTACAAAGTTTCTCATCCAATCTCTATTATTAGTCATATGTAGCGTCGCTCCCGAGTCAACAATCCACTCGTAGTTGTTAGCAGAAAAGGTCACCAAGGCGGTGTGTGTGCACCGCTGCGCCGTATGCGCCGCTGGCTTCTTGCTTGGGTTGTTTGGGCAATCACGGGCTTTATGCGGCCCGTCACATATGAAACATTTCAAACTTTGTGATAGTGGTGGTCCGCTCCTTCTCTGAGACTTCTTCCATGGCTTTCTCTTTGTAGTAAGGAGTGCTGCTCCTCTTGGTCCTGACGTCGCTTTGTAGTCAGTTAATTGTAGCAGCTTAGTCTTCACATAGTCGGTGGTAAGTGTAATGTTTGTATTTTCTAATGCTAATTTCATGGGCATATATTCCTCCGTTAAGCCCTGCAGCATCAAAGTTGCCAGTAACTCATCATCAATTTCCTTACCAAGGTCGTTAAGTTGTTGGGAGATCTTCATGACCTCTGTCACGTAATCAGCCACAGTATTAAACTTCTCTAGCTTTATACTCACAAGGCGAGACAACAATCTACATCTATTGTTTAAACCTTTGTCCTCATAGGCTGTCCTCAGGGCCTCCCAAGCCTGTTTTGCTGTTTTAGCACTTCTCACGTGTACCTTGCAGGAATTGCTTATCATAAGGCTTATTTTCGCTCGCGCCTTCTGATCTCTCTTGACGGCATTTGCATCTTTCTCATCTGGTTCGCTCGTGATGTAAGTCCATAGATCATCATGGATTAATACACATTCCATATCAAATTTCCAGGTGGAATAGTTTGAGGCACCTTCAAGTTTCTCTATTGACGGCATACCTCCCGAACTAGACTGATGCGCGCTGTCGCCTGAAGCCATTGTAGATACGATAGGTTCTACTGCTTCCTCGTTACTCGCGTCTATCCACTGAATTCCTCCGAATTCCTTGTCATCTGACAGTTGCAAATAAATCTCATAGAAACTTCATAATATTTACACTTTCGCTGGCGCACATAACCTGATACGGAGCAGAAAGTAAGCGTAGTGGAAGGTAAAGTAAAAATGAAGTTAAATTAATGGAACTATTGTATTTTTAGTTTGATAAAAATATAATGTAGACAGATCACGAGAAAAATATTTTGATAGACAGAAGTCTTTACAAGTGACACATTATAAAAAGATGCGTAGCAGCCAGTTTACACTTGATGTTATACGATCTATGTATACGATCTCTTTCAAAAATAAACATTACATAACAATGAACAAAGTAACAAAGCATCTAAAACCAAAATAAATACTAAAATTCGATACTTTTGGCTTATTATTTATTTATATTTGCCATTCCACACCAACGCGGCAAAAAAATTCGCTACTATTTTATGCTACCTTTTTGGTATAATGGTATGTTTTTATAACAAATTCATAAAGGATTTTTGATTTCATGGTTGGAATCCAAAGCTAAGGAATGACTCTTGCATGCTATTAAAAAATAATTAAAAGCCCTCTTTGAAAATATTGTACCATTGTACCATACGTATCTCGATTCTAAGTAGGCATATTAAATAAACACGGGGGTTATATTTCTTAAGTTAATATAAACAATCTACAACATCAATCCATTGACACCGTAAGTCTGTAGAATGTTTATTATGGCTATAGGAATGGTTACTATACTCTTTGATTATGGCTTCATAAGATAAAAAACCATGAATGTAGGTATTAAGATTAAGTGGCCCGCCCGCGACGCGGCAATTAAGATAAGTGTTTCGGCGCACAGTAGCAACCATTAATATTAATGGCCGCGCGCGTCAGTGGTTAAACACGACAATTGTGATTTGTGATATACCATAGTGGTGGTCTGTGATCATTGTGCAAATAGGTAAAATAAAAAAAAGTATAAATTTACTTTATTGTTGTATTGTAATATTTAAGTTTCTAAAACAAAACAATCAAGAAAAAGTGAATTTAACTGGAACAACTAATTTTTAAAGCATACGCCCACTGTGGAGGCTGTGCTGAAAATCCACGTTTTTCAGCTTCAGGTTGTGTTTCATAGGGATGGCGAAACACTTCGAGGAGGAAACGAACTTTCTCATAGTCATCTTTCTCTGCATCAGCAATTGCTTCTTGCAAAAGCCAGTTACGTGGGACGTATGCAGGATTCACGCTTAGCATTCGACGGCGCCTCTCATCTTCGAAAAGTCCAACTGAACTGGCATCAACTGTAGAGATAGAATAAAGCGCGAATAAAAAAATACAAATTAACATTCAATCTCAGGCCAAAAATAGTTCGTTTGCTTAAAAAGTTTACACGCTTTGATACGACAACACAAAGGGGCTACCGTTTTGTGCCGAAAGAAGCATCAGCTACATCAAAAACATAGCGTATATGGTCTAAGTAAGCCCATTGTGAATTTAACTGATTTCATTAAGATCAAATAATTGTACTTATTTATTTTCACTTATTAGGTATCAATAACGTGAGGGTGTACTGCAAACTATGTGAGCAAATATACGACGTAGCAAAGATTCTTAAAGGATTTACCAGCTTCCTTATCCAGCCGCTCTCGATATTGATCCAGCCAGCACCCCCAAGACGAATGCGAAGACAGACGCTTCAGTGACCACTTTTTCTCTAAATTTGCTTGGCTTACCATTTCAGACGGCTCCAACTATAAGGAATAACCACCATTATTCATGGACAAGGGCTGAGTTCAGTTTGATCGCCAGCTCACGCCCGGCGATCATGACATCTCTATTGCACGCGTTGAATTTGTATGTGCTATCCTGCTGTCAGTGATGAGCGGGCGATGAAACTGAACGCAGCCCATGGTTAACAATAAAAAGTAAAGCCTCTTTACCTCAGCGAGTTGTCTAAATGTCGCAGTAAAGTCGGCACCAGTGTGTTGCATCATATCAAGCAGCTTCTCAACAAGTTGTTCATCACCCCAGCGTTCTTCTTTTAACCCAATCTTCAAAAGGAACGTCTCTCTGAAAAAATATAAAACTATAATAAAAATAATAAAATACAATGACACCATAGCCAAGGATAAAAAAATCAAAGGAAGTGGTAGATGGAACTTACAAGATCTTATTTTTGCAATAAGTGTCCAGGGTTTTCAGGACGTGTGACATGTGGAGCTGTTGAGATGGGTTCAACAGTGGTTTTAGAGCAGCTGCAAGCTGACTGATATTCCAAACAACCACCTGAAAAAGCAAAATTATAATCTGGCCTTCTGTAAAACAAAGCAGACAACCAAACCTTTAAAATATGTAATAAAAGTATTACATCAGGTTGTTTAGCAAGAGCGTAGCGTCCCTCTCCATCAGAGCAGTTGGCAACGAAACCACCGTCATAAGAATCAACGAAACCGTATGGTCCGTAATCAACAGCTACCCCCAAAATGCTCATATTGTCAGTGTTTAGAAGCCCATGCGTGAAACCTAAACCTGTAAATGGCAAGTGTAAGCTGTAAAGATCGTTAATTTCAAGATAATTAATAAACAATATGGAACGATAGATTTATTCGACCTTGCCACTTAGCAACCAGATCCAGAGTTCTATGAGCAACCTCGGAAAATAGCCTCATATAACGGTTTTCATCAGATATGCTGATATCTGGGAAATATTCCTGAAAAAAGTTTTTATTATATTTATTTCGCTCCATACAAACAAGTGTCTTTTAGAATAAATAGGTGAATACATAAAATACACGACACGTCTGTTTATAATATTCACTTATAGACAAAGTGACATTAATTTATACAGCCAAACAAGACCAGGTAAGTGCTCAGTATCAAGGTTCGATTAATTTTTTCGTGAACAAAGTTAACTTTTTTTTCTTATCCACTACAATCTCAAGCCCAGCCTCGAGTCACTTAGGTATGTCCTCTAGTATGAATTGGGCTAACGATCACTTACCAAGTCTCTAGTATGAATTCGTGCATAAATTATATCACCTTCTATACAGATAACACCGAACCCTTTTTAAGCGGTTTTAACAGTTTGCGAAGTTTTTATGTTTAAGTATGCTAATAACATAACCGGCCGCGTTCAGTTTGATCGACCGTTGAAACAAGTTCAACGCGTGCAAAAGAGATGTCATGATCGCCAGGCGTTGGGGAGCGATCAAACTGAACTTAGCCCAGAGAATATAATTAATAACTAACCATTGATATTACAAACCATGGACCTCGGGTCTAGTATAAAATTTACCAAAAAAGTGTCCTTATTGAAGTGTCAAAATATTAAGAAACAAAACATTTTACAGTTGGCATCACCACTTGTCAAGCTTTTCCTGTCATTATAGTTGTCAGTCAGATTTTCCAAAATTATTTGATAAAATTATGTTTTATTTTGCCAAAGCCGTTGAACAATAGTGCAAAAGAGATTGTGTTGAAGGTACGCCTTTTGTGAAAGAGAAAATGCAAACAATGCACCGTGATTCCTCTCGATCAGGTTCGATCACGTGTCAGTGCCATGATGGGTTAGTAAAATAGGGTTACCAGCTTTTAACATAAAGCCAATTTTATGGGCAAATAATAATTAGCTATTCACTTGCAGGCTTAACGGAAAAAAGCGTTCACATTAAGTCGCCTGGAAAAATTCGTCAAAAATGTAAAAAACGGGAGCTCGACGATTTAGAATAAACGTCATCAATCTAGAACAAAAAATAAAAAATACTGTTTTAGTACAGAGATACATGTATAGATATTCATACCATTAGATCATACGGATTGTTTGCGAAATACAAATCAATAAGTAATTGATAATTTTGATTGTTTCATTTTGTATAGATTTTATTTACATTAAAGAGTAATATAATATAATAATTAATATATAAAAAACGCAGTTAAGTAAATATTAGGAATGTGTAGTATGGTGAATGCCAATTGAGCTATTGGCAACATTATATGCAGTGCTACCATTTCCTAAGCCAAGGGACTTCTTATAGTGAATGGTCTGTAATTTGAATCGTAAGTCATTGCTGCACGACTTAATTTTGATTGACGTGTGATTGACACCCTTTTTTAATTTTCAATGGTTTTGACTCTCTTTTCGTTCGGACACTTTTGACCACAGACCCGATGTCCATTTGGTAGTACGTCAATGTAACTAACAGATAATACCTTAATAACAAAATCGCTTAGTTGTTTCAGTACTGAAACTTCTCCGCTCCTTGACAGAATCTCCAGGGAACCAAACCGGAACCAGCACTGTGATAAGCGAAGCAGGATCGCCGCACGTTCACGCCCAGGGTTCCCCATGTAGTATATATCACGAATAATTGACTCTTCACTCACTAGTTTATGAAATCGGAAATAAATTTAGCTGTCTCACCCACAGACATACAGACCAAACATTAATAAAAACGCATAGAGTCGACTTGAAGCTATTTTAGCTCAGTGAGTTATGGGCTCTCTTAGATATAAATATTGCTTGTTTCCAAACAAAATATATACGAGAGATTAGTTAAGCTATTACCAAATATGTTTCAAGCATAAGCTAGCCAAAACAACCCATTTTTATACGTTTCTTCATACCATGTAGCTTAAGTCGCTTGGTTTTTGTATGGAAACTTACTAACGATTTTTAATCCTCAGGTTTATTCTGTATATATATCTGTGGTCTCACCTTATTAGATGAAACGCCTAAATCAGATGCCTAAAACTCAAGAGTTGCCTGAAGCAAAAACATATTTTACCAATTCTAGGTCATGCATGCATGTCAAATGGAAAAGCAAAATTAGATGTTAACTAAGCAGGTGAAAATGGGTTTTATTGGATTAGTTTATTTATAAATGAAAAAATCACCTACCAACTAATGCAGCAGATCGAATAGTGGGTATACCGAGAAAGTGGCATGCTTCACTGCCCACCATCTCTCGAATGCAAGAGCGAAGTACTGCACGACCGTCGTGGATTCTTGAGTATGGCGTTTGACCTGAACCTTTTAGTTGGATCTGCCATCTTTCACCGATCCTAACAAGGATGTACTCGAGTTAACTTAACATCGATTCCATAAACAAAAATGTCTCATTTCCTTATAAACCCTTGTAGCCGTTTCAAACCAATTTTTTGTATCTTTACAAGTGTCGCAAAGGTTTATGAGCGCTCGGCAAAAGTGGTGGGGGACTAGCGCACATGTTCACTCGCACACAAAATTACTAAGTGCGATAGAGAAACAATGACTAGCGCCATCAAGGTCACCCCTCATAAACCGTTGCGACACTTATACCTAATTCTTATAGTTCGTTTGATATCAAGATCGAGTTTTGAAGTAGCTAACGATGTCCGTGACTCCGGTTGAAAAGTGGCGTCGGCTACTTCAAAACCCCCGGCGTACACCCACGCACCAGGTATCTGACAGATTTCATTTTCATCCGTAGTTGTACCTACTCATTTATATTTAAAAAGTTTCAATACTAGCAGGCGGGTGTACTGCAAACTATTTAAGCAAACCAAGTATAATCTATACTAATAATAAAGTAGGTAGGTAGTAAAAAAGTGACCGAACATTTTTTCAAAATTTTAAATGAAGTAGTTTTCAGTCCTATTAGTATTGTAACTGAAGCCAATACCTTTTTTTTCTGTCTGTCTGTATGTATGTTCCATTTTAACTAAAAAACCACTCAAACCGATTTGGATGCGATTTTGTCACTATTATCGTAGTGACAATGGTAAACATAAAGTGTCTGTGACATAAAGGCTCTTATGGAATGTTGATGAAATAATACTATTATCTAAACATCATTCTACGTAACTACAATATTGGTATTTTAGTATCCGTTCGATCTATTCCAAACCGTGTAATTTACAGGAAAAGAGTAAAAAATATATTATGTACAGCGGAGACCGCATCAAGTTAGACACTTCGGACTTTGTACCCATCTTATATTCTTTTCTGTAGGGGCTAATGTCGTACTGCAAGTGTATAGCTTGATGTGATCTCCACTGTACACATCAAGCAATGATTATATTTTCTAAAGACGCAACAACGTTTGAAATCCAAGAAAACGTAAAAAAATATTCATAGGTATATACATAACTAACACCAAAATACATACCTGTTAACATATTCTCCTAGAATATGGGCTCTTCCATCGCCAAGTTGCCCAACCCACATACCGTATTGGTATCCACCATACCTGAAATTATAGTGTTAAATCATTCAACATGTACAGATGTCGCTAGTGGAGAATTTGACAAGATGTTTATCAAGAAAAACTACATCACGAGCATTTCTCAGGTATATTTTTACTTTTCAAAGTGATGAGTTCTCATCACAACGCCGTCTTCATAAAAAAACGTCACATTTCGACAGTTTGCCGCGTTGTACTAGCGCCATCACGTTAATTCAGTTAGATCGTTGTCGCACTATAAAGATGTTTAGGAGTTTCAAATCTCCCCCTTAGTTAGGGACTGAACCCCTTTGACAAGTCCATAATGTAGCGTTTCAGAACGTGCGATCATAGTGCAAAATTTCACTCGTTTTTTAGAAAAAGAAGATCTATATAAGAAAAAGAGAAAGAAAAATCTGGTTGCACCAATTAGGTAGCCCAGTGTGATTTTCGCATTACTCCGAAGCGTTTCAAAACACTTTCGTACAGCTGTCAGGTAACAGTTCGTTTACCCTCGGTTTAACTCGTGTCAATTTTTGAATGCTCTAGGGTGAAATCCGCAACACTCCAAGTGAAATTTACGTTTCCAAACGGAACCTTAATAATTCATAAGACGTAATTAAATAAATACGATTATTCATATATTTCGTGAATGCCGAAGTTGCAATATTTCTCACTATACCTATACATTTTATTAAAAGTATTGGTTCAAAATCAATAAATGTAAGTAAAACCCTCAAATTTCTTGTAAAATAGCTCCCTCTATCTAAGTCTCTCAGCAAAATAATGTGTTGATATTAACATTTTTTGTTTGATAAACACTTGTACTTGTCCACTTATTGTTGATATTAAAGTTATCTCACTGAACCCACCAAGTTAAAAAGCGTGGTCGCTACCATAGAGTAACTTATAAACTGGGAATAGAGTCATCAGTTTTTTCTCGGTTTAGTGACATCTCGTGGGTAACGACCAACGAGGAAAGAAAAGTTTTTTCATCATTGGTAACGACAGACTTAGTTCGCTATGGTGAAAAGTATCATTTAATTTCAAAATAACACCATCCTCCTGGTATCTTGTGTGGATGCACAACACGAATTCATTTCCTCGACATCTGGAAGACAATCCTGTCGCATAGCGGAGTCTGGCTGCAGTTCACGGCGTGGTGAGGATTGGCTAACTACGAGCGAGCGTTTTGGGGACCACCCCATACCAGAAGGCCTGCCGAATCGACCCCAGGAAGGAACCAGGTTCTTGGTAGTTTAGTAATTATCTTATTCTGTTTAGGTCATTTTCTTTCCTTATATAAGGCTGAATAACGACAGCTCTTAAAACTTTCACTCATTAAGATATATTTTCTCTCGCCTAAGATTTATTAATATTTCCGCGATATTTCTTGGGATCCCAAAAAAATAGATAACTTTTAATTTCAAATTTATAATAAAATAAGCTTAAAGCGTCGTTTTAGCTATATTAGAAAATTCTAAACCTTAAAAAAGGTGATTTACTAAATTAAATTTTATTGCAAAATTTTTAGGGCTCGACGATATACTTTTCTACAATTTTGTTTTTATACCTTTTTTTAATTTTCTTTTCGTTGTTAAGTTTCTTTAAGCTTGATATTTAAATTATACTTTTAACAAGGTTTTTCAGCATTTTTTTCGTAAAGTGTTTCACTACACTACCTATACCTACACAGGTACATATACCTCATGTATAGCCCAGCCTTACTGCATTGTATTTTTATTTTTCAAATGCCTACTACATAGTAGTTAAATAAAACAACATTTAAGATATTAATGATATTTTATTTACATGTTATTAAAGTAAACAATACATTTTAGATAATTCTAAAGTGACCTAAATTCACAAGTTTTCACAATTCACGCGAATCTGAAATACGATATGTTTGTTAAAGTCATATTCACCGGGGTTTAAACATAAAATTGCACAAGGTAGG
Source organism: Ypsolopha scabrella (assembly GCA_910592155.1). Taxonomy (NCBI): domain Eukaryota; kingdom Metazoa; phylum Arthropoda; class Insecta; order Lepidoptera; family Ypsolophidae; genus Ypsolopha; species Ypsolopha scabrella. Next base: position 22,505,203 of record OU342980.1, read on the forward strand.
TATTTACCACAGTTCGGCACACATCACTTTTTTCCGGTGTCATTGTTGTAGCAAATTGAAGTCCATTCAACGTAAGCAAACACAATCGTCGGAGTCCAAAAAGAAAGCGGGGTAGTCAAAATAAAACATAGTCAACAGAATCCATGAAACATTGCCGGGTCGTAAGTTAATCGTCACTGATTTTGATTTATTGCAAAATCGTGAATACTACAAATGCAGCTCATAACAGAAACAGACAGACCCAGGATCAAAAACCCCATTCGCGCTAGCAACGCTCAAAAATGCGCTAGATTCTACAAAAATCGGAGATTAAAAAAACGCCAAATTCAGTTCCAATTTTCAACAGTCAAAGACGTAATGCATAGAAATGAAAACATAAACTAAATAAAACCGCTGAATTCTCCGCTAGGAGCAAAAACTCAGAATGCGCGCTAACCATACCAAAAATAGATGTAGCGCCGAAAGCGCTTAAATGGCAGCAGTGATTATAACAACCTCTTGTAGCGCAGTCTATTGAGGAACGACGAAAATACGGCTTCGACGATGCTTCGAAGTTTGCTCATACAAAGAAAAAATGGTCTAAGGTTTAAGTGAAAAGACCCTGGTCGCTACTATTAGGTAGCTATGTAGTGACTAAGAAAAAAGCCTGTATAACTTTTTAAGCTAGCTTATAATAATGTGACTAACCGATGAGCCACAGGTAATGCACCATATGGCAGTTTTTTGCCTGCAATAAATTCAGCAAATTCTTCACGATCCACTATTTCGGGATCCATATCCAAAATAGAAGTCAATGCATCTTCTGAGTAACACACTAACCGGATGTTACGTTCCAAGGGTCGAGGAGTCACCTGTAAGCATTGACGGTCTGTAAGACTTTATGCTTTTATAATTCATAGACTGATAGACAGACTTTTAAGTAGATAATAAAAATTTAAAAGTCATGCAGCATGAAATGAAATGAATACTTTATTTCTGTAATGTACGTATATAAATACCCTATAATAAAAAACAAACAATAATTACCTCAGAAAATACTACATTTGTAATATTAGATCGAATTTGATCATTATTTTCATCAATTGGCAACAGGATATACTTAGGGTATTGACTGAATCTCCATTCTGTTAAATTTTTCTTCAAAGCCGTTCTTTCGCCTTCCATCTTCATTAGGAATTTGTTAAAAAGCTTAAAGTAGTTTTATAATAAATATATTATTTTGAATAAATCCGCCATATTATTTTTATGAAATACGCCAGAAGCATCGTTCAGTCTAGGGGTGGACGATATACATCGATCAATGTATCAAAAACATTCGATGTTTTTAATACGATGAATCGAACTATTCGATGTATCGTTGGACCCTCGATATATTCGATGTACCGATTTTTTAATACGATGTATCGAATGCAATCGAACTTGCTGCGTACGCTGATCGTCATATAGGAAATCAACTTGAAAAAACATTGACCTGACGTGAGGGCTCGAAGAGCTGCATAGGCTGTGTGTTGAACGTAACACCAGGGTTAAAAAGGACTAGTATTCAGGGCACGTAAGATAAAACCTATTATAAACAAAACCCGCCAAACAAGTACCCGGCAAAAGGCTGTTTTCAAAAGCATTGCTGGTCTTTAACCAGAAAAGAACCAGATTAAAGTACAAAAAAACTGCATAAACTGTTGTTTTTACAAAGTGCATACAAAAATGAGGATATTTTTTTCCGTACTTTGTCAATTTAAATTTTTTACTAATAAAACACGTGATTTTTCAAATTAAGTGTTTTAATTTGTATTTAGAAGAGGTATATTTTTTGTAGTTATTTTTAAGTGTGTAATTTATATTGTGAGGTAATTTTATATTTAGAATAAGTTTTTGTTTTTTATGTTTTAAATTATTGTAACTATGATATAAATAAAGACTAAACTAGTTAAAAAATACCTTTATATTTGTATATTAATTCGTTAAATTAAATATGCACTAACCTAAACTGAAATCAGAAGCTTAGAACCGAAAACAGAAATATTCAGAATAACCTCTTCACGTATCGAAAAATACATCGATGTATCAAACACATCGATGTTTTTTTCGATGCATCATAAAAGAGTGCGGCTATGAGACCACAAAAACTACAATAAACACCAAGGTCATGAGCCTTATCAAATGTCAAAAATCGTCGGGAAAAATGGGCTGTTAAACGTGTTCAGGCCACAACGAACAACAATGTTGAGTGCGGTTATGACTTCAAATTCAAATTCAAATTGTTTATTTGTAAAATAGATACATAAAGTATACGTTTTACATGTCAAATCTAATCTGTATAAAAATAATATTTTATGATTAACAAATATGATACGGGAAATATATAAAAAAACTAGGTATATTTAAGTTGGGCTACAAAAGTTAAATGCATAAAATAAAGACTTATTGGAATACAAATATTATTATAACTACCCAATGCAATTAATATATAAATTAATAAATAAACTGAATAGACCCTAAATAAATATAATGCCTAGCCAAATATATACTAAAATAAGTAAGAAATTAAAATATTGTATATACATACCTACATAATTCAATGAATAAATAAGTTAATAGATAAATAAACTATAAATAGATATAATGCCTAAATCCGCCCATTCGATTAATCTTGCTCAGAAGAAGGGCAAGAAACTTAGCAAGATCATGTCTTTTTTATCAGTATTTTTTTTTCTGAATATGCCTTAATACTATTACAGTTTTTTTTAAACTTATATAAAATAATACTAAACAATGTATTAAAAAAGGATAAAAATATAAAAGACAGAAGGAAATTGTGTCATGAGGGTAAAATATATATATCTTAGTCTACCTGTCTAATGAGGTAGTAAGTTAAAATACTAAGGCAAACATCATCCACCTGTCTCATATAGTTTATCACTTTTTTGATAGTCAGATTATCAACTAAGTAATAAATGCTAAGTTTAAGTTATACAATGTTCATGTCAATATGTAAAAAGAAATGTCAAACTAACAATAAAAAAAACAATATAAAAATATTAGTCTACATAAAAATAGACGATTTGAAACACAAATTAGTTGGAAAATAAACGAACAGTAGTATCAATCAATATTCCTATGACACCAAGCGTCACTATCATCCAAATAGTCCTTAATTTTATAATATGCTTTTCTCAAGAGTCCCTGCTTAATATATAATTTAAACTTATTTTCTGAAAAACTAAGGACCTCCCTTGGAAGTTTATTGTAAAATCTTATACCATGTCCTACAAAAGAGGTGCCTAATTTTGCAAGTCTAATTTTTGGAAAAGCCTGTTTATGTTTCTTCATAGTGTGTTAGCCTAGGAAATTATCGATATTTTTTCTGATATATTTAATAACTTGGTAAATAAATTCACAAGGAACTGTTAAAATATTAATTTCTTTGAATTTTTCTCTTAATGAATCCCGATGCTTCATATTGTAAATAGCACGAATTGCTCTCTTTTGCAAAACAAAGACTGCGTTTATATCCGCAGCTCTACCCCACAGCAACATACCATACGACATAATGCTGTGAAAATAACTAAAGTACACCAATCTAGCAGTATCCTCATCAGTAATTTGCCTCATCCGTCTAACAGCGTATGCGGCTGAACTTAGTCTACCACAAAGGCCTTCTATGTGGGGACCCCACTGAAGACGAGTCTATAGTAATGCCTAAAAACTTCGTTTTGTTGACTAACTCTAGCTTGGACCCCTACAAAAGTAGATCAGCATTTACTTGAATTACATTTGGTAATGTGAATTTCATACATTTTGTCTTTTTCCCATTTAAAACTAAATTATTTGCAGTAAACCAATCAAGAATCATACATAGAGTTACATTCTCATCATCAAGGATATCTTTATGTCTATTAACTTTAAAAATAAGTGACGTGTCGTCAGCGAATAGCACTATCTCAGATAAGTCTTTAACCAAATAAGGAAGGTCTTTTATGTATATTAAGAACAATAAAGGCCCCAATATGGAACCCTGCGGGACACCCATTTTAACTAATGCTCCAGCTAACTTTACTCTGTTTATCTACCTTTTGAATTCGATCACTAAGGTATGACTTTAATAACGCCAAAGATTTGCCCCTAACCCCATAGTGAGCCAATTTGCATAAAAGGGTTTCATGATTAACGCAGTCAAAAGCTTTAGATAGGTCACAAAAAACACCGAATGCATCCTGTTTTTCTTCCCAGGCATCAAATATGTGCTTGACTAAAGCAACTCCTGCATCTGTAGTTGACCTCCCTCTAGTAAATCCATATTGTTCACAATGAAGCAACTTATTTAAGTTAAAATGAGATAATAATTGATTTAAAATTATTTTTTCGAAAACTTTACTCAGAACTGGTAAAACTGACACTGGTCTATAATTAGACGGGTCTTCATGGTCACCTGATTTAAAAAGGGGGATCAATTTACTCAACTTCATTAAATCAGGGAAGACACCATCATCTATACATTTATTAAAAATTAACGCCAAATAAGGAGCTATTAAATCAATGACGGAACTTATAACTTTAACAGATAGGCCCAATAAGTCCTCGGTTTTTTTTAAATTAAGAGATTTGAATGCCTTTATAACAGTGAATGAGTTAATATACTTAAAAGCAAATACAGAATCGCACTGTGGCACGTGTTCACTCAACAGATCCTGGGCAAGTAATGGACTTGAATTCAAATATTTAGTTGTCAAGGAGGGGATGTCAGTAAAGAATTGCTCAATGGCATTTGCAACTTCATTGTCTCCTGTAACAGTTTCATTGTTAATATTCAACTTAAGTTCTTTATTTCGTCTTTTACTCTTACCAGTTTCTGTATTAATGATATTCCATACTGCTTTTATTTTATTATCGGACATTTTAAGTTTTTTATTCCGAAATATGCTTTTTGCTTTTAAACAGCCCAATACGAAAATACGCGAGAATATTTTGAAAAATTTCAAAAATTCATCATTATTATTATTATAAGATTTTATGTCGTACAATTCATATAAATGTTTTCTGCTTTTATAAATACCTGGTGTCGCCCAGTCACTGAAAGTTATTTTACTAGGGTTTGAAATTTTTTTCAATTTAAAAGTATTTTCAAACTCTTTGGAAACGATGTTAAATAAGTCTGAGAATAGATTATTTGGATCATTTTGGAGAGGATTAAATTGTGGTAATTTAGCTTCTAAGCTTGCTTTAAAACATTCTACTTTGTGAGATGTAATCGGCCTGCAAAAGGCTTTTTTTGGCAATTGGTTCACACTTTGCATGAAGGATATAGTTTAGCCACTGTGATCGGACTGCAAACGGTTGATGACCTTATTGTCTGAATAATTGACCTATGGTCAATGGTCTGAATACTCGCAATCACAGAATATATTGTCGAGGCATGTTGCTGTATCCTGAGTAATTCTAGTTGGTTCTAAGAAAACATTAAACAAATTAAGCGATTTAAATAAATGAATTAATTTCGAGTTCATAACCGACTTTTCTAGGAGATCTACGTTAAAATCTCCACTTACTATAACTTTTTTCTTCGAATCAAATAATAATTTTAGCACTTCCTCCATTGTTTTTTCAAAAATATTACAATCTTGTCCCGAGGGTCGGTAGACACAAAGAATTATGTATTTACTCATTTCTTTGCAAGCTAACTCTACTTGGTGTTCCACAGAAAGTTTAACAATGTCTTTTCTTTCTTTTGCTATAATATTATTTTTGACGAGAATCATAGAGCCACCTTTTTGTAAAGTTAACCGGTTGTAACAGCTAAGAACATTAAAATTATTAACATTATACTGCATGTTATGTTCTGGTAAGTGATGTTCAGTTAAGCACAAAATATCCGTTTTTGATTCCTCTAGGAACAACTCAATTGAAAGTATTTTGCCGAGGAAGCCGCCCTGTATGTTTTGATGTACCAGCTTAAAACCAGGGGCCTTTCTCGTTGTCTTTAATTCTAGAAAGAATTCGTTACAATTTTGTTAGTACTGGTACCAACTGTGTCAATAGGGACAAAATTATAGGAACTATTATGATTACATAATATACCATCAATAATGACTGGTATTGAAAAGTTTCCTGTTACACTTATTGTAACAGATTCATTACAAGGTAAAATGCAAGCTAACTTTGTAGCTAATTGTTTCTTAAAATAATGTGGCAGGTATAATTTACCTTTCATCAAAACAAAATCACGAATGTAAGAATTCGTGTCCAAGTATTCAATTTCAATTTTGTCACTGCGACCCTTTAAACCAAAGATATATAATTTATATATCTTTGCTTTAAACAGAATAATCTACTTCAGCTATCGTTGTAATAACGGTCACGAAAATATACGAAATAAACCGAACAAATCCGTATGGACTTCGTGACCGACCATAAACCACAACACATTCAACCGGCCCCCATGTGGCCTGAAGTTAGCCGCAAAACACGTTTGACAGCCCATTTTTCCCAACGATTTTTGACATTTGATGAGGCTCGTGCTCGTGACCGTATCGTTGGTGTTTATTGTAGTTTTTGTGGTCTCATAACCGAACTCGTTATATATAAAAACCACGTACAAACTAACAAACCTCAGACCAAGTAAAAAATCAAGTTTTTACTTGGTCCGAGGTACAAACTATGGGGGCCGGCCGGTTGAATGTGTTGTTGTTTGTGGTCGGTCACGAAGTCCATGAATTTGTTCGGTTTATTTCGTTTATTTTCGTGACCTTTATTATGCTCAGTGATTACAACGATAGCTGATGCTGAAGTAGATTATTGTGTTTAAAGTCATACATAACCGCACCCAAAATCAATGCCATAGCTCATTACATTATGTACATGATTTTTTTTCATGTCCATCCCTAACGTTTACCAATGTTCCCAAGAAACATTCCCACGCAAATCTTCAGGGAAGAAGATACCTATTCAACTTTAACATATAGAAAGACTCCATCTCGCAGAATAAAGGTTTATGTGTGCGTGAACAGCTGCCCATCCATTCACACTGACTCAAAACACGCCAGCATAACGGTGCATTTATGTTAATGCATACCTATTTGTTCAAAATTCTAATTGAAGCGAGCGAGTCCTCCGAGTCTACTTAACCAATCCGGCGTTTGTATGTATGTATGCCCATATGCATGTCGTATGTATGCCATTGATTTATACATAGGTAACACTAAAAGTTTCCGGAACTGACCACTTACATAAACAATATTTAAAAATTTATTGCAACATTTGAAAATAGAACTCTTTGGCTGTAGAATGCAGTTTGTTTCATCTGACTGTCTTTTGTTTTTACCTTGTGGTGCCATTTAAAAAATTGTGTGTCTGCATCAACATGGATTTAACTCGGGAAAATTTTCGTAGTATGATTTTCTACGATTTTAAGTGTAATTTGACAGCTCAACAGAGCATCGCTCGGCTTGAAACAGCTTTTGGCAATGAAGCACCATGCAAGACGACTGTTTATAGCTGGTTTGCAGAATTCAAGCGTGGTCGTATCAATCTCAGTGACGAATCTCGCGATGGTCGGCCGTCCACCGCTGTGACCAACAAAAACATCGATGCTGTGCGCCGTATCATTGAAACAGACAGGCATGTGACCTACCATGAAATTCGCGCATCCTTAGAAATAGGCATGAGTCAAATACAATCAATCCTACACAAACATTTGGGTGTGAGAAAGCTGTGCTCGCGGTGGATCCCACACAACTTGACCGAGGCTCAAAAAACGGACCGCGTCACTTGGTGCAGTGCCATGCTTACCAGATTCAACGAAGGTGCGTCAAATTTGGTGTGGGACATAGTAACAGGTGACGAAACATGGATTTATTGCTACGATCCCAAAACAAAGCAGCAATCGAGCGTATGGGTCTTTCAAGATGAGCCGAAACCAACCAAAGTGGCGCGCGTGAAAAGTGCATCTAAGCGGATGATTGCTTCTTTTTTTAATAAAACTGGACACGTGGCTACTGTTGCTTTAGAGAATCGTCGTACCGTGAATAGTGACTGGTACACGACCATTTGTTTGCCGGAAGTTATTGACGAACTCCGTAAAAATAACCGTAAACGCCGTATCATCCTGCACCACGACAATGCTAGTTCTCACACGGCCAGACAGACAAACGACTTTTTGAAGACGAAAAATGTAGAACTCATGAGTCATCCTGCATACAGTCCCGACCTGGCACCTTGTGACTTTTTTCTGTTCCCAAAAATTAAGAACCAATTACGCGGTCAACGATTTTCATCACCAGAAGAGGCTGTCGAGGAGTATGAAAAACACGTTTCAGAGGTCACCACAGGGGAGTGGCACAAAAGTTTTCAAAACTGGTTTGATCGAATGAAAAAGTGCATAGACGCCAAGGGAGATTATTTTGAAAAACAATAAATTAATTTTGTACCTTTAATAGTATTTTTTCATATTCATTCCGGAAACTTATAGTGCGTCCCACGTATGTACATATGTGCGAATTTTTGTTCGAAGATAACTCGCTCGAGTATTGTTGATTGAAATGTCATGCATGAAATTTGGCAGGCAAATAAATAAGGCAATTTTTTTTTTAAGTTCTAACATGGTCAAGCGCGATTTCACAGTTCGGGGCTAACTAAAGCATATTCGTTGCCGTAATTCAGCGAACTACCCCATTGTAAGGAAATAAGGGTCACATTTTGCCATAGCCGCGATTACATTATCCGATTTATCGACATCCTAACTAGGAAAGGATTGGACTTAGGACCGTGTAGTCACGTTTAGAACGGTCTGTTTCTTCGCGCGTCCTAATTAGGATTCTGGTTAGGATCCCGATAAATCGGATGGTTTAATCGCGGCTTCATGTTTTCTTTTATGCTGGGCTGCGCTTAGTTTGATAGCCGGGTGATATCCGCCTAACATGTCATCTCTTTTGCAAGCCTTGAGATTGTATATGCTATCCTGCTGTCAGTGTGGTGTTAGGTGGGCTACGTCCGGCGATCAAATTGAACTCAATTCAGATTGAAATCCTCACCTCAGTGCCTCAGCCTCAGATCAATTTGAAAATGCCTCTGTTTCTGTGTCTATATTAACTTGGACGACTTGGACGAAGTATCAAAGATTCTACAATTTATTATACCTGCTCTGCATTTAATACAAGTGTCGCAACGGTTTATGAGCGGTGACCTTGACTGCGCTTGTCATTTTTTCATCGCACGTAGTAATTTTTTGCGCGAGTGAATACATGCGTTCGTCCCCCCACCACTTTCACCGAGCGCTCATAACATAAACCGTTGCGATACCTTGTACATACTATGGTCTGTCTGTGAGGTAGGATCCTAAGTATATGGGTTGGCTTCTTTCTGTTGTTTTTTGTACCAACGACCTAACTCAAACTTTTATCGGTCGTTGGTGTATACCCACCCCACCTAAAGTGAGCGCCAGATAAGTCTGCGCGTGGCCAAAATCATAAATCGCAGGCCGCCAAGTTGTTGTTATGTCAGGTGTACCTAGTGAGTGTGGAGAATGTCTATCATTTTTATTAGTTTTCAGCACAGACATCCAAAAATATTGCATGTTTGTGGTTTTCAGTGGTCAAGTTTGGCAATCATCATGCCAAAGGTCAAGTAGTAAAACGTTAGTAACGCCACTAGTCGCGCACAGACTTATCTGGCGCACACTTTCTTTACCTTACTCGTTTGACTAACATCGACCTAAGTAATTATAACTCTAAATATTTTATGCGTTTTCATAAGTATTTCCGGAAATTGCTGATTTCAGCTACATATATTTTCTTCCCTTCCCTCCATGTCTTCTTCGAGCGAATTAAGCCGCGACACTAGGATCCTAATGAGGACGTGCGAAGAAACAGACCGTTCTAAACGCGATTACACTGTTTTAAATCCTTTCCTATCCTAGTTAGGATCCCGATAAATCTGATAGTGTAATCACGGCTTTAGTTGGGTCAAGGTCACTACATTATTTGCCCAACTTTCGATGGCCTTGGGTCGCAGTACATTTTTATTCGGTGCTAGTGCTTTCCTAATTTGATCGTATTGCACTGTCGTCAGAGCGATACGATACGATGTGAAATTCGTCTGTGTCCGCAATTTCAAGTTCATTGAGTTTTACCGTGAGTTCACTTTCGAGTGCCACTTTCTCAAATTCGCTTTCGAATAATTTCCTTGTACCGTGCCACAAGGAGACTAGTTTTAGGCGCGATAAATTCTTGTGAAAGGTGGTTCTGAATTGATTTGACCCGTGCATGAGTGAAAACCTTTCTGTTATCTGATAAATGGACTACAATCGACGAATATGGTGTATTCAGAAGAATATTTGAAGGAAAAACTGACCAAGGAATTGGACGCCGTTCACGTTGTAAGTAATCTGTCAATTTTTTATCGACTTTCTTGCGCCGTCTAGTTGTAAAAAGTGCATTTTATTTACTTTTATCACTGAATGGCCGCGTGTTCAAGTTTTATTAGTGTACTAATCAGTTGGGATGGGAAAGAAATCGGATCCGGATAGTTTTCGTGTTACGAAAGATGGTTTGCTTCCTGGAGTGTTTTTCGCCCTATTTGTGCGTTGGTGCGTGGCGGCATACCCATATTCCGGTTACAGAAAGCCACCCATGTACGGAGACTACGAAGCCCAGCGACACTGGCAAGAAATAACCGTGCAAACGCCAATAAAGAACTGGTACCACAATACTACGCAAAATGACCTGCAGTACTGGGGCCTGGACTACCCACCACTGACAGCCTATCACAGTTTCCTCATGGGCTTGGTGGCTGATTGGCTGGACCCTGAATCAGTGCGACTTTTCGCCTCGAGAGGTTATGAAAATGATAACCACAAAACTTTCATGCGATGGACAGTTTTTCTCAGCGATCTCTACTTCTATGTTACTGCAGTTCTATGTATTTGTATAGATCTGGAGCGTGTAAAGTCAAAAGAACTGAAAAATGTGTTTAAAAGAACTGATATTGCTACCATTCTTTTCCTTTTGTATCCAGGTTTGATATTGATAGATCATGGACATTTTCAGTATAATTGTGTCTCATTGGGACTGTTTTTATGGGCTACCTTTTTTATAGTTGCTATTGAAAATCATGTTCTTGCAACTATCTTTTTTGTTTATGCATTGAATTACAAACAAATGGAGTTATACCATTCTTTACCATTTTTCTTTTACCTACTAAGACACTGTTTTGTAATGCTTCCGAATAGAGGCAAAATATCTAACTTTGTCCATCGTTTTAACAAATTAGCTATAGCCGTTATAAGTTGCTTCATAATAATTTGGTTTCCATTTACCAGCTCCTGGGATAGCTTACTGCAGGTACTTCATAGATTGTTCCCTTTGAAAAGAGGTATTTTTGAAGACAAAGTTTCTAATGTGTGGTGTTTGTTGAATGTCTTTGTTAAACTAAAGACTTTATATACAAATGAAGAAATGGCTAAAATATGTTTGATAACAACTGCGATGGCAGTGTTGCCATCATGTCTAGATTTATTTTTCAGGTGCAACAAAAAGAAGTTTGTTCTTTCACTGATAAATGTATCTCTTGCTTTTTTCCTGTTTTCGTTTCAAGTTCATGAGAAAACCATTCTGTTGGTTGCAATTCCTGTTGCTATGTATTTGCCAGAAGACCCGTTTATGTCTTTTTGGTTTTTACTCATATCCAACTTTAGCATGCTACCCCTTCTCATAAAAGATGGCTTGATCATCCCCTTTGTCGCTACTAATATAATCTACATACTGTTTTACAGTATTTGCGTAAAGATAGCACAGCCAACTTCGGGCCTGTTGTGTATGTTTAGTGCATTTAAAGTTTATAGTTCCATTAAGCCAAATAAATTACAAAATTCCATGTTTCTGAACCTTTTAAGCCTGAATTTCCTGTTTTCATGCCTCGGCATGGTGTGGCTGACGCTAGGAGCAGTTTATATGAAGCCGCTACCCAAGTTTCCAGACTTAATTCCATTACTTATCTCTGTTTATTCCTGTTCTCATTTTGTATTGTTTTTCTTGTATTTTAATTACCAACAAATTTCTATACCAAAAGATTTGCCTGTTCCTAAAGTAAAACTGAATTAAGCCAAACTAATGTAATTTTAAACAGAAAGTTGAATATTGTAATTGTAAACTATATTTTACTATTGGACTTGGTACATTCCTTTTAATATAAGTTTTATCATTCAAATTGCACAATAATAAAGGTTTAGGAGTTTTAAATGAATTGTTTTCTTTACTCTAATATCAATACTATAATTATCAATATTTATACAGGTAAAGCAGAAATAATAAAAAACCTGCTATGTTGAACCACAAGGCACTCTCTGCTATGTGACCTATTATATGTATATAGTATCCAATAAAATGTTTGAAATAACTGCAAAATCACTGTAGGACAGAATAAAAGGTCATATTATGTTGAACCTTCACTGACCTCATTCAAAGCAAAAGAAGGCCTGAATGCAGCCATGTGATGCCTCTCTAGAAACCTATAAAAACGTTATCCATCTATTCAAGTGATGCAACGAAATATTTCAATACGCATCTGTCGCGAGTCGTAAATAAAACTGTAGACGCACACGCATCCACTCGACCAATTATGTAAGCTACCTGACTAGATCCTTACGGAGAAATAATAAAGGCTATTATTGATGCTCTCAGTTACCTGATTGTATTGGTTCTGCAAAGCATTCGCGCGGTGTACCGTTTTCACCCAATATTGCATAATTATACGCATGGTTTCACTGCCCATGCCCGGTTCTTGTTAAGTACGCACGGATGGTATACCTCCACGTACAGCTCCACTCCAAGGTAAGTTAATTGATGCATCAAAATAATTTTAGGATTCCGTCAAGACCGAAACCTTTTTAGCGAAGCTTCGGGACTTCTTTTCCACACGTGGATGTCTGAAAAACAACGTAAGTGTCGGTATAGATAACAAACAACACTCTTTAATGTAATACCCGTCTTCTTCAAGGTCGTATTCTTCAATGCTGAAGGTCGTGTCCAGATGCGAAGTTCGTTGTCATAGCTTCAGTTGTTTTTTCCATTCATGTTTGTTCTCGGCATGCCTTAGCGCATCTGATATTTCTTTAACTAGGTCTCTTTCGTTCAACATTGCCGACCAGAAGAAGTTTCTCCAGATTATCTGGGTATCTGCATGCTACGTGGCCAAAGTATTTAAGGATTCTTTGGTAACAGATTGTTGAGAGCCTTACTTTCACCCTTGGCTGTTTTAGAATGGACACATTTGTTGTCTTTGCGGTCCATGATATTCTTAAGCGTGTGCCGACCAAAATAAGCTAAATCGGCAGTCATGGTTAAGTTGATTTAATGATGCATTATAACATTTCATTAGTAAAAATAAGAAAAACATATTTAGCATGACAGAAAATGTATGTACACTTTATCCGAAGCAAAAATTAAGAATTATTTATATTTCATAAAACAAAACTATTTAAACTAAGCCCAAAATGTAACAGGCTATTGGCGTTTAAGTCATTTTAACAACTAAACTGTGGAATTTTATCTCAAACTTAATTTCAAACAATCACCAAAGTATAAACTACAATTTGTCCGACTTACATTTTAGAAATATTGCCTGGGATTTTAAATACGATTTATTGCCTTACATTTTTAGTCTGAGCGAGGTGTCTAATCGTCGTACGCTCGGCGCAGCCTTAACATGCGTCTCCGGCACCACATTTCAAATGCATACATTTTGTTCCTCTCGCAAGCGCGAATTATCCATGACTCAGAGCCATAAAGGAAATAGAGAAAACAAGAATGCCTAATGTTTTGGTGCCATTAGAGATATTACGGTCTCGCCTCGCTCGCCATACTGGTGTTAGCTTATCCATAGCTAATAAAGTTTTTTTTTTTTTCTTATAGCGCTTTTTGCCATTTGGTTTCATTTGATTTCCTTTGCGTAGCCCCCTTCCTTCATCGCTTAACATGGATCCGAGGTAAACTAAACTGTGAACTATTTCAAGATCAGCGAGTTCTCCTGTACGAACCCGTTGTTTAGCTCTATCAATGATCATGAATTTAGTCTATAACTTCTTGATCTCTAGCCCGACTAGATTACTCTCTTTCTCTACCCTGTCAATTAACAATGAGTCCATTAAAAATTTAACGTAGGTTAAGGTCTTTGGGTTAAGGAGTAATGATAAAGCATCGGTAAAACTTAAGGGGGAGTTCCGCCAAACCACATGCTTTTGCGTATGGATGATTTAGTATATTATATAAATCAGAAATTAGTTATGAAGTTGAACTAAAGCTTGGCAAAAAAGAGTTTGACGCGATGACAGATGAAACTAAATATTTTGGTCGTAGTATACAGTGTCGCTCGTAGTGTGTGGTATAGCGCCCTCATTTTTTCCAAACTCTTTTTTGCCAAGATGTACATTGCGTATATTTTAGATTTGACACAGTTATCATAATCATCGAAAAAAAAAACTGGAAGGTGTTTGTTAAAATCCCGCCTTTGTGTAGTTATTCAAAACTGAACACTTATAAAAATAACTAAATTATTACCGTACAAAGCGTAAATATAGTGTAGTCTAAGTTTTCTACAAAAAAGTTAAAGTTTCACCAACCAAAAACCGAAGCACCCATAGTGAGCCTACTCGCGTGTACGCACGAGCCCGGCGTATATATTCACATCATAGTAAACCTAATTCCATAGTAAATCCACTCACACAGTTTCGTAAAGCGCCGCCATTGCTATGCTTCAGTTATTGCTTAGCGGCGACTCCGCCCCCTTTTTATAAGTGGGTAAGGTAGTTGAGTACATACAATACCCAAGTAAGTATTGAATATTTGAAGGCACGTTTTTTTAATTGTTTACTAAATAAGATGCAGAAGTGGAGTTTATTTATATCGCTGCGTCAGCGTCTGTCGATGTTTATCGGAATGAGCTGAGATTCTTGGTAGGGAATTCTGCTTCAGGTTCGCCGAACGCTCTGTCTTAATTATCATTCCCACAACGTCTGCCATACTGTTTAGTATCTGGGAATTCCTGAGTCAGATATGAAGTCATAGAACGCACAATACCAAGAAACAGAAATCATCAAGTCGTCACTTATCTCTATCAACATTATCAGCTTCAGTCCATTGCTTGGCACGGGCCTCGCCCAAGGACAACATTTAGGGCCGTTGTTTATTTTATCATACTATTTTATTGTTATAGAGATTTTCCTTAGCATAATAGTTATATTTATGTAGCAAAATGTCGATTTAGTATACCTATGTATAGGGCTAACAGTAGAACTGAATCAAAATCCGTCCAATCGTTCCCAACTTATAACGAACATACAGACGGACGCTAAAGAAGATGGTTAATGTTTCATTGTTAAATTTTAGATGTTTCGTAGATAACAGTGGCGTATTCATCACCGTCACCACATAATCTCCAAACGAAAGCCAATAAACTGGATCTATTAGCAAGTCTACTTTCATATCGTTGCATCATCTATACTTGTATGTATGACTCTGTGACGCGACGACGCCAGGGTGTCCAAATAGAGTATTTGAAATTTCCCCAAATGAAACAACAAATATCCCCAAAAAGATAGGTACAATTTCAACAATCTTAAAACAGTCCTTTATTTTATTATGTTACAATTTATTAAATTTTACATTGTCAATAATTATAATGAAAGACCATAACATATTACTAATGTGGTAACGGAGGATCTCGGTGCAAAATGCACATCATAATATTGTTTTCCTTACTTTTGATTAAAAAGTTTGCAATAAATGCGTTTTATAGCTATTTGCGCAAACTGCTTGTTAATAGTTTTGTGATCACATGAAAATTATATATAATTAAGGCAGCTACTTACATTACAACTGTAAACACGCTTTTAAGTTTGTTAATGTAATGCAAACAAAATGTAATACATTAAAGTACGTAATTTTTTTGTGAAGACTTTATTATTAATTAACTATTTCCGCAAGTTGCTTTAAAACACATAATTTATTGCATTCTTTTTATTCAAAAGATTATGATGAGCATTTTGTACCGATGTAAAAAGTTACCCCCTTAAACATATTTATTAAATTTTCACACACCCCTTTTGATAAAAAATTAAAAAGTAAAAATGGATGCCGTCAATCTTAGCAATGGATTTTATAAATTTATTTCGAAATTTTCTTTCCCGAAAATTTCCTCTGTACACTAGTGTGGGTGGACATATTGAAAACTTTCTTCCCCAAAATTTTCCCTAGAACTTGATATTTTTCCCACAATTGCGTTACCAAAAAAGAACATGCTTTAGAAAGAAGAAAGAAAAGAGCTTTATTTCATAAAACCACAGTAGTTATAACAAAAAATAATTATTGTTAACAAATTAGGAATATTCTATGGTTAAGAAAAGGAAGTCCAGCTCAGCTTAATGCCACAGCCAAAGCCATAGCGCTGGTTTTCTGCTGGATCCTACATAAATAAAACTAATAACTAATCTAAATATAACTAAAATCTACATTAAATTAAATTAAAATTTAAAAAAGCGTATATTTAAAAATACATACAAATAATGAAAAAATAAATAGTAATATGAAATAATTATACAACAAATAGTGTTATACTAAACGAGATGCATAATTTATAAAAATACTAGGTTGGGGAAAAAGTTTCTTCGCTTTTTATATGAAAATTCAAAACATTTTTAATAAAGTTTATTTACATTTAACTAAAGTATGTAGGTGCCATTTTGTTCGATAACTTTTTGCCATCTTGTAGGTAGGGACATGATCCCATTGCTATAGAAATTCTGGGGCTTCTGATCAAAAAACCGCGACAAGTGGTTTTGGCAGTCCTCTCGTGATGTTAACCTGACACTGCCTAAAGAATTCTGAAGAGATCGAAACAAGTGGAAATCTGAAGGTGCAAGCTTAGGACTATACGGCGGATGCATTAATACGTCCCAGCCAAACTCTTTAAATTTTTGTTGAGTGGCTTTCTAAATATGTGTGAGGTCTAGCATTATCATGATGAAAAATCACACCCCTTCTGTTGACTAATTCCGGCCGCTTTCTCTCAACTTCTTGCGTTAATCTCATCAGTTGTTCGCAGTAGAGTTCAGAATCGATGGTCCTGTCTGGCGGTAACAGCTCATAATGAATAATGCCCTTCCAATCCCACAATACACACAGCATTACCTTGGTGCGAGATAACCCGGGTTTCGCCAGAGTCTGTGAAGCCTGACCAGCCTTTGACTACGACCTTTTTCGCACGTTCTTGTCGTACGTGATCCACTTTTCATCACCAGTTATAAGGTTTTTCAAAAATGGTTCGGTTTCATTACGTCGTAATAAAGAATCACAAATGAGTACACGGTTCATTAAGTTTCTTTCAGTGAGCTCATGAGGCACCCAAATATCGAGCTTTTTTGTGTACCCAGCTTTTTTCAAATGCGCCAAAACTGTTTTGTGGTCAATCCCCAGTTCTTCAGCTACATCGTAACTACTGATGTGCCGATCTTGCTTCACTTTTTCAAAAATGGCATCCATTTTATCCGTAACAGGGCGCCCAGGGCGAGGTGCATCTTTGACATCAAAATTTCCGGATTGAAAACGCTTAAACCAAATTTGTGCTACTCTCACAGACACTGCACTAGGTCCATAAACATCACAAATTTTTTTCGCGGCTTGCGTTGCATTTTTACCTTTTTTGTAGTAAAATTTTAAAATGTATCGAATTTCTTCATTAGATTCACTCATCTTAACAGTTATAAAAACAAATGAAAATCACACATTTTACCTAATTTGAATTTGGAATTATCTTTTTTAAAATTTAAACTCTTTTATAATACCAAAACCAGCCAGATACAAATGGTATAGCCAAAGAGATTTTATTTTAAGTTCATACATACTATTTGCCAAAAGAGTTTTTCCCCAACCTTATATAAGTTTACGCTTTGTTGACATCATGATAAGATCTTAATTGATCGTAATTCTATGTATCAATGTATGGGAAAATTAAACAAATTAATAAAGTTTTAAATCTTGTGTGAAATGATACATTTGAGTGCGATGTTTAAAGTTGACTACCCTCCCACCCCCTCCACCTGACGTTTCACCCCCCCTTACCTTGAAATGTGTCCTCGCTATCAGTTTTTTATGATCCTCATTCAATTCTAAACAAAAAAGGTCCTATGTATTTTTTTATAGGCTTGACGGTATTCAAGGTATAGCTAGTCAGATTTTGGGAAACTTGACTATAACCATAAAATTACATGACTAACTCGGTTTTTTGGTCAATCAATCCATAAAATAAAAATTAAACCGTTCAAAGGACATACGGACGGACAGACAGATGGATAGCTAAGTGACTAATAGGGTTCCGAAGGTACGAAAAAGTTCAGGGTCTAAAATTCTAAATTAATAGTTACCTATATTTTAGTCTACAGAACAAGCTATCATTAATTTCATTATGTCACATTTCATCTCGTGTCATTAAAATAACTTTTGAGTAGGTAGGTATATTGAAAAGTGATGAATTTTAAAACTACGATAGAAATCAATTTCATATAATTTTAAACACTTGGCGATTTATCCATCGCAAATAAATAACAAATTAAATTTATATCATTGCGCTATAGAAAATCAGAAAAGGCTTACTAATAAGTGAGCGACGACAGCTCCATCTGTTTCTTAAGAACAAGACGTGAAATCACATAACGCCCTCGTGAGCGTTCAGTATGTGCATTACAAGCTAGTTAGATCAAATAGTTACAAAAATATTCGGTGGACAAGTATGGTGGAAAAATTCGACGGTCTAGGTAAGTACCTCGGTGGCGCAATTGGTAGCGTGCTTGTCTGGCAGACAAGAGGTCGCATGTCCGAATCCTGGCCCGAGGAATTTTTCCAAATTCTTGTCTTTACATTTGTTTCTAATTTATCTGTTCTGGTTTGTAATGCACTCTAATAATAATAATATTTAAACCATTTTTAAGTTAAAAGAAGACTACAGTTCAAGCCTTGTCAATGCAGGATTGATTCAAAGATGCGTAGACTCTATTCTCTTCCTTCACGCTATGTCTGGATGTGATACAACGTCAAAATTTTTCGGAAAGGGCAAGATTCAAGCTATTCAGCTATTCAACAAAATAAAAGACATACAGGACCTTATCGGCATCTTCAGCAACAAAAACGCCACTTATGCAAATCGATACTGCTGGTGAAAAGTTTATTCCAGCGTTATACGGTGCTAAGCCATCAGAAAATAGCCTTGATGAACAAAAATTTATATCTTTCAATAAACTTGTTGGGCAAGCAAAAAGCACAGTGTTGTTGTCAAAACTCTATCTGCAAGTACAGGAGCTTGGAAATGTGTTAAATCCAGAAGAATGGGGCTGGACAAAACCTGACGCTTTCTTGAATACTATACTCACAACAGAAGCACCAGCTCCCGCTTCAATGTGCTTGTTAGCAAGGCTGCAGAAAAAGATGTGTTAAAATTGGCCTGCGCTGTAGTCCAATGTGTAACCGTTGCCAAGGTCTAAGCTGTTTTAATAAAAATCAAGATTATGAAGTGCCCGAGCAAATGAGGAGGCTATTGAGTACAGTTTTATTTATATTAGTCTTTTCTTCTTAAACATTTATTCAAATACTTATATTGATTCCTTAGCTTTTTATTTATTACATTCCAATAATAATACTAAACTTGTCGTTCATCTAACGATAGATTATTTTCAACTCAATACCTTGATCATAATTTTTTTTAACTAGCTATACGTCGATAAAAAGCCTATAAAAAAAATCTTTTTTTGTTTAAAAATTAATGAGGATCATTTTCGTCCTTGACACTTTTTTTGTATCTATTATAGTTTTCCCAAGAAAGTTAAAAAACCGATAAAGAGGACGTATTTCACGGTGAGGGGGGTGAAACGTCAAGTGGAGGGGGTGGGAGGGTAGTGAACTTTAAACACGGCACCCAAATGTATCATGTCACACGAGGTTTAAAACTTTATTAATTTGTTTGTCCGAAAAACATAGAATTACTCAATTATTACCTGTCCCTTCCTTTCCATATAGTATTTGTTTTTGTCTAACATGTTTTCTTTAAATAAAATAGGTCTTTTAAAAAACTTGCAGTATCAAGTGATGGCACTTCTGAGGTTTTTAACGCATACCAAGTTTCGCTATTATTACTTACACATACAAAACGTTTATTTTTTCATTTGTTTATAGAAAAGGTCGTGTTTTATGTGGTTGAGATAAGAGAAGAAAAATTTTTTTGCTCAAATAATTTTTTCACTTCCCAGTACAAAGTAGTTCAATCAGCTGACTAAATTTCTATGGAAAGGCAAAGAAAAAGTACGCGCAAAAAATATATTTTTCGTTGAAATGTGATCTATTAAGGATACTCTACCATCTGTTGAAATTTTTTCACTTTGAATTGTAATATCGCTTATCAGGAATGATGACGATTGCCAGGAAGAGACCGGAGCACAAAGCTATATGATGAGCAAGTTTTCAAAGAGACAATTCCGCACATAACTAAGTGAACCGTTGAGCGATACAATACGAACAAATAGACTTAATTATGCATGTACCGAAACGTGACGAGCATGAAATCGGGGCATGAGAACTGGAAAATCCAGGCTAACTGACGAACCTTTACACTGAGTTTCTCAAGTCTTCTTAGGGTTCCGTACCCATATCATGTCTAACGAGACCCTATTATTAAGCCTCTTGTCACAAGCTTCAGCTGTTATAGATGCCAGTTGGAAACAACAATACGTGGTACTAAAGCCTTTATCAGCATAAATAATAATAGAAAAATAATAATCCATGGGGCGTCCCCATATAAAAAACCTCGAAAAAGTCGGATTTTTAGTTTTCGTAGCCTCCGGTGTCTGTCCGTCTGTCACAGGGGTTTTAGTTCAGCCGTAATGGGTAGTCGGTTTAAAATTTCCTTGTATACGTGTTGCTATCGCCTCTATCACGGCAAATAATAAAAAAACTCTATAAATCAGAATATTAGACCCCGACAACGGTGTATTTAAAGCACATTTGAAATGTTCAGAAACGACTTCTTATTGTGTATAATCATTAAATAACAATGCCTAGATGCACAATGTACGTACAAATTGTTCATTCGTTTTGAAACAAATTGCACATGTCCACAAACCATTATGCGGTTTGCCAACCATTTGCAAAACTATATATAAATGTGTTCACAACATTTAGGAAATCTATTGATATTCATATTCTTTACTGCACACAGTTATTAATATATGCAAGTAGTCTTAAATTAAATGTGCTATAGGTGAGCTTATCTCTGAAAGAGATTTCCGACAGCAAAACCTTGGTGCTATGAAACATGTTAGTAAAAACGTGCATAGTCCTACGTGCACACATAAAGAAAAATGATTTAAAAAAACCAGCCTCGGGCTACGCGCAATGTAGGGTTCCGTAGTTGCCCAGTACATATAAGTTGGTCTACTAATACAGACCGCGCCAAATTTCTGGTCCCATACATTATAGGGGGTCAAAAGTTTGGCGCGACCTGTACTCGTAAACCTGTAAAGCCTACTTAGCTGTGATAGTTTTCCTTTTAAATTCATTACATATACTACTTCTGTGAATTTTTTCACATTTCTATAAACAACCGTTGAGCCAGCAGGGTTCTCTAAATCGAAAAATGGTTCTCACACACCCACAATGTTTTTAAACGGCCTATCCAACGATACCCCACACTATGGGATAGACGAGAAAAAAAAATCATCCCCAGTTTACGTGCATAAGAGTTTAAAAAAATATATTTTCGAGGTTTTATGTTACCATTTTATCGGCGTGATAAATATTTTAATTCATGCCAAATTACAGCTTTCTAGTATTAATAGTATCTGCGCTAAGCCGCGGACAGACGGACATGGCGAAACTACAAGAGTTCCTTGTCGGACTACGGAACCCTAAAAAAGGAAAACAAATTTAGAAACAATATCGACTCAAAACCGTTAAAACTAGCCCTAACATACTTGTTAAATAAATAAGTATAATACCCATATATTACATAATATGTATTATATATATTATATTAACAACATCTAATATGTATGAAACTCTAATACTATCTATACTTAAATACTGTGTATATAAATGGACATATACCTACGTAAACGTGCTTACATTATACATATAAGGTGGAATCGAAATACCTGCCACGGATGAAATAGGAGATACTATTATGTTTATAGATTACATTAGTGAAGAAATTTCGTACCCCGGAATAGTTAAATAAATTTGAGAAGGTAAAGTAATTAAATAAACATTTTCTTCATTCTGCATAACGTGGTTCACAAATTACGCTTGACGAGTCGTTTAGTCAATGATAACCATTGCTTTATCTTTCTAACCGTTCAATGAATGAAATTCATTTAATTGTATGAAACCGTTAGGTAGTAGTCGCAAAACTTCAATGAAGTTGTCAAAGGACGCCGCTCTATCCGAGCGAGCCGCTCGTCAAATAGTCAAAGGGCAGACCGCCTGCCGCCACCCCGTCCCCCACTACCCCTTTCGTCGCACGCGCTTGTTTTTGTTTGTTGTTGTGCCCCCACCCCAGTTCGCTGTTTTCGCTGGTCGCAGAGGTGCGTATCTCGCGCGCATTCTTTAAAAATGCCTCCTAGACCACGATATTCAAATCAAGAATATCTTGAGATGATATCGTGCTACCGCGAGTGTAACAACGTAACCGCGCATGCAGTAAACCTATACGAGCAGAGATTTGGTGTACGAGTGAGCCATCATACCATTCTGGACGCCGTATACAGATTTCGAGAGCATGGTCGCTTTGACCCGCCTCCGGTTGACGCAGGCAGGCCTCGATACTCAGCCGAATTTGAAGAGGAAGTGTTAGACTTTTTCCGGCGTCACCCTCTTGCTAGCACCAGGGACGCTGCTAGAGTGTTTGATGTGAGCCATTTCTACGTGCGGCAACTTCTTAATCGGGAAGGGCTCCATCCTTACCACTTCTTAAGAGTGCAAGAATTGCAGCCACAAGACTACGCGGCTCGACTCGCATTTTGTCATTGGGTTAGAGAAGAACGTCGCAATATTATGTGGACCGACGAGTCCACTTTCACACGGGTTGGAATGTTCAATATCCACAATGCGCATTTTTGGACCGAGACGAATCCTCGTGTTGTTCGGCCTGACCACTTTCAGATACGATTTAGTGTTAACGTGTGGGTGGGCATACTCGGCAATAGAGTTCTTGGACCAGTTTTTTTGGAAAGACTGAACGGGGAAACATATCTTCGCTTACTGCGAACCCGTGTAAGCAGAATGTTGGAACGTATTCCTCTTGAAGAAATAAGTGGACTGCACTTCCAACATGATGGAGCACCAGCTCATTTCGCTGTGAACGTACGTGACTATTTGAATGGTGTGTGGTACGGTGGCGAGAGGTGGATCGGCCGAGGAGGGCCAGTGCCGTGGCCTCCTCGCTCGCCTGATTTAACCCCATTAGACTTTTTTTTATGGGGTCGTGTAAAGGACCTTGTGTACGGCCAAACCGGACATGATATTAGAACTGTGCGAGAACTAAAAAGGCGCATCAAGCGCGCTTTTCAGCAAGTAAAAAGTGAAACTGACACCTTAAATAAAGTGCAAAGACATGTACGCAAGCGTGCCTACATTTGTGTGCAACGCGAAGGCGGACTTGTGCAGCAGTTTTGTAGATAAATAATACTGTTGTAAATTATGCAAATAACTGTAGCTAAGGTGTAATTGGTGTAAATAAGGTACAATTGGTGTAAAAATGCAAAGACAGAACATAATGTTTTTGTGTAATGTGTACCTACGGCAAAACATAATCAGGAGACCCGGCTTTAAGTGTGATGGGAAGTTTACCATCTTATTACATCAGTTTTTATCTGCGGAATGAATTAGAGGAATGCAATAACTGGTAAGTGCACTTTTAAACTTTTGCCTGCGTATTATTGGGTACTGGTTGGCCAACAGATACAGCCGTTTGGAAATTTAACAGTACCCTAATTAGTTAATTTACCGGTGTCTTAATGACCAATGACGAAGAGTAATTTGCAATGTATTTCGTATTTACATCTACTTTGCGTGTGAGCGTAAGCACATTGGAGAGGCATGCAATGGCACCTATTCTCGTGTAGCACTTTTAAATTTTGAGCTAAAAAAACCCAAGAATTTTCATAGCAAAATAAACCTTAACGCGGAGGGATGACAGTTAAATGAGCTTGTATTATTTTGGGTTTTCACAACTCTACATTTAAGTTTGTGCTACACAGAATAGGTACAAATATCTCTACCTGGTAGAGACGAACTGGGCAGCTGATTTCATTCATTGAACGGTTAGAAAGAGATAGCAATTGTTATCATTGACTAAACGACTCGTCAAGCGTAATTTGTGAACCACGTTATGCAGAATGAAGAAAATGTTTATTTAATTACTTTACCTTCTCAAATTTATTTAACTATTCCGGGGTACGAAATTTCTTCACTAATGTAATCTATAAACATAATAGTATCTCCTATTTCATCCGTGGCAGGTATTACGATTCCACCTTATATATGTTTTAAATAAGAACATAAACATACCTACATAAATACTGTGTATATAAATCAGCATATCAATATATAAATATACAGGTGACTTTTAACTTAACCGCGATAATTTAGTATTTTGTAGAAGAATACAAACTGGTTTTGTTAAAACCATTCAAAATCATATACATAATTATTTTTTAAAGTTGGAGCCCTTTGTATTTTTTCGTAGAATCCAAGATTTCGGTCACCCGAAGAGATAAGATAATTAGATCGCGCGAATTTATTTTTATTATTGATCCCACTATGTTGCACTATTTTCAACTTTTTCCGTATAGGAATGGCTAGGATAACCATAAATTTTATTTCCAAGTAACATTTTAAAATAATATTTGACTCTTAATTTTGATTGTTTTTACATTTAAAATGTGTTCTACTAACGTTACTTAATGACCTCTAAAATTATCGGGGTTTGTTTGAAAGTCAGCCTGTATATTTACAAGATAAAAATATTCTACAAATAATTGTGCTGGTCTTCTTCTTCTTCTCTCCCGCGTTCACTCTTCTTATAATATCATCATTGAACTTTCCATCGCGCGTAAATAGGCAACCAAGATGTTCTATTTCCTCGTTTCCAATCTTAACTTTGCGTTCAGTCACCGCTTCATCTCTCTCTAGCACCTTTGTGTTTCCTACGTTAATTTTCATTCCTTTTGTTTTAAAGGCATCGTTCATAATTGTTGTTACCACCTTGCAGCTTATCCGTCGATAAAGCAAGGAGAACTTGGTCATTGTCTAGTTTACAAGAAACTGTTGTTTGAAATTGAAACGTGGAGAAAGAAACAAACCGGCATTTCAAAAACTACTGTACTGATTTGCTGAACCTGCCTTCTGGCAGAATGATACGGGGACAGTGGGGGGAATTTCAGGTGACGTCCCATTGCGCTTGGCCATTATAACCATAGAGTTGGTATGACCATGGGAAGGTTTGGAGGGTAATGTCAAGCGTGTGTGAGTAAGGGCATTGCTGCATTTCTTCCAGAAGGACCATTATGAGTGGACGAACCAGGCTGATGGATGGATGAAAAGGGAGATTTCAGGGATCCTCCTAGTTAAAGCCCCTTTTCTCATATCATTCATCGTCGATGACCAATGACACGAGTGTGACAAATATCTGAACTGCGAAAATACGCTAACCACTATTATCAATACGTAGCGTAAGAATAAACTGCCAAAGTTGAGAATATATCGACACTTAGTCGATAAGATAGCAGAATCACGCACCTAGACCTTGAGAAAATGTGGTTACGTAAATTCAATGGTTTATTGTTACTAGCCTTTGCCCACGTGTTCGCTCGCGTGGATGTGTCTTTCAATATTTGAGTAGTGTCGACAGTTTTTGGCTTGGCGGTTATTTTATCAATACCTCTTATAGCCTGTATGTTCAATATTTTTCGCTATAGCCATCAAAGGCGTCGTGATTGGCCAAATATGATGTGTGATGTAATTTCTAGCCAATCATGGTGCGTTTACAGGCGATTACTACGATGATAATAAAGAATATCGCATCGCATCCATCCCGAGTTAAAAGGGAACATATATAGACGTACAAAAATTCTAAAAATGGTGGTTTTGCTTCAGTTCAATATTTATACAAATATCCAAGACACGACTTTCTTACTTCTTTATTTTTAGTAGAGATGTCTTTGATCTTACAATAGACAGTACTTATCTCATAAAAGGTGTTTTTGATTATTTTACCTGTATTATAGTTTCCTATGTCCGAGAACAAGGATTCCCGCTGGCGCGAAATGTCACGATTGAATTGTCAATTTCTTTCAAATTTTAATTCTGTACACCCACGTTATACTGGACATTCAAAATCAAAATAGGTATTTATTTTGTAAAATAGATGCATAAAGTATACTTTCTACAAGTCAAAGTTAATCTTTACAATGTATAGGTATATCTTTAGAATATAAAAAAATATATACTAATAAGCGAAATACATACAAAAAATATTTAGGTTGGGCTACTAAAATGTAATAGTTATACACCTGCATAAAATACAGAAATATAGGAATAAAAATATTATATATACATAATGACTAACCATCCGCACACATTCGATTAGTATTGCTAAGAAGAAGGGCAAGAAACTTAGCAAACACGGGTTGTCAATTATCATAGGTTCTAAAGAGCTGCAGGCAAGCGGGAGGTAAATATATCCTGTAGTAATAAGAGCGATGGGTAGGCAGGAGAAGGAAAGCGGAGTCTCAAGTTAGAAAAGCGTAGTACTTGTAAATACTTTGTCATTGTTTTCTACTATTTCGACCTTCAGGAGTCAAGTTCGATTATCTGTCTCATGCCATCCAACACCACGTTGGCATGACACCAAGATTTTTTGTAGGAATATTGCCCGAAGCTATAAACGAACTTTACCCAAAGCTACCACAATATTTAAGCAATGCAGCTACTCCTCAAGGTGATAGCAGTATTTATACCGTAAAGTATTAAAAATGTCGTAGTGTGTCGCTACGGATTTCAAAATGCACAATAATTTAGCAGACCTTGATATAATATCTCGTCACAATTCTGTCATCTCTACAACCTTGTGCGGACGAGCGCTGGGTGTAGCAAGGTGAAGCTGTGTTTTTTTTATTCATTTTAACACATGTCACATCTTTCTTAGCGGCCATGTTGGATTTCGTTATTTTTTTAGGGTGCCGTACCTCAAAAGGAAAAAACGGAACCCCTTATAGAATCACTTTGTTGTCCGTCTGTCTGTCCGTCCGTCCGTACGTCTGTCTGTCAAGACCTTTTATCTCGGGAACGCGTGAAGGTATCGAGTTGAAATTAAAACCATATATGTACTCAGATCAGTCCCTTGAAGCTATGAAAAAAAATCAAACTTCTATCTATCTTGATAAATTCCACCAAGTGCCGACAATCTCAACTATCAACTTCCTTCTAAGTTAACGTAAAAAAGATACGGCCGTTTATGGAATAGAATAAGCTTCAATTTACCAGAACTTAAATAACATTATTATAATCTTCAACTTAAAATTAAAGTTCAATACATTTTACCACTGGTTCCCAAAAGGTTCGCGAAACTGAACCGCGGGGACCTGATCATATTTCGACACTCTCAAGGAAATCAAAATTTATAGGGTACTTTCCGTCTTATACAGGGAAAAATCTGAAAATTATACATTTGTGATTAAATCATAAAAAATATAGTCTTTAACGGAACCCCCGGTGTCCGGTGCACTTGTCCGGTTTTTTTTTCTTATGGCGATGGAACAATTATAGGACAATTATTTACTAGTAACAATATTAGAAAATCTTTCGGTGGTCCTGCTGATGAGATTGCCGTGATTGACGGCTTTTTATTTTTTTAGAGATAACGGGCCCTTAATTTTGTTAACCTTTCATATAAAATTCATTATATATTAAATTTCTTCATTTTGAGAAAAAAATAATAAAATATTGTTTTTTCGAAATATATTTCGGCCCACTTTGGGGCCGGCATCAGTCAAAATAAAGAAATAAAAAGCTTTATAAAGCCAATAATATATATATTTTATTTATTAAATGGAATCTTCATCACTTATTAATGTGATATTAGTATTACAATCGCAACACGAAGCCACAGAGGGTTTGTTTCATAGGAACAGACTAATTTGATTAAAAAAAACCTAACTAACCAACCTTTGTATGCTTAACAGTCTTAAAAGCCATGTTTATTTAAACACTTCAATGAGGATGTTTGATTGTTTGCATCTACTTATAGTATAGGAGTATTGAACAAAGAAAGCGCGTCATTTTGTTATTAAAATGTTGTGCTTCTCCGTTTTTTAAATCTTAGTCTCAGTTACAACGTCATTTTGTTACGAAAGTGTGCTTCTCTGTTATTTAAATCTTAGTTTCAGTTACAACGTCATTTTGTTATGGAAATATTGTGCTTCTTCGTCATTTAAATTATAGTTTCAGTTACAACGTCATTTTGTTACGAAAATGTGCTTCTCCGTTTTTTAAATCTTAGTTTCAGTTACCACGTCATTTTGGTATGGAAATGTTGTGCTTCTTATTTAAATCTTAGTTTCAGTTACAACGTCATTTTGTTATGGAAATATTGTGCTTCTTCGTTTTTTAAATCTTAGTTTCAGCTACAACGTCATTTTGTTACGAAAGTGTGCTTCTCTGTTATTTAAATCTTAGTTTCAGTTACAACGTCATTTTGTTATGGAAATATTGTGCTTCTTCGTTATTTAAATCATAGTTTCAGTTACAACGTCATTTTGTTATGAAAATGTGCTTCTCCGTTTTTTAAATCTTAGTTTCAGTTACCACGTCATTTTGGTATGGAAATGTTGTGCTTCTTATTTAAATCTTAGTTTCAGTTACCACGTAATTTTTTTACGGAAATATTGTGCTTCTTAGTTAAATCTCAGTTTCAGTTACAACGTCATTTTGTTATGAAAATGTGCTTCTCCGTTTTTTAAATCTTAGTTTCAGTTACCACGTCATTTTGGTATGGAAATGTTGTGCTTCTTATTTAAATCTTAGTTTCAGTTACCACGTCATTTTTTTACGGAAATATTGTGCTTCTTAGTTAAATCTCAGTTTCAGTTACAACGTCATTTTGTTATGAAATTGTGCTTCTCCGTTTTTTAAATCTTAGTTTCAGTTACCACGTCATTTTGGTATGGAAATGTTGTGCTTCTTATTTAAATCTTAGTTTCAGTCACCACGTATTTTTTTTACGGAAATATTGTGCTTCTTAGTTAAATCTCAGTTTCAGTTACAACGTCATTTTGTTATGGAAATAAAAAGTTGATTTTGAGATACCTATTCATGTTTAAAGTTTATACATGCGTGTAATTTTGTAACGAGAGTTGCTAGAGTGCTGTATTTTTTTAGTGCATTACTAGGTTATTAAGGAATTTCCAAGGCGTTTTGTTTTGGTTTAAATATCGCTAGGAAAAACAAAATGTTTTTTTTATACCCATGTCACACGCCCTTGTTGCACCCAATTGTAAAATATTCATGGCATCCTATTTTATTTGGGAAGAAAACGGTTTTTAATTAAAAAATAAACTTTAATGTTCCAATATAAAAATCAAAATTTAAAATTCCCCACTGGTCCTTTTTCTTTAAAATATTTCTCCTTCAGCGTTCTGGGTTCTTTTGCTTCTTTTTACCTTTATTTTTCGTTGGAATGTAGACGTCATCGGACGCAGAATTAAAATCACCAGAAGTACTGGACGACATCTTCACTCCAAAACTAATCAAAATAAACTAATAGGTTGTTTTGTTACCCGTTTGAAACAAACGAAGTTCGCGTGGTGGGTGCAACAAAGGCGTGCGGTCACATTAACCGTATGGGCCGAAATAGAATTACATCGCTCAAAGCCATAATGAATGATTTAGAGTGTGAGCGATGACTGGTCCGTAATTTGTAGCAAACGATGTGAAAGATAGCTCATAATTCGGACCGCATTAAAAAAGATACCTCATAACCTCTTAACTTATCAGAATAAAATACGAGTATATTACTTTGTTCATTTTATTTTATTTCGTCAAAGACTGTAATAAACATAAACAGTAATACAGTGCCGTGATTCGTGATGGAACAAGAAGAGTTTGTAGCACTGTTCTTTAACGTAGACTCTGATAGCGACGATAGCCATCTTTAGCGACTCCACAAACACATTCACAAATATAAACTCTTCCATTTCGATGTGTTTCCCACGAGACTTCAAAATTTTGTCTGAAATTATGGAACGAAAATCATTTTTGACGTTTCATTCCGTTCAACGCTCTCATCGCCTCACCTCCGTCGCGTGAGCTACAAAAGTCATACGAATGAACGAAGACATTTGCTTCACTCATGGATTATTTGCCATTCACCTCACTCAATTGTAATCGATTTTAGCTATGTAATTCTATTTCTGACTGTACGTTTAGACGCACAGAGCCACCTATTTATCATTCACTCAAAATGAGTTTTTGACACATTATACTAGATGGAGCTGCGGATCTTTTGGTGTAATGATATTAAAAACGGCATAATACTCCCAAACGCCCTTGTTGCACCCAAAGCTTCAGTTAAAATCATGAAATGCGATAACGGAGAAAGAACAACAATTTGATAACAAAATGACTTGCTTTTTTTATTCAGTGCCGACAAGACCATTACGCAAGACCTTGTTAGAATTGATTTGTAGTCAGTCGGGGTAACATTATACACGCAATGGTGGGTTATGTCAATAGATACGTTATTAGTATTTTGTAGGTGTGTCCTTACGTTTAATGTCCCGCTGTAAAGTGCAAATAATCTCGTTATTAAAGCCATAGGACTGAAGTGTTGGGTCGATAGGTCATACAGGAGTTAATGTCTTAACCCTTTTTATGGTTCCGTAGTCAACAAGAAACCCTTATAGTTTCGCCATGTCTGTCTGTCTGTCCCCGGCTTAGCTTAGAGACTCTTAGTAAGTACTAGAAAGCTGTAATTTGGTAAGTATATTAATCACTTCAAATTGTTTGAAGTAAATTTATAGATTAACTTATTTTAATGGTACGGGACCCTTAGGGGGTGAGTCTTACTCACACGTCCGGTTTTTATAGTTGTACTTTTTTTACTAAATTGTTCAACTTCTTATTTCTTAAGGATTGTGTATAGTGCAGAAGGTGAGACTGGAGAATTTTGATTGTGTGCGTGCACACCATTGACATTGCGGAAAACAACTCTTATAGCAGATCGGGCAAGGTCTATTTTTGAAAAATCATGGATACATAAAGTATACATCGTAACAAAAGAAGAATAAGATAAAAGTCAAAACATAATTTTTTGAAAACAGACCTTGCTGGTACTGCCATAAGAATTGTTTTCCACAATGTCAATGGTGTGCACGCACACAATCGCAATTCTCCAGTCTCACCTTCTGCACTATATCTATGTTCAGTGGATGAGGAAAAGTATGATCATAAGCATGATAAGTAAATAAAAAACCGGAACTTCATTATATATACTACTTCTGTGATTTTTTTCACTTAATCATAAACAACCGTTTAGCTGGCAGGGGGGGACACTTGTTTTTAACAAAAATTATTACTTTAAAGCTTAATATTTCGCCAACGGATCCCTAAATCAAAAAATAGTTTTTCCACACCCACAATGTTTTTGAACGACCTATCTAACGATACCCCACACTTTGGGGCAGACGAGAAAAAAAATTCATCCCCAATTTATGTGTATGGGAGGAAAAAAAATTTTTTTTTGTCGAGATTTTAGTTACCACTTTGTTGGCGTGATTAATATGTATCCATCCATCCATCAGCCTGTTTCGTCCACTGCTGGACATAGGCCTTTTTAGGATTTCGCCACTCTTGGCGCTCCTCCTGGAAGAAATGCCCATACTCACTCACGCTGGGCAGGCGGGTTGGTGAGCGCGGTGCCGAAACCCTTGCACCAGCGACGCCGCTGCCCGTCACCAGTAAATTAATATGTATACCCATACCAAATTACAGCTTTATACTATTTACAGTCTCTGAGCAAAGCCGCGGACAGACGGACATGGCGAAACAATAAGGGTTCCTTGTCGGACTACGGAACCCTAAAAATGGTACATAAAAGCCGATATCGTGTTGTAAATTTGTGTAAAAGTTTACAGATTTGAAAAAAAAAAGTTAAATAAATCACAACGCTCTTCCAAAAACCCCAACTTACTAGGTCCAAATATTGTTCCCCCTTATCTTTGGCCCCCGCTAAATGAAAAAATAGTAGATTATGCACTAAGGGAATAAAGCAGTGTCCTATGTCGCGGGCGGCATATTGAACCCTGGGCGTAACAAGGGACTCTAGGGTTAACTCCAGAGCGTAGCGAGTCCTGAGTGAAGCGAGGGGTTCAAGCTGCCCAAGACGAAAACAGGCTTTATTCCAGAAGAGCATACTCTACCTTTCACACCTTCTGCGAGACAATAAAAAGCCAAGCATTTTTTTACTTTTAGTTTTCCACGAGTTTCCACACGAATTTGACGTTCCAAATTTAAATCACTTTATTCCCACTTTTCCCTTACAATATAATGCTTTACTTTACGATGCGGTTGCATGATATGTAAAATTAGACATTGTCGAGCAGGTGGTGTGAAAAAATATTTTTGTAACAATAACCCCTTGAATAGGCGCGTACAAGTGATCCATACAACTATACTTTGATAAGTTTACCCATCGATCGTCCCTATATCTTAATTCGGAACAATGGAACGCTCATGGAAATGAGGTTTTCGTAACAACGCCAAATGAAGACGGGTTTCCCTTGAACAGTCGGCAATGTAACCACGTTCCTCGCCGTACCGGTTTATTCACTGGTCATCTTTTGATTGTACGCGTGCGTGAGGCACTATTCTGCAATCGCAAACTTCACTACTCAGTTCAGTTGGTGCGCGAATGCAGGCCGTCTACAACGCGCGTGCTAAAACAGCCGAAAAAAAAAAGTTCGCGGAACTCATTTTGTGCCAGTACGAATTGTAAAGAGCATAAAAGAAAAAGTGATTTAGTGATTGTGTTTTTTTTTGCGGCTGGTCGTCGTGTTCATTCATTAAAATGTAGGTTGCCCCCTCACTAGGTGCTATTACCCCACTTATTTCAAGATCACTTTTAATATGTGGTTTTGGGTAGCGTTGCGGTTGTTCTTTTTTGGCATTAATTTAGCTTAACGATGTCTGGGCTTTGCAATATTTGTAACTAATTTGAAATCTTTATGAATAGTTGTAAATTAGTATATTTTGAAATTGAATGAAATCTTTGCAACTATTTTATATTGTTCATTATTAGAAGCTAAACTTATATCTATCAAATCCTATTAAGCGAGATATATTTGTTTTTAGGATTTCGATAAAAATTTTCAATTTTCGGGGACGAAAAATCGATTCAGCTGTATCTCATTCCTGAGTTTTCATGATCAATATGAGTTTTGCTTACTATACACGTAAACGTCTGCGTAAAATATTTATATGAGAAACTGTGCAGCGCCCCTAGCGGCTTACTACAGGAACCAGCATTTCTCATACAAAATATTTTGCGCCGACGGTAACGTGTATAGTAAGCAAAACTCATGGTAGTTTTATTAAATCACCTCATGCATCAGTTTTAAAGCACGTCTGTAGCTCAGTTGGTAGAGCGTCTGCCTACCGCGCAAGAGGTCCCTGATTCGAACCACGCCGGAAGTAAAAAAAAAACTTTTGTTTCTTGTTTATGTCCCCGAAAATTTGCACATTCCTAGGGTTCTGTATCCAAAGGGTAACCAACGGGACCCTATTACTAAGGCTCCGCTGTCACCAGGCTGTATCTCATGAACCGTGATAGTTAGACAGTTGAAATTTTCACAAATGATGTATTTCTGTTGCCGCTATAACAACAAATACTAAAACCGGCCAAGTGCGAGTCACACCCGCGCACTCCCATACAACAGACATGATTTTTTTGCCGTTTTCATAGATAATGGTTTTTCCTTTTGTTTTGTTTCGTCCGTATTTGTCCCCAAAGTTTGTTGAGTGTAGAGGTCGGTTGTCCAGCACCTCTAACATGGACCAATATCGAGCTGCATCGGCGTAGCCAGGGGGGGGGGGGGTTGGGGGTTCAACCCTCCTCGAAATGTTCCGAAAAAAATATATTACAAAATAGGTATGTAATAAACTATGTAAAACTACAGAATACCTGGAACGTGACAGCAGAAATATATAAAAAAAATTGGATCTTGAACTATACAAATACGAAACAAGGTCCAAAATTAGACTTAGATCCGATTTAATTAATTAAGTATGCAAAAAAACATGTAAAAACTTAGTAAAATTTGTATTATAAATAACAAAAATTAAACAAATAAATATAAATACCCCGTATTATTTTTAAATAACTTTAGCTATGATATTACCATACAAATTGATACAGATGAAGTAGTGGATATATTTAAAGGGAAAAACAGAAGAACCATTCTCTAATGCGTTTGCGGTGGTTTTTTTGTTTTTCAATATTAATGTAATACTCCCCCCCCCCCCGATACTAAAACCTGGCTACGCCCATGTCGAGCTGGATAACGCTCGATACAGTGCTCTGCCTTACTCTTTCGATCTATCTAACTAAAGAGGGACAGACATTGGTATCAGCCTACTATGTTAGAGGTGCTGGTAATTGATCGTGTAGAGCTTTGTCGTCCAGGTAATTTCATTTCATGGATGAATCATTTTTTTTTACATGTTTGCTTCTTGTTGTGCGATTAGCGGTAAATCTGTTGTTAGTCATTAAGGCCGCCATTAAGCCTTTGACGTGGCTTAGCAGCCATAGTTCGATAAAAGCCGAGACCGACGGTTTTATGTACTTGCTAAGGCACTGAAACGGTCACCCATCCAAGGATTGACCATGCCAAGTGTTGCTTAGCCGCGGGTCGTTACTGTCCCGTTAATGATTTAAGCCTTTCTTGCAAAAGCGAAAAAAGTACACTTAAGGGCACTCTATTCGCCCGAACTCCCATACTAGCGCAGTTCGCTG
The DNA here is from genome assembly GCA_910592155.1 of Ypsolopha scabrella. Classification (NCBI taxonomy): domain Eukaryota; kingdom Metazoa; phylum Arthropoda; class Insecta; order Lepidoptera; family Ypsolophidae; genus Ypsolopha; species Ypsolopha scabrella. Next base: position 22,540,294 of record OU342980.1, read on the forward strand.
ATAATATCCTTATGTATAGGTACTTGCTTATTATTTTTCTTTTTCAACATATCCCATACAATTTCCATGACTTGAACCTAAAACGTTTATCAAAATCAAATACATACAAAAGTTACAAGCGTATAAAGTCCTGGATCTTAAACATATTTTGATGAATGTTTATGTACCGTAACGTCCTAGAAGCGATACAACAAATCAAATAATTTTAGGTTCACAGCATAGTATATTTTACACTATTCAAAAATATTTTTGTTTCATTTCGATTTTTGGGATATTTCTCCTGGAATCATAGAAAGACCCAAAACCATTCTCGAGTTTTTTCAAGACTTGAATTTTGTCTCGCGTTAGCTTAGTGTTCGGTTAGTTCCGTACAAGCTCGGGAAATGAACGTTCGGGCCAACCAATAACAGTCAGTCAGTGCTCTATAATCCGAACTTGAACGTAGAATGAAATAGCAAACATAGCGACCACGTGCGTGACTGACTTCAAGCCACCGACTACAGGCCTCTTAAGATACATAGATTATGCAGAAAATCAAGGAAAACTGCTTCTTGCAATTGTTCGAACTGAACTAATGATTTTCATGTCGTGTTTGCTTTAATTAATCAAATCGGTTAATGAAATTTAAATTACCAAGGTATCGTAGAAATATTCAATACACAATCAGCGGAGAAACTATACATTTGAATATCAAAACCATTTGATTTTTAGCTGAAAGAAAATCAGGGACGAATTTGTTGATACTACGAAAGAATAGTATTTATTACGGAAACTAAAAAAAACATTGTATATCACCAGTGTTCTATTTATGTTTAACCGGTCGGACTACACTATCATTATAGATTCAATGAAATAAAAGAGTTTAATCACAAGTTGTTCAAAAATTATGTTTATCTGGGTCAAGTTATACAGCTGGATAAAAACAACTTCGACGCCGAGGCTGACAGAAGAATATGCTTAGGTTAGGCAGCATTCGGAAAGTTGCGTCACATATTTACGTCGTCAATACCGCAGTGCTTAAAGGCTAAGATGTTCAACCAGTGCGTCCTTCCTGTGATGACGTATGGCGCTGAGACGTGGTCTCTTACAAAGGGCCTGATCCACCGATTTAAGGTCGCTCAGCGAGCTATGGAGCGGGCTATGCTTGGGGTATCTCTGATGAATAGAATCCGAAACGAGGAGATCCGTCGGAGATCGAAAGTAACCGACATAGCCTGCAGGATCAGTAAGTTGAAGTGGCAGTGGGCAGGCCATATTTGTCGCCGACGTGATGGCCGTTGGGGCCGAAAGGTTTTCGAATGGAGACCACGTACAGCAAAGCGTAGCGTAGGCCGACCTCGTGCCCGCTGGACCGACGACCTGAAGGACGTTGCGGGTGGCGGCTGGACGAGGAGGACGGAGGATCGACATGAGTGGCGAAATTTGGGAAAGGCCTATGTCCAGCAGCGGATGAACACGGGTTGATGGATGGATGGATGGAATCACATCGTGGTTTTGAAACAGGTTTGGGCTCTTCTTGATGATTTAGGTTATTAAATAAAGGTTCTCAAACTGTTACAACATTAACTACTTACAAACACTTATTAAATAATAGTTTCTGATGAGTTTCAATAAAATTGTGTTTAGGATTAGTAACCATCCTACTAATTTTGGAGCTAGACGTAGTATAAAAGCTGGTTCACATACAGCGTCCCGCTGCACTGTCCCGCTTCGCTGTCCCGGCGCTGCCTGTCCCGCGCGGGACAGCGCCCTACCGCCAAGCCGCGTGGCCCTTCCGGGGGCATGGCAGCAACACGGTCTCCACAGATGCCCATAGTCTGTCCTTCAGTATTTTGCGTACATGTACAACTTTATAATGTTACAATTACAAAGCGGTCACAGCTCAGTAGAGATGTTAAATTTTTGTTTCACAACATTTTACTCTGTACGCGCTAAAACGTTTTGAGGTCCCTTTTCTCTTTAACGTCACAGCCAGCTTCGTGTTGCAAGTATAGGACTTAGTAAGGATAAATTAACTATCACCTCCCTTACAATGTTTATGTGAGGACAGGGTAATCCGTGTGTGCTGCAGATTAACTTAGAATCTCAATAACGCTACAGACAAAGTGCTCTGTGTTATACTAGGTGAAATTCAATATACCGATCAAATTTATCACTAACTTGCAAAATCTACGTGAAGACAGAGTGATTCTTGTCTGTGCTGTATATGGGAGTGTAAATACGCGACCCTACCACACAGCGCGGGACACCGAGACGCTTTGTGTGAACGAGCCTTAACGCATATAAAGGTGACATTTTTTACAGCCAAGACTCGGTAAGTGCTCACTATCAAGGTTAGATAATCATTTTTGTGAAATACGTAATTATTATTTTCTTGTTTCCTACAAACGCAAGCCCAGCCCCGAGTCAATTACTATGGGAGGTCAACAATTTATTTTGCGAATTCAGCAATCGTTTGCTTACGTTAAGCTTAAGATATATAATTCCAGATAAACGGATGATAAACATTGACCTCTCATAAAACAAAAAGACACAGTCTCTAAGAAAAGTTCGTCAGAAAGTATCCGAACGTGCGACGCTGTGAAAATGCTTCAACCAAATTAAGACGTTATGTCGTTAACATAAGATGCAATGTCAGTTGTACGAAATCGTCATTCGAATTTGTCACCCCATAGCGGTGTCAAAATGCATCGCGGACACTTTTTGAGCGAGATTGTGAGTCTTGTTGTTTATGAGAGGTCAATGAAGATAAACGAAGATTTAAAACATTCGAACGAACGGAATATTCACAAAATAAACCACCAATTTATATCCACATACGGGATCGTTGCGGTCTGAAAGACGATGTAGTGACCAAAATAGAAAAAGAAATGCTTCGGTGGTTTGGGCATATAGAGAGGATGAATGAAAGTAGAGTGACGAAAGAAATTTATGCTGCACAAGTGGAAGGTAAAGCTCGACCAAATGGGCCACATACTGAAGAAGAGCAAAATAAAAAGTACCCGAAATAGAAAAGCTTTTATGACTGAATTGATGAATGTAGAAGCAAAAGAGGTGCCCACCTAGTAGCCCACCCTTAATATTTTTTGTATGTATTTCCCGTTTTTATTATTTCTTCATTGTATTATGTATATATAATATTTTTATTCCTAGATTCCCCCATTTTATTTATTTTTTATTTATTTATTTATTTAAAAACTTACGACTATCATTTATTAATGCAGGTGTATATTTTATTTCCCGTATTATTATATATTTTTTTTGATATTCTAAAGATATATTATATTGTGTAAATTAACTTTGACTTGTAGAAAGTATACTTAATGTATCTATTTTGCAAAAATAAATATTTTGATTTGATTTGGTGTGTCAGGATCGTAGCAGAATCTGTCTACCTGGGAGACAGGCGTGGGCATATGTGTATACTGTAACTGATTACTGTGGTTAGTAATTTAGTTAAACAGGTCACAGAAAAAGGGGCCAAGAGCTGAATTTCTCTTGCGCGGGCGTTATAAACGTAGGCATATTATGTCATGTGCGCTCGACTCGTGCTCTCTCTCTGCGATAGCCATATTCAACAACGTCATGGTTCACGGATGACGTCATCGCCATACATTACACTGTGATGTAATGAAGTATTGAGTGGTACAGGTTTTGTGACGTTACACTGATTAATGCCGATATACATATGCCTGATGGTCGGAAGGCGACGCCACGAAATTTTGGCGACATGGATCTCCATTTTTCTCAGCAATAAAAAAACATATGTAATTACCAATTTATATACTAGACTAGATTAAGCATTTCATTGACATAATTTTGCCCGAAGATTTAGTTGATTGATTAATTTTCATAGCAGAGAAAAAAATATTTAGAAAGCCTCTTTAAAACAGAGATTTCTATTTTACTAACAAACGGGAGCGAATGAAGCCTCTAAGGTTTTTATTTAAATTAGTCTACAAATGCACTTCAATATGGCCGATTGGATTTATTAAATTACTTTTATAGTTGTCATTTTAAATGAAAAATAATGTTTTGCCGCATACGACCTTACAGCATAAGCTAGTTCGTGAGCGCATATTTGTATGGAGTAAGTCCCCCTCACTCTACTCCCCTAAGGCGCGGTTTATACAGAAGAGACGTGGCGAGGACGTATTACGGTCAAAGTAACACAATATAAACCTTAAGAGGATGGATAGGTTCCGAAAAACCATAATTTATTCTTCCTTGTTTGAAGAATCTGGCAATACTAGATATTTGAAAAAAATGTGGACTTCTGTCAAGAATATAATGTACACTTTTATCGAAACAGAACCTTCAGAAGTCATTCCAACATTGAGCCATAAAAAATCAAAGATGACTCCAAAAAAAGGTTTCATGTCGAGTTTTAACTTTATTTGAGCAAAATCATATTATATTATTTATTAATTAAAATCTGTATAAACTTTATTATACTGTTATCCGAACAGATATTTGATACAAACTTTAGTTTTTTTTTAAATAATAAAATTCGTGATAAAATTCGTCATTTTGATAATTTTCCAGAATTCGTCCCTCTCGCACTGCAGGTTTTTCGGCATGGAGTAACAGCGATCAATGCAATCGGAACCTATTCTCTTAATAGTACGTAGCATAGCGTCGGCGTGGCGGACGTCGCCTGGAGGCGCGGACGAAATTCTCCTTACGACAAAGGTTTATATTGTGTTACTTTTATCGTCATACGTCCTCGCCACGTCTCTTCTGTATAAACCGCGCCTTAGGCGCCGATTTGAAATTAAAAGTTTATCAATGCCTCGCCTTAAGGTGGATGCTCCGGAGTTCGTTCCGAAACGCACAACTTATTGTTTGTTTTTCTTATTTCTTTATTAAAAGTATTAAATAATTCGTCACCCTCGTTACATACAGGCGTGTCTCGTAAAAATCTGAAAATTAGTTCAACATACAATATTGGAAGTTGATTGTTGAGATTGTCGGCACTTGGTGGAATTTCAGACATTGTTGTGATGAAAAACGCTTGTACATTTCTACAAATTATATTTAATACGACACCACCTAACCGGTTTCACTATGTGAGCATCATCAGGGGCTTTTAAATTAAAGTTATTACATATTTTCACAATGTTTGTGTTGCTAGATCTCCGTGCAATATACATATATGTTACTGGAAATCTGTATAAATCTGTATATTATAGGTAATGTATACAATGCCGAAAAGGTTAAGGTAATGTATGAAATATTATTTATTTAGTACTTTGCCTAGGTATTGTATACAGTACCGAATGCGCAGCCGGTAATGTATATAAATGAGGTGAGCGGGGCGGGAAATTGATTAGGGCATGTATTTAAATTATCCTTAAGGAACAAAGCTTTGCCTTTTGGTTAAATGGTATTTCTGGATGGTTATAAAAAAAAATAACCACGAAGGTTATGTATGGCGAGTCGCGACCTAACCTTCTAACCTAAACTATTGGCCCTCCTCTGCGCTGCAGGACTTCAAAAAAACTAATTTTGACTGCGAACTTAATATTATCCCATTGATTAGTAATAACTTTACACTTTGCCGATGGACTAGCAGGTACTCTATACAATGCCTAGGAATTGTACACATTGCCTAGGTTAAGTATGTAACGAACAATAATATACATAATATTTCATACATTGCCCGGACGCCCTAGGAATTGTACACATTGCCTAGGTTAAGTATGTAACGAACAATAATATACATAATATTTCATACATTGCCCGGACGCCCTAGGAATTGTACACATTGCCTAGGTTAAGTATGTAACGAACAATAATATACATAATATTTCATACATTGCCCGGACGCCCTAGGAATTGTACACATTGCCTAGGTTAAGTATGTAACGAACAATAATATACATAATATTTCATACATTGCCCGGACGCCCTAGGAATTGTACACATTGCCTAGGTTAAGTATGTAACGAACAATAATATACATAATATTTCATACATTGCCCGGACGCCCTAGGAATTGTACACATTGCCTAGGTTAAGTATGTAACGAACAATAATATACATAATATTTCATACATTGCCCGGACGCCCTAGGAATTGTACACATTGCCTAGGTTAAGTATGTAACGAACAATAATATACATAATATTTCATACATTGCCCGGACGCCCTAGGAATTGTACACATTGCCTAGGTTAAGTATGTAACGAACAATAATATACATAATATTTCATACATTGCCCGGACGCCCTAGGAATTGTACACATTGCCTAGGTTAAGTATGTAACGAACAATAATATACATAATATTTCATACATTGCCCGGACGCCCTAGGAATTGTACACATTGCCTAGGTTAAGTATGTAACGAACAATAATATACATAATATTTCATACATTGCCCGGACGCCCTAGGAATTGTACACATTGCCTAGGTTAAGTATGTAACGAACAATAATATACATAATATTTCATACATTGCCCGGACGCCCTAGGAATTGTACACATTGCCTAGGTTAAGTATGTAACGAACAATAATATACATAATATTTCATACATTGCCCGGACGCCCTAGGAATTGTACACATTGCCTAGGTTAAGTATGTAACGAACAATAATATACATAATATTTCATACATTGCCCGGACGCCCTAGGAATTGTACACATTGCCTAGGTTAAGTATGTAACGAACAATAATATACATAATATTTCATACATTGCCCGGACGCCCCAGGCATTGTATATATTACCTGTATTGTATACAATACCTGCATTATACAGATTGCCGGTGACATATATATAGTATTGAGTTTTAGGGGTTTGCCTATCTATACCCAGCAGTGGATAGAACCGGGCTGACATGCTGAATGATGACTCTATTACATGCCAGTATATCCGTTGTTGCAGGAAGTGCGCGATGAGAGCGACGGCTGCGGCGCCAAGTTCTCTGTCGTGATCGTCTCCGACAAGTTCCAGGGGAAACCATTGTTGGCGAGGCATAGGTGAGGTTCTACAAGCGTAGAACGAGCTACAAAAAGAGTTTAACAGGTCAAGACTCTTTCGAAAGACACTCTTTTTGTGACTCGTTCCAGGCCCCCTGGAAATTTAGTAGCTAAAAACATGGTACAGTACTTTGATCTCATGACAGCGGGTCAGGATTTGTTGTAGTAGTCCTTGTATGTATGTATGTTACTAAAGTGTGTATGAACGGGAGGGATGTTTCTGCATGCGTCTGTTAGGTTCTCCTACCGAGAACTAACATGTCCTTATGCTTCTATTGTTACATCATTTATACCAATAATAAAGTAGTAAAGAAGTCGTCTCTGTACATTGAATATTTTTGCGAAGTATAAATTGAACTGAGGCCAAAACCGCAATTTTTAAATTTTTTGTCTGTCTGTAACTCGAGAACCTCTCAACGGATTTGGATGCGGTATTTTTATTATCATCGTAGTGGCCCTGTTCAACACAAATATAGGCTATAATGAATGTACATACAATAACGTCCTCGCCACACCGACAGAGCTAAGCTCCTAAATACTCTATGGTGATGAACATTTACGTTTAGGAACCCATAAATTGTGTACGCCGCGTAAGGCATTATATAGTCGAATCGACTGCAATTGTTCTCTTCCACAACCCCTTCAAAGGATTGCATCTAATTACCAATCATCCTGTATATTATATCCATCCATCCATCCATCCATCAGCCTGTTTCGTCCACTGCTGGACATAGGCCTTTCCAAGATTTTGCCACTTTTGGCGGTCCTCCTGGAAGAAATCCCCATACTCACACACGCTGGGCAGGCGGGTTCGTGAGCGCGGTGCCGAAACCCTTGCACCAGTGACGCCGCTGCCCGTCACCAGTCTGTTTTATACAAGGCCCGTCAATTGGGAATGGATATACCGCCATCCATCGGTCCCAGGCAATAGTGGGCCGCCTGGTTTTGCCTGAGAGCTGTTCTCTTACTCTCCCCCGAATAACTTCGGGAGGATTTGCGAGTAAGATGGTGGTACCTCCACAGTCGAGCCCGGCATCAGCTCTACCACCTATTATATATTATACATATATTCTATCTTCTCTTGCGGCGCGCCACACACACACACAACGCGCTTCTCTGTACACGTCACTACACAACCATAGCCAAACGGACTTCGTGGGATAAAATATCTGTACACTTTAAATACTTTAAAACGTTGTCCTTCTTTGAAGTCGCCACGGTATAGTTGACCTTCCCTTTCCATTTTAATGTACATTTGTAGTAATTTATAGCAGCTTCCTTGACCAAACAGTTGGTTCGATTCCTGGTCAAGGCCAGCGAATGTGCAACCCCAAACTGGTTTAAATCAGAACCAGTAAAGTTGAAAGTCAAATGCAGGGACACTTACGAAAACATTTTACCATAAGCATTTGTAATTCAAAAGATAACTTCACGTGGTTTTCCTTGTGGTCACTGTATTTTTTTTCTTTTCTTATGTCAACAACTGCAGCGCAAATAACGGAAGTATTTATTAATTTTATATCAGTAATTTAGATTTATTTTAGATTTAATTTCTTAAATAGGTTTTATTGCTTTTATAATAAGAGAGTAACAGTTATTATTTTATTATTGTGACAGAACCCTAAAAACTAAATTCATCTCTATGTATAAAAAACAAAATTAACTTGATGACCCCTAGATGGATTTTAATGAAGCGTTCTAGGTGGTTCGAGGATATAGCAGGTGGTTCGAGGAAGGTTTGCGGGTGTGCATTATAGCACTTAGACTTAAGGGGCTATTTCGATAAATATTGCACTTTTTGAAGTTGTATACCTGCTTTTCAGATGAAGCCACTAATTTGATAAATCAGTATATAAATTTCGGAAACTTTTTCTAGTTTTGTTCAGTACAGAAACTCGATTGCGTAACTTTCGCTCGATAGAAATAATTATTGAAATTAGGTCTTCTTCTACACTTTTTTTCATAGTACAACAAACAGGAATGACATGCAGACCTGAACGAATTTTTACGATATCTAAATTTTCTCAGTTGGAAATTTTGATAGCTATTTTCGTTCATTTTATATTAATTTAAAACAGACATTTTGTTATTATTTCCGGAATCCGTCCCTCTCGCACTGCGGGGCGTTCCGCATGGAGTAACAGTGACTTTTGCAAGCGTGACATATCCTCTTAAGGCGACGCCACGAAATTTTGGCGACATGTTTCTCCATTTTTCTCAGCAATAAAAAAACATGTAATTACCAATTTGTATACTATAGGCTGTCCGAGATATCATGATATGGATGACAGTTCGTAATTTTCCGTTTCACCTATACTACTCACACCATACTACATACACCCAGGCACAAAAGAAAATAATAGGTCTTAGAAATAATATAAATAATTATTGCAAAAACACAATAAATAATGCCTCTATAAATCGGAACAAAAATCTCAGTGTATTCGTTAAATTTAACGAAGAAAAGATTCAGTAAATAATAATGTATTTTTGCTACGTGATGGTGGATCGGAACGCTAACCCATATGTACTGACACTACATACTCGAAAATATATCGATGAATCGCTGCGGCCATCATATAGGATCGCGTCAGTATGAGTACATCTTGAATGCGGTTTGTGTTTTCGTTGCGGTTGCTTTACCTGCTATTTGTTTTGACGTTTGTTACAGTTTTTGTTGATTTTTAGTTTTGTTATTGCGAGAAAAAAAATCTTTGAACTTAAAAGCTCTGGAGTTATTGGAATTTAATTCATTTAGTAATTAACAAAAAATAGTTTGGATAATCAAAGATCAATCAAATAAAAAATTGATTTGATAGCCATTGTTAACTTTCTCAATACTAAAAAAAATTTATTATATTACGTTAGGGTACATAAACTGTAACTGTCAACTTTGAACTGCCACCCATATCATGATATCTCGGACAGCCTTTAGATTAAGCATTTCATTGACATCATTTTGCCCGAAGATTTAGTTGATTGATTAATTTTCATATATTTAGAAAACCTAAAACAGATTTCTATTTTACTGACAAACGGGAGCGAATGAAGCCTCTCAGTTTTTATTTAAATTAATCTACAAATACACTTCAATATGGCCGATTGGATTTATTAAATTACTTATAGTTGTCATTTTAAATGAAAAATACTGTTTTCTAGCTAGTTCGTGAGCGCATATTTGTATATCCCCCACACTCCACTCCCCTAAGGTGCCGATTTGAAATTAAAAGTTTATCAATGCCTCGCCTTAAGGGCGCTGAGCAAAAGGTGTAACAAGTCAAGAGATTCTGTTGAGCGCTGATGGTAGTAACTGCATTTTATTTTTGTCACTGTCACGCGAGCGAAAAAACGCTCAGTGCGAGAGGGGCAGAATTAGGGCGAAAAAGAGAAAGTACGTTCTTTATTTTTCTAAAAAAAACTAACATAGCTTGCGATATTTCCAGCATCGAAAATGTTGACATTGCTAAAAACCCATCTAATAAAATATAACGTTCGAGTTCTGTAAACGATTCCTATTCGTCAAATGAGGAGAAAAAGTTCGTTTTAAGACCGCATTTCATTAATTATTTCTTTTGAGGAAAATGTATCCCAGAAACAAAACCCCAGATTAAATAGTTACAATGCATATACCAGAAATTTATCACAATATTCATATTCAAATCAATTTTTATTTAATAATGCCATAAGCGAAAAAATCAAAAACCAAAAATCTAAATTCTAATAACTATAACATTACTTGTCAAATTTAAAAATAAGACTAAAACATTGGTATTTTAAACAAGGTGAAAAACTGATTAAAATAGAGGAAAACGAAGGTAAAATATGTATTTTACATTAAAGATGGCTGTGCTAGATAATCGAGCTCTGGCCGATAAAATAAGTAAGTATAAAGACCTGCACCGGTATTTTATTTACAAGCCTCTTAATACATTCATAATTAAATGTCACAAGGATATCTTAAATCTTTCTGCACCTCTGTACGTCATAACATAAAGCAAGTACCAATAGATAGGTGATCTGCACAGACGTTACTAACGTCACGTCCCCACTTTAGTATTAGGAAACGCGGCGCATGCGCAAGCGGGCGGGTAGATAAGAAAACAATTTCCTTTTGTTACCGAAGGCAGCAACAAAGGAGGTTTATCTGTTTATCTTGTACTCGCGGGCAAAGAAACTGGCCATTAAAACTTATAAACGCGAAAGGAACAGGATTTCTCGAACGCTTGTTAAGACGACATGGCATGGGATTTTAAAACAGTAGAACTCACATACTACCATAGGTAATGTTCTGAAAAAAAAAATAAGTAAGGCCTTTAATAATAATAAAATAATAAGACAATAATAAAGCCCAAAACGTGATAGAGAAAAATTTGTTGCATCGAAAAAAATTGTCAATTGAAGGCTGTTTTTTCAGTTCATAACAGTAGTCCGTTAATAAAGTAAAAATAACAAGAATGACTGTTATAAACATATAAACCTATTATCTAAAACATAGCAACCGTTTTTTTAAACTCTCCTTGTGAATGTATATCAAATATTATTCACAAAAAACCAGCAATATCCAACCTTTTCTTGATTCACCGCACTACTGGGCCGCGCACATTTTTAGATGTGTTTATCTCTTTCGTTGTGCGATGGCCATATTGCGCCTTAAGTAAAACAAAAGGAGAGTAAATAAAATTATAGGGCATGCCAAGGAATGTTCCATCAGAAGAAATATGAGGATAAATTAATCGCTCATAATGTTTTTTATGATTATGGTGCACTTTATCGTATGATCAATTGATTTTGACTTTCAAAATACATAATATGAAAGTATCCAATAATTTTAACAGTAAGTGCATGGCGAGATTCTACCAGAGTAAAAGAAGAACTTTGAATATATTAAAAAACAAATATCTTTTACAGATTTCCATAACAAAACAATGCCAACAATGACACGTATTACCATATTTTATGCGGTAATAAATATCTAAGCATATAAACCCTTGTTTCAGGTTGGTCAATTCAGTCCTCCAGGAGGAATTGAAGACAATCCACGCGTTCACACAGAAACCCTTGACTACGGAGCAGTGGAAAAACCAAGCCTAAACCAAAATGTTGCTCCCTGTAGTTGTATCATTATAATGAAGTGACATTCCTATGTAGTTATCATTATTTCCTCCTCCCGCGGACTGGTAACGGCACCCGTTACACTTCCACCGAATTTATCTTTACATCCCTTACACTCTAGTCAGAGAGCAGAATGTTCAACGCAATGGATAATTTGTACACGGTGAGCGTGTCGGCTCCAGGAAAAGTGATTCTGCATGGAGAACATTCCGTCGTGTATGGCAAGACTGCCATCGCAACTAGTTTGGGGCTGAGGAGTTCGATCGTTATCAAGGTAACTATATTTTCTTCTTTACTTTTATCTATTGACTTGCTTTAGGTCACATTTCTTTTTTGTTAATTGTTTCATAATTGCATTTTAATTTATCTTAATTACTTTGTAATATTTGTCAATTTGTACATAGCGATATCTTAGATATTGTATTGGATATCTATGGAATTTAAACTGGAAAATCGATAGAAATAGAATTACAATAATTTGTTTGTAGATTTAGTCGATGGCATTTTAATAGGCCCAGAACAGGTATTTTTAAATAAGTTATTTAGAAGTAATGAGTCTTGTGTGTTTCGCTGAGTTCAAAAAGTTGATGTCATTGCTTTGAGAGTTTGTTGACTTTGGGATGTGTTTTGGAACAATGTAAAGTTTTTGGGTACCAAAGGTGGAATGTGGGACAGGTTGTGTTGCATGCACTGAATAAGCAATAGTTTTTGGTTTTGCATGTATGGAAGAGTACTTCTTATTTAACATGTAATTTTAGTGTTATAAAATCAATGATATATGTCGGTGTTAATTGGGAGGTTAACTGAATCCAGACATATCTTCTGGGTGTAAATAGCTAACTTTTGTTTTTTAATTATTGCGGCTTCATTAGGATTTATTGTTTTTTTTTAATTACTATCTGCGTGTGTTACTTTCGTTTTGATCGGTTTAAAAATATGGGAGCTAAATCGTTTTTTTTTTGAGAAATTTATTCTTTTTAATAGTAATTTAATTGTGCGGTGAATATTTATGAAGTGTAAATAACATGTTCTTAAGATGCGTCACAATGCTAAACTTTAGCCTTGCATCGGCTACAGTTCGCCGTCTTTGTAGATGATAAAAATTCGTATCACCGAATCAGCTATCGTATTTAAAAACCGATTAAAACAAAAGTAAAGCGCGCAGGTATGTACTTACTAAGAAAAACTATCTTTATTACATTTTTTTGAACACTGAGATAATAATAATAACAATAAATTGTATTTTGTAAATATATTTCGGCTCATTTTGGGGCCGGCATCAGTCAAAGTGGGCCGAAATAATTTCGAAAATACAATTTATTGTTATTATTATATAATTTTTGCGTGCGCAGGCGATGGATTACAGAAGGATAGACAATTAAAAAACAAAGACATATTATCCGAACTAAAGTTTCGTGGAACCCCTTAAATATTTTTTTAAAGGTAACTTAAGCTGTACTAAAACTTACCCGTTTTTAGGAAGTACCATCATCCGAGGAGCCAACAGTCCACATCCAGCTACCGTGCGTCAACCTCCTAGAATCACTGCCCCTGACCGCTATAGTGAAGCACCTCTTCTGCCCGCAACTAATACACGGCGTCACCGGAAAGTTCTCCTGGAGATTGCCAGAGATGCTGGACCATGAAACCCACTTGAAGAAGGTGGAAGACTTCCTCCACCACATCAAGCCAGACTTCGATAGGTTACAGAATAATCAGAAGAATTCGCTGAGAAGCTTCCTGTATGTGTTCTCTGGAATATTTGGCAGCACGAATGTGCGAGTCAACGCTTTGATGATCTCCATGGGCTCCGAACTGACGATTGGTGAGTTCCATTTCAGTTATGAGGGATAAATGTTTGGTCTCTGTCTGCTACATAACTTGGCTGATTTTCATTTTCTTTTGGGGCTTCGCGAAGTATAAGACTCTACATTTCGATTTCTTATCAGGTATACACAATGACATTTATTTAATGTTTAAATTATTTAATCCCGTAGATATAAAAAATAAAAAATAAATAAACCTATTAAAATTTCTTAATCTTAGTATTTCTAAAATTAAGTCCTTAGAATAAAATCCTGCTAAAAAGGGAATTCCGCATAAAGCTATATTAGAAATATTAAAACATAAAGATGTTAAAGGAATATAATTACCATACTGAATACTCGGTAAGTGTTTAGTCAGGGTTGGATGACCTTTTTTTGTTTCCTACAATCGCAAGCCCAGTCCCGAATGAATTACTCAGGTCGACATATTGAGAAAAAATACTGATAAAAAAAGACATGATCTTGCTAAGTTTCTTGCCCTTCTTCTTAGCAAGATTAATCGAATGGGCGGATTTAGGCATTATATCTATTTATAGTTTATTTATCTATTAACTTATTTATTCATTGCATTATGTAGGTATGTATATACAAATTTTAATTTTTTACTTATGTTAGTATATATTTGGCTAGGCATTATATTTATTTATGGTCTATTCAGTTTATTTATCAACTTATTTATTAATTGCATTATGTATAAAAATATTCTTATTCCAATTAGTCTTTATTTTATGCATGTGTACCTTAGTAGCCCAACTTAAATATAGTTTTTTTATATATTTCCCGTATCGTATTTGTTTCATCATAAAATATTATTTTTATACAGATTAGATTTGACATATAAAACGTATACTTTATGTATCTATTTTACAAATGAACATTTTGAATCTTGAATCGACATTTTATTTTTCGAAATTAGCAAAATGTATTATCCACATTTGATTTGATGCGTGACACTGATCACTTACCAAGTCCAGCCTCCAGTATGAATTCGGCTTTATAAATAAATATCATCTTATATGTATAAAGTTTCATCAGCTCTACTGTTTATCCCAGACTAGCCCGCGTTTATTCAATCTCTGCTCCGATTTCGGTTTGGACGTTATTTTATCAACACCCCTTATAGCCTATATGCTGACCGGGATCACTACGACATTAATAAAAAAAAACTAATTAAAATCCATTGAGTGTTTCTCGAGTTAAAGCAGAACATGCATATACAGACAATCAAAAATTCTAAAAGTGGTAGTTTTGGCCTCAGTAGATACAATAATTAAATAGAAGGTTTCATTAATTTGTCTATGGTTTCATAAAAAAAATTGAAAAGAATATTCCATATAATATGTTTATGGTGACTTTCGTTTTTATATCCAAATTAATACTGGATACTCGGTAAGTAATCGGGACCAAGGTTCAATGACCCTGTTTTAGAAATACGAGAAGTATCTTTTTGTGCCTCTATACTTGTTCAATATCAACCTTAAATTAATACAGGTAGTAAAAAAAATATTTCACAGAAAGGGTAATTGCAATTCATTGCATCCCCATAAAGTGACTGTTTGGTGCGACATTTGCAGTAATCAAGTGATTGACCCTTATTTTTTTGAAGACGCCGTCAAGGCACAACCGTTACGTAACGGGTTATTCCCAGAGCTCCAAAAATTTCTTCCCACGGCTCCAGAAATTCAATTTAATAATTATTATTATCATAATTTGATACACATATATGCAGAACAGGACAAACCAGGGTGACCACATATAAAATAGTAAATCTACTCTGGCCACATTAAAAATCTACCCAAATCTAGCAGAGCCTTGATCAAAAACCACCTCAGATCTACCTTGACAAAATAATTTTTATTTGATTTGAAAATATCAATAATAATTTATATATTTTAAGACGGTGCATCAGTTTACTATGTCGTAATTGGCGCCCTCATTGCGTTTTTCCTAATTAAGTACAAGAAAAGAAACGCTTCGTAGTGAACTGTAGTATATTTATATGCTTCTATTTGAATTTGTTATTAATGTACAATGTGACTGTCCATAATAGCTTTTGGAGCAGGTGAGAAATGAATATTTTCTACAAATTAATTTTTGGAGCTCTGGGAATAAGCCACCGTAACCGGTGAGCGATACAAGCAGATGCTAACTCGGGAGGTGGCCATTTGAGCGATATATTTTTTTCTAATTAATGTCATAAATTTTACACTTTCAAATAAACTCTTTATGATTTCTTTAATTTATAACAAAATGGCAGCCAATTCAAATTATGACGTTACTTTTGCGCCACCTTGTATATAGGTAGATATATCTAACGGGGCCCGAGAAAAGGGGTCCTGACAACAAAGTCATCGTATAAGAGTTCCATTTTTTCATTTTTAGGTACGGAACCCAAAAGAGATTATGAGTATAATATAAAATGAATACATCCTCATACCTACATGCACGATAAACAGAGTTCAGTAAACTCGCGCGCCCAATTCAGTACCTGCCTACACAAGTTATAAGGTTATCAAGCGCTAAGACCTTTGCAAAATCATCTCGTGCAAAGATCGTATAAATCTGTTTTAATATCAGTTGACTATAGTAATTTGCACAAATCAGATTTTTTTATTACAAATTTAATAATTATTATAGACTTTTATTTTCCGATTTTTATCAATGAGTAGTAAAATAAGTATTATTTCTGATTTATTTACGACGCTATCGTGTCTATTATTTAACTGCTAACCCCTAAATCTTCCGAGGAGTGTAGTTTTAGATCTGTCAAAGCTTTAAATAAGGTAAGGTACAGCTTGTCAAAACAGAGTTCAACACGTTGACAGGTAGAACTAGATATTTTGGTTGATTGGTGTAGTATACCGTTTTGGTGGTAGTGTGGCACAACTGGCACTGATATACAGGTTGAAAATGAACCCTCTATCTATAACAAAGGAAACTGTTATATGTTCGAAATAAAAAATACACGTTTTGTTACTTTTGTCATGTGGGATTCATAATTTTTTTTAAATGTTATCCACCGCCAAAGAAACACTAATTAATACTCCGGTGACAGGGACGACGCTCTACAAAACCTATGTGCATTATTTACCGCCAGGAATATGTATCGTATCTTGTAAGTCACATGTCTCGTCGCGTAAGTTGGCCATTTTTTCAAAACTTGAAAACCAAAAAAAAACTTTTTTACGGTTTTGTGTTCTATTAGTGATTCGGATTCATAGAGTTCAATAAAGCTAGAGGGTTTATTTTCAACCTGTAGGTATAAGGTGACTTTAATTTAAACAGCCAAACTAATACTGGAGGCTTGGTAAGTGATCAGTAACACGGATCGATACAACTTTTCGCTGATTTCGCAAAATAAAATCTTGACGTCTCATAGTAAAGGACTCAGGGCTGGGCTCGCGTTTTTAAGGAACACGAAAATAATAATTTACGAATTTCACAAAAAGGGTCATTGAACCTTGTTACTGAGCACTTGACTCTTTAGTAAGAATTTGGCTGCATAAATTAAAGTCACCTTATATACTACATACATATATTAGAATTTTAGAATAATTCTGTTAGGATATGTATGTAAGTGGTGTTGATAAAATAACCGCCAAGCTGAAGTACTGTTATAATTATGGTCAAAATGATTTTACTGATATCTGACATGCAAATAAATATACTAAATTGATTGAAAGACATTTCACTCACGGGCAAAAATTACTTTATACTACACCTGCTTGGACAGTTCCTTCTTATTTTTTCGAAAACGATGCAGAATATACTTCATTGCTGTCATACCAATATGCGGGCGGAAAAAATGTTTGAAAATCCATTGTTAACGTGCTGAGCGGGCAGAAAAAGTATATAAAAATCCATTGTTAACATGCTGAGCGGGCAGAAAAAGTATATGAAAATCCATTGTTAACGTGCTGTTTTTTTTTATTTGTTGACAACATCCGTACGATAAGCATAAATGTTACATTAAAAAGGGTATAAACTTCTTGGTACATAACCTAGCTTGAACAATAATGCCGAAAGACAAAAAGTTTTAATGTCTTAGTTTGCAAAATAATAGAAAAAAGTGAAAGTCAAAAATCAATTATCTCTTCTGCTTTGTCTCAAACGACCCAAACCAAAATTAATCTCCCTGGGTAAAGTATAACACTGAGTTTCAATAACTGTAATAATTTTAATATAAACTTTAATTAAAGATTTTGTCTTTTATAGTTGATGCTTGTGATTGTTGGCACTTGGTGGAAATTAATACACATTATGTTTATTTATAAGTGGATAAGTACATGAGTTATAAATAAACATAATTTTGTCTTTTATTATCCTCGCAGGTGTAGTATAAAGCACTATGTATCACTCGGGAGAAAGTGCGATTCCCAACTCGTGTGTATTGACTACAAACTACACCCTCGTTGGTAATCGGCCTCTTTCTCCACTCGGTGAACAATGTACTATTAAATTTGATATTTTTGGAGGGCGGGGCGTTTCGTATTCCCGGCGGTGTTGGTCCTAGACTTTGTGTGGAACTCATCCAGCTATAACCCTCCAGGCGCGGGCACGGGTAGCTCGGCGTCGTTCGCGGTGTGCCTCGCCGGCGCGCTGATCCAGCTGCTGAAGCGGAAGAGCTCCAGGAACCTGGACCCGTTCTACGCGTCCACCGGCGGCAGCGACGACTTTACCGACAAGGAGAAGGAGATCATCTCCGAGTGGGCTTACAACTGTGAGAAGATCATGCATGGCTCGCCCTCCGGTGAGTTGGAGTTTACTTTAGAATTGTTTGAATCGCTAAACTAAACCTAAGGATTTAATTGCGTTGGCAAGTCTCCATACAAAAACCAAGTGACATTTAAGCTACATGGTACAAAGAAACGTATAAAAATGGGTTGTTTTGGCTGGCTTATGCTTGGAACATATTTGTTAATACCTAAACTAATCTCTCATATATATTTTGCTTGGAAACAAGCAATATTTATATCTAAAAGAGCCCGTAACTCCCTGAACTAAAATTGCTTCAAGTCGACTCTATGCGTTTATTATTAATGTTTGGTCTGTATGTCTGTGGATATAACATAGGACTATTAGCCCTCATTTCGATCTCACTGGATTAGATAATGACTGGTCACGGATGGAGAGACTTAAAAATTTCGTAAGTTTTTTAACGTTTGAAGAAAAAAAAGGTGTAAGCCACAATCTTATCTTGGCTTGATAACTTTAATCATTTTATTACGATCTCAATGTTCTTTTACTACCAGGGATCGGATCATCATAAAGTTAGAAAAATACTTAAAAAAGTTTGTAGGTGTGGAGGCGGCTTCTTAAAATATAATCCTACTTCCTACTAATATTATAAATGCGAAAGTTTGTGCGTGTGTGTGTATGTTTGTTACTCTTTCACGCTGAAACGGCTGAACGGATTTGGATAAAATTTAGAAAGGATATAGCTTATACCCTAACTTAACACATAGGCTACTTTTTATCCCGGAAAAATGCATGGTTCCTGCAGGATAGATCAATATCATTGAAAAACCAGGTGTCTAATTAGCGCGGGCCATATCGTTTGTGGTGAAATAAGACAATGCTTTGTTATTTCATACATCAGGTGTCTGATTAGCGCGGACCTTAATCGTTTGTGGTAAAATAAGACAAGGCTACGTTATCTCATCACACTTCACACTAATATTATAAATGCGAAAGTTTGTGTGTGCGTGTGTGTATATTTGGATGAAATTTAGAATGGATATAGCTTATACCCCAACTTAACACATAGGTTACTTTTAACCGAATAACACGCGGGCGGAGCCGCGGGCAAAAGCTGGTTTATTATAATAGTAAAATTTACGGAATTGCTTAAAACGTTACGATGATGTACCTAATACTTAATAGATGTTACCTTAAACGTATATTATTCAGGAAATGTATACAATTCCCAGGAAATTTATAAAACGCCAAGCTGATTTAGACAGAGGTTATTTGTTTTCGGCCTTCTGTGTTGCCTTCTGCTCTGTTCGGGCTTAATCATCTTTGCATTTTATGAATTTCCTAAAAATTGTCTTCAATTCTTGAATCATTAATAATATCACTATACACATTGCATTTTCGTAACGTTTTAAGTAATTAATAGTACATTACGATACGAGAGCGATGAAACGTTTTCTGAGTTTGCGGCACGAGCCGAAGGTGAGTGCTGCAATCACACGAGTCGAGAAAAAGTTTCTCGCACGAGTATCGTATAATATTTTATAGCACAAGTGCGGAAAATGCCGACTTTACGCAAGCGCAGCGTGCGTAAAGCGGTCATTTTACGCACGGTGTGCTATAAATAATGTTACTATCAAAATAATATTATAAGAAACTCCACACCTACAGGATATACACATATATCGATCCGAAATTAAATTTTGAATGCATATATGTATATTTATTTTTTATTTGTTCCTTTATTGGTACAGTGAAAAACACATCAAGCTAGTTATACATACCGAACCCCGCATTATCAACATAAAGGTTTAGTTATCTGAGAGAGACTCTAAAACCGGTTGACAAGCAGTATGTGTTATATAAACATTCCCATATACATTGTAAGGATTCTCAGGAATAGATGATGTAAACTATCCCATAGATTGCATCATCTACGAGAGTATAAATAGATCGTAAGTTTAGATTTAATCCCAATTGTTCTTTGCCTTCGACTTAATAAAGTTCTCAGTTGTGATGATTGTGTTCTTTTTAAAAAGTCACCTTCCGTGTATCGCGATTTGACTGGCGCAGCCGGAGCGGATTTCGCGTTTAGTCTCCGTTGACCGGTGTTATCTCAAAGCTTCTTACATCGAAGTTAAGTGACTCCTGCGGTAAGACACGTGTATCCGTCGAACCAATACAAATACGTCTCCAGCGAAGAGCGGAAGAAGACAGGGAGCAATTCACCTGGTGTGCAGTGCAGCTGTCCTAAACAAGGACATGGAGCTGGGGCTTATGTGAGTCAAACATCATTCACTTCCCTCCCTTTCCTATCTATTTGTTTTGTTGTATTTTTGCACATCACTCTGGACATAAATCGCCAGTTGGACATAAATTGCCAAGCTGAAGTTATTCCAAAATCAATAATTTCAGCCTAGTTAAGTATTAAAGTGTAAAAGAATAATTATAGAAAGTTACTTGATAACTGAAAAATTTAAATTTTAAAGAAAGTACATAAGTATTACGAGTATATTAAATTAGGTAGTTAATTTAAATTGTTAAAATGGATCAAATAACAGCCATCCCGAAAGAAATTCTATGCATTATTCCAAAATTTGCTGGTGATGGAACAATTTTGAATCATTGTGAATATGTAATCCATAGTTTCCGTGGAAACCCGGAAACTCCAGCCCAAGACCTTTATGTATTCCATGTTATTACTAGCAAACTCGAAGGCAAGGCAGCAAGCCTCATCTCAGAACGTGACGATATCTCTACATGGAATCAGTTGAAACAATTATTGTCACAACATTTTGGAGACCCTAGGTCCGAAGAATGTATAGCAATCGAATTAGACACCATGAAAATACAAAATAACGAATCCTACATTGCATTTTGCAATAGAATTCAACATGTTAGGTCCACCCTATTCGCGAAAGTAAATCTTTTAACAGATACTGGTGTAAAGGCAGCGAAAAGAATAGTGTATAATGCATCTGCGCTGAACGTCTTTTTATACAATTTACCTGAAGACATGATCAGAATAGTAGGGGGAATTTCATTGAACTTGGAAGGTGCACTAGAAATCGTCACCGAAGAAGTGAACTTCCAAAATCAGTATAATTCTAGAAATAAAACTAGATCAGTTCAAAAATTAGCTGACGCCCCGAGGACTCAAATATCTCAGATCCCCCAACAAAATAATAACAATTTTAAATTCGGATTACCATCAAATAATTCAACCAATCCGATGAGACAGCAATTTAATAATCCGCAATTCAAGTTTGGCATGCCGCAAGGAAACAGATTTTCCGCGAACCCCAATCAAGGTTTTAAACCTAACTTCCAAAATAATGGATTCAGACAAAATAATAATTTCGTTTTCAAACCAAATACAGGACCCTCTAACCAAAATTTCAAATTTGGTATTCCTAACCAAAACCCCAGACCCCAACAACAAAACACTCAATTTAAATACGGAATCCCAAGTAGTTCCCGACCACTTAACAACGCCGAAACTACAGACGTCTCAATGCGTACAGTGAAACAGTCCCCGAAACCGAATATTAACTTTATTCAAGATGACGACGATGACGTCGAATATGACTACGAATATGACAGTAACTCTGAAATCACCCAGGATTACGATTATGAAAACACTGAAAGTTATGCTGAAAATGAAAATTTTCAGGAACAGGCCTCGAATCAGAAAACGAAGTGATACATCTAAATCAAAACTATAATGTTTCAATTCTCAAATTACCGCATATTGACATACCGGAATTAAGATCTAAATTTTTAATCGATTCTGGAAGTACTAGAAGTTTTCTTAGCCCTAGAGTAGCGAGAAACTTCTACCAAGATTACATCTTTACTGAACCATTTGACGTAATAAGTACCCATGGTTCTTCACAACATAATAAAGTGGTTTACATCCCCTTACCTACCACCTTTGGATCACAAAATTATCATAAATTTTATATTTATGATGTCGATGGTAGATATGACGGACTTATAGGCACCGACCTACTAATTGAATTACAAGCTAATATCGACTATGCCCACCGGATATTAAGGACCAAGGACACTAATATACCCATTTTATATAGACCCCCTCATAAAATAACGTTGGAACCAAGGTCTGAGACACGTGTAAAAATACCAACTGACATACAGGATGGCGAAGTTTTAATAAATTTCCTTTGTTTCGGTACTGGCGTAAGAATGCCTTCAGCATTAGCAAAATGTGAAAAAGGATTTGCAACTACCGTAATACAAAATATATCTGACGATAAGTGTTTCATCGAGTTTTCTGAACCCCTTAATGTGACGTCATACAATCAAAACGACGAATGCCGATTAAATTTAACATCCCTCGACGCAAAAGACGAATTTATAGACGAAGTGTTGACAGAAAACCTCCACAAATTAAGACTTGACCACATGAATGAAGAGGAAAAACAAAAAATTCTAGAAGTTCATTTACCTACTTACAGACCTGACCTCGTTAAGGAATTTCTTAAAACACATATCAAACCTTCAACTAAATATTTTATTTACTTTGAAGACCACTCGCACCGAAAACAGTTTACAGAAGCCGTGATATCATTGTTTAAAAGTAATACAGTTCAATTCTTTGAGTGCACTGAAAGAGTTGTTTACGTAGAAAATGAGGACGAGCAAAGGCAAATAGTCCTCAAGTACCACCATGGGAAAACTACACACCGTGGCATCAAAGAAACCACTATGCATTTAAAACGCGCGTACTGTTGGCATAACATGGAAAAAATAATTTCAGCTATAATAAACGCATGCGAAACATGCAAAACAATGAAATACGATCGAAAACCCTTTAAACCTGAACTTCAGCTCACTCAGACTCAGACTAGACCCTTTCAGGAACTGTTCATTGACCTTTTCCGTATCGAAGGAAAATATTTTCTGACCTTGATTGACGCCTTCAGTAAACTTGGACAAGCGATAGAGATTGCCGACCGATCCACCCCTGAAGTAGTCAGAGCCTTAATAAAATACTTTTCATACTATGGTGTAGTGCCCTCCAAAATATCTTCAGACTCTGGATCTGAATTTAACAATAAATTAACAAAAGAATTACTCGATTTTTATAAAATCGAATTACATTTAGGCACCCCGAACAACCCTAACTCTATGGGCCTGATAGAACGATTTCACTCTACCATTTTAGAGATATATCGACTTGCAAAATATGAACAAAAGATAACAGACGCAGCATCCGTCATGACCTATGCGATTATGTCATATAATCAATCTATTCATTCTGTCACCGGATTAACCCCTTTCGAAGTTTGTTTCGGTCACACCGAATCAAAAAGCACGTTTAGTCTAGAATTTGATAAATTTTACACTCAGCAATTAGTTAATGACCATAAGAAAAGATCCAAGTATTTATATAAATACTTAGCCGGGAAAATGGTTCAAAATAAAGAGAAAATTAGACAGAAACGAGGCGGCGAAACTGAGTTCAATATCGAACCAGATGACACTATCTTTATCAAAGGTGTTAACAAGCGCCGAAGTAAAGACAAGCCTAGATTTCAAAAAGCGCAAGTTTCAGGCGAAATAGCAAAAAATACTGTCCCCGTTATTGTGAAGAGTCGTGACACCAAAGTCCCAATTAAAGACATAAAACGTCCTTCACAGATTCGTCCTGCTCCTGATCCAAGCGATCCGGAATCAGGCCCTTCAAATGCAAGAAATTAAGAAAAACCCCGGCATTTTACCTATTAAGGAAGGAAATGCGATCCTTAGTTACGATAAGTGGATAGTTGTTAAGATATTAGACCTTAGTTTATTATATGAGGATTTAGAATTTAATTTAATGAAGTTTAATGATTTTAATATTCAAATAAACAATAAATTTGATAATTCATTCATAATAGAGTTTTCCGACATACGGGAACAGGTTAAATATATAGCTAATACTACCCTTGAAAGGTACAAGCAATTGGTTCCCCCAATTAGAAGTAAACGAGGAATTCTGAATCCTCTAGGTTCATTAATTAAGATAATTACGGGTAATTTAGATAGCGAAGACGCTTTGAAGTACGAAAATATGATTAATAACGTAAAGACAAATCAAAATATTGCAAATAGCAAAATATCTTTACTTTCTGAGATGGTTGGATCTCTTATAAATGTAACAAGTAGTATAAATAATAATCTCATACAATTGGACAAGAATATTAAATTATTGGAATTAAGAATTAATAAAACTAGGAATAGTCAAATTATTCAAAAAATTACCAACATTTATAATTTATTTTTACATAACTTCCAAGCGATTCATGCCCTACTGGATGAGATTGAAACAGCAATAGCATTTAGTAAAATCAAAATATTACATCAGTCAATTGTAGACACAGATGAGTTGTTTAGCACCTTACTGAATATCGAAAAAACAAGTAACTTAGTTTTTCCTGTAAAAATTGAAAATTTAATTAAAATCCAACAAAGTATTATTTTGAAATCATACATAAAAGGCAGTAAAATAACGTTTGTAATGGAGATTCCAATTATACGGAGTGATGTGTACATCTATTACAAAATGTTTCCAATCCCTGTATCCTTTAATGACCAAACCCTTATTATTGTTCCTAAATATCCTTACCTATTAGTGAAAGGACTCACAACACGCTCACTCCCTAAACCATGCCAGGAAATCGACGAAGACCTCTTTCTATGCTTCGAAGAGGACGCAAATCTCATTTTCGAAGACAGGTGTGTCACTGACCTTATGAAATACAAAAACAATATTACTTCATGTACCCAGGTACCCATTACCTTAGAAAAGGTAAAAATAGAGGCCATCCAGCCAAATAGATGGGTGCTCTATACAAAAGAACATTTAATTCTCACCAAAACCTGTGAAAACGAGATACTTCGTTTTAATATATCTGGAACGTACATACTCACCTTAGACGATGACTGTGAAGTAAGAGTTCAAGAAATTTCCCTGAGAAAACACCAGTTAGAGACGAGTTCACTTAAATACTCAAAACTACCATTAATAAACCTCCCGGAAATAAGACAGCAGCCTACGGAAGGAAAAATCACCAACATAGATGACGTCAAGCTGGAAAACCTTCAACTCCTGTCTTATGTGTTACATAAAAGTGAGAAAATCAGTGAAAATGGGCAATCAGTGATAAAAGTTCATAGTGTAAGCGTCTGGACTATCACCCTATATGTAATCATAGTATTAAGTATTACCGCATTTATTGTAATAAAATATAAAAATGTAATTTTTAATTTTTGCCGAAATCATCCGAAAGAAAATCTATCGGATAATTTCGAGATTAAGGAGGGAGGAGTTATACATACCGAACCCCGCCTTATCAACATAAAGGTTTAGTTATCTGAGAGAGACTCTAAAACCGGTTGACAAGCAGTATGTGTTATATAAACATTCCCATATACATTGTAAGGATTCTCAGGAATAGATGATGTAAACTATCCCATAGATTGCATCATCTACGAGAGTATAAATAGATCGTAAGTTTAGATTTAATCCCAATTGTTCTTTGCCTTCGACTTAATAAAGTTCTCAGTTGTGATGATTGTGTTCTTTTTAAAAAGTCACCTTCCGTGTATCGCGATTTGACTAGCTATACAGATACACATTGGACTTTGTGCCTAATTTGTATTCTTCACTATAGAGACTAATATCGTACTACAAATACTATACTCATACTAGCGCCGCGCCGTGCCGTGCCCTGAACGTGCAGGATTGCAGATTATAATCGTAAAATAAGAAAAAGCCTTGCTTATACTTACATGCTGTATGGGGATTTTATCAGGTATCTGTGAAACTTGGAAATGCTACCTTCGGTTCATTATGACTTCATTCAAAACATTTCGAAATAAAACACTTAGCACCTCTGACCTACCACAACTAAATACTTAACACGTGGAGAGGTCACAGTCAAGCCACAAAATAAACACTAAATTGACTGGCTTTCACATTAAAAGTAATTAAATTAACATTTCAAGGTATTATCCAGTAATTCCTCATAAACACACGTGCTTTTGGTGTCAAGGCCGATGTAATAAGCTTTTGGTCGCAAAAAACAAATCAGACTCAATAGAAGACCTATTAATGGGACATATTTCTTTATTTACGTCGTCGTCTGTCTTCGTTGGAGACGTCTTAAGGGGGTCATTTTTTATCTCTGTGCAAAATGCACATCATAATGTTGTTTTCCTTTGAATAAAAAGTATGCAAGAAATACGTTTTAAAACAATTTGCGGAAATTGTTTATTACCAACAAAGTCAAAGTAAAGAAAATATGTAATTTAATGCATTGCATTAACAAACTTTGAAGCGTGTTTACAGTTGTAATGTAATGCAGCCAAAATGTAACGCATAAAATGAAATAATTTTCATGTGATTAGTATCACCTAACTATTAACAAGTAGTTTACGCGAATTGCTATAAAACGCATTTATTGTATGTCACCGGCAATCTGTATAATTCAGGTATTGTATACAATACCTAGGTAATGTATATAATGCCTGGGGCGTCCAGTGTATGAAATATTGTAAATATTATTGTCCGTTACATACTTTACCTGAAGTCCTGCAGCGCAGAAGAGAGCCGGAAGGATAGGTTAGAACGTTAGGTATGCCAAGTACACAGCCATACATAACCTTCGTGGTTTTTTTATGACCACCCAGAAATACCATTTAACCAAAAAGCTAAGCATTGTCAATAAAGGATCATTTAAATACCTGCCCTAATCAATTTCGCGCTCCCGCTCACGTCTTTTATACCGGGTGTAAATAGACTGCTACCATTAAATGAAACAACATATTCTACCGACCCTACTGAACCACTTTTCCCAAGAGTCATACCCGCGGACACCCAAGGAAATAATTGAGTTCTGTGATGTGCATTTTGCACCGAGATCCTCTGTTACCACCTTAAACAATAAACAGAGTTGAAATTTCAAATGTTTAATTTCAGTTGCGAAGTTTAGTGCGTCGTTTATTTTTATTCGTTCTGCTGCATCGGTTTATAAATGAAATTTGAAATGAGCAAATCTATGTGACCAATTTGTATAGTTAAATTGAAGATGATCCGTTAATATACACAAATAAATAACTCAAAATATACAATAAGTAATTAAATAAAAACGTTTGGCACCTCTTCTGAATCTTTATACAATGAGAATGTCATAGGGGTGTTAATATGTATACACAATACTTATACCAAAAACTGCCTAAAACCACTGAAGAAATAATAGTATTATTGTTCCACGTTTGGATTGGGAATGAGGTGCTAACGTCAATTTTACGCAAATGTATGAAATGACAGTTACCAAAGGTAGGATGTGCAAAAATACGTAAAAACTTTTTTAGTAATGCGAAATCATAATCTGGAGAAAAAGTAACATTTAACCAAAGTAATATTCCGTAGAATTAAAAAATAATGATATTCTTGAAAAACAGACTAGTGACGGGCAGCGGCGTCACTGGTGCAGGGGTTTCGGCACCGCGCTCACCAACCCGCCTGCCCAGCGTGTGTGAGTATGGGCATTTCTTCCAGGAGGACCGCCAAGAGTGGCGAAATCCTGGAAAGGCCTATGTCCAGCAGTGGACGAAAAAAAGGCTGATGGATGGATGGTTCTTGAAAAAATTTGTCAGCTTGCCATTTGTTTTGATGATCAATCACTCATGGGTTCATCAATTTCATCATCACTCATACTAAATTTTAATAACTAATACCACTTTATTATTTTCAAAAATCTATGGCTTCAGTGACGAGAAAACTGAAATGCCAAATAGTGACAGATTTGACAAATACAATTTTAAGATTTCATTTATAAAGCGGTTGAAAATAGATTCAGCAAACAGTTCAGAGTAAATCAGCGATCATCTCATATTTTGCAGAAGCAATATTATTATTGATCAATAAACTTTTATAAGCATCAGTAAGTACTTACATAAATTGCAAAAAAATATTATTATTTTACTTAATGGGTCTAAGTAACTAAGTATTCAATTAATTTGTACTATTATGCAAACGGTACTTTAGAATCCCAATCCAATCGTGGAACAATAATACTAGAGAAGATCCACTCTTTGGGCCAAGTAAGAGTCGGACTCAGTGGATTCCGTACCACCCCACAATGCGGGTGCGGAATCCTAAAAACATCATGGTTAATAACAACAATATACACGCCCCAGCAACATCAAGGCTACAAAAAAAAACAAGTTGCTAAAATTGTTTTTTGTGATTGAAATTGCGGACCAAATTAACAATCTGTGTAAAAATCAAATTAACAACTTTATTATTAACTTTTTCAGGCATAGACAACGCAACCTGCACCTTCGGATCCCTCGTAGAATTTAAAAAAGGAAGTCGACCGCGTCCCGTCAACATCCGGCTAGGAATGCGCATTCTATTGGTGGACTCCCGCGTGTCCAGGGAAACTAGGTCTTTGGTTGTCAAGGTGGCAGCACTGCGGCAACGCAATATGGCGGCCGTCGACCATATCATGGATGCCTGTGATGATGTGGCAAAGACTGCTACACAGGTAAGAATGTTAACTAATCATTGTAACTCAAATTATACTGTACGCTAAGATTTAGATTGAGGCATCCCATTTTGGTTAGAGAGAAAGTCTTAATAGATAGTGTTCGCTGTTAAGGTTGGCCGCACTGCACCAAACAATGTGAACAACTTTCGTCTGTGTTGTCTATTCAGGATGCGTTCCATTTTGTGCGTCAACTTATTCAATGTGTTGACGCGATATCATCATTGATATGAAAAACTGTGACCTTGACTTAGAGGAAAATTTTACCGTCCGAAATTTATCAATTTATGTAATATATTTTATGTTCCATCGAGTCTTTAAAGGTTCTCTGTTAACTACGAAATGATAAAGAATTTTGAAATTATGTCACTTTTCAAACAAACTAACAAAGTTTTAATGCGGTGTTTCAAATGGAACTCTTTATTTTATACGCGCATCGATTTCGTAGCACGCCTACTATCGCGCTTAATTGACTTTTCAATGTGTGCATCGCCCCCAAATCGGAACGCATCCTAATAAGTAAAATGCTTTCAAAATTAAGGTTATGGGCTTCCAGCGAACTCAAGTTCAATTTTAACAAGTGTTTATTGTCCTTCATCTTGCAATAGCCATTCCAATGATGTCACTCAATTACAGCAGCAAGGCCAAAGTCAGAACCCTGAACTTGCTTTCTTTAACTTCAAATATGACCTTCGCACAAATAAATAAGCACGTATTCATTAGATATAGAATCGGCTGAAATAACTATTGCTTTTCTACACCTTTTTAGGGTTCCGTAGTCCGACAAGGAACCCTTATAGTTTCGCCATGTCCGTCTGTCCGTCCGCGGCTTAGTGCAGAGACTATTAGTACTATAAAGCTGTAATTTGGCATGGATATAAATATTACTCACCCCAACAAAACGGTAAAATAAAATCTTGTAAAATAATTTTTTTAATGGTCCCTATCATACACGTAAACTGGGGATTTTTTTTTCTCGTCTATCCCATAGTGTGGGATATCGTTGGATAGGCCGTTTAAAAACATTGTGGGTGTGTGAAAACCATTTTTCGATTTAGAGATCCGTTGGCGAAATATTAAGCTTTAAAGTGAAAATTTTAGTTAGAGTGGAGCGTTCCCCCCCCCCCCCCCTGCCGGCCAAACGGTTGTTTATAGAAATGTGAAAAAATTCACAGAAGTAGTATATATAATGAATTTAAAAGGAAAGCTATCACAGCTAAGTAGGCTTTACAGGTTTACGAGTACGGGACCAGAAGTTTGACGCGGTCTGTATTAGTAGACCAACTTCTATGTACCGGGCAACTACGGAACCCTACATTGCGCGTGGCCCGACACGCAGTTGGCCGGTTTTTTAAATAATGTTTTGATGGAAGAGGGAATAAATAGCTCACTGTTTGTTTTGTTACAGGTATTAGAAAAGCTATCAAGCGATAAAGACAACTCCGATCCAGAATCTGCTTATCAACATTTAGCTGTAAGTAAACAAACTGGAATCAAAAGAATTGTATTACTATGAGCTAATACAGAGAGCGCTCCTAAAGCACCCTCCTGTATAATAACTATATAAGTCGTGTCTATCTATATAGGTAGGTGGTAGAGCTGATGCCGAGCTCGACTGTGGAGGTACCACCATCTTACTCGCAATTCCTCCCGAAGTTATTCGGGGGAGAGTAACAGAACAGCTCTCAGGCAAAACCAGGCGGCCCACCATTGCCTGGGACCGATGGATGGCGGTATATCCATCCCCAATTGCCGGGCCTTATATAAAACAGACTGGTGACGGGCAGCGGTGTCACTAGTGCAAGGGTTTCGGCACCGCGCTCACCAACCCGCCTGCCCAGCGTGTATGGGCATTTCTTCCAGGAGGACCGCCAAGAGTGGCGAAATCCTGGAAAGGCCTATGTCCAGCAGTTGACGGAACAGGCTGATGGATGGATGGATGATCTATACATTAAGAGCCCAGTCCGCGAGGACGACAACTTTGATGAAAAGCAACAAGTTAAATATTTTTCTGCCCTTTATCGCGATGTTTTTGGAAAAACTAGGGACATACACCACTTCATAATGGCCGTATAAATGAAGGCCTAGAATTTATTTGATTGAATTGTTTCTCTTTTGCGAGTTATTTTATTACTTACGAGCCCGCTCCGAATAGTTATTCATAATATCTAAGTACTCAAATAACACGCAAAGGAGAAACAATTGAATCAAATTAATTCTAGGTCTTCATTCAGATGGCCAATATGGACTGGTGTATGTCCCTTATTTTTACAAAAACATCGCGGCAATGACAAGAAAAATAATTATAATAATGCTTCGCATCAAACAGACGAAAAATACGGAGCGGATTCTTAAACATTTTAGAGAAATTTTAGATGAAATGTGATTTTACTGAGGCCAAAACTACAATACCATTTGTCTGTCTTAACATAAGGATTAAATAGCGTGGCAAGTTTCCATACAAAAAACAAGCTACATTTAGGCTTCGTGGTACGAAGAAACGTATACAAATGGGTTGTTTTGACTGGCTTATGCTTGGAACATACTTGTTAATTCCTAAACTAATCTCTAGTATATACTTCGTTTGGAAACAAGCAATATTTATATTTAAAAGAGCCCGAAGATCACTGAACTAAAATTACCACGCGTCGACTCTATGCGTTTATTATTAATGTTAGGTCTGCTACTATATTATACGTGGATCTTGGTCACTTGGCGGATCTAGATGTGGTTTTCTTTATTATCGTAGCGGACTGTATAAAATAACCGCCGAACCGAAAACTGTTGATATTACTCAAAGATTGAAATATACTTCCACGCGAGCAAACCCGTGGGCTAAGGCTGGTCTATTTATATATTGAAGGGCTCTTTTATATTGCTTTCGCATTAGAAGTTAAATATATCCTTCTCTACCCAAAACCCTTGTCAAAGTTAAAGAGATTATATTTTGTTTCTTACCAACTTCAGATTCGTGCCCCATAGTTTACGTAAGAAATCTTCGTATTCTTAAATATCATCCATCCATCCATCAGCTCGTGTTCGTCCACTGCTGGACATAGGCCTTTCCCAAATTTCGCCACTCATGTCGGTCCTCCGTCCTCCTCATATTCTCAAAAATATTCCTTGTTACTGCCCAGCTGTCAATGGTAGGCGGATGTCGTCCGAAGATCAAACTGAACGCAGCCTACGAATGCATCAAACTGAAAGCAGTTCATTTACGTCAAGTCTATCTATGGTACAGAAGAAAAGACAACCAACATTCTCTCAATAAATAAAGAAAATTGAGCAACCGTTTGAAAAAAATGACTGCCAACAGTTTTGATGCATATGAAATAGGTGTTTATGAGCACTTGCGTCGAAAAATATATCACTATAATCTTATAACCTTATAAGACCAAAAAAGTTCATCTAAAACGAAGTAAACTATTCCATATCGTTCCAGGAACTATGGGAGATGAACCACTGTCTGCTAGCCGCCCTGGGCGTGTCACACCCGTCACTAGAAGCCATCAGGTCCGCGGCGCGCAGTCGCGGGCTCGCCTGCAAGCTGACCGGGGCGGGCGGGGGAGGGTACGTTACATATATTATTATATATACATACGTATACTCACGTCTGTCTCTCAGAGGGATAGGCACAGAGTACAGATTTACATCTGCCACGATCCTCACACATCTCTTTTGCTTCTTCTACATCCATCAATCTAGTTATGTAAGCTCTTTTATTCCGGGTTCTTTTTACTTTTCCTTTCTTCAGTATGTCGGCTATTTGGTCGGCATACGTCCGCCTAGAGCGGCCCCGGTCGAGCTTTACCTTCCACCTGCGCATCATAAATTTCTTTCGTCATTCTATTCTCATTATAATTATGTCATAAAAAATATGGTATAAAACGTTTGATAGCGATTTGATCGATTCGTTTCGTTATAAAAACGTTATGAAGTATCAAAACTTAATAGCAATACAGTAGGGCCTCGCTAATCCGGACCACCACTAGTTCGGTGATAGCGGTAATCCGTACGCAGGCAAGCGTTGAAGTCTCCACTTCCAAACATTTAACACCTGCAAAAGCTATGGGAGCTTTAAACACTGCTTTGAAATGGGCTGAATAGAGGATAATGATTTAGAAAGCCACGAAATTATGTTACTTCGTCGACTGAGAGACCGCGCTTTCGAAATGAAGTACGAAAATCTCAAGCACTAGAGTATTACTCACAGATTCTTTCACATCAACATAAGCTCCTTTTTTACTACACACATGTGTGTATCTTTCTATAATAAAAGCCTATGTCTTGTGTCACATAAAATAGTCTTTTATTTAATGTATTTATATATAAACCTCAACATAATTTTGCAGACAATAATCCGGACACCTTGATAATCCGGCATTAGCCGGATTAGCGAGGCCCTACTGTATATCTATAGGGAAGGGTTTGCGAGTGACCGCCATTCTTCGGCTAATGATTTGACTTCTTGATACGACAAAACATTTACTGTCTGCTTCATTTGAGTAAAGTAGGTGCGTCTAAGTCTTCCTCTTTTCCGCTCGACCTTTCCTTTTATGATGTTTTTCAAGAAAGTCATGTCGTATATCAAGTGCTGCATCAATAATAGCGAAATAGCGGCATTTGATGTTTTGGCATAGAAGTAGAAGAATGTATACCGACCATCTGTCGACATACAGTAGAAGGGCATAGTAAAAAACACCCGGAATGGCATGACTAAATTAATAGATGTAGAAAAGGCGAAAGAAGTGGGTCAGGTTCGTAGCAAATGGAAATCTGTGGTCTACCTATCCCTCTGGGAGACAGACGTGAGTATTATGTATAAGACAATATATTACAGTAAAACCGATTTTGAAGGTTTTAATTTTAAGCTAAGAAATTTACTAAAAAACGTAATTTTAAGTGACAGCACTAGATTTTGCTATTCTGAAGGGCACATCAACTAAAATTAGCAAGTCTTATAAACCCTCCTGAGTTAAACTAATTTTTTTAAATTAAATTTAATGACAGCTCTAAAATTCGCTGTGAAATTACCAAAACAAGTTAAAATCACCAAGTTGAGTAAATTGTGGCTGCCAAACTAAATGACGTTTATAAAATGGTGACTTGAAAATGGCTCTTCGTTTTAACCCTACTTAAGTATAATTTTATGTATGTCAAACTAAAACTAAAGCCTTCAAAATCGGCTTTAGTATATTGATAAATTCCAAATTGAGTTAGTTAATAAAGCTCAATACTATGTTAGTGTCACTGATGTCTACTGCCAACCAATATGCTAAGAGACTAACCACACCTCTCACTAGAAGCTCACAAGAACTACTGTCCCCAGGTACGCCATGGTGCTGATCCCCCCCTCCACCCCGCGCTCCGTGGTGGACTCCCTTTCCAGCTCGCTCCTCGAGAACGGGTTCCGTGTGATGGAGACCACGCTCGGCGGGCCCGGGCTCCAGGTCGAGATGTGACACGACCACCGCACACCGCCGCACAAGTGCAGGAGGAAGTGTCTGTAGTACTCGGGTCGTAGCGGGGAGGAGCCTCGTGATACATGGGGTGGGGTTTTACTGTAGTGGAAGGGTTGCTAGCCGGTTCTATCTACGTAGTACATTCGTAATGCCTTTAAAGGTTGTGGAGTTTTAAATTAATATATTTAGGTACACTAACTGTCAACTACCCATCCATCTTTCCATCTAAAGTCCCCGTCACGAGAAGCTATACATTTTGTAAATAAAGAACTTACTAAGTTACGTAGCGACAATTCAATCAATAACAATCCCAAATTCAATATACTCGAAGTAGCATACGTGTAACACGATACTAACGAGTAATTGCACTTGGTCGGGTTATATTTTAGCGATATAAAGCGCTGTCGTCTAATGTTTTGTGGTACTGGAACGCGTCTCGTCAATATTTGGGCCGCCGTTTTGGAGTAAGTTCACGCTGACGCTGTCATTCGAGTTTCGAATGCATCTCCAAATCCAAAGGTTGCAAACTCTTGAATGTGTATTTACAAAATTTATAGCTTCTCGTGACGAGCGACTTTATCAGCTTATTTCGTCCACTGCTGAACATGGGCCTTTCCAAGAGCGCCGAAACTCTCTGTTTTATATAGAAATTGGGGATAGATATGCCGCCATCAATCGGTCCCAGGCAATGGTGGGCCGCCTAGTTTTGCCTGAGAGCTGTTCTCTTACTCTCCCCCGAATAACTTCGGTGCGGTTTGCGAGTAAGATGGTGGTACCTCCACAGTCGAACCCGGCATCAACTGTAATACTGCATCATTTAAAGATCATTTTAAACGCCTTCCGCGAATTGAAATCGCGTCTAAATTGCTCAATTCTAATGGTACTTTGGTTATATAACTTAAATGTCTATGTTATGTATACAGATGGAATGGGTTAAGGTTGGCCTTGTCTTAAATTTATCCTATCAAGGTAATTTAACGGATGTACTAAGGTTATTGAATGTTATCAGATTATTAAGTTACATAAGTATCTAATTAATCTTCTTTATAGAACCGGTTAGCAATGAGTGTAGTGGTTGTTGAATAGTGATCCTTGTTCCGTAGGTATTAGAGATTATTGAGTGCAGGTGTTTCTGAAGCCGTCAGAAGAGGCTATTTTGGGTTTTTTCGTGAAAGAATGGAACTTTGCAATGAGTATGAACTAGAAATCAAAATGAATTATGTAAAATTTCGGGATAAAATATTTTTTAGCCGTAAACCAAAAAGGGAACAAATACTACTTACTAAGCTATGAATGTGTTTAATAGTTCAATGTGAACGCTATGCAAAGAGGGTTAAGACTTAATTTCGATTGCATTACCGAAGTTCAACATTCCTACAAGTGTTTGCAAATGGTTGCAATAATATTTGCTTTGGATTTAACAAGAGAGTATTTTTAAATAATTAACATTATTTCTGTGTCGTTTGTTTTGCCTGTCATCCATAAGGTGTTTGATAAAACTTTGGAAATTGGGTAAAAAATCAACAAAGTGTACATCTCGACGTCCGGGTTTCGTCAGTAAAAAGGTAACTTCTTTAAAATACACTGTCGAATATATTTTTTAAATTTTACTGGGTTTCTGTGTTCTACACGCTTTCTGTTCGGGTCAATAGTTTTTGACATATACATATCTATATGCGACCGAACTCCATTTTAGGACAAGTAAATCCTTTTGCGCAGAAGAGAGCCGGTACGTTAGGTATATAAACCTATGGTTATGCTTGAGACAGACACAAAATGAATTGTTACCCAAAAAGCGCTAGTAAAGAAAGAAAGCCTCTGATTAATTATTTAAATATCACTTTGCAAATATGGCCACTAATGTAGTTAAGAATGTCGAGTTCCAATACTTCATCGATTATTTATAGATGCGCCGCGATCTTATTAGTTTTTTGAAGTTTCATCTTGCCACGACATTAAGGTGGTAACGGAGGATCTCGGTGCAAAATGCACATCATAATATTGTTTTCCTTACTTCTGAATAAAAAGTATGCAATAAATGCGTTTTATAGCAATTCGCGCAAACTGCTTGTTAATAGTTATGTGATCACATGAAAATTATTCAATTTTATGCGTTACATTTTAGCTGCATTACATTACAAATGTAAACACGCTTTTGGATTTGTTAATGTAATGCAAACAAAATGTAATACATTAAAGTACGTAATTTTTTGTGAAGACTTTATTATTAATAAACTATTTCCGCAAGTTGCTTTAAAACACATTTATTGCATACTTTTTATTCAAAAGTAAGGAAAACAATATTATGATGTGCATTTTGTACCGAGGTAAAAAGTTACCCCCTTAATGCTATCGAAATAGTTCCAATCATCCAGCCACCACCCACAACGTCCTTCAGGGAGTGTATTTTTGAATCATTCGTATTTCAATTCGCATACGAATACGCATGATTCACATAGGAAAACTTGAAATTAGTATTGCTTTCGTATGCGAATCATGCGGTCGATGAAGTATGCGAATTGAAATTCGAATGATTCAAAAATACACTCCCAGATCGTCGATCCAGCGGGCACGAGGTCGGCCTACGCTACGCTTCGCTTTGCGTGGTCTCCATTCTAACGCCTTTCGATGGCGGAAGAGCGCTAGGGGGTTTAGCATGCGTCGTCGATACAGTGTCTTTACATCGTACTTGTTTTCCCACATATTGACAAACGCGATTTTCGCGGGTGCGCAAGTAGAATAGATAGACGCTTAATCTCTGGCGCGTGCTAGCCACACAGGAGTGGCGAAATCTTGGAAAGGCTCATGGACGATGACAGATTAATGGGTGGTCTCAATCGCTTGTCATTCAAGACAACTTAGTTGAAATTTTAGTAGCTTTTTGTGGCTAGCTAATAAGAGTTACTCAATGAAACGTCTAATAACTAATACAATCCCGTCGCATCTATAATAGAATTTATCTATTACAGATTAATAAAAAAGTACATTATGTATGTATATATTTTATTAACAATGTGCTATTGTTTTCGAAACGAGTTATCAAAGAGTTTCTGTATTGTAAAAGGAGTATTAGAACACGACTTAAAGTTAAAGCAACTTTTATTTGCGCTGGCAATACGTGCCGAAGAATGCTTTTTTTTATTACAACCGGATAAAGACTAAAATCGGTTGCATCAATCGATTTGAAAGATCAACTGGAACGAATCGTATTATCAGTTCAAGAAGATGTTAGGACAGGACTTTTTGGAGTGAAGGTGTTTATGGTGCCTGTGTGTGTTAGCAACGCTGTCACTCACGCAGTTCCGTCAGCGTTGAACGTTGTCACACACGCAGTTCCGTCAGCGTTGAACGTTGTCACTCACGCAGTTCCGTCAGCGTTGAACGTTGTCACTCACGCAAATCCGTCACCGTTGATCGTTGTTACTCACGCAGTTCCGTCAGCGTTGAACGTTGTCACTCACGCAGTTCCGTCAGCGTTGAACGTTGTCACTCACGCAAATCCGTCACCGTTGATCGTTGTTACTCACGCAGTTCCGTCAGCGTTGAACGTTGTCACTCACGATCTTCCGTCAGCGTTGGTAACATACACAGGTATAAATCGCTTCATGCCATAAGGTCCTATCCTAATAGCATCTTGAACGGAGGGTCTAGCATGCGTCGTTGATAGAGTGTCTGTCTTTCCATCACACTTGCTCTCTCGCACAATGACAAACGCGTGAGAGCACAAGTAGTAGCATAGACAGACGATGTATCTATGGCGCGTGCTAGTCTCACAGATATTAGTTGCAGTATTACGAGTTTGGTGCAGGAAAGGTGCACTTGTCAAATATTCACGGCCTTGTAATATTGGCAATACAACTAGATATATTTAACTCGAATCATAAAAAGATAATTGCTTTTTGAGACGTCGAACGTCGCAAAAATGAAATTAAATAATAAATGCAAGGTACATTATATGTTAACTTTAGTTTCACTATTTATTTATTTTTATTAATGTTATTGTTTTGTTCATTTTAAGTATTATCTTTTAGAGTAATAATGACAGTAGATTCTAGTTTCTTCGTGTAAATGGCCAGCGATCTTTAAATGTAACCACATCTTCTACTACAGGTCTAGCGCATAACTGAGTCTTTTCCTGAGGTGGGAGCGGTATGGGAGTGTTGTGTTTACGGAACGTCAAACGACGCGTAACTTCAGTCGGGCGTCAGCCTTACCTCACTCACCCCTCTCGCGCCGCTCTCATACCTCAGGAACACTCAGTTATGACCTGTACATACCTGCAGAAACGGAAAATGAAATGGACCTACCTATTTACACAATTCATAGTACGCTTTCAAAGTTAGGAAGCGTCCATAAACCACGTGGTATCCTTAGGGTGGGGGGGGGTCCAGTAAAAAGCTACTCTGGGTTACGGGTGGGGGGAGGGGCGTTTGGAGCCGATTGTATTTAAAAGACCATTGTCGCGGTTTTTGAACGCACCATGAACTCAAACGCCTTGTTTTGACGTTTAAACATTCATGTTTTGACTCGCACAAATACTGCACACGACTCGCATTGACTTGCAGGAGTGGCTGTTGTTACCATTTGTGAATTCAGATTACTGCAGCACGTTCACACTGTGTTTAATGAGAACACTTGGTCGTTATTGATATATCCGCAGACATTTTAACGAAAGTAAAGGAGGGAAGAACGGTCCAAAAGAGGATAAATTGAAACCACGTGGTTTAGGACGCCCATGAGTATGGAAAAGGGAAAATCTTTTTTCATTTCTACTGGTGTGTTAATTTGAGAAAATTGCTCGTGATTATCAATAGATGATGAGGTTTTACTAACAATATGGGTTCATTTACATCAGGTATAGTAAAATTATAATTTAGTTTCAATCGTTTTTTGAATTGGCAAATATTTTATGAATTCTTAATAGTATATAATTTTATATGCAGTAAAACTGTCATTTTTTTTGTTTCATATCTGCTTTTTACCTCGTAAAATCCGAAAGTTAATTTATTTACTGTTTAGCAAATCATGGTGACAAATAATGAATGTAATCAAATAAATTATAGATAATATCCTACAAGGAAGTCTTCCAGCTTTAACTAGTGTAATATTAATGGAATGTGTCTGCTGTATGTAAGCTTGGGCTTTCCTCTCAAAGCCATGCTGTTTTAAATTATATTAATCTAAATTTATTGGTTCAATATAGATCATATCACCACCCAAATATGTTTCAATTTGTGAAAATATGATAAATGTATATTTTTAAAAGTATATTTTTTAATAGAGGGTCATCATAAGAACATTCTTTAAGGACAGCCATCACGCGCAAACCTTCATACAAATACAAAACCTCCATACAAACGCAAACACGAAATTGAGCGGTGTCTATGGAATGTTTAAATAATATTCTGTTTATATTGTTTAAGATAAAATGAAAAAATTACACTAATTTTGTATTAAAATGTAATCTATTTATCATGAATTTTAACCAATAATGTTTGAAAACCTTAACAGTATTGCCAACATTTTATTTCTACTGAGACACGTTTTCTATTTTGTGTCCGCGACGAAATCGGTGCGATTGTATTGACTTCGCAAGTTTCATTGTTTTTTGCACGTAATAGAGAAATAAAATGACATTTGGTCATGCTTTCAACCGAGTTGCTACGCTCATGACGACCGTCCTTAAAGCCCGAAAAGGCTGTTTGTTTGATATTTTGGCCCGCTTTTTAACCCTTATAAAACAGACAAGAATGTGTATAATTATGATCACAGGTAAATGTTGTATTTTCTTGCCCTTGATGCGGGAACTACATGGCGCCGAAATAACTTATCGGCATTATGCACTCTAAATAAAAAATTTAGTATATTTATATTGGATTCAAATTATGTGTTTTGTTTGATAGATTTTTTTGTTTTAGAGCCTGCTCAAAATGTTATCATTAGATTGGTGCTAAGTATGGGTAATGTAATAATAAAACAAATAGATGAATTAATAAGAAATATAAAGCCTAATATTCTAAAGTTTGTTTTCCTTTTTTCCCTTAATTTTAAAATGAGAATTTAGAAGATGTAAGCCGTAAAAGGGTAATGAAAAATACTTTTGAGTATTGTTGCAGACACTATATTCTTCTTATTCCTAAATACAAATTTGATATATATTTTGATTATGTAAAAGCTACAGCCCTTCTCAACTATACATACACACGAAACATCGCGTTAGGTATGCAAGGAGTGGGAGGGGTCAATATAGAAGAAATACTAATTTATTAGTGATATGCTTCAATATTGAACAACTGTTTTTATAATTTTGAGTCAATTTCAATTTAAAAGAGGGCTTCAAAGAGGGCCCGGAACATTGTTTTCCGTTGTTTCATATGGTATAACGATGGCACCTTGGATATTTTTTAATAATAGAAAGTTCAGAGTGTTATTGTAGCCTCTCCCCTCATCTTCCGCATTCCTAAGACGAGTAATTCTTTCTAAACAATATTTCCAAAAAACACGTTCCCGTTTTGTTTTTTTTTTCAAGCTCAAAAACAGTGCTTTATATATTTTCTTGGTTTCCAAAGCAGCTAAAACTTTGAGCATTTTGTGAAACACCTCTGGCAACAATGTATTTTAAACACACCAATTAAACACAAAATTCCGATGTATAATATAATAAATTTACGTGATTGTAACTTTAATCATATAATCAAAATAATAAAATGGAAGGTCACAAAATCACTAAATAATCATAATAATTACATCTCTTTCTCATAACGGCGAGCCGTTTAAACTAAACATATTTTTGTTAATTAACTTATCAATTAGGCCAATAACATAGCATCTAAAACCCAGAATATATAGAAGAATAGATCTTAATTGAACATCAATAAAGTTTAAATTGCGTTACAAAACTACCCTGCCGCATCCAGACAGCGTCGTATTCGTCGCCATTTTACATATTTATAACCTCTCAATAAAACATGACCTTTATTTCTACTACGATATGGCAGAAAGTCGTTAAAATTGTAATCCAAAATGGCGCCCGAACGAACGCTTTCGCAAAATCCAAACGTACATCATCTATCAGATTTTCCAGCGTTATGGAGATGATTTGGCGCGTCAGCGAACGCGAATTTCAACCTATACGCCTCAGCCACTAAGAGACTTATGTTAGAATCTGTCCAGTTTTGAGTGGGGACGTTTTGTAGTAAGATCATGAGGCCTTGGAAGTCTTTTTCTAGCATCAACCGTTCGCGCCAATGTAGGAGAAATGCTGCGCAAACGTAAAGCTGGAATGTCGCAAACCCGTCGGATTCCGCGAGGTACGTGTCCCAAAGCCTTATGGTACAGGGAAGGGGTATTTCTCTAGTTAGCAGGTTATTCATCCATCGAAATGAGAACTGGAGGTAGTCGACTCCATGGGATTGCAGGTGCTCGTGTAGAGGTTGGTCAATCCTTCTTATTAGTTCTTTCAGTTGGTTTACCTGCAATGAAATTGAAACTCTGTTGGAAAGAGGTTAAGATACAAAGTTGCGTGTTTATTTTTGCCAAATCATTTTTGCTGTTTGAATATTTTTTTGTGAATAACAAATTAAGAATATTATACAAAATTTATTTTTTCTATCAGCTCTCAATTTTGATTAAATCAACTTTAAATATGAAAATTTTACGTTTTTTTAATATATCTGAAGAGATCTTGCTCTTATTACCATTTATTGAACAGATTTATTTTTTATAATTACAAGCCCTTTATCAATATTTATCATGGCGACAATAACAGAATTTGTGATTAGTCCTTATTTTTGCAAATAAACAATAATTCTGTAGGTAAGAGCTTACTCTGTCCATACATTTCATGCCAAGTTTTTTATATGAAAAATCGGATGTGATTATTTTGTGCTATTAAATAAAAAACTACGCTTAGTTTCATGAATCTTTTTATCCTAATATTAAAAAGAATCATTGAAGAGATTTTTTTTTTGAAAATAAAGCCAGAGAACTGATTGTTCCAAGCGTGAAAACCTACCAAAAGTAGTACAAACACACGATTTTTCAAATTGAACCTGTCTAAGATAAATATTACGAGCTGATAGAGAAAATATGAGTTCAGATTCGGATTCAGCACGCAAATTACTCCAGGAATACAAAAAAAAACATACACCAAAAAATATCCGTACCCAACGGGACCCGATTACTAAGACTCCGCTGTCCGTCTGTCACCAGGCTGTATCTCATGAACCGTGATAGTTAGACAGTTGAAATTTTTACAGATGATGTATTTCTGTTGCCGCTATAACAACAAATACTAAAAAACAGAATAAAATAAATATTAGACGGGGCTCCCATGCAACAAACGTGATTTTTTTGCTCGATATTGATAACGGCAACTGTTTCCGCCAAAGGCGGAATAATTAATGCACTTTATTTAGGTAGACGCTTGAAATATTCACAGAATATTTAGTTATATATTCACTTTAAAAATAGATAATTGAATTAAAATAAAACAAATATTTAAGGGTGGCTCCCATGCAACAAACGTGATTTTTTTGCCAAGGCAATATGCGTTTTAGGCAATTATGCGGCAGTGTTATCGTGCGTTTTAGGCACTTCGCTCACAAGGGATTTATATAATGGTACGGAACCCTTCGTGCGCGAGTCCGACTCGCACTTGGCCGTTTTTTTATTGTTACGTTGTGTAATCAATCGCAGTCTTTGAAAAAAATACTTTTACGAGTATATTTTATAATTAATCGAACCCAATATTTTACCACATAATCCTGTTTTAAAATGTATCGTAGTTACACATAGAAGTACAAAAAAGTCGTAAGGAGTTTCGCCAACCAAAAACTGAAGCACCCATAGTAAGCCTACTCGCGTGTACGCACGAGCCAAGCACGCACACATTCACATCATAGTAAACCTAATTCCATAGTACATCCACTCACACACTTGTAAACCGACACACCAGCGCCAGTTGTTGCTTAGCGGCTACTCCGTCCCCTTTTTTATTCGTCTCTATGTAGTTACTAGTTACAGTTCATAGAGTTATATACCGGGTGTAAATAGAGTGCGACCATTAAATGAAACCACATATTCTACTGACCTTACTGAACCACTTTTCCCAAGAGTCATACCCGCGGACACCCTTAGTTTAGGAAATAATTGAGTTC
The DNA here is from genome assembly GCA_910592155.1 of Ypsolopha scabrella. NCBI lineage: Eukaryota > Metazoa > Arthropoda > Insecta > Lepidoptera > Ypsolophidae > Ypsolopha > Ypsolopha scabrella. Next base: position 22,584,089 of record OU342980.1, read on the forward strand.
CAAACAAAAATGCGTGAACCCTAACGCACCGACATACGGGCGAGTTTAGAGAGAGCGTCGTCCGTTAAACAGGTTCAGGTGTCTTTTCACGTGTCTTTGAAGAATAGATCTTCTGTACTATCATTTCTCTGTAATAGAAAGAACAGTAAATGCGACGCGTACCTTATACTGAATGCCGAGCTGCGCGAATATGTAGTTGTCCTGTATACTGTCGAGGAACTTGGAGAGGCACCAGAACGAGTCCGCCTCGATGATGTTGCGGCGCTCCTCCGTCAGCTGGTCCAGCGGGTAGTTGTCCAACTCCTCACCGGGCGCCGCCTCTTGCAGGAACACCTGCACATACTCCGATGTCAATATACCCACCACGTCAATATACCCACGACGTCAATATACCCACGATATCAATATACCCACGATGTCAATATACCCACGCTGCTGGTGACCTTGAATGAAATTGGTGGCTGGTTTTAATCGTACGTTATAAAAGTAAAATAATTGAAAAATCCATCCATCCATCAGCCTGTTTCGAATCAAATCATTTATTTGTCAACATAGGTAAGTTAGATGATATAACATACATTATGAGCCGGATATGTTGCGTCTTGTAGACATACAAATTATTATTATTAAATAAAGTCATACATTACATTAGGTACTACATTACATAATTTATTAAAGGAACAATAATAATAACTTCTCCTAAATAGTAAACATGAAACGTTTTACAATACAGGCATTCATGGAAAATAAAAAATCCAATATTAAGCATTTATGACAGGACAGGAAGATACTATTCAAAATCTTCATCACTCAAGAATTCGTCAATTGTGTAATTAGTAGGCTTTTTTTATTAATAGGTTTTTAAGAGTAATTTTGAAATTGTGCAAGTTATCTATCTCTCGCAAGGCAACAGGTAAATTATTATAAATTTTAGGAGCCATGCCTAGCACACTTTTGCTAAACAGAGCAGTATTGGAGGTAAAGGAAGCAACCATGTGTTGGCACCTTTTGCCTTTGAAAGTGTTAAATAAATGTCTATTCGATTTTACAAAAAGGGATATTTCTAATATATAGAGTGATGGAAGGATGAGTATGCCGAGCTCTATGAAGTGTTTTTTGCAATGGTCTCTTTTTCGAAGATACTTCATTGCCCTGACACACTTCTTTTGAGCTATAAATGCCCGTTTTTTGTCAGTAGAATTACCCCAGAAGATTACTCCAAATCGTAAAGTAAAGTAAGCACTAAGAACTGCCTTAAGGTTTACAACTTTTGACAATATGTACAGTGCAAAAGAAAACTGATTTAATTTTCTACAAATCGTGTCAATTTGGTGTTTCCATGTCAGTTTATTATTTATATGTAGTCCTAAGAATTTAGTTATGTCAATATCTTTAATGTCATGATTACAGTAAAATCTCTTTATTCGCGGGGTATATGTTCCATAAATATGCCGCGAATACAGAAACCGTGAATACAGAATGGTAATTTATATGGGTTTATAGGGGATACGTTCCTAGGTGCCAAAATAAAAAACACAAATATATAAGAAAATCAATTTTATTGATGTTATTGAACATTTTGATTAATCATTATCCTCATCCTTAGGCAATGGTTTGAAGAATTTTGTTATTTTCTTTTGCTTGGCAGTTTTTAATAGCTCCGACAATTCAGACTGATACTCAGCAGTCGCATTAGCAATTTGCCTCTTAAAATTAAGACTTCGTTCCATAGATGGATCAATGTTCACAAAGAAATCGCAATCTCATTTGCCATTCTTAAACCTTTACTAAGATTTTTCAGAGTAAATGTCACATTACCAAAGAACGGAACAGCAACATTTAAAAATATACTTTATTCCTTCAGAAATAAGGTTGCTTTCTTCTGTTTGTTTACATTTTCAAAAAAGGCCGACCGCGGTGTTTGCGGCAAATGCGACAAAGGCGGCTTAGGTCAAAGTGCTCGGCGGTACCATTTGACGGCACTTGCAAAAGATATTGCGTTAAACACCTATTGGAATTTTGTATGAAAGTTTAGATCCGCGAATAAAGAAATTGGGTTGCATTTTTTTAATCCGCGAATAGTGAAAACGCGAATGACGGAAGCGCGAATAGGGAGCTTTTACTGTACAATACGAAATGTCCAAATGAGCAGGTTGAAGTCTTTGTCTAAATTGCATGATACATGTTAATCTTCAAATTATTTGAATCCAACCATTTAATAATAGATTTTAGTGCTTCATTTATTTCCGACCCTTGGTTATTATTTGTATTGAATATGACCGTGCTGTCATCAGCAAATAATACCATGGGATACTTAGTCGACTGAGGTAGGTCATTAATGTAAGTCAGAAATAGAAGAGGGCCAAGTACACTGCCTTGGGGCACACCAAACACAATTTGCCTGGGTTCGGATGAATATGTTAGTTCTGTCTCGGTTTTACAACAGATTCTTGTAATTTGAGTTATTTGGCTTCTGTTTTCTAAGTAGGACTGTATGAGATTTGCACTGCTAGACATAGGCCTTTCCAGGATTTTGCCATTCTTGGCGGTCCTCCTGGAAGAAATGCCCATACTCACACACGCTGGGCAGGCGGGTTGGTGAGCGCGGTGCCGAAACCCTTGCACCAGTGACGCCGCTGCCCGTCACCAGTCTGTTTTATATAAGGCCCGGCAATTGGCGATGGATAAACCGCCATCCATCGGTCCCAGGCAATGGTGGGCCGCCTGGTTTTGTCTAAGAGCTGTTCTCTTACTCTCCCCCGAATAACTTCGAGAGGATATGCGAGTAAGATGGTGGTACCTCCACAGTCGAGCCCGGCATCAGCTCTACCACCTCCGATTACCATTTCAAATTTAATTTTTAAATTTTCATCAAAATCTTTTACTAAGTAAATACCAAAGCTAGGTCTAATTTAAAACGAATATCCGGTTTAATTAATTATGCATGCAAAGAAACAAACTGAAACTGAGTCAAATTGAAGATATTATAATAACAAATGATTTTCCTTGATTATTTTTAAGAATTTTAGTTATGATTATTTAGGTATATTTTAGCGCGTTCGCAACTTTATTCCCCGTCGAGCGACGGAGAGATCAATACGGGACGAGTCATGCGAGTGAGTGAGATGCAAGCACCCGGGGTCACCAGCAGTAATTATCGCCTTAAATCCTTGGTTTCCTCTCTGTCTAGACAGCGTATTAAAGTTTTTGTACTCTATGGTCAGTCTAACACTAGACAGCCGACCTAAACATTGAAATTTTTTGCGCAACTCGCTAAACAACACGTTGCTAGCTGGGATGATCGCTAGACTTGTTTACGCCGATGGAAATTAGGGATGCAACGATTCGCCCATTACAATTACGATTACGATAAAATCGTTATTCATTACGATAACAGATGCATTACGATTATTTTAAAAAATGTGTCAGATAATCCTCAGAATGTGTTTTTATAGTATGTTCATTTCACTAAAAGAATTCAATGAAAAAAAACAAAATCTCACATTATTTTTAGTAATTAATTTAACTTTCTAGTTTTACATTAAATTTATATTACGTGTTTAATCACACAAATCTTTCTTTTTAAATATTTATATATATATATATATTCCATCCATCCATCCATCAGCCTGTTTCGTCCACTGCTGGACATAAGCCTTTCCAGGATTTCGCCACTCTTGGCGGTCCTCCTGAAAGAAATGCCCATACTCACACACGCTGGGCAGTCGGGTTGGTTAGCGTGGTGCCGAAATCCCTGCACCAGTGACGCCGCTGCCCGTCACCAGTCTGTTTTAAGGCCTGGCAATTAGGGATGGATATACCGCCATCCATCGGTCTCAGGCGATGGTGGGCCGCCTGGTTTTGCCTGAGAGCTGTTCTCTTACTCTCCCCCGAATAACTTCGGTAGGATTTGCGAGTAAGATGGTGGTACCTCCACAGTCGAGCTCGGCACCATTCTACCACCTAGATATTATTCTAGTTAAAGTATGCACATAAATGAATTAGCAAGATATATTTCGAGTCCTTCTGAACTCGGCATCAGTTGCATTGACAATCAACAATTGTCTAAAATCCGAAAGGTAACATATACATTATATTATTCGCAAATGCGATATCTAAAAAAAATCTTTCTTTCGTAAATCCTCTCAATAATCAAAATTTACACTGATTAAATTTTTGTTTAGGAGACACAGCTGCTGTAAATGATCCCAAATAATCTATTTATATAATCTGATTAGTAAATTAAATAATTGAATTCACAACAATTTTCACTCATTTTTTAACCTCAATTGCCTTTTTTTATCCTGTCACTATGTGGGAAGGCAAAGGGAACTAAGCCCTTACAGGGCTTACAGCCATGTCTGAAGAACTTTCAATTTAACAACCGTCACGATTCTAACAACGATGCATCGCTTCGTTATTAATCGTAATATTAATTCGTAATCGTTGCATCCCTAATGGAAATATAAATGAACTTTTCACAACATATCCAGATCTGTAACTCATTCCGTCTACAAGCTAGAGACTCATGACATACGAACGGGCAGACAGCAGAGCGACATTAATAGGGCTCCGTGTTGCGTCCTTTCGGCGCGGAACCCTAAAAACGAATACGCTTATAAGATGCACATCAACATCCGTGTAATATTAATTTGTAACGGTGATAATATGTACAAGTTACCTACACTTTACTAACAAAAACTGTTGGGTCACCTTGGTGGTAATTTAAATACTACATTATAAACAAGGAAATGTTTATTGCGGAATTGCTTTAGCTTAATCCAATATGGCAAACCAAACAAGGTATCAGTACCATAGACACGACGAGAATCAGAACAATGTAAACACGACAGTTAACCTTGTAGTGGAGACGGTTCACTTTCGATATGCTTAGTACGGATTGGCAGTTGTTATTGTGGCATCACAGTTGTAATCGTTTACAAAGCTTGACCCGGAGGCATGTACACGATTATTGTCTTACTTGAATTTGATGTGATATTTACACAGACATGTAATTATTACTAAGTAGCAGACCAAACATAAGGATCTAATAGCGTGGCAATTCCATACAAAAATAAGCTACATTTAGGCGTCATGGTACGAAGAAACGTATAAAAATGGGTTGTTTTGGCTGGCTTATGTTTGTTAATTCCTAAACAATTTTTTTGGAAACAAGCAATACATATTTATTTTTAAAAGAGCCCAAAGTTCACTGAGCTAAAATTGCCACGCGTCGACTCTATGCGTTTATTATTAATGTTAGGTCTGCTACTATATTATACGGCTGTAGATATTTAATAGTAAAGTACCTAAGATATAATTTAATTGGCCGGTCTCACACGCTATAAGCGTCTGATTGTTAATACCCATAGGTACTTATTCGAACCAGAAAGTTCAATTCACAATAATATGCGCCGAGTTCACTCATTTTTAAGTCAAACAAAAAACATAGGGGACTAGTGTTTGCCCGGGTTGATTTAGTTTTTGGGTAGTTAGTCCTATCGAATTAATAATGTTATAGTAAGTAGGTAATTTTATCCGTCCGACCCTATGTCTATGCCCTCGGGAACTGCCCATCCCCAGGGAAAAACTATAGCCTATATCCAAATGAAGAGTCTAACCATTACAAAAGTGAAGTTTCAAACATTAGGTCAGTTGTAAAGTACCCGCGCGAATAGAATGGCCTTGTTCCTAGGGTACTGTCCGCTCCCAGGGGAAAAACTATAGTCTATAGCACTCAAGGGCAGTGCAGCTTCTTTATTATTCTAAGTTATTAGTGAAAGAATGTTAGAATCGAATCAGTAGTCCCGGAATACATCCAAACTCACAAACATCTCTTTGTAATATGAATGTAGATAACATACCATAAAGAATGGAGTCACAAGGTCGTTAATGCCTTGCACGTAGCCGGACGCGGGATGCCTGATCGCCCAGATGTACAGGATTCTTTCAAACATCACCTGGAAATTGAAAAAATTGAATCTAATTAGGGCATGTTAATTATTATGATTGTTGTTGCTAGACAATACATCGTTATATAATAAAACCATACAAATGACAAATCGCCTGCTGCGGTACGAGGGGAGCGGTGGACGGCGCTGCCCCGCGCTCGCACCACCCCACCCCGTTGTAGTAATACCACCACATACTTCGCGCTGCACAAAAATAAATCTACAATGTAGTCAGCGCTAAAGGGGCCTATATTTCCCAGAGGCAACTGCTTTTCTATTGTGTCATAAATATTGTTTATAAACTGTTTGGGCAGGATAATGTATAACATTTTGAAAAAAGCTACCCTCCACCATTTCTAAATCAATACGAATAAAGATATACTCTTTTTGAACTTTGTTAATTTATTTGGGTAAGTAATAATTATAACAAATAAATAGATGTGATTGATTGTTCTTGATAGAACTTCACTATAGCAATGAAAAGTCTTACTTGTACTATAGTTCCACAGTGTTTATTTCCTCCTGTTAGCGACCGGTTTCGTTTAAAACATCTTCAGGCACTGTGACTGTCCCTAGGGAACTGCCTGTCCCCAGGGAAAAAACTAGCCTAGATCCAAGTGAAGAGTCTAACCATTACAACAGTGAAATAATTTACAAAATCGGTTCAGTAAATCAAGAGATTACCAAATCTAGAAATTACCTGCTTGAATTTGTTTAATGACCATATTTCTAGGGCATTGTTTGTCCTCAGGGAACAAACTATAGCCTTTGTCCAAGTAAAGTGTCTAACCATTACAACGGTGAAATAATTTACAAAATCGGTTCAGTAAATCAAGAGATTACCAAATCTAGAGATTACCTGCTTGAATTTGTTTAATGCCTATATTCCTAGAGCATTGTTTGTACTCAGGGAACAAACTATAGCCTTTGTCCAAGTGAAAAAACTAACCATTACAATGGTGAAATAATTTACAAAATCGGTTCAGTAAATCAAGAGATTACCAAATCTAAAAATTACCTGCTTGAATTTGTTTAATGACTATATTTCTAGGGCATTGTTTGTCCTCGGGGAACAAACTATAGCCTTTGTCCAAGTGAAGAATCTAACTATTACAACAGTGGAAGAATTTTCATAATCGTTTTAGAAGTTCCAGAGATTACCGGCGCAAATGTAATTAATGGCTATGTCCCTAGGGAACTGTTTCAGGGATAGTGTAGCATCCTATTAACGAAATAATTTTTAGAATCGGATGAGTAGAGTTGATGCTCGTGATTGTTGGCACTTGGTGGAACTTTTGAAACATTTTTTGTTTGATAAACACTTGTACTTGTCCACTTATTTATATTAATTTCCCTTACCGGTTTCGCTGTTAAAGCATTATCAAAGGTTTGTTTGGTTGTTTACGTACAATATATGAATCGCTTGGCATGCGGGTAGGACAAACAAATTCTACCTTTGAGTATTTTAATTTCTTAATATAACGTTGTATAAAATACTCATAAGTTTCCATAGATACACTATCCTAAATATCCAACGTTGTGGCAAGGTTTGGCAATGGTAGAATTAGTTATGGGGTTGTCATATAACAAAAATAAAGTTAACACGGTAGAAGAATTATTTATTTATATTTTTAGTATTTATATTTTTCTTTCTTCTACCGTGTTAACTTTGTTTTTGTTATATGACAACCCCATAACTAATTCTACCATTGCCAAACCTTGCCACAACGTTGGATATTTAGGATGGTGTATCTATGGAAACTTATGAGTATTTTATACAACGTTATATTAAGAAATTAAAATACTCAAAGGTTTCTGTTGGAGAATTTGTTTGTCCTACCCTCATGCCAAGCGATTCATATATTGTACGTAAACAACCAAACAAACCTTTGATAATGCTTTAACAGCGAAACCGGTAAGGGAAATTAATATAAATAAGTGGACAAGTACAAGTGTTTATCAAACAAAAAATCGTATGAGTAGTTCCGGAGATTCTCCCTACATCCAAACTCACAAACGCCTCTTCTTTATAATATTAGAATAAATAAATAAAATATCAATAACATGTAAGATTTGTGCCCTGAGGGTTCCGAACATACCGCTTAAAACACCAACTTATTCCCATGGCTGGCAAGCTCAACTTGACACTTTCGATCTATTAAAGTCTATGTATCTGTGGGCGCCATTTCGTTAAATAGCTTACTGATTGGATGCCTAGGATACTAACTAAATGGCGGCATTCAACTGAATTCCTAAAGGTTGCTCAGCCAAATGGTTCAACGCAATGTTTAACGAGAGGGCTGACCGACGTTTAGCCTCTTGGTTAGGGATAGGTCGCGATGACGAGCGGTTGGGTTGACATGTAAGTACATAATTAGAAGTGAAGCGGAGCGTAGCGAGGCGAGCCCTGTAGTTTTAACAGAATTCACGATATGCAGAAAAAATTGAACAAGGCGCTCTAACCAAAATCCCCAAACACTTTATCAGCTATTGACGCCATATTTGTTATGGGACTACTAGCGCTATAGTGGCAAAAACATGAACTAAATTTGAATGACGCGGCGGCTTTTGATTCAGCCCTGTCCAAAGGGCTAACTTTCGACAAGCCATCTCGTTAAACGTTGAGGTATCTTAACTTAAATAACGAAAAGCCTAGGCATTTAGTTGGATGCCGCCATTTAAATAGTATCCTAGGCTGAATGCCGATTTAACCAGATGGCGGCGACATATCCAAGGGGTCTGATTAAGTTAGTCTTTAATATTTCATTGAATAGATTATAATTACTAACTATCTGAGCTATAAGACCTACTTCTACTTGTGAGTTTGATTGAAAATGAATATGAAAAGGGCAATGACTTTTTTTCATGCTGAGCCTTTGAGCTAGAAGCCTGATTTTTTGACAGCATCATGGGGCCACAGGAGGTATTAGTTTCAATTTGATATAAGGGTTAGATAAAAATGGTCTTGGCTGATAGACAGACAACAAAGTGATCAGGGTTAAAGCATAACGGTTCCATTTTTTTTATTTTGAGGTACTGAATTCTGAAAAGTAAAAATTACATTGGTAACATTTTTTTTTTAAATATCCTCTAATGTATAGGCTCTGCTGCTACATATATGGTGCTAATAATGGTAATTACTGCTCTTGTTATGCATAATGTAATAGATGTTAATGATGATGGATATTATATTGTTTGTTAATATTGCGGTGTGATATCCATTGAATAGTTTCAAGTATGAGGGCCAAGTTAAAATGATCCAGAATAAAACAGATTGATGGATATTACAGAGGAAGCAAAAGAGGTTTTATCAGAATCACAGCAGATGGACAGTCACTACCAGTCTACCAAATAATAAAGAAATAAAGATGAATTCACCTGCACAGTGATCTGCTGAAACAGAGCTACGAGGGGACTCATCCGAGGAATATCTATGTGTATTTGTCTGTATGTGTCATCATCTCTCTCCGTATCATAGTATTGTTTGACAAGAGACAGGTAGTCTGCACGCTTACGCTGCAACGTCTCAGCCTGACGCTCTGTATTGGCAGGCAGGTAGCCAGACAGGAGACGCCAAGTTACTGCTCTAGCCTGCATTGTAGGAAAAGTGTATATAAAATAAATGTTAATAACATTTTAATGGATAAAAGCCTTTTTTGTAATAGAACACATGAAAAATAAGTGAAACTCTATTATGGTGCGCTTGAGAAAAGGTAAAGAAAACCAATTGTCTTTAATGTTATCCAAGTAGGATAACTCTGACTTTATCAATTTATAAATAATACTGGAACCAATTGGAATTGTTATCAATTTAGTACATTTTAGAGCTATTATTTAGCAACCAATAAATAGAAATGCACACAAATCATCAAATGTTGTTCTAGCAAAAGGACAATAAACTTTAGGCAGTTCAACACAATCATCTAAGAGTTCAACTAATATAATAAAGGCTATGACTCATCAGAATAATTCACACATATAATCTTAAGCAATGACCTCAATAAGTTCACTCACCTTAACTGGTATTCCTGACCAGCTGACATGCTTCAGCTCGTCCAGGTCCAGCACGGAGCTCTCTAGAAGCTGCTGGAACCTCTCCAGCTTGGATTCATTGCTCTCTTCTTTAGAAGTTAGAGTGGACAGCTTCACTAGCCGGGGCCGCCCTGGATAATGCCGCATCGGCCCAGAACCAGCTCCAATACCGCCGGAAACCTTCCTAACTTCATTTTTAGGCACGACAACAGCCGGTTTAACGTTTTCAGTCCCAATTTTCACCTCATTCTTACTTGAATTCTTAGAACTGTTCCTGTGAGAATTTATTACGTTTAGTGCGGCAGTTTGTGATATGGCTTTAGAGATTTTGGTCTCGGCGATGCCGGAGACGATGTCGTCATCGCCGAGGTCCCAGGCGTCGTTCACAGACGCCTGGAACTGCTGGTAGGATGACCCGGACATAACCTCGTTCTGGCGTACAGTTTGCAAGGGTCTGCCGGGCAGCGCGCGCTGTGGATTTCTCCAAAATGTATCAGGCAATACACCGCCTTTGTCATTTTCGGATGGGCAACTTTCCATAATAAACTAAGCCTGAGTACATCCTAAATAACTTTGTTGGACAACAAAAATACAAATCACTGAAAATTGATATGACATTTCAAGTGACCATAAAAAAGATAGACCAGTGTTTTGTGTTGCCGATTATGGCAAACAATGATGCCCGAAAAACCATGTCGGAAATTCCCGATTTAGGGTGTGATTCATTTAAGCAATTTATTCTCTAAAATGCTGGAAATTTGTAGGTAATAAAAATATCAACGTTTGTGAAATACTTGATTTCTTTAATCATTTATCCTTATAACGTACGGATTAAGAAACAAGTATACCTACCATTAAGGAGATCCGAATGCTAATATAATTTAGAAATCAAGTTAAAAAATTGAGGCGAATGAATACTTTGTTCTTTTAAGTTTTTATTACTTCAAATTTATATATGTCATTACTAAAATTGTAATTTTTAGCTTTTACCTCACGCCAACACTTTTAATTATTATCAATAATCAAATTGATCGGTGACATTAAATTGAAGGTAAAACTATAAAGACGTCCGGTACTTGCGTAGAGGGGTAAGGGGGGTGGAGGGAGCCCCTCTCTCCTTGAAAACACCCCGCCGTCCGGAACTACATAGTTTTTGGGTTATGTTTTTGTAAAACCTCACTTTTTTGTGCCTAAAAGCATTCAAGGGAGGGAGGAATATGGCAGTTGGGGAGGATAAAGGAATGTTCCCTGAAGTCTCTCCAACAAAAATCTAAAGGTCTCATAATAACAATTTCTTGTAAAATCATAACCTCACATTTTGTGTCATTTTTGCATCCGCTCCGACGCTCGGAGCGTGGTACCTAACACCGTGTAATTCGTCGCAGACGTCCTCACTCACCGTCGCCGCTTCGGCTTTTTGGTCAGCTCGCTCCGGCTCGTTCATCCGTGCCTGCTCCTCACCGCACGCTGCTGGCGCGCTCCTTCGACGCCTCCGATTTTTCATGTACACTCTATGGACAAGCTAGAAGGCTGGCTTCGCTAGCCTAATCACCGCTACAATACCGTGTCACTCTCACCGGTTTTGCGAACGAATTCCGAATTACAAAATGGCAACTTCCGTGTAAAATACGGTTAAATTTATGCCATCGTTTTATGGCATTGTATGTACCTTATTGACGTTTGACACTGCGATAAACGAAATGTTGCGTTTCTTTTCACACATTTTTTGAAAACTACCTCTTGACACCATATCAAATTGACAGAATCTCGTTCCGTAATACGCATATTTTATAGTAAATAAAAAAAAAATAAAAAAAATGAAAAGAAACCCCGGTAATAAAAAACAGTGGAAAAGGGTTGAACCAAAGTCAAACAATCCCCCTAAACTTAAATCATGATTAAAATCAAGTTCCGGACATCATAGCCAACCCAAAAAATGTGTTCATAGATCGTAATGCCCGAAAAAATCTCGTTGAGATTCCGAAATTTTACCAGAATACCTGAAATCGGGCAAAATTCTGTAAATTGGCAATGCTGCCAAAGACAAAAATTGTGTACCCTACCATTAATTATTAGTAAAGCACACGCACGTATTTCCGGGCAATCCGATTGGCATTGGTAAATAACTGACGTGACAAGTTGTACCTCCCAATGAAAAGAAAAATAATACTGACTTGGCATTGTTTGTTTGTAAATATTAGAGGAAAATTTTTTTTCTTCGTAATTATTTTTGTTGTATTTGTTTTAAAAATATCAAAGCTTTTCCTTAGTCTCTGGGATCTAGATTCGTCCAGTTCTGGGTAACTAATCATAATCAGTCATGTTAAGAAAAATCATGTAAAAGGCCTCAAATATAAAAATCAATAATTCTTCTTTCGTTGCCTGGTGAATATACCTAAGTTTAATCGATAAAGTTATTCTGAAAGATTTCACAGAAACGGGTAGAAGGTTCGTAAAAAATGGCTAGCCCGAATCCAGAATCTGATTCCTCATCAATGTTCATGGCGAAAGGTGACAAATCATCGATAAGTCCGGTTCGATCGGATCCCTCGTCTCGTCGAAACTCGATGGTGAAAGCGGGCATTTCCGCTGAGGCTATCACAGTGAAGGACTTTTTTGATTTCATGAAGACCGCTTATCAAGTCTACGAACATTTAGAGGGCGATGAAGATGACGGATCAAAAATAAACTGGGAAGAACTTACCAAACTAACGGTAATAAACCATGTCATCGAGCAGCAAGAGAGGGATCTCTTGTATCAAACGGTCTTGGCGGAGCCGAAGCCAATGATTAGCAAAAGCGATACTGCTTTAGAAAATAAAAGCAGTACAGAAATAGCACGAGTTGAAAAGAGATACAGCTGCAGTGAAATCGAGGGTATGTCATGTCTTAGAATGCCATCTCGCGGTCATCCTGTTAGCATTACTAAACTATACCGGGTGTAAAAAGACTGCGAACATTAAATGAAACCACATATTCTACCGACCCTACTGAACCTCTTTTCCCAAGAGTCATACCCGCGGACACCCTTAGTTTAGGAAATAATTGAGTTCAAAATAAAAACGTGTGAACCTTGACGCAACGTTTCACGGACGTCGCTTCACGGCGACGCTCTCTCTAAACTCGCCCGTATGGCGGTGCGTTAGGGTTCATGCGGTTTTGTTTGGAACTTAATTATTTCCTAAACTAAGGTTGTCCGCGGTTATGACTCTTGGGAAAAGTGGTTCAGTAGGGTCGGTAGAATATGTGGTTTCAATTAATGGTCGCACTCTATTTACATCCGGTATATTATAATTTTGATTTTAGGAAAAATACGGGGTCGAAGATGTTCTTTGCCACCTGAAGCCCGAGTTGAAATGCTAGGTGTTTGGACTGAAGCCAACTTAAATTGCAAATTAAACGATGTAAGCACGATTTTTTTAAACTTCTATTTAAGATCTTCTGGGTACCTAGCATAGTAGACGACATCATGCTTTGACAGCTCGATATACACTGTCTGTCCCTCTTTATGTAGATCAACAGAGTGAGACAGCGCACTGTATCAAGCGCTATCGAGCTCGATATGGTTTGCTATGCTAGACTAACAGGTCGCGTACATACTCATCAGAGATTTACAATTTATATAAAATGTTTCCACCTGCAGGTAATAAATGAAGGGATCCTGGACTCAATTTTACCATATTTGGTTGGCTACAAGAAACCATCTAAAACCACTAGTGCTTATACTCCAATCATCAAAAAAACAACATCAGGTAGCACTGTAAGCGATGTCAAAAAGCCGGGTAGTTTTGGTGGCAAGTAAATTTATTGTTCTATGAATGAATAGTGTCAAGCGATGTAAAGTCTAAAATGACGCGAATATTCAATGTTTTTGTAGGTTTTATAAGTGATAAAGATTCGAGAGATCGCCTGGGCAGGCGAAAGTCTTCAGTTACGGCAGCACAAGATCGTCATAATCAAAAACAAGAGTAAGTTAGTGAAAGAAAGCTTTTATTTTTAAGAAATATTTGACGTTATGATACATTTAATACAATAATTTCACAAATTTATTCACTATCCGATATGGTCTAGTGGCTAGGATACCTGGCTCTCACCCAGGAGGCTCGGGTTCGATTCCCGGTATCGGAATATTTTATGCTTCTACGGTGTGAACTTTTTTGCGTTTACTTTTTCATATTTGTAATTATTTGAAGGGGCGATGTTGAAATTCACGTGTGCGATGAAGTGAAAGGGCTGAAAAAAGACTTTAGATGTCCTCAAAAGTTGCTCGTCTCGAAGATGGGATATTTTGCTGATGTCACGGCTGGACAAAGACTCGAAGATATGGATATCTCTGTACATTGTGATATTCAAGTAAGATTTTAATCAGTTTTCTGTATTTTATTGGTTGACCTTGCTGGTATAATGATTGTTAGAAAGTGGTATTTTGTGATATTTTCTAGATCTTCGACTGGCTGATGCGGTGGGTGAAGAAGGATTCAATTCTCGTTGCTGACTGGCCTCTTTTGGAGCCAGCTAACGTGGTACCTATTTTGGTATCTGCATCCTTTTTACAGGTTTGTCTTTCTTCTGGACTGAACAATTTTTTTTATCGCTCAGTGTTATAGTCATTGTCGTATTTTCTCAATATAGACCGTAATCTGCTTGTAAGTATCGAATCCTTTAACCTTATCACTTTCCTAAATGTGACGTGTCTTTGTTTTCTCCGGAATCCCAAATGGTATGCCAATATCAGTTCAATCGGCCCATTGTTTTTGATTTATGTTGCGAACGGATACGGTGGGATAGACGGCCGGCTTCTTCGACTGAAGTCCTGAAGAACTATGAACATGGCAAATTGAGCAATCTGTTCCCAGATGGAGCCGCTTCTCCACGACTGCCTGATCTACTGCCACGCTCACATGAACGACATCGTGAAGACCTCCACCAACCTCGCCTGTCTGAGCGACGCTTTACTTACCAGGTAACATCCGAGCTTCATGATTTGTTATGTGGTTCAACGGGAAAATGGAGGGTCTACATTTATCTAAATTATATATATCATTTTACCGAATCGTTACAAACCTAATTTTTGTGAGTGAAGAGGCGTTTTCGGAAATCCACCTGTGATTTTAAGACCTTAAAGCCCCCTGAGCTTCAAAATTATTTTTCTTTTAAATCTCACAAGAGTCGAAAATTTCATAAAATGCCACCCCTAATGTCCGATCCAATTCAGAATTTTAGATTCTTTCATTCTTGTAAGATTTCATTGCAACGTATTCGTTAGTATTGATTCGGTAAATTTAACAGAATAACGCGATAAAATCAAAATGAAAACCTTTATTATAAAGAAATAAGTATCACATTTTTGTTTATCGAATCGATCTCGATACTCATGCAATGGTGCACAAAGTAGTAAAGCTACCCCATTCCTCAAATTAAATTTGTTAATTTCAAAGGTTAATTCACATAAAATTTGTACATTAATTATCATATTGCAAAGTTTGTATTTTACAACAATAAAAAGCAAAAAAATCTCTAGCTCCCATGTTCAATCACTGCTTGCTGGGTATGTCCATCATTAATTCCTATCGCAGATTAGCAGCAATGTACACGAACGTGGAACTAGAAGCGGTGCGGGACCGCAAAGACAAGATCCAGTCGCGTCTCTACTGCAAGATGATCCTGTCCCTCGCCGAGCCGGTGCCCGAGACGCTGAGGGGACACTATGCCACTCTCGCCACGCTCTTCAAGTGCAATAAGTTAGTGTGTCATCCTCGTGTATATAGCGTCACGTGGGGGGTTCACTGACTGAGACAAGATCCAGTCGCGTCTCTACTGCAAGATGATCCTGTCCCTCGCCGAGCCGGTGCCCGAGACGCTGAGGGGACACTATGCCACTCTCGCCACGCTCTTCAAGTGCAATAAGTTAGTGTGTCATCCTCGTGTATATAGCGTCACATGGGGGGGTTCACTGACTGAGACAAGATCCGGTCGCGTCTCTACTGCAAGATGATCTTGTCCTTCGCCGAGCCGGTGCCCGAGACGCTGAGGGGACACAGTCATGGGCATTGGAAGGAGGGGGCTGATTTTGAACTTAATATTTTATGATGAAATGTACTAAATGTTCTACTCAAATTAGTCCTGAGGGGGGATCCTTTACACTTTAGTGTTTTGATGTTACGGAAGCCGGAAACTGGCTTTGGTTTTCGTAAAACAATAAATAGAAAAATCATGGAAAAAAAATCTGTTGTTTCGTACATTTTGGTCGAGTAGGTATATACCGGGTGTAAATAGAGTGCGACCATTAAATGAAACCACATATTCTACCGACCCTACTGAACCACCTTTCCCAACCCGCGGAACCCATTAGTTTGGGAAATAATTGAGTTCCAAACAAAAATGCGTGAACCCTAACGCACCGAATACGGGCGAGTTTAGAGAGAGCGTCGTCCGGGAAACCTGCAGCTGATTGAGGTCAACGCTCTCTCTAACCTCGCCCGTATGTCGGTGCGTTAGGGTTCACGTGTTTTTGTTTGGAACTCAATTATTTCCCAAACTAAGGGGTTCCGCGGGTATGACTCTTAGGAAAAGTGGTTCAGTAGGGTCGGTAGAATATGTGGTTTCATTTAATGGTCGCACTCTATTTACACCCGGTATAATATAGGTACATAACTTTTCTACGGAACAGCTGATATTTTTTCTTAAAGTTGTTCGTACGGACGAGTACACTATTGCCAGTTTCCGGCTTTGACAACATCAGCTTAACAACCAGTATACGTCCATATTGTCACCTAGCACAAACTACTGACTTATATTCGAGTTCAATAGAATCTTAATAAAGATATGATCAGTTAATAAATGTGAAAACAGGTAAGGAGGTGTATAAGATGTGAAGATAGAGATCTCTATAGTCTTTGGCAAGTATAAATTTAAAATGTTTTAGATGCAACAAGCTCTTGGGCCGCCACATCGCGGAGCAGGTTCCGTGCCAGCCAGCCTCCATGCGCATCGACAGGCGTGGGAATGTCATCTCTACGCATACCAAGTAATAAAGCATTTTCACCACATAAATTAAATTAAATCAACGAATAAACTCACTTTAAAATCTGTGTATTTGAGGCAGTCATGGAGACACTCGAAATCAGTAGGAATCCGAATTCCAATAGACACGGATGTTGGGTAGTCTGGTTAATAATATCAACCTAGAAACCATTCGATTTGGCACCACCACGTTAGTGACAATCAATATTCTAATTTGTAGCCAATGAATAAAAAAATAAAGGTCAAATCTGGAGGAAACCATAAAAGTTGTTCGTACCTCTCAGATCTGAGCGTCTAGCAAATGCTCTTGAACGGGGAACTGTTACTTCCCCAGGGACGCATCATGGTGCCTGAACTCGTACATCAGCTGGCTGCACACGGAGCTGCGGTCCTGGCGCCGCGTGTACTGGCGCCTGTGGGCCGACTGCCACTTCCTGCGGTGCCAACTCTGTGACACGTACTTCCCGGCGTATCAGGTACCTAGAGATGGTCTACTCACGAAGTCCGAAGAAGTTCCTCTGTGTGTGTGGCGTATTTTGTAAAACCACAACGTTACGCTACTACAACCATACCCAAACATAGTAGAACATCTACAGTGCTTACAAATAGACTGGGGCTCATTGAAATTGGTCAACAAACCAAGCAGTTTCTTAGACATTTTGCATAGGGTAATACAGATTTAGTGGTAGAACAAGGACAACGTATTGACTCTTTGATTGACACAGCATATCTTTACAAAATGTTTAGATGGAGTGGTGTTCCCACCACGAACAAGGGCCGCACATGTTCGCGCTGGAGGGGCGCCCCCCGCTGCCGGCGGGCCGCTATCCGTGCTGCGGCGAGAGGGCGTACCGCTTCGAGACCATCACCAGGAACACTGTGAGTGCAACGACACCAATGGTAGAATGACTGAAGAGAGGCCCATTTATAGCAGTGGACTGCAGACAATCGGACACATACAAAGTACAAATAAATGTTATATTCAAAAAATCGGATGCATCGTTTGTTGCAGTAATTACAAGCACCAAAACCTTAGCTGGCAGGACAAGCACTGTCTATGTCCAAAAATTCATAGATATA
The DNA here is from genome assembly GCA_910592155.1 of Ypsolopha scabrella. Lineage (NCBI taxonomy): Eukaryota > Metazoa > Arthropoda > Insecta > Lepidoptera > Ypsolophidae > Ypsolopha > Ypsolopha scabrella. The sequence continues at coordinate 22,602,175 of OU342980.1, forward strand.
TATTATTCGGGATAAAAATAAGCTCTTGGCTGTCACTGGGGCAAACATAGGCGTAACTTAGGGGCCAGAGGGGCACGGACCCCCCCAGAGATCCGCCTGCCCCCCCCCCCCCTCCCCGCCCGAAATATTGATGTCATGGATGTAAAACTAAATTTTATCATCAATTTTGAGGCGTTATTTATTTCGTTGTACGGGTTGTATCTTATATCGTTGTATGGAGGATTTTCTCTGTTTATCTTATTACGGTCGAGAACAGATACTTGTTGATGGCTTCATGAGTTAGAGCTAGAGGAACGCCCCCCCCCCCCCCCTCCCCCAGCTTCCAATCCTAATTACGCCAATGGGGGCAAGTAAGAAAGCAATGCGTATTGGCTTCCTGTATTTATTTGCTCAGGTGAATTATCCCTGAAGGGTTAATCTGTAGACGGTGTCCCCCAGGGTTGTCAGTTCCGCGAGCACGCGCCGGACGAGCGGCTGGCGGGCGACGCGGCTGTCATGGAGATGTACACCAAGTTCCGGGACATCATCGCGATGCGCCCGCCGCAGCTGCTGTTCCCGGAGCGGCTGACCAGGCTCGTCACGCGAGGTGGGGACTATCTTTGTTCATTTCAAGATCCCGGAAGCGTTGCAGATTATCTTAGTTCATTAGAATCGGTGGAATAACGCCAAACCGCAATGGACTTTATTTATTAACTACGAGTAGCTTTTGGCCGCGACTTCGCTCGTCATTGACGCAACTATAACGTAGGTAACCGTGATGTTTTCATGCTAAGGCTACAGTCACAACGATGATATTAAAGAAAACCGCATCCACATTCGTTGAGTGGTTCTCGACGAGAAAAAAAGTCGTGTCTGTTAGTGAGGCCAAAACATTTTTTTTACATCTCTGCGTTTCTTCCGTTTCAATCCAAGCGAAGCACTCCACGAATTAATTATTATTATCGTAGTGACCGTGGTCAAATAGGCTATAAGGGGTGGTAAAATAAAAACTGTCGATAACCGTTTTTATCTTACCCCAAATAAAAGATACATTGAATGACAATAATCCCACGCGGACAAAAGCTAGTCCTTTTACAAAAGAACATGTCCCTCTAGAGCCAGGTGAGGAGACGAACGGCCGACTGCAGTGCAAGGAGGTGTTCTGGTGGGAGGGCATCCAGCTGTGTCCGCCGCGCCAGCCGCTCGGTCTACTGGGGCGGCTCTACACCAGCAACAACAAGTTCAACCGTGAGATCTATACACTAGGGCATACAGTTCTTGTCGACAGAGACCTGCGTGAACTTAGTGTCAGGTGGGCGTAACCCCCTTCTTCGTCATCGAGTCAAAACAAACGCACAGCTTTTTTTATCCGGCCAAAACAAAATGTCTTTTTTAAATGTACCTATAAAAAAGGCATTTATTCCTTGAAATTACTGTAAAGATCCAAGTAGGTGATGTGCAGCAGTCGTGTAAACACATTTCTGTTACGCTCCGAGAATGCGCGATGACCTCTGTCTAAGTTCACGCCCGTCTTTTTAGCTGACGCGAGTTTTACTTCACGAAATGGGGCGATTGGTGTGGTTGTTTGTTATTACTGAATTTGGAAAATTAGAGGCAATACTTTTAGAAAATGTATGTAAAAAGGCAGATTTAATGGAACTTTTTTTATATTCACAACTTTTACGAATGTACTTGACCATACGAACAACTTTTACTACGGTAAAATTCCTTAAATCGCGAAAAGAAAATGAGCTGTTAAAAAAGTTACATACTTGACCAAAATTCCACGATTTCTCTTTTTTTTTCATGGATAGTTGTTTGTGTACTCTCGCCAGTTTCCGGGTTCCGCAACATCATCTTTAATAGCCTGTATATTTAAATTGCTAAGAATTAAGTTTATTTTTGAAGTTGCTCAATTTATTAGTCGTACATAATGTATCTACTGTCTATTTACACTTTTTTAATAAATATTTGAAAAGATAAACCAAACCACATCAATTGCCTCAATCACGAGCTGTAAATACGCTTGTAATACGCGTTAAACCAAGAATAAATGCAATTGGCAGAAAAACATGTAGCAGCCATGTAAATACATGTTGCTTACATATCAAATTCATAACTTGCAACATCATTGACGCCTCCAAAGACTATTCGATCATGTTACCAATTCAGAACTGATTATTGCAATTACTATCTAGTATCCCACTTCTGAGATTGCTAGGGTGAACTTGGTCGATTGGTACATTCCTGCGAAGCACAATCATACCTAGTGATCGTGTTATCAAATTGTTTGTAAATACACCTGAAATACCAACAGCAATGGAGTGCTTCCGTCTACACACTTCATAACTGGATGGAGAGCATTCCAAAAAGAAATATAATCAAGTAGCTAACCACAAGTTTAAACAAGGACTTTGAAGTTAACAGAGCACGCCTAAGGTATGCAAGCAGCTATCACGGGAGGGCAACGGCATTGCGAACAAGTCCAATGTTAGAAACCCCACCCCTTACCTCAGGCGATCTCCCAGTTAACCCCAAGGCCTAGTAATATAGCACGTTGCCGGCGCGCACGCAGCGACCGCTCGGCCGGGCTCGGCGACTCTCGGGGCCGCTCGGTCGTCGGCGCAGTCACTCACCAACGCCTGCTCGGCCGCTACTTCGCCGTGTCCGGACACTAGTGACGTCAGAATCATCAAGACTATGCCCAAAGAGGAAGTCAAGGTAAGTGTGCAAAATGGCGCAGCTGGTAGGTTTGTGCAGGAAAATGGATTGATGTTATCCTTATCTACCTGTTAAGGCAAACTTATTTAGGTAGTTTATTTAGAAGTAAGTAGGTGCATTTGCACCAAAAAGTTTAGCATAGCCTTAAACAAGGATTAAATATAACTATTTTAGTACACAACAATGAATATCAATAGTAAAAGACACAAACCTAGCGTCATTCATAAAGCATGTGTCGATTCATTATTGAATTATTTGAACTAGTACACTAGATAAGAAATTAGCGTGTAATGTAAGATAGCCAAAACGCTCACAGATAAGTAGGAAACCAGAAACACAATGTAAAAGGCAAGTAGTCCGTAACCATGGTGCTCCGAGCCGGGTACGACTGAGCTTCAACTATTCACGTTCTTTAACACCTAATCCTGTTGAACAAAGAAAGGCGGGTCCTCGACGCAAGGGGACGGCGATGGCGGCGAGCAGTCCAGCGAGTCCAGCAGCGACGGTGAGGAGTCCAGTGGGAGCGAGGCGAGTGAAGCTAGCGAGGAGGAGGCGCCGCCCAGGAGGGCGGTGAGGCGGGCCGTGGCCAGGGCGCCGCCGCCCGGGAAGAAGTAAGATCCTACGTTATCTGTAACCCTTAAACATTCTAACCTTTGTCACTATTAACAATCGTTTATCTTTCTTGTCGTGTAGTTAATGAACCCATCCGAAGCCTGACCATGGCAACCGTAGCTTAACCTTGGATGGTTACAGCTAGAGGCACCTGAAGTTTATAATTATTATCTTTGGTTGAAAAAGGCGTGATAAAAATCATATTGCGTCCATTTTATCTTGATAGTTCAGGAATATAGAATTCGGTGTAGAAAACTACGAACAAAACCATCCTCAATTTTACTTAGCTTTCAACGCACCCTTCTATTCGATAATAACCTTTATACAAGCGACATAAGAATCACGGTAACCGCAGGACCCGCGTGGTGGGTCGCCAGTGGGTTCCCTCGCTGTCGGCGCGCAGCAACCAAGACGGTCAGCGGCGGTTCGAGGAGCGTGCCGTCAGACAGATGCGTGCCGCGCTCGCTCGCAGGGCGCAGAACTTGTCCGCGCACAAGTCCAGGGCTCCTCCAGGTTAGTAAACCGCTTCTTGAACATCATTATCGAACTATACCGGTCCTTGGGTTTCTTTATAAAAGGAACAATCGGATTTTTTCATGTCATCATAGGATGTGTCCTTAAAAGCATATGCGATGGGTTGTTCGAGTCTCACTTCATTCTAGTATCGAAAACAGTCCCGTCCACTTCAGTGTTCCTTTTCCGTTTGCTTTAGATTTAACTTTTTTGTTGGTAACGCGCGATGCAATCAAAACGGAACGCGCCCTAAGCATTGACCCCTCATAAAAAACTAGTCACAGTCTCTAAGAAGTTCGTCAGAAAGTGTCAGAACGTGGGACGTGCATAGTAGCAAAAATCTTCAACCAAATTAAGACGTTATGTCGTTACCATAAGATGCAATGTCAGTCAGTTGTATGCCATCGCTATTCCAATTTGTCGCGGACACTTTTTGAGCGAGATTGTGAGTCTTGTTGTTTATGAGACGTCAATGGCCCTATGCCATATTTTTCTCGATGGTTCTCCCCCTACAGTCTACACGTCTCCCCCGCAGGTGGCGTGTACGCACGTCTGGAAGCGGAATGGCGCGAGCGTCACGGACAGAAGCCACGCGTGCAGCTCTCTGCCAGACCCAAGCATCAGCTCAAGTGCAAGTGAACGCAATATACTGTCTAGAAAGGAATTGTTTTTTTATTTTTCTTAGAGGTGTATGAATTATGAAAATTACACTTTGCGCCAGTACAGAAGGCGAGATTGAAATTCGACGAGGAAGGCGTCAATGATAGTATCAACAAAACTCAATAATAATAGGAGAGTGAGAAAAATAATTAGTAATAATTCGCCTAACTAAAAGCCCTTGAAAATCTGACCAATTCAAACTGTGTCGGCTATACACAACACAGAGAGGCTGCGTTAATAAATAATAACATAGAGACCAGCTTGTTTATACCCAACTTGCTATTAAGTACCTACCTATTAACTACTGACAGAGAAACGTACACCCCCATCCCATCTTACCATTTGATTAAGTACTGGTTTAATTTGTATTCTGACATGCTTTACGAAAAATATAACGATACAGTTCGTTTTCTCAAATAGTTTGCAGTACACTCGCACGCTATTTTGGAAACCAAGCAGTCATTATGTACCTCAGAATCGTTTTTTAAATATGATTTACTAAATTATGAACAAAATAACGGAAAATTAAACTATAACTTATACATAAGTCACCTGAAACCTCAAAATTGAATTAAAAAGAAATCTGTTACATACACAGCGGGTGTGAAGTAGCCAAATCCACCTATCAGCATAGCCGGCAGCCTCTTTGTGTCGTATCAAAGCGTGCGAACTATTAGCAGACGAACTGTCACCGGACCATCACAATACGCCCAATGGCAAAGACTAGCGATTATTGATTGGCTCATTGGCCTGTGATTGTTGTTTAATACACTCTTGTAGCAGCATTATACAATAAAACCCAAGCGCAGTCCTTTTATACATTTATTTAGCCGTAACCTAGAAGACCAGTCGGTGCGCGAACTGGCTGGAGCGCAGCCCAAACGCTGACTTGAGGTAGCCGCGGAGCAGCTTCTTGTCGGGCCGCGCGCTGATCGCCTTCATCACCGCCGTGTCTACCAGCTTCTGGTCAGACTTGCGCTGCTCCGAGGGGGCGTATTTCTGGAAAAGAGAGACAGGTTGTGTTTTGTATCTTCCTCTTTCTTGTAAACGAGTGAAATTTCGCACGAACGGTCACACGTTTTGGAACGGAACACTTCTGTGCGAAAGTGGCAAGTGCAATGTTTGACTTGACGCATTGTTCACGCCCGCCATTCGAGTATTTTACACACAAAAGATACAGATATATCTCCGACAGGGTGTCTGAACATCACCGGAACTGGCAACACTTGCACACCATCATTACATTACACAGACGATTTTTACGAACCAACGCTACCGGGCTGCGTTCATATATTAGGGGTTTCGACACGGGTTCTAATGCCATCTCTGTCGCACGCTTTGCTAATTGTATACGCTATCCTGCTGTCAGTGTCGTAATCTGACGAAAGTGTTAATTAATGAACAGCTACCAGGAGGTGAGCCTCACCGTACTTCGAGCATAATGACGCGCTGATTATGGCATGCAGGTTTCCCTCAGTTTTCCTTCACCATTCAACAATACAAATATGTACCAAGCAAATAAATTCCGAAAACATATTTTGATGCCTGCTCGCCCGGCAAGATTCTTAACAGTCTCAAGACTGAGAGTACAGCTTATAGCCCCTTTAGACGATGATGAATCCATCAGCCTGTTTCGTCCACTGCTGGACAAGGCCTTTCCAAGATTTCGCCACTCGTGACGGTCCTCCTGGACTGTTTGCCCATAGTCACACACGCAGGCAGGCGGATTGGTGGGCGCGGTGCCGAAACCCTCGCACCAGTGACGCCGCTGCCCGTCACCAATCTGTTTTATATAAGGCCCGGCAATTGAGGATGGATATACCGCCATCCATCTGTCCCAGGCAATGGTGGGCCGCCTGGCTTTGCCTGAGAGCTGTTCTCTTACTCTCATAGGTGGTAGAGTTGCACCAGCAAGGCTCAACTGTGGTGGTAGCACCATTTTACTTGATGATTAATACCGACACTAAATCAGAGTTCACTTAGAGACACTGTTAATTAGCAGTAGTAAATAACTGTCTGACAGCCACTATGCTGATTACTCAGTTAGCTTCACTGAATTCATCCACGTCTAAAGCCCACTTTACTAACCGAGCACCGCTGTTACTGTAATAAATTTATGTATTCAACGGACCTCTTTCTTGGTAGCGAAGATGTCCTCGCCCTGCTTCCTCTTGACGCTGCGCTTGGTGCTCTTCTTGTTCTTGTTGAAGTATGCGTCGTCGAGGTGCGCGGGCAGCTGGAACGAGCCCAGGTCCAGCTTGGTGCTGGTGCCGATCACGTAGCGCTGCGGGATGCGCCGCAGCGGGCACGAGTTGAACTGAGGAACGGGGAACTCAGTATTAGTTGGTGCTGTGGAATGCTATGTTTTTAGGTTCTGTAAGGTAAAGCTTGCCCATGCCACTTTAGGATGTATACCAACCAAGTTGGCAACATATCAAAGGGTCATGTTGAAGAGATTGATGGATATGGAAGAGGCAAAAGACGAGTCAGGGTCGTAGCAGATGGAAATCTCTAGTCTTTGCCTACACTTCTGAGAGACAGGCATGTATATTATATGTATGTGATGAAATGAACACATTTCTAGTGATGTCTCGATGTCTGGTCATGGCATTATTATTATTCATTTATTTATTTGGTCTACCAACAGATGATACACTTTCAACGTACAATTACAATTAGCCTATAGAATGAGTAGAGTGTAACTCCAATTAAAGGTAAACACAGCATGATAACAAGAGAGGAGTGACACGTGAAGCCGGCGGGCGGCAGCAGAGACGTGCCCGTCTCGACTCCGGAGACGTCTCGTCCCCCGCCCACCAGCGTTGGGAGTTTTAACAATAATCATTAGATATCTACGTTATTAAATAATAGAAGTTAATTTATGCATATTTACGTTTATATTAAGTAATAAAAAGAAAATGTACAATATAATAAGAAAAGTATGCAACAATAAATCAAATTCGAAAAAAACAAAAAGGAAATGTAAATACCTAAAACATACAGAAATTTATTTAAGTAGTTATCTCTTAAAAGAATCAAACGACGTAAATTAACTTTATATTTAATCGATACTACTGTTAACTTTTACAACAACATTATGTTCGCGGCAAACTCTATTTACAATACTATGTTGTCCAAGATTGGTTTTAGATTTTTTAATTGCCAGTGTACGACGATTTAGCAGTCTCGAATTTTGTCGTGGTACCAAAAAACTTATATTTTCCAACACTTGCGGACAATCTACAAGGCCTCATAAAATTTTGAACAGAAATATCTGGTCCGACATCCAGCGACGGCTTTCGAGAGAACTGATTTGGAAGAATTCCAACCACTTTTCATAAGAGCATAGTTCTTTGAATTTTTTCTGATAAACTGTAAGAAAAAACAAGAATCGTCTCTGAATTTTCTCGATTCTCTCTTTATGACAACGGTAGTGGGGATTCCAAATATTTGAGCAATACTCAAGTATGCTACGTACAGTGGCATTATGAGTTATTTTGAGGGTTGTTGTTTATTGTTTTAAATTTTTTACAATTCCTACAAATAATTTTTTTTTTTTTTAATTTATTTATTTCTTCCAAACTTACATCTATCGTTACAGGCCAAGCCTAATGCAAAAGAATGCGATTAAAAAACATCAATTAGAAAATTTAAAAAAACCATACAACTTATAAACTAAACACATACATAACATAAAGATAACATAACAAATCCAAGCATTCTGAAAGCTCTTTTAGTTATATTGTCAATATGAGCAATGAAGGATAACTTTTTGTTTTTACAAATTTATTACAATCAACTAAAACTAACATTACAGAATTACCTATTGCGTTAGTTTAGTAATTCTAACTTCTCACTTAATAATAGAAATATATAATTAAACTACCAAGTACAAATCCCAGATAGCTTAATTACTACTTAACCTAGTACATATAATTAATATGGCCCCCGCGAACTCGTTCAACGTACAAGAAAATACATCAAAGTGTCCAACTTTACTTGATACTTGCTGTTGTAAGTTCTTGATGGAACATTTCAAATATTGTAAATAAAATTCGTACTTGGTAACTGGTCCACTATTTTATTGTTGTCTGTGACTGTTTCGTTTTAGAACATCTTCAGGCTTTCAAAGATATAACAAATAACTTAAAACATTGGTTTGTCTTGTTTACTTCAGTCTAAAGTAAGAACTAATTTTATTTTGTGGTGTCGATTTGGTGCAACACAACTTGTTTGACAGGACTAACCTTATTTTAATCGTCCCGTCCTTGTCTTTTCGATATAGAAAGATATTACAGAATGTTTAAATTTAGTTTAGTCCTGTAAATAGTCTTGTTACTCCGAATCGACACCAATGTTAACTTTACTTCACAGCAAAACAAACATATATTCGACTAGACAGTGGAAAACTTTAACAGTTAAACACATTCACTGCAAGTTGGTATAAGTGTGAACTCAGAGTGGTGTACTCACTCCGAACGGTCCAGTAACGAGCAGCAGCCCACTGGGCAGTATCCCGACGAGCACGACACGCTTGCCGGCGTGTCTGCCGGCCAGCAGGATCAGTACCGTGCCGGGGACCAGGTTGGGCCTGATGTTGCGGACATGCTTGCTGAACGTCTTGTGGTGTGCCGGCTTGCGGAGCCTGGAAGTGGGTAAGGGGAATTAGTTATATTTTTATCTCATCAGTCTCAGAACTTATTTAAAAGCTGCTTTAAATACGAATTTGTCTTATTTTATGCAAATGCACAACTGAGAAAAACATTACACTCTTGATTGGTGAATACTGTATATTTCTCAGAGTTTGTCGAAGTTAACATCTTAGTTAGAACCAATAAAAAACCACATAATATCCATAATACCTACATAGTTTAGATTCTAAACTTTAGAAGAATAAATGACAGTAATAGCAACTTGTAACAAAAATGTTCAGCCATCTGGCCATGGATTTTGGAGAATTACACTGAACCCAGGGACAATCTTGGATGACGCCTCTTATAAGTGTAAGGTGTAAACTGTTCAACTACAAAATGCAATAATAAGTATTTACACAGGAGTATAAACTAGTATAGGATGTGTGGCGGGCTAGCAAATTCCCATATTGATTGCACAAACACAAAATAATATAGATAAAACTTCAGGCAAAAAAAGTTCAAGTTGAAATGTGCAGGTATGCTTTTTGGGAAAAGTTGGCCAGTATGATCAGTTGAGTATGTGGTCAAATTTTAGGATAGTTGTTCATTAGACCCAGTATATTGCTAAACACATAACCATATCGTCACAAGACAAATCCAGTGGGCCTATTACGTATCTTTGAATTGGTTGCCAACTATGGTTGCTATTCACCAAAAACAGATAAAAAATGAACTTCCGAAATAACCTTCAACAGGTATTGAATTATTTACGAACTGTGACATTATTTCAAGTGTGAACGAATCCTTAGATAAGCGGTAAGGTATGTTTTCGACAATAGGCACTCCGGTTTGGCAACTGATTTTACAATACATACAGAATCAGGGGGCTGGAAGGGGTGTCAGAGGTATTCACAAGTTTGAACTGTGAAAGAAAGTCACAAATGGACCAGCAGCTCCTCAACATTCCTTCTGAAGCATGGTGACCAAACACAAATTAATGTGCACTGCAGAGATTGAACCCATGACCTCAAGGTTAGTAGGCAAGCGCTCTACTACTTGGCCACATGGATGGTGGTGATTGCAAAAACAATAGCTAACATGCACTGTTGTGTTTTGAATCCATTTTCAGTGTTAAGAACCAAAAGAGTAAATATAGTACTCACTTGTCCTGTGTGGGGTAGAAGGAGCGCCTTTTCTTCAACAGCACAACTCTCTTCCCTCCATTCTTCTCACCACCAATCTGTTTCTCAACAGTCACCGGCTTCTTGGGCTTCTCAGCCTTTGGGTTCTTCTTACCCACAAACTTGTATTTGGCCTGGAATATTTACATTACTTTACAACACACTGCTCTGAACTTAGGGTTCACTGAAAGTTGTAGACCCTATAACAACTATGATACATATAAATTTCTATATTTTTAAACACTTGGAGATTTATCTATTGCAAGGAGATATCAAATAAAAAATGTATCATTGCAGTATAGAAAATTTAATCTGGACGTGAGGAGCTCTGAACCGGGATTACAACCTGGGACCTCTTGCTTACCGGGCGATCACTAGAGCAATCTGATTTTATATACAGCAATGATATAAATTTAATTTCCTAAGCAACTTTCTATCAGGTAGAAAAGTGCATATAGGTAAGAGTGTTGATAAAAGGCAAGGCTATGTAGGAATGGCAGTGCAGTGATGTGACCTAATTTAATCACGAAGAATATTGGAATAGCAAAAGTTGTTTTGTTATTCCTGTATTGCCACCTTATCTACACCCCAACCATGCATGTATGATAATCTACCTCCATGAATTAATATTTTTGATCAAGGCCAATACAGCATTATAGTTGTTGCAACCCACAAGAAATTTACTTTATTGTGTATAAAAATGTTACAGTAATGTGTAATTGCATACACAAGGCAGGTGGTTTATGGATTGCAATCACAAGGACAAAACATCAGAACAAATTTGAACATGGAACTGTTTATTAGTGTATTAATAGGTTTTATATAAAGTCCATCACTAATTTAGACAAGGAAACAGTAGCTTACCGTCTTGTGGAACATCTTGGACTTGGAGAAGCGAACTATTCCATTTCCCAAGTCATAATTCCTGGGTTTGCCAACTTTAGCCTTCTTGACACCGCCCGCGGGGGGCGCGGCAGGCTTGGCTGCCGCCTTGGGCTGTGGTGGAGCCATTTGTGATCTGTACAGAGAACAGAGCGTTACAACAACCTCAATACATCTACCACCCAAGTTAACTTATAGGTTATATTTATACACGTCTCAAGACAAGCAAGTTTGTAGGGATTTTAGATGAAAGGGTGAGACGTAGGAAGGCCTTTTTTATTGTTTAACACAGTAATATGTTGTAACAACACTGAAAATTCATAAACACAATATCGGAACGTCAAATTCACGATCGCCAATTTCCTTGGTTTTACATTTCATCTGATCAAAATATTAGATAAAATCACTTGTCCATGGAACGTATACTAAATTACATACGTGAAACAATAGAAATTTACAAATTTCACAAATATTCAAATGGATTTATTTCGATTCAAAACATTCGTCAACTCACATTCCAACCGGTTCAAAGAAAAGAACTTGTCAAAGAGAAAAAAAAACGTCTATTCTATGGTTGATCTCGATAGTGATGTTTTCTACCGATATTTTTTGACAGTTTCTATGACTATGCACGGTAAAATGATTTACGAACGCATCCATTACTTGGCTGAGTTCCCCCCTCATTCTGTCTGTAGGTATGTATCATAAACTCAATTGCCAAACCAAGTGCCTGTTTTTAAAAGATATAGTCTGACAAAAAAGTGTTGAAATTAATATTGAAGAAACTAGTTTTCTTTCGCCTGGTTACATCAAACAAATAAGTACAAAAGCTGTTAAATCGAGTAACCCGCGTTTTTATTTCATAAATATGTTACCTAAATTATACTACTTGAACGTTTAAAGTCCAATAAAGTTCATTAAAGTTTCATTTTCATTTCAACACTTTTTTGACAGACTATACGTACCTATCCGCTTATTTGGATTAGTTCGTACTTGAAATGACTAGTTCAATACCCATTAGAGGTTATTTTGGAAGTTCACTTTTTATCTGTTTTTGGTGAACAGCAACTTTAGCTAGCAACCAAGACTGAGATACCTAATAGCTCCACAGTTGTTCAGTTTGAGTTCATTTTGATCGCCCCCCAACTCAGATAATTATCTCAGCCCACCGATCATGACATCTCTTCTGCATGCGCTGAATTTGTGATTTGTTTAAATTGCTGTCAGTGATGAGCGGTTGGTCGATCAAACTGAAACTGAACTCGGCCCTTGAATCTTTTAAAGATATGGTCGTTAGGTGACCTTCAATTCAACACATTTCATTCACTACATTAAAGTTCAATATTCATTTCAACACTTGTTTGACAGACTATACAGTCCTTTTCACGAATCTTTTTCTTATACAATCGTATTTTTGTTTGTGGCATCCGCATGGAAGTAGTACAAGTATGTATGTACTACGTATTGTTGTTATGACGTATTTTGACAAAGAACGTTTAGCAGTAAAGTTCTGAGTGACCACGTAAACTACGGTGGTTAATTATGGTTACGTTACGCTACTGATACCTAGTCGTTCAAAAACTTACACCGGGTTGGGTTCGTACCCCGGGTTCCAACACTAAACCGTTCAAAAATAGCAGTTTCACTACACCAGTGTCTAATTTTTCAACAACTCTGAGCAGGGTTCGCGAGTTCGTATAGGGACGTCAAAATGACAAATAAAAATCAAGACAAACTTTATTGCAAATACGTGAGATGACGTTTGGAGTGTAGCAACTCGGCCAAACCCGTTCAAAAACTCAGCGTTGCAACCCCAGTGTTGCTACCCAGCCTAGGGTTCTTTTATAAACGCGTTTGCTGGTTTACTGTCATTCTTATTTGACAAATTACGATATCAGCGTGCATTTTAGTTGGACTTTTTGAAAGAAAATTCTCGTCTCTATAATTTCCTATGGTTGCTAGTCGTAATTTTCGCTTTATTTTTCGTTTTAGACCCATTTATTTTCAGTTATATTTTTGAGAAGGTAAACAGAAAAGTTCGAAAAACATGTTTCGAACAACATGGCGGCCTTAATGACGTCATTCATGACGTCATAACAACCATTTTAGGGCTATCGTTATCGGGCTAACGTTGACTCGGAATGGCGATAGACGGGATGTAATCGATTATGTTTTGAATCGGAACGGGTTGCGAATTGACACCACTACCATAGCTTCGAAGACAATATATTCAATACAATCGTTGGGAAAATATCACGACATACAGGGCCACACTTTGGGGTAAACGTCAAAAATGTTCAGAATTTAGCGAAAATTTTTCAGTATTGAAAATGGCTTCTTTGCGAAGCCCGTCGTCTCCGTCTGACGGATATACAAGATTTAGTGATGATCTCGCAAACAGCAGCATCAACAATTATGGCTCTAACGTCACAAGTAACGAAGAATTCATATTATTTATAGCACTGTAGCAGCGAAAATATATTGTACCGCTTTAGTTGTTAACAATACATCTGTAATACTTCTTGACCTTTTGTTTTAATTGAATTCATCGCTTCCATCGCCAGCATTACCTTCTAACACCCATAGCATAGCGCCTCGAGATCGATCTCACTCTTCCTCTGTTTCATTTAGGGAATGACGTAGAGCATGAGTCATAAAGAGACCCGCATATCCATAATCCATACACCTACATAAATCTAAACATTTCGTATACGTTACCATGTAAATTTGTATGTAATAATAATACCCTGCATTAATCTCTCTAAATAAACTTGGCAGTATCTGTAACAAGTTGAGGTAATCCTATGCATGCCCATAATTTATAATAATTGCATGTTTCATTGGTAAAGTGGAACTTCATTTCTATTATAATTTGCAAATTAGTTATAGAAATACTGCTTTAGCTGTGTAGTAGTAATGCCTCAGACTTATACCAACTTTTGTCAAGAATTGTTGCTGATGAAGTCGCTGAGATTTGATTGAAAATCTAGATATATCCAGTTTGAAAAGGTCATATCTAGATATAATAGCAAAGGATAGAGCACATGTTATATTGTGATTTATGGTAATAGAGCAATGTTATAGTTTGAGGAAAGGACAAACTATTAGGATCTGGTTAGAAATAAGAAAAATATATAATTATAAAAAACAGTGGCGTGCATAGAACTTTTTGCTGGAAAAGCAACGAAAAGGTCAGGTTTGATAATAAAAAATAACATGAAAAATATATCTGACACTCAATTTAAGTTATTTTATTCAGTATAGTGTATATATAAATTCTATAATAAAGACAAGGAAGTCAATTAATGATATTTATTATTATTATTATTTAAAACAATATTATTTGAAAAAGTTCTTCTAATTCCAAATATTTGCATACTGTTACCTAGTTTTGTACAATAAAAGTTGCCCTTTTTTACAGTCAATAAATATCATTAAATATCATTAATTGACTGTAAAAAAGGGCAACTTTTATTGTACAAAACTAGGTAACAGTATGCAAATATTTGGAATTAGAAGAACTTTTTCAAATAATATTGTTTTAAAATAACAATAATTAGTACATGCACCTTAGGGTGCTTCCAATTTTCACTTTTTCCGTTTTATTACGAGTCACCTCTCAATAAAACAAATGAAGTTTTTTTTTTCTTATTTCTTAACAAAATTTAGGGGTTGCTACCTCAGTTTTTAAAATGTATCAACCCATATATCAAGCGTTTTCTTAAAAACACATAATAAAATACAGAAATTCAGCTTTAGAAACATAGATAATGAAAAACTATTGCATTTTTAAACTTTCATTTCACACTGTTTTATTGTCAAAATAGAGCTAAATTTTGGCAAAAGGGGAGTTAATTTGTGTTATGGGCTGTTTTTTAACTTCAAAGGGTGATGCACAAATAGTTTTTTGAAATGTAAACGTTTTTTATCAAGTAACTTTGTTTGAAATGCATTTCTGCATGTATTTTAATTTAAATTAAAATAATCGCACAATGTATGAGGATTTAAATTTAAAAAACTGCAGCAGCAACACCTGAATTCCGTAAAAAAAGTTGAAAAAAATGCTAATAAATATTTGAATAAAATACACATTGAAGGGGTGGCCCGTAGTAAAACAGAAAAATGTTTAAATTAGTAGCATCCTACTGCACCTGCCAAAACAAAATTTTTTTGTTTATTAACCAGTTTCAAAAATACAAATGCTTGACCGTCTAAATATTTATATAAAACTGATGAGTTGTAAACTTTCCTATGTGGATGTCTTTCTGTGTTCAATAAGGATATACATCAATCATTAATACATTGGTGAGTAAAGCGGCCCACATCTTTGTTATCATATCAACCAACATTATCAAGTCTATGTGACTGAAACCTTATCAATCATCCGGGGTAAATAACAATTCGTCATAGAATGGATATGGGCAGGCAAAGGAAAAATAGTTGCATACGAAAAGTGAAAAGTAGTATTTATTGTAGGTACTTGAGATTGAAATTATTGTTATTTAGCAGGTAATTTTACACAATGTAGAATATTTCTTACCTATTTCGTTTCTAAAGATTGCTTATGCTCATTGACAAACATCTTAAAGCCAAATGTTTACATCACCTTCTTATCAAACTTTCTGTCAGTTGCAGCCAGTTGGTACCTTGATTCGATATAGAAATGTACCTATACCCACTTCCACCCTCGTCGCTACGTAAAAAACATGCTGTTTGAAGAGGAACTAAAGTGCATGTTACCTACTTGATGACTTAGTAATTTGATTACAAAGCTAGAACTGTGAAAACTACTTACAAAATGTTTTATAATATAAAAGACCAATGGTATCGATTGAAGGCATGTAAGTTTATTTATAAATTTATTAATAATTATCCTAGGCAAAAATTAATTTAATTAGGTATGTAGATGTGTAAAGTAGAAATCCAAGTACTTGGACTATATGTCTAAAAAAGAATTATTGCCTCTATACGAACCAACTGGCAAGTTTCTGTTAATTTTCTTCTCATGAACTGTAGAAAAAGTAACATTTCCATTGTTTGTAATTGTCATGTAATTTCTATTCTAACCACGTCGGTCTTCTCGTACTCTCATTTATTGCATAATCTCTTTGTGTTGACTTTCAATTGCGAAGGCCAAGTCGATCAGGTATCAAAATAATTACTAAATATGCCCAGGCAAAATACCAGTGGTTACCTATAAACGATTGATTCGTTTCGTTGCTAAATATCTTGAAAACGATTTAGGTCAATAACGCCTAACAATATTTTGTAGCAATAAATACCAAACCACAACGGAATTTGCTTAGAATCTGCAGGCGTTCAGAATGAAATTAGCGTTATCCGATTACGGTGATCGTACTAGCGAATGAAACAATTAGCCTATCCAAAAGCCATTGATCAGGTTATAATGCCTATAGTAACGGTTGGTAGATAACATTGGGCATTGTGCATGGTACAATAAGCGTAACACCCGCGTTGGTCACGCCGTGTTATCGCTCGCTCTTGCGGAATTACTATTCATGGTCAGTTCACGAAACTCACGCAAATACGTGTATGTGCTGCCTAAAACTATAATAATAGAAACTGGCCAAGTGCGTGTCGGGCCACGCGCAATGTAGGGTTACGTAGTTGCCCGGTACAGATAAGTTGGTCTACTAATACAGACCGCGCCAAACTTCTGGTCCCATACATTATAAGGGGCCAAAAGTTTGGCGCGACCTGTACTCTTAAACCCGTAAAGCCTGTGTGTACTTAGCTGTGATAGTTTTCCTTTTAAATTCATTGTATATACTACTTTGGGGAATTTTTTCACATTTCTATAAACAACCGTTTAGCCGGCAGGGGGGGTAGACGCTCCACTCTAACAAAAATTTTCACTTTAAAGCTTAATATTTCACCAACGGATCCCTAAATCGAAAAATGGTTTTCACACACCCACAATGTTTTTGAACAGCCTATCCAACTATACCCCTCACTATGAAATAGACGAGAAAAAAAAATTCATCCCCAGTTTACGGAGAGGTACCTTAAAACATTTTTTTTCAAGTTTTTATTTTACCATTTTGTCGGCGTATTTTTATACAGCTGTCAAAAGTGACAGATGTCAAAGTGATAGATGATTAAGTTTTATACAGATTTTGTGACAGATGTCAAATGTGACAGATGATAAATATGATATTTTTTATACAGATGTCCAAAGCGACTGATGTCAAAATGACACAAAATCTGTATAAAAAATAAATCATCTGTGACATTTGACATCTGTCAAAAAATATGTATAAAAAACAAATCGTCTGTGACATTTGACATCTGTCACAAAATCTGTATAAAACTTAATCATCTCTCACTTTGACATGTGTCACTTTTGACAACTGTTTAAAAAATAATATGTACAAAACCTTTTTTTCGTTTTCTTAAACTACTAATCGAACTATTGCTACTAAAGGGTAAAACCATACTTATAAAAAAAGAAAGTTTCCTAGTACCTACCACCCTACCTACATAGTAGTCGATCCCTTGCTTTCAAAATATTTTCTGATAGATCGGCGACACTGTAAGTGTGAGCCATGCTCTATGGATTCAATTGATGGTTGCTGGTGGATAATAATCTTCAATAAATTTTACAAAAATTCTTTTACGTTTATTTCACGTATATATTTTATTATTTGTGAAATAAAATTACAATAATATGTGTATAATTACTTTTTTATTTAATTTGCTACCTTTATGCCTGCTTCTGGACTTCAGTACTAACTACTTATTAATTAGTGTATACTTTGTTAGAAATGTAAACTGTGTCAAAATATGAAAATGTTTGCCCAAGATAGGACGCTGGGACGGTCGGCAAAAAAACTGGTACGTAGTATTTATTCTGCAGAAAAAGTGGAAGAAAAATAAAGTCTTGTTGACTGTTGCATTTCTATGATAGTCCCCGTCTTCTATGAGGTGACTTTCGTTTATGTAACCAGATTCATACTGGAGACTCGGGAACTGGTCAGGACCAAGGTTTAATGTTCTTTTCTGTAAAATAATTATGCGAAATAAAATTTGGACTTCGTATACTAATTCAGTCGAGGTTGTTCTTGAACAAGTACACAGGTACAAAAAATATTTTTCGTATTTCGCGAATATTAAACCTTGCCTGACCATTTGTCGAGCCTCCGGTATGAATTTGGCTATATAAACGAAAGTCACCTCATATATCTTCTTCGCTTCTTTCTTCCAATATCTCACAGTATGGTTTAATAGGTACCTACATACCCTATGATTAATTTATTGCCAAAAGCCCTTCCCATGCCTTACGCCGCGCCGCGCCGTAGATAAACGCTTGAAAACAAATACGATTAAAACTTTTGGGAGCTCTTTTTTGTCGTCAGTACATCGTGTCGACTTTTTTAAGTTTTCGTTCTAATTCCTCGTGGTGTGCGTGTGTGATGCATATCAGGTTATCTTGATAGCGCTGCAGGTATCTATCGTCTCGTACTGAAACAGCAGTGTTTATTATCTTGAATTTTTATACATTTTATTATCTTTTCATCTGCATAAATTAAACTTATCACAAAGTCTGTAATAGAAAATGAAGCTCGAAAACTTGGTAGGATCAGTGAAAAGTGTGCCGCAGAAGTTTTACGTTTCATTTGCAGAAATATTACGTGGGTAACAATTTTGTTTTAAGGGTTACGTCGCAATATGGCAACCCCTTAGCTTCGATGGCATAATCAATGACATCCATCTATCAGCCTGTTTCGTCCACTGCTGGACGTAGGCCTTTCCAGGATTTCGCCACTCTTGGCGGTCCTCCTGGAAGAAATACCCGTACTCACACACGCTGGGCAGACGGGTTGGTGAGCGCGGTGCCGAAGCCCTTGCACCAGTGACGCCGCTGCCCATCACCAGTCTGTTTTATATAAGGCCCGGCAATTGGGGATGGATATACCGCCATCCATCGGTCCCAGGCAATGGTGGGCCGCCTGGTTTTGCCTGAGAGCTGTTCTCTTACTCTCCCCCGAATAACTTCGGGAGGATTTGCGAGTAAGATGGTGGTACCTTCACAGTCGAGCCCGGCATCAGCTCTACCACCTATAATACCTCAATGACATATTTCTGCCCAATCGGGCTAAATTATTTTAAAAAACGCTTAGCCGATTGGACATAAATATGGTGTACTTAATAAAGCCGCTTCTGAAGGCTTTAATTTTAGTGCTGTCAAAACTAAATTTTCCTTGTTCCAAAATAGTTTTTTATTGTTAAAAACGAAAGCTATGAAGTTACTTTGGAAAAAATCAAGCTTTGACAGCACTAAAACTAAAATTAAAGCCTTCAGAATCGACTTTAGTATGTAGCAAACACCGGAACCCCGGGAATAATAAGAAAAACGTACTCTAGGTACTATCAATTCATTAGAAATACCTAGGATATTAACGCAAAAGTAATTAATGCAATTAAAAATATGAAACCAAATGTATGAATAATCCGGGTTTAAATTACAATTATCATACCTTACCATGAAGAATATGCTGTGCTGAGTTATACGTAGGAACGCCATATCGGGTACCAGTGGTCGCAATACAAGGACATAAAAGTTACTTTAGCTCGGTAAAATTGAGTATTGTTAGGGTTCCGTACGCAAGGTTAAAATCATTATAGCGTGACTCGGTTTTCTGACAGTACGTAGACATGTCATACTCTCATATCATAACTTTAACCATTTAAGTGAAAGTAACAATATTAACAAAATTAAGAAATTTTATCTCCACGCAATTTGATAACTACTATTTTGTACTGTATTAAATTTCGTAAATTTCCAGAAATCCTTCAAATATTTCACGAAACTGTAATGCCCCCGCCAGCAACATTCAAGCTGAAAATTATAAAAATCACAGCTATTTAATTGACAGCACAAATTAGTAATAAAAAATAAATGAATTAAAAAAATTGCTTATCTTCTCGAATCTTAAACAAAATAAAATATTTTTTTTAATGTAAATTTTACGGAACTCACGGTGCGTGTGCTTTATGCTCTTGACCGGTTTCGTATATGTATGGAGCCAGTCGACCGCAAACGAATTTTACAGTAGACAAGTAAAGTAGGGGCCGACGTATAGTACACTCCAGTTATAAAGTTGATGAACTTTTTGAGCCTTATTCCCAGACAATTAAGAGATTTCAAAAATTGCCGTTACTAGATTAGTAAAATATTGCAGTGTGGACTGTGGACACAAGTGATGTAGAACAGAACTAAGTATGATTCTGGAAATATCGATGTAAATACACATTGCTTGTTAGTTGCGTGTAACTAGTTTTTAGTGCCAAAATAATGGAAAACGGTGAAACTATTTTGTTGGAAGAGAATCGTAACCCTCGTAAGTACCTTCCTGAACTTCCTATTACCTACTGCATGTAGATAGGAAGGAATTTTGTTTATAATAGCCGCATTAAGGCAGGGCCGTTTTTAAACATGTGAAGGCCCTGGACACTTTCCATTTAGAGGCCCTCTGCCTTATGAGCGTCGGTGGTTATGTTAAAAAACTACAGCTTACCTACCTACAAAGAGAGACAGCGGAGAGACATCAAAAGATAGCTCAGCATACAAGTACTTCGCTTGTATTTCTTGTTGATGTTATGATTTGCAAATAATAGGCAAATAACTGTTAAAAAAGGATCAAAGATTTAAAAAATCGAAAATAAGACTGTATTGTATTATTAGAAAAATAATTAAATATATGTTAACATTCTAAATTAAGAAAATTAGCATTCTTCTTGTTTTCAGATTGTCAAAATCAGTTATAAGATCTTCGAAGTTTATTTCTTTTAGGCAACATTCGATGCTCATTAAAGATAGACTATTTAATTTTAAGCTCGTTTTTGATTCTGGTCAGCCTGCTAAATGAGCGCTCACAAATGCACTCTTTACTCTTACCTGTAAAAAAAACTGTAATAGTATTAAGCCATATTCAGAAAAAAAATACTGATAAAAAAGACATGATCTTGCTAAGTTTCTTGCCCTTCTTCTTAGCAAGATTAATCGAATGGGCGGATTTAGGTATTATATCTATTTATAGTGTATTTATCTATTAACTTATTTATTCATTGCATTATGTAGGTATGTATATACAATATTTAATTTTTTTACTTATGTTAGTACCTATATATTTGGCTAGGCATTATATTTATTTATGGTCTAGTCAGTTTATTTATCAACTTATTTATTAATTGCATTATGTAGGTATAATAATATTCTTATTCCAAAAAGTCTTTTTATTTTGTGTATAACTTAAGTAGCCCAACTTAAATACATTTCTTTTATATATTTCCCGTATCATATTTGTTTCATCATAAAATATCATTTTTATACAGATTAGATTTGACATGTAAAACGTATACTTTATGTATCTATTTTACAAATAAACAATTTGAATCTTTGAATCTTTACCACTTTTCTTATTGCTTTAGCTTATGGGCGGGGCTCGCCCAGGCCCCCTTAGGACACGGGGCCCGGGACCTGGCCCCCCCGGCCCCTTGCGTAATAACGGCCCCGCATTAAGGCATATACATTATAAATAAGTTATACATACTCTAAATTAGCAACTCGATATGTGTAAGTATGTACAAATATCGACGGAAACAAAATTATTACGACGATCGCTGCAACTCCGGATCCATCCATCCATACATCCATCGTGTTCGTCCACTGCTGGACATAGGCCTTTCCCAAATTTCGCCACTCATGTCGGTCCTCCGTCCTCCTCATCCAGCCGCCCCCCGCAACGTCCTTCAGGTCGTCGGTCCAGCGGGCACGAGGTCGGCCTCCTCTACGCTTTGCTGTACATGGTCTCCATTCTAAAGCCTTTCGGCCCCAACGGCCATCATGTCGGCGACAAATATGGCCTGCCCACTGCCACTTCAACTTACTGATTCTGCAGGCTATGTCGGTTACTTTCGAACTCCGGATAGCGCACAAAATAGGATAAAACACTTATCGCAAGAACGGAAAAAAAAATTGAACAATAATTTTTTAGATCTATGTAGCTATTATCTCATTATGAAATGTTGATTCAAATCGCTTCAAGCAGACAGACAGACAAAAATTCTAAAAATTGTTGTTCAGCCTCAGTACAGTACCAATACGCCATTTCATTTTAAAATTACGCGAGAATATTCTATGTACAGACACGACTTTTTTACTACTTTATTATTAGAACATATAGATTATTTTATGGATATCATATTTTTTCAAGAAATTCGGACCCACCACCGTTGTAGAAAGAATAGGCCTTTGAAGAATGTCTAATATTGCAGTTTGAGCTTTAAAGTATTAACGCGGCCGTCATTGATATAGTACATAATAATGAGCCGCTATTTATCAGGCTCGGTATTTTGACTGTCCCGTGTTTGTATATCCTGGAGGTTGCAAAATATGTGAGGCGGAACCCTACGGAGTTTCCTGACAAAAGTTATGTCGATCACGGTTATAGTCTCAGGCGTCTACAAGACCTTCGAACACCGAAACATCGTCTCACCAAAACTGGAAATTCGCTTTTTGTAATGGGACCGCGTATTTATAATAAAATACCTGACTCCATAAAAGAATGTAGGAGCTTCTCATCGTTTAAAAATAAACTTAAAACATTATTAAAAAGTAAAGCTTACTACACTGTTAGCGAGTTTCTTGCTGGGTAAATTATCGTTACCTCTGTTTGAAATATGTATGTACACAACAATTTAATTTTATATTAATTGACATATTTATACGCTTATTTTTTGTATTAATTTGACATTTCAATCTACCAATATTATAATTACCTAGGCAAGCATTTTATTTGTTAAAATATTGAATGTGTTTTAATTTTTAACTTAATAATGAATACTATAATTATATGAACTTAAAATATCCTGTATATTAACTTGACGATGTAATTTACTGAATAAATGAATATGAATATGAATATGAATATGAATATTATCAATTATACTTCTTAAATAACTGAAAGAATATGGGAACGATAGTGTTTGATCTCCTTCCCCCCTCTACAACATCACCCTGAGAGTCATGTCGGTTCCAGATTCGCGCACGGAAGCGGACGGGGGGGCGGGCGGCGGCGACGCGACCCTGGACATGGGCAGCCGCTCCTCGCTGCAGAGAGGGCTGGCCGTCTCCGAGGACGAGCATTGGGAGATGAACTACCATGAAGCTGCTATATACTTAGAAGTAGGTAACAACTATTTCGGGGAACGTTTCGAGTTTCGAGTTTCGAACTTATGATTGTTTTTCTTACTATTGCATAAAAAGTACTAAATAAATGTGATATATGGCATTTTGCGACCATTGCTTAGTGTCAATTAGGCTTTTCTACCAAAACGTTGTAATTTTATGTATTAAGTTGTAAATTAATGGGCATACAAACTTAAAACACGCTTTTATGTTTGTATACCCATTCGTTTACAACGTAATGCATAAAATGACGCAATTCTGCTAAAAACCCCTGATAATTATTTAACAATAGTCGCAAAATAAGATGAAACTATTTTATTTCATACATTTTATTTTAAAATAAGGTAAACAAACTTGTGTTATGCACTTTGCACTGAGCTCGACACGTTACCCCTTGATGGAGAACTAATCCGGATCACAGAAAAGGGATATTTTGTTTTGGTTTTTATCGATTTTTGTAGAACTTGGCGGTTTTTCATGGTCAATTATTAGTATGTATAACGTAACTTTAAAACGTTCAAACCTTAGCTGTGAAAACTAGCCAAGTTCTCCATTATTCAGTAGCAAAGACTTGAAGGACCCTAAGAAACTTTCTTTTAAAACAAGTGAAGAACGTTGTAGTACATGCAGTTATGAGTTTATGATTGAAGGAGCTTCCATAAGCCTCGGCATCCAATATGATCTTATTTGTTTTTTTGGCGAAGGCGACAATCTTGCACTGCCTTTGTACTGAATCGGCCCTTTTTCACATTTATATTTTTGGGTGTTTTATTAACACCTTTTATTCAACATCCATCCATCCATCCATTAGCCCGAGTTTGTCCACTGATGGACATAGGCCTTCCCCAAATTTCGCCACTCATGTCGGTCCTCCGTCCTCGGTTACTTTCGATTTCAGACGGATCTCCTCATTTCGGATTCTATCCATCAAAGATACCCCAAGCATAGCCCGCTCCATAGCTCGCTGAGCGACCTTCAATCGGTGGATCAGGCCCTTTGTAAGAGACCACGTCTCAGCGCCATACGTCATCACAGGAAGGACGCACTGGTTGTACATCTTAGCCTTTAAGCACTGCGGTATTGACGACTTAAATATGTGACTCAACTTTCCGAATGCTGCCCAATCCAAGCATATTCTTCTGTCAGCCTCGGCGTCGAAGTTTTTTTTATCCAGCTGTATGAATTTACCCAGATAACATATTTTTGAACAACTTCGATGCTGACATTGTCGACGGTTAGTGGCCCTTGGATGACGTGACAGTTGGACATGACCTTAGTCTTATCCAAATTCATCCGCAGGCCCACTCGTCTCGAAGAATCGTTAAGGCCGCGCACCATTACCTACAGTTCCTGCAGTGATTCCAACATTATCACGATGTCATCGGCAAAGCGAAGATGTGAAATGTTTTCTCCGTTTACGTTTATGTCTCGTCCATTCCAGTCTAGTGTTTTAAAGATGTCCTCCAGCGTGGTGGTAAACAGTTTTGGGGAAATAACATCTCCCTGTCTCACGCCGCGCTGAAGATGTATCGGTCTTGTTTGTACACCTGTACTTGGACGGACATCGTAGCGGAGTCATACAGACATTTCAACATCTCCACGTAACGCCAGTCAACTTGGCATCGCTGCAAGGACTGCAGAACAGACCAAGTTTCGATGGAGTCGAAGGCTTTCTCGTAGTCCACAAACGCTAGACATAAAGGCTGATTATACTCTTGGGTTTTCTGTATAACCTGCCTTATTGTGTGAATATGGTCCACGGTGCTGTAGCCTTTTCGAAACCCAGCCTGCTCTGGAGGTTGGAAGTCGTCGAATCGTTGAGCGAGACGATTCGTGATAACTCTTGAGAACAGCTTGTAGGTGTGGCTCAGGAGTGCGATTGGTCTATAGTTCTTTAGTAGGATTTTGTCCCCTTTTTTGAAGAACAAAATGACCAGGCTCCTGCTCCACTCCTTTGGCGTAATATCTGTACGAATGAGGGCATTGAAAAGGTCCTGTAGCTGTTCGAGTATAGGGTGACCTCCAGCTTTCAGGAGTGCAGTTGTGATGCCGTCCTCGCCCGGCACCTTGTTGTTTTTCAGCTGTTCAAGAGCTATCTTAATCTCATCCATTTCGATATCCGGGAGTTCATCGATGTAATGGCGGACTAGAGGTGCACGTTTGTCGTCTCCATCGCGAGCAGTTGGCTCTGGTGCGTGTGAAGAATATAGGAGCCCATAAAATTTCTCGATTTTGGCAAGAATTTCTGGCCTAGAGGTAACGGTTCTATTGTCAGATGTCTTCAGCTTCGTCAGATTGGTCCTTCCTAACTTATTTCTTTTTTTTTTTCTTCTTTATTTCCTAACATACTTTAACAATTATAAAACAAACATCGGTTTTGCGTTTGGGAACGAAACCAGTCGCAAACATCTTTAGTAGATATTCTTATCTTTTTCTTGACCTTAGTTGTCGTATCTCCTACTCATGAATGAATATTAGTCTACCCGTCAGCCAGACGCGAGCTATCTCGCGGCCAGTGTCGGAATAGAGTCAGAGTGGCGTTTGCGTTTGCCACCCGGTCCCTAGCTTGCGCGGGCCCCTCCAGACTTACTATACTCCTAAACGCAAAATAGTTCACAAACGAAAAACAAAATATCTATTCTTCGTGGAATGACTTAGCAAAACTATTTATTACATACTTTGTGTCACTAAACGAAGCATATTTTTTTAGATATTAGAGTGAAAAGCAATTATTTTTTTGTAACAAATATTAAATTGAAGGTAAAAAAATGCATTTTATTACCTAAGCTAGTCATTTTGCGTATTATAATCAACCGCCTACTGAAAGTTAGCCTGGGAATTTTGAAGCTTCGCTTAATATATTTCTAAAAACTCTCACCTATTTGATCATGATTATTATTCGGTTTCTTGGTTGATCTGGATGGTAACATCTGCCCTAATCCTGGAAGGGTAGCGGGGCCCTAAAATCTTAATGCCACCCAGGCCCCTTGGGCCCACTAGGTACGATGCTGCTCGCGGCCTTTGAAACTAAAACTCAATGCTCTAACTCCTCCTGGTTTACTCCTGCCTGTTTGCCCTGTGCGCCTGCAGGAAGGACTGAACAACGAGAAGTTCGACTCACATCCATCCTCCCCGGACGAGCTGCCGGCGTACCTGCGCGTGCACAACCCCTGGTACCACGGACTGGACTTGCTGGCGAGCCTCGTGCTCATCCTGCTCGCCTTCACTGAGGACCCCGCCGTGCCCGCCTTCCAGGTACACGAGCGCAAGTCATTTATTTCTCTTCTTTCTTTCTCTTTCAACGACAGTTTTCAGCTTGGCGGTTATTTTATCAACACCTCTAAAGCCTGTTTATACAATGATAAGGAAAAAACGTATCCCAATCCGTTGAGTGGTTCTCGAGTTAAAATCGAACAAGGCAGTTTTGGCTTCAAAAATATACTTTCTTATTAGTATTAGGTATAGATCATTCACAAATAGTATTGTTCATCCATGGTATAGATGAAAGAATACCCTGACTGGCTGATTGAGTGACAGATCTATCAACGCCTAGCTGGACCAAACGGCTGGACACGGGAACATGAAATTTGGACTGTAGGGTCGTCGTTGTATGATGTAGACGCAGGTCGATAAAGACGCACGAGTAACGTATATTTTTATAAGTTAGAATATCGTGTATAAACAATTTTCTGACGTCGCGATACTAATAAATCAAAAAACCGGCCAAGTGCGTGTCGGGCCACGCGCAATGTAGGGTTCCGTAGTTGGCCGGTACATATAAGTTGGTCTACCAAATACAGACCGCGCCAAACTTCATGTCCCATACATTATAGGGGGCCAAAAGTTTGGCGCGACCTGTACTCGTAAACCTGTAAAGCCTTCTTTGCTGCGATAGTTTTCCTTTTTAGTTCATTATATATACTACTTCTGTGAATTTTTTTACATTTCTATAAACAACAGTTTAGCCAGCAGGGGGGGGGGGGGGGACGCTCCAACTCTAACTAAAATTTTCACTTTAACGCTTAATATTTCGCCAACGGATCCCTAAATCGAAAAATGGTTTTCACACACCCAAAATGTTTTTAAACGGCCTATCCAACGATACCCCACACTATGGGATAGACGAGAAGAAATAAAATTCATCCCCAGTTTACGTGTATGAGAGGTACCCTTAAAATTATTTTTTTTCAACATTTTATTTTATCATTTTGTCAGCGTAATTAATATTTATATCCATAACAAATTACAGCTTTCTTGTACTAATAGTCTCTGCGCTAAGCCGCGGAGAGACGGACAGACGGACATGGCGAAACTATGAGGGTTCCTTGTCGGACTACGGAACCCTAAAAAACGACTCTTTCTTTTAAAGGTGACATTAATTTATACACCCAAATTCAGATTAGTTAACGGATCAATTGCACTTTTTGCTGATTTCACAAAATAAAATGGTGGTCTCCCATAGTAATTGTTTCAATCTGGGCTTATTTGGTTTATAGGGAACAGGAATAAAGTAATTTTTGAATTTCACAAAATGGGTCTTCCGACTCTTTATACTGAGCACTTACCGAGTATTCAACATGAATTTGGTTGTATAAATTTATGATAATGTATGTCACGTGTGTATTTAACAATGGAAGAACTACTAATGGCATGCGTGATATCTGCTAGAGTTAAAATTTATAGGATGCCATGAAAAATCATCAGCCTGTAAGAGGTCCCTGTCCGACAGTGGACGAATATTGGCTGATGGGTTGGATGGACTGGCTGCAGGTCATCTGCGATTCGATCGTGTGATTCTTTTGCTTTATACAATAGAGCAGGTTCGATGGTTTATTGGGTTCGTAAGGGAAGCCTTTCTTCTTGCGTACAAAAAATATAACAGGTAATATTTGAATGTTCTTGCAGTTACCAGTATGGGCACACGGGACGATAGAGCTACTTGCGCTGGCTGTGATAGGGGTGGAGCTACATCTCAAACTGAAGTGGATCGGGTGGAGCACGATACTCAAACATAAGAGAACTATGCTAAAGGTACGTCTACACAGTGCAGTTTTGATTTGAAAATTATAGAGTCGACACAGTGACGCAATTTGATTTAGCTCCCAGAAATTATGGTAGCTTACACAACTACTGGTCAAAAATTTCATTCGATTCCAGCACAAAGCCGATAAACAAATTTCAAGGTATTGTAGCGACGACAATGCCAACTCTGTTCGTATGAACAAGGTGTGAAATAACATAACGCCCTGGTGAGCGTTCAGTATGTGCATTACTGGCTGGTGTTACTAAGTAGTCACAAAAACTCAGTGTGCAGGTATGGTGGAAAAACTTTCAACGGTTTAGGATAAGTACTTCAGTGGCGCAGTCCGTAGCGCACTTGCCGTGTAAGCAAAAGGTCGCAGGTTCGAAGCCTGGCACGGGGAATTACTTTGAAGTGAACGATTCTACGATATGGCCATCACATATATAATATATATTTCTTATTAGTATATTTATAATTCCTGTTTCAAAATTCGCCAAAACTCAAAATGGAGGACTATTTCCAACATAATTCATCCTCAAATAACTAATGTAATTCCAGGGCATAACTCTGCTAATAATGGTATTAGAAGCCATAGTGGTGTTGTGTCGACAATCATCGCACTTCCGAGTGACGCGCGCGCTGCGGCCCATCTTCCTGGTGGACACCCGGCACTGCGGGGGGGTGAGACGGTTCATCCGACAGATACTGCAGTCTTTACCGCCTATTCTTGATATGTTAGGTGAGTAACTGTACCAGTTTTGGATATAGGGAATTAGCCTCTTCTCATTTTCACAAACCTTCCTTTACTGTTTTTAGTAGACAGATTTTAAAATGAGCGTCAATATCCTTCCTTAAATGAATAAAAGTGACGTCTTTAGTTTGACCTTCAGTGACGTCATCATTACACATTTTCAGAGGAATATTTATTTTTCCTGAACGCATCTTAAAGTTTGACAAGGATCCGACCATTCAACCTAATATAATGACGTCATTTCCTGTAAATATTCAAATACTTATGAAATTGGTTTAAATGCGGAGTCCTGGCTGGTATCGAGAAAACACTAGCCCCTAAAAACGCGTTAAGCAGAAGAAGACTGATGTACAAACCTGCTTCTTTTCAGGTCTACTAATGTTCTTCGTGGCGACCTACTCTTTACTTGGGTACTACCTGTTCTCGGAGCACGTCGACAATGGCCACTTTAAGACTATCAGCGACTCGTTCGTCAGTATGTTCGTGTTGCTTACGACGGCCAAGTGAGTTCTCTTCTTTAATGTTCTATCACATCATCAGTCTTATCAGTTGTATTCTGGTCAAGACAAGACATTCTAAGTAATTCTCTACATTATACTGGAAATTTATTTTGCAATGGGAAAAATTTGAAAATGTTTAAGAAATGTTTAAAGAGAATTTTAATTGTTAACTTGACCTTCTCAGTGCTTTTCCAGCAAAAAGTTCAATGCACGCCACTCTCAAGTACCTAACAATGAGAATTAGTTTATATTAGGGGTGGTTGAAGTCACGTTGTCATAATGTTTCCAGTTTCCCTGACGTGATGATGCCGTCATATGCCAAGTCGAAGTGGTACGCGCTCTTCTTCATTCTGTACATTATCACCGTACTCTACGTTCTTATGAATTTGGTAAGTCTAACAATTTTATTGGACATCATACAAAACATAATGTACATATAATAAAACAGTCTGACTCTGTAAAACTAAAGATAAACATGTTTCCTAAAGTTTTCTCCAGTCTTATCACCACATGCAACTAAAACTACATAAACACTACTTCCATCTTTAAAATGAATATTGGTCCAAACATGAATCCTTGAGGGACTCTTCACTTTAAACTAAAAAGCTACACTCTTAACAATTTGAATGTTATTTATGGCAATGTGTTTTCGAATTCCAGATGCTAGCCGTGGTGTACGAGACATTCACCCGGATAGAGAGAGAGAAATGCCGTGCGTTGTTATTGCACAGACGTCGCGCGGCGCGTCACGCCTTCAGACTGCTGGTGTCTAGGCGAGCACCCGACGCCGTCAGGTTACGGCATTTCGCGGGCTTGTGTCGCCATTACGCTCCTCATAAAAGTTAGTAATTGGTGTAAAGAACAGGGGGAATGGCAGAAGTACCTCACCTCACCTTTGTTGTTTCACAATAAAATCAGAATAACACGCCTTATGGTCCGTCGTCTATGTGAGATATCAGGAATATTCTGTTCTCCTAGCTCTCCCGAAATATATTATTTATAGCGAAATCCATCTATAAATAATGTTTATGGTATATAAAATCAGTTTTATCAGTAAACATATGCAAGCAAACAGAAGAAAGTGATGTGATAAATTAGCTAAACTTAGAAATAGTAATGGAAAATGTGGCGAAAAAATATAGGAAGGGTAAACGAAGACGCATATCTTCACAACAAAAAAAAAACTAAAATTAGGATGAGTTATAACGAGATAAATATTACACCTAAGAAGACTCATATGTACATACATACATATACTCACGCCTGTCTTTCAAAGGGGTAGGCATAGACTACAGATTTCAATCTGCTACGATCCTGACACACCTCTTTTGCTTTTACATGCATCAATCTAGTCATACAAGCTCTTCTATCCCGGGTACTTTTTACTTTGCCCTTCTTCAGTGTGTCCCCTACTCGGTCGCCATACGTCCTTCTTCGCCTGGTTGAGCTCTACCTTCCACTGGTGCAGCATAAATTTCTTTCGCCATTCTACTTTCATTCATCCTCTCTATATGGCGAAGACTCGCTTTTTTAAAATCTCCACTCATAGGGCTTAACGGGTTGTTCCGCCCCGTGAACCACCACCACGTTACTTATGAATAGGTAGCTTGTTAATGAGAACGCGGTCGGTACTGCAGGCGGGCTCGACGTGTACCTGATGTTCAAGCAGCTGAACGCGTCGGGCTCGGGCGGCGTGTCGCGCATCGAGTTCGCGGGCTTGTACGAGGTGCTGTCGCTGCGGTGGGCGCCGCAGGAGGCGCGCGCGCCCTGGTACGCCAGCTCGGTGCTGGAGCCGGTGGGCCGCCTGGCCACTGTCGCCGTGCGGTGGCCCTACTTCGAGTACTTGATATGTGAGTGCGACGCTTTTGTACGTGGATTGCTATTGTAATGCTATTTCATTTTGCTATTGGGTGCACGCTTGATGTAACACGCAAAGGCAAACCAATTTCGTCGCGGACACAAAATTAAAACCGTGTTAGGAGCAACAAAGTTTTGGCCATTACTGTAAAGGTTATCAAACATTATTATCGGTTAAAATTAATTGTCGCGGCGGTAGCTCAGGGGTAGAACGCTGGCCTCTCAAACTTGAGTCCCAGGTTCGATCCCCGGTCGGGCATGCACCAATGAGTTTTTCGGAATTTATGTGCATAGTATTGGTGTTTTTACCTAAGACTTACCACGTACTGAACGGTGAAGGAAACATCGTGAGGAAACCTGCATGCCCTAAACAGCGTGTATTTGTGCCCGAAGAACAGCGATCGGGCTCACCACCCATCACGTTGGGACGTAATAATCGTCTTTATATTTACCTATAGATATATTTATTAATTTATTTAGAATACATTTTTTTTGCGAATCTAGTGTTTTTTTTTATTTTATCTAAAACAATAAAAATCCGGTCCAATTTTGGTAGTTTATATGTGTTACAAGGATTTGTTGTTAAAAAAATTAAATTAAAATTTTACGATTTTTAGTTCATATTTGGCATTAATTGTAAAAACATTCCATAGACATCACAATTTTGTGTTTGCGTTTGTATGGAGGTTTGCGCGTGACGGCTGTCCTTTTTCGCACGTTTAATGCGAAATAATGTTTTGTATTCCAGACGCGCTGATCATCGGTAACGGCATCTCGCTGGTGCTACGTGTGTGCGAGGCGGCGGGAGACCTGCAGGACAGCGCGCGGCTGCTCTGTGCCTCCTGGGACACCTGGCTCTTCCTCACACGTTAGTGCCTCATCGACACTACAACCTTATTTCTCTATCTTTTTGTATTATTCGCGTCCAACAATTGGGAGTTGAACAAAGATACAAGTACAAAACACTTAATTCCACCAAAAATGCAAAAAACTTTACAAAAATTTATCATGCATTTTGTAGCGCTCCCGAGGTTACGCACACTAGAAAAAACAGAAATAGCCAAAAGGACTTAGTGAGATAGAATATCAGCTTCTGTCCCCAGTGTTCCTGGTGGAAGCGGGGCTGCGCATCATGTCGAGCGGTCTGCACGCGTACCTCGAGAGCGGCTGGAACGTGTTCGACCTGAGCGTCACGCTGCTGGCGCTGCTCGGAGCGCTGCTGCTCACCCTCGCGCCCAAACTGTTCATCGTCGTCATATTCAGACCGCTCCGGTAAGACTTACATTGTTTATTGTTCACTGTTACTGTGTATTAGACCGCATCATGTCGAGCGGTCTGCACGCGTACCTCGAGAGCGGCTGGAACGTGTTCGACCTGAGCGTCACGCTGCTGGCGCTGCTCGGAGCGCTGCTGCTCACCCTCGCGCCCAAACTGTTCATCGTCGTCATATTCAGACCGCTCCGGTAAGACTTACATT
This sequence comes from Ypsolopha scabrella, assembly GCA_910592155.1. Taxonomy (NCBI): domain Eukaryota; kingdom Metazoa; phylum Arthropoda; class Insecta; order Lepidoptera; family Ypsolophidae; genus Ypsolopha; species Ypsolopha scabrella. The sequence continues at coordinate 22,635,176 of OU342980.1, forward strand.
GTTTATTGTTCACTGTTACTGTGTATTAGACCGCCACTTTGGTCCGGTGGTTCAAATTGTCGATTACTAATCGACAATCTGGTGAGGGCTCAGTCTGCAAGCACCGGAAGGCACATTAAGCTGTGGGTGTTTGTGTCCGAAAACCACCCAACACGTTGACACTTAATAGTCGTCGGTGAAACTCAAGGTATTTGAAGGGGTTATTTATGAACATTCATCTAATTGTAATGCAGGGGGTCCCTGATGAGCAACATGGTTTTGTTAAGGCCTGTGCGATAACATCTAACATTTCCTTTTTCGTTGCTACTTAACCTGCAAGAATGCATAGGGTCAAGTTGACGTCTCCTACACTGACTTCGAAAAGGCTTTCGATAGTGTGGATCACGTCATCCTGCTCCGTAAGTTGCAAGAGTTAGGAATACACGGAGACGTGCTTCGATGGATGAAATCCTACGTAACAAATCGTAGTTATAGATGGACATAGGTCTGACTTCATCTTTATATCCTCTGGTGTCCCGCAGGGGTCTTCATTGGGTCCTCTGCTCTACATCGCTTATTTCTATGACAGTAAAGAATGTTTTCATAATTCCAAACAGTTGCTGTACCCTGATGACAAAAAGATTTACATAAGCATTAAAAACACAACTGATTGGCAGTTTTTACAGCATGATTGGAACAAACACATGTGTATTTTTTTTCGAATCGTCTTAACTATCTTGACTCGCTCCCCCCACAGACTGATGCGGCTGTACAAGCTTAAGAAGCGGTACCGCGACGTGTTCGGCACGCTGGTGCTGCTGTCCCCGCTGATGTCGTCCGCCGGCTGTGTCATGCTCGTCATGTACTACTTCTTCGCCATTGTCGGCATGGAGCTGTTCGCGGGCCACGACCTCCGGAACTGCTGCGTGTGAGCCTATTTTTATTTGTGTTTTTATACCCTTATTAAAAACTACAATTTCTATAGAAAACTTAAATAATTAATCCATCCATCCATCCATCAGCCTGTTTCGTCCACTGCTGAACATAGGCCTTTCCAGGATTTCGCCACTCTTGGCGGTCCTCCTGATTTCGCCACTCTTGGCGGTCCTCCTGGAAGAAATGCCCATACTCAAACACGCTGGGCAGGCGGGTTGGTGAGCGCGGTGCCGAAACCCTTGCACCAGTGACGCCGCGGCCCGTCACCAGTCTGTTTTATATAAGGCTCGGCAATTGGGGATGGATAAACCGCCATCCATCGGTCCCAGGCAATGGTGGGCCGCCTGGTTTTGCCTGAGAGCTGTTCTCTTACTCTCCCCCGAATAACTTCGGGAGGATTTGCGAGTAAGATGGTGGTACCTCCACAGTCGAGCCCGGCATCAGCTTTACCACCTATAAAAAAATATAAATAAATAAAATAAATTAATAATCTCTCCATACTCTTCCGGATGTGGTAAAAGAAATGAGCCTCTCCGAGTGGTGTAAACCGAGATACAACCACTGATTCAGGACACTGGACACTTAGACCAAGACTTAACTAACTGGCGAATACTTTTACTTCAATTGCTGGTAGGCTTCGGCCGTGGCTTGTCACCACCCTCATGACAAAACCATGCTGCCAAGCGACTTTCCGAGTTCCGGAATGAAGTCAAGAGACCTTGTACCTCAGAAAGTGCTTACAGGCAGTAGTGTCGTAAGAATAAAATGCGATTATACTCCAGGTCCAAAACTCCTCATATCCAGATTTACTTTTCTTCTGCATTTCTGTACAAGTAACGTTAAGTCTGCATTCTCTAAATGTTCCAGTAACACAACGGTAGAGGACTTCTACAAGTGGTCTCTGAACGCGTCCACCCCGCTCGGCTACTACTACCTGAACAACTTTGAGAACATCGTGACGTCAGGCGTCACCTTGTTCGAGCTCACCGTTGTGAACAACTGGTTCATTCTCATGAACGCGTACGCCGCCGTCGCGGGCCAGTTCACCAGGATATACTTCATGGTGAGCACTACTGCTGCTTTACTTAGGACTGGTAGAATATTAGTGAAATTCCATCCAGCCATCTATCAGCTTGGTTTGTCGAGGATTCATACATTCTCCAAGAATAGCCTGTAAAATTTATTATGTGGTTTATTTTTTCAATTTAGAAATTCCGTTGTAATATCACTTTTTTGTGTGTATTTCAGAGCAAATCAAAGCTCAACTATTAATGTCCGATTATAACAAAGGATAGGTTAAGTTACGCTACCTATATGGTGTAATCGTTAAGTGTGACCAGCCGATTATTCCGTAACTATTACACATATAAAAAAAATTAACTGATATCAAAAGTACGTTACCTAATCAGTAAAATGACATCAATAACTTTTTGAAAATCAAACGAGAAGTATCCAAAACTTTGACATTAAACACCCCCATACATTTAGTATGAGATTAGTAGATTAGTTTCCTTACTTTAAAAGGTTATTTTAGCTTAGTACTGATATTAAAGAAAACTATTTATTAACCCAACAAAGTAATAAAACTATCTTTTTATTGAATAATATTTAATTCTTATTAAGTACTAAATTTTGTATTCAAAGCAGATGTTCGAAGTGACGTCCTTGTTAACCTCATACTAAATGTATGGGAGTGTTTAATGTCAAAATTTTGGATACTTCTCGTTTGATTTTCAAAAAGTTATTGATGTCATTTTAATGATTAGGTAACGTACTTTCGATATCAGTTTAAATTTTTTGATATCTGTAATAGTTACAGAATAATCGCCTGGTTACATAATGATTGAAATTTAATTTAAATAATCTTTATTGCTCACAAAGACATGGTCGCCAAATTTATCGCCCCTAAAATCAAAACATAACATAGACATAATTTATTTTCTTTAAATGTCAGTTTTAGATCTTAAGACCTAGTGTTATTATTTTATTATACAAAAGAGAAAAAAAAGAAAAAAGCAAAACTAAGCACATAATTTCTCCGTTCCATGGTTCAAAATCTGCCGCCGTAGTCAAGCCTACTGAGCCTGCTGGTATATCCAGCACTACTGACACTCCCTGAGTGATGTGCCGTGACGATATACAATTGTTCGCAGGTGTTCTACCTGTTCACGATGGTGGTGCTGACGATCGTGGTGGCGAGCGTGCTGGAGGCGTTCCGGTTCCGGATACAGTACAAGAGGAGCACCACCAAACGAGACGGTCAGTCATACCGTCTCTCTTATCCTCTCATTTCGTTCAAGGGTCCCACGAACAGACGACGAAGAAGACGTTCGGATGGAGCGGTTGTGCGGGGCGAGACTGCTTCTTCGAAAATTGTACGTAACTCGGTGGCTTACCTCCCGCGTCTCGCCCCGCAGGCCCCGCACAATTGCTCTGTCTGAGCGCTTTCGTTGGACAACTGTATGGATTTTTAAACTGTTGTCTCCCTCAGAACTACACAAGCTGCCCTTAGTGTGACAGAGAAGTTGTAGGTTTTCCGTAGACGCTCGTGCGTTTTTCAAGTTAGTACTTCCGTTCCTATTCAATTAAATATATCAATGTATTTGGAAATTTTATGGTTTTAATACTTACCTAGACAGTGTTGAACCAGAATGGGAACCAGTGCGTCCTTCCTGTGATGACGTATGGCACTGAGACGTGGTCTCTTACAAAGGGCCTGATCCACCGATTTAACCTCGCTTAGCGTGCTATGGAGCGGGCTATGCTTGGGGTATCTTTGATGGATAGAATCCGAAATGAGGAGATCCGTCGGAGATAGAAAGTAACCGACATAGCCTGCAGAATCAGTAAGTTCAAGTGGCAGTGGGCAGGCCATATTTGTCGCCGACATGATGGCCGTTGGGGCCGAAAGGCTCTAGAATGGAGACCACGTACATCAAAGCGTAGTGTAGGCCGACCTCGTGCCCGCTGGACCGACGACCTGAAGGACGTTGCGGGGGGCGGCTGGATGTGGAGGACGGAGGACCGACATGAGTGGCGAAATTTGGGAAAGGCCTATGTCCAGCAGTGGACGAACACGGGCTGATGGATGGATGGAGACAATCTTAACGAGAGATACCTCTTGTTAGATTTGTAAATGGAATATACTTTATCATTGAAAAGTGACTCCCAAAATAATCACTTTATTATCTTCCTTTGAAGCTAAATCATGCATTCAAACTTTGCTGAAAAAAAATCTAAAACATCAGGGATATAGTAAACTTTAAACTTTCGCGATTTTCACACATTATGAACATTATACTCGGTTCTTAATCACGTTGAATAAAAACATACCTTAACAGATACGGTCACAAGCTAACTGGCGAGAGCAGTAAAATGCTATACGGCGGGCGGTAGTTGCACATTTATTATTCCTACCTACCCGCACTTTCAGCCGTTGAGACCAACGTTAGGACCCCCCAGGAAGGATGCACAGCGGCCAGTAGTAATAAAGTTGTGCATGTGATTGACAGAGGAGAAGCTGCTGCACGAGGAGGTGCACACGTCGTGGGAGGAGGCGCAGCGACTCGGCGCCGCCGGGGACCTCGCAGAGGAGCTGCGTCCGTTCTTACCTCCCGGGGTATGGCATACACAAATGTGACGTTTTCTGAGTGGAGGGGCCTTATGTCATTATGGACTAATTGATGTTTCCATAATCTACATACCTACATTTATCTAATGAAATGTGTTATAATATCTCGGAAACTAAAACTGACAATAAGGTCCCTTTTCATAGATAACGTAACAAATAATCTCTTCGTTACGTATAAATCAGAAAAACTTCACAACTAGAGACTTCCCGAGAAACAATTTCAGCAGTTGACAGATTTACGTTGAGTAGAAACCCCGATTACGCGATGTAGATGTCGCCGCCTGTCGTTAAATCTGCTTTTAGACGACTTCAGACCTTAAACTATAAGAAGTCCCCTGGCTTAGGAAATGGCAGCACTGCATATAATGTTGCCAATGGCTCACGTAGCATTCACTCTACTACACATTCATAATATTTACATATATACGTAATTTCATCATAACTTGTCCCTTGGATTCATGTTGGCATAACTGCTTGTCAAGCTTTTGCTGTAATAATGTTGTCACTCGGATTTTTCAGAATTATTTGATAATTTATGTATTATTATTGCCGAAGCCGTTGGACAATAGTGAAAAAGAGATTGAGTTGAAGGTACGCCTTTTGTGAAAGAGAAAATGCAAACAATGCACCGCGATTCCTTCCGGTCGGGTTCGATCTCGTATCGGTGCTATGACGGGTTTGTAAAATAGGGAAACCAACTTTAAACATAAAGCCAATGTTATGGGCAAATAATAAAATTAGCTATTCATTTACTTTTGCAGGCATATCGGAAAAAAGCGTTCACATTAAGTCGCCTGGAAAAAATCGTCAAAAACGTAAAAAAACGGGGGCACGACGATTTGGAACAAACGTCGTCGAGCTAGAACAAGAAATAAAAAATATCGTTTCAGTACAGAGATACATGTATAGATATTCATACCATTAGATCATACGTATTATTTGCGAAATACAAATCAATAAATAATTGATAATTTAGATTTTTTCATCCTGTACATTTTATTTTCATTAAAGAGTAGTCTAATTAATATATAAAAACGCAGTTAAGTAAATATTATGAACTAGCTTTTGTCCGCGGTTTCACCCGCGTTGAATTAGTTTTTGTGTACTCCTATAAAATCAGTCAATATTATTCGGACTGTTACCTACAGTAAACACAGCTGGGGAATTGTGTGTGTTATGCGCCTCTGTTTCCCATTTTGTGTGTCTCTTTTATAGTTTTTCCATGGGAACAAAGGGAAAAAGTAGTTTTTGTCCTATTCAAAGTCTAGAACTACATTTATGCAAAATTCCAGCCTAATCGGTTTCGTAAGCATGGCGTGAAAGGGTGACACATCACTTTTTTATAGAAATTTGAAAGCTTATTTCATCCCATGGGAACTGATTTATGGGATAAAAAGTAGCCTATGTCCTATTCCAGGTGTAGAACTATATTCATGTAAAATTTCAGCCCAATCGTTTCAGTAGTTACGGCGTGAAAGAGTAACAAACATCCATACATCCGAACTTTTGCATTTATAATATTATTAGTGGGATGGGATATGTAGTAGGGTGAATGCTACGTGAGCCATTGGCAACATTATATGCAGCGCTACCATTTCCTAAGCCAGGGGACTTCTTATAGTGAATGGCCTGTACACTGTTAATTAAATGGCGGCAACTAATCAACATGACTTATTTGACAGGACGAAACCTAATTTAGGAGTGCTGTCCTTGCCTTTTCGTTACAGAAATAAAAATACAGAATGCGCCAAATAAGTTAAGTCGTGTTACGACGAATCCAAGGACCACTGGATTTTAATGCCTTTCTTTTTGGTTTCATAAATAATTTCTCGATGAAGGTTCCAAGTTTTGTGTGTATGTTCGCTTAATAATTAGAGAACCACCGAAACGATTCTGATGCGATTTTATTGAATTATCTGAAAAAATATCCAGGAAGTTTATAATAGAAGGTATTCATTATTTCGAATTGATACAATTGAGAAGAGGAAATTTAATATTAATGTGATGAGAGCGAATAAGCTCTTGAGGGATGAATTACTCTTTTAGTACTCCCTATCAAACAAGAGTCGTCTCCTCACAGGGCACAAAGTCCCAGTAAAAAGTCTTAAAAATAAGTATCACTTTGTTGCAGGTGTCAGTAACGTTCATAGGCTCGCGGCCACGAACGAAGGAGGTGCTGCAAAGGAGGATGTACCAGTCTGACATACAGAAGTGGCTCTCGGAGGAGGACGAGAACGAAGGTACACCTATTTATACAAGGTTACCTTTAGTGAGGGTATTTAGGTTAAGGTCCCTAACTTACTGATTAATCAACGCCTAGACCAAACGACTGTAGGTTTCTTGTATGACTAGACATCCGCTATGGGTTTGAGTGGAACGAAATCCATGCGAGCAATGTTGCGGGGCGTCCATCCATCCATCCATCAGCCTGTTTCGTCCACTGCTGGACCACTGTGGCGGTCCTCCTGGAAGAAATGCTCGTACTCACACTCGCTGGGCAGGCGGGTTGGTGAGTGCGGTCCCGAAACCCTTGCACCAGTGACGCCGCTGCCCGTCACCAGTCTGTTTTATATAAGGCTCGGAAATTGGGGATGGATAAACCGCCATCCATCGGTCCCAGGCAATGGTGGGACGCCTGGGTTTGCCTGAGAGCTGTTCTCTTACTCTCCCCCGAATAATTTCGGGAGGATTTGCGAGTAAGATGGTGGTACCTCCACAGTCGAGCCCGGCATCAGCTCTACCGCTTGTATTTTATTAAAATGAAGTATTCGATTATTCTTCTTGTTTATCGCGTGATAAATGCCGTGTGAAGATAATTCTACTAACTATAACTCCTTAAAAGAAATACATGTTATGAATCCGAGCGAAAGGTTTTTGTTTTAATATTTCGTTTCTGTATAAAAAGTTGCGCCGTCCAGCTCCCTGATTCTGTATCGTAAAATCAGTTGCCAAACCGAGTGCATATCGTCGAAAACATACATATCAGCTTATCTAAGGATAAGTTCGCACTTGAAATGACGTCACAATTCGTAAATAGTTCAATACCCATTGTAGGTTATTTTGGAAGTTCATTGTTTATCTGTTTTTGGGGAATAGCAACCATAGATGGCAACCGACACTAAGTTACATAATAGGCCCGCAGAACTGGAGATAAACAATTTAGGGGAATTAGCTGAACCGTGGCATGATTACAAAACTGTGGCTATATACCGGGTGTAAATAGACTGCGACCATTAAATGAAACCACATATTCTACCGACCCTACTGAACCATTTTTCCCAAGAGTCATACCCGCGGACAACCTTAGTTTAGGAAATAATTGAGTTCCAGACAAAAACGCGTGAATCCTAACGCACCGACATACGGGCGAGTATCGAGAGAGAGCGTCGTCCGTGAAACGGGAGTTTCGGTGCAGCGTTCTAGAATAGACCTTCCTCCTACGAGATAAAGTCTTTGAATTACAGTTGAATATCTTTTTCTCTGAAGATTTGTTTGTTCAGTACGATCAGTAGAGTATGTGGTTTTATTTAAAGGTCGCACTCTGTATAATCGCCTTGTTTACCAAAAGTTTCATAACTCGTTCGTTTCTAGGTCTGCCTCTATCGACAACGCTAACCTCCAACGAGGATCCCCTCGCGCCCCCCCTCATACAGCCAGAGAACCAGAACCACCAAGCGCGGCCCGGCTACCAGTTGTAGAAGCGAGCGCGGTGAAACACCTGACTTATTAACCATAGATAACGTAGAGCGGTGAACAACCTCGAGCGCGAGGACACACCCGGACCGTGAAGAATGGACTTGGTCAGAAGAATGGTCGCCGAATCTTGTTCACAATTAAAATCTTGCGATGCTTGCGCCATCTATGAATTTAGACATAGCGGCAGGAACGAAACATTAAGTTATCGCTCAGCGCCGTCGTGAGATGGAAGCGGCGCTAGCATCGCAAATAGATGATGGCGGAAAGGTTACCAAAAAAATAAGGCTTCCAGTCCATTTCTTTCGGTCCGTGGGAAAATGGACCACAAAGCGAACAATAACAGCTGCTTTAAATTATAAATTGACGAGATTCTAAGCAACAATTGAGGATAATTAACATCTGTGATAGATAAATAAGTATAAAATTACATTATTTACTTTTTATAATTTTTGACTCACAAGAAAGTATTAATAATATTAATGTGAAAGTATTATCTCGCAGCTACTGTATTAATTTGCCTGAGTAGTAATGTGATTATTTCAGGTTATATTATTTTCTTTACCAAAGTTATATACTTTTTATATACAAAACATTCTGAGTACATTTGCGTTGTCTATGTACCATACGCATCTAATACTTTGTTTTAGCTTTTATTTACAAATATAAATTAACTACTAAGTTATAAAAAATCTAAATACAAGATGACTTTGAGATGGACAGCCAAGTTCATACTAAATGCTCGGTTAGTGATAAGAAATTAAGCCCTTTATACTATACTTCTCGAGTCTTCGGTATTAATTTAGCTTTACAACTCAGTGTCACCATTCATAATAATTTAAATGTATTTTATATAAAATGATTGCCTAATTTAACTTAAGCCGGGTTTGACCAATCAAAATCCGAACTAAACCCGCCATTTCTCATTTAGTTTGTAAGTTACTTATTTAACGAATTTTATTACTGTACAATACAATTTTCAGATAGTCTATTTCACGAAGTCCGTTTAGGTGCGTTTGTAGTAGTGCGTGCACACGCACTTTATTCTAGTGTGCGTGACCTCGGGAGCGCTACAGAACGCGCCACACACACAAAACGTGCTTATCTGTACACGGCACTAATACAACCATAGACAAACGGACTTCGTGAGATAGAATATCTATACAGTCAACAATGATAATTTAAATTATTTTATTTTTTAATTTTTTAATAAGAATACTTACTGTTAGGTTTACACTTAATACTTTTCATTCGTAGCTAGCGAAGAGAAGAGCTTCTTCCTTTCTTATTTCTTTCAGAGAAAAAAAAAACTTCCTACTTAATGTAAATACATTACGATTATTTTGTATTGTTTATGATTGGAAATGGATTTGTTATCAAGCTTATCCGTTAAATGCACGAGTACAATTTGTGTCAACTAAAGCGGGTGTGGATTCAGGCCAGTATTCCTCCACGCATCACTAATTTCTCGTCAAGCTCCGAGAACGCGTAACTGCGGTGGCGCCATCTATGACTTACTTTATGAATGCCTTCTGGTCTTTGGCGGATTCGAGGGGGGGGGGGAGAGGGACATGGGGCCATGCCCCCTCCCCCAAAACACTAAATTTTTCGATTCCATTCAGGTGCATTTTTACGCAGCATAGTATCCGCAAATAGCAATATTTTTTTTGCAACAAGCACCAGTCAATCAGTTGGGATCTCGGAATAAAAATATAAATTCTTAGAAGTACAGACTTATGTAGTACACACCGTTATCGTTTGAGCTTCTAATTACGATGAAAAACTCTATATTTTTATATTTTTTTCCCATACTATTTCCGCACTTCGTAATAATGTTGCGAAAATGCCTAAATAACTAAGGTCTTGTGTGATTAGAGCGAGATATACAGTAATAAACTAAAAGCGTTAAAGCCGGATATTTTCAAGGAGTGCCAACCTTGAAGGGATAAATTAAGAAATTTTATTTTTTGTGCACAAAGTGATATTTTGACCCTAGCCCCAACCCCTGGATCCGCCTTCATTTCTGGTTGACGAAAACTATACAAATGCATTCTATTGCCGTGAGAGTGTGGCCTGGACCGTCGTCGTATTGTCGTCTTATGTAGTTCTCTGGTAGAAGAGACGAAAAATTGGATTAATGGGTATTTATTTTTTGTAATTTTATGGACCGTCAGCTGTAATCGAATTAATTGTGTAACCAAATATTTAGTTGTGATTTTGTCTGTGTTGTGTTGTTTCTTTAGAGATTTATTTTTGTGTTTTAGACTAAGGATTATTAATTTTTGAATTAGTGTATGAGCTTTGGCCAATTTCAAAAGCAAAATATGTAACAAATAAAAAGAAAAATCTTTTGTACATTCCATACTTGTGGCACTTTTAGTTCATTGTGTACAAATTGTTGGGATCTGTCAATACATCCGTGTAGCTTGTTTAAATTCTCAATTGATATTTGTTCGTTCATTTTCATGCTAACCGCATGTTGGCATAAACATGGGCGCACTGCATATTAAGATGATTGCATGATGAAGCCAAATTCATGCTGGAGACTCGGTAAGTAGTTAAATAAGGATCAAGGTTAAATTACCCTTTTTGCAAAATACGAAAAATTATATTTAGTCAATTCCTAAATTTTATTTTGCGTCTTTCACAGAAAGGGTAATTGAACCTTAATCCTGATCACTTACCGAGTCTCCAGTATAAACGCTATGTCATGCAAAATCATTTTATATTTTTACAAAACTGGATGATCTATTTGACATATGAAACGTTTTATACATCATTTTTTCTTTATCGCACGTAGTAACCGTGTTTGCCTAAAGAAATACTCCACGAGGTTTCGTAATTTTAAAAGGAATATAAACAACCAGCAACCAAAGTACACGGCACCAAAAAGTTCTTAGCCCAACGGAAATATAGGCCGCGGGACTTCCTGGTGACGCGTGACGTGAGCTCTAATAAAGAATTACATATTGGCGGGAAATCATTAGAATAAAATGGTGCTTCGCTTCGTATAGTTAGCCTAAATTAAATTATGTATTTAACATTAGACCAAATCACAGTAGCCTAGATATGGGGGATCCATATAGTAAAGTGAAGTTTCCTAGTCTTGCATTTCTTTTGACCGCTTGGGGTGCCATAACTATACCGGGTGTAAACAGACTGCTACCATTAAATGAAACCACATATTCTACGGATCATACTGAACCACTTTTCCCAAGAAACATACATTTAGTTTGGGAAATATTTGAGTTAAAAACAAAGATGCGTAAACCCTAATGCACCGACATATGGGCGAGTTCCGAGAGAGCGTCGTCAGTGAAATAGCTGTTCTAAAATAGACCTTCTTCCTACGAGATAAAGTCTTTGAGTTACAGTTGAATATCTTTTTCACTGAAAATTTGCGAGCGTTTTTTTTTTTTTCAAATTGTTGTTCAGTTTTGTCAGTAGAGTATGTGGTTTTATTTAAAGGTCGCACTCTATTTACACCCTGCAGATACATTTGGCGGATCGCCCGCGGTAGAAGAGGAGCGTCGGGCGGCGCGGAGGTAAGAGTCGAGCGGGGCGGGGTGGTGCGGGCGCGGAACAAACCCGCTTCTAACTCCGCGTCGCCCGACGACTCTCCCCTCGTACCACGGGCGTTTCACCAATTGTATGGTTTATCTATCGGTAAGTATGTATGTTACGGGCAGACAGAAAGGAACCAGGGTGTACGGTTTTTAAAAAAAATAACAGGATCCGAAGACAAAACCTATTCGAACTCTATGGAACCGATGAAGTTGAGATTCGTCCATGGAGATATCAAACTGACAACTTTTAATTCTCGAGTGTTAGTGGATCCTCCAGTAATAGATAGTTCAATAATTAGGTAAAGCAGGGTTACAGAGTTGAGTGTAGCGAACAGTTGAGTCGTTAGTGAGTAAGTTACAGAACTGCCATTTTGTTTTACATTTGATTTCATTTCGAGTCTTCCCTTTGTTGGAATCGTTAAAGTAAGTACATACGGCCGCCGCATGACAAGATACCTATTGGGAGATCTTATTGCCGCGTTATATCCGTAACATTGTTTACAAACAGGCAGCTCGAACTGTGTCCGACTGTACAGTGGTGCCGGCATCAAGCTATACACGTTAAGTATAAGCTGACCTCTCATTGTACGGGAAGCCTATACGATGAGAGGTCAGCTTATACTGAAAGTGTTTAGCTTGATGCGGGCTCCACTGTACAATCGGTCACGTGCCACAGTGCCTTCACGCGGGCGATATAGCGTGACACGTGAGACTCTGTACCTATTGTTACAATATTACAAATACAACAGTTTGTTACCATAAACCACTGTAAGTAATAAAAGAGTTGCGGTAAACGGAACAGCCTCTAATCTAAAAGGAAAATGAAAAATAACCTAAAACAACAAGCCCAAAGCACTGGACAAATGGCTAAGAGACCGTCCTTAGGGGTTGTTCTTTCCATTAATATGTAAAGTTAAGGTCAGTAAAGAAGTTAGCTGTGCACTGCGCTGTAACCTCTTGAAATCTGAAGACGAGCAACTGTGACGTCATTCATTTGTAATTAAATGAAACTCAGGGACCGAAAACCTATTCGGATAGCGGTTCCGGTTGTTATGAATTTAGGTCATAGTTTTGGTTTCGGTGACCTCAACAAGAAGTACCTAATTGAAAAAAATACCTTTAAAATATACATGTTACCCTCAATTGGTAACCATTTTCATAAATTTATTATATAAGTCGACTTTCGTTTATGCAACCAAATTCATACTGGATACTCTGTAAGTAGTCAGGACCAAGGTCCAATGACCCTGTTTTCAAAATACGAGAAATATTTTTTTTTGTTTGATTTGGTATTTGTTTATATGGCGTCGAACGAGCCCTACGTGTCTCGCAGTAAGAATCGCGAACAAATAAGTTGTAACATGCACGCGTTGCCACTTTTAAAATCCGGTAACGCGAAAAATTAAAAATGAATTATTTTAGAGGTTACCACAATGTAGTACCGGTTGTAATAAAGGTTGTGGTACATGAATACCGGTTTCGGTCCCTGATAAAACTGACTTCCTACCAACCTTCTGTAATGGCCCCTAACTACTTAGATTTCGAAACGAAACAATCAATTGCCTCAAATCAACAAGGGCTCAAAAATCATGTACTTGATCGTTAAAAAAATCTATCCAAAAACAATGCCTCTATCATCTTGATGTACGACTTGAAATCTTAAACAGATGTTCTATGTCTCGAAGTCTGTTTGGCTATGTTTGTAGTAGTGCGTGCAATTTTGTTTCTAGTGTGCGTATCCTCGGGTGCGCTTACAAAACGCGCCACACGCGTCACTACTACAAACATAGCCAAATGGACTTCATTAAATAGAATATCTTGTACCATCGACTACTTGTATTTAGTCTATGCTTGTACCAAGTTAAGGTGGTAACGGAGGATCTCGGTGCAAAATGCACATCATAATATTGTTTTCCTTACTTCTGAATAAAAAGTATGCAATAAATGCGTTTTATAGCAATTCGCGCAAACTGCTTGCTAATAGTTAGGTGATCACATGAAAATTATTCAATTTTATGCGTAAAATTCAAGCTGCGTTACAATACAACTGTAAACACGCTTTTAAGTTTGTTAATGTAATGCAAACAAAATGTAATACATTAAAGTACGTAATTTTTTTGTGAACACTTTCTTATTAATAAACTATTTCCGCAAGTTGTTTTATAATACATTTATTGCATACTTTTTATTCAAAAGTAAGGAACACAATATTATGATGTGCATTTTGTACCGAGGTAAAAAGTAACCCCCTTAAGCAACCTCTTAGACGCTAGGGTCTTTATATAGGTAAATTTACCGGGTAATACTGAAAACGAGACAGTCATGGTCATCAGTTCATCAAGCGTGTGTAAATAGACTGCTTCCATTATACTTATCATGGATAATTTTCAAAATGAAAATGTTCCAACTTACTTAAATTGGTAAGAAAGTTCTTTTTAGTAAATGTTTGCGGTCTTTACCTAAGATCTTTATACAGTCCTCCAGCTGCAATAGGTACCACGTAATGAATATTGTAAATTACTCAGCTGTATGAACAATTTTTATAATAACAGGCTCGAAGATTTATATGATCTGGGGAAACTAGATATAATTAAAGTGCATTACAAGTTATAAAAAAACAAGAAACGAATTCTCTGAAAACAATAATCGTATGAATTATCTTAATTATTTAAGAAATTTACTTTTCGAGGCTAGATATATTTTAATGAAAACAGTTCGGCAAAAAAAAAATTTGCTGATTTTCGGTGGTATGGCGGCCATTTAGAACTGTCCGAAAAGTATGGCATAGTGTTTTTCGTAAATGGCTGCACGACCTGTGCAAAAATTAGCCTGGTACAAATGGTTGATTTTTTTCAATTTTAATTAACGTATTGGCGTCGGTATGGCGGGCTGTAAGTCACACCGGAGAATTATGGCATGACACTACCGCCTACATGTTTTTTATGGACTATCGGAAAATACTAAAATTTTTGTGGTACAAATCGTTTGACACTCGTAATTTATCCGACGAGTTCGACTAACGCCCACGCGATTGGGCCGCCGGTACCAGCGCTATGACCATCATTTTTCTTTTTGTCATTGCGTACTAAGACCCCTGAAGAACCGCCATACTGTTACAAATGACCAAGTAAATTGTGTCACTATCTCCCGGTCTATTACGATTTTGGCGCCCCCTCAAACTGCCGCCCCGAGCGGGTGCCCCGGTTTACCCCCCCTAGATCCGTGGCTGCAAGCTAGTATATCAAGTATCTTGAATTAAAAGCACTTACACTAGTCTTACTATTATTATGTTACATTATTTCCTAACGTTTCGGATAATACACCATCATCATTGTTAATGGGCAGTAATTAAAATCCAGTATTCATCCCTTAGCGAATCCTTTGAAAATGGCATAATATCTGAAACCGGTTGGGAAAGAAAGTAAACAATAAAAACAGTGAGACTACTAAGCCGGCAATCGCAAGTATTCTTTTTAATTGTACAGTCAATTGTAAATATATAAACTAATTAAAAATTAAAAATACCTAACAATTAAAGTATTAAACAAATAAATAAATAAAAGGAAATTTTGGATACCTATTTAATAAAATATGCTGGGCAGATCGCTACCATCATTGCGTAGGTAACCAAAAGGCTGGTGGCATTGCCTCGCTGGATCAGTATTAATTTTGTATTTCAAATACCTAGATAAAAATTCAAAAGAGTCATCTCGATGATGTAAAAACTGGACAGTTCGCTGACCGCGATTGTCATAGATAAAGGTTCCCGTCTGAAATTTATTTTTGTTAAGAGAATTAGTTCGTAATTGTTTCTTCTATCTTGTAATATACTCTGATGTTAATATTTAGGCTCGAAGACGTTTATTTACTTGTGTTGTGTCTATGTTAAGTGTAACAGTATTAATACCTGAATTTCAATGTTTTAACGATATTTAATTTAATGATCACATTGTTGACAAGCAACTTGTACTAACACGTTAACGTGGATACTATTTATTTTAAAATAAAAGCACTTTTAGGTAATATTCCGTGTATTATTTTGTGTGAATTTTCCTCAATCATTCGTAAACCAGTGATAACACTAAATCGTAAAAGTTTGGTGAGGGAATCGTGTGAGCACGGGTATGGTAGAAATATTTTTTTTCCACAGATATTCGTTAATGAAGCCTGTGATTTTTAAAGAGACGATTACACAAACTCTAATGCATGTTTTTTTGAAAGGCTGCTGTGATCTGCTAAATCTGCCTTTATTACTGTTATAATAAGGGCAGGAGAGCTTGTATGACTAAATTGATGGATGCAGAAAAAGCAAGAGGTGTGTCAGGGTCGTGTGTAGGTTATACGCGTTTACGCCCGGAGAAACTATGCGGTAGATGGCTGGGTGAGGAGCGTGTCGGACCCACCACGACGGTACCAGTGACCCGTACCTCTGGGAGTACGGTGGAGATTTCTCGTGCTGGACCCGCCGTACTACACACACCGGGTATGGTGAGTGAGGATCGACAAGAGTGGCGAAATATTGGAAAGGCCCAGCAATGGACGATGACAGGCTGATGGATAGATGGATGAATCCCAGTGTAGGTAATACCATAGTATCAATAAGTAACAGTATTCTATCTCCATACAAACGGGCCGAAACCAACCCCCCCCAAAACTCGGTTTACGACAGTCGCGGTCGCACTCCAGTATTACGTACGCACGTTGTATCTGCAACGCTCCCGCGCATTTTCGTAAATTATGGCACGAAATTACAGAGTATGTTGTGCATTGTATGGTTGCTTAAATACAACTTTTGTTTTTGCCACTTTTTACTCCCTCAAGCGTCTCCAGCGATTTCTGCCCCATAGAACAAAGGTAACTCTTGCACAAACCCTTCTATTGCCAACCATCGACTATGCGGATTTATGCTTCCTAGATGCCAATGAAGAGTTGCTTAGCAAACTACAACGTCTTCAAAACCTGGGGATTCGGTTTATTTTCGGACTGCGTAAGTTTGACCATGTGTCTCATTATAGAGAGGAGCTGAAATGGCTTCCTATTCGTCAACGACGAAATTTTCACATTTTATGTTGCCTCTTTAATATCCTTAGGAGCCCTACTACCCCTCCCTATTTGCGTGAACGCTTTAACTACCTTCTTTCCAATGACAAACAGAACAGACCACACACAGTATCTCTTTTAAAAACTCCGTGTCATAACACGGGTGCTTTTAGAAATTCTTTCACGGTGACATCCATCAGACTCTGGAACTCCCTACCGCATACGATTCGTGACTGTCCTACGATCAGCCTATTCAAGAAGAAGCTTAAAGAGCATTATTTATAAATATTTTTCCCTTTAAAATATATATTTATTTATTATTTATGCAGGTATATACACTGTATGTATTTATGTTTATATTTGGTATATACTAAATTCTTGTTTTAAACATATATTTATGAATACTTTTGTTATGTAGGTTTATGCCCATGTTTATATTACAGTATTTAAGTACGTTTGTTCTTTTTATATTTAAGTAATTATTAATTAATTTATTATGTAAGTATTTATTTAAAAGTTAGGTATATTTATGGTAGTTTTAAGTTCATATTATCTCCACATTTTTATTTTTTATATCACTTGTTTCTTTATGTGTGCACATTTGATCACACACTTTTAGTTAATATTTCCTTAGCACCTAGGTTTTGCTGGCAGAAATCTCTCTCAGAGATAAGCTCGCCTATAGCACGTTTAATTTATGACTGCTTGTACGTATAACTTTTCTGTGCAATAAAGAATATGAATATTAATAATATTATACCCGATGTAGGTATAATCATATCACGAAACATTCCAAACAAATCCCAAATGGGTGGTTCCCAACAAAGATTGTATTATGTATGTACAACATATCGTCACGACACGAATCACCGGGGGGGTGTCAGAGGCGTTCCTAAGTGTGAACTGTGAAATGCAAGTCACTTTACATTTGGTGCACCTGCTTTTCAAAGACGGTTATTATGTCCCCCCAAACGTAATGAGTGGTGAGTTCAATTAAAGTGAGTTTGTGAACCCTCGAGTACCAATATCGCCATACTTCGCGCTCAAATAGACCAACAGCTGAACGTGCCTTTCCGAAGTACGCAGAACGGACACAAATAATGTGCACTTCTAGGTTAGCAGGAGAGCGCTCTACCACTCAGCCGAAGATGCGGTAATATCATAGACCTAGAATAGTGTATGATATGTAAATTAAAAAAACCGGCCAAGTGCGTGTCGGGCCACGCGCAATGTAGGGTTTCGTAGTTGCCCGGTACATATAAGTTGGTCTACTAATACAGACCGCGCCAAACTTCTGGCCCCATACATTATAGAGGGCCAATAGTTTGGCGCGACCTGTACTCGAAAACCTATAAAGCCTACTTAGCTGTGATATTTTTCCTTTTAAATTCATTATATATGTATACTGAATTTTTTCACATTTCTATAAACAACCGTTTGGCCGGCAGGGGGGGGGGGCGGCGGCGACGCTCCACTCTAAATAGAAATTCGTCAAACTTCGATGCTTCGTCTTCCTTCCTTTGTCGACTATTCCGGTGATAGAAGGGGGATGGGGGAACTCCTGCCACACTCTCCAAAGCATAGCCTATAGAAAAACGAAAGGCAAGCAATTTTTCGACGTTGCTCGATGCAACGATGATATTCAGCACCCATAACCGATTCGTCGCCAACGAGTCTTCTCAATCGAATCCAGAGCAGTTAGCAGATACTACCCGGTCACATTATCTCGAGACCTGGCGTATGGACCTGGATATTATTATAAACAATAAGATTTCCAACAAAACAAATATTGTGTTAATTAATTTTATGTAGGTAATATTATTATTATTATATTATTATACAGGTAATACAAATTGCTTGTTAGCTTTCTCTGATTCAAAGAAAGCGAGAACTTTCAGGATTAAATTTCTTGCTTCACTGTGAATAGTTTTTCCCATATTTGAAAAAACTTTCACTGTCCCACTTCAAAGCAACGAAATAGTAACAAAAATGTCCAAACTAAACCAAAATGTCCAAACTTAACAAAAATGTCCAACGTTGCAACAAAAACAATATTTTAACGTAACAGCAATAACAAAATAACAATAAAAGTCCAAACGTAACAATGGAATGTTTAAAAATATACCACGAAAACAAGTCGACGCGTATCGGCAACGAAAGTGCTAACCGTACTAACGCGCCGTGGCGAGCGCGGGGAGGTGAAAGGAGAACGGGGCGGGTGGTTCGCATTCCAGCGAGGTCTCGAGATAATGTGACCGGGTTGTACTTGGCAGAGCCGTCCCAAAGGTGGCTGCAAGACTCCATGCACGACTAAACTTGAGCTTTGTACAAAAAGTTGCTCGGGTGCGAAGTACCTACTGCTTCACCTTACGCGTACTTACAAATGTTTTTTGTGCAAAATGGATATACTCAAATTCGCTGTAAGGGTTTCCAAAGTTTCCAATTTTGCATTGAAAACGAAGGGCGATTCGCAATCAGCTGTAAGTACACACCCCTAAAGCAGTATAACCTCGGGCACACACACCCCCGCACTTGCGCACTGGAGCTCGCCTGACCTTGACCTAGAGCTCCAGTTGACATTGCTCAGTTGGCCGATCGGCGTCCTTCAGGGCCCAAGACCCTGGAATTTCATGCCCAAAAGAAACTACGAATTTAAACCTCGAAATTTTTTAATCTTTGTGATGACGTTTTGCTGGAAGATTAAGGTTGGGGTGTGGCTGGTGGAATAAAGAGCAGAAAGTCAAAAGGTAAGTTTTCTTATGCCCTTGAACTAGAAAATGAGGAGAAGTAGGTACGCGGTCATGTTTATATGTAACAGAACAGACAAATTATCGATTTGATGTATGGATAGTGAGGTAAGAATAAAACAAAACTGATGCAAAACTGTTAGGAGTAAAAAATGCTGGGTTTTTCTATTGGGAAAATTATTTTAGTGAGTATGCCACTCGTGTTAACGTAAATCTTTGTTTATATTTCTTTATCTATTTTATTTGTGATTTTTAGACATTGTAATAAAAAACTTTTATCATAAATCGCACGAATTCTCATTTATACGCTACAATACCTACACGTCTGCGCAAATGATAAATAAAATGTTCGCGGAATTATGTTGTGGTTGTCCGTTTTTAGTTCTGATATCAATTGTATATAAGCCCAGTGTTCGTCTCTACGTTGATACACTCGAGCGCTCAAGATCTATTCCAGGAACTTGCACGAATGCACTAACAGTTTCTATCATACTAGCAGTATAATAAGTTGATGGGCCTGGCTAGTAGTTTGTCCTACTAGTAGAGCTTCATGGAGATTGGGGACCCCTGGAACAATACGTTCGTACTGCAAATATCACTGTCACTCCAAGCGGAAAGGCCCGCAGTGCGAGAGGGACGGATTCTGGTAAAAATAGCATTATATAGGTTTCCTTCACTTGAAGATTTCCGCGAAAATTTAAATGAAATGGGTTATTGGTACTGTACAGTGGCCGCGCTAGACCACACGTGGACGTCGGCGACATCAGGTTTGCGAGGCCTCTTTTATTTCCCAGTCAAAAAGAAAACGTTGGGTATCCGCCAAAATTGCCCCAGTCCCGGCGCAAAAGAATTGTATCTCAGATTTTAGATAATTATTAGTAGAAACAATATCAGGTGTCGTTATCTCCTGATTCAGAGGCTAACATGTTGTTTTTGCCCAGAGAAGTTTCATAGGCGCTACATGCAAACATGACACTTTTTAGGAAAAACTTCATTTTACTGCTCTAATTGACATTGAATTGGCAAAAAATGAATAAAACACATGATATAAACACATTATCACATATGTTCAATAATGTACCTATACATATGGCATTTTTTTGAAAAACTTCATTTTACTGTATTAATTCACTCAATAACAACGCAAACGTGTGGGTAATTGCAAAAAATTGAATATAATAGGCACATATGCGTACACACTGATATGTATAGCCTGCATCATAATTATATACATTTTGCAGTTATCTTCATTTTATAAGGTAACCAGTGTTTAACCTTTCTCTATTATACTATTACAATAGGTCTTCATTATCGTTTCTCAGTATTCAATAAGGGCTTTTCCTAAAAACTGTCATGTTTGCATGTAGCGCCTATGAAACTTCTCTGGGCAAAACAACCATGTTAGCCACCGAATCAGTAAATAGTGACACTTGACATTGTTTCTACTAATAATTATCTAAAATCTGAGATACAATTCTTTTGCGCCGGGACTGGGGTTTTTTTCTATGGGATTTGGCGGAAACCCTTACATGAATTATAAACTAATGTATGAGTAAATGAGTTTTATCATTGCTAATCAAAATGATGACAGAAATTTATTACACAAATAAAAATTAAAATAGACGAACTTTTCGACTTTTAGCCTCACTGCATTTTTTCAGGGTTATGTCATAGCGATAGAATAGAACTGATATCCAGCAAGTCTATTCACTTAAAACTAGATATTGGCGGAACTAATGTGCGGAGACACATTATAGGAAGCCAGATAAAACGGCTTTGATTGATTTGATATTTAACGCAGATTGTCTGTCTTGGTCACAATATTATAAGATGTCTATGGTCTTCGTTCATCGGATCGTGCTGCTCAAGGAGGTCTTTATCAATTGAGAAACTTCTTCAAGCGGAAGCTGTACTGACTAGAACTAACTGTAGCATCATTCTAATTGTTATGTGAACTTTTAGATATATACTTCCTCCAAAATATTTTCTAAAATGTAATTGAA
Organism: Ypsolopha scabrella; assembly: GCA_910592155.1. Lineage (NCBI taxonomy): Eukaryota > Metazoa > Arthropoda > Insecta > Lepidoptera > Ypsolophidae > Ypsolopha > Ypsolopha scabrella. The sequence continues at coordinate 22,656,771 of OU342980.1, forward strand.
CTTAAAATAACGTAGAATTATGTTTTTATTGCGAAATCCATCGCTTTGGAATAAGTACTCTAAATATTATTACTAGTTAGGTACATATTAAAGCTTGAAGGCTTTAGTTTTAGTTTGACGTACAAAAACTAAACTTAAGTAGGATTAAAAAGAAGAGCCATTTTCAAGTCACCATTTTATAAACGTCAAGCAAAAATTTTAGTTTGACAGCCATAATTTACTCAACTTAGGGATTTGTCATTTGACTGAATTAAAAAAAATTAGTTTGATTCAGGAGGGTTTATAATACTGTGCCCTTCAGAGTACAATATATAGTTCTGTTACTTAAAATTACGTTTTTTTAAGTTTCTTAGTTTAAAATTAAAACCTTCAAAATCGGCTTTATTATCAAATAGTTACTTACAAAGTATTCGGTGGACAAGTATGGTGGAAAAATTCAACGGTCTAGGAAAGAACCTCGGTGGCGCACTTGGTAGCGCGCTTGTCTTGATAACGAGAGGTCGCAGGTTCGAATCGTGGCCCGAGGAATTTTTTAAAATTCTTGTCTTTACACTTGTTTCTAATTTATCTTTTCTAGTTTGTAATGCACTCTAGTAATAATATTTAAAATAACTTGTTAAACTTTTTTGCGAGGCCCCAAAACGCAAGCCCAGCCCCGAGTCAATTCTATAGGACGTCAAAATTTTATTTTGCGAATTTCACAAAACGGGTCATCGAACCTTGTTACTGAGCACTTACCGAGTGTTTAGTAAACATTTGGCTGCATAAATTAAAGTCACCTCATACAAGGTCCTACAATAATAAGTGAAAATAATTTTAGGGTAGATCATGTATCGTTAACTGATCACAAAAAGAAAAATGAAACTTTTTTGGTCAAATAATTTTTCACTTCCCAGTACAAAGTGGGTCAATCAGCTGACTCAACTTCTATGGAAAGGCGATAAAAAAAGTTCGCCCAAATTTTTTTTTTCTTTTGAATGTGGTCTATTTTCCACAGCAAAAAAAATTTTTGCGGGATCTTTTTTTTCACCTTTCCATAGAAATTTAGTCAGCTGACTGAACCACTTTGTACTGAGAAGTGAAAAAATTATTTGACCAAAAAAGTTTTTTTTTTTCATTTTGGTTGTGCTCAATTACCTCATCAATCAACCTTATATATATTTTTCAAGTTTTTTGGTACAGCCATAAACGAGGAGTCTGGTTCAGTAAGTACCCATTTGACGGGGCTGTTCATTTATTACGTAAGACAATTTTAACCACTTTCTGACCCTCCCTAATTACCCCCTACGTAATAAAAAATAAGATTTGGATGAACTCCCTTCCCCCTTTAAATCTTACGTAAGATACGACTAAGTATCGACCAAAATTGCAAAGAAAAAATAAGCAAAAATATATAAAAAAAATTGTTTGCTTACTTTTGTGATCTTAGGTAAGAACAATCTAGACCCCCTCCCAAATAGTCTTACGTAATAAATGAAAAGCCCCTAAGCGCCTTAAATTAAGTTTAAAACCTAAAACTTCACATGGATAGCATTCTTTACACTCATATACAACATTTGATGGGGTATATCGTCACGACATGAATCCGCGAGGGAGGGCAGAGATGTTTCCGAGAGTGGACTGGCAGTCAGATCACACTTGCACATCCACGTTTCATAGTATTTCCAATTTGTATAGTTTGTAGTGTAGATTTCGCAGTAAGATGGTTAAGCCGTGATATAATTATATTCCTAGAGATTTATACGACAAAGGTTCATAGCTATCTTACAGAATACAAAATATGCCCCTACCGAATTTGAACCCCGTGACCTCCAGTTTACTTAGCATGGTAGACCATATCAAGCCTTGACAGCTCGATACACCACTGTCTGTCCCTCTCGAGGGAGATCAACAAACTGAGAGGGAGCACAGTATCACGCGCTATTGAGCTCGATATGGTTTGCTATGCTAGACTTTCACTCGAACCAATAGAGCTGTACGTAACTTTATTTTATTCAGGTTTGTTAGTGAATTTATGGTAGAATCCTAGATACTTTGTGGACATACCGTAGAATTGGGCCTGTCATGAAGTATAAAGTCTTTAAGGAGTCCAAAATACATGTAATATAATTTGGGGAGCCGAGCCAAGCGGAGCATGATATGCCCAACTGCCCAACTCTATGTTGTGACCACGCGAGATCCTACATGAGATTGAAACATTAACGTATCTATTATTTTACTACTAAAAGATTCGTGGTTTAGATTCATAATGCTATTGAAACGGCAACTCTTAATTTTTATATAGTCAGATTTCGCCTGACTAGTTTCACTGTATTCGTACAGTTTCATCGGAGGCAAACACGGTTACGCGGCGGTTCCCCGTTTGACACTCATATGAGTGAAACTAGTCAGGCGAAATCTAACTATATGAAAATCGCGAGTAGCCGTTTCAATAGCATTATGTATAATAATATATTATTTCTCTATTGGCAATTGAATTATGTAATTCAGCTTCACGACGTTTCAAGGCCCCTAATCTCAGTAAATGCTGTGAACGCTCCTTATTTGTTCCTAAACTGCTCCAGTAATCAGAGAATACTAATTTAATCCTCAATAATAACTTATGAGGAAAAGGCGATGATATTTTAAACGCGACTGACTTATAACATCCAAGATTTTCCATTCTACCGCTTATTTACTTTCACCTCCCCGAGCTGCTCAAACTTACGACGAGTAAGTCATTTGACATTTTGTGGTCGAATCGTGACTAAATATTTAATAATTTATAACAAAAATCCCGTATCGGTTGCTCTTCCTGGCCAGTTTCCTGTGCGGACGATAACAGAGAGCTGACTAGCGATCTCCTCTGGTTTTCCTCGTTTGTGGAACAACCGATAAAGACTGGGGAAGAGCTTGGTGGGTGCCGTAGTTTCAGTTTCATTACCAACAGACTTGGGTACTATGCTCGTACTTTGGATTAATATCCATATGAATCAAAAAGGGTTGGGTATGGAAAAATAGGACTTTGTTTACTTTTTGGTAGCCAAAGGACAAAAAGTGCGCTGTTTTGGAAAATATTCCAATACGTACTAAGAAGGATGATATTGCTTTTACCCGTGGCTTTGCCCATTCATCTTCAGCTCACAATTACTTGCTTAAGGCAGATTTTCAAGGGTTCTTTTGAAGAAATTAGGACTATCTTGCTAATGAAGAAAAAAAATTGATTTTTTGATTTTTTATCCAGGCGATCCACGTATAAACAACGTAAAAGTCATACTCTTGTCAAAAAAAAAATGTTTTCCACCCTATTTGTTTTGGTTTCCACACGTTCGTTTCCAGAACGCGGCTAAGAGATTAACTTGATTTTTTTTCATAAAATAATAAGTAGGTACCTTATAGAAATATGAAGGGTTTCTACTTAAATCCAATATTTTTTTCCCTAAAAAAAAATATTTCAGTATTAGCTAAAAACCGTCCGATCTGCTGTTTCGCGCGTAATTATTACTATTACGCGTCCTAGACAAATAGGTCAATTAGCTAACCAATAATAATCGCCTCTATGAAAAGCTAATAAAGTATTTGACAGTGGCCTTTTTGTGTTGGTCTAAACTATGATCTAAATATCATTTAATTTGAGCTGTATTAAGTTTTGGACAATAAAACTTACACTAAAATGAACGTCGTGAAAAATGTGATATAAAACGGCCGTCATATTAAAAACCATTCCAAAATAATAAATAAAACACCCCGAAACCGCGAGTTTTCTGAGCGGCCCGCTTCCGCTGAGCAGGATAAACATGTGTAAAATGAAAGCGTTGGAGCAGGACAGATTTCTCTGGATAACCTCGCCTTAATAGTATTTAATTGTTTTTACATTTAAAATGTGTTCTACTAACGTTTCTCAATAACCTCTAAAATTAAAATTATCGGGGTTTGTTAAAAAGTCAACCTGTACATAACGAACTCTAAAAGAGATAGTTAAACAGATAAATAAACCCACCAGCCTTTGACCATGATTGACAGACAAACCGACGCTCGTTTAGTTTCTAATAGACAGTCAGACAAACTTTTGTCATTAAGTTTAGCTTCATTTCGTTTTATGACGTTACAGCGCACTTGTTTCTAATTAAAGTTTTTCGTTAAAGCAGTGGCTTTCCTTATAGATAAGGGATATAAAACTGGGAGCTGAACGATTTGGTGAGTAAATCGAGCTTTTTGTTGGCTCAATATGGAGTTTCGTGAAGTGGTTATTTTGTTTTTCGTTTCTGCAGTAAAAGCTATTTAAAACTATTCTCTGGTAAGTAATAATTGCTTATTTACTTTGTTAGAAAATAAATCTGAAAATTTATATGGAATTTCCAATTGTATGTGGAATTGGAATCCTTGAACAACTTAATTTGTCTTACTCGCACTTGACTGATTTTTAGAGTTCCGTATATAGAAATGAAAAGAAAAACAGATCAGTTATAGAATCATTTTTGTTTGTCTGTCCTTTTCTCGGGCTGTGAGAGATATCAAGTTGAAACAATACCTCCTACAGAAATCTGCGGCCCAATATAAGATACTTTCGTTTATATAGCCAAATTCATAATGGAGACACAGTTGGAATGACCCTGTTTGCGAAATACGAAAAAAAATATTTTTATTCCTCTTACTTGTTTCAGAACAACCTCGGCTCAACTAATATAGGAAGTCTAAGATTTATTTTGCGTATTTCAAAGAAGGGGTCATTGAACTTAGATCCTAAACTGAATACCTACATACTTATACTGAATACTTACATTTTCATACAAATTGCAAATACGCAAAATAAAATTTAAACTTCGTATACTAATAGTGAAGGTTGTTCTTGAATAAGTCACAAGAAATATTTTTCGTATTAAGTAAGTTATTGAACCTTAATCCTAAGCACTAACCGAGTCTCCAGTATGTAACACACGAATGTCACCTTATATACCTGCTTTTTAGGGTTCCGTAGTGTAGTGATAGTTTCACCATGTCCGCCTGAATGTCTGTCCGTCCGCGGCTTAGCACAGAGACTATATGGATATAAATATTAACTAGCTTTTGCCCGCGGCTCCGCCTGCGTCGAAGAGATTTTCGTGGATATAATTAAAACAAAAGAACGTGATTTTTCGAACGACAAAATGCAATGGTCATCATGTTTTACCAAAGTGCTAATAAAGACCTATCAAATGAGCCCAAACTCAAAGGGTCTGCTGTTGTCGGTTGAGGAGATCCCGTACCCACCTTCCAGTCCCGTCATTAGACCCTGGTCACAATGTTCTACAAAAATACTCGTCAAGACCGATCGAATAATCTTAAACTTAAAAGGTCTTCTAAAAACGTTTACCAGTGGATGATATGAAACCCGACGATCGGACTACATGCGACTACGCAAGGCGTACATACCTACCACATGATTAACTAAAACTCTAATTGTGTGCTTCCCTTAGTCATATCGTGATGATATATACACTGTAACCTTCGCGAAAAAAAATACTCTACTTTACAATGAAAACTGCATCAAAACCCATTGAGTAGTTCCCAAGCTATAAGTGACCGCACAGACAAACAGACACGCGTTGCGTTTTATATGTACATATATTAGAGATATATTAGGATTTATGTAAGATGTCATGTATGTGTTTATGTAGTTTAGTGTAAATGAACGTATGTATGTCTATTTATTTATTATGATTTTTACTAATCAAAGGGGTTCGCTGGAAGAAATCTCTGCTTAGAGATAAGCTCGCCTATATACATCTTATTTCTAAGTGAAAGTGTAATCATATTTTTGTGTGCAATAAAGTATATAGTACTTAAACCTAGCTGTAACCACTTTTCAAGCTTTATTTTAGCAAGAGGTGTGTTAGGATCGTTACAGATGGAAATCTCTAGTTAAACTGATACAGTTTTCTTGAAAAACGACAGTTTTTTTTCACCTACATACATAGTTAATATAACTAAGCATTTGGTCAATGCATGCCGATGCCGATAAACCACCCAAGCAGCACTTTTTCTTCCCACTTGATTCACAAAATTTGTAAAGTCATTAGTTATTGCATTTTCGAACTGAAAACTTATTTTTATTAAATTAAAAAAAATATGTTGCTCGGCGAAAGTGTATCTTTTAACTATCGAAAGAATTTTTATAATCGGTTCAGTAGTTCCAGAGATTACCCATTATATACAAAAAAACTAATCTTATTTCTTTAAACAATAAAATAAAATAATACTCACTCAACGTGAGTTGAACCTGACTGCATTAAAGCATCCGATATTTCGAGACATGCAGCGCCATCTAGTATATTGCAATAAAAACCATTTCAACGCCAGCGCACTGAGCCGTTATCCAGGATAGCTTTCACAGAGATGGCGTTGTCTAGGAACTTGTGAAAATGTAAATATTTTTGTTATTTATCTTTGCTTAATCAATACACGGGAAAGCTAAAAAAAGCAATATGTATTATATAAGGTGGCTTTAATTTATGCAGCCAAATTATTCCTGAAGACTCGGTAAGTGCTCAATACCAAGGTTCGATGACACTTTTTGTGAAATTCGTAAATTATTCTTTTCGTGTTCCTTACAAACGCAAGCCCAGCCCCGAGTCAATTACTAAGTGGAGTCAACATTTTATTTTGCGAAATTAGCCAAAAGTGTTATCGATCCGTGTGACTGATCACTTACCAAGCCTCCAGTATAAGTTTGGCCTTATATTTATTTCATATTGTTACAGTACAAAGCTTACTAAAATAATGTACCTACAATCAGTGGAAACTCTCCCAGCTGAGCTGTTTTCAGCGCCAGGGTAAGACAAAATAAAATATATTTTCTGATCTAAAATAAAAATAAAAAAAATAATAAGCGAAAACAGATTTTACCAATGGGGTTTGAACCCGCGACGATCGCTGCGCTACGGCGGCGAACCTTCCACATGTTTCACTAAAATTCTCATTGCGCTGCTCCCTTTTGTCATAGCGTGATGATATATACCCTTAAACCTTCCCGAAGAAATGCTTTATCTTTCAGTGAAAACTGCATCAAAATCCATTGAGTGGTTCTCAAGTTATAAGCGAACAAACAGACAGACAGACAGACAGACAGACGTTGTATTTTATATGTATAGAGATCACGCCGACAAAACGGTAAAATAAAATCCTGAAAAAAAAATTTTATTTTTATTCTCATACACGTAAACTGGGGATAAATTTTTTTTCTCGTCTATCCCATAGTGTGGGGTATCGTTGGATAGGCCGTTTAAAAACATTGTGGATGTGTGAGAACCATTTTTCGATTTAGGGATCCGTTGGCGAAATATTAAGCTTTAAAGTGAAAATTTTAGTTAGAGTAGAGCGTCCCCGTCCCCTGCTGGCTAAACGGTTGTTTATAGAAATGTGAAAAAAATCACAGAAGTAGTATATATATATAAGGTCCTACAATAATAAGTGAAAATAATTCTAGGGTAGATCATGTATCGTTAACTGATCACAACCCAGAAGAAGAAAAAATTTTTTGCTATAACTTTTTTTTTCACCTTTTCATAGAAAATTGAACGACTTTGTACTGGGAAGTAATGAATATATTTGACCAAAAAAATATTTGTTCTTGTGGATTGTGCTCAGTTAACGATACATGATTTACCCTAGAATTATTTTTAGTTATTATTGTAGGACCTTATATAATGAATTTAAAAGGAAATCTATCACAGCTCAGTAGGCTTTACAGGTTTACTAGTACAGGACGCGCCAAACTTTTGGCCCCGTATAATGTATGGGACCAGAAGTTTGGCGCGGTCTGTATTAGTAGATAAACTTATATGTACCGGACAACTACTACTACTTATTAAAGTTTACGATGTTACTGAACCCTAATTATCTATTATAGAGCGGGGCACAGCGTAGCAAGTTTCACAAACACATTCTTAAGTGTCCCAATTTTTATAACTGTAACCTTAGTTGTTTTTACGAAGACTGTCGTGTTTGCCGACCCTGCGAAGCGCTAAGCGTGAAGACAAAACTCGTGTTGGTTGCGGCTCATCGTATGGCAGTTTGCTTGGTAATATCGCCAGCTGCCTAGCGAAGGGCAACAAACGACAGAGTTGTTCTACCGATTACATTACAACTTCAACAAGAAACGAGAACAGCACAGAAGAAAGAAGATATGAAATTAAATTAATTAAAGGTGGTTGAAGGATATCACACAGGTTGTAGTAACTAGATTGAGAACATGGATGAATGATTGAGAAGAAAAAATATGATGTTTTTGTAGCGAAATCTATCGCTTTGGAATACTCTTGAATATTGTTATTAGTGCATTACAAACTAGAAACAAATATAAAGACAAGAATTTGAAAAAATTCCTCGGGGCTAGGATTCGAACCTGTGACCTCTTGTTATCAAGACAAGCGCGCTACCAATTGATAACAAAAGGTCGCAGGTTCGAATCCTGGCGCGAGGAATTTTTTCAAATTATTTTCTTTACATTTGTTCTAAATCTTTTCTAGTTTGTAATGCACTCTAATCACACTAATATTATAAATGCGAAAGTTTGTGCATGTGTGCATGTGTGTGTGTGTGTGTGTGTATGTTTGTTACTCTTTCACGCTGAAACGGCTGGACGGATTTGGATGAAATTTAGAATGGATATAGCTTATACCCCAAATTAACACATAGGCTACTTTTTATCTCGGAAAAAAGCATGTCGTTAAACCGAATAACACGCAGGCGGAGCCACGAGCAAAAGCTAGTAATAGATAATATTTAAAAAATAACACCACAGTGTGATCTTTTAGCCGAAAGACCAATGGAAGTAATAAAATAAGAGAAAGTACTGTGATTGACCTCTCATGGTTAATGTGTGCCAGTGAAGGATCAAACAAATGATATCCTTAGATGTTTAACATTATTTACTATGTATAAATAATTCAATTTATTTTGTTGTATCTTTGTTTTAATTATGGTGTTATTCTTTGATCTTAGCCTGATACGTGGGACGCACTATAAGTTTCCGGAATGAATATGAAAAAATACTATTAAAGGTACAAAATTAATTTATTGTTTTTCAAAATAATCTCCCTTGGCGTCTATGCACTTTTTCATTCGATCAAACCAGTTTTGAAAACTTTTGTGCCACTCCCCTGTGGTGACCTCTGAAACGTGTTTTTCATACTCCTCGACAGCCTCTTCTGGTGATGAAAATCGTTGACCGCGTAATTGGTTCTTAATTTTTGGGAACAGAAAAAAGTCACAAGGTGCCAGGTCGGGACTGTATGCAGGATGACTCATGAGTTCTACATTTTTCGTCTTCAAAAAGTCGTTTGTCTGTCTGGCCGTGTGAGAACTAGCATTGTCGTGGTGCAGGATGATACGGCGTTTACGGTTATTTTTACGGAGTTCGTCAATAACTTCCGGCAAACAAATGGTCGTGTACCAGTCACTATTCACGGTACGACGATTCTCTAAAGCAACAGTAGCCACGTGTCCAGTTTTATTAAAAAAAGAAGCAATCATCCGCTTAGATGCACTTTTCACGCGCGCCACTTTGGTTGGTTTCGGCTCATCTTGAAAGACCCATACGCTCGATTGCTGCTTTGTTTTGGGATCGTAGCAATAAATCCATGTTTCGTCACCTGTTACTATGTCCCACACCAAATTTGACGCACCTTCGTTGAATCTGGTAAGCATGGCACTGCACCAAGTGACGCGGTCCGTTTTTTGAGCCTCGGTCAAGTTGTGTGGGATCCACCGCGAGCACAGCTTTCTCACACCCAAATGTTTGTGTAGGATTGATTGTATTTGACTCATGCCTATTTCTAAGGATGCGCGAATTTCATGGTAGGTCACATGCCTGTCTGTTTCAATCATAGGGCGCACAGCATCGATGTTTTTGTTGGTCACAGCGGTGGACGGCCGACTGTCGCGAGATTCGTCACTGAGATTGATACGACCACGCTTGAATTCTGCAAACCAGCTATAAACAGTCGTCTTGCATGGTGCTTCATTGCCAAAAGCTGTTTCAAGCCGAGCGATGCTCTGTTGAGCTGTCAAATTACACTTAAAATCGTAGAAAATCATACTACGAAAATTTTCCCGAGTTAAATCCATGTTGATGCAGACACACAATTTTTTAAATGGCGCCACAAGGTAAAAACAAAAGACAGTCAGATGAAACAAACTGCATTCTGCAGCCAAAGAGTTATATTTTCAAATGTTGCAATAAATTTTTAAATATTGTTTATGTAAGTGGCCAGTTCCGGAAACTTTTAGTGTTACCTATGTATCAATGAATTGTTCAGTTAGAAGGATATCTGTTATGCTGTAGAATTTAATATTTGCGGCCACGATGTTGACAACCTGGGACACCACGGGCTGTCTTATCGATTGAGTGCGGGTCGGCGCTCTCGCCACGCGGCCCTGAATGATATCATCCGAAGGGCTCTTGCTACCGTCAACGAGCCTGCTATTCTGGAACCAACAGGCATTGCACGTGACGATATGACTCTAATACCGTGGAGACAGGGGAGGCCGCTAGTGTGGGATGCGACCTGCATCGATACGCTGGCGCCCTCCCACGTCTCCCAATCCATCAGGGCCGCTGGCGTGGCCGCCGAAACTGCTGAAAACTCCAAACGGCGCAAATATGCGTCTTTAGGAAGCTTTTATATGTTTGAGCCGTTTGGGGTTGAAACTTTCGGCCCGTGGGTCCCAGCGCCAAAAAACTAGTAAAAATCTATCACTTCTTTTAGTGGAATCGGGTGACCAGAAGGCTGGCGCATTCCCCGGCCAACGTATAAGTTTGGCCATTCAAAGAGGAAATGTGGCCAGCGTTCTGGGCACCATGCCGCAGGGGTCAATTTTAACCGAGGTATATTTTTTGTAGTCATTTTTAAGTTTAAGAGTGTAATTTATATTGCTAGGTAATTTTAGTTTAAATGCGTTTTTTTATGTTGTAAATAAATTAAATTATATTTAATATGAAATAAAATAAATAAATGTTTAAAAGTTATTTAGATATAAAATTGTCAGTTCCTAGAACTTAAGTTTAGCTGGCGCTATCTATAACATACATCGATATATGTATTCTAAAGTATAATACGGAACCCTCGGCGTGTGATATCGACTCATACTTGACCGCTTTTACCCTTTGGATACGAAACCATTACAATTATGCAAATTGGAAATGTATTCAACCAAGTGCTGGAACAATATTCCACCTCCCCTTAAATTACTCACGTCTAAATCAACTTTTAAACTAAAATATCGTTCACATTTACTGTCTCTTCAAAAGATTCAGCGATAATGCACACTTGTTGTTTATTATATTATTATATTTTTTATTTTACACCATATTGACATTCTATTCTGTATTATTACTTTTTATTAAATACTAACTTTTGTCATTTGTAAACTTTCTTATTAATTTAGTTTTTAATTAGACAAGTCAACATCGACTATTTTATTTTCTTTCAAGTTGGTACGGGTACTATGAGGAGTACCATGGTACTGGCTGAAAACCAGCGTTGGAGAATAATCTCCAACATTTACTGAGCCAGGGCCAGTTTAATATTTTACAGTGCATGCGACAACATTTGTATATTATTTTGATTTGTTTAAATATTGTTTATATTTGTGTTTTCTTTGTTTCTTGTAATGTTTTTTTTTAAACTGTCTCGTTTCATGTACTGTATATATTAATAAACGTTTTTCTTCTTCTTCTTCTTCTATTCATATAAATAAAGATATAATTGCTATATTTAGCCTTTTATTTTCTTTAAATATTACTTATTACAATAAAAATTAAATAAAAACACAATTTTCAAAATATTTCGGCCTCTTCTATGAGTTCGTCATCAGTTGAATGACAGTTAAAATCTATTGTATGACAGTTAAAATGGAAATGTATTCACAAACATTCACAGAATGGTATTTATACGACTTTATAAAAAGTGCATTTTCTAGGGCAAAAGGGTGAGCAGATTCAAGCCATATTATGAGGCCACTGCCATTTAACATCAATAAATATCGAGGAGAATGAAAAATAATAATACAAAGCCTTCCCAGTGATTATCCAGTAGGGTGGCTCGAAATTACGCTTTTTTCGAATTTTATGTAGAATTATATTGAAGTATTTTATTAATTTCTTATCTTATTATAAATCGAATTATTTATTATGGGAATTAGTTTTAAAACGTACACATCTTATAGCAAAAACTTAAATAAACTAACTATAAATAAAACAGAAGATGTAATAAAAGAAACTAAATAACCCTAAAAAAAAAAAAACAAAAAAACGCAAACCTGTACACACATAACAATCACAAAAAAAAGATTGCCTCCAGATCACTGCCCTGCGGGAGAGTGCCCAAAATACTGGCCGCGTTACCTCTCTGTATGGCAAGACTTATACGCTGGCCCAGATAAGAGCCAGCCCGCCGGTCGCCGCTGGTATCTATCAGCTTGACAGAGAGGTCCTTGATAAATTGTCGCGCCTCTGGACCCCATGTTCCCATTGTCTCAACCCCTAAAGGCGTAAACATGTAGCTTGAACCTATTGCCGCATATTTACGCCCCTTGGAGAGCTCAGCAGCGGCCGCCACCGAACCAGCAGCCCTACTACTCATGGAAACATGAGAGGGCGCCAGCGTGTCCACGCAGGTTGCGTCCCATACGAGCGGCCTTCCAAGCTTCCACGGTATTAACGTCATACCGTCAGGCCTCTTACCGTCATCGCGAACTACTCCGGGTGGTTCAAGAGTAGCCGGAGCACCGACGGAGACAAGGGCCCTTCGGATAACGTCATTGAGGGCTGCATGGCGAGACAAGCGGCCGGCACTGCGCTGACAAGAAAGTCCATGGAGTCCGGCCCGACAAACGCTAGCCCCGCAAGGGCAGTGATGAGGTTCAGTTAATGAAGCCCCTATTCGCAGACCGACGGCCGTGGTGAAGGACCGATCGTCTAATAGTGTCCCGATGTTGGCGGATGGGAGGGCGTGGAGCCAGAGACCCGACTCGTGCTCTATTGAAGTGATCTATAAACAGCTCAAATAAAATAAAAATATTGGACTGCATGTTATGCCCGCGCATCTAATTCAAAATTTTACAAAAGGTATGAAAGAAACTTTCTTAAATTTTTGCATTTTAACAAACTTATGGTCACCAAGTTCTGTTGTGTTCCAAGGCCGTACGAAATTAAAATATCTTAAAAATGCCTCTAATTGAGCAATTCTGGGAATTAACACAGATTTTATTAAATTTTAGATAATGTTAAGAAACGCATATATTTCATATATGTTTTATGATAACCAACAAAAACACAAAAATACGTTGTTTTTTTCTCTTCCTTTCATTTTGTGAAACTTTGAATTTAATGCGGGGGCAGAAGACCTAGTCCAATATTTCTTATTTTATTTGGGCTTTTTAAAGCATCTTTATATCTTCAAAGTAATTCCACAATTTGTTACAATGTGAAATTTAAAAAAAGTGGAATTTCGAGACACCCTATTCATTATTACACCGCCCCGCGTACTGCAATTGATGCGTTTAAAAAAATAAAACACGCTGTACATCTCCATTGTTTAACAGCAAGTCATGTATTTTGTTATTTATATTTTACTAGCCTTTGGCCTACGGCTCCGCCCGCGAAAGAGTAACAAACTTGAACAATGTATATCTGCAAGGAACCTACCACCTTTGTAAGAAGGACGCACGTCACAAAAAGGTTGCTTTTTCTCATTTTTGTGAACGGAACCATAGAAAAAGCAAAAAAGCAAAATGTGTTTCGGAACTGTCAGTACGCTCTACATTAACTATTGACCGGTTTCTGCGCCCGCGCAGGTTGACGTCCCGCCACGGACCAAGGACGAGATTCACTATGACAGGTTTATATGAAGGTCTAAGCTGCTCGTCTCCCGCACTGCCTATCCTGGACCTGATTTATTTATTACCACATTCAATGAGACATGGAGGAATTCATTCCTATTTATGTATTTTTTATGGTAAAGACAGTTTACAAGACAAGACCCAGTATCTAAACTCTGTGGTTTTTAATGCTCCTGGCTTTTTAAAGGTTCCGCGCAAAATGGGCGAGACGGAGCCCTATTAATTTTGCTCTGCTATCTGTCCGTTCGTATGCCACGGGTATCTAGCTTGCAGACGGAATGAGTTGCAGATCTGAAAGGATATCTTATGTAAAATGTTGAACCAAAATCGAATATTTAATTAAATTACTTAATTCTTCTTCAGGGGTGTGCCTTACATGAAATAGGCGGCGAAAATATATATTTTTAATGTCATTGTCTAGCTAGAGCCCAAAATAGAGCAATATAATCTCCAAAAATAAAGAAATTAATGACCATCAAAAGAGAATGCTCACCGAGTATTGAAGAAAAAACCCAGAGCGAACATATACCTATAAATAATGTAGCTCAGAACTTTAGTGACATTTAATTACATTATTCTAAAATTATTGTACTATAAGATTCGATGGCTAATTGCTGTTTATTTTTTTCAGGGGGCAAGATTTTTCGTCTTTAAGATATCTCTGATTTGGATATACCCGACGATGCATTTACATCGTGTAAGTAGATATATCCAGATCAGGGATATCCTTAAGATGAAAAATCTCGCCCCTGATAAAAATAAAATAGCAATATCACACATTAGTGGCCATGATGCACTCCATATTGAATAATGTATTTACATCGTCGGGTATATCCAAATCGGAGATATACCAAAAATATAAAATTTCGCCCCTTTTAAAAATTAAATAGCAATATCACACATTAGTGGCCATGGAAGTGTAATCTAATAACTATCCATCCATCCATCCATCAGCCCGTGTTCGTCCACTGCTGGACATAGGCCTTTCCCAAATTTCGCCACTCATGTCGGTCCTCCGTCCTCCTCATCCAGCCGCCCCCCGCAACGTCCTTCAGGTCATCGATCCAGCGGGCACGAGGTCGGCCTACACTACGCTTTGCTGTACGTGGTCTCCATTCTAAAGCCTTTCGGCCCCAACGGCCATCACGTCGGCGAAAAATATGGCCTGCCCACTGCCACTTCAACTTACTGATACTTACTGACACTAGACTGGAATGGACGAGGCATAAACGTAAACGGAGAGTAAATTTCACATCTTCGCTTTGCCGATGACATCGTGATAATGGCGGAATCGCTTCAGGAACTTGAGGTAATGGCCTTAGCGATTATTCGAGACGAGTGGGCCTGCGGATGAATTTGGATAAGACTAAGGTCATGTCTAACTGTCACGTCATCCAAGGGCCACTAACCGTCGACAATGTCAGCATCGATGTTGTTCAAAAATATGTTTATCTGGGTCAAGTCATACAGCTGGATAAAAACAACTTCGACGCCGAGGCTGAAAGAGGAATATGCTTGGGTTGGGCAGCATTCAGAAAGTTGCGTCACATATTTACGTCGTCAATACCGCAGTGCTCAAAGGCTAAGATGTACAACCAGTGCGTCCTTCCTGTGATGACGTATGGCGCTGAGACGTGGTCTCTTACAAAGGGGCTGATTCACCGATTTAAGGTCGCTCAGCGAGCTATGGAGCGGGCTATGCTTGGGGTATCTCTGATGGATAGAATCCGAAATGAGGAGATCCGTCGGAGATCGAAAGTAACCGACATAGCCTGCAGAATCAGTAAATCTAATAACACTATTGAATAATATATTTACATCGTGGGGTATATCCAAATCGGAGATATCTCGAGATGAAAAACCTCGGCCCTGATGAAAAACAAATAGCAATATCTCGCATTGAGCCATCCAATCTTATAGTAAAATAATTTCAGAATGATGTAATTAAATGTCTACAAAATTCTGAGCTACATCCTGTATCTGTTCGCTCTGGGTTTTTTTTGCATTAACCTTTGTATGTTTTCGTTTCGATCATTTTTGTTACGGGAGTCTTTCTCGAAAACTTAACTAGTTAGGAATATGGAATTATCTGTAAATTGTGTGCCATATACTGTGTTTCAATAATAAAACTCTGAGCTACATCCTGTATCTGTTCGCTCTGGGTTTTTTTTTGCATTCACCTTTGTATGTTTTCGTTTCGATCATTTTTGTTACGGGAGTCTTTCTCGAAAACTTAACTAGTTAGGAATATGGAATTATCTGTAAATTATGTGCCATATACTGTGTTTCAATAACAAATACTAAAACTCTGAGCTACATCCTGTATCTGTTCGCTCTGTTTTTTTTTTTTTGCATTCACCTTTGTATGTTTTCGTTTCGATCATTTTTGTTACGGGAGTCTTTCTCGAAAAGTTAACTAGTTAGGAATATGGAATTATCTGTAAATTATGTGCCATATACTGTGTTTTAATAACAAATACTAAAACTCTGAGCTACATCCTGTATCTGTTCGCTCTGGGTTTTTTTTTGCATTCACCTTTGTATGTTTTCGTTTCGATCATTTTTGTTACGGGAGTCTTTCTCGAAAACTTAACTAGTTAGGAATATGGAATTATCTGTAAATTATGTGCCATATACTGTGTTTTAATAACAAATACTAAAACTCTGAGCTACATCCTGTATCTGTTCGCTCTGGGTTTTTTTTTTGCATTCACCTTTGTATGTTATCGTTTCGATCATTTTTGTTAGGGGAGTCTTTCTCAAAAACTTAACTAGTTAGGAATATGGAGTTATCTGTAAATTATGTGCCATATACTGTGTTTCAATAACAAATACTAAAACTCTGAGCTACATCCTGTATCTGTTCGCTCTGGGTTTTTTTTTGCATTCACCTTTGTATGTTTTCGTTTCGATCATTTTTGTTACGGGAGTCTTTCTCGAAAACTTAACTAGTTAGGAATATGGAATTATCTGTAAATTATGTGCCATATACTGTGTTTCAATAACAAATACTAAAACTCTGAGCTACATCCTGTATCTGTTCGCTCTGGTTTTTTTTTTTGCATTCACCTTTGTATGTTTTCGTTTCGATCATTTTTGTTACGGGAGTCTTTCTCGAAAAGTTAACTAGTTAGGAATATGGAATTATCTGTAAATTATGTGCCATATACTGTGTTTTAATAACAAATACTAAAACTCTGAGCTACATCCTGTATCTGTTCGCTCTGGGTTTTTTTTTGCATTCACCTTTGTATGTTTTCGTTTCGATCATTTTTGTTACGGAAGTCTTTCTCGAAAACTTAACTAGTTAGGAATATGGAATTATCTGTAAATTATGTGCCATATACTGTGTTTCAATAACAAATACTAAAACTCTGAGCTACATCCTGTATCTGTTCGCTCTGGGTTTTTTTTTGCATTCACCTTTGTATGTTTTCGTTTCGATCATTTTTGTTACGGGAGTCTTTCTCGAAAACTTAACTAGTTAGGAATATGGAATTATCTGTAAATTATGTGCCATATACTGTGTTTCAATAACAAATACTAAAATTCTGAGCTACATCCTGTATCTGTTCGCTCTGTGTTTTTTTTGCACTCACCTTTGTATGTTTTCGTTTCGATCATTTTTGTTACGGGAGTCTTTCTCGAAAACTTAACTAGTTAGGAATATGGAATTATCTGTAAATTATGTGCCATATACTGTGTTTCAATAACAAATACTAAAACTCTGAGCTACATCCTGTATCTGTTCGCTCTGTGTTTTTTTTGCACTCACCTTTGTATGTTTTCGTTTCGATCATTTTTGTTACGGGAGTCTTTCTCGAAAACTTTACTAGTTAGGAATATGGAATTATCTGTAAATTATGTGCCATATACTGTGTTTCAATAATAAAACTCTGAGCTACATCCTGTATCTGTTCGCTCTGGGTTTTTTTTTGCATTCACCTTTGTATGTTTTCGTTTCGATCATTTTTGTTACGGGAGTCTTTCTCGAAAACTTAACTAGTTAGGAATATGGAATTATCTGTAAATTATGTGCCATATACTCTGTTTCAATAACAAATACTAAAATTCTGAGCTACATCCTGTATCTGTTCGCTCTGTGTTTTTTTTGCACTCACCTTTGTATGTTTTCGTTTCGATCATTTTTGTTACGGGAGTCTTTCTCGAAAACTTAACTAGTTAGGAATATGGAATTATCTGTAAATTATGTGCCATATACTGTGTTTCAATAACAAATACTAAAACTCTGAGCTACATCCTGTATCTGTTCGCTCTGGGTTTTTTTTTTGCATTCACCTTTGTATGTTTTCGTTTCGATCATTTTTGTTACGGGAGTCTTTCTCGAAAAGTTAACTAGTTAGGAATATGGAATTATCTGTAAATTATGTGCCATATACTGTGTTTCAATAATAAAACTCTGAGCTACATCCTGTATCTGTTCGCTCTGTGTTTTTTTTGCACTCACCTTTGTATGTTTTCGTTTCGATCATTTTTGTTACGGGAGTCTTTCTCGAAAAGTTAACTAGTTAGGAACATGGAATTATCTGTAAATTATGTGCCATATACTGTGTTTCAATAACAAATACTAAAACTCTGAGCTACATCCTGTATCTGTTCGCTCTGTGTTTTTTTTTGCACTCACCTTTGTATGTTTTCGTTTCGATCATTTTTGTTACGGGAGTCTTTCTCGAAAACTTAACTAGTTAGGAATATGGAATTATCTGTAAATTATGTGCCATATACTGTGTTTCAATAACAAATACTAAAACTCTGAGCTACATCCTGTATCTGTTCGCTCTGTTTTTTTTTTTTTGCATTCACCTTTGTATGTTTTCGTTTCGATCATTTTTGTTACGGGAGTCTTTCTCGAAAAGTTAACTAGTTAGGAATATGGAATTATCTGTAAATTATGTGCCATATACTGTGTTTTAATAACAAATACTAAAACTCTGAGCTACATCCTGTATCTGTTCGCTCTGGGTTTTTTTTTGCATTCACCTTTGTATGTTTTCGTTTCGATCATTTTTGTTACGGGAGTCTTTCTCGAAAACTTAACTAGTTAGGAATATGGAATTATCTGTAAATTATGTGCCATATACTGTGTTTTAATAACAAATACTAAAACTCTGAGCTACATCCTGTATCTGTTCGCTCTGGGTTTTTTTTTTGCATTCACCTTTGTATGTTATCGTTTCGATCATTTTTGTTAGGGGAGTCTTTCTCAAAAACTTAACTAGTTAGGAATATGGAGTTATCTGTAAATTATGTGCCATATACTGTGTTTCAATAACAAATACTAAAACTCTGAGCTACATCCTGTATCTGTTCGCTCTGGGTTTTTTTTTGCATTCACCTTTGTATGTTTTCGTTTCGATCATTTTTGTTACGGGAGTCTTTCTCGAAAACTTAACTAGTTAGGAATATGGAATTATCTGTAAATTATGTGCCATATACTGTGTTTCAATAACAAATACTAAAACTCTGAGCTACATCCTGTATCTGTTCGCTCTGGTTTTTTTTTTTGCATTCACCTTTGTATGTTTTCGTTTCGATCATTTTTGTTACGGGAGTCTTTCTCGAAAAGTTAACTAGTTAGGAATATGGAATTATCTGTAAATTATGTGCCATATACTGTGTTTTAATAACAAATACTAAAACTCTGAGCTACATCCTGTATCTGTTCGCTCTGGTTTTTTTTTTTGCATTCACCTTTGTATGTTTTCGTTTCGATCATTTTTGTTAGGGGAGTCTTTCTCAAAAACTTAACTAGTTAGGAATATGGAGTTATCTGTAAATTATGTGCCATATACTGTGTTTCAATAACAAATACTAAAACTCTGAGCTACATCCTGTATCTGTTCGCTCTGGGTTTTTTTTTGCATTCACCTTTGTATGTTTTCGTTTCGATCATTTTTGTTACGGGAGTCTTTCTCGAAAACTTAACTAGTTAGGAATATGGAATTATCTGTAAATTATGTGCCATATACTGTGTTTCAATAACAAATACTAAAACTCTGAGCTACATCCTGTATCTGTTCGCTCTGGTTTTTTTTTTTGCATTCACCTTTGTATGTTTTCGTTTCGATCATTTTTGTTACGGGAGTCTTTCTCGAAAAGTTAACTAGTTAGGAATATGGAATTATCTGTAAATTATGTGCCATATACTGTGTTTTAATAACAAATACTAAAACTCTGAGCTACATCCTGTATCTGTTCGCTCTGGGTTTTTTTTTTGCATTCACCTTTGTATGTTTTCGTTTCGATCATTTTTGTTAGGGGAGTCTTTCTCGAAAATTTAACTAGTTAGGAATATGGAGTTATCTGTAAATTATGTGCCATATACTGTGTTTCAATAACAAATACTAAAACTCTGAGCTTCATCCTGTATCTGTTCGCTCTGGGTTTTTTTTTGCATTCACCTTTGTATGTTTTCGTTTCGATCATTTTTGTTACGGGAGTCTTTCTCGAAAACTTAACTAGTTAGGAATATGGAATTATCTGTAAATTATGTGCCATATACTGTATTTTAATAACAAATACTAAAACTCTGAGCTACATCCTGTATCTGTTCGCTCTGGGTTTTTTTTTTGCATTCACCTTTGTATGTTTTCGTTTCGATCATTTTTGTTAGGGGAGTCTTTCTCGAAAACTTAACTAGTTAGGAATATGGAGTTATCTGTAAATTATGTGCCATATACTGTGTTTCAATAACAAATACTAAAACTCTGAGCTACATCCTGTATCTGTTCGCTCTGGGTTTTTTTTTGCATTCACCTTTGTATGTTTTCGTTTCGATCATTTTTGTTACGGGAGTCTTTCTCGAAAACTTAACTAGTTAGGAATATGGAATTATCTGTAAATTATGTGCCATATACTGTGTTTCAATAACAAATACTAAAACTCTGAGCTACATCCTGTATCTGTTCGCTCTGGGTTTTTTTTTGCATTCACCTTTGTATGTTTTCGTTTCGATCATTTTTGTTACGGGAGTCTTTCTCGAAAACTTAACTAGTTAGGAATATGGAATTATCTGTAAATTATGTGCCATATACTGTGTTTCAATAATAAAACTCTGAGCTACATCCTGTATCTGTTCGCTCTGGGTTTTTTTTGCATTCACCTTTGTATGTTTTCGTTTCGATCATTTTTGTTACGGGAGTCTTTCTCGAAAACTTAACTAGTTAGGAATATGGAATTATCTGTAAATTATGTGCCATATACTGTGTTTCAATAACAAATACTAAAACTCTGAGCTACATCCTGTATCTGTTCGCTCTGGGTTTTTTTTTGTCATTCACCTTTGTATGTTTTCGTTTCGATCATTTTTGTTACGGAAGTCTTTCTCGAAAACTTAACTAGTTAGGAATATAGAATTATCTGTAAATTATGTGCCATATACTGTGTTTTAATAACAAATACTAAAACTCTGAGCTACATCCTGTATCTGTTCGCTCTGGGTTTTTTTTTTGCATTCACCTTTGTATGTTTTCGTTTCGATCATTTTTGTTACGGGAGTCTTTCTCGAAAACTTTACTAGTTAGGAATATGGAATTATCTGTAAATTATGTGCCATATACTGTGTTTCAATAACAAATACTAAAATTCTGAGCTACATCCTGTATCTGTTCGCTCTGTGTTTTTTTTGCACTCACCTTTGTATGTTTTCGTTTCGATCATTTTTGTTACGGGAGTCTTTCTCGAAAACTTAACTAGTTAGGAATATGGAATTATCTGTAAATTATGTGCCATATACTGTGTTTCAATAATAAAACTCTGAGCTACATCCTGTATCTGTTCGCTCTGGGTTTTTTTTGCATTCACCTTTGTATGTTTTCGTTTCGATCATTTTTGTTACGGGAGTCTTTCTCGAAAACTTAACTAGTTAGGAATATGGAATTATCTGTAAATTATGTGCCATATACTGTGTTTCAATAACAAATACTAAAACTCTGAGCTACATCCTGTATCTGTTCGCTCTGGGTTTTTTTTTGCATTCACCTTTGTATGTTTTCGTTTCGATCATTTTTGTTACGGAAGTCTTTCTCGAAAACTTAACTAGTTAGGAATATGGAATTATCTGTAAATTATGTGCCATATACTGTGTTTCAATAACAAATACTAAAACTCTGAGCTACATCCTGTATCTGTTCGCTCTGGGTTTTTTTTTGCATTCACCTTTGTATGTTTTCGTTTCGATCATTTTTGTTACGGGAGTCTTTCTCGAAAACTTAACTAGTTAGGAATATGGAATTATCTGTAAATTATGTGCCATATACTGTGTTTCAATAACAAATACTAAAACTCTGAGCTACATCCTGTATCTGTTCGCTCTGGGTTATTTTTTTGCATTCACCTTTGTATGTTTTCGTTTCGATCATTTTTGTTACGGCAGTCTTTCTCGAAAACTTAACTAGTTAGGAATATGGAATTATCTGTAAATTATGTGCCATATACTGTGTTTGATCAACAAAATACTAAAACGCCGGATTTACAGGTTTAGGGTTAAGTGACCGAATACTCGACCAACTTAATTTTGCAGTTTTGTTTCATGAATGATAATGTTGTCGTTTTTATTCATTCATTTAAGTCTATTAACTCATTTGAACGGTACGGAACCTTCAGGGCGCGACTCCTACTCGCCAGATTTTTCTCAAAAATCCATCCATTTGTCCGTGTTCGTCCACTGCTTGACAAAGGCCTTTCCATATACCCTCCTCATCCAATAGTAACAAGAGCGGAAAAAGTTCCAGGGTAAGTTACGTTTTACATGCCAAATCTAATCTGTATAGAAATAATATTATATGATGAAACAAATATGATACGGGAAATATATAAAAAAACTGTATTTAAGTTGGGCTACTAAGGTTATACACATGCATAAAATAAAGACTTATTGGAATAAGAATATTATTATAACTGCACAATGCAATTAATAAATAAGTTCATAAACTGAATAGACCATAAATAAATATAATGCCTAGCCAAATATAATAAAAAAAAATAATAATAATTCTAGGATAGATCATGTATCGTTAACTGATCAAATTCCAGCCAGAGGAAGAAAAAATTTTTTGCTCAAATATTTTTTTCACTTCTCGATACAAAGTAATTCAATCGGCTGATTCAATTTCAATGGAAAAGTGAAAAAAAAAGTTCGAGCAAAAAAGTTTTTTTCGGTGGAATGTACTCTATTAGGGATACTCTATCATCTGCTGATTTTTTTTCACTTTGAATTGTAGGACCTTATATACTAACATTAGTAAAAAAAAAATATTGTACATGCATACCTACATAATGCAATGAATAAATAAGTTAATAGACATCTAAAATAAACAAACTTAGGTATCTAAAATAAAGCTAGGTCCGTTACTTATTGGCTTGTATCGTCTATCACCAACAATCATTCCGTTACACCCCTGTACCATGTGTTTTGGTCTCGATATACGTTACCGTCTGCGCGAGGGGCGCTGTACAATTTCTACTACAAGACATTTGACGCAAGTATCGAGGCCCAAACTCATGGTAGGGCTACTGGCTCCACTCCAAACATTTACTATATACAGTTACCGCACTGTGGAGTACACCGGTGCTGGTGGATGGATATTTAAATGAGCACTAGCCTTAGCATAAAAACATCACGGTTACATACAGGATGTAAATGCAAAGTCAAGAATCCCTTTAGGGTATGAAAGTATACACGATTCTGATGTCATTACAAGAAAAAAATATATACCTTGAATTTTCACCAACAATTTCATCATTAAGCCATATTAAGCTATGGCTACGCTCACCGGCCTCCCCATACACCTTATTGCACCCCCCAACCCGCAACCCGCACATCCGAGTGGCCGTCGACCGCGAGGGTGTCCACGCGATTAGTGTATTTTGAGTAAAGAAAATCGTCTTATTATGAGGTACTGGTACTTTATTTAGAGATCCCAGTATTTAAAATAACATCTTTACCGATCATACTAACACACCCTTAAAGGATTCTTGCCTTTGCTTTTACACCCGGTAGTTGCGTTCACGTTACAGTTTGTATGGAATCTGACAAGTTCCGCTACTGTCCGCTAGGGGCGGGGCGGTTATCAGATTCCATACGAAATGTAACGTGATTGCAGCTATAACATAACCGTGATGTTTTCATGCTAAGGCTGCTGCTCATTTCTCTTTCTCTGTAAGATGGACCTGCGCCACGATTTTGTTTCCTATTTTTGTTTTACCGACAATGGGAACATTAATCTGTTTTTTTTTACTTTTAACTCAAATGATTTAATCGTTATCGAAGATATTTGGTAATTAATTTTAGTTTAAGTTATTACTAAAATTATTATTGGTGTAGCGAGTGTGGGTGGACTGACGTGCATTTCACAGTTCACACTCGGGAACACCTAACACCCCCTCGGAGATTCATGTCGTGACGATATGTCTTTGTTGTAATTTTAGTTCACAAGGTACTTATTAATAGTAAACGCCTTTGTTTATACGCAATGTTTAGTGACATAACTTACCCCATAAAAGAGGAGGGATTCCAGATTCAAATTCAAGGCTCTGGTCTGAATGCAAAAATAAGAGTCAAATTAATTAAATGTTTGTAATGGTCTTATACCAGGTGTAAATAGAGTGCGACCATTAAATGAAACCGCATATTTTACCGACCCTACTGAACCACTTTTCCCAAGAATCATACCCGCGGACACCCTTAGTTTAGGAAATAATTGAGTTCCAAACAAAAATGCGTGAACCCCTAACGCATAGACATACGGGCGAGTTTAGAGAGAGCGTCGTCAGTTTCACGGCCGTCGCTTCACGAATAAAATTTGGACTTAAATTCCTATAGAAGGTTGTTTTTGAACAATTATAGAGGAACAAAAAATATTTTTCGTATTTCGCAGATTGAACTTTGGTCCTGACCACTTACAGAGTCTCCAGTGTGGAGTTGGTCACATAAACGAAAGTCACCTTATGTGTTTGTATGTTAGTGCTATGTATGCCCCTACGGGAATTGAACTCACGACCCCTGTCTGGTTTAGTCGAGACATTGAAACCATTAGAACACATAAATAAGTACTTATTTAGGTTTTGCCAGCAATGTCCCTTACTTAGGTTTAAACTGATTACAACACATGTCAGTAAAATATAGAGCAATTAAATGTAGCGTTGTTTGTAGAATTATTTAAGTTATTTATAAAATGTGCAGGAAATAGCGCGAATATTTGCAGTGAACAATTATATACCTAATACGTACTAGGTACAAGTCATTGTTACTATTTATTTATTTATTATCCTTATTAGGAGTACGTAAGCATCTGGTGTCAATCAATAAATTACTTATAGTTATGAATATGCGATTGTCACCACTCGGTGAAACATCATCTTTCATCCACTTGTACTGTTTCACTGATATTAGCTTCAATTACAGCGCCAACCGGTTTCACCTTATGACATCTTCAAGGACTAATAACGAATATAATAATAATAATGACAACTAATAAATAGCTATGGATATTATAAATGTGATGTTAAAGCCGATTTTGAAGGTTTTAATCTTAAGCTAAGAAACTTACTAAAAAACGTAATTTTAAGTGACAGCACTACCTATATTTTGCTATTCTGAAGAGCACACCAACTAAAATTAGCAAATGTTGTAAACCCTCCTGAATCCAACTAAATGTTTTAAATTCAATCAAATGACAGCTTTAAAATGTGCCTTGAAATTACCAAAACAGGTTAAAATCACTAAACTAGAGCCAACGAGAGATGGCACCTATGATGTTTAAATGCCCAAGTTTCACAATTGTTTGTGGGTAAGCGTGTAAGTGTCACTAAAATAATCTAACACACAGAGGTTAAAATATATACATTATAATTTGTATTTATTCATACATTTATAACAATACATCGATAAATAAATGTAGCCTTAAGTAAATAAAGAGTCTTCAATTAGGCGTAACAAAAATTTGGTTATAAAAATTCAAAGAATTACAATTTTATTTCACAACGGTTAATATTTTTTCTGTTTCATTGTAGGATATTTTTTGGAGCCAATTTGTCAAAACCTTTTTTGATTCTCTCCTGGTCGTGGTATAAATATTCAGTGTTTTATTAACTTTATTGTATAGGTAGGGACCTAAGAAGGGGTAATATCTCCGAATAAAAGAGGTTTTCATTGAGATTGCCATATTTCGATCACACACTGCATATTTTCTTCGCCTAGTTAGATGATCAGGATTGTATTCCAACTCACTATGTTGTTTCATCACAATGCTAAGCAATAAGAGCTGCCGCACAGTTAGTACTTCACAATATTTTAATATAATAATAAATAATAATGTATTTAGGGTTGTATGCTAGAAGTAGCAACTTTTCAAAATTATTGAACTGTTTCACTTACTGAACCAAAGCTTTTTGTAAAAGATAACTATAATACTATTAAAACTCGCGTGAGCTGACATTCTAAATTGTTATTAAGGAAATCATTGTTCCCTCATCACTCTGTTGACTACAGGCCAACTGTTTCTACGATATAATTTCGGCATTTTCAAGACGAACTAAGAACGACTTCGACGACGACGCAATAATTATACGTTATAGTGTCAGAACCGTTATTTAATAATAATCTACAGATTAAGTTTTTTCATTACATACTTTACAATGTTATTGAATTCAATAATGAACTTCGAAATTTCATACTAAATTAGGCTTTAACTTTAACAACAAAAAACAGGTCATATGCGAATAGGACCCGTGCCTTGAGCGTTCCGTACATATAATTTAAAACAAAGTGATCCTAAAATGGCCCCGCTTTTCATTTTGATGTACGGAACCCTAAAAATAAACAAACGCCATAGAGGATAGGCTTCTAAGCCATGGACATAGCAACATACAAGGTAAGCCACCAAACAAATAGTTTTTCTTACAAATTTCCCACGCCCCACCAACAAGAACTAAGTAGCCAAGCAAAGCGTCCATCCGTCACATCAATCCTCCTCCGTGTCCAGCGAAGATAGCGCGCGAAAAAACCTCTTCCCGCCATCATTGACACATACCGGCTAGCGGCTAGGTGCTTTATCGAGTCCAGTTTTGGTTTTATTTTTAAAACTTTATAAATAGTGGTGCTCATCCTTCGAGCTAGCAGAAAGAACCAGTGTGTAGCAGGAGGACATCATCACGTCAACTGTCAAAATGGTGTACAGGTTAGTTGGTTTTCTTTTTCTTTTACCGATACTAAAGTAGGCAGGTTCAAGATCAAGTATTTTGCGGTCAATGTTGTTGTTCAAGACAGGTTATGGGTTTGTTTGGCAGTTGTGGTTAAAAGTTGCTATCTCATCTCTCTCTCATAGGGCATATATATAGGTAATTATAATATCAGGAATATGTTGTAATGTAACCAATATCGTCTAAAATCATATAATGACAGATAAAGTATAATGCCTGTGTTGTTTCGGGGTTGTTTTATTTTGGCATTAATAAACAACAAAATAAATGAAAAAAAAAACAATCTAAACACGTTGCTACAAAAAATACCAACGCACTTTTCCATCACAACTACCCCAGCAAGGATACTGTAGAGTAAATATATTTTAAAATAAATAAATCTAGATAATAATATTAATTACACTGTCACCTGTCACTCAGTGTCGTATCCACGGATATCCATCTACTTTGATCCTGATAAACCTACATTAACTCAATAATTCTATTAACCTCCCAAACTCTCTCTCCCCCAGGTGTATGTTTATAAAAAAATATCATTGGAGGTGAACTTTTTCGCCGTTCTCCAACTTGTCCTGTAAAGTTGTAAAGGCCAGAAGGCCACCAGAAAAGCAAAGTCACTCACAAAAAAAAAAACACTCAATCTAACCAAAGCAACTAAACAGTTTCTAAATTAATGAACTGAGGACCTAGTTAGTCATCCAAAACTCAATTAGATTACTTTTTACACTGAAAGGGTTAAACAAGAACCACAAAATATGAGGATATTATTAAATATCCTCATAATTAATAGTAGTTATTTCCTTTAACTTGCGTGTATTGTATCACTAATTTAACAATGCTATTTGTTTCCCACTGAGTGCAGTAGGGAACACGCATTGTCTAAACAACAATGATTACCCAGTTTTTATCTGTTCACTTTGTTGCGATTTGTAAGTACATGATCTCGCTAAAGATACAGCAATCATTGGGCATCCTGTAATTAACTTATCTACTATGCACATAGTTCTGTATTTTTATGATAAAGTATGTACTTTTCCCAAATATAAAACGTCGTCCGTCATTATAAAGCACGAAACTTTAAAAATATTTCTAATGTCTATGGTCCAAAAACACAAAAGCAATCTTTAACTTACTCGGAATTAGAACGTGAATAACATACATACATACTTATACTCACGCCTGTCTCCCAGAGGGGTAGGCAGAGACTACTAATTTCCGTCTGCTACGATCCTGAAACACTTCTATTGCTTCTTCTACATCCATCAATCTATTCCTCTTCTTTCCGGGTACTTTTTACTTTGTCCTTCATTAATATTTCTCCTATTTGGTCGGCAAACATCTTTCTAGGGCGCGGGCGGCCCGATCGAGCAAATTCAAATAATTTCTTTTGTAAAATAAAATACATATATTATTGGCTATATAAAGCTTTTCATCTGTTCACCATGAGATAGTTAATAATTTACTTTGTATTTTTATATTCATTCTTCTGTCTTCCCTGTTTGACAGCTGAGCTAGTCACATCATGTAAACATTTATTTAATATATTATTGCTTGTGTTCCCTCACCATGTCGTTTTATTGAAGAACATGACTTACTGACACCAGACTCAGACCAGACTTAAGACCAGGGTGCCATAAAAAGCAGCGCCATCTTGCGATTTTCGGTACGTCTTATCCCTGGTATTCTAAACAAATATCGGGATGTTACGGCCGGAAATAGCAAGATGGCTCTTCAACCAAAATTGTTTTTGTTTTCATTTTTTTTTAATAATTTTTGTTAGGAAGTAGGTTAATTTGTCATAAGATTGTATATATTTTTATGTAATTTTTTATATTTGTCATTTATTCGACTGATGCCGGCCCCAAAGTGGGTCGAAATATATTTCCAAAATACAATATCTTGTTATTATTATCTCAAAGAGAACATTTTGTAAAAAAGATACATAAAATACCTACAAGTTTTACAGCTAAAGAGCTTTACTTTTCACTAACCATAAATTCCTTTCGT
The DNA here is from genome assembly GCA_910592155.1 of Ypsolopha scabrella. Classification (NCBI taxonomy): domain Eukaryota; kingdom Metazoa; phylum Arthropoda; class Insecta; order Lepidoptera; family Ypsolophidae; genus Ypsolopha; species Ypsolopha scabrella. The sequence goes on from OU342980.1 coordinate 22,685,859, forward strand.
CACTCTACTTTCATTAATCCTCTCTATATGCCCAAACCATCGAAGCATTCCTTTTTCTATCCTGGTCACTACACCATTTTTCAGGCCGCAACGATCCCGTATGTCGATATTTTTACTCTATCAATAACGTGAATAAATAAAGAAATAGTAACATCAGAAATGGCATGGCAATAAGTTTCACTAAGATTTCTGTCATACATATGGAATTATGATTCGGCCATTTCTTTCTTCGCTAGTTTTTACTTCCTTACAAGAATGCCCATAGTCGTAGAACAATGCGTTGTAATTGTACAGATTAATTTTAGTAACAAACACGAAATACAACAACAATGTCCGTGTTACTTATCTGTCCATCGGCCGGCACAGTGGACACGGGCCGTGACAACAATGCAATGACAAAACCACGTAAGTTACATTTGAAGAAATTACTAACATTACATGTCTTACAACTTTAGTTGCGTGATTTTGTCACAATGCAAAATTTTAACGGTTGACAGGCAATTAAGTATCATCGAAGTAATTAAATGCTAGTAATTCTAAGAAGCATTTGAACATCCGTCGATGATGCATCCGTACCCAGATTTTTTATCTAGTAATTTCCTGTTTATTATTTTATTAGGTAAGTCCGAAGTATAATGTTATGTCTTCTACTTTCCTGTTTTAAATTTAATTAGTTTAGTTAAAATTGATATTTAATAAGTGTAAATGATGTAGCTATATTACATTAATAAAGTATTAACACATTCAACAATAACAGAAGGCTATGCCTCAACATTATTTTGAGTTTATCACAAACTAGAAAATATCGATTAGAAAATAAGACAAATATTTTTGAAAAAATTCCTTGGGCCAGGATTTGAACCTGCGACCTCTAGACGTGCCTGTTTATTTTTACATAAATTTGTGATATTGTATTTCTATTTTTGGGACGCAAATGGCAGAATAATTTACTAATCGAAGTTTATTTCTTTTCTAATTTCTAAGAATATAAGGTGACTTTAATTTATGCAGCCATGTTCTTACTGAAGACTCATTATGTGCTCAGTAACAGGGTTCGATGTCCCTTTTTGTGAAATTCGTAAATTATTCTTTTCATGTTCGTTACAAACGCTAGCCCGAGTCAATTATTATCGGACGTCAAGATGTTATTTTGCGAAATCAGCAAAAAGTCTTATCGATCCGTGTTACTGATCACTTACCAAGCCTCCAGTATGAGTTTGGCTGTATAAATATCGCGTATTATAAGGAAGTCTAAAAATCATTGCCATCTAATATAGGTAACTTATAGTTTAGTCCTTCAGCCTGTGGGTCCACCCACGTGGAGGTAGCGACGGACTATGCCCTTTCTCCGGTCACTGTCACAGCTGGTCATAAATAATAAAGAAAACCGCATTCAAATCCTTTGAGTCGTTCTCGAGTTACAACGGAACAAGCATAGTACACACAAATAGAAAATCAATAATTCTAAAAAATACATTTTTGGTCTTAGTAAATAAAAACCCATTTCATTTAAAATTTCGCAAAAATATTCAATGTACAGACACGACACTTTTTAAGTTATAAGGGAAACAGTTACGAGGGGCCCTCTGCCTCTGCCAAAGGGAGGGTGCCTTCTAGAGGACAAGGCGGCCCTGCAACCGAAGACTTACGCCTTACGGAAGGTATCGCGACTAGCTCCACCTTATGTTTTTGTGTCAGCATGCGGATGCTGTACTATCCTGGTTGGCTGACTGACCGGGAGGAAGTGTACAATACAGAGAGTAAGTGCAGGACTCATCGCCCTCACTACGAATTTAGAAGGGTAACAGTTGAATCTCGGTCCTAAAGGCACAAAATTGTTGTTTTCTTTTTTCAATTTTTGAATAATAAACTACAACATTACGCGACAATAAATTAATGTCAATTAGGCTTTTCTAGCAAAGTTGTGTCATTTTATTCATTACTTTGTAAATGATCCTCTATACAAGGTGAAATTAAATTAACCGACCAATTACATACTGGAGACTCGGTTAGTGATCAGAAACAAGCTTCAATTACCCTTTTGGTGAAATTCGATAAAAAAAATTTTTTTTGCTTCCTTCTGTCTAAACTTGGAATTGTACTAGTCCAACCAGTAAGGGAGCAAAAAACTATTTTTTTTTATTTGGCCACAAGGATTACTGAACCTAGTTCCTGATCATCACTAACCGAGTCTCCAGTATGAATTGGGTCGGTTGATTTAAGTTCAACCTATATACAGCAACTATAAACCTTTGAAATTGCTGTGCAGATTAATATCATACTGGACTGGATAGCTCAGTTGGTAGAGCAACCGCCCGGTAAGCGAGGGGTCCCGGGTTCGAATCCCGGTTCAGAGCTCCTCACGTCCAGATTTACTTTTCTGATTTTCTATACCGCAGTGATATAATTTAATTTAATATTATATCATTGCGGTCATAGATTTAGTATATACTACTATATCTGTGATTGCGGTATAGAAAAGCAGAAGAAAAGTAAATCTGGATGTGAGGGTATCTGAACCGGGATTCGAACCCGGGACCTCTCGCTAACCGAGCGATTGTTTTCAATTTACCCATGTGTTTTCTCACACCGCAACGATATGTATGTGTTGTGACCGGACGATAGAATTGAACATTTCATGAAATAGTCAACTGTCACTGACCAGATCATTAAATGTTCAACGGTTAACGATTTGGTCAGCGACGTTTGACTATTTCATGAAATACGATCATTTCATGAAATGGTCGACTATTTCGAAATGTTCGACTATTTCATGAAATTTTCGACGTCGCCTCACTCCGTTCCGCTCCGCTCGGCTCCTGAATTTATATTCACAAGCAACCTAACACGCTCCTCCCCGCTTCGCTCGTCGTCGCACCTTGACCTTAGGAAAACTATAAATCGCATCGCACAAACAATAACAACGCGCCATCAGCGCCGCTAGTGGTGAATAAATAGTGTAACTATTTTACGATATGATCATACGATGTTTGACCAGATTATGAAATGGTCTTGTGTTAGTTGATGATATCGTCAAACGATCTCTATTAAATTCTTTAGCAGTTACTTACGAGATAGGCGGCAATATGTGGTTTACTGGGGTGCAACATCGGCTCCGTATTTTACATATTCTGGAGTGAGTCAAGGCAGCAATCTAGGGCCCCTGGAGTTTTTAATAATGATAAATGACCTTCCAAACGTCATCAGGAGTGCCATTTGTCTCTTGTTCGCGGATGACCTCAAATTAATCTTAAAGATTGAAGTTATGACAGATTGTGAGAGACTACAGCAAGATATTCGGAGGGTAGTAGAATGGAGCCAGCAGAACAATCTTCACTTTAATGTGTCAAAGTGCGCGGTGATGTCGTACAGTCGCGCGCATGAGCCGCTTCAGCACCAGTACGAGATGCAGGGGGTTGCACTGGCGCGCGTCGAGAGCGTCAAGGACCTGGGAGTGTTAATGAATGCCGAGCTAACGTTCCGGGACCACATTGTAGCTATATGTAAAAAAGCTTTTAAGAAGTTAGGCTTTATACTACGGCAAGCTAGAAATTTTAATAGTATGCTAGCCGTAAAAGCTCTTTATAATGCGATAGTACGCAGTAATTTAGAAAGTAGTGCAATTATCTGGAATCCACATGAGACTAAATATAGTCACATGGTGGAAAAGATTCAAAACAAATTTGTTCGTTGGTTATATTTGAAAAATTACGGTGTTTATCCGTACTATCCATTAATGTATCCAACTTTATTTGTTATAGGTATGGTTGGATACAATAAGTTGGAAGTTAGGAGAGACCTAGCGCTACTAATTTATTTTTTTATAGTTTTGCGTGGAAAATTATGCAATCCGCGGTTGTTAGCGTCCTTGGAGCTGTTTGTGCCGGATAACTTTATTCGCGCGAGAAAACACAAGTTGTTTCGTGTGCAGTGCGCGCGCACTAATGTTCTTAAAGAGTCTCCTGTTGTAAAAACACTTCGTCTTTTCAACAGAATTGATAAGTTTACAGATACCGATTTGTTTAGTTGTTCTTTGACGGAGTTCACAAAAACTGCTTTAAATATAATTTGTTACCAATCGCAATAGGTGTAAGCCTGTAAAGATTGTAGAGCATGAAATATATATAAATAAATAAAAAAAATGAAAAAATATTCATTGATTATGTCAATCCATATCATGAAATGGTCAACAATGTAATATTTCACGAAATTCGACTAATGAAATGTTCAATTCTATGATCTGGTCACCCCATATATGGATACTTACTTAAATAGTGAGCCACAGGCGTCTAGATGCGTCTAGAGGATGCTGATGTATTCAAGATTGTGTAGGATCTGTGTGGCATCATTTACAAAGCAATGTATAAAATAAAAGAACTTTGCTATAAAAGCCCAATTGTTGCGTAGTGCCATAAACCACATTTTTAACACTTTTTATCTAAAAAAAAGAACAACAATGATAAATAAGCCATGCGTTTGGGAACGACAATCGTTGCAAACACCTTAAGGCGCACAGGCACGCCAACGTTTTACTACAAAATTTGATAATCCGTTTCTCTGTTGTTCTTCGTTTTAGACTAAAGTTTAAGACCTCTATACTTTAATACAGGCATTTATACAGTCACTATCTCGCTGAAATGTAAAATTTTGGTACAGGTACAATTTAATGCAAGAAAACAACTTTGTTTGTAAATCTGTCCACATTAAAACAAAATCAATATTTAAAAATTTTGGCGAAATGGTACCTTTTAAAATATCAGTACCAGATGATAGAGGTCTTATACTTTGGTCTATAACGAAAAACAACAGAGAAAAAGATTATCAAACTTAGTACTAAAACGGTGGCATGCCTTAATGTGTAACTTTCTAGCCTAGACAAAGCTATCGCGGTTACAATAAGCTCCTCTATTCCGGTTCCTTTGACTCGTGAACAGTAGAAATGATTGGCGTGCACTTCGTCACACTGCTGTCACTTCCTCGCCTGGTTTAAAATGTGCCTCACGTAGTATTTAGCGTTAATTTGAGTTGCACACTCTTTGTCAAGTCAGTCAGTAAACAATTATTTAAACCAGGGTCGCTAGTTAGAGGTCAGATATTGAATAACACAGTACCTATTTACTTACATTATGTAAGGCTTACAGCGACGAGGTAACACCACGTATTGTAAAAATGTCGCGGAAACGTAGCTCTCCTGCGACTATAATTCGCGTTAAATCGGTTCAGACGTTTTCATGGATCCGTCAGACAACGGGAACGCTTTATAGCCGTCCGCTATATAACTCAAAAAAAAGTTGGGGCATAGAACTGGCAGCATGTAAAAGACAGAAACCAGCGCGTTCCAATTTTGAAAATTTAACTGGTGCATCGAATGTCTATTCCAATAAACTGGCCTTTTGCTTTTTGTCCACGGTTTCATCCGCGCGAAGGTTATCAATCCATTCATCAGCTTTCCAGGATTTCGGCACTCTTGGCGGTCCTCCTGGAAGAAATGCCCATACTCACACACGCTGGGCAGGCGGGTTGGTGAGCGCGGTGTCGAAACCCTTGCACCAGTGACGCCGCTGCCCGTCACCAGTCTGTTTTATATAAGGCCCGGCAATTGGGGATGAATAAACCGCCATCCATCGGTCCCAGGAAATGGTGGGCCGCCTGGTTTTGCCTGAGAGCTGTTCTCTTACTCTCCTCCGAATAACTTCGGCATCAGCTCTACCACTTGTTGTTATCAATGAGTATAGCCAATATTCCAGTGAAAGAATTGACAAAATCGGTTCAGTAGTTCCAGAGCTCACTCCCTACATACAACACATTTTACCTCTACAATATTGGTGTAGATTTATGAATCCGCGATATCTGATTGAAAGACTAAAAGTGTTAGAGTTCTATTATTGATTTATGAACCTTGTTTAAAGCATGGTCGCCGGATGAGGTCACACAACTTTGAAATACTTTGTTTGTTCTATTTTATTACCCACGTGTGCATAGTTAAGTAATAAAGTTAACATTAAGTTAACTACAAGGCTAGACGAAGGACTAAAGAAACATTTTAATAATGTGTATAGTTTCCATAATATATGACTTAGAAATAGTTGGTGAAATGTAAAGCGCAAGCCACAGCGTGGCTTATCTCACACGTGTTTCCATTCTTCGATTCATAGTCCAACGATCTGTGGACCGAACTATGAAGACTCGCAAACTGACCGTTGATTCTTTGACTTGACGCGACTCGTTGATTGTTTACGATGTTGACTCTCGTTAAACCTCTGACCACTTCATCAACAACAATGATTGTAAGGCTTCTCCTAAAGCAAACGACCTTGAACTTTGTAACCAGTTTGTACGGTAACTATAGCATTTTTTTTATAGAAGAAAAATGCATAGTAATCTACATAATACGAAGAGTGACGTGGTTTTTCCTGAAATTTATTTTGAATACATAAGTGAAGAAAAAAGAAAAACTAAATTCACTAAGTTTTTGTCTACTTGTAACACACGTACAATATAACTGCCGCAGTTTTTATCCAAACAGTATACAAATCAATGTCTAGACAAAATAATATAAAATGTTTCTAAATTCCTTTTATTTTATTTAAAATAATTGAAAAACACACAATTTTCGCACTTGTCAGCTGGAGCGCCAGACGTTAAACGATTTCGTCTCTTTTCAAATTAATTTTAAGTTAATAGCGAAGATAAAATTTTGTAAAAATATATATGTTATATTTCACTCTTTGATGTTAATATTTCGGCCATTCGATACACGATTATTTACATTTTCCTCGATCCATTTAAATCGTAAAGATAGGTCTGAACTATGATCTAATTATCATTTCATTTAAGCTATGTTAAGTTTTGAACAGTAAAACTTATACTAAAATAAACGTCTTAAGAAATGTAATATAAAACGGCCGCCATATTAAAAAATCTCCAAAATAATAAATAAAAACACCTCGAAACCGCGAATTTCCTAAGCGGCGCGCTTCCGCTGAGCAGGATGACCATCTGTAAAACGAAAGCGTTGGAGCGGGACAGATTTCGCCGGATAACCCCACCCTAACAGCCATGTTTGAGTGCGAGCTGCTGATAACTTGTTCGAAATTTCAACCACAACGAATCAAGATGCTGTTTCCGACGGAGTCACCTTGGCCTTAGACCATTTAACACAGGACCTGGCAAAGCGCGACTCTTAGTACTGACATTATTCTGCCGTTTTCCACGGGAGGGGAGGTAAACACGCACAGCACACATTTACTCATTCACGCACACTACTGCGAAAAATTGATATGTCACACTAAATCAAAAGCTGCAACACAAACACAAAACGCGCACACAAGCAAACTTACATGAACAAATTGTTCATGTACTTCGGCAGAGGGGGATAAGTGCGCTTGCCTAGTCCCGTGTTATACATATGGTCTAAGCTGCTGACCAATCCTCCAACACGAATTAGACTATATCAATCATAACATCATACATACACTCGGGTTCAGACAGTTCGTTCTGAACCTATAAATTTTGTTATCGTTTGTTTAGAATATCTCTCTATTACTAACGAGATTATCCCGGTTTGGGGTCGGTGTGCTATTTAAACTTGCGTGAACCCAAACTGTTTTCTATATATTTGCATCGAAAAACTTGTTTTCTCCAAAATTTCTTTAACATTGATCTTAACCTTCGTTGACCGCATAATAAATGAGACTCGTAGGAAATACGCAACATTTGAGGCCATTGATCAACACAAACTTGTTTCTTTCACATAACATTAATATGTTGTGTCACTTTGTTCGAGCCTTTTCGCAATATTATTTAACAGGTCAAAAACCTGACGTCTTATGTAAATGAGGCCAGTTCCGTATATGTTTTGTTTGCTTAAAGTTTATCAAATTCTATACAAAATTGATAACTATTTATGAGAATAAACTAAGCCTATTCTTGTTTTTCAAACCACATACTTACTACTAAAAAAATTAACGTTACCACAGATTATTACACCGATGAACTGCCGGATGTCGAAATGGGTGAGATTAGGATAGCTCTTGAACAGCTGAGAAACAACTAGGCGCCGGGCGAGGACGGCATCACAACTGAACTCCTGAAAGCTGGAGGTTACCCTATACTCGGACAACTACAGGACCTCTTTAATGCCGTCTTTCGCACAGGTACTACGCCAAAAGAGTGGAGAAGGAGTCTGGTCATTTTGTTCTTCAAAAAAGGGGACAAAATCCTACTTAAGAACTATAGACCAATTGCGCTCCTGAGCCACACCTACAAGCTGTTCTCAAGAGTTATCACGAATCGTCTCGCCCAACGATTCGACGACTTCCAACCACCAGAGCAGGCTGGGTTTCGAAAAGGCTACAGCACCGTGGACCACATTCACACGCTAAGGCAGGTTATACAGAAAACCCAAGAGTATAATCAGCCCTTATGTCTAGCGTTTGTGGACTACGAGAAAGCCTTCGACTCCATCGAAACTTGGTCTGTTCTGCAGTCCTTGCAGCGTTGCCAAGTTGACTGGCGTTACGTGGAGTTGTTGAAATGTCTGTATGACTCCGCTACGATGTCCGTCCAAGTACAGGTGTACAAACAAGACCGATACATCTTCAGCGCGGCGTGAGACAGGGAGATGTTATTTCTCCAAAACTGTTTACCGCCGCGCTGGAGGACGTCTTTAAAACACTAGACTGGAATGGACGAGGCATAAACGTAAACGGAGAGTACATTTCACATCTTCGCTTTGCCGATGACATCGTCATAATGGCGGAATCGCTGCAGGAACTAGAGGAAATGATGCGCGGCCTTGGCGATTCTTCGAGACGAGTGGGCCTGCGGATGAATTTGGATAAGACTAAGGTCATGTCCAACTGTCACGTCATCCAAGGGCCAATAACCGTCGACAATGTCAGCATCGAAGTTGTTCAAAAATATGTTTATCAGGGTCAAGTCATACAGCTGGATAAAAACAACTTCGACGCCAAGGCTGACAGAAGAATATGCTTGGGTTGGGCAGCATTCGGAAAGTTGCGTCACATATTTACGTCATCAATACCGCAGTGCTTAAAGGCTAAGGTGTTCAACCAGTGCGTCCTTCCTGTGATGACGTATGGCGCTGAGACGTGGTCTCTTACAAAGGGTCTGATCCACCGGTTTAAGGTCGCTCAGCGAGCTATGACAAACTGGATTTTCAAACCTGGATTTAGAATTGTAGCTGTATATATAAAATAGAAAATACTAAGATAAAGCAGGATACCAAGGCCATACGATGATGATGAGCGAGCTATGGAGCGGGCTATGCTTGGGGTATCTCTGATGGATAGAATCCGAAATGAGGAGATCCGTCGGAGATCTAAAGTAACCGACATAGCCTGCAGAATCAGTAAGTTGAAGTGGCAGTGGGCAGGCCATATTTGTCGCCGACATGATGGCCGTTGGGGCCGAAAGGCTTTAGAATGGAGACCACGTACAGCAAAGCGTAGTGTAGGACGACCTCGTGCCCGCTGGACCGACGACCTGAAAGACGTTGCGGGGGGCGGCTGGATGAGGAGGACGGAGGACCGACATGGGTGGCGAAATTTGGGAAAGGCCTATGTCCAGCAGTGGACGAACACGGGCTGATGGATGGATGGATGGATGGACAGATTATTACAATAGTTACTATTGATAGGATTGTTTTAAGAGGATAGGTTACGCTTGCAACAATTACCGTTACTCCATGAGGAAACACCCGCAGTGCGGGGGAGAGTTTACGGAAAAAATTGCAAAATGATCATTTACTGAGATAACTTTATTATTTAAAAAAACGGCCAAGTGCGTGTCGTGCCACGCGCAATGTAGGGTTCCGTAGTTGCCCGGTACATATAAGTTGGTCTACTAATACAGACCGCGCCAAACTTCTGGTCCCATACATTATAGGGGACCAAAAGTTTGGCACTTCCTGTACTCGTAAACCTGTAAGCCTACTGAGCTGTGATAGTTTTCCTTTTAAATTCATTATATATACTACTTCTCTGAATTTTTATCACATTTCTATAAACAACCGTTTATAAACCGGCAGGGGGGGGGGACGCTCCACACTAACTAAAATTTTCACTTTAAGGACCCGTTCTCCCTGACATTGAGCACCTCATGTTGCGTCAGGCAGAACTGAACTCTATGACGTTTCATTATTATTTAAAACAGCGCGTTAAGAGTCGTGCCTGTTACGACTGGTTACGACAACCGAAACATCGCGCGCTCTAAAGAATCACGTTTCGATGCCGCCCTCCATAGTAATTTGTATGGAGAAATCGCACGCAAAAGTTGGTGATGTTTAATGGATAAATACACCAAGTAACAATTTTTGTTTGGCAAAAATAAATTAATCTCACCATTCTGTACACTTTCAACTTACGGGAGCCTGAATTTCAGTTTCCAAAATTATCTGAGAAATCGCCAATGAGCAATACGCGAAGAGCAGTTTTACGTGATTTTCAGCAACTTTAGATTTTTTTTCTAGCTTGCTATGAATTCTATGCAAAAATCAAATTAATTAGGTTGTAATACAACTCTTCGACAACTTGTGTGATTATTTATTTCTCACTAAACAAATATTTTCTGTCATGAATCAGCAATACGGTGGGGCACGTTTAGGTGGCATGGACCCTTAAGGCTTAATATTTCGCCAACGGATACCTTAATCGAAAAATGATTCTCACACGCCCACAATGTTTTTGAACGGCCTATCCAACGATACCCCACACTACGGGATAGACGAGAAAAAAAAAATCATCCCCAGTTTACGTGCATGAGAGGTACCGCTAAAAAATTTTTTTTCAAGATTTTATTTTACCATTTTGTCGGCGTGAATAATATTTATATCCAAGCCAAATTACAGCTCTGCGCTAAGCCGCGGACAGACGGACATGGCGAAACTATAAGGGTTCCTTGTCGGGCTCCGGAACCCTAAAAATGAGTTTGTACGAAATATGTACCTGTTCGTTTCAAAGTTAATTAAAGTTTTTACAGGTTTTAATCCAGAAATAATTTATATGGTTTATGAGGTTTTCCTCAAATAATCTTAAAACTCGACATCAAAATTTATAAAGCTATCTTTTCTTTTTCAATATTGGAACGTCTTCAAAAGATTCTGTTACGATAACAATGCATCATACTCCTGGCGGAAGTATTTATTTTAAAGTAATATTGTTAGGTTCTTCAAACCAGGAAGAATTATACTAGGCAACTTTTGCGGGGTCTTTCCTCTCAATATCAGAGGATAAATGTTAAATATACACATGAATCAACATACTCAGATACTAACAATTACGTCTACTGGTGTTACAGAAGTATCTGCGTGTTCCTGTACCTCACAATGACGTCAGCCGCTCCTCAAGGCAGCAACAGTGGCATTACATACGTCAAGATGCGCCCCAGCTCGGCTTCCTTCGAGGAGCCGACACAGCCCCGCACCCTCGCAGCCCGGGAGTCGCGGATCGAAAACGTGCCACTCACCATACCAGGGAGTGCAGACACCGGCGCCCAAACTGTCCGCCGGGTCAGAAGCGATGATCCGGAAGATAAACGTCCACTCAGAAGTGAAGAGGTCAACGATGAGAGAAGTGGAAATGAAAGTGAAAGTACACATGCAAACCGCAGCGAAGAAAATGTGGATGATAGCGTACGTCAAGCTAGAAGTCAGGATGAAGACGCGACGGATATTCCTTACGATGATAGGGAAGAAGACAACATTGATGCGGAAGAGGAATATATCAGTGAAGTAGAAGACCCGACAGAAAAACCCATATACTCGAAAAGCTATTTCCAAAGAGGAAGCAACTTTATAGACTTGGCATCGAACCATGTTGTTGATTATAAAGAAAAGAGAAAGTTCAAATCCAAGTGTAGGTGTGAAAGAATATGGAATTGCCCCAAACTTCAGATTACAGTACCTAGGTGCCCTACTGACTATTTTATGTGTTGTTTCTAGTTAACTTGGTAATTCTTTGTTGGTGAGCCTTCAATTGGCCTGGAAGTTTTAAAAGTGCGCGTTCGCTTAAGTTATTTATTGTGAGAAAATTTTGATGAATTTTTAAAGCTTACAGTAATGCTTTTTAGTGCCCACCGAATTTTATAAAAAACATTTTTAAATACTTTTTCGTTCATTTATCCTAAATAGGCTCAGTTTGTAATATAAAATTAGCATTAAGGTTGTTATTGGTTAAAATTGTCAAAGGTAAGAATATCGGCTTCTGTAAATTATTTAGATGTAAGAAATAAATACACACATAAAAAAAGTTAATATTTATTTTATTTGGCACCGTAACATTCTTTATCACAAAATTTTAAATTAGTATTAAAATTATTTAATATAATCTGATACGTCTAAGAGCTCTTAAAGGAAGTCATTACATTTCAATATTACATTATAAGCTTAGATAACAGACACATTTTTATCGCTACTATAAATTCCTTTATTTTCATCTTGGTCACATTCAACCCTATTTATGACTAACCTTTGCCCGCAGTTTCATCCGCGTAGAAGTATTTATTCTGTTACATTTAATAAAAACTTTCTTTAAAACGAAGACTCATATTGATGTCGATTCCGTGTATTAACTTATTTGACAGGACTAGCCCTAACTTAAGCGTCTTGTCCTAGTCTTTTCGATACAGAAAGAAAAAGACAGAATACTGAAATTAAGTTTAGTCCGGTCAAATAAGTTGATTCGCGTCACTAATCGACACCATCATCACGATGCATGGATCAGTTTAAAGCTACTTCCCTGGGAAATTATTATAAAATATGTTTTTGCTTGTTTTCACTCCAGAGATTTTACTACTAAGTGGGTTTACTATCTTTCCAGGGAACTGCCCGTACCAACGAAGTTTTCCAGAAAAAATCGTAGCCTATATTCAAATGAAGAGTCTATTAAAATGAAAGAAATTTTAAAATCGGTTCAGTATTTCCTGAGATAATCTGTAGTAAACGAACGGACAAATATTTCCTCTCTATTAAATAAGTGTTGATTCGCGATGGTTTGGTTATTGTTTTTAAAACACCTCGCCACACGCAACTTTATGATAACTTGACGAAAATATGCCCTTTTCACATAATTCCACCTAATTCTCTAATGTTTTACAATAGTTTTACAAATAAATAAATAACTTGAATTTAACAAATGTATCTTTTAAGCTAACATATAAATACGAAAATATAATCTATTAGAAAGTAACTTACAAAGCTTAGTTTACATATAATATCAATAATAAAACGGTTACGGCTTATTAATATTAGATTATTGCTTATCCACTTATAAAAATAATAAATTAGATATGTCATAGAATTTTGAACTTAAGCACTAGATTAAGACATAGTTTCGGGTACAAATGCTTAAATACTTCAACAAACACAAAACGCTTAAAATTATCAAGACTTATTAGATTAGATATTTGAGCGAAAACTGTATTGTCTTAGTAGTCTATAAATCAACAAGTAATTTGTTTATATCAACTAGTAATTTGTCTTGGTAGTCTATAGATCAACAAGTAATTCGCCTTGTAGTCTTTAGGATCAACAAGTATTATTTTTGATAGTCTATAGATCAACAAGTAATTTGTGTTGGTAGTCTCAATATCAACAAGTAAGTTGTCTCATATCAACGAGTAAATTGGACTTAAAACAGTGGTGTGTGTCAGAAGATAAACATTTACTTGCAAACAGAAAGAGAATAAAAATTGAGAACAAAAATAAACAGTAATGGAATGCATAAACATTAAATAACAAAATAAAATCGAAAACCCTAAATTGAAAGGCGTGAAATAACTTTAATAGAGAATATTTAACGCATAAAGCGAATAAAATTGTCCATTATACATAAATACAACCCATTAACTTTCTCTCCCAATAAAAACTAAACAAAATAACCACTTTAACAACCAATTAACCGAGTAGCACCTACAAAATTCAAGTTGGAAACTTGAGTAGAAGAAAGATATAGTACACACCACATGAAAATATTTAAAATTAAATTAGGTGGTATTTACCTAATCGGTTCTTAAATACTGTCTCTGGCCATTTATTTTAAAAATAGAACACCTAGAAAAAAAATGAAATGGTGTTCGATTTTCAGATATTTTTTGATTAATAATCTGCCAAATCACAATTACATTCATTCATTTTTTACAATGGTGTGGACTCGCAAAGAGGACCGAGTAGCAGTAATTGCATTGCATCGTTGCGGCCATCCACCGAAGACGATATTCAACTTGCTTCAAAAATTAAAAATCACGAAGAGGTTCGTGTACCGTACCATCAAGAGGTACAATGAAACCTCTAGTGTCGATGACGAGAAAAGAACTGGCAGACCTCGTTCCGTTAGGACTCCAGGGGTCATCAAAGCTATCAAGGCGCGTATTGCAATAAATCCCGTCCGCAAGCAGAAACTGATGGCTTTGGAGATGGGATTAACCAGAAGTACCGTAAAAAAGTACTCAATGAAGACCTGGGACTACGAGCTTACCGAAAAAGAGTGGACATCTTCTAAACGTGCGTCTGATAGCTATGAGAGCCAAAAAATGCAAAGTTTTGCTAAAGCGGTACGCAAGAAACAGACACCGCGATATCCTGTTTACAGACGAGAATTTTTTTAATATCGAAGAGAAGTACAACAAACAAAATGACAGGGTGTACGCTACCAGCTCTGCGGCCGCTGGAAATGCCATTCCTAGAGTGCAGCACGGCCATCATCCATCATCAGTCATGATTTGGTTGGGAGTGTCCTACTATGGCCCTACTGAAGTGCATTTTTGTGAAAAAGGTGTCAAAACCAGTGCAAAAGTGTACCAAGACACGGTTTTAGATCGCATAGTAAAAGATCTGCCCCAGACACTCTTTGGAGGACGGCCATTTGTGTTTCAACAGGACTCCGCACCTGCTCATAAGGCCAAAACAACTCAGGAGTGGTTCGAGCGCCAGAATATCGAGCTAATAAGGCATCAAGATTGGCCCTCATCTAGCCCTGACCTCAATCCACTGGATTACAAAATTTGGCAGGAATTGGAGGAGAAGGTCTGTTCTAAACCTCACAAAAATTTGAGCAGCCTAAAGTCATCATTGATTAAAGCAGTGGCCGATATCGACATGAATATGGTCCGTGCTGCTATTGATGATTGGCCGCGAAGATTGAAGGCTTGTGTGAAAAATGGTGGCAATCATTTTGAATAAATTTTGTGTTTAATGTAAGCTAAATAAATTACCTTTTTTTTAAAAAAATCTTTTTTTGAATATCATGACTAGTTTTCATTTTATAGCCAATTTTGTTTGTGACAGAATTTAAGCACCGACTAGGTATAGATGTACATGGCAAGAAGTAAATAAAATTATAAATCGTGCAATAATGTTGGGTCCATCCTAACCATATTTAATGGCACAGTTAAAAAGTAGCATGTAATAATAAAACAATCACCTTTAGTCTGGGAAGAGCAGGTCCCCCTCGCGCCTGCAGCGCTCCTGTAACAAGATATACATCGTCACATAGGCTAGTGTTTGCTCGTTCAATCTTTAGATTGTTCGAATCAAAACGTACCAGTTCGTTCATTTAGTACTATTAGTACATGACTGACTCGTTCGGTAATCAGCTCACACGTTTTGTCTTATGCGATGCCATGCAGTTTAAATCGAGTCAATGCTTCATCTATAAATTTAATACTAGTTTTGTCGAAGGAATTATTGTTGTACGTGTTAAGTTTAAGCAATCAATTTTTCGTTTATTGCCTCTCATTCTGTTCAACCAAACTAAACTTCACTGTGGTTTGGACACACCAGTGGAGCTAAGCGGTGGGGCCACGGGTAAAAGGTACTAATAAGTTGACCTAAACAAAATTGTTCAGAACAAATGAACTATTAATGATATTTACATAAGGTACAAAATTATGTCAAATTTCTTTCCATTCGTTGTCTTTCGTTCATGTATCGTTTGCTTTGTATCGTTCTGTACGACAGAAATGTACTGGAAGACCGATTAAAAAGATCCGAACAGAATAGTTCTTTCTCGTTCATTTTCAAGAATGATGTCTTAATAGTACCGTACACGCATCACTCAATGATTTTAAAAGGACTGTATTCGTCACTTTACTTAAACAAATAATAGCGTAAATATGAGCCTACACAACACAGGCGTAGCTATAGCCTTTTCATGCCCCGGGGAGGCGGGGGGGGGTCCAAGGATCCATTTAATAATACAATGTCGAGGACTTATTACCCCATGTATGTATGTATTGATATAGAGTCCCATATTACACGCTGCTGACGGATATGTACGTAATCAACGCTAGTTCACCTGGTGTTCAGTAATGAGGTAGACGGGCAGCGACTCGGTGCAGAACTCGCACGGTATGACGGTCTCGCCGGGGCGGGGCGGCGGCGAGCGGGAGGGGGAGCGGCTCTCGCCGGGCCGGTACTGGGTCAGGTCGGGCCGGCATCCCGTCTGCGGAGCAAGCATTGTACATCGTCACTGCATAAACACCGCAGGGTGTCAGGGGTGTTTCCCAATATGGACTCTATTTCTATCCGCGTTTATCCAATGTCACTACGATAATCTATATCTACACTTCTACACTATTATATAAAGAGGAAAGATGTGTTTGTTTGTTTGTATGTTTGAGGTAAACTTTGGAACTACTGAACCGATTCTAAAAATTCTTTCTTTTGTAAAAATCTACACAATTGCTGAGTAACATAGGCTATATTTTATTTAAATAAAAGTAAGTTTTCAGTTTGAAAATTCAATATTTGTAAACCATGTCGGGAGAAAAAACGCTGCTTAGCTGGTTTATCGGCGTGCCCTGACCAAATGGTTAGTTATACGCGATAAAACCGGTTGTTTTTCCATACGAGGAAACTGTATCAGTTTAATCTGACTAAAGATTTCATTCTACAACGATCCTAAAACACCTCTCGCTAATATTAAGCTTAAGAAAGTGACTACAGCCAGGTTTAAGCATAGATACATCAAATACGGTGGTTTAAGTAATGATTTCTTCCCATATGGCAAAACTAATCAGTTTAATCTGACTGTAGTGGTACGGGATCTCCGCCCAAGCCGAAAACGGAGCAAAGATTGAATAAACGCGGGCGGAGCCGCGGGCAAAGGCTATTTAATAATAAAGTGTAAAAAAGTTGTGTCTGTACATTGAATATTTTCGCGAAATTTTAAATGAAATGGGTTATTATTATTAGTATTGTACTGAAGCCAAAACTACCGTTTTTAGAATTTATGTCTGCATGTCTGTCTGTCTGTATGTGTGTAAGTTCCGTTTTTACTTGAGAACTACTCAACGAATTTGGATGCGTTTTTTTATTATCATTGTAGTGACCCTGGTCAACACATAGGCTATAACGGTGTTCATAAAATAACGCATAAGCCGAAAACGGGGCAATTATTGAATAAACGCTTTTAACTTGAAAACCACTCAACGGATTTTGATGTTTTTTTTTTCATTATCATCATAGTGACCCTAGTCAACACATAAGCTATAGGTGTTCGTAAAATAACGCCCAAGCCGAAAACGGGCAAAGGTTAGTAAATAATAAAGAAAACCGATACATACATACAGATAGAACACAAAAATTCTAAAAATAGTAGTTTTGGTCTTAGTCCAAAACTAATAACCCACTTAATTTAAAATGTTGGAATAATATTTAATGTACAAACACGACTTTCTTAGTATTTTATTATACGCATAGGTTAATAAAAACATTGTGACATCGATACAATATTACGTATACTCTACCTACTTCACATCACGCGTAAATATAGCTTTAAATACCGGTTTCTTAAGCGCAAAGAAACAGTTAAAATCTAGTAATAAATTCTCGTATAAGATTATAAATATATATTTACTTTAGTATTCATTTTTCTTTCTAATTTTAATATCTTAAAAATCTTTCAGCACGCCTACCTTTGTTGCCTTATCATAATTTATGTCAGGTTGATTTAGGAAAAAATGTATCTATCTTAAAGTGTACCTCTTGAAGATTTTAAATGTTATGCCTTAACGAATAAAAAAAAAACAATAAAGACCCACCTGGTGCTGCACCAAGTCATCAGCCGGCACGAGTGCGGCACAGAACTCGCACGGCAGTCTAACTTCCTCTTGGAAACCGTCTTCGAACACATCGGCGAACATGTGACCGTTGTTGGCGGGCGGCGGCGGGGGCGAGGGTGTTCGCAGCCGGGGCGGGGGGGTAACAACGGCCGCGCGGGGCGAGCTCGACGGCTGCGGGAAGTTGTAGGGCGCGGTCACCTGCAATTACGATGATTCATTATAAACCTGCCACTTTGATCACCACATTACACCGCACATTGTCCGTGCGCTCACCTCGTTCAACCCCCTCCGCAGTTCCCTCAGCGAGGACTTTATCTCACTAAACCTATCGTTCGTCTCTTTTCTCCCTTCCCTGTTCAGTCTGTCTTCCGCGTCGTCTACGCGGAGTTGCAATTCCTGGGCAGAGCAAAAAGTTGTTTTTAAACAGTCGATGACATGTCTGATGTTAGTATGACACTGAAATGAAAATCGTTCGTCATAATCATCAGTCCAATGATGGACACAGCATTCTCCTAACACTGAGGGTCGTTAGTGATGCGAGGGTTTCTCCTTGTCACCACGGTAGCCTGGTTGTTGATGGAAGTGGCACTTGGCAGGCAGGTAGGTATTTCAAAGAAAGGGTGAAGCTTACCTGATTATAATATTGAAGTAGTTGTGTGTACCTTCCTATATTTAAATAGATAGTGGTCTATATGAGATGCATGCCACTGGGAAGTGCTACACTTGATCTGTTGCATTTAGTCCAGCTGAATGGTGGCTATACTGCCAACTTCTAGTCGCTAAAACTGTTAATCGACAGGGTGCACCACAAGCAGGTCGGGTTTACAGCATATTTCCAGTATACTAGTAGATATAGCGCATTCTGGCATGGGAAGAACAAACTGTGGAGCGCAGTTAAGAAGGTTGACCTCGCCCGTTTGCCCCCATTTTTCAGGCTGAATCAGACAACATTTTTGAACCACCCACGAAGCGTTTAAAATGAACAATTTCATCCAAAATTAATGTCCTTGTAATGCTTTGTAAATATACTTCGTAAATATTTACAATATTGATAGTTTATATATATATATATTTCTTGTGAATGTACATGGTTTTTCCATTCAAACTACCCTCAAACCATTGTGAAAACTAAACAGAGCAAATCTGCTAAAAAGCTGCTTTCCTATTTTTTTGGGTATTTAAAATTTGTGATTGAACTATATTGCCTACAGACGTCATTCTTTGCTTAAATTAAAGCGTTTGATACATCTTTTTTTTTAACTTTACTCGTAAAATTTGTATGTTTCCCGATAACGGGGTTGAAAATAAACCAAATCTTGAAATTTAACATTTAGTAAAAAAAAAAATTTTGCAGAGCTGTATCTCGGTAAGTATTGAACCTACAGAGCTGTTTCTAGTCTCAAATTGTAACAATTTTAGTCTATATTAAAAACGCATCGAAAATATTACCTAAAATATGTATAGTTTAGGGCTTATAATGAGATTACCAAAAACTTTCATGGTTTTTCGAGTGCTGCAAACTTTGAATACTGGTAGTGGTCCTAACAACATATAAAAAAATCAGAACTAGCCGTTAGATTTTAATGTTCGATATGGCAGGCCTATTAAGGAATCTGTTCTGAAAAGGAATTGTTCATCTGACTACACTGCTTTTGATTAGGATTTAATTCTGGACATAGTTCTTTTTGATATGCCGGTGTAAAACACAGCCCTCTCCATTGTCTGATTGACAGGATCTTGGTAACAATTATTTTCCCTTCAACGTCACAATTTTCCAATACGTTCCTGGCTAGTTCTCGTACTTGAGTGAGAATGGATTACTAAAATAAACAACTGGACATACAATTATAATTGAATGACTGCTGCTTCTTTTTTCCTGACATGTTAATTTATATGCTTTTAATGCCATTCGAATAAATAAATAATGGATTACTGTTTTTTTTACACGCGACCAAGAAGCAAACGAAGTCATTAGTCATTTTCTATACAAAACTAAAATGAACAAAATGAGCGAGATCGAACTCGATAAACGCGGTCGATGCAGACTTTTGCAGCGCTACGACCAAGATGGCGCGGGTGCTGTGCGGTTGTGCGGGGCGTCCCCCTCCACGACTCACCTCATACCCCGATTGCCATGTCGACCTTTATTGGTATATTGTTGTTATTAATCATAAATGTATTTTGGGTTCCGCACTCATATTGTGGAGTAGTACGGAACCCTTTGCGAGTTCGACTCGCACTTGGCCAAATTATTTATGGAACCTCTTAATGCAATAATAGCTATACCTATATTATGGCGACAGGCATAACTAATTTCGTTCATACAAAACTACAAAAATATCGCATCTTCTACTCACCTGGAACCTATTCAGAAATTGTTGTTGCGTCATCGGTTTCAAATTCTTCAAGTCGTTTCTCTCCGCTGGATCCTCACTGTCTGGGGAGTCCCTGTTCCCTGGGGAGTCCCTAGTTCCCAGGGCCGTGCCCACAGACGGGGCCACAGGGGAGCCCCAACATCTACCCTGCAGTCTGTTCTTGTACGAGTCATCTTTAACCTCTCTGTTGTGGAGCGCGTCCATTTTTCGAAGTTTCTCCAACTTTTCAGCTGGATTTAGGATTGGTGGCAGGCCTGTAATTGTGTAAGAGGATTTTATAGCACGCATCGAGAATTGTGTATGTATAGAGGTACAATCTTTTCATACCAACGAAAATACTTAACTCAAATACTTATAATCGAAACCGTACTCAATACAGTTCAAAATTCGTGGATAAGTCCGGTGTTTAATTTCAACAAAGATGTATGAAAAGTTCCACAAAGTCGTGTTTGTCAATACTTATAATAAAACAGTAGAAACCGCTGTGTCTGTACATTGAAGAAAAGTAATAGAAATAGAAAGGAAGAAGATTAATAGAACACAAATCAACGATTTTTAGAATTCTTTTCTGTCTGTCTGTTTGTTCACGCACATCTCTAAAACTACTGAACGGTTTTTCATATAGTTTTCACAGCTGTACAGAACTAATAGAATAATAGCTTTATTTCATTAAAATCGGATCTTGGAAAAAAAAGTTATCGTCATTTAAAGATTTTTGGAATTAACTTTTCTACTGGTAGTAATTAGAAATTATGGTACGGGATCTCCGCAACTGATACAGAGTTCGAGTTTGGGCTTATTTATTTATTAAAAAAAAAAAAGGTACACCAACAGCACACATATTAAACATTTAAAAGGAACTAACATTTATACAGATATTCTGATACATGTGCCACTAACAGGTATACACAACATTTGACAAACAATTATAAACAACAGGTGTTAATTATCATTCATCGCACTACAATAAAAGAAACACGAAAGAGAAAATTACCACAACAGGTGTTAATTATCATTCATCGCACTACAATAAAAGAAACACGAAAGAGAAAATTACCTAACTAAACACTAGAAAAACAAAACCTAAACCTAAGGAAGTACATCATTAATACTAAATTAAAAACTAGTGATTATTTCTTACAAAAGGACATGAGAAATATGAGATTTAAACACAGAGAAAGATTGGTGGAATACATCTAAATCAGTCACAGTTTCATTCATATTATTGTATTCTCTCAAAATTCTTGTCATGGGCGAGTTAAGACCAAGGTTTGATTTAGAGGCTGGATAAGAAAACAGTTTTGTAATAGCTTTTCTTGGCATATTGAAGGGGACGGACACTGACATCCTATTCAGCAGACAAGGGCACTCGGCTATTCCATTGGCAATTCTATGCAGAAAAGACAAGTCACACAGAATTCTGCGGTTACGCAAAGATGTCATTTTAAATTGACTCAGCCGTTCGTCATACGAACGTCTGTGAGACAAACCAGGAGTTACGAAAGCAAGGAACCTAGTGTCAACAGCATAGAACGGACTCCAAACAGAGCTTGCCAAGCTCCAAGAAGTCAAAAGCTAGTCATCTAATAATGCATCGAGTTATTGCAAGATTGCCGAAGAACACCACGATTTGTACCATACATCTCTCAAGTTTCAAGATAATCACTAAAACTAAACTATTGCTACTAAAATAAAGAAGAACGAAACCCTCTGCTATTGCGTTTGACAAACCCTAACATCTTGGCAGACTTTTTTGCAATGCCATCGATGTGTGATTTAAAAGTTAGTTTGCTGTCTAAAATAACACCCAAATCACGGATCTCACATCTTGAAGCCTGACACTATTTATTTGATAATTAGAATCAACAAGCTGTCTTTTACGAGAGAATTTCATGTGGTAACATTTATTTGCATTGAGAAGCATACCATTAGAAGCACACCATAAGGAAACTCTATCAAGGTCAGCCTGCAAAAGCAGTGTGTCTTCTAACGAGCCAACAGCCCTGTATATTTTTAAATCGTCGGCAAATATTGAAAATTTAGAGTGATGTATATGAGAAGTTATGTCATTAATAAAAACTAAGAAAAGAAGTGGCCCCAGATGTGATCCTTGAGGAACACCAGATATAGAGCAGTACGTATCTGATTCATAACCATTGACAACAACAGACTGTAACCGATCAGATAAGTAAGATTTGAACCATTCTAATAATGAGCCAAACACGCCGACAGACTGCAACTTATGTACCAATAAGATATGATTAACCTTATCAACTAGTAGAGCTGAAGTCAGTGTAAATTGCGTCCACTTGTCGACGCTTATCAACTTCACTCGTTACATCAGAAATAAATGAAGCAAGGTTAGTTTCAATCGAACGTCCAACTCTAAATCCATGTTGATGAGGTGACAAGATTTTGTTTAAATGACGCGATAAAAATGGGCACACTAATACTGAAATACTGAAGAAAAATGGCTATCAAACAGGTTAACAACGTCCGGGCCTTCATGTGCTGCAGAATTGTTGAGGTACAAATTCTTAGGAATGGTAGACTTGCCACAACGTTTGTCTTTATTGAACCGCCAGAATGCTTTGGGATTTTTTGCTATGTCTGCTTCAATTTGACGCAGATAGTTACTGTAACACTTTTGTAAAAGTTTGTGACAACGCTCCCTTAGCAACTCGTATTCAAAGCTATCTCGAGGGTTTTTGTATTTCTTGTACCTAATACGTAGTTTTTCTTTTTCTGGTAGTAGTTTAATTAAATGCTTGGAAAACCATACAGGAAAGTTCTTTTTTGGTTTACGTTTAGGGACATATTTTTCTATTACTTCATGCAGTATTTTGTAAAATTGAGTTGTCATTTGGTCAACATTCATGCAATTGGAAAATTTTACCTGCCACTCAACGCTTTTAAGCTCCAAAACAATCTTTTCGTATTCAGCCTTGTAATAATTGAAATCAGAGCGTGGTCCCGTTTGGAGTCTTCGAGATGAATATAAGGGTATAGAAATGTGAAGGTTGGGATGAAGAACATCAAGCTTATATAGCAGATCAAGGGGTTTATCAAGTTTAACATTAGGTATATTAGACAAAATTAAGTCCAGTTTGTTACCACCAGCGTTGCTTATATAATTTAATTGGCTAAGATTGTTCACTGATAAAAAGTCGATTAAGGTACAACCCAATGAGTTATTATACTTCAGATGGTATAGTATGACAGTCATCATTGCTGACTTTACTCCATTCAATAAAACGTCATCCGCGTGACACATTACACTATCTACATTGTCAAGAAAAGATTTCAAGGTTGCTAATGTAACTTTGGGAGCCAAATAAACTCCACACAGGGCAATTTTCTTTATAACATTATTAATTGACACTTCAATGTTAACCCACAGATCTTCACAACTACTTTCCCAACTGCTTACACGAACTGACGGAATAGGCTTAGATTTAGATACAGCTATCATAATACCCCCTCCATCCTGCTTAGTTGATGCAGAGCTCATTCTATCCCTACGATAAACAACATATCTGGAGTCCAATATTTCACGGTCATTTATAGAAGAATTAAGCCATGATTCTGTAAATACAATAATATCGTAACTACTTAAGCTAATATTGGAGCTAACATCATTCAATTTTGTTCGTATTCCACGCACATTCTGGTAATATATACTAAGTTCACGTACAACCATAATTTATTATAAATAAAAGAAAAACAACTCAAACAAATCATACAACGTGTTTAAGCGAATCGAGATTACGAATATGAACAGCTTGACTGGATTCATTCTTGCGCATGTAAATTCGCCCATTGCGAACCCAACCAAACTTGTACCTAAGTTCCCTCTTTTTCTGCCGTGCGGCAGCGTGCAGTCCCCTGTTAGTTGGTGTTAAATGTTCTGACACAAACACTAAACACTGGTACTTTGTCACCACCAATTCCTAAATGATTTGAACACAGCTTGCCATCCTTGCTTGTTTTGTTGAACTTTTGCACTGATGCTAGAAGAGTATCACGCTGGCGGGGACTTTTCAGCTTAGCAATCACGGTACGGGGTCTGTTACTGTCCTTTTTGATCTGAGCAACACGTGTTACTTGCACCACATCCTCATCAGCGATTGGGCTACCAACGACTTTAAATAATTGAGCTAACGTGACGGTAAGATTTTCTGTACGGTGTTCGGGTATACCATTAATCTCTACATTGCTCTCACGAGTATGTTGTTCAACTATAGAAAGCCGTGCGGAGAGATCGTTAACAGTGGTTTGTAAGTTGGCGTTATCAGATTCTAATTTTGAGAGAGATTCGGTTTTCTCAGTAACTTCTTTTCTAAGATCTTCGTATTCCTTGGTGTAGAATTTTATTGACGTTTGAAAGTCGGAAATCTTATCCTCCAAACTTTTGAGTTTTTGGGTATTTGATTGGTCTTTATTAGCACTTTGGTAAAACATGGTGACCAGGGTCTGATGATGGGACTGGAAGTTGGGTAGGGGATCCCCTTCGAGTTTGGGTTTATTTGATTGGTCTTTATTAGCGCTTTGGTAAAACATGGTAACCGTTGCACATAGTCGTTCAAAAAATTATATTCTTTTGTTTTCCTTATTTCCACGAAAATCTCTTCGACGCGGGCATAATATGCGTCTTCATAATATACTAAAAGAGTCAAAATACTAAGTTCCTCTTTGATAATCACTTAATCGTATCCTATCCTACTAATATTATAAATACGAAAGTTTGTGCGTGTGCGTGTGTGTGTATGTGTGTGTATGTGTGTGTGTGTATGTTTGTTACTCTTTCACGCTGAAACGGCTGAACGGATTTAGATGAAATTTAGAATGGATATAGCTTATACCCTAACTTAACACATAGGCTACTTGTTATCCTGGAAAATTGCATAGTTCCTGTAGGATAGAACAATATCATTGAAAATCAGGTGTTTAATTAGCGCGGTCGATATCGTTTGTGGTGATATAAGATAAGGCTTTGTTATTTCATATATCAGGTGTCCAATTAGCGCGGTTCTTAATCGTTTGTGGTGAAATAAGACAAGGCTATGTTATCTCATCACACTTCACACTAATATTATAAATGCGCAAGTTTGTTACTCTTTCACGCTGAAACGGCTGGACGGATTTGGATGAAATTTAGAATGGATATAGCTTATACCCCAACTTAACAAATAGGTTACTTTTTATCCCGGAAAAAAGCATGTCGTTAAACCGAATAACACGCGGGCGGAGCCGCGGGCAAAAGCTAGTCATCTAATAATGCATCGAGTTATTGCAAGATTGCCGAAGAACACCACGACCTGTACCATACATCTCTCAAGTTTCAAGATAAACACTAAAACTAAACTATTGCTACTAAAATAAATACCCATTATTAATTAATTTCTCTTTGATATTATAACTTATTGATCACCTGCATAAGAAGCATCGTAAGTTTCAAACAAAGACATATGTAAACTGACCATTAGCTAGATTGTAGGCATTGATCTCTCTCCGTCTCTTCTCCTCGTCCTGGTACCGCGACATGGCGCTGTAGTACGCCAGGTCCCGAGTTGGGTTGCTCGGGGGTTTGGGCGCTGGACGCTTCTTGATAGCCCCTCGGGATGTCGATCTGCTTGACAAATTAAATACTTGATATATACACAGAGAGTTTACACAAATTAAATGTTTGAAAATAATTATTTCTAGTATCGATTTATTGAGTTACGGAACTTATGTATTTAGGCTTTTACAGTCTGAATAATTTGGCCAAGTGTGAGTCTCACGCACAAAGGGTTAGATCCTACCACACAATACGGTTATGGAACCCTAAAACCATGGTAAATAACAACAATAATTTCATAGC
Organism: Ypsolopha scabrella; assembly: GCA_910592155.1. Lineage (NCBI taxonomy): Eukaryota > Metazoa > Arthropoda > Insecta > Lepidoptera > Ypsolophidae > Ypsolopha > Ypsolopha scabrella. Next base: position 22,712,178 of record OU342980.1, read on the forward strand.
AACGTCAAGGCTACAACAAGTCGCTAAAATGGTAACGCCCGACAAAAATCTGGCATGCTCGGCGTACGGTACCCTTATTTTAATTATTTTACTTGAGAGTATGTACTACTATATGATAAAAATTGACAATTTATCTTGAACATATTATTATTTTTCGTCATAGAGGCATTGACCTCTCATAAACAACTGTAGACTCACAATCCCGCCCAAAAAGTGTTCGCGATGAATTTTGTCACCACTATGGGTGACAAAATCGAATGACGATTTCGTACAACTGACATTGCATCTTATATTAACGACATAACGTCTTAATTTGGTTTAAGCGTTTTTGCTACTATGCACGTCGCACGTACGGACACTTTCTGAAGAACTTTTCAAGAGACTGTGCGTCTTGCTGTTTTATGAGAGGTCAATGCAGAGAGGCCATAGTAACACGTATTCTGTTAAAATTGCAACTGCTTCCTATTGCAGTTAAAGCTCTATTAGACTCCTGTAACAGACAAACGGACAGACAGGCATATAGAAAGACAGACAACGGAGGCTAGTAATAAGTCCCGTATGGCACCCTAAAAAACCATTCTTGGTTGGAAGAAATTGCTCCTAGTAATAAGCCCGCCTTTGTACAATACTGTGTATTCTTTACCTTTTATTATTTAATTTTATTTCGTGTGTACAATAAAGTGTCTATTCATTCATTCTTCTTGACGATTCTTTCAAACAATATTATTTAAAAAATTACATTTGCTGTTATACTAAGAACTGTTTAGGAGACATGCTATCTCTCTTAGGTACACACACACACACACACACACACATGCTACCAACAAGTCTGACAGAAAATGTAATGCAAATTTCCACTTACGCATCTTTAACTTTGCTTGGATCCACAACGGATGTGTTCACTTGTGGTCTATCATTGGTCCTCTTTGGAGGCGGCACGTAATGGCTGGAACTTGGAGATGACAGTAGACCGGGAGAAGACCGTCTTTCGGAAGAACCATTTTGCTTCTTAGGAAGATGATTAGAATGTGGTATATTGATATTGGACTTTGGCCTGTCAACGAAATTGGAAGGCGGTTTTAGGAAAGCAGATCGCTTGTCTGAATTATTGGAAAATTCTGGTTTACTAGAAGATAGCGGTCTTTTTGTAGCATTAGCATTTGAAGTGTTTGGAACTGGTTTTAGGAAATTCGTTCCGTTTCTTGGGGCCGGGTCTATAATGGAAAGTCGATTCGGGTGCTTAGATGTGGAAGCTCCATTGCTAGTTGACTCAACTGAAGGAGAGACAAGAGGTTTACTGGTTGGTCTTTTCTCGTGTCGTTTAGTAAGCTCTGTTTTTTGTGCTGCTGGCACTGCAAAAGAGAAATAAGATCGAATTTATTTATCTACCTACATTAACTCTAAGCTAAGGCACGGTAAATACCGATAACGAAAAAGTAAAGGGTTGTTATTTACTTAGTTTTACTTTTTTTTTGTTATTTATACAGTCTATGATATAAAACAATCAAGATTAGAACGCTTTAAACGAAACACAGACCAAAAAAGTTTTCACAGCAGACATAATAAAACATAATAACACATCAAGACAAGACGACAAACGAATAAAACACAAAATGCAAGATATAATACAAAAAAAATGAAGTAGAAATAAAAACAATGAAACATGCATGAAACACAAAAAAAAATGTATATATCTAGTAGCTACCTACATATGAAGTTACAGTACCTAATCCCAAACTTATAATGCGCATACGAATCTTGGTACGTGGTACGTCCGGTCGCTCGGCTATAGATTTCTATGCGCATTATAGCTTTGGGAGCACTGTACAAAGTTACAACCAAATATTACACTTTATACTTTTCTCAGAATATCAGTAACATTTTTTCTGTATACGCCCTGAGATAAGAAGAAGACATGTAAGTCTGTTTTTTTTTAGTTATAAATAACATAGACCAAATACTTAGTCTATGGTTATAATCACCCCAAGCTCTATGAAGAACAGTGTTGCTTCCATACCTAGTGTTACATTTATAAATACAAAAAAGTCTCTTATTGATCTGACCAAGAAGTTCAATCTGGGCTAACAACGAAGGCGAGTCAATTTCATTACAGGGAATTTTATGTAAAAATAAATTGTTCTCTTCTAGTGCGACGGTTCTGAAGGGTATCTAATGACAAGTTTTTCAGCAAATACTTGCGATCTGAACCTCGAGTATTTTACAAATTTTCATTGGATTTTCTCAATCGCATTACAGTCAACGTCGAAAATAGGGTTCTTATAGTTGAACAGTATTCAAGAATCGATCTAACCAATGTGTTATATAATAAGACTGAAGTTGAGCCATCCCCTACGTCTTTACTTATTCGCAAGATGAAGCCCAGCATCCTATAAGCTTTTTTGTTATAGTATTTATACGTGAGCTTGTCATCCAGATAAACACCCAGTTCATTCACCTCAGTCACTCCATTCAATGGTATGTTATCAAAATTAAATTGATAATTTAAAACATTAAGTTTACGTGAGAATGAAATTATATTCCATTTATTTATATTTAGTTTAAGACAATTATTATAACAGTAAGTGTTTAGATCTTCTTGAAATAGTGCACAGTCACCTTTACTATTAATAATAATTATTCTGTTTTTTTTCGTCATCAGCAAATAATTACAAAATTATATAAAGAGGAAAGATTTGTTTGTTTGTTTGTATGTTTGAGGTAAACTTTGGAACTACTGAACCGATTCTAAAAATTCTTTCTTTTGTAAAAAGCTACACAATTTCTGAGTAACGTAGGGTAGGGTATATTTTATTTTAATAAAAGTAAGTTTTCAGTTTGAAAAATCAATATTTGTGAACCATGTCGGGTGAAAAAACGCTGCTTAGCTGCTTTATCGGCGTGCCTTGACCAAATGGTTAGTTATACGTGATAAAACCGGTTGTTTTTCCATACGAGGAAACTGTATCAGTGTAATCTGACTAAATATTTCCATCCACAACGATCTTGACATACCTCTTGCTAATATTAAGCTAGAAAAAGTGATTACACCCAGGTTTAAGCTTAGATACATTCAATACTATGGTTTAAGTAATGACTTTTTCCCATACGGGAAAATTGTATCAGTTTAATCTGACTACAGATTTACATCTACAACGATCCTGACAGACTTCTTGGCACTTTGGTAAAACATGGTAACCAGGGTCTGATGATGGGACTGGAAGGTGGGTACGGGATCTCCTCAACGGACAACAGCAGATCCTTCGAGTTTGGGCTTATTTGATTGGTATTTATTAGCACTTTGGTAAAACATTGTGACCAGGGTCTAATGACGGGACTGGAAGATGGGTACGGGATCTCCTCAACGGACAACAGCAGACCCTTCAAGTTTGGGTTTATTTAATTGGTATTTATTAGCGCTTTGGTAGAACATGGTGACCGTTGCATATAGTCGTTCAAAAAATTATATTCTTTTGTTTTCCTTATTTCCATGAAAATCTATTCGACGCGGGCGGAGCCGCGGACAAAAGCTAGTCGCAAATAATTTTTTCAAACATTTTCGGGATCGTACTTAATTTGGAAATAAGGCCGATTTTATCTCCCCCAGATTTATATATTAGCACTACCAATTACTTTTCCGGCATCTCCCTTCGTAAGAGATAAATTGAACAGCATGTATAACGGCTTTGCAAGTTCTTTATAACATCGGCACCTAAAGAGAGCAGGAATCCCATCCGGATGGCTCCCTTTGTAACGTCAAGCTGCTTTGAGTTGCTATTATATTTTCACTTAAGGGGGAACGTTTCGAGCTCTATTAATTCTATGTTATGAATGTTAACTGTAGATTCTATAGAAGTATTAAGCACATTATTAATTTGACCATCATCGCAAACAAAATCAAAACAGAGTTAAAATGAGAATTAAAAAGATCGCTTACCCCTGGTACCGTCAGAGGAAGATTTATTATTTCAGAATATTGTCTCAGGAAGTTCCGGGGATTTTCTTTTTGATTTAACGATTGCTATGACTTGATAATGCAATAATTTGATAGATGCAATGCAATGGCTGGATATGACACAACTTTTTGAAGTATTGCATGTCATATTAATGATTACTTTTGCACGCCCCAAAAAAAAACTTGGCCTAGAACTTGAAGTTTTAATATAGGCACCAAAACATTTGGGTAATGTTTTATTTGCCTTACCGTCCCGGATACTTTGTCTAGCTGCATTGACCGCTTGCTGCTGAACTCCTCGAGTGAACCCTGAGGGTCTCGGCAGGGGGGGAGGTTCTGTAACAGTCATGTTTACAAACAATATTTATCATGATGTATTCAGCAAGTAGGTAAAACACAAATACTATGCACATAAATTCCGAAAAACTCATTCGTGCATGCCCGACCGGGGATCGAACCTGAGTCTCAAGATTGAGAGGCCAGCGTTCTATAATAGATTGAGCTGCCGTCGCTTTTATTATTAAAAATCACTCTATCATTGTTACACTTAGAGTTCGCTACACAATCGTCTTATTTGCGAAGGTAGCTTGCGATTAACATCATATTCAAACCACTCAACGTTTATTAGCTTTATAGACCCGTGCAATATAAAATAAACTAATATTTATTGTGTTTTATTACTCTATCCCACTCTTAATAGATTCATATTCTTTATTGTACACACAAAAAACATAATTTATACATTTAACTTAGAGATATCATGTACATAGGCGAGCTTATCTCTGATAAGAGATTTCTTCCAGCAAACCCGGATTTATAGAGAGAAGTTAAAATAAATAAGTAGACATTCACACGTGTACACTAAAATATAAATATACTTACACCATACAATTTATAACTACGGTCTAATAAACAAAAATGTACATGAAAATAATAAATGATACATAAATATATATTGTGATATATAAAGATACTTACGGAATTGAAAAGTACTCTTTCAGTTTGTTTTTAAAAATATTGAGTGTAGGACAGTCTCTGATGTTCTGAGGAAGCGAATTCCATAACCTGATGGTCACGACGGTGAAGGGTTGCCCGAATGCACAAGATTTGTGCACGGGAGTTCTAAGAAGAGAGACAGTACGTGAACGAGCCGGCCTGTCCCTAGAAGACAGCAAAAGTTCAAATCGTTCACGAAGATAAGAAGGGGTGCGAGGATTACTGAGAACGGTGTAAAGCTGGGAGAGGACATGAAAATGACGACGCTGACGGATAGGGATCCATTTAAGCTCTTTCAAAAACTGGAGACATGGTCGAATTTGCCTAAGCCACAGATGAAACGTATAGCCAGATTTTGGAGGCGCTCAAGCTTATTTAGCAACTCCTCATTTGCATCAAGAAAACAGACATCGGCATAATCGATCAAATGAAGAAGAAGAGATTGAACGAGGAAGATTTTAGTTATTTAGTTTTAGATATTATGTAAAATAGCTAGATTATTTGATTAACTCTGCCTCAATAATCACTTTGTCCAAATTGAATAGATATTATATACAGGGTGTAAATGCAAAGCATCGTCCATGATGCAAAGTCAAGAATCCCTTTAGGGTATGAAAGTATAAACGATTCTGATTCTTCATTTCGAGAAAAAATTATATACCTTGAATTATGACCAAAAATTCCATTATTTTTCCAAGCTATGGCTACGCAGCTCACCGGCCTCTCCACGCACCTAATTGCACCCCGCAACCCTCATCCGAGTGGGCAGCGACCAGCGAGGGTGTCCACGCGATTAGTGTATTTTGAATAAAGAAAATCGTCTCATTATGAGGTACTGGTACTTTATTTAGAGATCCCAGTATTTAAAACAATATCTTTACCAATCATACTAACACACCCTTAAAGGATTCTTGCCTTTGCTTTTACACCCGGTATAATAGCTAGTTAGTATAAATAATATCTAGATTAATTACTTTGGCTGTAACATATACATAAAAGAAAAAGAAAAATTGCAAGATATATTTCGGGCCCTACTGAGCCCGGCATCAGTTGATATAATATTGACATATTTACAATGAAATGAAGGCACATAAAAATGACATGGTGCCCCAGAATAACATGGTGACAATAAGTATTAAAAAGAGATGAAAAACAAGGAAATCTACCAACTTTCTTAACATATAAACTTTTTAGAAACTAGGAAGAGGATAGGGGTGAGGATGAGTAATGAGTATGTGAGTGGGGTAGGGCGTAGGGGGGGTAGGTGTTTGTGTGTGTGTGTGTGTTTGAGAGGGATGTAAGAATGTTTATATGAGTGTTAAGGGCTTGTATTGGGTCTTTCAACGGTTTTTGTTTTAATATGCTGAGTCAACTACTTATCTGATCAATGTAAAACTTGAACAGGTGTTTTTTCTGAACTTTGTCTTTCCGTTGTCAGGCCGGTTACCTTATTGGACACGTTTCGCTCGATAGATTTTATTTTTGAAAATGATGCCTTTTTAAGTTATTAAATCGTTTTATATCTAAGTGGCTTGATTTTATGTCTGAAATTTCTGCTATAACAAAAAAACATGGTTTATTTTCCAATGTCAGGTGAAAAAACTCATACATCAAATACTTTTTCGTAAAATCCAGAAAAACCTCGAAAGGTTTTTGATTTTGCTTAACTGATTTTGCGTGCCACCAGCGCGCGAAACGAGCGTTCTAATGTAGAGTTTCTGACAACATACTGAAGTTCTAAATCGCTCAGTAAGATTATCGTGCACCAGGGGTAAGGCCTTATTATCAGTGTATAAGGGTGATTTTATTACCACTGGTCGCTTGGTGCTCATTACGGACCTGGACTAAATAAACAGCACTGACTTACAAACAGACCGACCTCATCGAAGTTTTTAAACTCGCGACTCTCCGGGCACTGCTTCGTGCGACTCCCGCAGTAACCCTCGTGCAGAGAGCGACTACGTACCATCGTCCAGCTTGATGAAGCCATGGTTGGAGTCCACATGCAGCTGCCGGTACTTGATCATGACCCACTCGCGACACTCCGGGCACTGCTCCGTGCGACTCCCGCAGTAACCCTCGTGGAGAGGCAGCTCTCTGCGGGGCAGCTCCAGCTCACAGAATCTGCAGGTGTCACAACATAAACTATTTGAAAATGAAGCATTATGCGTAGAATATCCTGCTTCAGGAGGGCAATCCACTAGCACGCCACCCAAAACATGAAAAATTCCATCTACAGGTTGAATTGGCAGAAAATCTACTACAAGCAATGCTATCATTGTAATTAGGGCGATCGTTTCCATTAAAAACATCCAAACATCAGCAGACAACTGAAAGATGACGTAATATGACAAGAGATGTACCTGCAAGGTCTCACAGTGAGTGCACACGAGTCTCGGATGTGGTCCTCCAGATCGCTGCCACTGACGCTCTCCCCGCACGCCTTGCAAGGCTCTGGAAGTTATCATCAGGAATATAATATGAACTTCATAGCATGTGATACATTAATATTCAATACGAAAAATTGGTCTATGTATTAACAGTAAGTCTTTCTTTGTCAAAATAGTAGCATTTATCAGTTGATATATTTTATGACTTAAATTATTATTAGCATGTATTAACACAGATTTTAAAAGTTTTTGATGTTATGTTGTAACTCAATCAATCAATCAATCAATCAATAAGCCCTTTATTCTGAACTAAGAGTTGTGGTTTTTGAGTTTATTTCTGTATTTATAGGATATCCCTTAGTTCAGTGTGCCTCTTGGCAAAGGCCTCCTCTAACATCTTCCATTGTTTCCTGTCTCGAGCAACTCTTCTCCAATTAGGACCGGCTGTCAATTTTAACTCGTCTTCCCATCTTTTTTGTTGCCTTCCTTTGCTCCGTTTGCCATCTCTAGGGTACCAATCTGTGACAATTTTGTTCCATTTATCTTGGGTACATCTTATCATGTGACCTGTCCATCTCCATTTCTGTTGGTCTATTTTGGAGAGCACGTCAACAACTTTAGTTTTTTCTCTTATATGTATACTTCGTACTCTATCCTGTTTTTTGATACCTATCAGACTTCTTTCCATGGCTCTTTGGCAATGTTCGAGCATTTCTCTGTGGTGTTTGGTGAGTGACCACGTTTCGCAACCATATGTGATGCAAGGAAGTATACATGTATTGAACACTTTCCGTTTTACCCCAATACTTAGATGTGTAGACTTCATAACTTCTTTCAATGACCAGTACCTTTTCCATCCATTGGCTATTCGTCTATTTATTTCCTTAGTTGTTTGGTCTTTATGAGAAATGAGCTGGCCTAGGTAAGTGTACTCGTCTACACACTCAAGTGACTTGTTGTTGATCTTAATTTCCATGTTTACAGAGTTTGTCAGTAGTTTTGTTTTGTCTATATTCATTGTCAGTCCTATTTTTTCGCTTTCTTTGTTTAGATCTTGTATCATTTTCCGTAAATTTTCTGGGTTTTCTTCAAATAAGACAATATCATCTGCAAACCTGAGGTGGTTAAGTTTTCTTCCATTTATGTTAAGACCAAATTGATCCCAATCAAGTTTTCGGAAAATGTTTTCAAGCACTGCAGAGAATAATTTGGGAGACAGAGGATCTCCCTGACGGACTCCTCTTTTTATTTCAAAGGCATTACCTAATGTTTCAAGTTGTATTTTTGCTTTGCTGTTACAGTATATGGTTTTGATTGTTTTAATGTATGTTGTGTGTATACCCTGTTTTTCTAGACTTTCCCATATAGCCTCATGGCTGATACTGTCGAAGGCTTTGGTGTAGTCAATGAAAGCCATGTATAGAGTCTTGTTATATTCATTGTATTTCTCAATAACTTGCTTCACGGTGTGTATGTGATCTATTGTAGCATAATTCTTTCTGAAGCCAGCTTGTTCCATTGGTTGGTTTTCATCTAATGTGGTGCTAATTCGTTCTAAGATGATTTTGGAGAATACTTTATAAATATTTGACATCAAGCTTATTGGTCTGTAGTTTCCTATGTCATCTTTTGCGCCTTTCTTATGTATAAGAGTAATGTGGGATGTTTCCCATTGTTCTGGTATGTGTTGAGATATTAAAACTTCATTGAAAATTTTTGTGAGTATAGGGACAAGTTCGCTCAAAGTTCCTCTTAGTATCTCATTTGAGATTTTGTCTGGGCCTGGTGCTTTTTCCATCTTTTGGCTGAGTATGGCTTTCTCTACTTCACTCGGTAAGATTTCAGGTTCTTGGTTGGTTTTAGTTACTTTAGTACTTCTGTTTACATGTTCTGGGTGTTTGTAAATATGGTTTGAATAAAGGTTTTGGTAGAATTTAGTTGCTAGTGTGTTCATGTCTTTTCTGTTTGTGATAGTGTCTTGTTTGTTTTTAAGGTTTGGTATCCAATCTTTGTTGTATTCACGTATCTCTTTCAGAGCCTTTCTTGTTCCTCCTGTTGTCAATATGTGCTTTTCTAGAGTTTTTAGTCTTTTAGTTTTACGATCTTTTCTAATGCTTTCTTTGATGTTTTTGCTTAACTCTGTTATCAGTTTGGTGTTTTCTTTTTTGAGGTGGCTAGTTAATATGCGTTTTCTTTCTTCTATAAGTTGGAGTGTCGAGTCGCTTAATTGATATTTTTGCTTTTCAGTTTTCCTGACTTTGTGGCATGCTAGCTGATTTTCTAATTTAGCGTAGGTAATTTTGACATCAATTTTGCTGTTGTCTGATAGCTCCGTAGTTATTGCCACCAAAGACTGAGCGGTGTCCTTATAATTTTCTTCATTTACATCGTTTGCGTTTGAAGGTTTTATGTGTTTTCTGGGCTTTTTGGGTGGTTCTATTTTAAGTGATGCTCTGACCATACGATGGTTAGTGTTAAAATTTAGTTTTGATTTTGATATCACTGATGTGTTTGTAAATGATCTTGGAAAGTTGCTTATAATGTAATCTATTTCGTTTTTATATTTTCCATCTGGGGAAATCCAAGTCCACTTATTTGTTTTGTTTTTCTTGAAGATACTGTTCAGGAGAGTCAGATTGTGCTCTAATAAGAGTAACTACTTATTTTAAAACATATGTTGTAACTACTTATTTTAAAACATAAGGAAGTGTGGTCGCCTCTTCCACCTTCGCACAGATCCCTCGTTGACACAATCACAACAAGCTATGGTTCCAATGTAATACTCTGTAAGATCTTACTGCTGGCATGCTGCGAGTCCTGGTGGTGTTTCAGTTGTCCCTGAGGGACAGGCTCCTTGCATGTTGGGCACACCTTGATGTTGCGGTCGCAGTGAACCGTGTGCACGAGGAAGTTCACTACCGGGATGTCTCGCTTGCTGAAAATAGTTACTGAGGTCAAACCGTAGCATTGCCTCAAGGTGTTACCTACGGAGTAAGGATGATAATACAAGTGTCCCAGTAACATATCTTACAAGAATAAAATAGTAGTCTCTGATAAGTCAGATATAGTGCAGAAGGTGAGAGCGATTGTGTGCGTTCAGACCATTCACATTGTGGAAAACAACTCTTATAGCAGTCAAGGTAAGGTCTGTTTTCAAAAAATTATGTTTTGACTTTTATATTATTCTTCTTTTGTTACGATGTATACTTTATGTTTCCATGATTTTTCAAAAATAGACCATGCCTTCACTGCTATAAGAGTTGTTTTCTACAATGACAATGGTGTGCACGCACGCAATCGCAATTCTCCAGTCTCACCTTCTGCACTTCACCATTTAAATTTGAATGAAATTAATGTCTTGAAAAACCTTGGGAGTGATTCAACTTTCAAAGACCCCAGTGGATGTTGGGGTGGAGATATGACATTTCTTTTTTTTGTTCCTTTTTATTATCTACGATCAGCCAGAAGCTGACTTTTATTAAATATGTTGATAACTCATAATTATTTATTTGCTCACTACATGGTACATAAAATGTTATAATCTGTTACAGGTCCACATGTGGCACCATCAGGGTACTGCAAATTTTGAGAGAGCGATCACGGACTTATAAATGTGACATTATTCTACACATAATCTAGACCTACAAAATTAACATAATAACATAAGAACCAAAGGGCAAAAAACTGTGAAGCCTGAGCTCATGAGCTGTTAAGTGGGTCGGGGTACATTCGTCCTCTTGAAATTCTTACCTCGTAAACTTGTCCCTAAAAGTATTTATTTTTGGTGTAAATTCGTTTCTTTTTAAAAAATACTTTTATTATGTGAAAATTCATTTTTAAGTGTACTTTAGTTGGAGGTAATAAACAGAATGTCGATTGCCAATTTACTTTTCTTTTGTTCTGATTTCACTTTTCACTCTCATTGTACTATCGAAAAGAAATACCATTTTTAAGTACCTAACGGTTATGTATGTTATGAGTTGAGGGACGAATTTACTCTGCTTGAGTCAAGAGGGACGAATTTTACCAAAAAAAAGAAAAGAGGACGAATCCTTGAGGACGAATATTCTCCAATGTTAAGGGTGTTCCTTTGTAAACTTTTTTCTGCTCCCATTTTGATACTCTGACAAAATTTGTATTGAGTAAAGATTAATCACAATTGCATATGGTCAAGCCTAAGACAGCAGGGTGTAAATGAAGTCTACATAAATATTATTAAGAACATCTATGGACAAAGCAAAAGCAGCATAAAATTGGTATCAACTGGTCAACCAATCTCTATCAGTAAAGGAGTTAGATAAGGGGACCCATTATCCCCAAAACTTTTCTCAGCAGTGCTTGAAAGCATCTTCAGGGAACTGGACTGGGACAGCTGCAGTCTTAATATCAATGGCTGTCGTCTTAATCACCTGTGTTTTGCTGACAACTTAGTTCTGTTTGATGAGGATCCAAAAATACTAGAGAAAATGATTAAAGATCTGGCAACAAAAAGTAAAGAAGTAGGACTAGAAATGAACAAAAGCAAAACTAAACAGATGGACATAATAATTAATGGTAATCTCTTTGAATATGTTACAGAATATGTCTACTTAGGTCAAATAATCTCTGCCAGTGAAAAGATGACAAAAGAGGTTAATAAGCGGATAGCATATGGTTGAAAGAAATACTGGGCTCTGAAAGAGATCATGAAAAGTAAAGAGCTAGGTATACATATAAGAAAGAAGACCTTTGACACAATCTTACCGTGCCTAACTTATAGCTGCGAAACTTGGGCCCTAACAAAGTACCATAGGGAGAAACTCGCTAAATGCCAATGCGCAATGGAGAGAAGCATGCTGGGAGTGAAACTCAAAGAAAAAATATGCAAGGAGGATATAAGGTCAGTAACCAAAGTCACCAACATACTGACACAAGTCAACCAATTAAAATGGAGATGGACAGGGCACCTACTGAGATGCAGGCAGGATAAGTGGAGCAAACAGGTAACAGATTGGTACCCTCGAGATGGCAAACACCAGATAAGAAGATGGGAAGATGAAATCCGTCACACCCTGGGACCATTCTGGACGAGTGTCAATAGATAGAGACCAGTGGAGAGAGTTGGAGGAGGCCTTTGCCAAAAGGCACAAAGAGATAAGTGACACAATGTGAAACTTGATTTAAATGATGCATGAGAACCTCTGTAATAAAGGCTATTGCTAGTTTTATTTTTATATTAAAGATTATAAATTAGGAAAAATACGACTATTAAAAACACATTGTGATTCTTCAAGGAAGATTCTTACTAGCAATGCATGCTTAACTAGGGTTTAAGAATTTGTTTACATAAACATCCACTCAATGATGAGATAGTGAGAATGTAAACAGCAGATTCATTGTGCCAAGTATTTTACATGCTGCTTCAGAAAAACTTTGAATTTTATGTCAAGAATTTCAGAAATTAACTAATAAAACTTAGAAACGAAAAATATCTATACAAGACAATAAGCTGATGTTGCGGCAGCCAGAAACTGGCGATAGTACTCTTCCAATTGTCCTTACAAACAACTTTTAGTACCTATGCTATTGAACCTAACCAAACCTCAAAACGAAAATAAAAATCATCTGTTTCATATAGTTGTTTTTATATTTATTTCTATTTACCTACATTTTATTTTAACAAAAACACGATTTCTCGTATTAGTCATGAAAGGTTTGTATGTACAATTATTATTGCCCTTATAGTAATGTATTGGTACATTCATGGATTTGTTGGGTACATTACTCTAAGCTATCGCCAGTTTCCGGCTTCCGCAACATCATCTTAACAGCCTGTATAGTTTAAAAGAATAATATAACATTGCTGTGAAGAATAATATACAGAACATGTTCTCAAAAGTAAACAACCGAGATAAGTCTATAAAACAGCTGTAAGACAAAAACTACAGTTCTAGTTCTAAAAATAATGTCTTCGTGCAAAAGTAAAAATAGAATAACTCCGACACACTTCGCGGATCAGATACGACACTGTATGATTTAATGCTGAATAATCTCACCAGTTTGAGCATATCTTGGTTTCCTCGTCATCCATTTCTTCAGTCTTGATTAACTTTTTTCATTGAAGAAATTTAATTTTACAGGATATATTGTTTCAAATCTTGAAATTCTTCGCCACGGTGATCGAAATATTTCGTAACTACCAACAGAGTATGATACTGGTAAACAAAACTTTTCTTAGATAAGTTATCTCTACCAAAGAATAAATTATGTACCAGACCGACCGTTGACCGCAAGCATATCAATTTTAGTTTTAGGGATTTTCCCGCAAACAAAAGCAAAACGATTTTTGATATCAACATTAGTGTTGTGCTAGGTACTCGGAAAACGAAATACGTTACAAAGAGTACTATGAATAAACGATACGTTACTGCTATTTTTTAATAACCAACTTAGAAATGGTCTAAGATTACCACAGATTAAATAAATTAGTCTTACTTTGTTAACTGTCTTGGCTGAGTTCAGTTTGATTATCGGGCGACGCCCAGCAAATACTGACAGCAGGGCCGCGCTACGTTCAGTTTTTTTTTTATTCTATCTGGCCGTTGGCTTGCTTTCTGCCAACATTTTCTGCCAATGGTGTCGATTCGGTGTAACACGACCTAACATATTTTACACGACTAAACTTAATTTAAGCATTCTGTCTTTTTCTTTCTGTATCGAAAAGACGAGGACAGGACGCTTAAAATAAGGTTAGTCCTGTCAAATAAGTTAAGTTGCACCGAATCGACACCAATATCAGGTAGTCAGCAAATCACGATTTATATTAATAAAAACGATCACAGAAAAAACAAAAAGAAAAGCTAAATATACCTGAAACAAACACAATACAGATAAGACACTTATAATATGTCATTTATTTCTATGAATTTCGCCTGGACGAAAATGGCTTTTTTTATTTTTGAATGGAAATTCACACATCACTTTTATCATCGGGAAGGGAAATATTGCTTTATTGTTAATAGGACAAAAGAAAATGGTAAACAGTCCCCTCCTCAGTTTCAATCACTTAATGTAGAGTTGCGTGGTAAAAAGGTTAAAATTTAAAAAGTTTGACAGGGGAACATACGTACAAGACACAGTCTTAATCTAATAAGCACACTAATAACCCATTTGCTAAATTTTCGGAACTTGTAACAGCAAGAATTGCTCGCTCACTGACACGACTGCATGAAAGCAAATACAAATTCAACGCGTGCAAACTTACGTTGAATACGTTCGATATCAGTATCGCATTTAGCATATTGTGGATTCCAGACTGGACTGCAGTATTCTAGTACGCTGCGGACATAACCATAGTAAATAATTTTTATGCATGCTGTGTCTGAAAAAGGCTTACTAACGCGGATGATAAATCCGAGAATCCTTAGTGCCTTGTGGGCAATAGACTCAATCTGCGTCGAAAAAATCAATTTCGAATATAAAATGACACCCAAGTCCTTGACATTGTTGACTTTGTTTAATTTTTTGCCAATCAAATTGTAAGAATAGACAACAGGATTTCGGCTTCTGCTGAAAGTGATATGAACGCATTTGTTAACATTTACACTGATAAGATTTTGATAATAATAGGCACATAATCTGTTGAGATCGTCCTGTGATAACTGACAGTCGGTGGTGTTATTAATGCTTAAGTAAATCTTTTTGTCATCAGCGTACAGCAAGTGTTTAGAATGACGAAAACATTCTTTAATGTCGTACAAATAAGCGATGTAAAGCAGTGGACACAATAAAGATCCCTGCGGAACACCGGAAGGAATAAAGATGAAGTCAAACCTATACCCACCTATAACGACAGCTTGCCTACGGTTTGTTATATAAGATTCCATCCATCGAAGCAGATCTCTGTGTATACCTAGGTCCTGCAGCTTACGGAGCAGGATGACGTGATCCACATGGTCGAAAGCCTTTTCGAAGTCAGTGTAGATCACGTCAACCTGGCCTTGTCCACTCATGCCTGTAAGAACATCGCTGACGAAAATAGCAAGGTTAGATGTTGTTGAGCGATTCTTAACAAAACCAAACCATGCATTACAACTAGATATACATGTTCATAAATAACCCTTTCAAATACCTTTCCAAATGTACATAGAAAGAATGGAAATAAGTCGATAGTGTTTAATGTCTGTTTTAGAGTCCTTTTTATGCACTGGAACCATGTGAGCAATTTTCCATTGATCAGGGAAAGTACCTTCACAAACAGAGCGGTTGAAAATAATAGTTAGTGGGAGTACTAGGGAGCTAGCACATTTTACAATGAAAGACGGGGGTATACCATCGCTACCTGCATCCTTTATAATGTCAAGTTTCAATAGTAAATTTAAGACACAGTTCTTAGTTATATTACAGGTAGTTATTAAATTTATAAAATTGGTTTTATTTTGATAGTTAGGTGGATAGCTATTTGCGGGTAATTTAAACATTTTTTCAAAAAATTCACTAAATGCCTCACAGTATGTCCTGCTCATTAGTCAGCTGCCTACCGTCAGTAACCATGGCGCTGGGATAACTCGAATTAGGGCTCAGTTTTGCTTTTATATAAGACCAAAAATACTTAAAGTTTTTTCTGATGAGCTCCTGGGAACTTTTAATATATGCGGAGTAACATTCTTCCTGAATGGTTTTTTGCCTCGCTCTGAGAAGTGAAAATATTTCGTAGTCAATTGGGTTTCTGTACTTTTTCCAATGCGCATGTGCTATATATTTATGACAACATTGTTAATTGTTTTCGTCCACTGCCTCTACTAAAGAGGTCAGCGTTTTCGTCCCTTCTTTTCGCTATCTACGGTCCCTTCACTCAGTTACTCGTCAAAACCCATAGACATAGAACGAGTCAAAATTCCTTAGTCTGAGGTCGAAACCTGTTAAAGTCCACAGATGTCTTTTTCGCCGTAAACACAGATTTATAATAAAGTAGCAGACCTAACATTAATAATAAACGCATAGAGTCGACGCGTGGCAATTTTATCTCAGTGAACTACTGGCTATTTTGAATATAAATATTGCTTGTTTCCAAACAAAATATATACAAGAGTTTAGTATAGGAATTAAAAAATATGTTCCAAGCATAAGCCAGTCAAAACAACCCATTTTTATACGTTTCTTCGTACCATGAAGCCTAAATGTAGCTTACTTTTTGTATGGAAACTTCATAGAGATCCGATATATAAGGGAGGATTAGAGAGAATGTATTTTATCGGTATACAGCTCATGTCAGTAAATAATGGCACCTAAGTCAGCCTCTGATGCGTCCGCAAACCCGTCAAGTGAGTAAGTGGACGTGGGCTTATATTTACAAATGTGTCGAGGTAAGCGGAGGTTAGAGAGCTGAGGGATATCCTCTGATATGTGTTGCCACTCTGTGTGGACTTCTTCGGGAACAGGCTCATCCCATCCTATTTTCAGAAGCCACAGCTTCTGTAGGAGGGTCTTTGCGCGGAAAACAACTGGAGTAACCCAACCATTGGGATCATATAGAAACGCTACTGTGCTGAGAATTGAGCGCTTTGTGACTTGAGCCAGAACGGGCATAGAGATACGATAAGTGAACTCATCAGTTTGAGGTATCCACTGTATTCCCTACACTGAACTGAAGTCAAAATCTTTAAGCATGTCACATTGGTTATTTGTGAACCTTTCTAAGTGCTGGGATGAGTTGGATATCCATTTACTGAGCTGAAAACCACCTAGAGCAAGTAACTCTATTAACTCGTTCTGGAGTAACTGAGCAGATTCCATAGAGTCATGACCTATAAGTATGTCATCCACAAAGATTGACTTGCGGAGGACCTGAGCGGTGGCGTAGGGGTAGCGGTAACCTTCGTCATCAGTTAATTGAAGCAAGGTGCGGATGGCATGGTATGGGCTAGACCTTGTACAGGACGCCCTTTAAACCACTTCCTACTAACCTACTGTTAACCTCAACCCTAGTCCCAGAACCCTAGAACCCTAACTGTGCTTAGTTATTACCTACCTATCTCCAAAAGGTACCTGAACTAACGGAAATGTTTTGGGCAAATGATCGTCTAGTGTCTACCGCAGAACCCAACTTTGTGAACCGTTTGTATGTAACCCTAGTTCTTTTTAGAGAAACTTGGAATGAACTACCTAACATGACCCTAAATACCTAGTCGGTGCTTAAATTCTGTCACAAACAAAATTGGCTATAAAATGAAAACTAGTAATTATTATATTAAATTCAAAAAATGATTTTTAAAAAAAAGTTAATTTAATTAGCTTACATTAAACATTGCCACCATTTTTCACACAAGCCTTCAATCTTCGCGGCCAATCATCAATAGCAGCACGGACCATATTCATGTCGATATCGGCCACTGCTTTAATCAATGATGACTTTAGACTGCTCAAACTTTTGTGAGGTTTAAAACAGACCTTCCAATTCCTGCCAAGTTTTGTAATCCAGTGGATTGAGGTCAGGGCTAGATGAGGGCCAATCTTGATGCCTTATTAGCTCGATATTCTGGCGCTAAAACCACTCCTGAGTTGTTTTGGCCTTATGAGCAGGTGCGGAGTCCTGTTGAAACACAAATGGCCGTCCTCCAAAGAGTGTCTGGGGCAGATCTTTTACTATGCTATCTAAAACTGTGTCTTGGTACACTTTTGCATTGGTTTTGACACCTTTTTCACAAAAATGCACTTCAGTAGGGCCATAGTAGGACACTCCCAACCAAATCATGACTGATGATGGATGATGGCCGTGCTGCACTCTAGGAATGGCATTTCCAGCGGCCGCAGAGCTGGTAGCGTACACTCTGTCACTTTGTTTGTTGTACTTCTCTTCGATATTAAAAATTTTCTCGTCTGTAAACAGGATATCGCGGTGTCTGTTTGTTGCGTACCGCTTTAGCAAAACTTTGCCTTTTTTGGCTCTCATAGCTATGAGACGCGCGTTCAGAAGATGTCCACTCTTTTTTCGGTAAGCTCGTAGTCCCAGGTCTTCATTGAGTACTTTTTTTACGGTACTTCTGGTTAATCCCATCTCCAAAGCCATCAGTTTCTGCTTGCGGACGGAATTTCTTGCAATATGCGCCTTGATTGCTTTGATGACCCCTGGAGTCCTAACGGAACGAGGTCTGCCAGTTCTTTTCTCGTCATCGACACTAGAGGTTTCATTGTACCTCTTGATGGTACGGTACACAAACCTCTTCGTGATTTTTTATTTTTGTAGCAAGTTGAAAATCGTCTTCGGTGGATGGCCGCAACGATGCAATGCAATTACTGCTACTCGGTCCTCTTTGCGAGTCCACTCCATCGTAAAAAATGAATGGATGTAATTGTGATTGTGCAGATTATTAATCAAAAAATATTTGAAAATCGAACACCATTTAATTTTTTTTTCTAGGTGTTATATTTTTAAAATAAATGGCCAGTGACAGTATTTAAGAACCGACTAGGTATATATACTACATAAGTAAATGATATACGAATATAATTTGCAATATTCCGCTAAACAATTCTTGTCGTGCTATTCAAAATGCAGACTCGTGGACCGCCCGCCCGCTCGCATAAAAACATGCAACAAGCAAGCAATACAAGCAAAGCAATCTTAAATAACAAGCAAGAAAACTTATCGACACGTGTTTCGCCTCTGAACGAGGCATCCTCGGGATGTGTTGCTAGCTCGGCTTCTCCGCAGCAACCGATGTGTGGTGATGTGAAAAGTGTGGTGATGTGAAAAGTGTGGTGATGTGATCGAAATAGACTAAGGGCGTACTATAAAAATTTCACTGGCATATATAGGGCGCCTAATATACAAGGTTATATTACAAAATATACTATTAGGGCAGAACAAACAAGAGCGGATTTTAAAATGTACGGGATTAAGGTCTTTTTATGGAAAAATGACACGGGTTGAAGGTCAACCTTGAACTGGGCGGAGACGGGGGCGGAGAAGTTGTATATATTGTCAATAAATATATATGCAAAACAGGGGCAGAAAAATATGAGAATAAAAGAACTACCTTAAAATACGGGATGGACTGATAACAAAAATGTTTCACTTTTTGGCTCCTTGTCTATAAAAGTATTTGATGTGAATGTGCGAGGCTAAACGTAACCTTGAGAAATGAGAAATGAGCAGGTAGGTAGGACGCTTGTTTGTTGGTCAAACAAAATGATTTCAACAAAAATGGACTGTCTAACATAGGGCTAATTCGACAGTACCGGAAAATGATTTTTAATGAGTAATATGTGTATGAGTAGTTAACTGTATAATATCGGGCCTGATACAATTTAATGAGCGGACTGTATAATATAGTGGCTGTTTCAAAGGATTAATTAAATTAAGGTCAAATTATAATTTGGGCTGAGTGCAGACCATAGTTCGCTGGTTCAACGGCTGAAAAGGACCAAATATGGATCCGCAAGGGTCACAGGATGCAGGGCTGAGATTTATATAAGTGTCATGATTTTCAATAGATTTTGAAAAGATCGTCAACATTTTGGTTAGTATTTTAAAATAGCAACACTACCGCTTGATCCACCAATCAGAGTTGAACACGATAAACCAATGAGAGAACGTCACAGCAATCGAGTTTTGGCGGAAAACCTGGGGAGGAGGCATCAAATCAGTCAGTTGGATGGATAGTCATTCTTGTTGGAGATTTTGAAGTAGACAGTAAGTAGAATACAGTGTGCTTAAAATTGCACCTATCTTTAAGAGTCTGTAAAATAAAGTTATTGGAAGTAACTGCAGTTGTTCATATTCATCACAGTTCAGAAGTGGCAACGTTTTCACGCCGAAAATGGTATGAAAAACCATTTTTATAGTATTGGAAAAAGTATCAAATAACAGCTCTGCCCATTTGCCACGCCCTTTTTCGTATTTATTACATTTCAAAACTAAAATATTACTCACCAATTAAACTGGATAAGCATTTGGTCAGGCAATCTGACAATGTTGATACGGAAAGATGTCATTTTTTGTCCATTGCTACTCTTTGGTAATAAAAATTCATGACGGTATAGTGCTAACGGTATTATCCTTACTAATTGGATTCAAACTTAAATAATAGTGGTCAGTTAAACTGGAATAACATTTGGTCTGGCACTCTGTGACAGTGTCAATATGGTACGTTTTTTGCCAGGGCTACTCTCTGGTAATATATTTTCATGCAACGTTTACTGGTGGTATTTTTTTTTTTTTTTTTCATTTTATACATGAATTTTACACAAGTAATATACTTTACAATTTTCGCCAAACTGCTAAGCAGTTTGTTGGCGATACGCTCTTACATTTGATTAAGAGAAGGTACTTAAAATCTAATACTATATAGTCTTAAAACATATACATATTTGTAGGAAATCATTATGTAAGATATAATAAGTTCTAGTTATGTAAGGGAAGATAACAATATATTTTTTAATTTATGTTTTAGGGTGCCAATTTTTAACTTATTTTCTTCCAGTAGGAGAGGATATTTATTACAAAGCTTGGGAGTTAGGTACTTCCGAGTTCTCTCTCCATAATAGTTTTTAGATGATGGCTGTGATAGTTTGCCAATTTTTACTGCTCTAGTGAAATGTCTATTTGGTTTAGGAACTTTATAGTCTTTAGTGTAGTAAATTTCCAAACCTATGAGATATTTAACTTTCTGGTTTACTGGGAGAATTTCACAAACTGTAAACAATTTTTCATACTCTCCCTTATATTTAGCTTTGATATTTTTACCTACTAAGTGTTTAATAATTCTCAACTGTAATTGCCTAATTAGATCCAGGTATGTTTTAAAAGTAAGTCCATAACAACTTAATCCATAGCTCAGAAGTGAGTCAGCAAGCGCATGGTAAACAATGTACAGGGTTCGTTTATTTAGTATTCTACGTAGGTGATAAAATTGTCCTAAAACTGATCTCAATCTTTTGCAGACTTCATTAGTATGTAGTTTTCAATTAAATTTGTTATCTATTAATAATCCTAAATATTTAAATTTATCTACTATTTCTAAACCTTTGCAGTCACACCCTTGTTTATTTTTATGAAAACAATCGTAGGTGTGACCTAATATTTTAATATCCGAGGGTTGTAAGTTTTTGGCTTTCTTATTATACGGCGAACAAATGTACATACATTTCGTTTTATTTAAATTCAAAATGATGCCATTATCATGCGCCCATTTACAAATATTGTCAAAGTCCGCCTGGACATTGCTTACCATTTCCGGCATATTATCTTTCCCAGCGTACCGCAGACACATGTCATCTGCGTACATGTAAACGTTGCAGTTATTCACCACGTTCGACACACTGTTCACGTGCATGATGTAGCCGACCGGCCCATACACAGAACCGGTTGGCACACCCAGCCTGACAGTAGCTTCAGCATGCCTAACATGGTTGCCAATTAAACACCATTTTAAACAGCCTTTGACAGTAAATTCCATCATGGCGGCCGTTAAACACCTCATTTGAGGCTAACATGGCTCCTCAATATTTTAATGCTTTGACAGGAGTTAAGGAAATACATGCGTGATCTTTTTTTTTTTTAATTTTTTTCACATTTTAGACACGTTATGACACTTGATTAAGAATATTTTGGTCTTCGATCTATTGAGGTGGTGATAAAGGTAGTTTCGTGAGTTTTGATTGTATTTGTAGGTTATTTGGGATACAAATTATCGTTTTCTGACTTTTACATACAAAAGGTAGTTTGATAACTAGCCTCTTTACTAAGTATGCACATTAATTAAAAAAAAATGAACATCATAGGGTAAAACAAAGCTTTTATTTATTCATAAAATTCATACATGGTTGATCAAGCTTCCATTGGGTTGCAACCTTCTTCTTCGAGTGAAAGCGTTGAATTTAAATAACATTTTTCCAATAGTTTGCCACTCCAAAAACGCAATTGCATGCAGTAATGGGTTCCCTCTTGGTGCATTGAGGAGCACTTGGACATGTGGTCAGAAGATCAGGGGGTTGAGCTTCACATCCGCATAATGTGGTGGAATTCTCTCCTAATATCCGGGGGTCCTGTACCCGATAGAATGTTTAGTTTTTTGATTGGTGTTGGCTAAGAGCAACTGGTGACAGGCAACAAGTCTCGTTGAGTACAGTGTCTATTTGACCTGTATGTGCTGAGTTATTTCACACAGCGTAAGCATATTCAGCAACTGAGTAACTTAAGCACCCTAAGAACTACCAATCATTCTTCGGATTAAGCTGTTCACAATCCAACCAATATTTGTGTCAATGTTGCTAATCTGTCTGCAATATTTGTGTCAATATTGCTAATCTGTCTGCAATATTTGTGTCAATATTGCTAATCTGTCTGTTTTTGATATTTCATGAATTGTGATAGTTTGAATATTTATCCTACAGTATTTCATGAATTGATAACTTGGAAACTACAATTTCAATCATTATATACATATATGCTTACGGCAAGCACTATGGTGGTACCGTTCGGACAAAAAATACTCACCATGCGCTCAGGGGTACTACACAAAAATTCCCACCGTACCCCCTGTGGTATGGGGCAGTGGTACCGTGGGTCCGACACATTTATACTCGTATTACCTATTACAAAGACAACTTTTTGCCGTCTATCTCATAACCTATACTTCATAATATAGGTTGCACTGTCCCTTCGAGTGTACTTTTTCAAATCGCACCATGTAGTCATCTAAAACTGTTCTCCATCTATTACATGGCCCATGTTTAACCAAAAGACCCGCCAGCTTTCGCCACATTTCTTTAGGATCCTTTGCTCCAAGGATTTCATCATAATCCCTGTTTGCAAATAGCCATGAAGTCAGCCTTATTTGGAAGTTCTTCTTTTTACACTTTATCTAGAAACGTAATAAAAATACAATAAGGTCTTTGACTGTATACGTGGGACGCACTATAAGTTTCCGGAATGAATATGAAAAAATACTATTAAAGGTACAAAATTAATTTATTGTTTTTCAAAATAATCTCCCTTGGCGTCTATGCACTTTTTCATTCGATCAAACCAGTTTTGAAAACTTTTGTGCCACTCCCCTGTGGTGACCTCTGAAACGTGTTTTTCATACTCCTCGACAGCCTCTTCTGGTGATGAAAATCGTTGACCGCGTAATTGGTTCTTAATTTTTGGGAACAGAAAAAAGTCACAAGGTGCCAGGTCGGGACTGCATGCAGGATGACTCATGAGTTCTACATTTTCGTCTTCAAAAAGTCGTTTGTCTGTCTGGCCGTGTGAGAACTAGCATTGTCGTGGTGCAGGATGATACGGCGTTTACGGTTATTTTTACGGAGTTCGTCAATAACTTCCGGCAAACAAATGGTCGTGTACCAGTCACTATTCACGGTACGACGATTCTCTAAAGCAACAGTAGCCACGTGTCCAGTTTTATTAAAAAAAGAAGCAATCATCCGCTTAGATGCACTTTTCACGCGCGCCACTTTGGTTGGTTTCGGCTCATCTTGAAAGACCCATACGCTCGATTGCTGCTTTGTTTTGGGATCGTAGCAATAAATCCATGTTTCGTCACCTGTTACTATGTTCCACACCAAATTTGACGCACCTTCGTTGAATCTGGTAAGCATGGCACTGCACCAAGTGACGCGGTCCGTTTTTTGAGCCTCGGTCAAGCTGTGTGGGATCCACCGCGAGCACAGCTTTCTCACACCCAAATGTTTGTGTAGGATTGATTGTATTTGACTCATGCCTATTTCTAAGGATGTGCGAATTTCATGGTAGGTCACATGCCTGTCTGTTTCAATCATACGGCGCACAGCATCGATGTTTTTGTTGGTCACAGCGGTGGACGGCCGACCATCGCGAGATTCGTCACTGAGATTGATACGACCACGCTTGAATTCTGCAAACCAGCTATAAACAGTCGTCTTGCATGGTGCTTCATTGCCAAAAGCTGTTTCAATCCGAGCGATGCTCTGTTGAGCTGTCAAATTACACTTAAAATCGTAGAAAATCATACTACGAAAATTTTCCCGAGTTAAATCCATGTTGATGCAGACACACAATTTTTTAAATGGCGCCACAAGGTAAAAACAAAAGACAGTCAGATGAAACAAACTGCATTCTACAGCCAAAGAGTTCTATTTTCAAATGTTGCAAGAAATTTTTAAATATTGTTTATGTAAGTGGCCAGTTCCGGAAACTTTTAGTGTTACCTATGTAAAATACCGTGGAATTTTTCAGAAAATTAATGTTTAGAACACCTTTGCTTACTTTTTTAGAGATTTCATTAAGGTTAGATTAGGTTAATTTGCTAGCAAAGAATACCCTTCTACCGTTCGTTCGCTAGATGGACACAAATTTTAACAAATAGTCTTCTCTGAATAGCTTCAAACAATTAATCACAGCACAGATCATTAAATCATCATTTATACTAAGATATAATTAATTTGTGTGTGGGACAAATTATAGAAACAAAATCGGGGCTATCTTATCATATCCAAAAGTCATCCAAAGTAGGACGAAAACGAAAGTAAAGGTGATATTTCATTTTGTTGAGTAATAATACAAATATACACATTTCTGTTGATACTATAAGAGAGTAATTTACTTACATTGAACTAGTTTTCAAGTTGGTAGGATAATAATGTATTAAAAAAAAAACACATCAAATCGATTCAATTGTCCGATTCATTGCCAAATACTCTGTGACGGACTTGAGCGTTTTATCGCGGTGTTTATTTTGTCTACCCTAGCCACCATGTTACCAATATGGAATAATATGAGTTTGAGTTTGGAGTGTATGTTCCGAATGGCGCTAACAGCACTAAAATTACCATCAAATCACTTGCGCCGCACGGCCATCATTAACTCGGAATGACGATTATAGACGCGATAAATCGATTATGTCGTGACTCGGAACGCACTATTATACTTACGTTTTGTTTTTTCACAATATGACAGACATGGTTTTATTTAACAAAAACAAAATATATGAAACTTTAATTAACTAATTTAATAAATTAAATTATCTTACGAAATAAACTAAACCAAACTAACATACTACCAAAGACATTGTATAGTATAGAGAACAAGACTGTGCACTACGATACGAAAAACGAGCCGAGCGAGATGGATGTTGGCAGTCGTTGGTCCCTTTCTAACACGTTAGAAACTCAACAACACTATATAAGTTTATTGTATATATTATATACACCGGCAACTTGCCACGAGTAGCGACAGCTATCTCGCTCGGCTCGTTTTTCGCCTAAAATGGTATCACAATAATTACAATCTTATTTCTAAGCAAATAAAATCTAGTTTAGTTGAGCAAAAATTGGACAGTGCACAGACTTGTTATTATACAACGTCTTTGCATACTACCTAGCAAGAATATAAAATATTGATAAATCATATTAGGTTAGAAAGCGTTTCAAAACGTGCGATCATAGTGTGAAATTTCACTCGTTTATTAGAAAGAGACAGATCTACATAGAAAAAAGTGAAAAAAAAATCTAAAAATAAATTAAGTACATTAGTTAAGGTCTTAGGAAATTTTTAGCAAATTTGTGTTTTGATTGTATAATACCTCATTTTACTTGCTTTTTTGGCGGTTCCATTTTGAAAGAACTCTTTGTTCACATCACAACTACGACATAAAAATTGTGACGTAAAATTTTCAAAACGTTATTCTATTTAATCTTGCTCTATTAAAAAGTTGCATAATAAGTGATTCCCCAGGCAAGAAGGTGATTTTTCAGTTTGTTGATTAATACATAAAGCTAACACATGTAAATGACAACAATTGGTTGGATAACCACGTTATAAAAAAAAAAAAGATTTAATTGTCCGATTAATCGAATGAATTTTCCTCAGTTTATATTCATCTGAGGAATTTTCAACTACTCTGTGACGGAGTTAAGCGTTTTATTTATTTATTTTATTTTATTTTATTTATTTGGTCTACCAACAGATGATACACTTTCAACGTACAATTACAATTAGCCTATAGAATGAGTAGAGTGTAACTCCAATTAAAGGTAAACACAGCATGATAACAAGAGAGGAGTGACGCGTGAAGCCGGCGGGCGAAAGCAGAGACGTGCCCGTCTCGACTCCGGAGACGTCTCGTCCCCCGCCCACCAGCGTTGGGAGTTTTAACAATAATTATTAGATATCTATGTTATTAATTAATAGAAGTTAATTTATACATATTTACTTTTATATTAAGTAATAAAAAGAAAATATACAATATAATAAGAAAAGTATGCAACAATAAATCAAATTCGAAAAAAAACAAAACAAAAGAAAATGTAAATACCTAAAACATACAGAAATTTATTTAAGTAGTAATCTCTTAAAAGAATCAAACGACGTAAAGTTAATATCGATACTACTGTTAACTTTTACAACAACATTATGTTCGGGTGTTAATTTTGTCTAACCCTGGCAACCATGTTACCAATATGGAATAATATTGGGTTGAGTTTGGTGTTGGGACTTTCGGTGTTGGGAGTTCCGATTTTTGGCCATCTTAGGCATGCAGATCCAGCTGTTCCATTGATCACCGTGCGCAAAGTCCTGTTGGTTAAATAATTACGGAACCACTGATTGGTAGGCCCACTGATACCGCATTCATCCATAGCTTGTAATAATTGCACGTGATCCAGTGTGTCAAACGCTTTTTTAAAATCAATAAATATTGCCAGTACCTGCTGCCTATCGCTAAGTTTTGTGTTTATATAATTAGTGAAGTGCGT
The DNA here is from genome assembly GCA_910592155.1 of Ypsolopha scabrella. Taxonomy (NCBI): domain Eukaryota; kingdom Metazoa; phylum Arthropoda; class Insecta; order Lepidoptera; family Ypsolophidae; genus Ypsolopha; species Ypsolopha scabrella. The sequence goes on from OU342980.1 coordinate 22,739,232, forward strand.
CAGAGCCGTATTTGTACTGCGACCCTTTCTGAACCCGTGCTGAGCTTCAGATAACACCTTGTGATGCTCCAAAAATTCACCAACTTGCTCAATTACAGCTTTCTCCATTATTTTGTTGATAACCGATAAAATGGCAAATAATTGTTAATTTTAAGCAGATATATATTTGGATTCACGGTTGGTTACGCATTCCGTGATACTTTCAATCTGGTAATGATTCTAAAAACACATTGATTAGTTTGATAAAGTTGATTTTCCATAACGAGCCAAAATATATCTTTTTTTTTTTTCAATGTTTTATCGATGAAAGAGTGGTATTATACTGGATGAAATAGTGGAAGGGCGTGGCAAAAGCACGAGGTTTCATAAAAAGCAATTACACAAACACGTGTCATGCGTACATTATGTTTTAACCAGTTCTTCTTGTTTTAGTAATTTAACTACGTTCTGATATTGCTATAGTCTTTAAATCAAAAGGAGTTTTTTATGGGTTGACTGTTTCACTCAGTATTTAATGTTTTTTTCTCATGAAATGAACAATCCTATTTTTCTTTGTGTTTATGACATAAATTGACAGAGAATGTTTAGCAGTTTTGAGTGTCCATGTAAACTTAAGGTAATAGGTTCATGTGGTTACGATACTGTCATTCATAGTTGTTAAAATAAGATGTTGGCGCCATCGGCGCACATAATTGAAGTGAAATGTTCGGTTAGGGATGTCGATTCTTTCTAAAAAAGGAAAGATCGATTTACAAATATTTCAAAATCGGAACCAAAATTCACATAATTAACTAATTAATTAATTAATAATTATTTTTTATGTAGGTATGTAACTAATCTAGGTAGAAATTCATAAGCGTTGATGTTTCCTTAGTTTAAGTAAGTACTCTTTTTAATTGTATGGATCGATTCAAAGTTCGAATCGCTTCGAAAAAAATCGATCTAAAATCGCTTTTCTTAGGCCCGATTAATCGATCTTCGATTATATCGATTTTAAACGGACATCCCTATGTTTGAGTAAATACTCGTCTCCATTTACATAAGAGATGGCTATAAGGACCCGTTTCCAAGCCATTAACATTTCCAAAAAAAATACTCGTCTCCTCATTAATCTATGATTGCTAGTCGTAATTTCTGCTTTATTCTCCATTTTAAACCCAATTAGGTACGTTTTTTGTAGTTCCTTGTTGAATCAAGATTCCAAATACAAATGTTACGCGAATACGTGATAAGTGGCTGGATTCCCTTGAGCCCAATGGTCGGGGCAACTCACCTACAATACAACGACCCCCCTGATTCTATATCGTAAACTCAGTTGCCAAAACAAGTGGCTATCGTCTAAAACATACATATCCGCTTAAATAAGGATAAGTTTACACTTGAAATGACTTCACAATTCGTCATTAGTTCAATACCCATTAAAGGTAATTTTGGAAGTTAATTTTTTATCTGTTTTTGGTGAATAGCAACCATAGCTAGCAACCGAAACCGAGTTACGTAATAGCCCCGCATGGACTCGCAGTTCCCTGTTAAACTTATGTCACAGTTAGGGGATTGTTCCGCTTAATCGTCGGAACACGCTCGCTTATCATGACATCTCTTTTGCACGCGTAGAATTTGTATTTGCTATCCTACTCTCAATGTAAGGCGGGCGTCCTCTTACGATGAAACTGAACGCGGCCGGGGAAATTACGTGTAAAATGGATGATTAGGTGAATATGCGGGCGCCCGCGCAGATGCGCTACAAAACAAGCTTTACCTAATTGGGGGTGCTAACTTTCTGGACAAGAACGGAAATCTTAAAACCATTTCGAGAAATATGTTTTCTGTACAGTTGCTACTTATCAGATTAATAAATAAATCTATGCTTTTAAAGATATTTTAACAAAACACAATGAACTTCATTTGACTTATCTATGACGTCATGACATGACATTTGACATGCAGTGCATTCCGTGTTGCGACATAATCGATTATATCGCGTCTATCATCATTCCGAGTCACTGTGAGCCCGATAATTAATCAACCGCCAGAATTCATATTGGAGACTCGGTTAGTGATCAGGAACAATGTTTAATGAACCTCAAGGTAAAACTGAAAACAAAAAATTGCTCCCAGACCTACCTACTGCCTATTCAGTCAGTATGGAAACAATTTTTTTTATGATTTCGAAAATAACGATCATTGAATTTTGTTCCTGATCACTAACCGAGTCTCCAGTATGAATAAGGGTGATTGATTAAATTTCACCTTGTTTATCATAGACGAAATCCTTAACGACGCCATGTTGTGATATGCCTATGCTTCAGAGCGTTTGCACTATGAGCGATCTATGAAAAGTGCTGGCTGGCCGGTGGCAATTTCAAAAATAGGTTTTTCGAAGAATAGGAGCATTAGTTAAATCATGATTATAAGATTGTAGTTAGAAGAAATTACTTCTTGGACCTAGTAAAGTAGTATATCCTTTGTATTCACGTAACTTAAATGAATTTCTACAAATTCTGTCATCATTCATGTTGCGTTCAAAAGAACCCTAAATGGGTTATAAGTATAAACAGTGATGGACGCCATTTTTCATTCGGAACGACTTGATGGGCGTGAGAGGTTTGATGGTAGTGTTAGCACTATTAGCGCCGTGCGGAACGCGCTGGTTGACTTGACTGATACATTTTTTCTAGTGGTGGGCAAAGAATTTTATCTAATCACGACTCTAGTGACGTCACGTTCACTTTTGGCGGGTAAAATTTAAGTTTTTGTTTTTAAATAGATGCAATGAATAAAACCCAAAAATAATGAAATCAGTTTCATAAAATAGTCTACATTTTCAAACTAAATTATTAAAAATATATATATCAGAAACATGCATGGCTAATTCCGTTTCGTCTCTGAGAGTAAACCACTCATTTAGGCTCGAAAACGAAAGGTCTGTTTATTTGAAGTAAAACAAAACTAAAAAAAATAGAAATTATTCAGGTAAAATAAATTAAACATTAATACTCTTTCATGAACCATTTATTAAAATAAAGTTGAAAAAATATGCAGTACACGTACACAGGATGACTGGTAATTAGATGCAATCCGTTGAAGGGGTTGTAGAAGAGAGCTATTGCAGTCGATTCGACCATATAATGCCTCATGCAAAAGTGAACCATTTCTGAGATATTTTGTTTTTTATTCCTAAAGTAAACTTTAAAAAATTATATTAAAAAAACCAGCCATTATTTTACATTGATAACATCCCAACCAATAAATAATAGCCCTAAAATGCACATTTTTGTCGTAAACCTTGACACCGTGCTCCTAAACAATTGAAAATTCTTAAAAATTACAAAATATTTACACAAAAAAGCCTAGGTTGCGCGCGTAATAGCTATAAAATATCTGCATTTTACTAGCTTTCGAATAAGGTACAAAAATCTCAAATTGACAAAGGAATGATAAAAGTATGGCCGAAAAAATAGGAGCAGGTAGAATATTAGAAACAAATCTTATACATAAAAATGTAACTTTATAATCCATTGTTTCCTAAATTAACCATTAATGATTTTTTTAAATTTGGAAAAAACACAATGTAGGGTTAAATATTAGAAACAAATCTGATGCATACAAAATGTGAGTTTATAATCATGATATCGTTTCCTAATTTAACCGATAATTATTTTTTCTAGCTGCTCCTATTGTATTGGCAATATTTTTATCATTCCTCTGTCAATTATTACTTATGAAACGTTACGCCATCAGATTTTCTTGTCTTCCTAGAATAGTTTTTGCAGTATCGAAGAATGCAATTTGGCATTTTTTAAAGAGGTTATTTCTATCTGACATCTGAAATAATAATAATAAAATAATGTCGTATGCCAACGTTATGTAGAAATAATTGTTTAACAAATTTAGCAAATAGAGCCCAAATACGACTGCCTTACTATTCCTAGTTCCAGTACTGTCTTCTGTCAAAATTTTATTATTCGCGGTGATAGAAACCACAGTAGTACGATTATTTGAAATTTTCAATTGGCATCTTATCGCGGCGCAAAAACTCTAGGTAAACCCTTGTGACAGATAGACAGACAGACAGACAGCGGAGGCTCAGTAACAGAATCCAAATTGGCACTCCGTCGGTACAGAACCATAAAAAGAGGCAGTTATATCTGCATTTTCAATATTTATTCCCACCGTAAGTTTGTCACATCTGTAATACATATATCTTTTAATCTGTGAGAAACTGCCAATTCTAATTTACTCGCACTAATATGATTCTGGTAATGAGTAAGCGAGATGGATATACGAAATGGCTACTAGCGTTTTTACGATAAAATACTGTTTTATTGGAAAATTAATACGAAACAAATTAGTAACTTATGTACCCAAAATAAATATAAAATGACTATTTTAGTTCTTGTGTTAATTTTCACCGGTATTATTTCACAAAATAATTCGTATATTCGTACCTTCAGCTTTGGCGGCGTTATCTAAATAGCGTCCACTTCTCTCGCTCACAGTGGCAGCTAATTTACGTTTCATATACATAGAATACAAATTACGGTTTCTGAACAAAAAAAAAATGCAAGGTTGTTACAACCAACTTGTTGTTAAAAAAACATGGGGAACTTTTTCTCCTCACGCACAGTGATTCGAAATTAAAAATTAAATAGTTTTTTTTTGTATGGAACAAATCACGTTATGCCATTTTTTTCACGATTAGTTCAAACTGTCAAACTTCCATTGATTTCTAGGTATAGCAAGACCCAAGGTGCACGCGCGCATCGACTTGCACGTTTGGCCGCTACATATATTTAAACTTTCGAAATTTGCACTGCAATATGTTACTGGAAATGTATATGTATATTTCTAGGTAAATTAGGGTGGGGTTGCATAAAATAAGTGTTAACTTATAACTTTATGATGAAACCGTCCTTCCCAAACACTGTGGTTCGAAATTACGAAAAAAAAATGTTTTTGTTTTCAAAGAATAAATCACGTTATGTTATTTTTTTCACGACCAGTTCAAACTGGTAAAGTGGATGGTTCAGGGCAATTTTCATACAAACTTGTGGGAACCAATAACGATGACACAGAAGTATTATAATTACGTTTTGTTACTATTTTATACAAGTTTCATTAAATTTAAACCGCGTATAATCAGTTTTTCTACAAACAAAATGTTTTTCAATCTAATTTTGCTATTTCAAAATTTTGTTATCCAATGTATGAGAGTTTTAGTATAAATTTTAATGTATATCTATATCATTTCCAGAAGCCTTGTGCCTGGATAACGTTGGGGTTCCTAATATTCCATATTGTGATAGTTCCTCTGATCTTCAAGTATTCCAAGACATACCAAAGAATGATGATCTTCGGCAATTTTGGTATGAAACATTTTTATTTACCTAACATTATGCCGTTACACATACCGTTTTATACTCACGCCAGTGGGGTAGGCAGCGACCATAGACCTGCATCTGCTACGACGCTGACACACCTTTTCGCTTTTATATTCATCAGTTGAGTCATACAAGGTCTGCTGCTCTTGGCCCTTCTTTAGTATGTCACCAATTTGGTTGGCATTGGTGTCGATTCAGTGTAACATGACTTAACTCTTTTGAAAGGGCATTCTGTCTTTTTCCTTCTGTATTGAAATGACAAGGATAGGGCCTTTAAAATAAGGTAAGTCCTGTCAAATAAGTCATGTTACACCAAATAGACACTAATATGTCTTTCAAGGGAGGCCCGGTCGAGCTTTACCTTCCATTACCATATTATTTTAGCCAGGGTTTGAAATTATCAAGATAAATATTCCCCTTGATAGTTGTTGCGATAATTATCATGATATCCATCAGCCTGTTTCGTCCACTGCTGGACATAGGCCTTTCCAGGATTTCGCCACTCTTGGCGGTCCTCCTGGAAGAAATGCCCATACTCACACACGCTGGGCATGCGGGTTGGTGAGCGCGGTGCCGAAACCCTTGCACCAGTGACGCCGCTGCCCATCACCAGTCTGATTTATATAAGTCCCGGCAATTGGGGATGGATATACCGCCATCCATCGGTCCCAGGCAATGGTGGGCCGCCTGGCCTTTTGCCTGAGAGCTGTCCTCTTACTCTCCCCCGAATAACTTCGGGAGGATTTGCGAGTAAGATGGTGGTACCTCCACAGTCGAGCCCGGCATTAGCTCTACCACCTATTATGTGATAATTATCACATAATTATCAAACAGATGTAAGCCTAGCAATATTTTTTTAACTGGTATTACATTGCTCGTTGGGTATTATGTATCAACATATACGTTAGAAGCAAGTATTTTAGTAAATAAATTATACACATTTTACAATCAAGGTAATCTGCGATAAATTAAGCAGTGGCAAATATTTTCGATCAACCTATATTTATCTTGATAATTATCTTAATTATTATCATTAATTATCACTTCGAACCCTGATTTTAGCCCTATAAAATACAGTTTTAGCCAACCAAAGATGTTCCAAGAATGTGCAACTACAACATTGTCTGTAACTTGACCCACTCAAACTCTCATACATTGGATAACAAAATTTTTAAATAGCAAAATTAGATTGTAAAACATTTTGTTTGTAGAAAAACTGATTATACGCGGTTTAAATTTAATGAAACTTGTATAAAATAGTAACAAAACGTAATTGTAATACTTCTGTGTCATCGTTGTTGGTTCCCACAAGTTTGTATGAAAATTGCTTTGAACCATCCACTTTACCAGTTTGAACTGGTCGTGAAAAAAATGACATAACGTGATTTGTTCTTTGAAAACAAAAACATTTTTTTTTTTCGTAATTTCGAACCACAGTGTTTGGGAAGGACGGTTTCATCATAAAGTTACAAGTTAACACTTATTTTATGCAACCCCACCCTAATTTACCTAGAAATATACATATACATTTCCAGTAACATATTGCAGTTCAAATTTCGAAAGTTTAAATATATGTAGCGGCCAAACGTGCAAGTCTATGCGCGCGTGCAATAGTTCATATTGCTCACCTTGGGTCCTACTATACATAGAAATTAATGGAAGCTTGACAGTTTGAACGAGTCGTAAAAAAAATGAGATAACGTGATTGTTCTTTAAAAACAAAAACTTTTTTTTTCGTAATTTCGAATCAAAGTGCTTGGGAAGGATGGTTTCATCATAAAGTTACAAGTTAACACTTACTTATTGCAACTCCACCCCAATTCATCTAGAAATATATACATTTTCAGTTAAAAATGCAGTGCAAATTTGGAAAGTTTAAATATATGTAGCGGCCAAACGTGCAAGTCGATGCGCGCGTGCTGTAGTTCATCTTGCTCACCTTGGGTCTTGCTATACCTAGAAATCAATGGAAGTTTGACAGTTTGAACTAATTGTGATTTGTTCCATACAAAAAAAACTATTTAATTTTTAATTTCGAATCACTGTGCGTGAGGAGAAAAAGTTCCCCATGTTTTTTTAACAACAAGTTGGTTGTAACAACCTTGCATTTTTTTTTGTTCAAAAACCGTAATTTGTATTCTATGTATATGAAACGTAAATTACCTGCCACTGTGGCTCCCTTGCAAGCGCAAGCGACTAAACGAGGTTCAATCACTTATCCAAACTTTGAAACGCAATGTTTCAGTGAGTGCGGAACGCCTTGTCTAGTGAATACAATAAGGTCGTTGCGACAATACGATCATTAGCAGTTTTAGTTGAAATAATAATTGTACCTATCTGACGGTACCTATGAAGTAAAAATACATATTTTCATGAATTCAATTTTAACTCTGAAAAACGTTTCAAGCTGGTTTGTTTAAAATTCATATGAGCTATTTATGATTGCTTACAGGCCATGTATGCTTGTCCTTGATATTTGAAGATTTTAAGCTATGTATGCTTGCTATAATAAATAAGAAAGGTTACTAGGTTTATTGTGGCCAACAACATAACCATTAAAACGACAAAAAAACGTAAAATAACTACATACTTAAATACTTATAGCATTTTACAACATTTTAAAATTTATTTTACATAGCATTCAGTGAACCTGCATATAAATATATAACTTATTTAATAATACAATAAATATACAAGATACACAGCACATCGCTGCACTGGTTTTCAGCAAGACCCTTTTCTCACGTGAATTTTATTGTATTTTTGATTGAAAATGACAACTATAAGCAATTTAATAAATCCAATTGGCCATATTGAAGTGTATTTGTAGACTTATTCAAATAAAAAACTTAGAGGCTTCATTCGCTCCCGTTTGTCAGTAAAATAGAAATATCTGTTATAAAAGACGTTTTCTAAATTTTTTTTTCTCTGCTATGAAAATTAATCAATCAACTAAATCTTCAGGCAAAATGATGTCAATGAAATGCTTAATCTAGTTTTTTTTATTGTTGAGAAAAGTGGAGATCCATGTCGACAAAATTTCCAATGCGTCGCATTAACGATTCCTTTACCCTTGTATTACCAATTTCTTGTTCAGAGTGCGATAGGTGATGGCGGCAATAAGTAATAACCCTTTTTCAGATGTTAGTTGACATAAACTTTTCACAGAAGATAGTCGACATGAACCTTTCTCAGCTGTAGTCTGCATAAACCTTTCCCAGATGATAGTCGGCATAAACTTTTCTCAGATGGTAGTCGGCACAAACCTTTCCCAGGTGATAGTCGGTCGGAACGTACACAGTTTCGTATGGCATACATAGCCTCTTTTTATGGAGCGTACATAGCTCCTCTATGACCTAGTTAGCTTAGAACAGTACAAACAAAACATACATAGCTTCGTTGGGCATACATAGCCTCTTTTGAGGAGCGCACATAGCTACTTTATTACTAAGCTAGTTTCGGTGCTACAGACGGAACGCACATAATTCCGTTGGGCATATCTCGTGTATACTTAGCTTTAGTATTCTATACGGAACATACATAAGAACTAAGAATCTTATTTGGTAACAAAATTCCTCATGTTAATTGTCTTACACCTTGCAAAACATAGGTTGACAGTCGGAACGTACATAGCATAGTCCCGTTTGGCACTTATAGCCTCTTTTTATGGGACGCACATAGCTCCTCTATGACCTAGTTAACCTTATTACTTATACAGACGAAACATACATAGTTCCATTGGCATACATAGCCTCTTTTGAGGAGCACACATAACTCCGGTGTGGCCAAGCTAGTTTTGGTGCTACAAATGGAACATACATAGTTCCGTTAGGCATACATAGCCTGTAGCAACTACGTTTAACCACAACGTTAAAAAAATGTCATAGAAAACATTCAAGAATAAATTTAAATTACTTTTTATAAATATCCAAATGAATTCCCCATTCTGAGTATCCCAAAACCTTAATGTTTTTTTAAGCTTAATTTTTTTATTAAGAGGAATTTGTAACTTTAATCGTTTTTATATAAATATTTTTTGTCATGTTATATTATCTTTCTTTAATAACGTGTAGTACCTTATTATTTATATATGTGTATGATGTTCTTTCTAACTCTGTCTCTTTCTAACCATTGAAATTTCGCACTACCATTGCACGTTTTGAAACGGTTCGTTCCTAACCCTATAATCTGTGAGTGAAGTGAATAAAAATTTTAACCGTCAATGAGGAAAATCAATAATAACCGTTGAAAAGAAATACGAATTTCAAATGTGCTCTTTTTATTTTGTGTGTACATACAACATTTTTTGATTCGAGCGAATTTAAATTAAATTAGGGAAAAGCAAAGCTCCAATTTCAGTAAAAACAAGTAATAGTAGCTTTTACCTCTATGGTGAATTTAACGATGAATCGCCCACTTCATGTTGAAATTGCAAAGAGAACACAGAGCACCGCCAGCGATGAATACCTCAGGACCTTGGTGCATGCATACCTCTCAAACTTCCTCTGTTTGACTCCGGGAGCCATCCTGAAAGACTTCGAGACCTATCCTGAGATTGAGGAGCATGTGAGTTCAGTCACCATCTGCGATGTAGATTACAAGATACCAGTCCAAATGTCGAAGACAGATATGGTCTATCACGTCTTCATGCTCGATTGTCTCGGCCCAGAAACTGACACTATTACGGATGGCTCTTCAGGAGAAGAGCTTCCTTCTGCGGAGCTGTGGTCTTTGCCTTGCGAAGAGTTCGACGGACTGTGGAGTAGCCTCATTTATGACACAAGAGTTAAAGAAGACACGCTACATTTCGTGGAAACAGCCTTCGAGTTTTCAGATAAATGTGTCGACCCAAATATAATTAGTTGTAACAGAGTGGTGTTGCTGCATGGACCTCCTGGAACTGGAAAGACAAGTCTATGTAAGGCTTTAGCCCAGAAGCTTGCTATTCGCATGAAAGACAGGTACCCACGGGCCCGCCTATTAGAAATCAATAGCCATAGTTTGTTCTCTAAATGGTTCTCAGAAAGTGGAAAGCTTGTGTTCAAGCTGTTTGATAAAATACTAGAGATTGTTGAGGACAAGCAATTGCTTGCTTGCATCCTTATTGATGAGGTAGAATCACTTACACATGCTCGCAAAGCTGCATTGTCAGGTCTTGAGCCCTCAGATTCCCTGAGAGTTGTGAATGCTATACTTACTCAATTGGACCGCATCAGGAGACATCCTAACGTTCTAATACTAACCACTTCAAATGTAACAGAGGCTATTGATGTTGCCTTCGTTGACCGAGCAGATATAAAAAGATATGTGGGGCCACCTAGCCAATATGCAGCATTTGAGATTTTCCGGGGATGCTGTGAAGAACTGATGAATCGGAGCATTATCTACCCCCATGAAAGACTGTTTGACATTAAAGTTCTAAAGGACAGCAACTTTCTGGAGTGTGACAAAGAAAGTCCAAGCTATGTGTTGATGGATATAGCTCAGCAGGTGGCCAAAGCTGAGTTCACTGCTCGAGCACTGCGTCGCTTGCCTCTCTTGGCTCGAGCATTATATACCCAAGCTCGACCTAATTTGACACAGTTCTTGCAAGCACTGAGAACAGCATTAGAGCAGTATCATAATGATACCGTGGCCTTGAATGGTAAACCTAGTACTGATAAGGAAAATAAAGCCCCAGCTGAAAATGGGCATTTATGATTTGGTGAAAATCTCATGTTTTATTTCTGTGATTAAGTTAGATAATAAGATAATGATTTTGATTAATAATTTGTTTATTAACTTAATGAGAAAAGTACAAATGGAAATTATTGCACTACTGACTTATTTATACAAAACTTACAATTAATTTCCCTAAACACATCAATCTTTCTAATACATTAATTTCCACTTTTACATACTATGCTACTTATAATTACGATAATAATAATCATTTTTATCACACATAGCCGTCACAAGCTAAATCAAAAAGAAAACATTACCTCTGAAAAAAGAAAACGCTTGAAAAAGGTGCATAGTATGCAATACAAAGAGAGGCCCATAAAACACTCAAAACAAACAAAACTTAGGTTTGCGAGGAAGTTCCTATGCGCAGTTTTACGACCTTCGGTTAATGAAATACAATCTTACTACCTATTTATTTAACTATTTACAAAGTCTCATGGAAAACTAGATTCCCTAAGGATAAGCCACAATAAGGTCTCGTTACGAGGTGCATACATCTGTTGTAACAACTACTTATTGACATTGGTAGATTACAATTATTATTATCCTTACAATTTGACCAAACAGCACTAAAAACACACCAAATCTTTCCAAGTTTTGATGCCATACTCTAGTTTCTTAATTCATCGATAACTGTGGGTCAAAAATTATTTCTAAATAGCTTTATTCATCTCTCAGTACGGCTTAAACAGTAGTATGACAAATTAATTAAGCCTTGATTACTTCTAGAAGTTGTGTTATATTTGATGCTTCCTTCTTAGATAGTATTATATTTGAAAAATTGTTTTAATAAATCTAAAGGCCCCTCATAACTGTCCACTGTATAAGATCACATACCCTACAGATGCCGCTTTTCGTAAAGGTCTTTTAAAAATAATGAGAATTCCCATAAACAGCAGAGTAACTTGTGTAATCTCATTCATAAACAAATAAATACAAATTAGAATCAGCAGCAAAACTTCGGCCTAATAACCCTTGACTTGAGTCCCCATCCGGAGGACTAACTACTTCTGTGTCCACATATAAGCTGCCCACTGCCTCAGTACTGCCCTCGCTGGAAGCCCAAGCCCACTCCGCGCATAGTGTGAGTAGTAGCTCGCGCCACTTCGTATTGCTGTTGCATTGCTTGGAACAATTCCTCTTGCTTCTTTATAGGGTCTACGGTCTTGTCTGGTGCCTCTTGTTTCACAGCTCCTGAAGACGAGATGCTGGTTAATGTTTCATCATTGTGATTCGTAATATCGTGGAACTGACAAGGTTACGAAAGTAAACAGTTATTATATATATGAGCATTATTGAGGGTATCTTCGGGCCCGTTAAATACTTGACGTTTTGTTTACAAGTGGCAGTTGCATTTATCTATACCAATAATAAGGAATTCAACAAGTCATGTCGTTTACATTGAATGTTTTAGAGAAGTTTTAAATAATGTGGGTTATTATATTATTAATAGTTATTAGTATTGTACTGAGAACAAAATTACAATTTTACTCTGCATGTTTCATTTTAAATCTAGAACTACTCAAAGTAGTTGGATACGGTTTTCTTTATCATCATAAGGGTGACTCTGGCCAACAAATGGGCTATAAAGATGCTGATAAAATAACCGCCAAACCGAAAACTGTTGATGAAAAATACTTTCACGCGAACGAAGCCGCAGTAAAAAGCTAGTATATATAATGTGAAAAGCTTCTGCAGTTTGTTAGACTTCAGTTTCTACGCAAAAAATTAACGATTTTATTTTACCACCGTCTTACTTTACCTACGTCTTGGCAATTCCCTTCCGCCTTTTCAAACTCATATTTTTTTTTGTTTGACACGCTGCCGTGTATCTAAAAGATTTTTTTAAGCTGGTCTAAAAACTGTATTAGAAATGACTCTAAATTAATCTTTAAGTTGAATGCCACTCTTATGAAAGCCACAAATCGGACAGCTCATGCGTATTCCACCATGTGCACCTCCAATCGGCGGTCATGGGAGTCCAAGCATACTGCAAGTAAGTTAACTCACCTGGCTCCTTAATTCCCATGAGTCGCATGAACTTGGAGACCTGCTTGCCATCGTCGTTAGCGAACCTGGTGCCACTCCACTTGGCCGCCTCTTCCGCTTCACGCTTGTTCTTGTTCGACCAGAGCAGCTTGCGCTTATTTACCTGTGTTAACAAAAAACACATTTCTTTTCGTTGTATTTAGTAAAGGACTGTCTCTTGCTTACTTAAGCTGCCATCGGCCAATTCAATTGGCGAATCCTGCGCATTAAAGCATTTTCCTATTTATTCAGTACTTTGAGAGTGGACTTCTTTCATGAAAAGAACTTTAATCAGATTGACAACTGCCTTCTAGACGACCCAATTCACTCGACTATTCGTCAAGTAAATTGTCAACCAAATCGGGTCGTGTGACAGGCCTTTTAGACAGCATGCATAAGTATTGAATTTCTTTTATAAGGAACTTACTACCAAATAAAACTACTATAGAAGTAAAAGTAGTTTCCATTCCATGATAGGTTATGGCGTATATTCAGGTTTCCTGCTTCTTTAGCGACTGTTTCATCATCCTAGACACTGCGGCTGCACTCAGCCATCACCTGACACGGAACGCGTGATTGTTACCTGGTCAAGTATCTTGTTCGTGTTGACGGCGTTAGGGTTGTAGTAGGAGGGCAGGCCGGAGCCCTGCCTCGGGGGAGCGTCGTGCGCCGCCTGCCGCAGCTGCTGCGCTGTCGCCATCGAGCCGTCCGGGGTCTTGATCTGTAGACCTGGAGCAATCCATGTTGGCATTCTCAGAAAGATAGAACAGGAACATGGTATTGAGGACGAATACCTACAAAGTACACTTTCCATGGCGCTCGAGAAGAGAGCTACGGTTGACAACGTAATCAAATATTTTCTTCGGTAGGTATGCCTTAGATTTTTCTTTGAAAAGAACCAGTTCATTAATTCAAGTAAATTGGTTTTTATATAAAATATGAATGAAGTTGATATTTTAATATTGAATGGCCATATTGGCCATGCAACACGTTGGACAGTGTTGGATGCCGAACACAAACATGCTAACGTTGCAATTTGCATCCTGATATTTTACTATACCGGGTGTAAATTTAAAACCACATATTCTACCGACCCTACTGAACAACTTTTCCCAAGAATCATACCCGCGGACACCCTTAGTTTAGGAAATAATTGAGTTCCAAACAAAAATGCGTAAACCCTGACGCACCGACATACCGATTCTTGGGAAAAATGGTTCAGTAGGGTCGGTAGAATATGTGGTTTCATTTAATGGTAGCAGTCTATTTACACCCGGTATACCTGCGTTCTGTATACTTTTGACACCGCGATACTACAATGTTTTGACGTGTTCCTCTCGCGTGTAGTGGTTTAGAAGAAGGCCCGGCACCCCCAAAAAGATTCGGTCGATCAGAAAAATCAACTCAAAATCATATATGTACGTAAATCAGGAAAAATCAACTGAAAACATAAAATCTTATACATGAGGAAAAATCAACCTACATTTGGGAAGTAGAGATACAGTAGCAAACTGCAAAAATTTACTTTTATACATCAATGTTAGTAATATCAAATTTTTAAATCATTTTTGTATTGATATCACAAAAAAAACATTTGATATAGTATATCGGATATATATCATGGTATATATCCATTGATATAATATATCCTCGAACCCTGTTACGATTACGAAAGCAGTTTTGTCCGTATCTTACCCATCTTCTCCATGACTTGTAGTTTTTTGTTGACTTTGTACGAGGAAGGCCTGTAGTCTCCATCTCTGACAGGCGGCGAGCCGCGTCTTTCATTTGAACTGAAAATAAAACTATGCGTTAGCTATCATGATAAAGGTGTCCGGTTAGTACTTAGTCAAGGTTCTTCATTTTAGGTTTCCGGAAAAACCCGATTTCATATATGCACAAATGAAATTTTCGGAATTTATATAAAATATCAACATACGGAATCGTTGCGGCCGGAAAAAAGATGCATTCCTGGTTTGGACATACAGAGAAGATGAATGACAATACAGTGACGAAAGTTCAAGTAGAATGTAAAGCTCAACCGGGCAGCCCTAGACTTGATGGACGTACGCCGACCAAGTTAGCGCCATACTACAGCAGGGCAAAGTAAAAAGAACCCGGAATAGAAGAGCTTGTATGACTATCAAAAGAAGCAAAAGAGGTATGTCAGGATCGTAGCAGATAGAAATCTGTAGTATTTGCCTACCTCTCTGGGAGATATGTGCGAGTACATCTATACTAATAATAAAGTGGTAAAAAAGACAGCCATTAGACTATGATGATTCACTCATTTGCTACACTAAATTCATCATCGTTTAAATATTTCCAGAGGCGACAACGGATTTATTAAACTATCGTTTGGATGACTGAATTATTATCAATAACGTGTAGATAACTTACGTGAATGCGATGGAGCTGGTCTTGGTAAGTGAAGTTTACAGCCGTTGAAACACGTGATATTGTTTAGTAAATTAAACAATAATGTGGACGCCTGATTCAACCGTAGTATAATACTACTATGTTTATCTGGGTCAAGTCATACAGCTGGATAAAAACAACTTCGACGCCGAGGCTGACAGAAGCATATGCTTGGGTTGGGCAGCATTCAGAAAATTGCGTCACATATTTACGTCGTCAATACCGCAGTGCTTAAAGGCTAAGATGTTCAACCAGTGCGTCTTTCCTGTGATGACGTATGGCGCTGAGACGTGGTCTCTTACAAAGGACCTGATCCACCGATTTAAGGTCGCTCAGCGAGCTATGGAGCGGGCTATGCTTGGGGTATCTCTGATGGATGGAATCCGAAATGAGGAGAACCGTCGGAGATCGAAAGTAACCGACATAGCCTGCAGAATCAGTAAGTTGAAGTGGCAGTGGGCAGGCCAGGCCATATTTGTCGCCGATAAGATGGCCGTTGGGGCCGAAAGGCTTTAGAATGGAGGCCACGTACAGCAAAGCGTAGTGTAGGCCGACCTCGTGCCCGCTGGACCGACGACCTGATGGACGCTGCGGGGGGCTCCTGGATGACGAGAACGGAGGACCGATATGAGTGGCGAAATTTGGGAAAGGCCTATGTCCAGCAGTGGACGAACACGGGCTGATGGACGGACAATACTATACACAGTAGCTATACGCACAGTTTAACTGACGTGATTCGTTTAGTAGATATAGCTGGTGAAAGGTGATAAAATGTATGGGAAGCAAAGCGCCTGCAACTTTTTTGTCACGTCTATTTGCTCTCAGAGAGAGAGAGAGTGCCTTACTCAAACTTATTAGCAACTAACTTTTGCCCGCGGCTCCGCCCGCGTGTTATTCGGTTTAACGAAATGCTTTTTTCCGGGATAAAAAGTAGCCTACGTGTTAAGTTGGGGTATGTATCCATTCTAAATTTCATCCAAATCCGTCGAGCCGTTTCAGCGTGAAAGAGTAAGAAACACACACACACACAAACTTTCGCATTTATAATAATTAGTGTGATGATAACGAATACTTACACAAATTTTAAATCATACCTTATTTTTACTTTTAGCGTCTTTGCAACTTTGTTGAAATTTGTATAAGTATTCGTTATTGCAAATAAGTTTGAGTAAGGCACTCTCTCTCTCTCTGAGAGCAAATAGACGTGACAAAAAAGTTGCAGGCGCTTTGCTTCCCATACATTTTATCACCTACCAACGAATCACGTCAGTTTTTAAACTGTGCGTATAGCTACTGTGCATAGTATTATACTATGGTTGAATCAGTCGTCCAAATTATTGTTTAATTTACTAAACAATAACACGTGTTTCAACGGCTGTAAACTTCAGTTACCAAGACCAGCTCCATCGCATTCACGTAAGTTATCTACACGATATTGATAATAGTTCAGTCATCCAAATGATAGTTTAATAAATCCGTTATGGCCTCTTATACTAAAAGGGGACTTAAGAACTGTCACTGGGTAGCCCGTGATGCTGGCGTCTTTGAATAAGCCGACGCGGTCTCGGGTTTCCCTTCGTGTCGGCTTTTCAAAGCGTGCAAAGTAACAAACAAACTGTACCTAGAAGAGCTGGCGTGTGAGTCCGGCGGCGGGAAGGCGCCGCGCGGCTTACTGCGCTCTCGCTCGCGGGACCGGGAGCGCCGCTCGCTGTACTTGTCTCTGCCTGATCTGTAATGTATTCATACTCGTGTAGGGACGTTTGATTAGGAGCAGATGAGGCCGCTTAAGTCATGCGAACCAACTTGGCTGCAGATCTTTTAATTCGAAACGAATTTGTAAAACAGTTTGTACTGTTATTTCTTTGTAACGTCATAAAGTTCTGCTTGTCTATTAGCTCTAATTGTAAGACCTCATGCATAAGTAAATTATCTGCCGACATGTTGGGTGGTTATGTTTCTTGAGGAAAATTTGTTATATGAGCGATTCCGGGAAAAATTGCACCAACGTAAAAACCATTGTCACAACAATGTTAGGACAATTTACAATAACTTCTTGCTATTGTTTCTTTGCAGTTTTTTTTGTATAGCTTTGTTCTTTAGCCTTTAAAATAATGTATAACATAACCATTCGTGATATAATATTGCAGTAAAATAATTGAAAAAGGAATAATCAAATTTTCAATTAGATGGACTGTCCAATTTAGTCACCACTATTCTACTTGCTTCCCATATTACGAAACTATCAAAAGAAGTTAATTTTATCATCCTGGAACCACTAGGTCAGGGAAGCCATTTTTGTTTTCGCCTCTATCGGCATAAGCCGGGATTTCTGTGACGAAAGGACGTTCGAAGTTACTCCACTTTAGTCAGTTGTAAAATTGTTAAGGTAAGTTTTTGAAACTTTTTATAATGATCAAATTGTAAACAGTTTATTTGCGTATGTATTGAAATAATCACATCCTTCAAACGAGCACAGAATAGTGATTGTTTTTGTTAATATTGTTAGCAAAGCGGGGAATTGTCACGTCCATTTAGTGACGCGACATATTAGTGGAACAATTTTGTGACTAAAAGGACACATAAGGTCAAATTTACAGTAGTAATCTTATTGCATTTTAATTTATCCGACAACAATAAATGCACTCCACGTGTTTTCAATGACTTGAGAACACATTTTATCGACCGTTTGACTATTCTTACCTACAAATAAAAACAAGTTTTTTTTAACCATTCTGTGTTCTTGATTCATAGATTTCTATATAGCTAGAGGGTTAATTATCGACTTGTTTATTTCATAAAACAATCTATTTCGGTTTTCAGTCAAAAATTCAAAGCTTAAGGTCTGTGTGCTCAAAGATAACCAAATTTGGAGCAGTTTAAAAAAAAATACTTCTTACATAAAAACGCTATTCTGACAGAACCTATACCGTGTAAAGGGTGTTAAGATGAAGTTGCTGAAGCCGAAAACTGGCGACAGTACCCGTCCATACGACCAACATTTCGTGAAAAAAAAAATTGAGAAATTGAGAAAAAAATATCAGTTAGTTCGATACATTTTGGTCGGGTGACTTTGTAATTTTTCTATGCGTACGGCGTGCAGTGGCCTAATACTCTAAATCATATATATGCAAATTGTCTAAAATAAAAATTCTACGTAAGCATTTTCTTCGATAAAAAATAAACTATATGAACACAGCTTTATGTTTCCATTTAACCACGTTGGCATGTCCTACTACGTCACGGTCACAAATTTTTACTCCAAGTAAAATCTCTAAAATTACAATTTATTAAGAGGAGTGTTATTAATTTGGTTTAAATGTAGTAGAATGCGAAGCATATTTCATCTAAAAATAGTTTGCTTTGATTTAAAGGTGGCTAAATAGTTACACGAAGCAAAAATGTAATCGTGTGGACCTAAAACGTGACAAAAATATTTTCATGTCATTTTCAATTTGACTTTTATATTGAAGATGGGGTAAATAATTATTTTTTTGAGATAATGTTTGTCATAATTTATGTACATAAAATTGGTGTTTTCTTTATTTAATGGCTTGTGTTGTTCATAAAATATATTTTAGTAATTGTTACTAAATGGACACAGTTTTCTCACATACCATTTTCTAAAGTGTGATTTCTCCATGTATTTTTATATGTAAAGTAGCAGTTTTTTAAAACTTTGATCAATTCCGCATCGACTTTTGTAGAAATCATACAAATTAAATTTAAAAATTGTCCGTTTTGTCCATTTAGTCACGGTGCATTTTTTCTCGGAATCGCTCGTATACTAATAATAAAGTAGTAAGAAAGTGGCATCTGTACACTGAATATTTTTACAAAATTTTAAATGTGTTTTTGTTATTACTAAAGTCAAAATTACAATTTTTTTAATTTTTTCTTACAGTCTGTATGTTCCGTTTTAACTCGAGAACCACTCAACGGATTTGAATTCGGTTTTGTTTATTATCATCATAGTGACCCTGGTCAACAGATACTCTATAAGGAGTATTGATAAAATAACCGCCAAGTCGAAAACTGTTTAAGTAAGTGCTAGTCGTATCTTTATCGGAATATTCCAAGGTCAGCTGACGCTGAACTTACTTTGACAGTCTCAACTGTCACCGTCAGTTAGGCAATATCCTCCTAACGCCCAGAAGTTTTTTCAAAAACATACTCCCAATGCCCAGAATCCTATAAAAAGACCCCCGTCCGGCGCCCACAGCAAACTTTCTGACATAAAGATATATTGTTTTCTACCGTCCAGGTACCCTTTATAAGTACCAAAATATGGTATTACCTCGAAGTCCTTATAAGAGGACTTTGGGTCGTGACGTGAGTCCATATTTTTGAAATAAATTCTTGGCGTTAATCCCTAGTCAGAAGAAGGCCGCGTTGTGAGGATAGGCAAGTCTCTTAAGGGGACTTGAAAGAAATAGAAATACTTAGAGAAGACGACATTAGTACTTACTCGTACGACGGGCTGTGGGAAATTATAAGTTATAGATTTCTTTAGAACGTGGAATAGAGATAAAGGTATCAGCTGTAAATGGACATGTATAGATAATGATATTCTATCTCACGAAGTCTCTTTGGCTATGTGTGTGGCGCGATTTGTGGCGCTCCCGGGGTTACGCACACTAGAAAAAAGTACGTGTGCACGCACTACTACAACGACAGGCAAACAAATGTTTGATAGAATAGCTGTACCTTTAATTGAAATTTCACAATCAGCTGAACAAATTTGGTAGGTAAACATACCGCACAAATGAAAAATAAATTGGACCTGCCCAAACAAAATTCACAGTTTTCAAAATCAGTTACGGAACGAGTATTTATTTATTTTATTACAGCTCGTGTGTTTTATTGGGAAAGTTGTTTAGCAGGATCGGCAGATATGTACAAAATTTGATAACCCTTTTCTGTGTGTTATAGACTAAAGTTCGAGACCTCTATAGTTTAATACACTTACGCAGTCTGGCTGAAATGTTAAATTTTGGTGTAGGTATGTAGCATAGCGGACTTTACCGTTGTCTTAAATTTATTAGTTTATGAGTTTAAACGCACGGATCCCTTCTGTTGCGCGTGACCAAGTAGGTCCCAAGTCAAGTTAGGTACCCAACTCTATCTTTCTTTCTTTTTATTTTGTCCAGGTGGAAACTGGGAGGGAACAATCCGCTATGCTACAGGTACAATTTAAGACAGGGAAACAACTTTGTATGTAAATCTGTCCAGCTTGATATCTTTAAAACAAGATGAATATTCAAAATTTTTACAAAATGGTGCCTGTTAAGGGGGGTTATCCCATTTTGTCTCTTTTCAAATTAATTTTAAACCAATAAATAGCGATGATTGAATTTTGTAAAAAATATATGTCATATTTCACTATTTGATCTTGATATTTCGGCCGTTTGATACACGATTACTTAAATTTTGCTCGATCCAATTAAATCGCAAAGGTAGGTCTGAACTATGATCTAAATACCATTTAATTTGAGCTGTATTAAGTTTTGGACAATAAAACTTACACTAAAATGAACGTCGTGAAAAATGTGATGTAAAACGGCTGTAATATTAAAAACCCAATCCTCAAATTCCAAAATAATAAATAAAAACACCTCAAAACCGCGAGTTTTCTGAATGTGTAAAAGCGTTGGAGCAGGACAGATATATACCAAATAGTAAAGGTCTCATATTTTGGTCTATAACTAAAAACAATGGAGAAAAGCGGTATCAAATTTTGTACCGCCTTATAGCTGAAAGTCCAGACCCGGTGTATCAAACAGTACAACATAAGTTGGTAATGAGCGTTGCGTTGCGTACCTCTTCTCCTCGGACCGCCGGCCGTGCCTGTCTCTGTCCCGCTCGCGCTCTCTGTCGCGCCGGTCGCGCTCCACGAACCTGCAATAGAGATAGCATTTATAGCGGGAGGCAATAACAATGTCATTGGCTTGTCGTAGAATTGGGCATATCATTTAGTTAAAACTACAGGGGCCGTCTCGCTCCGCTCCCCAAAGCTTCACTTTTCGACGCATCTAGACCTTTGAAATTGCTGTCTTGTATTTGAAGAAAATCAAGTTTTTTTTCGCCGTTTTTTGGTTTGGTATATATTTCAATCCTATGAAATTAATTATGGTATTATCGACATCATGAAACTTGTTCATTCGAAGAAAACAATTGGACTTCAGTTTGCAGTTGAAATAAAATTTCTTTTAGGCCACAATAGGCTTATAGACAGGGTAAACAATATATTATTCTATTTAGTCCGTCATTTAGATTATCAAAAAATATTGGACACGTATTTTTTCTTTTGTGAATCAAACAAAAAATTACAGAGATAAAGCGCGTCAAAGTTTGTGAAACATGACGTCACTTCTAAGTAAAATTGTACCTAGATGTGACGTCACGCGGAACTTCAGCGGGCTATATCTTCATCATTATTTGTTTAATTGAAAAAAGAAAAAATACGTGTCCAATATTTTCTGATAATATAACTGACGGACTAATACAATTTTTTTAGTCATCGTGCCTGTTGTAGCAAGCGTCAGAAGATGATTATCGCTTTTAGCTCTCAAGCCGTTTTAGAGAAAATTCTGAAGGTGGAATGAGGCCATCATAAAGCTTCTTTCACGATTTGTTGGGCAGTGTCGTTACAAGGGGTAACTTAGGTCCATTTTTGTGAAGAGAGGGTTAAACCCTCAGCTATCAGTCTACAGATCGCGACATAGCGGGAGTACAGTTTAGAGGAATTTGCTAGGGATGTGACAAAAATGTTTATGATCAGTAATAGTTATCGACGATTTCCCTAAAATACCGGTTAATGTATGTATCTTTTATTCACCTTCAATTTTTGTAGCAGAAGACTCGGGAGTAATATTCATTGTCTTCATCGCTAATTTCAACATAAATTATAAATTCTCTTTAGATACCCGTCTTTATTCCAGTAAATGTTTTCAAATTTTTCGATGTGTTTATCGTAGCCCTCCCAATCTTCTGCCGTTACTTGTTGTATGTAATGCTTCTTCTGTCGCTGTTTTAAAACTATTATTGAAACCTCCTTGGTTAAGTCACAGTGTATTTTAATGGGAAAAAATTCAAGCATTATATTGTTAAGAAAACATTTGCTTTAAGAAATTATTTAAAGACATTCATAAATAAAAAAGTCATAAGTCAAAGGTCACTTTTTAAAATTCACTATCAGTTTTTACAATGTTGATGGGTTGTCGGCACTAGGTGGAACTTCCGGGTATTATATATTTTTGTTAAATAAGACACTTTTACTTGTCCACAAAATTAAGTTTTTACGATGAATGTTATAAACACCAAAAGTAACAACAAACAACATTAACGAATAAAATATCTACAGAAAGTACAGCGAAGCACATCACTATTATGTCTGGGACTGATCGACGAATGCGGGGAAACCGGGCGGGGTACGCACCCCCCTTGCGTCTCATACGTCGCCCGTACTCCTGCCATGTCGCGATCTGTACGTCTTAGAAAATGTGGTTAGACAGCGAAGTGACAATCTGTTTTCTGATAACCATTGAACAGGACTCACCCCCGATAAAACGACCCAACGCTGGCTAAAGATGAATTTACCCGAATTCATTGTGATTGGCCTTCTGGAGGTCGTAACTGAACTGATTTCGTTAGATTACCGATAATGGAGCGTCTTAGAGGACAAGGTAATAGACGAGTGGCCCCCGACTGGCCGTTTGAAGTAACGCATAAAGGCAAAAGGTTGACACTTTAAGTAGATTTTAATCAATACTTATAATAAAAAAGTAGAAACCGCTGTGTCTGTACATTGAGGAAAAGTAATAGAAATAGAAAGGGGGTGACTAAAGAAAAGTAATAGAACACAAATCAACGATTTTTAGAATTCTTTTCTGTCTGTCTGTTTGTTCACGCACATCTCTAAAACTACTGAACGGATTTTCATGTAGTTTTCATAGCTGTACAGAGCTTAGTAGAATAATAGCTTTATTTCATTAAAATCGGATCTCGGAAAAAAGTTATCGTCATTTAAAGATGTTTGGAATTTTCTTTTCTACTGGTAGTAATTAGAAGTTATGGTACGGGATCTCCTCAACTGATACAGAGTTCAATTTTGGGCTTATTTGATTGGTCTTTATTAGCTATTTGGTAAAACATGGTGACCAGGGTCTGATGATGAGACTGGAAGGTGGGTACGAGATCTCCTCAACGGACAACAGCAGACCCTTCGAGTTTGGGCTTATTTAATTGGTATTTATTAGCACTTTGGTAAAACATGGTGATCGTTGCACATAGTCGTTTACAAAATCATATTCTTTTGTTTTCCTTACTTCCACGAAAATCTCTTCAACGCGGGCGGAGCCGCGGGCAAAAGCTAGTTTCATAAATATACCAATTTCATGTGCCTCGTAACAAAAGACTTGTATTGGGTTTGTGCTTGTTTTATAATAAATACATGATATATTTTGGCTTATGGCAATACTACATGTACATTGAAAGGACTCGTATCCAAGGCCGTAAAATAAATAAAAAAAAAAACTGATACCGTTTAAACAATGCGCGTTAGAATCTATAAATAAATAAAATAAAGGGTCTTTCGGCGCGTGGATGACACTGACAGAGGTTCTATGCAAAGGTTACGTTTTATTAAGATAGCGGCGTTAGTTCCAATCTTGGCCATGGCCAATCCAGGCGACAAAGAGCCTTACCGCATACAGTGTATCGTGTTATGAATTGGTGCAGTACCTGGGTGAGACAGCATCCCTTGCGTCGTGCGACTTGCTGGAGTGTGAGGCGCCGCTCGGAGCCGCCACGTTCAGCTCCATCAGCGACGGCACCTGCGGCACACACCTTATCACAACGCTGCACAACCTCACAACAAACAAGAGATAAACTGGCGGTATATTTATTCTGACTTTAGTGAATAGGTCTGGGTAAATATGTTTACTGCGATACTATAGTAGTTTACGCTACAAGTGCGGTAAGGATGAATAGCAAACACAAGCATTCCCTTACCCGCGTGTATCATACTACGTTTTACAAAGCATAGTGTGAGTAAATAAATGAAATTTAATTAAAGAAACGAACAAACAATAAATACTTCAAATTAGCTTTAGGCGGGCATTTGGAGAAAAAGATTGCCCGCCTAAAGTTCATTTGGAGTATTTATTGTTTGTTTATGTTTTATGGGCGACGACGTGGCGTAGTCAAGCAGCCCTAATACTTGAGCGTAATACCCGTTTTTATAAATATTTTTATGCAAATGCTCGTAAAGACCCATGTTATATGCATCAAAACTGTTAGCAAAGGAATTTTTACCGCACTAGTGCTTTATTTTATTATTTTTAATTCTTCGGTAGAAAGTTAGCAGTCTTTCCTTGTGCGCCATAGAGTATCAAGACAAGACAGTACCGAACCAACCCGCCTGCCCAGCGTGTGTGAGTATGGGCATTTCTTTCAGGAAGACCGCCAAGAGTGGTGAAATCTTAAAAAGGCCTATGTCCAGCAGTGGACGAAAGGTTAGATAGGTTAAATTATGCTACGTACACAATAATGTAAATGAACATATACAAAGTGAAATTTAAGCCATAGAAAAGTTAAATACTTCCTCGACTCAAATGTATGAAACAGCTGATATTTTTTTCACGATTTCAGGGTTGTCTTCATAGTAAAAGTTGTTCATATGGACGAGTACTATCACCAGTTTTCGTTATCAAAATGACTTAAATTTCTAGTTGTATATAGTTGTAAGTGGTAACCTTGTCGGGCCTGTCGTCGAGTCGGTCCCCGGGGCGGTCGCCGAGCAGCCCGCGCCGCGCCGCGCCGCTCTCGTGCCGGCGCTCCCGCTCGCGCTCGCCCCTGTACAACACACAACCCCGTCACGTCTGTCGCCTACTTGCTACATACACAGCGACACGTGTGCGGACCGGGATCTGTAGCTCAGTACACTCAGTCACGTGAGAGAATGTAGAGGCAAGGGGGGATCCAGGTGTAGAGTGTCTCGCATAGTACTGTATACTTTGTGTCCTAACGGTACGCCAAAAAATGATGCAAATGTTAAAAGAAAGACAAAAAAGAAACTGATATTATTAAAGCGGTATAGTGTTAATCTTCCAGGTTACCTAGCATAGCAGACCATACAGCCCGATCAACAGAGTACTGTATCAAGCGCTATAGAGCTCGATATGGTTGGCTATGCTAGACTAGCAACTCCTTGTTTTATTTGAACCGTCTGGGGGGACCCGTGCCCCTGTGCCCCTCTCTGGATCCGCCTTTGTGTAGAGGCATATTGGCATAGACACTTTCATAAGATAATGGTGTTGATTCGGT
Organism: Ypsolopha scabrella; assembly: GCA_910592155.1. Lineage (NCBI taxonomy): Eukaryota > Metazoa > Arthropoda > Insecta > Lepidoptera > Ypsolophidae > Ypsolopha > Ypsolopha scabrella. The sequence continues at coordinate 22,765,106 of OU342980.1, forward strand.
GTAACACGACTTAACTTATTTGACAGGACTAGCCTTATTTCAAGCGTCCTGTCCTTTTTTGATACAGAAAGAAAAGACAGAATGCTTAAATCTAGTTTAGTCCTGTCAAAGTAAGTCGTGTTACACCGAATCGATACCATTGAGCCCTAACCAGCGACCCATTGTTAATGTTACAAAGGATTTTATTTTATTTCGTTCCAATCTTTGTTATGTCACATAAAATAAAAGATGAAAAAGAGGTCGTTGACATGAGCTAACGGATAGAGTACCCACGTTGGGGATACATGTACTGTACATATACAGGTGATTGGTAATTAGATGCAATCCTATTTTGTTTTATTTGTTTCGCTTTGATGACATCCCAGCCAATAAACAATAACCCTAAAATGCACGTTATTGACGTAAACCTTGACACGCTCCAAAACAATTGAAAACTCTTGAAAACCGCAAAAGATTTACACAAAAAAGCTAGGTTAAAACAAAAAGTGTCTATGCAATTTTCTGTGCGTATTAGCTTGAAAACATCTGCATGGTCGTGTATGATGGCCTGCATTGCTGCTGATCCAATGCCCACTTCTCGCTCGAGCTCTACATAATTATGTAATTCGCCGATTTTCACGAACAAGTTTTTCGATTGCTCAAACAATTTCTTAAGTGACCGCTGTTGGCGGCCGACCAGTCTTCGCTTCATCTTCAAAGCTTTCGCGTCCTCTTCTAAATTCAAACCAATTATAAACTGTTGCGCGTGAACAAGCAGATTCACCAAAAGTAGTAACCAAAAGTTCAAAATATTCTTGAGGCTTTCATTTAAACCTTTTTTATAGTCATAATAAATCATTGTCCGAAATTTCTTCGAGTGAACGAATTCCCGCCAAATTCTCTCGGAAAAACAAAATTTCAAATAAAATAATTTGTATTTGTTCTATATTCAAAATTATTAGCTGATAACCGGCCTAATACCTAAAGTTCTAATGTGCCAGTGACAAACCAATGAGTAAAGAGTATCTAACTTCTTTTGGCATGCCCCTCTTATACCTATACCACAGTTTAAAAATATATACTGTTGTTCAACGAAATCGCTCAGACATAGGAATTGTGCGGGGCCTGCGGGGCGAGACGCGGGAGGTAAGCCACCATCTATAAATGGCGACTGGTACTTAGAGTAGCGTCAGCAAAAGAAGTCAAGCGGCAGCCAAACCATATTTCATTTATTAATTTTGAATATATTTTAGGAAGTATATAGAGTGCTGCTAGCAACTGTTTATTTTATTAAATAAACTTTTAAATAGTTAACATTATCCCGAGAACATTTATTTATTTTACTTTATTCTGTACGCAATAAAGAATTTAAAACATATCTCGGCGTTTTGCCTACAGGCAAAGAAAGTGTGAATGCTAATCCAAACTGTTTTTTTTTGTACGTAGTACAATGCTGTGCGAGTATAGACAGAGCAACGATGTGAGCGAGATAGCATGAGACCGGTCGCCATTTATAGTTGGTTTCTTTATCCGCGCGGGTTATACATACAATTTCCGAACAAGCAATTCGTAGTCTCTCTCCGCACAACCGCTCCGTCCAAACACTTCGTTGGACAATGTATGGATTTTTAAACTGTGCCTATACAATATACATACGCTTGTAAACATACATATTATAACAAAAGTGTCGTGATGGTCAAAGTCTTACAGTTTGTTCGGGCTATCTCTCATTCGCCAAGTGTCTAATAATAATAAAATTCTTTATTGTACATTAAGATAGATCATTGCAGAGGCGAACTTAATGCCAATTATCATTATCTTCCAGTTAATTATTAATAATATTCTTAGTGTTGGCAACCCCAACAAACAATTGTATTTTCTATTGCGGCAACTCATTACTACTTCCTGTTCCTTCCTACGTTGCTTGAGATGACACGCTCGATCTGTCTGTGTGCTAATTAAAATTATTTAAAATATAAACTGCAGTTTCTAGTCTAGTGAAGTGTCAGATCCCACACCAGCTAATAATACGGCCCAGAGCCGCACACTTAGCACTACCCTAATATCCTCAACATCCAAATTATAATTAGGAGAAAGCACTCCAACATTATAATTAAACGGGGGAAGGGGGATTTATACAAAATAAACATAACGAAATATAAATATACACAAAAATAAAATATCCTAATACTTATACAGAATGGCCAGTTAAGAGGTATACAACTTATTTTATAAATTTTCTTTTACATAAAATGGAAATTACTAGTTATTGTTTCAAAAATATTATATTTAGGCTTGGCAATTACGTATGGAAAATAACATCTGCCAAATGTCCACCTCTAGCAGCGCGACAAATGTGAGTTCTTTTATCGCGTTTCTCATCACATTTTCGCACATTCCCGGCGCTATCCAACTGACTGCGTCTCGGATATCCTGTTTTAAATGTTGAATATTTCTCAGCTTGTTAGCATAGACACGTCCCTTTAGATAGCCCCACAGAAAAAAGTCAGGAGCTGTCAAATCCGGTGATCTTGGGGGCCAATCAATGTCACCATTTCTTGAAATTAATTGACCTGAAAACATTCTTCTCAATATTTCGACTGTGTCTCTGGCCGTATGACATGTGGCCCCGTCTTGTTGGAACCACATGTTTTCTAAGCCCAACTGATTCATTTGATGTAAGAAAAAATTGTTGATCATCTCACGGTAACGATCTCCATTCACTGTTACGACTGCGCCCGTAGCATCTTCAAAGAAGTAGGGTCCAACACCATACTGTTACTCGACGTGGAAGCAGTGGTCGCTCGTTGATCAAGAAAGGCTGTTCTTCGCCCCAATAGCGAGAATTTTGTTTATTATCAAATACACTGAGGTCGAAATGGGCTTCGTCACTCATAATGTTTTTTTTATGAAACTCTGGGTCGTTATCCAATTGGGTTAGCAAAAAATTACTGAAGTTACGACGGCGATCATGGTCCCTAGTCTGAAGTTCTTGAGTTATCTGAATCTTATATGGGAACAAACCCAGGTCTTTCTTGAGAATACTCTGTAGGGAGATCCTCTTAATTTCCAGCTGTTGAGAACGTCGTCTAGTAGACAACATCGGATCTTCGGCTACACTTTCACGGACTCTTTCAATATTCTGCTCCGAACGAACTCTTCTGGCAGGATGAAGAACTGGTTTATTTGTTACAGTGCCATGCTGCTCAAATTTATTCACCAAACGAGTTATTGCTAGCCGCAATAACTGAAATGATTCTACCGAAAATTGATCGCAATTTTCTCAGCGTTTTCGCGATAGAAGATTGGTTTGAGTAGAACGTTTTGATAATTAAAACACGTTGTTCAATCTAAAAACGCTCCATATCTAATTTCCCGTATCTACACGAAATAATTGTTATCAAATAACTGTCAAAAATGGTGCCAAAAAAAAGTTATATACCTCTAAGTTGGCTACAATTCCAAGTGAAAAAAATTCAAGAGATGATAGTGTATCCCTAGTAGACCACATTCCAAAGAAAACATTTTTTGCGCGATCTTTTTTTTCACCTTTCCATAAAAATTTAGTCAGCTGATTGCAGCATTTGGTACTGAGAAGAGAAAAACATATTTTTTTTCTTCTTGAATGTGGTCAGTGAAAGATACATGATCTACCCTTGAATTATTTTCACTTATTATTGTAGGACCATATAGTATAAACACGTGGTAGAGCTGATGCCGGGCTCGACTGTGGAGGTACCACCATCTTACTCGCAAATTCCCCCGAAGTCATTCGGGGGAGAGTAAGAGGACAGCTCTCAGGCAAAACCAGGCGGCCCACTATTGCCTGGGACCGATGGATGGCGGTATATCCATCTTTATATAAAACAGTCTAGTGACGGGCAGCGGCGTCACTGGTGCAAGGGTTTCGGCACCGCGCTCACCAACCCGCCTGCCCAGCGTGTGTGAGTATGGGCATTTCTTCCAGGAGGACCGCCAAGAGTGGCGAAATCCTGGAAAGGCCTATGTCCAGCAATGGACGAAACAGGCTGATGGATGGATGGATATAGTATATTTCATCATAAATAAATTAATAGTGTCTAGAGTGTAACGAGCGATAAAGAACTTCGTTCCAAAATTAATGTAGTAAGTAGCGACTGACCTGGCATGTCGATCGTCGTGTCGCTCCTTCCGGTCACGGTTGCGGTCGGAGTCGCGTCGCTTGTCGCGCTCCTCGCGGCGGCGTCGCTCGGCGTCGCGCTCCCCGCTCCCCGGCCGGCCCTCTGCTTACAACAACACATTTTAACATGCAAATGGGAAAAGTAAAAAGTACCTCGAATAGGAGAGCATGTACGACTAGACCGATGGATGTAGAAGCAAAAGAGGTGTGTTAGGATCGTAGCAGATGGAAATCTGTAGTCTCTACCTACCCCTACGGGAAACAGGCGTGAGTATATGTATGTACATGGAGAAGAAACACCGGTATCTACTACAAAAACATTCAATTTCGGCAGGGGCCTTGAGGCACCGAGACAATAGATTTTCATGATAAAACCTAACCGTCAAGCGACTAGTGTTGAAATGACGTCATTATGTTATAAAATAAGTTCTTTAATAACGGAGGTAGCTTAAAACCAGCGCCAACCAAAGCAAGTTTTGGATGGCACATAGCTGAGCTACATCCTTTTGTCGTGTTGTTATTTTTATCTATAGATTACTGTAAACCTTTTCTACTATGTTAGCTTTAAATATATTTTTTTTTTTGGAGAAGATCTAATAATTTTATTTCTTTCTTACTTTCTTTAATATACATGTAATAAAACAGTAGAAACCGCTGTGACAGACACATTAAAGAAAAGTAATAGAAATAGAAAGGGGGTGACTAAAGAAGAGTAATAGAACACAAACCAACGATTTTTAGAATTCTTTTCTGTCTGTCTGTTTGTTCACGCACATCTCTAAAACTACTGAACGCATTTTCATGTAGTTTTCACAGCTGTACAGAGCTTAATTTGGAATAGAATAATAGCTTTATTTAATTAAAATCGAATCTCGGAAAAAAGTTATCGTCATTTAAAGAATTAACTTTTCTACTGGTAGTAATTAGAAGTTATGGTACGGGATCTCCTCAACTTGTACAGAGTTCGAGTTTGGGCTTATTTGATTGGTCTTTATTAGCACTTTGGTAAAACATGGTGACCAGGGTCTGATAATGGGACTGGAAGGTAGGTACTGGATCTCCAGCTTTTGTAAAAGATTACAAAGATAAAACTCGTCGTTTAAATAATATTTTTTATTAATAATTTAGAAAAGCAAAAGCGGCCATGCGAGCAGAGACAAGACCCCTTTATGTCAATTTGGTTCTGCTCATTCAGCTAAAAATAGTTTTGAAATCAGAAACAATAAACCTTCGTACGATGCTGCGTACACTCGGCAACATTCCGCCCCCAGTTTGAGGGTAACATACTACCTGATAATAATTCCATCAGTATTTTTATTGTTTTAGATAAAATCAAACAATTGATACTAATTTGGCATTGAAATCTAGATTAATTCGACCAATAAATATGTTTGAAAACCTTCAGAGTATAGATAAAATTGTGTTTTTCTTGACACACATTTTCAATTTTGTGCCCGCGACGAGATCAGTGCGTTTCCCTTCGCAAGTTTCATTGAGCGTCCACGTAATAGCGAAATGAAATAGCGTTACATCTGTTCAAGCCCACGACTGAGTTGTTGCGCTCATGACTTACGTCCTTAAACTGTATATACGGAACCTTCAAGGTATGAGTCCAATTTGCAATTTAAGTGGTTTTTTATGTATAGAGAAGAGACGATGTAAATGTCTCCATGCCTCAAAAAGCAAGTTAGACCATTGGTTTATGCTGCCAACCCCTGATACTATTCCTAAACAAAAACTTACCGGAGTAGCGCTTCTCGTCCCTTTGGTTATGCCGGGGCGGTGCAGGCTCCGCCGGGGGCAACTCGGGCTCTGACTCAGCTTGAGAATCCTGCGACAACAAACACGGCAGTCTATGTTATGTGACCGATTCCTGTTACAGAGCTGTTGATGGTGGGATCATTTTCAAGTTTTGGTTATGATAATAGTGACTAACAGTCACAGTATCATAAAATATAATTTCTTATGGAGATGAAGTTTAAATTAACTTATAAATTTAGTGGCATGAAGATTGCGCAAGTTCCTAAAATAAAAACATAAAATCAGTACTGAAGTGTAGTTTTTGATAAGGAAAGTTATAAAATACGTGGCTTTTGCTGTGGCGCCACTTTATGTATTACCCGTCGGAAATATCTAGGCACCCTAAAACCCCCTACCGCAACGTCTGCACATACCTTTGCAAGTAAACTGAAGTTCCCGAGATATTTCCGATGGGATACATGATACTTAGGTAATATCAAACAAAAATCGCCAGGTCCAAATAAATGGTAATATGAGTGAAGAGTAGGTCAGCGGCAAAATCTTCTATAGCACCTACATACTTATTAAAGGAGCATTTACACAACTATAAAAGTTTTTCTTTATAGTTCATGCTTGAAAAATAGACCACACAACAGTTTTTGTGTCAGAATCTTTACATAGCCTGTTTTAGGCTAACTTACCATACCAAAAATATTCATCTTTCGGGGCAATGATATGCATGAATTAATGATGTTTTATTATCGGATCAGAGAGAAAGTCACTGTACTTTGAAATGTACTGCCCTCTTATTGTCTAACTTCAATATCTATCACTATAGCCATCGAAGTTGTCGTGATAAATTAAAAATGATGTATGATGTAATTTCTAACTATTCACTGTGCGTTTGATGGCAACTGTGATGGATGTTGAAGTTAGGCAATAAGGCCCATGTTATAAGGCTATACCAAGTTGTAATACTGATTAGAGGTAAATTTTAGTAACTGACATAATAATTATTGCACACCAAAATCTGAACACTGGAAATAATTTAAGTATGATTTAGTCTTCAATGCAAATTATGCATTTGCTTGGTAAACAAAGAATAAAATATGTAGAGGAAGACAGATCTATGGTAATAATAAAGTAGTAAAAAAAAATTGCAATATTTTAAATGAAATGAGTTATTATAATAATTATTACTAATGTTAAAATATTTAGAATTTTCATCTGTTTGCATGTTCCGTTTGTACTCAAAAACCATGATTTAAATGCAGTTTTCTTTATCATTATACTAGTTGTTAAGATGATAACCTTTTTCCTTCAATGGGGTGTTCTACCCATCAATGTAAACAACTTTTAGCATGGGGCCAACATTAAAATCACGAAAAAAAAAACTGCTGTTTCATACATTTAGTTGAGTATTTAACTTTTCTATGGAACAGCTGATTTCGGGTTTGACCCCATGGTAAAAGTTGTTCATATTGAAGGGTAGAAAACTCCGTTTTAAGGAAAAAGATTATCATCTTAACACCCTGTATATTATGATAAAATAATCACAAAGTTGAAAACTGTTGATACTACTCAAAGATTGAAAGGCTCTGCCACACAAGCAAAGCTGTGGTCAAAGCCCAGTCCACAATATTTTTAGTGTAACTATGATTGGTTAGAAACTATTTATTTGAAATGTGTTACAAGATGGAACATTACCTGAAAACCTATTCTCTGACAAATGATAAATCTTAGAGATCAGGGAATCTCATGTTTAATAATTTATTATATGAATATAGCTGCGGAGCAGTTGTTTATGGTCCATGGAATTGGAGCATTTAAGTTTTTGGTATTGCTTAAAGATGTAATTTTGAGTTGTTCGTAATTCAGATCAACTTGCCTTCCACTAAGCTAAGTACTTACATGTTATTACAGAGTAGTCGAGGCAGGCACTTGCGCTGGCGGACAAGCCGGCCGTCGTCGAGCCATGGCACCGAGTCGAGGGGATTTTGACTTTTGGTTTGTGTCAATTTACAAATTGGGTAACATATAAAATAATAAAAGTGTTAATATCATCGTTGAATACAGGACAACAGTTATGTTGTTTGAAATTAATACTTTTAGATAATTAGGTAAAATATAGATAGTGAAATACAAGCAGAAATATAGATGAGTTTATTGATATTTACTGTGATTGAATCATGGAGAAATTTGATTGCTATCATGCTACATTCTTTTAAGACCTTAAATAGGTCTGAGGTGGTTTTTTATGGAAGTTCGGAAGGTTTTACAGAAAAATTTACCTCGCTCATGTCCATATTGACATCATCGTAGTTGGTACCGTCGTCCTCTCGCCGCCGCGCAGCAGTCCCGCTGTGGCCCACCTAAAAATTCAATCTATTTTCAAGGAGAGAACACATTAATAACTGTAACTCCAGTATTGTATAACATCTATAGTAAATTTTAAACTTTCGCGATTTTCACACATTATTAACGTTGTATTGGGGTCTTACTCGCGACACAGATAATATAATACTAGTATATAGCTCGCGATAACTAACAACATACCTTAGTCTCGTCATCAGTTAGCCTGTGACCACGACGTGACAACGTCAAGCACATATCTATTAAGGTAGTGTTCCAAATCACTTTTTCAAGATTAAAATATTGCTCGCTGTCGGAGAAAAGTAGCTCGATGCCGGTTCCAAAACCTAAAAGTAGATGTTTTGGAACCAGCATCGAGCTACTTTTGTCTGACAGCGAGCAATATTTTAATCTTGAAAAGTGATTTGGAACGCAACCTAAGTTATGTTATTAGTTATCGCGAGTAAGACTTGGTTAATAAAATACATCTATGTCATTATAGTATAGTTATTTCACTAAAAATTTACACATTTCAAGGCTAACTAGGCTGAAACTCACCGATGAATAGTGGCCCTCTAAACGCTCGGTTTCATTGTCGTCATCGCTTCCGTAGCCCACCAGTGAATCCATATTGTTTCAAATTTAACTATCTGTTTGTATTTTTACTGCGAACAAGTAAATCTCAAAATATTCCGGATAATAGCACTCTACAATATAATATTCACACAACAATATGGCTGACCAGGGCTGCCAGACAGATGTGATTTCTTAAAATTCCCCAGATTCAAAATATATTTTCCCCAAAATGATACGTTTTTCAGAAAAAACCACCAAACTTTATTTGGCGGAATTAACAAAGAAATACACAATACATGCTATTTTTATGCTATTCAACTTGTTTCAGATCTCGAATTAAGGGCATCTTAACTCTAAATCCCGCTAATAAAACAGCTTTAATCAAAAGAACGCTGTAAGACTAACTTAAAAACTAACCGGAAAACTGTGGTTCAGCTTCCTAAACTCTTTAACGTCTAGCGATTTATTTCATCGTATTTTAGATTATACTAAAACTACTCTCAAAGACTACTTTGACCAACTAATCTTTTTTTTGTTATTCGGTTTTACATCACTGAAACAAAGTCCCTTAGACCGCATCTAAAATTTTAAATGCGTTATAGATTTTAGTCATTCGAATATGTAAATTTATTGTCTTGGGTCTTAGACCATATAACACGGGACTAAGCAAGCGCAATTATCCCCCTCTGCCCAAGTACATAAACAATTTGTTCATGTTAGTTTGCTTGTGTGCGCGTTTTGTGTTTGTGTTGCAGCCTTTGGTTTAGTGTGACATATCAATTTTTCGCAGGAGTGTGCGTGAATGAGTAAATTTGTACTATGTGTGCGTGTTTACCTCCCCTCCCGTGGAAAACGGCAGAATAATTTCAGTAGTAAGAGTCGCGCTTCGCCAGGTCCTGTGTTAAATGTTTTAAGCCTTAGGTATATGTATAACAGATATTATATAATAGATATTTCATTCTTGGTTAACCCCGAATTTACCCAACGTCAATTTTTTTTTCCCAAAAAACTTCCCCAAGGATATCATTTCCCCAAACATTCCTCAAGTACCAAATTTTTCCCCGAAACTGCGAAAATATACCCCAGTCTGGCAACTCTGTGGCTGACTGACATTTCATGCATTCATTTCCACAGAGCAGCGGTCCGAATTAATTGTAAGCTATCTTACAGTGCATTCAAATTCATGGCGCCCTTATCGCACTTACAAAAAAAATAGTTTGCTATCTCTCACTCACTCACAGTTTGAGCTGAGATTCAGAGTGCATTTTGAGTCCGAAATCAATCTTACAATCGTCAAAAAGCGACGTGATAGGAACGGTTACTATACTCTTTGACGTGATCTCATACTAGACTGACGTTTGTGAGATTGAGTTCGGATTCAAAATGCACTCTGAATCTCAGCCTCTACCTCCATAGGTTTGCATTCATTCCGAAACTTACGCTTACTTACTTCAATTTGAACACAGATAAGATAGATATGCATTTTTGCATGAGTGAGGGAGATAGCTCGTATGGCTACACTGGCTGAGAGTGAGCTGAGATTCAGAGTGTATTTTGAGTCCGAACTCAAGAGGAACTCAATCTAACAAACGTCACTCTAGTATGAGATCACGTCACTTTTTGACGCTTGTAAGACTCAAAACTCAACTCAGACTCAAAATGCACTCTGGATCTCAGCCTAAGATCATTGAATATTTAAAACGCGCTTCGCGCAACGAGACGTCATTTTTATGACCTTGTGTTGTCGTGTCATATATCAACCACCATACAACCATAAACAGTGATTTGCTAATTTCCAAACCAAAGTGAATGACGTCATCTTGTGCTCTCGCAGAGCATACCTTTTTTTACCATGAGTTTACAGACCAGTCACTTTATTTAGTGCGATAGATGCACTCAGTCTATCGATTAGCTCCTTCGATGTTTGCAGTCATGTGTGTGTGCTCACCGACTTTAATGTGGACCTTTTGAAGCCAACCATAACCCCTGCACCAGAAGTCTTATTCTTTTTTGAATAACAAAGCCTTTCGAATTTGGTTCATGAGCCTACTAGAATTGTAGAAAAAAGTGCTACCCTTTTAGATCTACTCGGAAAGGAAAACTGTCACTCCCGGATGTCCCCAGGGCTCCATACTGAGTCCCTTACTGTTTATAATGTATACTGCTGATCTCATTAAAAGCATCAATCACTGCAAAATTCATCTCTATGCAGATGATACTCTAAAAAATCCAAGTTTATGGTATTGGGCACAAAGCACCAAATCCAAAGTATAATGAAAAAGGACCCTGGTAATAAAATAAATCAAGAGAAAGTAGACAGAGTTTTGAAAGCGCGTAATCTTGGTGTGATTTTGGATGGTGAACTGCGTTACGTTGACCATGTTAATGCCAAATTAAGAAATGCTTTCTATAAGCTTAAAATTATTTACAACACAAGGCAGTTTTTGAACGAGAAAGTTCGTGTATTACTGTCAGAGGCTCTCGTCTTGTCAATGTTTAATTTTGGTTATGTGGATAATGGACCAAGATTGTATATCAAGACGTTCAAAGTGCATGCGCACGTTTCTGCTTTGATATACCAAAGAAACCAAAGAAGCATACTTAAGATGTCCGGCCGTAGAAAATTGCATCTTGCCAGTTTAGTGCATAAGGTTGTGCATGAAAAAAAACCAAAATATTTATTTTCTAAGTTTGAATGGACAAGGGACTTTTACACGAAAAATACTCGTAGTATTACGAAAAATAAGATGGCAATACCTAAACATAAAACGAGTGGTTTCAAGGGTGGTTTTAAATACGCGCCGTCCAAGATTTGGAATGGTCTACCGCCACTATTACAACAGAAAATGTTAACTCTAGTATTTAAAAAACATGTACGAAAAATATATTTAAAATTACAAACTACGAGTTAGCGTAAACGACGACCTATCTGACAGAAACCATAGGAAAAATTATTCAATCTCTTATTTTATAGACCGTAATCTTTTTACTTATGTTTTTTTTTTATATATAGCGACATTAAATTGAAATACTATTTAAAAAAATAACTAATTGAGCTATTTAATTTAATATTAGAATACTGCTACTTAATCAACAATTATTCCTGGCTGAAAATGTTGCATGTTATATTTATAACTGCATTTTGAAAATTGATTTAGGGTTTGTAAAGGGACAGTCTGAAAACCAGCGTTGCGTTGCTGATCTACAGCTCACAGCAGATGCTGAGTCTGCCCCTTTTTATCACAATTATTATGTGCAAATTCAATCGAAATGTTTAATCAATTAGTATGATTATTATTTTTTGTATGCTGTATTGTATTTCTTTTGCATGTTTTTCTTTTTGTATTTTTATGTGATAAATAAATATTTTTCAATTCAAATTTTAATTTCAAAGTCCCCGAGGCCGCGTTCAGTTTGATCGCTTGCTCATCACTGACAGCAAGATAGCATATACAAATTCAACGCGTGCAAAGGAGATGTCATGATCGCTGGATTCGCCGAACGTGCGCGCGTGATCAAACTGAACGCGGCCCGGGTTCATGAATGGGCTGTACAGCTTGGCCATAAAGAGTAGAAAAAAATTGAGGGCGCCATTATCGTTTATATGGTATCATTTATCGTATAACATAAATAGTTTTGATACTTATATATATTATATTATATTTTAATTTTATTTAGGTAACAAACAGTCATAACAAAACACAAATAGTAAATATAGGAGAGTTAAAACATCTTTATTTATATTATAATTACAATAATTTTAATCGCTATCAAAATACTCTACACCTGACGTGTCCGATCCAAGCTCTAGATACTCATCAGGATCTTAGCTGCTATCACTGCTGTCCTCTCCAACACGAATTACTAGTCTGTCAATATCTTCATAGAGTGTTCTTCCCCTGTTATAGTAATCGTTTTCTATTTTCTTTACGTGTTCAATACAATTATTCCACGTTTCGGGACCAATGCTATTAAAAGCTTCCTCGGTTGCTTTTTTTATGTCAATTGCTCCTATGTTACATGCAGCGACTTTTTGCTTTGCTATGCCCCAGATGAGTTCTATAGGGTTTAGGTCACAGTGGTACGGCGGCAGCCTTACCACTTCGTGACCATGTTCCCCCAACAACTTGTCTATTTTGTACACTGGTTCTGGCTTGTGCTTTTTAACAAGCATTAATAATGCTGGCTTTCTTGTGGATGGCTCGAATGTGATGTTATTTTCTAACAGCCACAATTTTATTTCATCTACTCGGGAAGCTGACATCGGAGCCTTGTTTTGCACCACGCTGTGGTAAGGCGCATTGTCCATGACAATTATAGAGGCCTCATTAAGATTTGGGATCAATTTTTCTGTCACCCACTTGGTGAAATTGTGAGAATTCATTTCAGAATGATAATCTTCCATTTTGTTGGTGCCACTAAATATTAGTAAAGCGTTGGGTACAAATCCATTAGCAGTTCCAGCATGGACAATAATCCAGCGTTTTCCTTTTGAAACATCATGCTTTATGCCTTTAATTTTAATGGATTGCCAGCACTTTTTTAATTTATACGAACTGTGGATATAACTTTCATCCAAGTAAACGATTTGTTTTTTGTAGCTCTACAGGCAAATCTCTATTTCGTTTTATAATTTCCAAATATCGTTCTCTCTTTGCGGCTATATTAGGTTTTTCTATTAGTGATTCTCTATTTGTAGAACATTTTTTGTATGAAAAACCTATGGCATGTAATATTTGCCTTAATTTCTCACGACCTCCTTCATATCCGAATTCTTCTTTTGCCATAGCCAACAACTTTCGCAAAGTTGGTGCTATTTTTAGTACGGTGTAAGAAAATTGAATTTTCTGACGAATCGCACATAGATTGAAGTCATCTAACTCTATTATTGGACAGCCTTTTCTATGCTTGGCTGGTGTTGTAAATTTACCTTTGTTCTTATTGCCTTCGTTTATAATGCGTCGGACCGTACTTTCTGATTTTTCTGTAATCACAATAAAACATTGATGTATAATAGGGTGGAGCGATTTTTGCCTTTTTTGTATTTTCATTGGGCAGGGTGCGGAAAAGTTGCTACAAGAAAACAGATAATTGAAAAAAATAGCAAAAAAAATATCTTTTAATGTTTTGTACTGCCCCAAGGGGGTTGAAGTTTAGAAAAATGTATGAAATGAAAACAAAAATTTTGTTTTTATTTTTTTTTTCCGTTAAGTCCTTGTGTAAGTAATTTACAAAAAATATATCATGAAAATTCTGTTGCGTTCCGAAGTCGTAAGATAAAAAAAATGTGATAAAAATGCCTCAAATGGGAAATTCTATTAATTTGCACAGTTTTTATTTAATTTGAGACTTGTGAATGGACGAGTATTTTTGTGATTATCTTTATGTGATATACTTTATATGGTTTTAACTAAAACAAATATAAAAAATATTAAAAACAAAAATATTTTTTTTTCCTTTCATTCATTTTGTTAAACTTCAACCCCCTTGGGGCAGTACAGAGCATTAAAAGATATTTTTTTTACTATTTTTTTTATTTATCTGTTTTCTTGTAGCAACTTTTCCGCACCCTGCCCAAAGGAAAATCCAAAAAAGGCAAAAATCGCTCCACCCTAATGTATAATGACGTGCGTGCGTGACGATCAAAAATTATGCAGTCGCTCTATACAAAGTCACTTGTCAAAAAACTTTCTTAAGGTAACCATAACCTCTAAAGTTATATTAAATCCGTCGAAAACATAGATGATGTGGTATTTATAGAGACCTAACTTACGATAACTGTAACTTTTGTTGTTAACTATGTAGTTTATGTAAAATTAGAGTGAATATGCACCTGTCATATCAGTAACTCGTTTGTAGAGGTCATCCAATTCTGTAAGGAGTTTTCCGGCATGATATTCCGCCAAACATCTCATAAAAACATTGTAAATCACTTCTCGGGCGCCACTTTTTATCGTCTTGCCCATTTCCGATAAAAATTCACCGACTAAAACGTTATAACCACCGAAATTTATAAGAATTTACAAGATACTTTTTTATTTTGCTAGTTCAACTGATGTTTGACGTTTCCTTAGAGTTGCCATCTAGAGAAAAAAAATTAGTTCATATTTTTTTAATTTCTACTCTTTATGGCCAAGCTGTAAGTTTTACAGAGCTGCGCTCAGTTTGGTTGCTATTTGACTCCCGGTAATATGCCATGTTTTTTGCACGCAAAAAGTGCAAAAAGTTCTCCAGTTTCAGATCTCTCGCACTCTCCTTCTGATACTTCAAAACACAATCTTGTTCATCTGTGGTTTACATTCTCTTTGCATCTGTGGGTGACGCCTGACGATCACACTAAACGTAATTTCTCTTTTTTAGTTATTGTTCTGTATGTGTAAAAAAGGAACCATTATCGTAAAATTCTGTTGTCTGTCCAATTGTCCGACCATCCACACAAAAATATAATTAATTTCCTCACATTAAAGCCGATTTTGAAGGCTTTAGTTTTAGTTTGACATACATAAAATTAGGTATATTGTATGTAGGATTAGAACCTCAGACTATGGTTAAAACGAAGAGCCATTTTCAAGTCACCATTTTATAAACATTAAACTAAAATTTTAGTTTGACAGCCATAATTTTGCGCAATTTAGTGATTTTAAGTTGTTTTGGTAATTTCAAGGCACATTTTAGAGCTGTCATTCGATTGAATTTAAAAAAAAAATGTTTGTTATATGTGCGTCTAAAAGACTTGCTAATAGTTGGTGTGCCCTTCAGAATAGCAAAATATGGTGCTGTCTGTCACTTAAAATTACATTTTTAGTAAGTTTCTTAGCTTAAAATTAAAACCTTCAAAATCGGCTTTATTCTCCCTGGCCCAATTAAAGTGACGTACCTAATAAAAATTATGAAAAAAGAAATTGCTCGAAATGGCCCACATAAAATGATGTAATAAAACATGTAAAAAATTTAAATTGCTCGAAAACATAAAGTCATTTAGTAAAACCAGTGAAAAAAATAATTAATTGCTCGAAAAATTGACTGAGCCAAATTTACTTCCACATTTTATAAGACATTGAATCAAATGCGTGAGGAGAAGATGTTTTAAATTGATTTAAACTTTTTAAGGTTCCATACCTCAAACGGAACCCTTATACGATCACTTTGTTGTCCGTCTGTCCGTGTGTGTGTCGGGCCTCGTTACATATATCAGGTTGATACCTTCCACAGACGACTCCATAGTGCTGATAAAAAAAAATGCTTCCTTCTTAATACGAAAGAAAGTTTTTTTACGTACCTAATCAATTTCATACAAATTGGCCACAATTAAAACTTAAAGGGTACTTCCAGTTGACTTAGGCTGAGATTCAGAGTGCATTTTGAGTCCGAACTCAATCTTACAAACGTCAAAAAGCGACGTGATCTCATACTAGAGTGACGTTTGTAAGATTGGGTTCCTCTTGAGTTCGGACTCAAAATGCACTCTGAATCTCAGCCTTAGACTTAGAATTGTTTTTTTTAACTGCTTGTTAATTGAACGAGCGAGCGAAGCGAGTGAGTTCTCCAAGCCTGCTAGAACAATCCGGCGTTTGTTTGGCGCTTGAACTCACGAAGATCAAATAGTGGCGAACCTTTCACATGTTTCACTAAAACTTTTATTGTGCTGCTCCCTTTTATCATAGCTTAATGATATATAACCTAAGACCTTCCTGAAGAAATGCTTTATCTTTCAGTGAAAATTGCATCAAAATAAATTGAGTGGTTCCCAAGTTATAAGCTAATTAACAGACAGACAGACGGACAGACGTTCATTTAATATGTATAGAGAAGAGAAGAAGAAGATACTGCTACCCACTGCACCAAGGATTCGATATCAGAAGCAACCAATGCCCCAAATTGCTTTGAAAATTATTTATTGCATAGGTACTTTTTATTCAAAAGGAAGGAAAACAATAATATGATGTGCATTGTGCACCGAGATAAAAAGTTACCCCCTTAAGTTGAAATTAAATACGTATCCAATATAATTAGAACCTTGGGATAGAGGGAGTTTAATAGATCGCAAGTGTCAAATTACTTTGGTCATAGATTGTTGTGGAATACGTTTTTGTTTAAAAAAATATGTACGGTACCTTCAGGGCACGAGTCCTGCTTGCACTGAACCAATTATCATAAATCGTGTCAAAGTAATTGCACTTTTACAATAAGAAAAAAACATAAATGAAAATTTCAACCCACCATAATATAAATAATAATGTATTATTCAAAGACCTTTTTGATGACCAGTTTTAAAAACAATTTATTATCAATTTCTAAAAATATACTTTGATTTGTATTTTTATACATTTACCATTTACGATTAATACTTGCGATTGTCGGCACTTGGTGAAACATCGTCAATATCTTAAAAAATATACTTGTACTTTTTTACCATTTACCTTTTTCAGATTTTTAAATCACTCCGTCTCGCCGTCACATAATCATTTTAATTTTTTTCTCCTGTTTTTTTTTGATGATGTGAGCCGCGCTGATTGCAAAATCAAACTATAGGCTTCTTTTTCTTGAATTAGTTAAATGCGCAAAATCATATTTATACACATTATTATTCTTACTATTATAACAACGGTGAAAGAATTTTCCAAATAGGTTCAGAAGTTCCAGAGATAACTTGCGCGAATTTAATAAATGGCCATTTCTCTAGGAAACCACAGGTCCCTTGTCCGAGTGAAGAATCTCACTCTGACAACAATGAAAGAATTTTCAAAATCGGTTTAGTAGTTTCAGAGATTGCCTGCGTGAATACAGTTAATTGCTTTGTTCCCTAAGGAACTGTCAGTTCCCCAGGGACGAAACTATAGCTTATACCACTCAGGGATAATGTAGCTTCCTATTAGTGAAAGAGTTTTCAGAATCGGATCAGTAGTTCCGGAGTTCCTACATCCAAACTCATAAACACCTCTTCACTTATATATAATGTTAATGTAGATTATGTAATGTGGATGTGGATAGATAGTATAAACTGATTTTCGACCCGATTTCGAAAATAAACTTTTGTTGTTGGAATATTATCTACGGGTAGGTACAATATGGATCCTTAAAGGAAGCAAATAATTAAGTCTACATGCTGTATTTAGATCAATTATTCTGCGTCTGCGCCTTAACATCTTAGAACAATTTTCTTTTGGTCTTCTTTATGAGTTTATCCTACTAGATTTAAGACGCTGTCAAACTTTCCATTGAAAGGAATGAAATAAAATTAAAGGTTTGTACCTATTACTAGGTACTCGTTTAAGTTATTCTCTTTACATTTAAAACTAATTATTATATATGTTACGGGTAAAGCCCGAAGTCGGGTAAAGTCCGAAAAAAGTCAAAAGTAGGTGCGACGACAAGCGAAGCGAGGAGGAGCGTGTTAGGTTGACATGTTAATAAACATTGGGCGCCGAGCGAAGCGGAGCAGAACGAGGCGACCCCCGAAGTTTTGGTTTACATTACCCGGACAAACTTTGGTTTACCTACCCTATCTTCTAGCATTACCCGTAACATATACGTACTAATTAAACTAATATTATCTTTGATAGTTGGTTTTCTTGATTGTTAGCTTAGACTTTTGGGATCAATTTTTAGGCTACAGCCAGTTATAAGGGAGTAGACAAAAATGAGACAAAAGCATTAACTACAATACGCAGCAAAGCATAAATCATAGCATTTAGAATTTTTGTAAATTTTCTGCCGACATTGTTTTATCCATTACCATTTTCATCTATTGACATTTTCATTTTGTCGGCTAATATTGTCTTGAAGAAATCAAAAAGTTCCGTTTCTTCTAGTTTGACAATCGATTTGAGCATGCGCGACTTCGAGTGAAACGGAACGCTATTTTTTAATATGGCGGAAGCATTCTCCGCTGTCGGTTTGCCTGATTTACGAAATACGAAATAAGCTTTTTCCGATGTTAAATTGAGTTTTTATTGTAAATAGTGAATTTGAACATTAGTGATACACTTTTTGTACATACAAAGTGCTACAAAGCTTTCAAAAGGACACATTTTTTCATAAAAATGGTAATGATAGTTTTTTGTTTTGATACTTTTTTACAAACTTGACTTTGTCAAAAATGCACATTTCACGTTTTTATTTCAATATTTCTGTTTTAATTGCATTTATTATCCATCGTAGCTTCTAACTGATTGATAAAAGTGCACAAAATGATTTATTTTGGCCAATTTTTTCTTTGTTTTCAAGTTCCTAACCAAAAAAAAGTGTCAGGGGAAACATCGTTCTCACATGTGATGTATGTTGATGGTTTTTGGGATGTTCCTGGTCAAAACTTGGGGTTTCTTTGTGCTGCTTGACTATTAATTATGCAGACAGGGCGTGGCTCTATTGATTTTCTTGGAAGGTTCTAGGTAATGCGCTAGAATACGTCTAGGAACTTGCATGTTGCATACATGTATGCAAGGCGTCTTGAAAGACGGCGTGCTATGACTATATTTTCTTAGAAAACAACTGTATCTTCCTTGAATATGTATTCTAACTCCTTTAAAGACTAGATCATTTGAATTGAAATCTTATACATTTTCTATAATTGCAAAATATTGAACAAAAATGTATGCTACTTCATACACACTTTATCAGTTGGGGAAAAGCAATAACAATAAAATTGGATTGTAAAACTAGTATTTCGTTTAGCTTTGGCTCTACATTGTACAATATAGCTTGATGTTTTCATGATTTTAACCAAGTATATTTTTTGTGTGCAATCATTTTGCTTGAGTAGTATTACAGCTATGTTACAGTAAATGTAACACAGCTGTTATACTACTCGATGAAAGAACATAAAACCCACAGAGAAAATACTTTATTGGATACATTTTGACTGACTTCATTTGTATGGCCTTATATTAATTGTATAAGGAGATATAACAGCTAGATTTTGAGCTAGTATGATTGTCTCTGTCTATGTAACATGTTTATCTATCTGTAGCCTTTCAGTCTTCTACACTCTTGAGCATCAGTTATGGAAATTTAAATTAGTTTAACTATACAAATCCTCAGTTCACTACTACCCTATCAATATCAATCTTCAAGAACAAAATTCGACAACACTTAGTTGTAAAATGAATATTACTAAATTTCTTCTGGGGATTGTTGCGTTATGATATGAGTAATTAATGTATTTTCATCATTATACATATTATTCACAGACGTATAATATAGTAGCACACTTAACATTAATAATAAATGCATAGAGTCGACGCATGGCAATTTTAGCTCAGTGAACTTTGGGCTCTTTTAAATATAAATATGCTTTTTTCCATACAAAATATATACTACGGATTAGTTTAGGAATTGACAAATTTGTTCCAAGCATCAACCAGCCAAAACAACCCATTTTTATATGTCTCTTCGTACCATGAAGCCTAAATGTACCTTATTTTTTGTATGTAAACTTGCCACGCTATTTAATACTTATGTTTGGTCTGCTTCTTAGTAATCATTATATGTCTGTGATATTATTATTTATTATATATTTATGTTGACACTTTAAGGGTCCATAATACCTCAATTCGCAGTCCTGCTCTAATGCTTCTGCTTTTTAACTATCTATCCTATTCTAATCAGATGCAAAACATCAGTTATTTTTATTTTGAAATCGCAGCTACACTCATGGTTTTTTCATTTTTGTCCGCAGCTGCTTTATACTAATAACAGTTATATTATGCAACGTTTCAGATCTAATTTCAAGTATTCATTGACTGCTATCGGTTTGGAGGTAACATTGTAAATTTTTTCTATCACCAAATTTAATGGAATCAAGTTTTCACAACAGCATTGACATAGCATTAGTCCTCAACTTTATCATATATTAATTTTAGTGTGATTGTTTCAGTATTTGTTGGTATAAAGCAGGATCATGCGAAGCGAAGTGAGGTATTATATACCCTTAAGTAGTTTATATTTCATTATAAACTATTAGCTTTATATGTTGATAAGGATTTATTTAGGTATGTCAATGAATGAATAAAAAAAATCATAAATCAATGCACAGTGCATTTTTTGCTTAAAAAGCAGCAGCTCATAAGGCACATACTGAATGTTTATGAGAGCGCTTTGTTATTTCATGCCTTGTTCTTAGGAGACAGATGGCGCTGTCGTCGCTAATAAAACAATCTTAGTTAATGAGAACTGTGAATTTCTTAACTCTCTGAAGCAACACATATTATAGTGATTTTTCTTTTCCATCCAACAATTGCAAGAAAAAGCAGACAACAGGGTCGGCCGCTGTACCTCTGCTTTGTTGACTTGGAGAAGGCTTTTGATTGTGTGCCTTGTGAAGCCCTTTAGATAGTGCTGCAGAAACCGGGGTGCTCAGAGAGGTTTGTCAGACTTTAAGACTCCTGCACGACGACATGAAGTGCTGCGTAACCATAAATGGAGAATAGTCAGAGGTTTAGTTTTGTAGTAGTCAAGAAGGTTTTGCAAACCTCTTCCAAAAGTGTTTGCATCTGCTTTCACACAGACTCAAAGCGTGTACCAAAGTGATGTATGCAATGATCACCAATATCTGAATGCTGATGACCTTCTTGTACATCTTGGCAGAAAAGGTCTTCAGCAACTGATATTGCACTCTTATGACCAGTATCATAGAGATGGAGGTGGTGTCCTTAGATGGTGAGGATATGCTGAAGCAGGTTGACAAGTTCTGCTTTGTGAATGTGGGACACATTCTAACATCCAAGTGTGACCTTGATGCCAAGCTCAACAGCAGGATTGGTACTGCTGCCGCAGCATGCGGGGCCTGAGTTCCAAGGTCTTCTACTCACATAACTTGAAATTGCACCTAGATATCTGCTTACCGGGTTTAAATAGACCGCTACCATGAAATGAAACCATTTATTCCACTGATCATACTGAACCACTTTTCCCAAGAAACACACCCACGCTAAACATTAGTTTGGGGAATAATTGTGTTCCAAACAAAGATGCGTGAACCCTAACGCACCGATATATAAGGTCCTACAACTACAATAATAAGCATTGACGTACTACCAAATAGACATCGGGTCTGTGCTCAAAAGTGTCCGAACCAAAAGAGAACCAAAACCATAGAAAATTTAAAAAGGGCAACAATCACACGTCAATCAAAATTAAGCCGTGACATACGATTCCAATTAAAATGTTTTGTTTCTTAATATTTTGACACTTCACTAAGGACACTTTTTTGGTAAGAGGTCCATTTGGGAGGACGTCAATGATAATAAGTGAAAATAATTCTAGGGTAGATCATGTATGTTAACTTAATCAAATTCCAGAAGAAGAAATAATTTTTTGCTCAAATATTTTTGTTACTCCTCAGTACAAAGTGGTTCAATCAGCTGACTAAATTTCTATGGAAAGGCAAAAAAAAGTACTCGCAAAAAAATTTTTTTTCGTCGGAATGTGCTCTATTAGGGATACTCTATCATCTGTTATATCCTTATATAAGGTCCTACAATTCAAAGTGAAAAAAAATTCACAGATGATAGAGCACATTCCACTGAAAAGAAAAATTTTTTTTCGTTAGAATGTGCTCTATGAGGGATACTCGTTTTTTTTTTTTTGGGTGACTTTTTGCTGTTGGCCTTTTGGCCTTTACGGCTTTACCTTAATAAAAGGGGGACAGAGAGTACCCAACCTATCTGTTATATCCTTATAGAAGGTCCCACAATTCAAAGTGAAAAAAAATTTACAGATGATAGAGCACATTCCACTGAAAAGAAACATTTTTTTTCGTTAGAATGTGCTCTATGAGGGATACGCGTTTTTTTTTTTTTGATGACTTTTTGCTTTTGGCCTTTTGGCCTTTACGGCTTTACCTTAATAAAGAGGGGGACAGAGAGTACAAAGGTGGGCAAGCGAAATCGGGGCGGCCAACTCCTCAGGCGCAAAGATGTTCAGAAGCGACATATGAAAAGATGCAATATTGAGCCTTCTAAATGGGAAGGATTAGAAGCACAGCGCCTTGAATGGCGCGGGCTTGTGCAGTGGCAAGTACGAATGACCGAAAACAGTCGGAGCCGATGATCACCTTGCTCTAACTTTCAGTGATTGTGAGTTGTTCAGTTCCCCGCCATCAGTGAGCTGAGTCTGAACAGCTGCTTGTAGTAGAGCCATACAGCTTCAGTAAATAACCTGCCTCTAGTATGTTTAAAATGTATCATATTGTTTCAGTCTAAACGTCCAGCATACGGTGATGATGAGGACAGTCCGCCAACACCTTCAGATGACTCCGACTTTGATGATGATGAGGACCCAGATAACTTAGAAGTGCCAGGTAAACTTGTCTTTTATTCCCAACCCACACAAACTAATAAATAAAAACCGGCCAAGTGCGAGTCGGACTCGCGCACAAAAAAATCACGTTTGTTGTATGGGCGCCCCCTTTAATATTTATTTTATTCTGTTTTTTAGTATTTGTTGTTATAGCGGCAACAGCAATACGTCATCTGTGAAAATTTCAACTGTCTAACTATCACGGTTCATAAGATACAGCCTGGTAACAGACGGACAGCGGAGTCTTAGTAATAGGGTCCCGTTGGTTACCCTTTGGATACGGAACCCTAAAAAAGCTCCTAGTGCTTCAAAGGAAATGTGCGCCGTATGAATACACAGCGTGATTTAAATAGAGTCGTGTGTGTCCATCTGGATACATAAGGCTTTACCAGTGTATCCAAATAATGGCGGCGAGCATGACAAGTAAACATTATAATTGCTTAAGTCTGCTTTTTATTTGACCTGTTTTACTTGAATTATTAAAAGGCTTCAGTAAGCTAAATTAGCAGCTCGACGTGTGTCGGTAGTCGGTACAATTTCGACAGAAACGGTCACATCAGCGTGCCTTGCGAAATGCCTGTTACGACGATCGCTGCGTCGCCGAATACCGCAAAATACAGAAAATAATACTTTTCATATATGATAAATTAGATATTTATAAGTTTTATTACATCGTTATGTTTGATTTTTGTATCGCACGTGTGTTTAAAAGTTTTCGAAAATATGTAATATTCATATAAAAAGTTTAAAGCTATTCAAAAATGTCTCTAAGCGCAGTTTAGCTTATGAAGCGGCTTAAGTCCTTGTGCTGAGATGCGTCCATAGTCAAGATTCATACTTGGAAGGGGGAGTGATGTAACTTTCAGGAATGCTTGTTAAACATAAAATACATGTTCTGTTCATCCATATTTTACTTATATGTATAAGTGGTTTACTTACCATATTATCACACAAGTAAACGTATATATATATGTATAATGTATATTCTCGAGAATGCCGTTAAGGCGAAACTAGTCGTAAATACATTAATTGTGTGAAACAGTACAATTTTTTCTTAACCGTATATATTTGGCTGAATAAATTAAAGTCACCTTATAATTATATAACTACTGTCTTTAATGGAATAAATCTTCAAACTGATATAAAATTCTATTTTATGTTTGGAAATCCAAGGATGTCAAGGGGGGGCTTGGGACAACAAAAAAAAACAAAATTTCTTTATTTTCTGAAAAAAATATACATTACAAATTATGAAAATACTAGTTACTACTAAAGTTGCCCTGTACGTAGAAAACTAAGCCCAACCCAAGGAAAAAGGGACAACCGTAACTCCCGTGCATAAGAGCCTGTGCAATGATACCTTAAAATCTACTTGAAAAAAAACAATCTAGGTTATAGGAGTATTTAGCTAATGGTTAAAATTCCTACGTTGATAGACTTTTTTTTACGATTTTGTGTTCTATTAGTGATTCTGATTAATAGATGTCAATAAAGCTTGGTGGTTGATTTTCAACCTGTACTACTCTTTTTAAATTTTTTCACTTATCCAGAAACAAGATGCCATATTGTTATTATTTACCATGTTTAAGGGTTTCGTAACCGTATTGTGTGGTGGTATAAACAGTAATCCATCCATCCATCCATCAGCCTGTTTCGTCCACTGCTGGACATAGGCCTTTCCAGGATTTCGGCACTCTTGGCGGTCCTCCTGGAAGAAATGCCCATACTCACCCACTCTGGGCAGGCGGGTGGGTGAGCGCGGTGCCGAACCCTTGCACCAGTGAAGCCGCTGCCCGTCACCAGTCTGTTTTATATAAGGCTCGGCAATTGGGGATGGATAAATCGCCATCCATCGGTCCCAGGCAATGGTGGGCCGCCTGGTTTTGCCTGCGAGCTGTCCTCTTACTCTCCCCCGAATAACTTCGGTGCGGTTTGCGAGTAAGATGGTGGTACCTCCACAGTCGAGCCCGGCATTAGCTCTACCACCTATAAAAACAGTAATGGGTTAGATTTGAAATACCATTTTCCTGAGTTTTCCCAAAAATGACAAAGTACGGAATACTAGGTTCGACTCTTTGCTTCTGATTACGCAGTGAGTGAAAGGGTGTTTGTAATCAGTGCTGTCACGTTATGTTCCAGGGGGAGGCAAGACCCTGGCGGCTGCAGCGCGTATCGGCGGAGCACCCAGTACGAAGGCCAAGGGGATGCCGGCGCCCGTCACCGTCACCGTCAAACCCACCACTAACCCACTAGCCGGTGAGTGGCATTCTCTCATACTATGAAGGGCCCAGTGAGAAGCACCTGTACGACTAGATTAATGACCGTAAAAAAGAGGATAGCGTTTCAGTATTATAGCAGATGAACTAAAATTCGTGCGCAGCATTATCACATGGAATTTTGTATGGATATGCTAAGTCGTTCCTGAACATTTTAAATGTATTTATACCAATGTTCCTTTGGTGTCTACTCAAAATTATTTATTGGTATTTTGCGCCACCAAATTCGAACTGAAAAAAGGTCAAGAGTTGATTAAGTATCGCACACACTTGCTTATAAAGTGGCCCCTATTGCAGCCTTTTTAGGTCCATAATGCGGCATATAAAACACGCGTCCTTTTTACTTTACATTATCGCACTAGAATTTTGTTTATTACGGTATTTTAAAAATCTTAGCCGAGTTTTTATGTCTGAAGAAATTGTAAAGTTTTTGCGAATATATAAACTATCTCAGTTAAAATATATAATAAATAATCATTTAAATTTATCAAATTATTTATTTTTACCAACAAATTAACTCAAATGTTTGTTATAAATACATAAATATTTAATTTGTTAATTTATAATGCCTATATTTCTATCTGCCCGCGCAAAAACTGACAACTGAAACTTCAGCGCGCGAAAAAACAAAATCTGCGCTGCCATTTTTCGTAGAAAATTGACAATTCATAGCTGTAGTTTTAATTATGTGGAAAAATAAGACAGTGAAATTGTATTATTATTTCTTACAAGTGTTATGAAAAACGTCGTAGGAGACGTGTGAGCATTGGAAATTACACTCTCTGTTCCATAACGCCCTCGCCTTCGGCTCGGGCTGCAATTTCATCTCGACTGTAATGTCCAACTTAGCTCACTCACTCTTGACTTGTATCATCATAATGTACTATTATTTGCTCGAACCTTTTTACTTTTCCATAGAAAATTGAACTAGTTGAATTGAACCAATTTGTACTGGTAACTAAACAAATTATTTTACCAAAAATTATTTGGTTAATTACAGCGCAGAATCGCGGTGTTTTAATATATAACATCCGACAAACAATGTAACTTATAAAACCATTGTGATGTTGTAATACCTTATTGTAGTATGAGAGTAAATAAATACATTAACTCACGCCTGTCTCACAGGTACGCAGATAATGACTTTAAAATCCAAATAATGATGAATCTACCATAGAATAAAACCAATTAATAATTATCATGACCTTTATCCATTCAAATTTTAAGAGCTGTGCTTTTCTCTCTTCCTGCCATCGATTTTGCCTCTCGGTACGACACAAAATCAATGTTTTCCTGTACTTGATCAAAGTAAGTATTTGTTCTAGGTTTTCCTGTTCCTCCTTTCTCTTGTATCTTTTCTTCTATAATAAAAAAAGAGATATTCTATTATTAGAAGTAATTGTATGATTTGAATAAAATGAGATACTCTTGTCGTTTCAAGCGGTCTATCATCATTCCTCTTCTGTTCACATGGTTATGAGCTGACTTGTTCTCTTCATCATCATCTCATTTATTTAAAAATAAATTATTGAAACTGATATTATGAAAAGGTAAAATTTGTTTGTTTGTTTGTAGGAATTAATCTCTGGAACTACTGAACCTATTTTAAAATTTCCTTCACTGTTGTAATGGTTAGATTTTTTACTTGGACATAGGCTTGAGTTGGTTCCCTGGGGATGGGAAGATCCCTAGGGACACAACACACCATGTGTTTTTTAATTATACCATTGTTTATCACCATTATATTACCATTAATATTCCTTGAATATTGTTTGTTTATCGACAGCCCCGTCAGGCACGGCGTTCGGGCAGGTGGCCAACATGAAGCCCATCAAGATATCAGCCAGTTCCCTGACCAAGCCTGCCGCCCTCGGACACTCGCTGGGCTCCGGAAGCAAGGGTGAGTCCTTCATCTTTGTCACGATTATTTTATTACGGTTTTAAACCTAACCTCTAGGTCATTTTCACGCGACCCGTCTAAAATATACAGAAATCTGGTCGATCTAAGGCGCATCCTATCTATATTTCTGTAGCAAAATGAATACCATGTTTTCTGTGACTTGCATTTCACAGTTCACACCCGGGAACAGCTCTGACACTCCCTCGGGGATTGTGTCAAGAATCTATGCGTGTGTGTGTGATATGTAAAACCATATTTTTGGAGCTTCATACTGTCATTTTATTTACCCAAGTCTTGAAGGTGTTCGTGGCTTTTCTTAGATCTACACTATAGTTACCCTTATGATTTTACTTTATGTAATTATTGGTAACTAGTAGGGTGATTCAAATTTTCACTTGTTTCCGTTTTACTACGGGGCACCCTCTCAATGTGTTATATGTAGCTAAAAACAAAAAAGGATTTTTTTCATATTTTTTTATAGAAGTTTAGGGGTCGCTACCACAGTTTAAAAAATTTAAATCTCCGTACATAGAGCGCTTTTTTTTAACAGATACTGAAAATAATAAAATAAAGAAAGTAAGCCTTAGAAACGTGGATAATGAAACATTATTGCATTTTTTGTCAAAATACAGCAAAATTTTAGCAAAATGGGAGTTTATTCGTGTTATGTGCTGTTTTTTAAACTTTCAAGAGTGATGCACAGATAATTTTTTGAAATGTAAAGTTTTTCATTATCTTCGTTTAAAAAGCTTAATTTCTGCATGATTTATTTTTTCTTTAAATAAAAAAAATCGCTTAATGTATGGGGATTTAAATTTTAAAAACTGTAGTAGCGACCCCTAAATTCTTTTAAAAATGTGAAAAAAATACTTTATTTGTTTTTACCTACATAGAACACATTAAGGCTGCTTTTGAAGGCTTTAGTTTTAGTTTTGACATACATAAAATTAAACTTAAGTATGGTTAAAACGAAGAGCCATTTTCAAGTCACCATTTTATAACCGTCAAACTAAAATTTAAGTTTGACAGCCATAATTTACTCAACTTACTGATTTTAACTTGTTTTGGTAATTTCAAGGCACATTTTAGAGCTGTCATTTGATTGAATTTAAAAAAATTTGTTTGATTTAAGAGCATTTAAAAGACTTGCTAATTTTAGTTGGTTGGCCCTTCAGAATAACAAAATATAATGCTGCCACTTAAAATTACGTTTTTTAGTAAGTTTCTTAGATTAAAATTGAAGCCTTCAAAATCGGCTTTATTGAGAGGGTGCCCCGTAATAAAACGGGTAAACCGGGGTAAAAAGTTACCCCCTTAAAGGCCTCGCTAGACGGTAAGCGTGTTTGCGAAGTGGAGCGATAGTGTGGTGGTGGTGTAGCGTGGGCGGGGCTGGGCGACCAATATCGCACTTTGCTTGTGTTGAAGAACGCACGCGTCGATAATTTTGAACCGCAATGCCTAGAGATTCCGAAGTGAAAGAATTATTGCTTTTTTTAAACACGTTCCTTTTTACAGACTCGTTCAAAAGCTCGATGTCCATTTTGCATAACATAAGAACCTGTAAATATTTACAACAATCGCGTCGTGTCCCACATCCTACACGCGACGTGATGACAACACGCTTTCTGTGTGACGACTGATATCTATCTATCATCTATGACGACTATCACGAAATAGATAGATACAGAAGGCCTGCTTCCTACAAGCAGCGATTTCGGGCGCACGCACACAGACGTGTACGTATATCGTCGTATCTCGGTAGGATTCGGTACAATGCCAGTCAGGACTATTCACGAGTGCATGCGCTTTTCAATACATATGATGAGTAGATATTTAAAATCAAGGTCAGCCGTAGCTGGCCTTCTGTACCTATCTATTTTGTGGCACTATGGCCCGCCCACCCGCTTGCAGTCCGTCGTCGCGCCGATCGGCTGGGGTAAACACATTGATTCGTAGGACGTTTCTGTGTATCTCCTACGCTCTACACTTCTATAGTAATTCACCCGGCAACAGCACACTATCATCTCGCCCCGCAAACGCCCGGTCTTACGTTCCAGTTCTGTCTGCCGAGGCCTTATAACTGCTGGTGATCTTGAAAGCCACAACTAAGGGCAGATTTGAAAAAATATTATGTTTAACTACAGAATATTTGGAATGATGTGCCTTTATTATTTAAAAATTTTATCAAAAATAAATACAAAAACGAGGTCTCAATTAGGACAATTTGAGAATAAGATCCGATTTCAATAATTTAACTCACCGCCCATCACGTTGGGACGTAAATATCGTCGGTGAAACGCGGCTGTGCTGAGTGTGGACGGTAACTTGCATTTCACAGTTCACACCCGGAACACCTCTGACACCCCCTCGGGGATTCGTGTCGTGAAGATATAATTATATAAGGTGACTTTAATTTATACAGCGAAATTCTTACTGAAGACTCGCTAAGTGCAAAGTGCAGACTCGTAACAAGGTTCGATGACCCTTTTTGTGAAATTCGTAAATTATTCTTTTCGTGTTCCTTACAAACGCAAGCGCAGCCCAGAGTCAATTACTATGGGACGTTAAGTTTTTATTTTGCGAAATTAGCAAAAAGTGTTATCGATCCGTGTTACTGATCACTTACCAAGCCTCCAGTATGAGTTTGGCTGTAAAAATTAAAGTCACCTTATAAAAGGTGTTTTTTTTAGAGGTATAGAACTTTAAGTTGGCAACACTTTTTTAACTGGCGGCCATTTTGTCAGCTGTAAAGTGATTTATGTTTAGTTTGGTTTGGCATTTCAACATGAATAGACGGACGCCTGAACAATGCTTCCATATTGTGCAAATTTATTTTGAAAATCATGGTTCTGTTCGAAAGACGTATCGCGCATTACGTCCAATTTACGGTTAACATAATCGTCCATCAGAGCAATTAATTCAATTAACTATGAAACGTTTACTCTAAATGATAATACGCATCCACAGAGATGTCGTACAGTGCGTACAGAAGAAGTCATTGCTGCTATAGAGCGTAGCGTAGAGGAAGACCCGAATCAGTCTATCCGCCACCGTGCACAGGAATTGGATATGTGTCCATCCACTTTATGGAAGATTTTGCGATTTAACGCCACTTGACTATTTTCTGTGGGGATATGTGAAGTCGCAAGTCTACGCCGATAAGCCCGAAACGATTGACCACTTGGAGGACATCATTCGGCGAGTTATTGCCGATATACGGCCACAAATGTTGGAAAAAGTCATCGAAAATTGGACTTCCAGATTAGACTACGTCCGAGCCAGCCGTGGCGGACATATGCCAGAAGTCATATTTAAATTATAATGCCAGAAGGTTGTCTTTCGAATAAAATAAATTTCATATCAATAAAAAAAATCATCATCATCATCATCATCATAAATACTTTATTGCACAAAAAAAATAAGTACAAAAAGGCGGACTTAATGCATAAAGCATTTTCTACCAGTCAACCCACAGATGGTACAAGATAAATAGGTAGGTGGTAATAGGTAATCATCTTTGTTTTATTCCATTTCAAAGTTCTATACCTCTAAAAAAAACACACTTTACTAGGTGAAATTAAATCGACCGACAAATTCATACTGGAGACAACTTACATTATTACTTCCAACTTATGGTTGGAATTATTTATGTCGCTAAAATGTGCGCTCGCAGCCTGATTTCCCCCGAACGACAGAGAGATCAGCACGGGATGAGCCGTGTGAGTAAGTGAGACGCACGCTGTAGTTGTCGCCTTAAGAGATAAGACAAGCTTGGTAGTATTGTAAACTTGTTCAATACATAAACTGTAGTAACACGGCGATACACCTGCTCCTATCACTATACTATAGGACTAATAAATTATGAAATAGTGAAACGTGGGTCTTCAACTGAGGTGGTCGAGCTCAACTGTGGAGGTATCACAATCTTACTCGCAACCCCCCCCCCCCCTCCCGAAGTTATTATACAGTGTGTCCCTCGAAAGAGTGCACATCCGAAAAGGGGTGAAACTAGACCTCATTTTAACGACAAAAATTTTTTTTTTTCGGTCCAAGTCATATATTGGTCTCCGTGACCCTGTTTGAAAAAATAATCGTATCTTTTGAAATACGGAGTGAATCTTGTTGAAACAAAAACAATAATGATAAAGAATAATTGACACACAATGTCAAATGATTACAAAAGTCATAAATTTACACAGTTAATTACAAAACAGAATTTTGTGAGAAAAATGATTGTCGTTGCGCTCGGAACGACTTGTTTTGTTCACTCATAGCAAAAGTTATATTGAAGAATACGGCACAAAAACTTGATGTTTTTCTTACAAAATCCTGTTATGTAATTAACTGTGTAAATTTATGACTTTTGTAATCATTTGACATTGTGTGTCAATTATTCTTAATCATTATTGTTTTTGTTTCAACAAGATTCACTCCGTATTTCAAAAGATACGATTATTTTTTCAAACAGGGTCTACCATACGGAGCTCTAAAAAATAATCGTCAAAAAAAAACTCAAATGCCAGACTTATTTTTTGTCGATAAAATAAGGTTTAATTTCACCCTTTTTCGGATGTGCACTTTTACGAGGGACACACTGTATAAAACAGACTGGTGACGGGCAGCGGCGTCACGCACCGCGCTCAGCAACCCGCCTGCCCAGCGTGTGTGAGTATGGGCATTTCTTCCAGGAGGACCGCCAAGTGGAAACGCCTATGTTCAGCAGTGGATGGATGGGTGTAGAAATGTCGACTATCTTGTCTTGTAATAACCCTTGGGATAGACGGGGCATGTCGATACATTTAGTAGAAGCACTAAACACAAGTATTGTATTAGCGCCCCTGATGCTGCCGCCGCCGGCGTTCCCCGGTGGGTCGAGCGCGGCGTTCAATGCTGCCTCCCTGCTCGCGCAGAGTGAGTAACGTAGTTGGAAACAAGCAGTCGATGTTGTACTACTGTTGGTTTTGTAGATAGATTACTCTAGCGCTTCTTCTTAGTTACATTTCTGTTTTATAGTTGTAGGTTTATTGGAAGCTATCGTGTGGATGACTTTTATTTTCTGAAACTTTCAGTAGTTTGTTTATATTTTGTTTGTCTTGTTGGAATGTAATATTTATTTTGAGAGTTCATTAACTTTCTCTTTCAGATTACAATATATTTAACATTATCGATGTAGATGACTTTTTAGATCTTCACTAGAATATCGCTAAGCTTTTACTTTATTTTTGTACGCTATAGCTGGCCAATATACCGGGTGTAAATAGAGTGTGACCATTAAATGAAACCACATATTCTACCGACCCTACTGAACCACTTTTCCCAAGAGTCATACCCGCGGACACCCTTAGTTTAGGAAATAATTGAGTTCCAAACAAAAATGCGTGAACCCTAACGCACCGACATACGGGCGAGTTTAGAGAGAGCGTTGTCTATGAAACCTCCAGCTGATTGAGGTCAAAGCTCTCTCTAACCTCGCCCGTATGTCGTTGCGTTAGGGTTCACGCGTTTTTGTTTGGAACTCAATTATTTCCTAAACTAAGGGTGTCCGCGGGTATGACTCTTGGGAAAAGTGGTTCAGTAGGGACGGTAGAATATGTGGTTTCATTTAATGGTAGCAGTCTATTTACATCCGGTATAAGGTGACTTTGGTTGATATAGCCCAATTCATACTAGACCCTCGGTGAGTGGTCAGGACCAAGGTTCGATGCGAATTACTTATGAATAATATTTTTCTGTTTAAGAACAACTTCGACTCAATTAGTACAGAAAGTCTACATTTATTTTGTGTATTTCACAATGTCGAGTCTCCGAGTTTACCGAGCTATATCAACCAAAGTAACCTTATATAGTTAGCAATATTCAATTTGATGTACTGATAGCCACATGTGTGAATGAACATTTGGGAAGTACAAACAGTAACATGCCGTTCTGTTCGCAGTGGAGATGGCGGGTCTGTCGGGAATGAACCCGTTCCTACTCCAGAACCTGAACCAGATCCTGGCGAGCGGCATGGGCGGCCCGCTCGCCGGCATGCTGGGGCAGCTCACGCAGATGCAGGCCTGGAACCAGCCGCGCGGCAACATGTGGCAGCAGGACAAGGTTAGTTAGTACACGGAATAGAATATCACTAGATTAATGGATGTCGAACAAGCTATATACTAGTAGTTACACCCTGACAAGTCGACTTGAGACCTGCCGAGCGAGACGCAAATATATCCAATAGGTGAGCAATCGCAAGCCAGCCGAAGAAAGCTTGGCTTGCTTTTATGTAGCTATTTAAAGCATGCTCTTGTAAATTAAGTATCTATAAAGAGAAGAGTCGAGAGATAAAATTAATTCAGGATCAGACCGCGACTGGTTTTCTCGAGACTCGGAGCAAAAATCTTAAGAAATCCGCCACTTTTAAAATTTAACTAGTTTCCGAGTACTGCATTGTCTGCACGACAATTCTGACAATTCACAAAAGCGGAAGGCGCGAGATTTTGAGAAGATGTTGTTACAGAAACGTATTAAGCATTTTAGGACTGTATTTAACACACAGTTAATAGTAAATTATGATACAAGTAAGCTGCGTTGGACATCACAGTCGAGGCGGGATTGCAGGCCGAGCCGAAGGCGAGGCCGTAATGGAGCCGAGAGTTTAATGTCTTAATACTCACGCGTTTCAGAAGACGTTTTTCAACACACTTGAGAAGAAAAATAATAAAATTTCACTGTCGTTTTTTTCCACATAATCGAAACCACTGAACTGAACTGACAATTTTCTTTGAAAAATGCGGCGGAGATTTTGTTTTTTGCGCAGATGGAAATAGAGGCACTGACTCATTCGTCAAACAGCCAAATATTAACAAAATTAATACATATTTTTGTATTTACAACAAAAATTTGAGTTAAGTTTGTTGATAAAAATAAATAATTTGATGAAATTAAATGATTATTTATTATATTTTAACTGAGACAGTCTATTTATTCGCAAAATCTTTACTATTTCTCAAGACATCAAAACTCTTTGCTAAGATAAAAAAAAAATTGTAAAGTAAAAAGCACAAATATGCTCTTAAAAAACGTTGCAATAAGGGCCACTCTATAAGTAAGTGTGTTGAAAAAGAATTATTATATAAGGTGTAATCGTAATACCTGCCACGGGTGAAATAGGAGATACTATTATGTTTATAGGTTACAATAGTGAAGATAATTTATTGATCTAACTTCATAAATTTTTCCATACAAACAAATGTGCGTATAAATTTAAATTCATTTAATTGTATGAAACCGTTAGGTAGTAGTCGCAAAACTTCAATGAAGTTGTCAAAGGACGCCGCTCTATCCGAGCGAGCCGCTCGTCAAATAGTCAAAGGGCAGACCGCCTGCCGCCACCCCGTCCCCCACTACCCCTTTCGTCGCACCCAAGAATTTTCATAGCAAAATAGACCTTAACGCGGAGGGAGCTTGTATTATTTTGGGTTTTCACAACTCTACATTTAAGTTTGTGCTACACAGAATAGGTACAAATATCTCTACCTGGTAGAGACGAACTGGGCAGCTGATTTCATTCATTGAACGGTTAGAAAGAGATAGCAATTGTTATCATTGACTAAACGACTCGTCAAGCGTAATTTGTGAACCACGTTATGCAGAATGAAGAAAATGTTTATTTAATTACTTTACCTTCTCAAATTTATTTAACTATTCCGGGGTACGAAATTTCTTCACTAATGTAATCTATAAACATAATAGTATCTCCTATTTCATCCGTGGCAGGTATTACGATTACACCTTATATTTCTCCCTACAACAGAATCTAGATCTAGAAGGACGTCTTAAAATTGAAATGCGAATAGTTTTACAAATAATCGGTATATTTTACAGATGCCGGGAGAAGAGGAAGAAGTCGACGACGAGGAAATGGGTGTCGCAGAGACTTACGCAGATTATATGCCGACCAAATGTATGTGTATTTAAAGCTTAAACAGGAAAATAATATACCCCCGCTACGGGTGTCACATTTGCTTTTATTGACATCAGTAGAAGATATATTTAGTTCTATTGGTGTTCCACAACATGGCGAGGTTTTTTATTTTCCTGGCCAGGCTTCACTTATTTATAACTCGCTTATCTTTGCGTGTGTTGTTATGGATACAAGATTTTCTTTTGTTGACTGCCGAGATAATATGGTAATTGCAAAACAAAGGCACATAGGCATGCCACCGTTTTAGTACATCTGTTTTTTTCGATAAGTAAAGTCCAGAGTTAGGCGAAATAACTTGAGAGCCGAACATGTTGCCAGACATAGGATAAAATAATAGTGACAGGTTTATGTCGACACAAATATGTCGATATAACCTTGTGCCTTCTATAAATCTGATTCTATTCATATACTTTCACACTCATACATACTTGCCAAATAGGGACGAACTACAGCAATTTATATGGTCCGAACTGTCAACAAAACAAGATGGCGGACAGCGTCCTTAACGTTGTCCAAAGTGATGTTCATGTATATAATTACATTTTAGTAGCCCAACCTAAATATTTTTTGTATGTCTTTCCCTTAATAGTATATATATTTTTTTATATTCTAAAGATTAACTTTGACTTGTAGAAAGTATACTTTATGTATCTATTTTACAAAATATTTTTTTATTATGTACATACAAGTTAAAGAACACATTGAAATAATATATTGAGATATATTTCGGCCATTAGTATGGTCGGCATCAGTCAAAATTTTAATTAAATAAAGATTATGTGATAAAAGTATGAAGTCAAAATTAAATTTGACAGGCATAATATTGATTGACAGATTGATGGATGAATAAAAAAGTATTATTTAATTAAAAAGTATTTCGGGCTAGTTTCTCTAAATGTCTATTTGTGCATTTAACATTGCCTGTTTAGACCAAGCGACCATATGTATAAGGTTTCCCAGGTGCGGAGTTGAATATCTGTTAATGGAGGTGTGAATGATTTGATGATGCGTGCGGTGAAACAATTTTGTTGAAAGTGTGATTGTGTAGTCGGGTGTGGACGGGTATGGGTAGAGTGTTATTAGTAATTGAGTCGGATGTGTGTCGGTGTTGGTTGAATCTGATGTGGCGTTTTTCGTTTGTCCTACGTAGAATGCAGAACAGTGTCTGCATTCTAGAAGGTAAACGCAGTTTTTTTGTTTTGCATGAGCTATTTGGCTGTGCATGGTAGGTGTTTGTGGAGTGATGAGTGTTGATGGCGGAAGTGGTGTTGATTATTGCACAGGTTTTGCATCGTGGCCGTCAGCATAGTGATGTTCCAGGAGATATGGATGTGTTTGGAATGGATGGATTCTTTGTATTCGTGAGTAATGATTTTATGTTTGCGTTTTGTCGGTAGCATATACGGATGTTCTGTTGTAGCAGGTCTTTGGTTTCGTTGTTCTGTGTTGGGATGGGAAGGAAGTCTTTTATTAGTTTTTGTAGTTTGTGGCTACCATGGAAATAGGTGGTGATCAGGCGGAGTTGATTTTGTGTATTTTGATGTGTTCTGTTGTTGTGCTTGAGGGCCGTCCATAGATTACGTCATTCTAAATTAGGGGGGGGGGGTTGGTCTGCGGATGACGGTAAATCATAGATGGGGGGGGGGGGTTTCGAAATTGACGTCATGGATGAATCGAGCCAAAACGAATATCGGGAGGATACGGAGATATTACCCGTGATCAGAATTTAAAAGAATGGGTGAAAACTCCGTGGGAGTTATCCAAAGAAAAGTAAAAAATAAGTAGTTATATTATATCAATGATTATTGCCAAAGTAAAAATAATAAAAGGTGATTCTATAACTAAGTGTTTTAATCATATAATACCCTATTTTTCTCAAATCTGCAATGTTTTATTTTGTCAAACTAGTAATGACGTCAATTTTGGGAGAAGGGGGGGGGGTCATTAAGAAATGACGATAGGATGATTATAGGGGGGGGGGGGTCTAAAATCTGAAAAAATCGATGACGTAATTTATAGACGGCCCCTTGTGAAATCTGGGTCTGTCGTGTATGTGTTTTGGTTAAAATTTATTTGGGTAGTTTCTGTTCAGTAAGCCATTGTGAATCTTGTTTTGGTAAGTTTCGAGGGCGTTTTGTGTGTTGCAGATCCGACGGCCACGAAGTGATAATGAAAATGGTATAGATTTTTTGATATGTAATGGGTGGCAACTGTTGAAATGTAAATATTGAAGTTTGTTTGTTGGCAACCGTCTCAACGATACATAATCTAGGGGCTGGAACAACCACGTTAACACAGAATGTTCTTTATTCTTTATTGCACATAAACATTTAACAATAACACTGTTCGCGCCACATCTTGTGGCTCTCATATTGTGGGGTAGGAGTAAAATTACTTTCCTAACTGTCCCTTCCGCTCGCTGCATTTCTACCCGCCTAATATTTTGGACACCATTGTCCAGTGATCAGTCAGACGCCTTCGACGCCGGAGGTCTGCGCTCATTATCATCCGTCCAGGTCCTTGCCTTGACCTAACCGCGCCGCTATCTTGAGATCGCACACGCGGTGCGCCTCATCCTTATCCTTTCCGTTATCCGACATTAAGAAGAACAGCCGAGAAGAGCGCAAAAAGGCAAGAAGACAAAGAAGCCCATAGCGGAAAACACCAGATACTTGGGGATCCAGGCAAGGCGTGGTTTGTGGTGCAAGCAGCTCTTCCCAAGGTCAGATCTCTAATCTTCTTAATAGTCCTGTTCTTTTCCCGCTACAAAACCTATGGAGATACAAAGCATTGGCGTCATATCGCTATGCCACATTTTTTGGCCCCTCGAGCCGTGATCTAGGATCTTTTTTTTTTGGCTTTCGAGACGTTATCTAAGGCCATTTTTTTGTTTTTTTTTTTAACCGCAATCGTGGACCACATTTGTTGGCCCGTCGATATAAAATCATTTCAACCGCTATTTTCACGTTTTGTGTTTTAACACTAAACTAATTCCGCTCCTATTTCGCAATATTACCCCGCATTTCCGCTTTATCTGCATTGTTTATGCATTAAAAAACTCCGCATACGTGAGAATATTAGGAATTCCATTTCCTAAATACTGGAGGTTGTCGATTATCTACAGCGAAATACGCTTTTTGTAAATTTATCCGCTGCGACTGTGCCATTTGATCATTTCACGGTAAATATCTGCCCTACCCGCTATTTCTTTACTATCATCACTATTCGTAGATAGGTTCGCAGGCCGATCGCGTTATCTTTCTCATTAGCATATTCTGTGTTGTAGTCAGTATTACACTTTCGATAGTTCTGATACTTGCCTAACTTTTTACTATACTATGACAAGTTCTGTAGAAGCTGCAAAATTAAAAATGTCGTATAGTTTAAAGAAGCTTAAAAAGAAAAGTCAAGAATTGCTTAACCGACTTCAGAGAGTTTATGACTATTCTACAACCGCTTTAAAAGATGTTTCTTCGGCAGAATTGTTTATGGCTAATGTCGAAACATTGGATATTATACGCTCTGAGTTTCATGACATCATTGAAAAAATCAATGACACGGAAATATTGATAAATCCTGAATTTGAACCTAATTATAAAAATTGGTCAGCATTTGAGGATCTTTACTCCCATTGTAAATACATCAATAGGAAGTTATCACCTACTTCGAAATCGGTTGATGCTAAAGTTAATGCTCCGCGTGACATGGAATGTTCCAAAAAACCTACTATCAAGCTTCCAAAGTTGGAACTTGTCGGTTTTTCTGGAGAAGCTACTATGTGGCCAACATTTTATGAAACATTTAAAAACACGATTCACGATAATCCGGACTTAACCGATAACGAACGAGTGCAATACTTGATGGGTAAACTTTCTGGCCGGGCACTTTCGATTTGTTCTGGTATCACACCGAATGCAACTAACTACGACATAATCTGGAAAACGCTTGTTTCTACATTTCAAGATTCGCGTAGTTTAGCTACAACTTATTTGGATCAAATGTTTGAATTTCGCCCTATAACCACCGCTAGTTCAAAAAACTTGGACTTGTTTTTAGACAAGTTCTGCTCCGCTGTTTCGTGTTTAAAATCGCTGAATATTACAGATCTTTCGGATTTTATCCTTTTGTATTTGGCTCTTAAAAAACTTGATGTTGAAACCAGTCGTTCATTTGAGATGTTTAAACGAGATTCCGATTTACCCAACTATGAGGAATTAATATCATTTTTACGGGAACAAACTAAGATACTGAACCGCACGGAACCTACAACTGCCGCTCCCACTCCGAACCGCTCCGCGAATAATTATAAAAACAAAACTGGGTATAATAGCAAGTCAACTCATGCTTTTGTCTCCGCTTCGAACAATAATTGTTGTCCGCTGTGTAAACAATTTGAACACTATAATTTATACAAGTGTCCCGAATTTCTGAAACTAGGAATCGAGGAAAGATTTAAGTTCATCAAAACTAATAACGGTTGCACTAATTGTTTAAGCATTACGCATAACAATTCCTCTTGTAAATCGTTTTACAATTGCCGCCATTGTAATTGTAAACACCATTCGATGTTGTGTCGAAAACAAAATGTGATGAATACTCGCACCGCGCTCGGTCAAAATATTAACGCGTCTCCACGCACACATACGCATCCCTCGAGGGTAGTGGATCCTGCCTTATCGGCAAATACTCAGCCCGCAGCAAACACGAGCAATAATATTTCGTTATGCAACTTGCAGCCAAATTCGCAGCGCAATGAAACGTGCCTTTTAGGTACAATTCAAGTGATCGCGAAAG
This sequence comes from Ypsolopha scabrella, assembly GCA_910592155.1. Taxonomy (NCBI): domain Eukaryota; kingdom Metazoa; phylum Arthropoda; class Insecta; order Lepidoptera; family Ypsolophidae; genus Ypsolopha; species Ypsolopha scabrella. The sequence goes on from OU342980.1 coordinate 22,805,146, forward strand.
ACTCAAACGGTGTGTCTGTCCGTCTTCGTATGCTCTGTGACCCCGCTTCACAATCCAGTTTTACGACAGTCTCCTGTTGTGAAAAGCTTAACTTAAAATATGAGAAAATTCCCCGCGCTTTTGTTAAGGGCATCGGCGTGGCAAAAATTCAATTGTCCTCACGATTTGACGATTCGGTGTCAATTTCGCTTGACACTTATGTTATCGACCGCATTACCGACAACTTACCATCGGTGCAGGTGGATTTGTCTACGCTTTCGTATTTGAAAGGTATCACGCTCGCTGATGAAAACTTTTACTTACCGGGTGAGATTGATATTCTCATTGGTGCACCCTTATTCGCTGATATCTTGTTATCAGGCCGCATCTCTGGTCCCCCAGGTACGCCGACGGGATTTCAGACCATCTTCGGTTTTACCCTAATTGGTAATACGCCTGTTTACCAAAATACCACATCTTCGATTTCCTTATGCTCTTTTACGGAGATTGAACCGCCAATAGATATTATTTTACAAAAATTTTGGCAATTAGAAGAGGTGCAATGTGAATCTGCTTCTAGTCCCGCAAATACTGAATGTGAAAACTTGTTTATCAACAATGTGACACGTGACCCTGCTGGTCGCTATTCGGTTTCTTTGCCGTTTGCGCGGAACCCTAATATATTAGGAAATTCGTACCATCACGCTAAAAAGTGTTTCATGTCTCTTGAGCGAAGGTTTGTTTCTAACGTAGATTTACGTTCCGAATATAATAATATAATGAATAGAATAGAATAGAATAGAAAAAGTTTATTTGTCTAAAAAACACATAAAAGTAACACAACATAATTAAACACAGAAATACATTAAACAAAAAGGAGACAGCTCAGCTTATGCTGCGAGTATGGTAAAACATATCTGCACAGCACTGATTTTCAGCTGATCCTGTATCATCTACTATTAAACATAAAGTTCGGTAGGTGATGCACAGTATGAACTACAACACAGCAATCAAAACATACATAAAAATACACACCAAATTACACTTTCAAGAAACAAAAATAAACCACTATTGAAAAATAACATATTTGAGCACAAAAAAAATATATATTTGATTTTAACGGCTTTCTTGCTGTTGTTTGTCAAAAAGATGTTTTTTTAACTTTGACTTGAACGTGTGAGCTGTCACAGACTTGCGCAAAGGGGGAGGCAGATTGTTCCAGATCTTTGCGGCCGCGTACTTGAAACTACCCCTGAAGCCAGATCTTACATGTTTCGGCAAAATCATCAAGTTTAATTCCCTACTACGCGTTTCACGACTAATGAACGAATACCTAATTAAAGGTTACGTATCCCCGCTTCATAATAATGACCAATCTCTCGGTTATTATATTCCGCATCACCCCGTAGTGCGTGTAGATAAAGTAACGACAAAGGTGCGTATTTGTCTGAATGCCAGTACCAAGACTGATTCCGCTAATGGTACACGCGTCTCATTAAATGGCACGCTGCACACAGGTGCAAATCTGCAAAATGATTTGTTCTTAATTTTACTCGACTTCCGCTTGTATGAGATCGCGTTTACCTCGGATATCAAACAAATGTACCTGCAAGTTTTGGTTAACGAAGATGACCGCAAATATCAAAAAATTGTATACCGCTTTGACTCGTCTTCACCGCTTATCGCTTATCAGTTCAATCGCGTCTGCTTCGGGCTACGCAGTAGTCCTTTCCTTGCGATGCGAGTAGTGAGGAAACTGTGTGACGATTAGAGTTCATCGTACCCGCTCGCCGCTACTGTAGCCGCGCGGAATTGTTACATGGACGACATCTGCTACAGCGTACCCACCGTGCAAGGCTCCTTACAACTCAGATATGAGTTGCTAGGATTGTTTAACGCCGGTGGATTTGAGCTCGTCAAGTGGTCTAGTAATTGTCAACAATTACTCGATACACTGCCTGACACTCACCGCTTAAATTCTAGTAAGAATTTTGAAGAAGAGTCTCAAACTCTTAAGGTTCTTGGCTTACAGTGGTCGCCTGATTCTGATGAGTTTTCTTTTACCGTATCGATAGATAACCGCCCCTGTACTAAACGCAATGTATTGTCCGTGATAGCACGTCAGTACGACGTCCTCGGCTTCACCGCCCCTGTCATTTTGTACGCAAAAATACTATTGCAGAAAATCTGTATTTTAAAGTTAGACTGGGATGAAAGACTACCCTCTAATATTGTACAAATTTGGCAAAATTATTTAAATGAGCTACCTGTGTTGCAGGACTTGCGTATTAAACGCCACTTAAACGTTTTACAAAATTCGAAAATTTCGATTATAGCATTTGCGGACGCAAGTGAACGCGGATACGGCTGTGTTATCTACATCCGAGTACAAGATAACAACGACACTTGCACTAGTATTCGGCTGGTTTGCGCGAAGTCAAAAGTCGCTCCGCTTAAGACTGTTTCTGTGGCTCGCCTCGAGCTGTGCGCCGCGTTACTCATGTCGAAGTTAACACGTCGTGTTGTTGACGCTTATAAACTACGTCACGATATTGAACGGATTTACTGTTTTACCGATTCTATGGTAACCTTACACTGGATCCATTCCTCACCGCACAGGTTTAAAGCCTTTGTCGCGACGCGTATAACAAAAATAATATCCGCTATTCCCGCTGAATGTTTTTACCATACAGCTGGTTCTCAAAACCCGAGCGACTGTCTTTCCCGTGGTCTCACTCCCACGCAGTTGATGACTCACCCGCTCTGGTTCTCTGGTCCCGCTTGGCTTCATCTTGACGATAAAGACTGGCCGATCAAAACAATAGAATCGACTTCTATTGAAGAGAACTTGCCGGAGTCAAAAACCATTTCTCTTCCCGTTTTCAATGTTGAAGAACCGCATCCTCTTCTTTCTCTTTCGGAAAGAATTTCGTCATGGCTTGTGCTCTTACACACGGTCATTTACATATACCGATTTTTACGCCTTTTACCGCGTTCTAATATTTTTAACGCGACCGATCTTGATTTCGCACAAATTGCATTGATTAAAGCTCTTCAAGCATTTCATTTCTCCGATGAAATAAAAAGATTAAAATCGAATAAACTTACTTCTCCCGCTTTAAATCGACTATCACCATTTTTAGATAAAAATGGATTATTACGCGTTGGTGGTCGACTTCGCAATACAGACATGACGTTCGATCAACAACACCCTGTGTTGTTACCTCGTAAAGACCATATTGTCGAGTTGATTATTTCTCATTATCATCGCAAAAATTGTCATACTGGACCAGTGGCTTTAATGTCAATACTTCGCCAAAAGTTTTGGATTCTATCCTGCCGCAGTATCGTTCGCCGCGTAATATATAGCTGCAATTATTGCTTTAAGGCTAAGCCGAGACAAATTTTGCCGTTCATGGCAGATTTACCTGCCTGCCGCGTTAATGAGGCTAAAGCTTTTGTCCATTCGGCCGTCGATTATTGTGGTCCTATCAATATCACTCCGTATCGCAAACGTGGAGTCCGTCCCGTCAAATCTTATCTCTGCATATTTGTATGTCTGGTGACGCGTGCAGTTCACGTTGAATTGGCTACTGATCTTAGCACAAACACTTTTCTTTCCGCGTTCAAACGTTTTTTATCTAGACGGGGAGCCGTTTCTTTCGTTTATTCGGATAATGCTACGAACTTTGTAGGCGCGAGAAATGCCCTCTCAGAATTTTACAATTTAACAAATTCAGAAGAATTTAAAACGTCTTTCGCGAATGAACTTGCCGATCGTAGAATACAATGGAAATTCAATATTCCACGGAGCCCACATTTTGGGGGACACTATGAGATATACGTCAAAGGATTTAAAACGCATTTGCACAGAGTAGTGGGTACTCAACTGTTGACCTACGAAGAATTATTAACTGTAGTTACGCAAATAGAATGTGTCATAAATTCTCGTCCGCTTACGCTGCTGAGTGAGGATCCATCTGAACTTAGCCCCTGCACATTTTCTAATGTCAACTCCTTTAAAAGAATTACCCGCTTATAATGTGGCTGATGAGCCAGTTAATTTGTTACGTCGCTACGCGTTACTCGATCAAATGGTACAATCGTTCGCGAGGCGATGGAAGAATGATTATCTCCACCTTCTCCAGTCTAGAGGGAAATGGAATACACCTTCCAACCCAATTAAAATGGGATCTGTTGTCGTTGTAGTAACCGACAATACTCCACCGCTTCAATGGCCCCTCGGTGTCATTGTTGCTGTATACCCTGGTAAAGACAATGTCATCAGGGTAGCTTCTGTCAAAACCACGACAGGCGTCTATAAACGACCTGTCGTGCGTCTTTGCCCTCTACCATCACAATAACTCCTTTCTTTGCCCCCGCTTCAAAATTTCGTCATTCTCTCTCTTATCATATATTTTTTCTTCTCTATTATTAATTTTAAAACCGATGGTTTTAACGCCGGGGGTAAATGTTCGCGCCACATCTTGTGGCTCTCATATTGTGGGGTAGGAGTAAAATTACTTTCCTAACTGTCCCTTCCGCTCGCTGCATTTCTACCCGCCTAATATTTTGGACACCATTGTCCAGTGATCAGTCAGACGCCTTCGACGCCGGAGGTCTGCGCTCATTATCATCCGTCCAGGTCTTTGCCTTGACCTAACCGCGCCGCCATCTTGAGATCGCACACGCGGTGCGCCTCATCCTTATCCTTTCCGTTATCCGACATTAAGAAGAACAGCCGAGAAGAGCGCAAAAAGGCAAGAAGACAAAGAAGCCCATAGCGGAAAACACCAGATACTTGGGGATCCAGGCAAGGCGTGGTTTGTGGTGCAAGCAGCTCTTCCCAAGGTCAGATCTCTAATCTTCTTAATAGTCCTGTTCTTTTCCCGCTACAAAACCTATGGAGATACAAAGCATTGGCGTCATATCGCTATGCCACAAACACAATACAAAATGCAAGAAAAACTGAGAAATCTCTTCCAGCCAACCTGTAGGTGAGGTGAAACGTAAAATTACAAAAGGCAGGATATTGTGTACAACAACCTAGAATATATAACTACGGGATAAATGAAACAGCTACATAAAACTTGAACTTATACATTATAAAATAAATTAACTTAAAATAATGAGTGAAAAAGATATACTTACGATATCATAAATGTTGTCCTCAGTGAAGCTGGGCAAGAAGCACCCGGACCCGGTGGTGGAGACGGCGTCGCTCTCGTCAGTAGAGCCGGTGGACGTGAGCTACCGCGTCAGTCTGCCCGACGAGACCATCCGCGGCGGGCTGCTCTCCGCGCTGCAGCTCGAGGCCGTCGTGTACGCGTCGCAGGCGCAGGAGCACATGCTGCCCGACGGCACCAGGGCGGGCTTCCTCATCGGTGCGTCAACTTGAACTTTGTCTGTGTGTGCTAAGGGGTTGTTCGCTCGTTGGGGGGTTAAATCTTTGGTCCGGGCGATTTTCATTTCATAATGTATGAAAAAATTAAACAGAAATCCATTTATACATGATAATAAATTAAATTTGGATACCTAAATATAGTATGTTGTCCTATAAAGGGACTTTTGTCCGCAATGATTTATGTGACACCAACACGCTTAAATAATAAATAAATAAAAAATGTTTATTAAAACTGAATAATTAATGGTTACTAAAAATCTTTTATTCCTGAATATGCCCATAACTATTAACAAAGCACCCGATACGCAACACCAGGGGGGGGGGGGGGGGAGTCAAGCTTTACGGTCCTGTTACGTAAAAATTTGAGAATTATGTATTACGTCACTTGCGAACGACCCCTTGTGGTTTTGTAGTTGTCTATGGTATTGTGGCTCGAGTGTGTCCCCTATCCCCCCCCCCAGCTCTCTTCAGTTAATAACTCTGCAACAATCTATGCAATCGAAGCCGTAATAAGTTAAAAAGTTGGTTGTTTGACGAAACTGTGGATAGAGAGTGAATGGTGTATGTGTGTGTGGGCAGGTGACGGCGCGGGCGTGGGCAAGGGGCGCACGATCGCCGGCATCATCTTCGAGAACTACCTGAAGGGGCGCAAGCGCGCCATTTGGGTGTCCGTGTCCAACGACCTCAAGTACGACGCCGAGCGCGACCTGCGCGACATCGGCGCCGGCAAGATCGAGGTGCATCCGCTCAACAAGGTACCGCCTTCTCTGTCCTCTCTCTATACTTGGACTAACAGTACTAGTTTATGAAACTAGTACCTATATCAAGAGGTTAGTAAAACACGAGTATCAGTTCAAAAAACGAGTCGTAGTATCACACGAGTGTTTTAATACATAGTTATGTACAGTTTCATACACTACTTTATCTAAATTCTTACGGTAGTGCGGGCGAGTATTTTATTTAAATGCTGTTTTAAGTTGGTTTCGACAAGATCATGGCTTATTGAGCGTTAGAATTAAACTGTTGCTTTGAAACGTTTTTTTTTTCTGTCTTAGTGACGTTTGTGATATTTTTTTCATGTGCTCTATTTTCAAGTTCATAATGATGATTTTACGATATGAGTGTAGATTAATAAATGTTATCTAACCTCATATCGTAAAATCCTCATTATGAACTCAAAACTACAGGCATAATGAAAAAAAAATCATGAACGTCTCTAACACAGAAAAAAATTATAGTATAGGTCTCCGAACAACATAATGCTATAATAGTAGTTTATGAGACTGGTACATAAAAAGGTTATTAAAAACACGAGTGTTTTAATACCTAGTTTTGTATAGTTTCATACACTACTTTATCTAAACTCATGCCTACTAACTTGTTTTCATAATTTTTGTAAATTTGTCGTCAGGCATTTTTGATTATTCTTGCAAAAGCTTGTTCTGGAAGTGTTCTTATTTTCCGTCGTTATTTCCAGAATGTCAGGTGGAGTCAAATATCATTCATCACCATCTCTACTGTCAGTAATTTTAGGGCAAAATAATCATTTTGACCCATAAAACCACAGTAAGTAAGTAATCAATAAATTTCCTCGAAAACTATGGCGCAACAAATCCATTTAACAAGTTCATCCATTGACAGACTGACCGAGTCCAACGCGCCATAAGCCATAGAAAATACCCGGCCGAAAATAAAGTTGACTGTAACCTCGTTACTGTTTTGTATGAATTGGGGAACATTATATAAAAACCTCATTGGTATTTGATATTAAACTCAGACATGGCTGTATGGGCCAAGTTCCCTTTGCCTTTCTTGTTAGTATCACATGTACTGTAATATCTTCAATACGTACAAAACAATATTGCGACCCAACTAAGGAGGTTACAGTTCAAATTTATTTTCGGCCAGGTGTTGTTTATGGCTGGCAGCACGCGCTAGGGCGCAGCGCATTCGACTGTTGTGTTGGAACTAGGGATTGCAATCCCGAAATCCGGATCCGGTAATCCGGCGGATCCGGCATCAATATATGTACAATGTACCGGCCCGATTGAAAATAAGGCCGGATTGCAATCCCTAGTTGGAACTCGTCGCCATAGTTTACGGGGAAATTTATTTATTATTTACTTTGGTTTTAAGGGTCAAAAGTATAGTAAAACCTTTGATAATGCTTTAACAGCGAAACCGGTAAGGGAAATTAATATAAATAAGTGGACAAGTACAAGTGTTTATCAAACAAAAAATGTCAAAAGTATTATTTTGCCCTAAAATGGTGATGATAATTTGACTCCACCTGACATTCTGAAAATAACGACGGAATTTACGAACACTTTTAGATCAAGCTTTTACAAGAATAATCAGAAATGGCTAACGACAAATTCACAAACATTATGAAAATAGGTTAGTAGGCATGAGTTTAGATAAAGTAGTGTATAATCTACTAATATGACACACATGCAAACATTATAAACAAAATGCATGAAAATCATGCGAAACATTTCAGTATTCGTTGTAGATTGTAAGCTATTCTACAATGCTGGTTTTTAGATGGCTCCATTTCACACTTATAATAATCACAAGATGTGTTGGTACGCCTAATAATGTTGTTTTTATATTTAAAAAAAACACAAATATAAACATTGCATAAAAAAGAAGTTAATTGGTGCAGATGATTAATGAAAGTTTATAAAAAAAGAACTGCATGGCATTAAAAAAAATGTTATGTTATTGGAAGACCAAGTCAACAGCACCCGAAGTAGAAGTGCTTGTATGACTGGATTGACTAGATATATTGAAGAGGAAGAGCCAAAAGTGACGTGTAATTTGTAGTCCCTGTCTACCTCTCTGAGATACAGTACATGCGTGAGAATAAGTATGTATGTATGCAGTTTATTAAAACGGAACACTAAGCGGAACGCAGCCAGGGTTGCCAAAATCCCAAAAATTTATTGTGAAAACCCTTTGAAAGAGTATTTATAAACATGACATTCCAACGGTCGAAAAAAAAATTCGGTTTCATCTGAAGCACTTTTAAAGTCATACATCTAAATGTTAAATAAAGTTTTTTTTTAGGATGGTATAATTGACGCTATATTCCTTTGCACAGAAAATCGGACGAAAATCCCCCTAAACTGAGGAGGAATAGCTCTAAGTGGAGACCTCTGAACGCAGGCTCCTATTAACGGTACCGTTTCCTCCCCAGTTCAAGTACGCGAAGATTTCGTCGGCAGTGAATGGCAACGTGAAAAAGGGCGTCGTCTTCAGCACGTACTCGGCGCTGATCGGCGAGACGCAGTCCACCGCCACCAAGTACAGGACGCGGCTCAAACAGCTACTGCAGTGGTGCGGGGACGACTTCGACGGAGTCGTATCCTTTTGTGTTATGGATATTTACCGCCGCCATGATGGCCATTTGGGCCAAAAGGCGTTACGTATAGCAAAGCGTAGCGTAGGCCGACCTCGTGCCCGCCGGACCGACGATCTGAAGTAGGTTGCGGCTGGATGAGGAGGACGCGAGTCCGCCAAGAGTGGCGTAATATTGGAAAGGCCTGTGAGCAGTGGTCAATGACAGGCTGAAGGATGGTGTTTTACCTATTTATCTGTACCTGTGTGGGACGGGTTAGTTAGGATCGCTTTGTGTACATACTCAAAATCTAATACAACTTGTGTACATTTTGCGAAAGTCTCTGTACAGACTGATAACGCCTTCCCGGCTTTTACTCTCCCAATTTCTGGGCGAAAGCCTAACATAAGTCTCATAAGCTTATTTATTATTGATGTGTGACAAAAAATCAGCGGACTGTGTCGGAAATACAATTAAATATTTAAGTGCATCCTTTTTATGTTGCCTCATTCATTACTCAATCACAGAGCAGGGACCGAACAAGCGGATTAATTTGAAAAACCCCTTCAAGGGGTTTCAATTTTAATAAGCTGTCGCAATAATTCTGGTTATACATAAGATTGCTTACCTAATTATAATGGTTACACTTTCGGATGAGCGAATAAATTAAACCTTGAAATCGAAGGGATAAGCGCTTACCAAGTTTTTAAAGGGCTTACTTAAATCTTTTATTGGTTTCCGCTTTATTTAAAGGATATTTTCTTGCTCCTTCCAAACGGTGTCAAAGCTTTGACATTTGCCGCCACAAGGTATCGGTCAAATTTCGCATACAATTATTATCAGTCTTATTCGTAACTAGCCTTTGCCCGCAGCTTCGCCCGCGTTCATTCAATCTTTGCACCGTTTTCGGCTTGTGCGTTATTTTATGAACCCCCTTATACTACGTGTTGACCAGGGTCACTACGAAGATGAAAAAAAAAAGCCGAGTCCATGAAGAATGCAGAGTAAATCAATGTCCTGTCCGAAAATTATGACTTCAGTATACGCCTGATTTTTAGGGTTCCGTAGTCCGACAAGGAACCCTTATAGTTTCGCCCTGTCCGTCTGTCCGCGGCTTAGCTCAGAGACTATGTACTTGGAAGCTGTAATTTGGCATGGATATAAGTATTAATCACGCCGACAAAATGGTAAAATAAAATCTTGAAAACATTTTTTTTTAAGAGTACCTCTCATACACCTAACCCGGGGATGAATTTTTTTTCTCGTCTATCCCATATTGTGTTGTGTTGTTGGATAGGTCGTTTAAAAACATTGTGGGTGTGTGAAAACCATTTTTCGATTTAGGGATCCGTTGGCGAAATATTAAGCTTTAAATTGAAAATTTTTGTTAGAGTGGAGCGTCCCCCCCGCCCTGCTGGCTAAACGGTTGCTTATAGAAATGTGAAAAAATTCACTATTCATATCTAAGTAGGCTTAACAGGTTTACGAGTACAGGTCGCGCTAAACTTTTGGCCCCCTATAATGTATGGGACCAGAAGTTTGGCACGGTCTGTATTAGTAGACCAACTTATAAAATGCATCGGGCAACTACGGAACCCTACATTGCGCGTGGCCCGACACGCACTTGGCCGGTTTTTTTTAAACTGCCGTTTCCACAAACATCAATAGATCTTCATTTCGCATGACGTTACCCGTAGATGATTAACCTGATATTTTGGTCAAAAATTGGCAATTTCTCATTTTTCAACTTTTTGGAAAAAAAAGCAAATTTTAGGGATCCTGTATCTTAGGAGCTATAAGATCTAGAAAACTGAATTACAGCTCAAACTATCGGGAATTTTGTCTACTTTAAAAAAGTTGTAGTGTCCTTTCTCGTCAGATCCTTCCTATAAGGTATATTTGCATAAAACAAAAAAAAGTGAAAAAATTGCGGGTTTTTCACCAATAACTCGTACATTTAAGAGTGCTGCAAATTTAGACAAATCCAAACCAAGGGCATCCAAACAACATCAAAAAAGCAAGTTCACCAGAATTATTGTAATTTCAGAGATTTTGTAGGATAGACAGTTAAAAAGCAGGAGCGTTATAGCAGGACTGCGAATTGAGGTATTATGAGCCCTTAACGGATATGTAAAAGTGTACGTTACGACTGGCTTAAATGTACAGACCTAAATCGCTGTAACGATAGATTGTTTCGGTGAGTGCTTAAAAAAGGCGTCGGATCTTGACGGTCGCGACGACTGCCGCGACTTTCTGCCGCTGCCTTGCAGTATTCGAATGGCAGCAGCCGGCGGCCGACTGCAAGAGACCAAAAGTCAGGCAAGAGTCACTGTTCTGAATGGTCGTGTGTACCGTGTCTTGTGTTTGAGCATTATATTATAAGTATTAATAAAAATAATATCTCTGGCAACTTAAAAACAGCAAAACGAAAACATACAAACAAACATTGTCTCGAACAATGTTGTCCTCATGCGACTTTAGTCGCGATTCATAGATTTTTGGATTTTTTTTTGGCTAATTCAACTAAATACTCGTCATCTTGCTCACTGAACGACGCCATTTTGCCATTTTTACATGCAGTCGCGTTGGGACGCGGTACACTACTGCTCCGAAAGCGGTCTGGCAGCGCTGCCAAGGTCGCGGCGGTCCGGCAAGGTGGCCTACGTAGGAAAGCCCTGCCCTGCATTCAAATTCATAGAGAGCGGTGCGACTGCCAAGATCCGACGCCTAACTTTACCCCTTTGGAAAAGGTTACCCATTCTATAAGGATTTCGTTATTGAATTGTTTATTGGGAAACCCTTTGAAACGCTTTCCTACTAAAGACAAACGTATTGGTAACCCATTTGTTGCAGAATTTAAATTTCAGTCTTTCAAATAACCCACTGAAAACCCCACAGAGGAAGGAATCCATAGCGGCCATACATTTCGATTAAAAACGTAATAATCTATAATCAGAATTCAAATTATCCTTCGTTAAAAAAACCTCTTCTAGAAGTGACATACAAGTTCTGAACATGCCCCCAATGTGATATGTGAACAACAAAGTATCCACTATAAAATAACTTATCTTACCACCCGAATATGTAGTTTTAAGCTGTGGCTTGATCGAAATGTTACAACCAACACAAGAACAGGATAAAACACCATTGAAGTTAAGTGATTTCATTTTATATACAACGTGAAATTTAAGCCATTTTGTTAACGAAAACTGGTGATTGGACTCGTCCATTTGAACAACTTTTACTATGGAGCCAACCCTGAAATCGTGAAAAAAAAATCTGCTGTTTCATACATTTGGGTCGAGTAGGTACTTTTCTATGAAACAGCTGATATTTTTTTCACGATTTCAGGGTTGGCCCCATAGTAAAAGTTGTTCATATGGACGAGTACTATCACCAGTTTTCGTTAACAAAATGACTTGAATTTCACGTTGTATAGGTATATTCCCCGTATTTGTTTCATCATATAATATTGCTTTTATAAAGATTAGATATGACCTGTAAAACGTATACTTTATTTATATATTTTCCAAATAAACATTTTGAATGTTGTTTGATTCCTTTGACTCAGCAACGCAGGTCGTGTTCGACGAGTGTCACAAAGCGAAGAACCTGTGCCCGGTGGGGTCCGGCAAGGCTACAAAGACCGGGCTGACGGCGCTCGAGCTGCAGAACAAGCTGCCGCGGGCGCGCGTCGTGTACGCGTCCGCCACCGGCGCCTCCGAGCCCCGGAACATGGCGTACATGGTGCGGCTCGGCATCTGGGGCGAGGGGACGCCCTTCCCCACCTTCATGGACTTCATTAATGCCGTCGAGAAGAGGTTCCTATCAATACTGTACTCAACTAAGTTCTATAGTGGACTTCTCAGACCAAATAAAAGTCAAGACGTAGCTAACTCCATGCAACGGGTGAAGCAGACCAAAAGTGAGACAGTCTCGTGTTCGTACACGGCTCGAAACTCACTCATGCGCATCAATTTTTACTTGGCGGCAACACTCACTAACTGGCTTCGCGTCAATATTGACAGCGCTCCGTCTTGAGATTTTATTTCGTCTGAGAGTGGACTTATAGATTCTTGATTTATATTAAAATAATGTCTTTCTTCGGTAGTGCATTCATTGCCAACAATAATCATTTCTTATATCCTATAATGTTAGCTGGTGCTTATTACAACGGTCAAACTAGGGCAAGGGGAGGTGAAGGAGGGTGGAGACTAGTGCTCCCTATCTACGTATTAGTCAGAAATACGTCTGCTACGTTGTTTGACATACACGCTTAACAAAACCGTAGACCTCAAAACGACGTAGTTTTATAGTTCTACGTAGACTTAATTCTACGTAGACTACGTAGGATGTCAATCGACGTTTTTTCGAATTCTACGTTTTGACCATAGATATATGTATAACTGACCTCGTTTACGAAAGCCATAGACGTGCTTTCTTTGAACTGAACGTGTGGCAAGTAGGTAGATAATTAGGAAAGGAAGAATGAAAGATATAAGATTTAATGAAAGATATAAGTAATTCGGATTTCGTGATAAAGAAAATTAAATATTTATTCTTTATTTTTGTCAGATGTCACTTCAATGACAAGATGTTGTCATTTGATCTTGTCTATGTATTGGGATGCCTATATCACCTATAAACGTCATCTTTGCGCTCTATGCTCCTATGTCAGAAAATGATATGTCGTACTTGTGGAGGAAAGCCTCCTTTCTCTATAATCCTGCTAAAAAGTCTGTCAACAATCTGTTGATGGATGGATGAATAATAATAATATACCTACTCTATAAACGTGTAAAATAGATCCGAGCCATCACTGGGCCGCGACTGTTTCACTATCGTGTAAGAGAGAACGATAACTGAGAGTATAACGGTGTGTCACACAGAGGTGTGGGAGCCATGGAGATAGTGGCGATGGACATGAAGCTGCGCGGCATGTACATAGCGCGGCAGCTCTCCTTCCACGGCGTCAGCTTCAAGATCGAGGAGGTGCCGCTCAGCGACGCGTTCAAGGAGACCTACGACAAGTCCGTCGCGCTGGTGAGTTCCGCTACCACTGCCTTATCGCACGTTACACTCTAGCCCGAACAGAGTATAACACTTCCACCGTCACGACACTTTGCTGCAGTAATAGAAATGCGGCGCGCGTCAGTCAGTAATGAATCGTTCCAACCGGGTGTCCCACGAATACTTTCGTTCTGTTAGGGTTCCGTGCCTCAGGAGGAATAAACGGAGCCCATAAAGGATCACTTTGTTGTCCGTCTGTCCGTCAGTCTGTCTGTCAAGACCCTTTATCTCGAGAACGTGTGGAGGTATCAAGTTGAAATTAAAACCATATACTCAGGCCTACAGTCCCTTAAAGCTGTGAAAAAATCAAACTTCTACAGTCTGTCAAAAAAGTGTTGAAATGAATATTGAGGAAACTATTTTTGTTTCGCCTGGTTACACCCTTAGACCATATAACACGGGACTAGGCAAGCGCACTTATCCCCCCCTGCCGAAGTATTTGCTTGTGTGCACGTTTTGTGTTTGTGTTGCAGCTTTTGATTTAGTGTGACATATCAATTTTTCGCAGGAGTGTGCGTGAATGAGTAAATGTGTGCTGTGCGCGTTTACCTCCCCTCCCGTGGAAAACGGCAGAATAACTTCAGTACGAAGAGTCGCGCTTTGCCAGGTCCAGTGTTAAATGGCCTAAGGTTTCACCAAACAAATAAGTACAAAATCTGTAAATCGAGTAAACCGCGTTGTTATTTCATAAATATATTACCTAAATTCTACTCCAACAAAGTTCATTAAAGTTTCATTTTCATTTCAACACTTTTTTGTCAGACTATAAGTTAACGATACGGCCGTTTATGCCGCAAAAAAACGTACATTTCGACACTCCCCAAGGTAATCGAAATTTATAGGTTATTTTCCGTTGACCTATAACTATGAAATTTGGCAAGTAATACCGTATTATACGACAAGTATAGGGAAAAATCTGAAAACTATACATTTGTAATTAAATCATAAAAAATATGGTCTTTAACGGAACCCACGGTGGTCGAGTCCGATTCGCACTTGTCCGGTTTTTTTAATTTGCTCCCTGTAAGGCTAATCAGTTGAAAAATTTAATAAAATGAAATTAAAATATCGTGGTCTGTCAAAGATCAGCCTCTTTTTTTAACAGCGTTGAACTGTAGACCTCTCGTACTAAGAGCTAGAATGTTAGACAAAGAGCGTAGTCAATAAAGCGTAACGGTGTATGGTGGCAGTGGGTGGAGGCGATGCAGCGGTTCACGGAGGCGGCGGAGCTGATCGACGCGGAGAGCAGGATGAGGAAGACGATGTGGGGACAGTTCTGGTCCGCGCACCAGCGGTTCTTCAAGTATCTCTGCATCGCCGCCAAGGTCAGTATACGACTTATTGTGAATGCAGTTTTGTAAAACGGAACACGCTTCGATATTGTGTTGCAAATGGAACACAGCTTTTGTACTTTTCAAAACTTCAATGAGCAATTTTTCTCTGCGGCTTAGAATAAATAGATCAATTTATGTATGTATATTCATGCTTTTAAACCCGGCTCCTTTAGGCTTGAGGCTTTAGGATGCGTTAAAGAAAAATAAAATAAGACTGGAAATGTGGGATAATGACGTCACTTAAGGTAAAATGAAAGACAGGGCTTTTTTTCATATAATAAATTATATGCACGCTTATTTTAAGATCTGTCGACTAAAAACAGTTAAGGTGGTAAAACCGAATCCCGGTGCAAAATGCACATCATAATATTAAGTAAAGGATATATGAATATAATTTGCAATATTCCGCTAAACAATTCTTGTCGTGCTATTCAAAATGCAGACTCGTGCACCGTCCGCCCGCCCGCATAAAAACATGCAACAAGCAAGCAATACAAGCAAAGCAATCTTAAATAACAAGCAAGAAAACTTATCGACACGTGTTTCGCCTCTGAACGAGGCATCCTCGGGATGTGTTGCTAGCTCGGCTTCACCGCAGCAACTAATGTGTTGCTCGCCCAGCCGCTCCGCAGCAACTGATGTTGTTCGCCCGACAGCTCAGCAGCTAGTGACGAGCCGCCGACCAAAACTCGCCTTTTATACACCGGCCTGACTAGTTGTTTGGTGGGGAAAATGGGGAGACGAAAACATGCGTAACAGTGGGGGGTAGTGGTAAAGTTAGTTTGTTCGTTTAGTAAATCAGGGTTATTCTTGTTTTTTAGTATTTCTAATTGTGCTAACACACACATTCTTAAAACTTTTTTTGCAAATATGTTTTACTTCAAATGAATGGTTATCAGGCAAACTATGACCGGACTCTAATAGATGTTTTGCAAAGTGTGATTTTTCAGGATGATTATTTCTATGGGCTGAGATATGTTCTTTGTACCTAGTTTCAAAACTGTGACCTGTTTAACCTACATAGACACCGTTACAATCATTGCAAGACAATTTGTAAATACCAGACTGTTGTTTTTTTATCTAATTTGTCCTTACCATTGCAAATACGCTTTATCTTATTTTTGGTTCTGAATGCAACGCGAACACCACAACGCCGAAAAATCTTCGCAACCCGTTCAGAAATTGGACCTAGATAATCAAAAACTTTTGAGCTTCTTGTCACGTACCTATTGTTGATACTTGGGTCCGCGAGTAAAAGGATTGCGTTGCGCCTTAACCATGCCTGGGCCCTCTTCGTTTGTGTCTCGAGCCCGGACAGCTGCCTAGCTGCGCGAGAAGATTGGAACATAGACTTGTCGACACCGCATGTTTGGAGCCTGCTACCAACAAGGCTGGTGAGGTATATATATGAGAAATACTTTCCTAATTGCCTACCAGCCAGTTGCAGTGCCGCAGCCTTACGGACGTTGTTGGTAAGTGAAATATAAATCATAAACAAAAGTTGATATAGATATAAAACCGGATGGAAACGTTTTCAACTAAGCGGATAAAATAGTGTACCAACCATTTTGACCGGCTGGATACGGATGTTTTTATTTAACGAGTATATAAGTATATATTCTTAAATATATAAATAAAAATATAAGATGACTTTTATTTATACAGCCAAACTCATACTGGAGGTTTGGTCAGATTACGGATCAATAACACTTTTCGCTAATTTCACAAAATCTTAATTTTGACGTCCTATAGTAATTTACTCGGGGCTGGGCTTGCGTTTGTAAAGAACACGAAAATAATAATTTACGAAAGGTCATCGAACCTTGTTACTGAGCACTTACCGAGTCTTCAGTAAGAATTTGGCTGCATAAATCAAAGTCACCTTATATTTCTTTCTTTTACACAGTAATAGCTATAATACCTATTTGTAGTTTAACGATTATTTTATTTTCAATAAATGTGCCTAATGCAAAATAATTACTTATTTAGATATAAGTATACCTTTATGTCCCTTCCTAATTCAATTAAAAACTTCTTTATGCAATTAACTGGCTTTTACTTTACAACAGCAACACCTTATCTTCATCTATCAATCACGCAACGGTAGGTCCTAAATACACCCGATTATGATACTAAATCGGGTTTATTTAGTAGTTAGAAGTTTTGAAAGCCTCATGCTAACTATACCCGACCAAAACCCCATGGGAAGTTGCCACAAAGTACATTTAGTAAAGACGCGTCGCAAACGCAGATATTTCCACCTACAATAGGTTCCGTCAATGGCAGATACAACGCTGCTGGCATTCAGAATGGGGTAGAGAAGTTGAATCCCACGTAACCTTTTCGATGCCGTATTAAAATAAAACACTGCATATTCAAATAAAAGCCTTTGCTGATTTGTGGAGGCTTTGGATGGCACTAGATGATTTCAGCATGCTACTGACGGTTCTCAAACTTTTAATTCGGGAATCAGGGAAATTCTTAAGTACTCGGAAATAAATTAGTAAGTTTGTATCAGAACCATTAGTGTGCGAGTCCTACTCGCAAGGACTCGCTCTTGACCACTTTTTTTTTCATCAATTTGATTTTAACAATTTTTTCCAACACACTTGCTTATAAACTGGTCCTTATTGCAGCCTTTTTAGGGTCATAAATAGTCATAATGCAGCATATAAAACACGCGTGGTTTTTGCTTTATAGTATCGCACTAGTGTTTTTTACATTTAAATCTTAGCAAAGAGTTTTTATGTCTTAACAAATAATGAAGTTTTCGCGAATATGTATTCTGTCCCAGTTAAAATATAATGAACAATAATTTAATTTTATCAAATTATTTATATTTATCAACAAATTAACTCTAATTTTTGTTATAAATATTCAGTTCGTAAATATTTAATAATTGGCTGTTTGGTGGGTGTGTCAGTGCCTCTTTTTCGTTCTGCGCGCGCATAAACTGACAACTAAAACTATAAACTATACAGCGCGTGAAAAAACAAAATGTCCGCCGCCATTTTTCAAAGAAAATTGTCAATTCATAGCTGTGGTTTTGATTATTTGAAAAAGTAAGACACTGAAATTTTATTACTTTTCCTTGCAAGTGTGTTCAAAAACGTCGTATGAAACGCGTGAGCATTAACTCGTCTCACTTGCATATAATATTCATAAAGTACTATTATATCACATGTGATTTTTTCGTCAGTTAGTTGTACTTTATTAATTAAATTTATATCATTGCGGTATAGAAAATCAGAAAAGTAAACCTGGACGTGGGGACCTCTGAACCGGGAATTTTACTTTTATTGGTTATTTAACTAGAAAAGATTGTCGTGCGGAAAAATCTAAATAATCCGACAAATATTATAAATAAAAGACTGGTGACTGGTCACTAATCCGAGCAGTTCGGCGCCGCGCTCACCAACCCGCCTGCCCAGCGTGGGTAAGTATGGGCATTTCTTCCAGGAGGACCACTAAGAGCAGTGAAATCTTGGAAAAGCTTATCTCCGGCAGTGGACGAAACAGGCTGATGGATGGATGGGCAGCATTCGGGAAGTTGCTTCATATATTTACGTCGTCAATACCGCAGTGGTTAAAGGCTAAGATGTACAACCAGTGCGTCTTTCCTGTGATGACGTATGGCGCTGAGACGTGGTTCTTACAAAGGGCTTGATCCACCGATTTAAGGTTGCTCAGCGAGCTATGGAGCGGGCTATGTTTGGGATATCTCTGAGGGATAAAATCCGATACCAGGAAATCCGTCGGAGATCGAAAGTGACTGACATAGCCTGCCGGATCAGTAAGTTGTAGTGGCAGTGGGTGGGCCACCAACACCGACATGATGGCCTTTAGGGCCGAAAGGCGTTAGAATGGAGACCACGAAACGTACAGCAAAGCGTAGCGTAGGCCGACCTCGTGCCCGCTAGACCGACGATCTGAAGGACGTTGTGGGTGGCAGCTGAATGAGGAATACGGGGGACCGAAAAGAGTGGCGAAATATTGGAAAGGCTGCTATGTCCAGCAGCGGACGATAACCAAATTATAAATAGCCAAATTCGTGCTCTCGGTAATTGCCCAGTATCAAGGTTATATACTGGTATTCCTTGATTTCTTTTAAGAATTCTAAAATTATAAGATACAGTATTATTGTCATAATAAAACAATTTAACAATTATTCAGGTATTTGTTTATTTGTATTAATTTAAAACAAAAAAGTTACATTAGACACCTACTTTTTGTTAACAAAGCTTGTTCATCAGTATTACTTTATGAGTAAAAAAATTCACGTATTTTATAATTAAAATTTATTTTTTTTTATCAAAAGAGGGTCTATGTATTTTTCTTCCATAGCTTCATCGCCTTCGGAATTTTCACTATCGGCGTTGCGGTCTTCAGATCTATCTAAAAATGTGAGGTTTTCGTTTTGAAACAAGCTTAGGTTTGAACGAATACTCATTAGTTTAGAATTCCTTTCGCCGTTTAGACGGTTTCTGATTTCCGTATGGGTCCTTGCTAAAAGGTTCCAATTTCGTTCACTTGGGACTGAAGATGGAGGCACACTGAGAATTTTGATAGCTATAGTCGCTACATCTTGCTGACTAGCAAAAGTTCTCCACCATAGCCTCGGCTCAAGTTCCTTCACTGGAACCCACATTGCTTTTGATGTATCAAAAAAATTTTCCTTCAGTCGAAATTCTGCCATATTTTGTAGAACTTTACCCACATCAATTCCTAGGCTTATAGAATATTCTCGTAAGTATTCAGTGGCCATAGCTATCTCTTCATCGTTCAAGCCTTCGCCGCAGTATCTTGGATCCAATTGGTGAGCCGCGAAGTGCACAGGCTGAACACAAAAATCTCTTTGCTTTTCGATGCTGGACAATATAACAGTCATGTCCTGTTCATCCAAAAAGTCTGCTGTTTCCAGTTTTCGAGGTATCTTCGAGCCCAGTTTCATAAAAATAAAAGGCACATCCGAGAGCAAAGCATCGTTTTTTTCAGTTTGCCGAATGGCCATAGCTAATGGCTGGAGAATTTTTAACATCTCTTCAATTTTGATCCATAACTGATCGTCCAGCATGGTGTTTTTCAGTTCAAACAACATGCTGTCTTCGCAAGATATAGCAAGCAACTCGAGGGCTTCCCTATTTTCTTTATACGACTGGAGAGTCATGAAAGCACCACTCCATCGCGTCTTTGAAAACAGTTTTAGTGAACGTGTAGACCTTCCATATTGTTCTCTCTGACATTTTTCAAAGTGTCTGTTAACAGCGTGTGTTCCTTTTACGCATTTTATAATTCGAATAACTTTGTCTAAGGTCTCTTTAAAAAACGTTATTTTAAAAATATCTTTATGTATTAAATTTAAAGCATGGCTTACGCATCCCACGCAAGAAATATGGGGGAATGTTGCAGTTATAATCCTCCAGGCCTCTTTCATGTTAACATCATTGTCTGTAATTACGGCGACGAACTTCGCAGGGCCAATCTCAGTAAGAATATTGATTATTTTTTCACTCAACATGATGGCTGTTTCTTTTTCTGTTCCCGGGTATATTGCATTGTAAAATATTGGCTTGGGCGTTGTGATCATGACATTAATCACACATTTGCCAGCGATGTTTGTCCAACCGTCACATGTCAAAGCGAGAGCCACAGCTCTAGATAGTTTATTGCCAATTTCATTTTTAATGCGTGTATATTCTGCTTCTAAAAGTGAATTACTTAATGAATGTCTCGATGGAATTTGATAAGAAGGATCAAAAAGTTTGAAAACCGCTTGCCAGTACTCAGATTCCAGTAAGGATAAGGGAACGCCGCTAGCATAAATGGCCCTCGCTAGTACAGTGTCTGCCTCTGAATGATTGTAAGTACTTAAAGACGAACCTGGTAAAGAACATGAATCTGTAAAATTTAACTCTGAATCGCATGTTGAATTCGTCGCAGTGGAAGGTGTCGGCAGCGATGCGTTTAGTGTCATCACGGCTGGTTTCGTCTCGCTTGTTGTCATCGAGGCTGGCTTCATCTTGGTTGATGTGGCAATGTTTGGTCTCAGTATACTTGCTATTGACGCTGATGCAAGCGAAAATGTATTCACATTAATACGTTTATTATTATTACATGTATACTGTTTCTTTACCTCCTTGGGACAATTTTGACATTTCAATATATGTTCTTTGAGTCGGTTAGCCTGGGCAAATTTATATTCCATATTGCAATAATTGCACGTGACGTGTTTCTTGCATCCATTTTCCGAGAGCACTAGAAAATGGCCCCACACAGTACTACTAGATCGCGGCATTATTGATTTTCACAATCCGAATAACTTGGTAGATCTCTGTCTGTAATCTAATAATGACAGTCACGTGCGCGCGGCGTGACCGACTGCGCGTACTGACGTGCGCCATCGCGTCGCGTCGGTCGTTGTCTCATCGCGCTCGCCCGCCCCGCGCTACCCGCCCCGCGGGGTAGGTAGAGACCCAGCGGCTGGGGAGTTATGGTACCTAGATATTTCAGGCGAGTTACGTAGATACGCACTAACGTGTGGTGGTCATCAATCCCCAAATTAAATCTAGAGTTGATTTTCTATAATACCGAATTAGACAATCACCGACATAATACTTTTTCTTTTTTGATCTCCGCACCGAGACAACGTAAAAATTTGGATATTTATTTATTTTCCCTGCAATAAAGAATATTTATCTTATCGTGAAAGTTGTAAAATAAGTAATATTTCGACTGATGACGGACCCATACCGTGGGCTGAAATGTAGGTATCGAGAATTGTTTTTATTATAATATTTATGTTTTTAAATTAAATTTACATAAATATTAATAATAAGGCTCAAAAAGAGTAAAATACACATTTATTCGAGTATAAATAACCGTATTTCCAAACAAAGATGGGCTTATAAAACATAACTTCCTTTGTTCGCTTACTACGCGTCGCGACGGTTAAATACCCGTTTCGTAACGGATGTTTATGCGATATAAACAGCTGCCTTGGACAAGTATCCGATAGCGACCGCTGTTTTGGAACTATACCTTTTGAGTCTTCGGTTTAAGGCTCAATTCACAATGTAACCGTGACCGCTGTGAACTGCACACGCGGTCGGGCTTTGTGAATGTGTTGGCGCTTATTCTCGAAATATTTTTCACTCGTAATGTCTTAGATTCGTATTTTGTATAATAAATGATAAATACAATACTTACTATATTAAAGACGGGTGATCAAATCTCGTCAAACAATTACTGAAAAATGTAACAAATGCGGTCTTTCGATCTGCATTGTTATAGAAACATTTAAAATCACCCGGAATCTGCCTTCGCAATTTTTCCGCATTCGCCAGAATTGCCGTCATTGAAATTGTGTTGCGCAATTCTATACTAATAAGAATTACACTTTGGCCATACTAGTATTGTTAGATTGTTACCTATACTGTGCTTTGGCTAGCCTTTCGCCCGCGGCTCCGTCCTTGTTTATTCAATCTCTGTCGGGCGAAATATATAACAGACTAATGGACGAAAATTTAAAATATTGTATTTTTCCCTCAGTACAACAATACTATACAAAATAATTTATTTTCCATAACTTAATCATACATTTTTAACAAGGTTTTGGAGTCCCTGCTAAAGTAATATCATCCATCCATCCATCCATCAGCCTGTTTCATCCACTGCTGGACTTAGGCCTTTCCAAGATTTCGCCATGTTTGGAGGTCTTCCTGGAAGAAATGCCCATACTCACACACGCTGGGCAGGCGGGTTGACGAGCGCGGTGCCAAAACCGTCGCACCAGTGACGCCGCTGCCCATCACCAGTCTGTATTTTATAATGGATGGATATACCGCCATCAATCGGTCCCGGGCATGGTGGGCCAACTAGGGTTGCTATTCACCAAAAGAAGATAAAAATTAACTTTCAAATTAACCTTCAATGTATCCTTAGGTAAGCGGATATTTATAGATGATAGACGCTCTGTTCGGCAATACGATACAGAATCAGGGGGCTGGTTGTGCTTGTCTGCGAGCTGTCCTCGTATACTTCGGGAGGATTTGCGAGTAAGATGGTGGTACCTCCACAGTCGAGACCGGCATCAGCTCTACCACCTACTTCATTTAAAATTTCGCAAAAATACACGACCTTCATTAATTAGTATACTCGTAGATGAATTTGTAACAAAACTGAATATCTTTTCTTTATTGAAATGCACTACTGCTTAGCCATAGCCAGCATCGAGAGTACCATCGATCGATTCGATACATTTTACAGATAAACTCGATGAATTCTTAATGACAACTCTTATTGCTATGAAATGAGAGCTACATTTTTGTATATCGAAGCGATATCGGTACCCAGTTTCACTATGATAGCAGTTTTTTAAAGTGCCAATAAATCAACGACAAGCATGAATACTGAACTATATAAATATCGACTCGGTGATTATAGTGTACGTCGTGTCGCAGGTGAACCACGCGGTGGTGACGGCGCGCGAGGCGGTGAAGTGCGGCAAGTGTGTGGTGATCGGGCTGCAGAGCACGGGCGAGGCTCGAACCCTGGACCAGCTGGAGCGGGACGACGGGGAACTGAACGACTTCGTCTCCACCGCCAAGTGAGTACTGCTCCTCTAACATGAAGGACCATATCGAGCTCGGTAGCGTATACTGTATATATACTGTTCTCTGTCTCACTCTGTTGATCTACCTAAAGAGGGACAGATATCCAGCTGTCAGAGCTCGATATGGTCTACCATGCTAGGTACCATGCTCACATTTACTGACGATATAATGATCAGAGGTATAACTGGGGTGTACGCTATGAATTCTGCGGAAACTGGAAATACTGTTCCACAAATGCCCAAGCCGAAAATGGGGCAAAGATTGAATAGACGCTTTTAATCCAAGAACCACTCAACCGATGTGGATGCGGTTTTTTTATTCTCATCGTAGTGACCCTAGTTAACATATAGACTATAAGGGGTGTAATAATGTCCAAGCCTAAAACGGGGCAATTAAATTAAATCTGTTATCCTTCAGAAAAAACTTTGTTTAGCAAATTAAAAGCAAACCATAACAAATACTCAGTATGTATAAAAATATCCTACAAGTTGTATTTTTCAGCAATAGTGGTTTTTTTAATAATCTCTCATTGCCAAATATTTTTATTTCTATTACATTATCTTTCTAAGATAGCTTTTAAAACTAGCTTTTGCCCGCGGCTCCGCCCGTGTGTTATTGGGTTTAACGACATGATTTATTTCCGGGATAAAAAGTAACCTATGTGTTAATTTGGGGCTTAAGCTATATCCATTCTAAATTTCATCCAAATCCGTCCAGCCGTTTCAGCGTGAAAGAGTAACAAACATACACACACACAAACTTTCGCATTTATAATATTAGTGTGAAGTGTGATGAGATAACGTAGCCTTGTCTTATTTCACCACAAACGATTAGAGACTGCGCTAATTAGATACCTGATGTATGAAATAACAAAGCCTTGTCTTATATTACCACAAACGATTAGTACCGCGCTAATTAGACACCTGATTTTTCAATGATATTGATCTATCCTACAGAAACCATGCATTTTTACGGGATAAAAAGTAGCCTATGTGTTAAGTTAGGTTATAAGCTATATCCATTCTAAATTTCATCCAAATCCGTTTAAGCGTGAAAGAGTAACAAACATACACACACACACACACGCACAAACTTTCGCATTTATAATATTAGTAGGAGTAGAATAGTAGGATTAGTAGGATGTGTTACGAGCGGGTAACTAAAGGCACTGCGCCCGCGTTTCTACGTCACTCACACTCAGGTAGCGACCGTTTCTGAGTAGGTCAGGGTTTTTTAATGGGTCTACGTCACTCACACTCAGGTAGCGACCGTTTCTGAGTAGGTCAGGGTTTTTTAATGGGTTAGAAGAGGGTTAACTATGTCTGTTATATAATAATGACTTTTCTCAATGTTCGTTTATACAATTTATCGCGGGACACTGTATTTATGGATTATTCAAATCACGACAAGGTTACCAGGTGACAAACTTGCGTCATATAAAAGTAAATACGACAAAGCCAGCTGGGATCTGGTAAACAAATGAAAGGACTTTACTAATAATTAGATACACTTGTACTGTTTCAGTGCCCCTATTTTCCTGTTTGTTACACAAGTTTCTCGCCATGTCCTGCATACTGAATAAATAACAAAACAAATTTGACAAAAGTGTATCGTTTTATTTGTGTCTACCTATGAATTAACTAAGCAAGTAAATAAATCAACATTTTTAGGAACATCTTATAATTCTTTTAATCATCTTCGGTCAGTCTTCTTTTCTTTGCATTCTTAATAACTTCCTCTTCATTTAATTCTATGATCAAATCCTTCAAGTTTACACGTTCTACAGGTCTTATTTTAGCCAATTCCTGTGATAGCCGAGTCATTGTCGACAAGTTACATTTATTGGCATTCGATTTGAACAACTTATTCAATCTTCGGAATTCATTATTCAGTTCTTTCATGGATTTCTCGTAAGCAGCTTTGAATTCTTCAGGCGTTAATTCTGGTTCTGTTTCTACTTCGATGACACTCCCGGAGGGTCCACCATTCATCACTGCGTCTGGATCACCGAATAGTTCTTCCAGAGGATCGCTGCGTTCAGCTTTTTCTTTCTTTACATCTAGTACATAGTAATCGTCTGATCCATCGTCGTCTATGTCATGTTTCGGCGATGAAGACGGCGTAGCTTTACCATCGTCTATCTGGTCATCATCATCACCCATAAATGCCTTTTCAAATTCATCTTTGTCGTTCTTCAACGTTAAGTCACTGAACACTACATCATCATCGTCCGCATCATCCTCATCGCCAACGATCGGTATCTCTAGTTTAATATTTCTCTTTTCCTCCTCCTGAATTTCGTTTCCACATAATTTGGAAAAGAAAAGCTTTTCGTTATCAGTCAGCTGTGGCAGCTTCTTGAAGTCAGTCTCGATTACGTTGACCATTGCGCACAGGTGCTCGCAGAAATTCCCGCGCTGCCCGCAGACACAGTCGCAACAGTAAGTGTCTATTCTGAACGTATACAACCTCCTCGTCTTACTCAGCGATGGCATTCTGTACTCTTTGGCACTCATCTTCTGAGTGCCGGAGCCGAAGCCCAGTATATCCTTGGTCTTGTGCAGGAATTTAGTCAGGAACACTAAGTTTTGTCGGTCTGTCGCGTAGGTCTGCGCCGTGCGGCAGAAGTGCATCTCCAAAACGTTAGCGAGCACATCCACTATGTTGGGAACGGTGAACGATTTTAATTTCTGTACGACGAACTCTTTGGTCATTGTCACTGAAACCTCGATGGTATTTTTGTCACAGTATTGATAAACTTCCTCACAGGTCCACTCGCTCCGCCGCTGCCACACATCCTCAATGTGTTCTTGAAGTTTGTCCTCTGCTTTTACAGGCTCGGTCGATATTAACTCGTTGTATTTTTTCTTGGATGTTTCGAAAGTTTCCGCCAAAATCATTTGCCGGAATATGCTCATCAGGTGGTGACGTTTCTTCTTGCTCACACCGTTGTCATCGTCCCAAAACCATATCCAAAATGCTCTACATACGTCAAAAGGCAAGATTTTTCGTGTACAACCTGGGAAAACGGCTGTGACAGCATTGATTTGATCCTTCAATTCGTTAGTCAATATTAGCTTGGGATCAAAGTTTTTGCTAAAGTTGCTACTTTCCAATGTTATCTTGATTGTCAAAAAAGTTTGCGTGTAGTTCGCTTCTTCCTGAGTCGTGTGGAGAGCGCATGCGATAGGAAGTACCCCGATCTTACTCGGCACGTAGAAGAACGTAACCACGGTGTGGTGTATCGGTGTGCTGTCTATTATGACTATTTCCGCACCTAATTCCAAGAAAACTCTCTTCATGAAAGGTGTAACGATTACAGCCAAGTCCGCGTTGTCCGTGTAGATCAATGTCCCTCCAAAATTCTCCAGAGTTGTCTTTTTATCGGCCATCAAATCTTCAATGCTGCGCATTTCCAATCCTTTCTTCTGCTTCTTTGCGGCGAGGTACGAAACGTGACGCATAGTCGGGTTCAAATTGGCGTTCAGAAGCAGGTCCTCATTTTCGCCATGTTTCTCTACTAACAATAATTCGTGGTAATATTTTGCGGTGGCCGGCCCGAAGCCACCCTTGAAGTACTCCATGAATGATTTGTCGACGTCGTGGGAGCGAAGTAAATTGAATGATTCTGGATCCCGGACTAAATGGGTATGATTGAAATCTATCAAAATATTCAAATTTAAATCTTCTTTCAGAAGAGGATCGTTTTTGAAGGTGCCCCTGGTGAGTTTCTTTACCTTGAAGTCAATCTTGGCTTTGCATAGTTTATTGCGACCTGTGTCACGATTCATAGTCTTGTTAAACCCGGACAAACTGCACGCAAAGACTTTACGATAAACCATTCTCACCATTTTTGGAAAGCTATTTCTTACAATCCAACTTGTAGAAGTAAATGTACCAAACTTTTTTATCCATGTACCAAAAAACTGTCCGTAAAATTCCGTGCCAGCATCTTTCTGGATTTTGCATTTGATGGCAATAAAGAATTTTTCCGGTGACTCGTAGTCGAACTTTATAAAACGAGCGCTGGGGCATATTTCTTCTAAATATGTTTTTAATTCTCGTTTCGTACACATTATTGTTGAATTCTCTTGGCAAAACTCACGATAAAAATGGTAGTTCTAATAAACAAATACTTTTTTGCAAAAATAACCTCACGTTTTTCACAAAACTGTCTAACATCCACTCGCCTTAACGCCCGCTGACGAACTGGCCGGCCGATCTTGATTAAGAAACAACAAAATGGCGCCTGATTCAGCGCCGCGTTGTCGTCACGTCACGTCACGTACGCTTTACACAACCGACTCCTTGTTATGCGACCAAAAATATACTCGTTTTATTATCTGTAGTCTTGTATGTTTTGCAGCGGTGAGTAATCGATTAGTCATGGAATGTGGGCACGTTTGCAGCGCGCATGTGCTGAGATCGTGTACGGTTTATAAATAGAAATGTGCTGGGTCGGCGAGCCGCGTCGAGGTGAATGACCCGCCTCGTCCGAAGGATGTGGGATTTGTAGCGCTATCTGCCCGATTTTATTATAATGCGGCTTTAGTTTTGAAACGAGATATGCTTTCGTAGTGTTTTTGTTGTTATATTATGTTTTTAAAAGTTAGTTCTTTGTAATCGAATTTGCTTTACAAGTCGAATAGATACAATCCGTAAAAAGAAATAATGATATCTGATTAATTAAAATTGGCGTAATGATATCTACCTACTTACCTATGTAATAAGTATCTTATTGCATCGTTACAATCAATATTATTTTCCTTTGTTATAAATGTTATAATCATTTGCCAATAATAAGTACGTGTTTAGCTCGTAGTTATTTTTAAATTACATAAATAGGTTCTTGAGGTTTTTAATTAATTATAACCCGTGTCTCTTTTTATTTTAATACTTAATTTCGTAAAAATAACAAGCAGGCGGTTAAATTATATTTATTAGCCTTGATGATTTCAATATCTTTTTCAAAAACCCCG
Source organism: Ypsolopha scabrella (assembly GCA_910592155.1). Classification (NCBI taxonomy): domain Eukaryota; kingdom Metazoa; phylum Arthropoda; class Insecta; order Lepidoptera; family Ypsolophidae; genus Ypsolopha; species Ypsolopha scabrella. The sequence goes on from OU342980.1 coordinate 22,833,864, forward strand.
CGAATTAAATACACAATTCATTCAATGATTGTATTCCGAAGCATACCTACTAGAAAATATAAGTTATCCCCTGCCATCGCAATGTAAAGTACCTACGCATCCGGCTGCTTCCGTCGGAGTCGGATTATATTATCATCATTTACTTTCATAACCTGATCCGAGTAATTATTATTAGAGCATTTCGTTTAATCAATTGTGTATAACTAGTACCTAAAGTTTTGGGCAGGGGAGAGGGGAAACTTATTTTCTTACAACTGTATGAGGATATTATTAGACCTTAGAATCAGGGTTGGAAAAAAACGTTTTTTTTAAAAAAGATCAAAACATCCCTTTTAAAACAAAATTTAAAAAAACATGTTTAAAACAAATATTTACTGATGTTATTTTTGTTGCTGTTTTAAACTTTAAAACATTTTTGGTTATCGTATTAGTATATTATGTATATGTAAAATTGATTAAAAAGCGCTTTTTAAATGTTATCATTTATTGAGTAAAAATAATAAGCGCTTTCCCAATAAACACGAAACGTAAAAATGCTTAAAAATAGAAGTTACTGACTACAACTGTCTATAACAATATGAACAAGCACAAATAACAAAAGTAAAAATAAAATTAGAAAAGAAAAACAATCAGTAAAAACGTAAAAGTAAAACTTGGAAAATTATAAATTTGGGATTATTCATATTTCACATCTTCATGTCCAGAAAATAAACTGCCTGGATTTAGAACCCTCATCATGGTTACTAATTTGGATTTAATATTAATTAATAGAAAAGGATGCGTTCAAAAGAAAGAGTAATAACGACGACACGTTCGATATAAGAAAAAAATAATAGTTAATATGCTAAAAAACAGTGTTTATATAAGGTGTTCTCAAAATATCTGCCGCGGCTGCAATGGGAGACAGTATTGTTTATATAGATTACAATAATGCATAAATTTCGTACCCCGGAATTGTTAAATCAATTTGAGAAGATAAAGTAGTGAAATTAAAATTTGCTTTATTCTGCATAACGTGGTTCACAAACTACGCGCGTAGTGTAGTTTCGTCAATGAAAACAATTGCTATCTCTTTCCAACTGTTCTGTCAATGAACTCTGAAATCAGCTGACCAGTTCGTAACGTAACTATCTGAATCTATTAGTTACACAATAATACGCAGGCAAAAGCTAAAAATTGCACTTACTTACCCGTTACTGAATTCCACCAAGCTTACTGCAGATAAAAAAACTGACGTAATAAGATGCTTAACTCCCCATCACACTTAAAACAGGCTACGGACAGTCAAGTTAGTGTAAGAATCGCTATGTTTTTGCTGTGACTCGTCAGTCCACAGAATGTTGCGGCGTTCTTCTCGAATCAAATGACAGAACGCGAGGCGAGCCGCGTAGTCCTGTGGCTGCAATTTTTGTACTCTCGTAAAGTGGTAAGGGTATAGCCCTTCCCGATTTAGAAGTTGCCACACGTAGTTGTCGCTCACGTTGAAGACTCTAGCCCCGTCTCTGGTGCTCGCAAGAGGATGACGTCGGAAGAAGTCCAACACTTCCTCTTCTCTGCGTCAACCGGAGGCGGGTCAAAGGGGCCGTGTACACGGCGTCCAGAATGGTATGAGGACTTATTCGCACACCAAACCCCTGCTGGCATAAGTTCGCTGCATGCGTGGTTATGTTATTGCACTCGCGATAGCACCATACCATTTCAACATATTCTTGATTTGAATATCGTCGTCTGGGAGGCATTTTTAACGAATGCGCGCGCAATTCACACCTCGCTGACCACTGATAACAACGAACTGGGGCGGGCGGGGCACACAAAAACAAAAGCAAGCGCGTGCGACGAACGGGGTGCGGGTGGGGCAGGGGAGTCTTCGGCCTCGCTTTGACGAACGATGCCGACGCGCGGTATTGTTTGTAAGTTTGCATGAATAGCTTCATTGACGTTTTGCGAAATGAAATGCTGGGTTTTTTTCAATTTCAACGCGCGGTTTTTCCCGTAGAAATCTGTGACAAATGTATGAAGCTGCACGGATGCGCGAACTGATAACAGCGAACTGAGGCACAAACACAAGCGCGTGCGACGAACGGGGTAGTGCAGGCGGGAGGGGCGTAGGCCGTCGTCGGCTTGCGCTTTGATGAATGAATGACGAGCTGCCGGCGCGGACCGGGGCGGCATTTGTTTGATAAATATGGCAACAGTACGGGGTGGCTTCATTGAGTTGCGAAATGAAATGGCGATGCGGCAACAGCTAAGTTACTACGGGACGGTTTCAAACAACTAAATCAATTCAAATTTATACGCATTTTTTTTTGTATGAAAAAATTTATGACGTTAGATCAATAAAATATCGTTACTATTCTTTTCTATATACACAATACACTCTCCCATTACAGCCGTGGCAGATATTTTGAGAACACCTTATATACGTAATGCCTAACCATCCGCACCATTCAATTAGTATTGCTAAGAAGAAGGGCAAGAAACTTAGCAAAAGCTACGCTAGACCAGCTGGACGAGAGCCCGTAGGTTCTGCTGTCGCCTGCAGAGAACCGCAAGAATTCCACCGAGAGTGGGTTATTTGTTATTATAAACTAGCCTATGCCCGCGACTCCGCCCGCGTTTATTCAATCTTTGCCCCGTTTTTAGCTTGGGCGTTTATGAACACCCCTTATAGCCTATGTGTTGAGCAGGGTCACTACGATGAGAATAAAAAAACCGCATCCAAATCCTTTGAGTGGTTCTCGAGTTAAAAGCGTTTATTCAATATTTGCCCTGTTTTCGGCTTGGACGTTAATTTTTTAACACCCTTATAGCATTTTTGTTGACCAGCATCACTGCGACCATAATAAAAAACCGCATCCAAATCCGTTAAGCGGTTCTCGAGTTAAAACACAACATACATTGTACAAATTGTGGTTTTGGTTTGGTCCCAGTACTTATACCCCATTTCATTTAAAATTTCGCGAATATATTTTATATAAGGTGACTTTAATTTATGCAGCCAAATTCTTACTGAAGACTCGGTAAGTGCTCAGTACCAAGGTTCGATGACCCTTTTTGTGAAATTCGTAAATTATTCTTTTCGTGTTCCTTACAAACGCAAGCCCAGCCCCAGTCAATTATTTCTATAGGACGTCAATATTTTATTTTGCGAAATAAGCAATTAGTGTTATCGATCCGTGTAACTGATCACTTACCGAGCCTCCAGTATGAGTTTGGCTGTATAAATTAAAGTCACGAGTTTGTTACTACTTTATTATTAGTATATATATGTAGGAGGAACTAAAAGCCATGACCGTGTACCAGGGGCGTGTTCCAAACCCTGGTGGAGAAGCACTTCCCGGCGCCGGACCGCGACCGCATCAACCGGCTGCTCGGCCTCGAGGCCAACAAGCCCAAGAGCGCGCCCCCCGCGCCCGCCGTGCTCACACCCCTCCCTGCATTCACCAACGGCAAGAAGAAGGTCGAAGAGGACGAGGAAGCTAACAGCAGCAAGCGGAAGTGTGAGTACACAACGAATTTATTAGTTCGGTTTTGTAATGTAGACTGAATTAGTGGATACAGGCCATGGCTCCCCCAAAACATACAGGAATTACATAATATCGACTTGATTTTTAGATTCGATTCGAATGCACTTTCATAGCTTATGTTAATCTGTATTTCTTTTTCATCATGTATGTTTCTGCAATTTGATTTTTTGCAAAAAGCATGTTTCTTGTCTGCTTTGTAACATTTTGACCCTAACCCCGAAACTTGTCAGAATGCCCTCTTCCCCTTTTCCCCCCAAAAATTAAATTCTGGATCCCCCCTTGGACTAACAGAGACGCTGGTTTGCTTGGAGACAAATTAGCCCCTTTCAAATGTAAATTCATATTTTGTTTATTTGCAGTAAATCATAAAGGTGTTAAATAACATAAAAAGAACGGATTCATATTTAACCAAAACATTGGCATTAATAAACTACTTCAAACTAAAATAACTAGTAGTTCGCTCCGAACTTTGAACTCGCGCTCGCCCGGTTCGCGCTTGACCGTTTTGGCTCATGTTCGAACTTAAAAATTCTTTTTGCCTTATTTACTCGCCTGCCAAATGTCATGATATTCCGATCAACGATACTCGAGTTAAAATCAAAATCAAAAATCAAAATATTTATTTTTGCAAAATAGATACATAAAGTATACTTTCTACAAGTCAAAGTTAATTTTAACAATATAATATATCTTTAGAATATAAAAAAATATATAATAATACGGGAAATAAAGTATACACCTGCATAAATAAATGATAGTCGTAAGTTTTTAAATAAATAAAAAATAAATAAAATAGAGTAATCTAGGAATAAAAATATAAAAATATTATATGTACATAATGCAATGAAGAAATAAGTTCATAAATAAAAACGGGAAATACATACAAAAAATATTAAGGTTGGGCTACTAAAATGTAATAAAGTTATACACCTGCATAAAATATAGAAATATAGGAATAAAAATATATATATATACGTAATGCCTAACCATCCGCACCATTCGATTAGTATTGCTAAGAAGAAGGGCAAGAAACTTAGCAAACATTCCTTTTTTCAAAATAAAACATATGACCCAAAATCATATACATACCTACTCAAGTAAAGGCATAAATAAATATAAGACTGCAGGAATTAGTCACGAGAAAAAAAAATATCTTAGTCAACCCGTCTCATATTGTCTATTACCTTTAACAAAGTAAGTTTACATATTAATTAATTTTAAACCTTTAGAGGAATCATACAGTATTAAAATATGCTAATTATTAATTACAATATTGAATAAGATTATTATTATTTATTACACCATGCTTCATTATCATCCAAATAATCATTGATTTTATAATAAGCTTTCTTAAGTAGTCCCTGCTTAATTTATAGTTTAAACTTATTTTCAGGCAAACTAAGGACCTCCTCTGGAAGCTTATTGTAAAATCTTATACCATGTCCTACAAAAGAGGTACCTACTTTGGCAAGTCTTAATTTTGGAAAAGCTAGTTTATGTTTGTTTCTGGTTTCAACAGAGTGGTGCACACCAAGCCTCGGAAAATTATCAATATTTTTTCTGACATATCTAATAACTTGATAGATAAATTCATATGCGACCGTAAATATATTAATTTCTTTAAACTTTTCTCTTAATGAATCTCGGTACTTCATGTTATAAATAGTTCATGTTATATGCGTCTAACAGCGTATGCGGCTGAACTAAGTCTACCACAGAGAGCTTCTATGTGGGGACCCCACTGAAGACGAGAGTCTCTAACTAAGTAAGGAAGGTCATTTATGTATATTAAAAACAATAGGGGCCCCAATATACATAACGCCAAAGATTTACCCTTAACTCCATAGTGATCTAATTTACATAAAAGTGTTTCATGAGTGTTTCGAGTTATCGTCGAACAAACATTCATACATACAGACAAACACCGGATTGTCCAAATAGACTCTAAGAACTCGCTCGCTTCTATCGCTCGTTCAACTATAATAACAGTGATTAAATAAATTATCCCATAATCCTTGGTCATGCTGGTGTGATAGCCAATCATTTATCATGTAGGTAACAATCATATGTAAGGGCGGGCAGTTACCATACATTCTGGAAACTTACGTTGAAACGGTAGCGCCGCAGTTGGGAGAAATAGCAAACATGGCCCTCATTATAATGTAATGTATAGCAAAACATGGGAAGAGAGATTTAACGGGCTACCTACTTGCACTAATGACCGCAAACATACCTCGGTCCGCAGATAGAACGCTTACACATACTCCACTGATCATACAAAATAATACATACATACATATACTCACTCACCCCTGTCTCCCAGAGGGGTAGGCAGAGACTACAGATTTCCATCTGCTCCGATCCTGACACACCTCTTTTGCTTCTCCTCCATCCATAAATCTAGTCATACAAGCTCTTCTATTCCGCGTGCTTTTTACTTTGCTCTTCTTTAGTATATCGCCTATTTGGTCGGTATACGTCCTTCTAGGGTGGCCCGGTCGAGCTTTACCTTCCACTTGTGCAGCATAAATTTCTTTCGTCACTCTACTTTCATTCATCCTCTCTATATACCCAAACCACCGAAGCATTCCTTTTTCTATTCTAGTCACTACATCTTCTTTACATCATCTTCACACAAAAGGATTTTCCTCCAAACATAACTGGTAGGTATGCGTAAGAAAATTACTTCTTATACAAACAGTTTTCGTATAGCAACTCGTTACCTTCCTCAGTGACGTCGCGGCAACAAGCGAACGTGGCGGCGAAGCGCATGCGCGGCGGCTCGTCGTCGGACGAGTACTTCCGCGGCTCCTCCGACGAGCTCGAGATGAACTCGGACGAGGAGAGGCGCCGGTCCGACTCCGACATGAGCGACTTCAACCCCTTCCGCGCCGGATCCGACAGTGACGATGGTAACTTTGATTGGCGATAGTAACTTAGATTGAAGAGGGTAATTTAAATTGACGATGGTATCCCAGATTGACGATGGTTACTTGGATTGACGATGGTAACTTAAATCGACGATGATCAGTTGGATTGACGATGGTAACGTACGTTTCATCCTGCCATTCATACTTATGATATTGACTTGATTATTGAGGATCAGATGTTATGCAAGATTTATAGACCGTCACCTTGTATTGCCACGTCCGTATTCGAGAGCTGTGAGCAGAGACGAGATAAACCTTTATTTTAATTTTTTACTTAAGTTAGTATATATTTGGTTAGGCATTATATTTATTTATGGTCTATTCAGTTTATTTATCAACTTATTTATTAATTGCATTGTGTATTATAATATTATTATTCCAATAAGTCTTTATTTTATGCATGTGTATAACTTTAGTGGCCCAACTTAAATATAGTTGTTTTTTTATATATATTTCCCGTAAATATTATTTTTATACAGATTAGATTTGACATGTAAAACAAATAAACATTTTTACAAATAAACATTTTGAATCTTGAATCTTAAACCTACTTCTACTTTCGAAAAACGAAAAGAACAGTGCTATATTTATTAAAGCGCAATATAAGTTGCACATTTTCTACAGAACCGTGGGTGGGCCGAAAGAAGAAACCGCTGAAAAAGAAGAAGGTGGCCGGGTCACCGAAAAAGAAACCTTCGAGCACTCAGGATAAGATCGAGACGATGTTCGAGAAGAAGAACAACACCGCGCCCCCCTCCGCCACCATCACCGTGACCACGGCCAGCGGGCAGAGCCTCACCGGCACGCCCGTCGGCACCAACGGGATATACCTGGGTAACTCTATCTACTACACACATTACATACGTCGATAATAACCGGACAAGTGCCAGTCGGACTCGCCCATCGAGGGTTCCGTTAAAGACTATATTTTGTGTTTTTATTGCGAAATCCATCGCTTTAGAAAACAAACAAAAAATACAAAATAATTTATTTCTCAAAAGTACATAGACTTAAAATTAGGTTCTCAACCACACACAGGATATCACACAACTTTATATAAATCTTTTTTTTAATTTTTACAATTTACGTGGGTACACGCAACAAAATTAACAAAACAGTAAGTGTAATAAGTTGAACAGTGCTCTGACTAGTAGAAATTGTTTAAGTACCATTGGGCGTCGGAACTACCTATATATACGGATTTACATCAGACCCCGGACTAAGTCAGACTTGAACCACGGGAGTCTAGACAATGATTAACATTATTACTATTACAAAAGGGCTTATTTTACTACTTACATTGTTTTGTCTTTTACACTTAGCAAATATTTTAAACTTAAAAACTTAAAACGAATATGTACAAAAATTTTGAAAGGCAATATTTATAAAGAAAAGAAGTAAAAGGTACAGGGTTTGAATATAAAATATATGTATAAATAAAATGTATCTATGAATAAAATAAATGTATATAGTATGTAGAATATATGAGGCACTGAGAGCACAATAAAAAATTAATTATATATGGAAATGCCAGGAATACTCTAAATATTATTATTAGAGTGCAGTACAAACTAGAAAAGATCAATTATAAACAAATGAAAGACAAGAATTTGAATGAATTTCTCGGGCCAGGATTCGAACCTGCGATTTCTTGTTATCAAGACAAGCACTTACCTAGACCGAATTTTTCCACCATGGTTGATGCTTTCCATCAAGCGCAGTAAGCGTAAGCCCATTTTAGGTTTTCTAGTTTGTAATGCACTCTAATAATATTTAGAGTATTCCAAAGCGATGGATTTCGCAATAAAAACATAATCTTTGAAAAAAGTTGGTCAGTTCCAAATACATAATACTCCCGCCTGTCTCTCAGTAGGCTAGGAAACACTACAGATATTCATCTGCTACGATCCTGATACACCTATTTCGCATATTCCTGTTCATTGATCTAGTCTTACAACCTCTTCCATCTATTCCGGGTGGTTCCCACTTGGCCGTTCTCCTGTACGTCGCCACTCCGTTCAGCATACTTTCTTCTTCCCGGTCGAGCTGTACCTACAACTTATTCTTTCGTTACTCGTTTCACACATTATTAGGGTTCCGTACTTCAACATTAAGAAAAAATAAAATGCTTATAAGAGTTATAACTTATAATATAAGTCACATGCATGCAGCAGACACGCACTTGACCAGTTTTTACATACCCCGATTCTGCTGTTGAGAATTTCAAGTAAGCAGTGAGTGCCTAACTATAAATGCAGCCATGTGATTGGCTGATTCGTCCCAATAGCGTTTGAAATGTAAATGCGTGTGCAGGTCCCGCCCGCAACCAGCCGCCGCCGCGCTCCGCCATCGAGCGAGCGTGCAGCATGAAGGAGGAGCTGCTGGCGGCTATAGAGCGGCTCGGCAAGCGCCTGCCGCCCAACACGCTCGACCAGCTCGTCGACGAGCTCGGCGGCACGGAGAACGTCGCTGAGGTATGCTCGCCGTCCGGCTTTATTGGCTAACATTACATCAGCAGTATGTTATAAATATAAAGTGATACATTTCGCTTGTTTGTTTGTACGGACTAATTTCTGTAGTTACTGGACTGATATTGGAAATTGTCTCGGTGTTGTGATGCTTAGACTCGTCACTTGGACAAAACAAAATATAAATAAAAAAGAAAAACAGAGTTTATGAAAAATAATATTGTACAAAGGTAAACTTATCACTTGAAACGATTTCTTCCAGTCGACCTTTGGGTGATGAAGAAATTATAAGTTATTAATTAACTTCGCGTAAATGAAACGTACGATGACCGACATAGCCTGTCGGTTCAGTAAGTTGAAGTGCCAGTGGGCGGGCCGTATTTGTCGCCGACATGATGACCGTTAGGGCTGAAAGGCGTTGGAATGGAGACCACGTACAGCAAAGCATATCGTAGGCCGACTTCGTGTCGGCTTGACCTACGATCTAAAGGACGTTGCAGGTGGCGGCTGTATGAGGGGGACGGAGGACCGCCAAGAGTGGCAAAATTTGGGAAAGGCTTATGTCCAGCCTTAGACAAACACAGGCTGATGGATGGATGAATGGAGGTGAAACCATGGGCAAAAGGCTAGTATGAAATAAAATAACATAAAAAATATATAAGGTTCTACAATTCAAAGTGATTTTTTTTTACTGCTGATAGAATATCCCTAAAACCACTTTATCACCTAAAATCACTACAAGTGATTTCTTTTTAATTATTTTCGCTTATTATTGTAGGACCTTATACATCGTCACACACGACTTATCTGAAAGTGACGAGTTCATCTCGCAGGGGCGCATTGCTCGGTATGCGTGCTTCGGAAGGCACGTTCGTTAAGCTGTGGGTCTATTAACAGGGCCCACGGACCATCTCGCTGGGACGTTACAATCGTCGGTACAACGTGGCTGTACGAGGGTGGATTGTGACTTGCATTTCAAGATATATTTATATTCGAATGTCGTTAAAATCCTTTCATAACCTGCCCTCTTATTGTCTAATGTCAATATCTCTCGCAATAGCCATCAAAGGTGTCGTGATTGGCTAAACATGATGTGTGATGGCGACTGCGGTGGGAGTTAGACAATAAGGCCCCTCGAAGTTCCCTTGCGGGTAGTATAATTGGTACAAAAGCTAAGTGTTGCCGACAGATGACGGGGCGCAAGGGGCGCGTGGTACAGACGGAGGACGGACAGATACTGTACGAGTCGCGCTCGGAGGCGGACGTGCCGCTCGAGACGCTCAACCTGACGGAGAAGCAGCGGTTCATGGACGGCGAGAAGGACGTCGCCATCATCTCCGAGGCGGCCTCCAGCGGCATCTCGCTGCAGTCCGACCGGAGGTACGTAGCTGAGCGGGGAGGGGCTACATCCCTACTATTTCTTTTGAGAAATGGAGGAGCTTCCAGCACCTCTACCATGAAGGACTACATCGAGCTACAGTGCTCTGTCTCACTCTGTTGATCTACTTAAAGAGGGACAGACAGTGGTACATCGAGCTGTTAGAGGTGAAGGATAGTATAGTATCCGGCTCCTAAGTTCGCAAGATTGGTCAGCGCAAAAGTCGTTTTTAGATGGGATGAGGTAGGTAGCAAAATTCCGTGCGCGCGATTGGCTGGCCAGTCGACTATCGCTTCCCCCATTGCTAATCGCATACATGCGCAAACTTTTCTTTTTAGGGTTCCGTAGTCCGACAAGGAACCCTTGTAGTTTCGCCATGTCCGTCTGTCCGCGGCTTAGCGGAGAGACTATTAGTACTATAAAGGTGTAATTTGGCATGGATATAAATATTAATCACGCCGACAAAATGGTAAAATAAAATTTTTTTTTTTTGGTTGGCAACACTGGATGTCAACGGTTGAAAATTAGTTTTACTTATGTATTTTAATTAAAATTGTGCAATTAGTACTGTTAATTTACGTGTAAATCGCATATTAATAAAGTTGCAATAAAAAGGCAACCGTGAAATATTTGTGAAAGAGGAAAAAATCGTTATTTAAGGCAAAACCTGTGGCCAAAAATATCGCCAACTGTCATTGGAAAAATACGAAATTTGGCAAGTATTTCCTGTAATTTACTGTTTTATTATCATCAGAAACCCTTTTGTTACTTATTTTCCTTTTAATTTTGTTCTGCAAATGGTCAGTTAAATTCTAACCTAACCTCAATTTATTGTTGAGCTCTAAGTAAGTACCAAAAGAAAGGGCGTTGCTGTTGATAATAAGTAGGTACCAAAATCTTATACTTATCTGTTTGAAGGTCTTGATGTGCTAAGAATATTCTCTTACTATTTCTACTAGGCTTTTTTTCCTTGGTTTCTATTTTCTACTCTATTTAATGTCTATTCTACCCACTTTATATTAATATTTCATTCTAGTTCATATCAACATTACTAATTGTATTTACAAACACCTCTTATGAGGTTAAATAATCTTTATTTCTTGGCACACTTGATAACAAAACAGTTAAATTAATAATATAAGCAACAAACATAAATTTACACATCGGCTAAACCTTTTTCTTACTTTGTTTGAAAAAAATTCAATTGATGACAAAGCAGATAGCTAAACTTAACATATAACAGCATACGGATCATAATTTCAGCAAACAATTGGTTCTAAACTATAGTACAAAAATTTGTCCCACACTTACATATCCTTGGATATATTTTCTCTTTTGCTTATAAACAATTGTCTGAGTAAAGTTGAAGATTATAGGAAAGGCTACTTATATATACCTAACAAATACTCAACTCTGTCTAAACACTGACCCGTAAACTTTGCTAGCAGATATTCTACTGTTCCAACCTGTAATTTTCAGATGCCTATTACCCGAAGCAAAGGTCTTGCACAAGAGATGGAGATGAAGTTAAAAATGGCTCTTGATGATCTTCAAGCATCTAGAGACTTAAATAAGCAACTGCTACAATAGAGAGAAGAAGGAATTATTGAGGCACAAAAATTAAATAGCAGAAATCTTGTACAAAAAAACCAGTTAACGGAACTTGATATAGAAAATGAGGATCTACGAGCTGAACGAGACCAATATAAGATAATTCTGACCTCATTTGACCAAGACCGAGGCACATTTGACATGAACCTTGAACGGATCAAGTTCCTTGAAGAGCAACTGGCTGATGCACATTGCCAACTCAGAAAAATAAGTGAAGAAAAGCAATGTCAAGAAACCGAGAAAACATTGACCATGTTTGAGGAAATGATGACGAATAAAGATTCAGACCCTGTTGAGACCATTGACCTTACAACTGAGAATAAATGCTCAGCTAGAAAAAGTATAAATGGCTCAAATAAAATTAAAAAGTATGTTAAAATAAATAAGTACGTACAAAAAACTCAAAGATTAATTCATAAAAACCGCCAAAGTTTTAACAAATTGCCTTTAAGAAAACAAAAAATAACATTACAAAACGAATTAGAAGAACAAGAAAAAGAGTTAATGCAACAGAAATTTAAATATGAAAAGCAAATGTCCCAATTAAACGCCAAGATTAAAAATATTGAATGCTCACTGAAGGAAATGACTGAAAAATACAATATAGCCAATAACACTATTATTGAGCACAGCGCTGCCATGGATCAGCTGATAGCCATGAGTAATGACAATTTGGAGAGATTTACATCCCTGTCCAACAAAGAAGCCAGCTGCATTCACACTGGCTGCCTGATGTGCGGGCCACCGGCAACTCCTGCTTGCCCGGACACTCAGCCTGTACAGGCCTCTCGGGATCCTCGGATCTCTATAAGCTCCTCACCATCTCAGAGCCCCAGACCACCACTGGACTCCACACCTCAACCCAAGAGTAAGGCTGCCCGTCGACGGCAACGTCACCGCTCTGCTCGCCTTCGTAGAGAATCAAAACAAGAAGCTGAACCCTCATCCACTCCTGCAGCAGAGCCCTTGTCAGCACCTTCATCTACGTCTGACGCGCCAAAAATGCCGAACTCTTCTCCTCGGCCCCCTACGCAACTTTCAGTCGATGCGCATGAGTCCTCGGAGTCCAAGGAACACCGCACCATTGTTTTTTCTGATAAAATTGGCAAAAACTTAGGACTTTTGTTAGGAAACAATATGATGCAAAATGTCATTAATATTTGCATGCCAGGTGCATCATTCATTCAAATTTTGGAACATATTATGAAAATGAAATTCAACAGCAATGTAAATACTACAATTATTCTATTATTAGGAGATAGTATTGATGTAACACAAAGTAACCTATTAAAATACTTTGAATTTATGTTAAAACTTAGTGTTCATAAAATCATACTCTGTGAATTCCCTTACTCAGAATCACTAACGGGGTCACAAAAAAATAATTTATATAATTTAAATATTTGCATGCACAAATTTTCAGTTAGTCACAGTGACAAAATAGAATATTTTGACACGAATTCGTACATTCGAGATTTTGTTTTGACAAATGGTACTCTATACCTTCCAAATTTTTATAAAAAACAAATGGCTACTAAGTTAGCTAGCATTTTACCACGTAATGAATCTGTTACAATGTGTGTAACAGGATTTTTTTCAATACCAGTCATAATTGATGGTATTTGTAATAATAATTCTTTTCATAGTTTTGTCCCTATTGACAAAGTTAGTACAAGTACTAACAAAATTGTACCAAATCCTTTTTAGATTTAACGACAACGGGAAAGCCTTCTGTATATAAACTAGTACATCAAAACATACAAGGCGGCTTCCTCGGCAAAATACTTTCAATAGAGTTGTTCCTAGAGGAATCAAAAACAGATATTTTGTGTTTAACTGAGCACCATTTACCGGAACATAATATGCAATTTAATGTTAATAATTTTAGTGTCCTTAGCTGCTATAACAGATTAACTATAGAAAAAGGTGGTTCTATGATTCTAGTCAAGAATAATATAAAGTCAAAAGAAAGAAAAGACATTGTAAAACTTTCTGTTGAACACCAAGTAGAATTGGCTTGTATAGAAATGAGTAAATATATAATTCTTTGTGTCTACCGACCCTCGGGACAAGATTACAATATTTTTGAAAAAACAATGGAAGAAGTGCTAAAGTTATTATTTGATACGAAGAAAAAAATTATCGTCTGTGGAGATTTTAACGTAGATATACTAGAAAAGTCGGTTATGACCACGAAATTAATTCAGTTATTCAAATCATTTAATTTGTCTAATGTGTTCTTAGAACCAACTAGAATTACCCAAAATACAGCAACTTGTCTTGATAATATATTCTGTGATTGTGACTACTCAGACAATAAAGTTATTAACCGCTTGCAGTCTGATCACAGTGGCCAAACTGTAACTTTCATACAAAGTGTGAAACAATTGCCCAAAAAAGCATTTTACAGGCCTGTAACAACTCACAGACTAGAATGTTTTCAAGCAAACTTAGAACTTAAATTACCACATTTTAATCTTCTCCAAGATGATCCAAATGCTCTCTTTGCAGACCTGTTTAACATAGTTTCCAAAGAATTTGAAAATACGTTTACATTGCGGAAAGTTTCTAACAGTAATAAAATCACTTTTAGTGACTGGGCAACGCCAGCCGAAATCATTTATACGAATTGTACGACATAAAATCCTACAATAATAATATTGAATTTATTGAACATTTGAAAATATACTCACGTACTTTCAAATTAGTGTGTTTAAAAGCAAAAAGTATATTTCTGAATAAAAAACTTAAAATGGCCGATAACAAAGTAAAAGCAGTATGGAAAATCATAAATACTGAAACTGGGAAGAGTAACAAACGGAATAATGAACTAAAATTGAACATTAACAATGAAGTTTTTACAGGAGATAAAGAAGTTGCGAAGGCCTTTGAACAATTCTTTACTGACATTCCTTCCTTGACAACTAAAGGCTTAAATTCAAGTCCAAGACTTGCACAGGATCTTTTGAGTGATCACGTGCCTCAGTGCCATTCTGTATTTGCGTTAAAGCATATTAATTCACAAACTGTCATTAAAGCATTTAAATCTCTTAACTTTAAAAAAACCGAGGACTTATGGGGCCTATCTGTTAAAGTTGTAAGCTGTATCATTGATTTAATAGCTCCATATTTAGCTTTAATCTTTAATAAATGTGTAGATGATGGTGTCTTTCCTGATTTAATGAAGTTGAGTAAATTGATCCCTCTTTTTAAATCAGGCGACAATGAAGACCCTTCCAACTATAGACCGGTCTCAGTTTTACCAGTATTTAGTAAGATTTTCGAAAAAATTGTTTTTAATCAATTGTTATCTCATTTTAACTTAAATAAGTTGTTTCACAGTGAACAATATGGATTCACTAAAGGGAGGTCAACCACTGATGCAGGAGTTGCTTTAGTCAAGCACATATTTGACGCTTGGGAAGCAAAGCAGGATGCGTTCGGTGTATTTTGTGACCTCTCAAAAGCTTTTGATTGCGTTAATCATGAAACACTTTTATGTAAATTAGATCACTATGGAGTTAAGGGTAAATCTTTGGCGTTATTTAAGTCATACCTTAGTGACCGGTTTCAAAAGGTAGACATTAATGGAGTAAAGTCATCTGGAGCATTAGTCAAAATGGGTGTTCCGCAGGGCTCCATATTGGGGCCCCTATTGTTTTTAATATACATAAATGACCTTCCTTACTTAGTTAGAGACTTATCTGAGATAGTTCTATTCGCAGATGACACGTCACTTATTTTTAAAGTGAATCGACATAACGATATACTTGATGACGCGAATTCAACCCTCTCTCTGATTCTTGATTGGTTCACTGCAAATAATTTAGTTCTAAATGCAAAAAAGACGAAATGTATAAAGTTTACTTTACCAAATGTAATTCAAGTAGATGTCAGTTTATTTTTGCAGGGGTCCAAGCTGGAGTTAGTTAACGAAACTAAGTTTTTAGGTATTACTATAGACTCTCGTCTTCAGTGGGGTCCCCACATAGAAGCTCTCTGTGGTAGACTTAGTTCAGCCGCATACGCTGTTAGACGCATAAGGCAGATTACTGATGAAGATACTGCTAGATTAGTATATTTCAGTTATTTTCACAGCATTATGTCATATGGCATAATGTTGTGGGGTAGAGCCGCGGATATAGAAGCAGTCTTTGTCTTGCAAAAGAGAGCAATTCGGTCTATTTATAACATGAAGTACCGAGATTCATTAAGAGAAAAGTTTAAAGAAATTAATATATTTACGGTCCCTTGTGAATTTATTTATCAAGTTATTAGATATGTCAGAAAAAAAATTGATAATTTCCCGAGGCTTGGTGTGCACCACTCTGTTGAAACCAGAAACAAACATAAACTAGCTTTTCCAAAATTAAGACTTGCCAAAGTAGGTACCTCTTTTGTAGGACATGGTATAAGATTTTACAATAAGCTTCCAGAGGAGGTCCTTAGTTTGCCTGAAAATAAGTTTAAACTATATATTAAGCAGGGACTACTTAAGAAACCTTATTATAAAATCAATGATTATTTGGATGATAATGAAGCATGGTGTAATAAATAATAATAATCTTATTCAATATTGTAATTAATAATTAGCATATTTTAATACTGTACGATTCCTCTAAAGGCTTAAAATTAATTAATATGTAAACTTACTTTGTTAAAGGTAATGGACAATATGAGACGGGTTGACTAAGATATATTTTTTTTTTCTCGTGACTAATTCCCGCAGTCTTATATTTTTTTATGCCTTTACTTGAGTAGGTATGTATATGATTTTGTATCATATGTTTTATTTTGAAAAAAGGAATGTTTGCTAAGTTTCTTGCCCTTCTTCTTAGCAATACTAATCGAATGGTGCGGATGGTTAGGCATTATGTATATACAATATTTTTATTCCTATATTTCTATATTTTATGCAAGTGTATAACTTTATTACATTTTAGTAGCCCACCCTTAATATTTTTTGTATGTATTTCCCGTTTTTATTATTTCTTCATTGTATTATGTATATATCATATTTTTATTCCTAGATTCCCCTATTTTATTTATTTTTTATTTATTTAAAAACTTACGACTATCATTTATTAATGCAGGTGTATATTTTATTTCCCGTATTATTATATATTTTTTTTATATTCTAAAGACATATTATATTGTGTAAATTAACTTTGACTTGTAGAAAGTATACTTAATGTATCTATTTTGCAAAAATAAATATTTTGATTTTGATTTTGATTTGATCTTGTTTTTTTTTTTAATTGTATATCTCATACACTTAAACTGGGGATGATTTTTTTTTCTCGTCCATCCCATAGTGCGGGGTATCGCTGGATAGGCCGTTTAAAAACATTGTAGGTGTGTGAAAACCATTTTTAGATTTAGGGATCCGTTGGCGATATATTGAGCTTTAAAGTGAAAATTTTAGTTAGAGTGGATCGTCCCCCCCCCCCCCCCCTGCCGGCCAAACGGTTGTTTATAGAAATGAGAAAAAAGGTTTACGGGTACAGGTCGTGCCAAACATTTGGTCCCCTATAATGTATGGGACCAGAAGTATGGCGCGGTCTGTATTAGTAGACCAACTTATATGTACCGGGCAACCACGGAACCCTATATTGCGCGTGGCCCGACAAGCACTTGGCCGGTTTTCTTCATGTTAAAATCTTGCCAACTTAGGTCCAGTACCCGTAATTGTTTTTGTAAATTTATGTAATGTTACATGTTTTATTGTTCATTTGTTATTTCAATCTGAAACGGGTAATTTTTAAGCTTGTTTTCTATTTTTCATAATTTTTACGACCCACTAAATAAATATCTGTTTGGGACTAGGTCACGCCCACACTTCGAGAAATGCTGCTCTAGAAGATATAGTTTGTTTTAGCAAATTTTCAATGGGATACAATGAAGTATTCTTGCAGAATTAATCGGATCAACGCTCTGTTCTACCAAAACTAGAATATGTGAAATAATGTTGCCATTTAATTTATCGTGTTTCAGAGCGCGGAATCAAAGGAGAAGAGTTCACATAACGTTAGAATTACCGTGGTCTGCGGATAGAGCAATACAACAATTTGGTAAGCTTCCTTCCACCTTAGTTTAAAACTTGTTTCTTTTCTATTTAATCAACATCTAAAACGTCGAAACCGTTTGTGCTAAAACTGGGCGAATGTTCAAGAATAAGGAAGGAATATCTTTAATTAATTCGCCTTTAGTGAACGCTCAGACAGATTAAATTTTAAGTAGAATGACGAATATTTAGTTGAAATCCTGGCACATAGGCCAATATTATAATTAATTAATACTAAACTTTAAACTTTCGCGATTTTCACACATTATTAACTTTGTATTGGGGTCTTACTCACGATAACTAATAACATACCTTAGTCTCGTCAGTTAGCTTGTGACCACGACAGCCTACAGAGGCGTCGAAACGTCAAGCACATATCTATTAAGGTATGTTGTTAGTTATCGCGAGTAAGATCCCAATACAAAGATACTATGTTTAATACGTCAAAATTTGCAGAAGCTCGGAGGATGTCAATAAAGCGTTTTTTCAAGCCACCTTTACATTTCATCGATTCTGTACGGTGCGGATCCACCAAGAAGGTGAGCGTGAAGTTAGTTACAGATAGCGTAGCTGTTCTCGGAGCGGTGATGAGTAGGGGGAGGGAGGTATGCGGGGGGGAACAACTAACTTCACGCCACACCTCTACTGGCCCGAACTACACAAGTGACGTTTTACAAGTTGATTGTCCCCCACCAGGTCGCACGCACAGATCTAACCAAGTGAATGCGCCGGAGTACATCTTCCTGATCTCAGACTTGGCCGGCGAGCGGCGGTTTGCGTCCACTGTTGCCAAGCGATTAGAGTCCTTAGGGGCGTTGACACACGGCGACCGACGAGCCACCGAGACTAGGGACCTGAGCCAGTTCAATATTGATAATAAATATGGTGAGTAACGCTCCTAAATTGTTGTCAAAAGAATATGTTTGTACAGCCTGCGGCACGAAAGTCTAGCGGTGAACGAAAATACCGCTCATACAGTCGGGGAGCCAATCAGCGCTTACGCATGAGTACGTACGCCCTCCCCGCGCGCCTCTTCCTCCATCACGACACCTTATTTTTGACGGTCACCGCTAGCCTTTCATGCCGCAGGCTGTACTCGTACTTTGTGAAAGAAAATCCCTGATGTAAATAATATTTTTTTGTTGACACATATTCTGTTGTGTTCAGGTCGCACGGCGCTAGAGTCAGTAATGAAAGCGATAATGAAGTACGAGTCGCCCCTCGTGCCGCCGCCCCGCGACTACCCCGGAGACTTCTTCCAGGTAAAATTATACCGACCAATGTTTTAAGCTAAAAAACATTTTATGTTAGAATTGTGATTTATAATCTGAGAACATTTGTAAAGATGTCGAAATGTCTCGTTGGTCCGTTGTTCGGTACTGATGTGTCGGTTTGTTGCAGGACGTGGCGGCCGCGCTGGTGGGAGTGGGGCTCATCGTAAACAGCGAGGCGCAGCCCGGCTCGCTCTCTCTAGACAAAGTTAGTGCCTACTATCATCTCTACATATTTTATACGCAACCCATCATGTCTCAAAATCTCTCTACTTGAGTTCACACATTCCGGCCCTGTACCACTGATTCGACTGCTTTCCGCCATCGGCGTCTACTCTATACTCTATCGGCGATTAAGAACGTAGCAAATGGGGACAGTCGTGAGTATGCATACATATGTATGTTAATTGCTATTTCTTCCGACAGAGGATAAAATTAAAAATGAAAAAATATAGAATAACATAAATATTGTGTGTTTCAGGATTACAACAATATGTCCAAATTCCTGAACAGGATACTGGGCATGCCGGTCGAGCTGCAGAACAGACTGTTCAAGTACTTCACTGACACGCTCGCTGCCGTCATGGAGCAAGGTACGATACATTACAACAACATGTCCAAGTTCCTGAACAGGATACTGGGTATGCCGGTCGAGCTGCAGAAAAGACTGTTCAAGTACTTCACCGACACGCTCGCTGCCGTCATATAGCAAGGTACGATACATTACAACAGCATGTCCAAGTTCCTGAATAGGATACTGGGCATGCCGGTCGAGCTGCAGAACAGACTGTTCAAGTACTTCCCTGACACGCTCGCTGCCGTCATGGAGCAAGGTACGATACATTACAACAGCATGTCCAAGTTCCTGAACAGGATACTGGGTATGCCGGTCGAGCTGCAGAAAAGACTGTTCAAGTACTTCACCGACACGCTCGCTGCCGTCATGGAGCAAGGTACGATACATTACAACAGCATGTCCAAGTTCCTGAACAGGATACTGGGCATGCCGGTCGAGCTGCAGAACAGACTGTTCAAGTACTTCACCGACACGCTCGCTGCCGTCATGGAGCAAGGTACGATATATTACAACAACATGTCCAAGTTCCTGAACAGGATACTGGGTATGCCGGTCGAGTTGCAGAACAGACTGTTCAAGTACTTCACTGACACGCTTGCTGCCGTCATGGAGCAAGGTACGATACATTACAACAACATGTCCAAGTTCCTGAACAGGATACTGGGTATGCCGGTCGAGTTGCAGAACAGACTGTTCAAGTACTTCACTGACACGCTCGCTGCCGTCATGGAGCAAGGTACGATACATTACAACAACATGTCCAAGTTCCTGAACAGGATACTGGGTATGCCGGTCGAGCTGCAGAAAAGACTGTTCAAGTACTTCACCGACACGCTCGCTGCCGTCATGGAGCAAGGTACGATACATTACAACAGCATGTCCAAGTTCCTGAACAGGATACTGGGCATGCCGGTCGAGCTGCAGAACAGACTGTTCAAGTACTTCACTGACACGCTCGCTGCCGTCATGGAGCAAGGTACGATACATTACAACAGCATGTCCAAGTTCCTGAACAGGATACTGGGCATGCCGGTCGAGCTGCAGAACAGACTGTTCAAGTACTTAACCCGAAATCGGCCTTAGCAATTTTTCCGCACTATCTTTCACTCGCAATATCAGTTGTTCGACTTTTTTTTACAGTATGATAAATACCACGCGATGTAATTTAGAGTAAATAAGACTTATCAAATAAAAACTATGGAATATAAGTAATGCTCACTATATGTAGGTTTTCAATTTAAAAAAATCAACACGTATCCGTACAATATCCCTTTTAAAATCACCCGAAATCTGTTTTAGCAATTTTTGCGCACGTGCTGGAATAGCCGTCCCTACCTCGTTTCTGTATTTAAACTAACGTTTTTAATTTAAATCTCTATTTCAAGGTTTGTACACATTCATGAAACGAATTCCCTGTTCCGGTGAAAGAAACGCGTTGGTAGTGCGCGTTAAACTATTTTGTATATTTTTTTGTATTCTGTATTTTCTACTTTAATCCCGTGAAAAGTGAATCTCAGATCTTAGATAGACTTTATACTTAACCCTTTTGGTCATTACAGCGAAGCGCAGCGGGCGGTTCGACCTAGGCATCCTGGACCTGGGCGCGGCGGGCGAGTGCGTGCGGCGCGTGCGCTGCGTGCGGTTCCTGCGCAAGCACGCCACCGGCCGCGCGCCCGTCGAGCTGCACACCGTACACGCTGAGGTAAACCTTAGCCGATCGTTCTTGTAGTACGGACGACACCATGACTGGTTATCTACAGCCGTTACAATCTTATAGACCGTCGTTCAAAGGTTTTTCTATGAATAAGATGTCTTTGGAGACTATTATATGATTATGCGCAAATGATTGGTGAACTTAAATATCAACGACTGGCGTGCCATGTAGGAAGCATATGAGAGTTGCGAACGGGTTAAAAAAAACGTACCGGTGTTTTCTAAAACTTGATCGGCCTAACTTTGATTGGCAATATCGCAAATGATCGGTGAACTTAAATATCAACCACTGGCGTGCCATGTAGGAAGCATATGAGAGTTGCGAACGGGTTAAAAAAAACGTACCGGTGTTTTCTAAAACTTGATCGGCCTAACTTTATAAAATATAAAAAGATAAAAGCGAGCTTTACACTCGATATAATAATTATGATGTAATTTAATCTTATAAGGGTTAACCCTAAAATCTCATAGAATATATAACCACCAAGTGTTCTCAAGCACGATCTCATTATGAAAAATGAAAATTGATGAAATGATCTCTTCCGATCACAAATTTGATTTCGTGTCGGACGTGTAAAATGTGATCGAAGCATATATCGGTTTAAAGGTCCTTAGGAGATTAACATATTTGTTCCCTGCAGCGTGGCATGGACTGGTCTGACGCGCTGGAGAAATACTCAACGCTGTCGGGCCCCAAGGAGGGCTTCTACTTGTCACTACAGCCGCGCAACAACAAGCACACGGCCGTGCTGTGCGCCGCCGTGCCGCTGTCGACCAACAAGAAGGATAAACTCACCAAGAAGGAGCAGATGTTTCAATTGTACAGGTGAGCTTCCTTCCTTGTTGTCTAGATAACATCTTGTACTGCGATTGGTATTTAATAGCGCCACTTCCTTTGAAATTACTCGAGCAATAAATGGTAACGATAGGTGCCATCGAAATATTTTAGTCAGTATTTGATCATATTTGTTATGTATTGTATGAAGGTGATAGTATAAGAAAAATATGGAGTTGATGCTCGTGATTGTTGGCACTTGGTGGAACTTTTGAAACATTTTTTGTTTGATAAACACTTTCAAACAAAAGAATTAGACACTCTTAGAACCATCGCACTTAATAACGGATATAATCCTAAACTTGTGAACACCATTCTGCACAAAAAGAAATTAAAAATAGCAAACTCATTACTGTATCATGTGCACACCAGTAGCAACACTTGCGATAGTCAGGAACCTAAAAAGTGGTCCAAAATTCCATTCTTTGGTAGACTATCATATAAGTGTTCCCGTCTAATAAAAGAGCGTAAACCCGCATTTTACACGCACAGAACTTTGCGAAGACTTCTATGTAATAATAAAAGTAGAACAGACATTGGACAAAAGAATGGAGTTTACGAACTCTCCTGCAGCAATTGCGATAAGAAATACGTGGGACAAACTGGAAGGGCCTTCAAAACAAGGGTTGACGAACATGTCAGGAGCTGGAGGTTGAACCGCACTGATTCTAATTTCGCGGAACACCTTATCAGTGAAAACCACACTTTCGACTCCAAATTAAATTTCAAAGCCCTTCATGTTTGCGATAAAGGCAGAAAATATCAGCCCTAGAAGCACTCGAAATAAATAAATTATGCCATTCCAATGTCAACCAAATATTAAATAAACAATTAGACGTTAATAACTCACCACTGCTTCAATATTTTAAATAGCTCATTTTGTATTTTGACATTGGCTCTTATTTGACATGAAACACGATTGAATCGTTTGACATTTATCTGACTTGACACTCAATTACACATTTATTTTATTTAAAAAAAATCAACATTCACTGACATTTTAGCATATTGAATCCTTATTTTTGTTTTTAAGATATTTATATTTTTCTTTCTTCTACCGTGTTAACTTTATTTTTTGTTATATGACAACCCCATAACTAATTCTACCATTGCCAAACCTTGCCACAACGTTGGATATTTAGGATAGTGTATCTATGGAAACTTATGAGTATTTTATACAACGTTATATTAAGAAATTAAAATACTCAGATGTTTCTGTTGTAGAATTTGTTTGCCCTACCCGCATGCCAAGCGATTCATATATTGTACGTAAACAACCAAACAAACCTTTGATAATGCTTTAACAGCGAAACCGGTAAGGGAAATTAATATAAATAAGTGGACAAGTACAAGTGTTTATCAAACAAAAAATAAGAAAAATATGTTTAGATTAGAGTGTGAAAGAAAATCAATGCATGATTGATTAGGTTATATACAGATTAAAAACACATTTTAATTGAGTAATTTTTTGTGGGTGTGCACTGCACATCTGATCGTAGAGATATTTTTAAGGCACAGAATTATATCGAAGTAGACAGTACAGCCTAAGCAGCTTAATCTTCACTTGAAATCAATAATGAAATGATATATAAATTTTACCGGCCAAACCCGATTTTAAGGAAAAACTTTTTCCGTAGGCCAAAGTAATATATATAGGTGCGACGACAAGTGAAGCGAGGAGGAGCGTGTTAGGTTGCCTGTGAATATAAATTCGGGAGCCGAGCGAAGCGGAGTGAAGCGAGGCGACGTCTTAAGTTTTAACAAAAATACGATCTTACCAACCATATCATGATATCGATCTTAGTTTTAAAACTTAACTTTTTTTTAGGAAAAACTAGTTTGTGCTAAAATCGGGTTTGGCCGATAACATACGCAGAGAAAATACATTGTCACGATATGTATCCTCGAGGGGCGTCAGAGCTGCCTTCAGTATTTACTATGAAGTGCTAGTAAACCCACATTTCACTGACGATTATTAGACCCTCGCGCAATGTCTGGTGAGCTGTATCGCTGGATATGCCTTCCGAAGCATAAACTGGACACTGTCCCTGCGAGATTTTGGTATCCGCGACCTTCGGATAAGTAGTCCAGATATTCGAACCATTAGATCGCAAAGGGAACCAATAATGCTAATTGTAACAATACCCCACTCCACCCACAGACCGAACACGGGGCTCCAGCTGCGCATGGAGTCGCTGGCGGAGGTGGAGAAGAAGTACAAGCGGGTGTCGGAGGACGAGGCGGAGACGTCGTGGAAGGCGCAGTACCAGGCCTCGCTGCGGGTCTGCAGCCACGCGTACTGGCGCGGCTCCTGCAGGAGCGCGCAGGACTGCGAGGTGAACAATGCACATATATGTACACGTACTCGCGTCTGTCTCCCGGAGATTACTGTCTGCTACGATCCTGACACACTCGTCGTGTATCGCGTTGAGATGTCATTCCTCCGTTTAAAATGTATGTTCAGCAGTGGCCCACATATAAACTCGATTTCGTTGTGTTCCATGTTAATTCTAAAGCAGCAAATGAGTAACTGAATACGTGTGTCGGTCGCAGGTGGGCCTGCGGCGCCGCACTTGGTACGTGCTGTCCGGGTCGGTGCTGGCGGTGTGGGCGCGCGTCGAGCACACGCTGGCGGCGCGCTCGCAGCTCAACAAGATGCAGGTCGTGCGCATCAAAACTACCGGCGGACTCAAGATTGTCGGTCAGTACTGCACTAAGTGTGTGTGTGTGAGTGAGTATGTGTGTGTGTGTGTGTGTGTGTGTGTGTGTGTGCGTGTGAGTATGGGCATTTCTTCCAGGAAGACCGCCTGTGTAGTGCCATTTTAAAATGTATAGGTGCCAAATACGCGATGTTTCATTGGAGCTTTGATTATGAACGTGGCGATACGACGCAAGCGCATGACAGATGGCCCCTTTCTCTATATTAATAGCCCTGCGATTTAATTTCGTGTGATTCAAAACATTGGCATTTTTGCGAAATTATAAATGAAATGGGTTATTAGTATTGTACTAAGGAAAAAACCACAATTTTTAGGATATTTGTCTGTGTGTCTGTATTTATGTTCCATTTTATTTCGAGAATCACTCAACGGATTCGGATGCGGTTTATTTTATTAGCATCGTAGTGACCTTGGTGAACATATCTAGAGGCTATAGGGGGTATGCATAAAATAAATCTCAAAACAAAAAAGGGGCAGACATTGAATAAACTCAAGCGAAAGGCTAGTATGATAATAATAATGACTCTTGCCGCTTACACGAACTTTTGAATGAACCAAAATGTTATTTTCTAATGTATAAATACATTAAAATTACGCCTGGCTCAAAAGGTCTGAGTATCCAGAGCATCTAAAGAGTTAAAAAATATGCATATAATAACATCTATGGTTCACAAGGAATGATTGCCAATTTCTTCCCAATCAATTAAAAAAATAAAACACAAGGGCGGTAAATTTTTACCAACAGTTTTTATGCATATTAAATGGTCTTTACGAGCACTTGCATTGAAAAAATATTTCAATATTCGTCTTTTCAGGCACAGTGATCCCAAAGAACTGCGTGGAGCCCCTGAAGGAAGCTCTGTCATCGGATGCGGTCTCCGTCACCGAGCAGACCTTCGACGAGACCGACACATAAACTGAACTAATGACATAAGATAAACATTAGTTTAGCGCAACTCGCGGACCCGATCACAGTTCCTCTGTTGTCTCTCTCTTGTAGCTAGAGTACCCACCGAACGCAGGTCTTATTTGAGATTTTCATCTTATTTCTTAGGTGTGACAGTAATTCAACAGTAAGGCCTAACTAAGCTGTCTATATAAGCTGAAAAATCATGTCAGATATAAGCTTTTGATTATAAATAGATAGTATCAGGTTTAAAAATACACTACCGATATTTTGGGACTTACCTATTAAAACATGTCCAGTAATATTTAAATAATCCTCACAACACGGAGCTAATGTTCGGGCCGCCATAGACAATATTCTGTCTGAAGACGTACTAAGAGGAAATGATGACCTGAGCTGTCAGAGACAGGCAGACCCGGGTCACGAACGTAGTCAATTATGGACGATACGGAGTTACGAGTGATTGTTCCGGTGTCACAACATTCCGAAGACATCAAACGGCCAAGAAATTCGCACTTGGCGAACTCAATTCTTACTAAAGAGTGTTCGAAGTGAATTGTGCGCATCAGGTTTTGATATTGACACGAAAATATCAAGTTGATAGTACTTGGTTAGATGATGGTAATAAGTGAGAGTGATATTTTCACGCGGGCATAAAACGATAATTTATCAATTTATCCAAACATTGAGTCCTTTGCCAAAAAAGGTAACAAGCAAAATAAGCTTTCAACTTACATTTACCAAAAAAATAAGTTATTTATGTAACAAATATTATAACAAGGGAGTTCAGTAGAAATTTGTTTGAATAGGGTCGCGGCAAAGGACGCGTCTTGGCTGTACAGAGTATAAATAGGTACTTATTGATATTACGAAATTACTACCTAATTTAATATTATGAATGACTATTGCAATCTATGACAAGGTTTGACATTTTTCCTTCTTTTATAAATTTATAATGTACCAAGTGTATGATCGCATCAAATATAAAATCATAAACAAGCGCGATGAACTTTAAATTTTTGATGATATAACAAAACCATTGTACAAAGCACTTGTACCTTTCGTTATTTATATATGTTTTAGTTATTTTTGTTATGAATCGTACTGCTTCGTTTTATGTAGTAAATGTTATTTTTTTAAGTAGCTGGACGATATAAATTATTGGTCCTTATCAAAATTATTACTTGTGCTTAGTTTTTAACTTTTCAACTATTTGTCCAACTCATTGCTTTAATATTGGAGAAAGAAATGATGAATTGATGATAGAATAATTTTAAATTCAAATTTTATAAATCGGAATCATATATATTTTCACTTTAAATTAAAATATGTATATTGTTGGCTATATAAAGCTTTTTATTTCGTCATTTTAAAAACAAAAATAATAAGATATTGTTTTTCGAAATATATTTCGGCCCACTTTGGGGCCGGCATCAGTCGAATAAATGACAAATCTACAAAATGACATAAAAATATACACAATCTTATGACTAATTAACCTATTTTCTTACATAAACAAAAAAAAAAACAAAATAAAAAAATTAAAACCTAAATAATTTTGGTTGAAGAGCCATCTTGCTATTTCCGGCCGTAAAATCCCGATATTTGTTTAGAATACCAGGGATAAGACGTACCGAAAATCGCAAGATGACGCTGCTTTTTATGGCACCCTGGTCTTAATTCTGGTCTGAGTCTGGTGTCAGTAAGTAGTTCGAAGAACAATATCTTATTATTTTTTTTTTTAATGAAGAAATATATATTTTCAATGAGTTTTGCTGTGACTTTTATTTTATTTAATAAGAAATTTAAATTTTAAGGCAAAAATTTAAAAACTTTATGGTGTTGTTTTTCTGAAAACCCAACACATGTTTAACAAATTATTTAATTCATCATTAGAAGAAGAAACTGCACTTTTGACTGAAGATTAATACAGGAATGTATGGAAATAATCACGTATCATTCAAGTCATACAGAAACAATGTCAATCTCGTTTCTATGCTGTTTAGTGTATAAAGACGAAAATAAATGTATATAAATATACTGAAATTAAGTTATTTTACTTGTACCCTTGGCGAATAAACCGATATTGAATGTAAATTTATTTACTTTCATTTTAATTATCATTCTGTTGTTGGTATTGAGAAGTTTAGATTATTGGCGATCTTTCTCGCTTCGATTCGACTGGCTGAGACCTAAGACATAGTAATAACAGAATAGTAGAACAACTCCCGCGCCGTGCGAGGTTTAAATGCCTACTGCTGCAGGGCTGTCAATTTATTTAACGGCGATGCGACGAACAGCGCGCTTGGCCACAAAATACCTATCTGTTTTGTAGCGCGGGCGTACGTAAGCGCGACTGCGGAGCACAGCCGAGCAAACGCTAGTCACACCGTCTGAGATATTGTCGTTGCGTGCGTGCTGAGGTTCGTGCGTGCAGGCTCGCACACATATAAGCCGCGCGGGCGACATCTCTGTGAAGATAGCTTACTAGTCTGTTTTTACTATGCCTAAGATTAAGGCTGATAAATCTGATAATAGAAAACCGAAACTTTACGTAAATGCGCCCTTGGCGGGGCGTCTCGATTATGGTCAAGTTTGAGTATGTATAAAAGTCTCAGAACAATTTATTGTTAAAAGTACATCACAAATAAGGCTAGGCTACTCTAGCCGTACGGTCCGAAATAGAATTAGATCGCTGAAAGCCACGAATGATTTCAAGTGTGAGCGAGGACTGGTACGTAATTTGTGAGCTAGCAAACGATTTGAAAGATAGCTCATGATTCGGACCCCTTTATAAAAGATACCTCATAACCTCTTAATTTAACACAGAATATAATATGTTATATATTTTTTTATCGACTCCACAAACACATTCACAAATATAAATTCTTCCATTTCGAGATGTTCCACAAGACTTCAAAATTTCGTCTGAAATTATGGAGTGAAAATAATTTTTGACATTTCATTCCATTCAACGCTCTCATCGCCTCACCTCCGACGCGTGAGCCACAAAAGTCATACGAATGAATGAAGACATTTACTTCACTCATGGATTATTTGCCATTCCAAATGAATGATTTGTAATCGATTTTAGCGATGTTATTCTATTTCGGACCGAACGGAAGATGGAATCCGTGACAAAAATTATAATTGTCAAAATTTCACGCCATTCGAAACTTAACATCTGCCAAAAAAAAATTGAATGCAAGCATTGTTTTATCAAAGACATTACTTGAACAAGACTAAGCCCTGTCCAATTTTTGCTCAACTAAACTAGATTTTATTTCCTTTGAAATAAGGTTGTACCTAATTATTATGATACCATTTTCAAGCGAAAAACGAGCCGAGCGAGATAGCTGTCGCTACTCGTGTATCCTTGTCTAGCAAGTTGCCAGTGTATGTAATATATTAGGTTGGGGAAAAACTCTTTTCGCAAATAGTGTGTATGAACTTATAATAAAATCTCTTTGGCTACACCATTTGTATCTGGCTGGTTTTGGTATTATTAAAAAGTTTTTTAAATTAGGTAAAATGTGTAATTTTCATTTGTTTTTCTTACTGTTAAGATGAGTGAATCTAATGAAAAAATTCAATACATTTTAAAATTTTACAATAAAAAAGGTAAAAATGCAACGCAAGCCGCGAAAAAAATTTGTGATGTTTATGGACCTAGTGCAGTGTCTGTAAGAGTAGCACAAATTTGGTGTAAGCGTTTTCAATCCGGAAATTTAAATGTCAAAGATGCACCTCGCTCTGGGCACCCTGTTATGCATAAAATGGATGCCATTTTTGAAAAAGTGGAGCAAGACCGGCCTATCAGTAGTTACGATGTAGCTGAAGAACTGGGGATTGACCACAAAACAGTTATGGCGCATTTGAAAAAAGCTAGGTACACAAAAAAGCTCGATATTTGGGTGCCTCATGAGCTCACTGAACCGCTTCAACGCTTGCGACAAATGACCTTCACGGGACCTTCACGGGCCTCCACCGCTCGTTATCTCTCATCTACTCCGAAATTAAGTGCTAGAGAGCTCCCGGGCTTTCCCAAGTGTGTCTCGAGTTAAAATAAACAAACATAAGTAATGGTTTCTCGTCACTCGATCCTTGAGTGTTTATTTATACAAACAGAGCATTAACTATCATAACTATCGAAGAACTATCTGATGATGTAGATATAGAGAGGGAACGCAGGGCGTTGGCGGTGAGGTGTAACATGTTGGTACGTAGGTTTGCGCGATGCACAAAAAACGTCAAGATAACCTTATTTAAGGCATTTTGCCAATCTTTTTATACCTGCAGCCTGTGGATCAACTTTACACAAAAATCTTACAGCGCCCTGCGTGTCCAATATAACAATGCATTCAGGATGCTGTTGGGATTGCCTCGATTCTGCAGTGCTTCGGGGATGTTCACTGAATCTTATACAGACGGCTTTCATGCGATAATTCGTAAGAGGGTGGCATCCCTGTTGTGCAGGGTTAGGGATAGCTCTAACAGCCTCCTGAAAGTGTTTGCCGAGAGGACGAGCGGTCCCATCTTGCGTCACTGGGTGTCATTGCATACCACTTCGACAGGCAGTGGCACAAGATTCAGTTAGATTAAGTTAAATTAATTACACCATTATTGTAATACTAATATAGTTTTTAAGACCTTGTTACTAACACTATGGGCACTGCCTGAAATAAAGATTACATTATTATTATTATTATTATTAAGTTAGCTACTGCATGAACTATAACGATAAGTGGACAGTTTATTACAAACAGAGTAATAAATTAACTCCCGGAGAAACCGTTACGAATTTTTGTATTTTTGTTTTCGTATCTGCCTAACGAAATACGTGGCTCAACTTACCGTTGTTTTGGAATAATTCGATCACACGTCTCATCACAATCACGAAAACATATAACACAATACACTTTTATCCACTAATAACTTCACAATCACCAAAAATATACGACAAAACGGCGACGAAACGACGCGACCGGCCGGCGGATCTATTTTTAACTGACATTCAGTTTTTTTGCTAGTGGTGTTCTGTTTTTACCGGTTAATTCGATTACTAAAGCACCGACCTTCATTCTATATTCGTCACAACATGGATTCCGATTCACAAATTCAAATGACGACGTTACACATTCTCCGCCGACTCTCGGTATGAGTCTCGACGCTAAAGCGCACGAGCCTCGATAAATCGGGGTATGAGTCTCGCCTGCTAAGCACTCGAGCCTCGAGAAAGCTTGGTGGGAGACTCATACCGCCAAGCGTTCGGGCGGTGAAAGAAACTTAATGAACCGTGTACTCATTTGTGATTCTTTATTACGACGTAATGAAACCGAACCATTTTTTAAAAACCTGATAAGTGGTGATAAAAAGTGGATCACGTACGACAAGAACGTGCGAAAAAGGTCGTGGTCAAAGGCTGGTCAGGCTTCACAGACTCTGGCGAAACCCGGGTTTTCTCGCAACAAGGTAATGCTGTGTGTATGGTGGGATTGGAAGGGCATTATTCATTATGAGCTGTTACCGCCAGGCAGGATCATCGATTCTGAACTCTGCTGCGAACAACTGATGAGATTAAAGCAAGAAGTTGAGAGAAAGCGGCCGGAATTAGTCAACAGAAGGGGTTTGGTTTTTAGCCACTCGGCAAAAATTAAGAGAGTTTGGCTGGGACGTATTAATGCATCCGCCGTATAGTCCTGACCTTGTACCTTCAGATTTCTACTTGTTTCGGTCTCTTCAGAATTCTTTAGGCAGTGTCAGGTTAACATCAGGAGAGGACTGCCAAAACCACTTGTCGCAGTTTTTTGATCAGAAGACCCAGAATTTCTATAGCAATGGGATCATGTCCCTACCTACAAAATGGCAGAAAGTTATCTAACAAAATGGCACCTACATACTTTAGTTAAATGTAAATAAACTGTATTAAAAAATGTTTTGAATTTTCATAAAAAATGCGAAGAAACTTTTTCCCCAACCTATTAAACAATATACTTAAATAGTCTTCACCGGAAATTCCATGCGTGTGTTAAGCATTCTGCCGTTTTCATTCTATATCGAAAAGACTAAGACGAGACTTTAAAAACAGTGTTAGTATCAAATTTTTTTTATTATTGCTATGGGTGCTTTTTAGGCGCTAGTTTTTGCCAATATCAGGTACATACAATCTGGCACATTCAAATCAAACGCCGCACCAATGAGTTTTTCGGAATCTATGTGCATAGTTTTTATTTATGATTGAGATACTATGTATACTTTTTTCTTTATTTTTATTTTTATTTATTGTGTTGTGTCCTGACGTATAATGACAATTATGAATAAAAATGTCTTATGTCTTATGTCTTAGTATCTGTTCTTATCTGTCACTTGCTGAACGGTGAAAGAAAATATTGTGAGGAATCCTGCATGCCCTAAAAAACGTGTATTAGTGCCCAAAGTACGGCGATAAGGTTCACCACCCATCACGTTGGGGTGTAATAATCGTTGGTGAAACGCGGGTGTACCGAGCTTGCATTACACAGTTCATACTCTGAACACCTCTGGCACCCCCTCGGGGATATTTTTACAGTTAATATTTAGAAGACCGTTGAAAAATATATGGTCCCAAAGAGTCGCTACAAGACTACAGTCACACACAGCACAGAGATGTGAATTGCTTAGATTTAATGTAAATAAGTGAATAGGACAATAACTGTGACTCAAGTATCGATTGGGTGTAATACGACCTAACTCATTTGTCACTCAATGACAGGACTAAACTTAGGGGTACCTCGGTACAAAATGCACGTCCTAATTTTGTCTTTCTTACTTTTGAATAAAAAGTATGCAATGAATGCCTTTCAAAGCAATTTGCGGAATTGGTTTATTAATAACAAAGTCTTCATTAAAAAAGTACATAGTTTAATGTATTACATTTTGTTTGCATTACATTAACAAACTTTAAGGCGTGTTTACAGTTGTAATGTAATGCAATCAAAATGTAACAAATAAGTAAAATGGAATAATTTTCATGCGATCACCTAACTATTAACGAGCAGTTTGAATTGCTATAAAACGCATTTACTTATTGCATACTTTTTATTGAAAAGTAAAGAAAACAATATTATAATGTGCATTCTATTTCATCTTTTTACCTCCGTTGACTTATACTTAGGAAGCATTTCAGAACGTGCGATCATAGTGCGAAATTTCACTCGTTTATTAGAAAGAGATAGATCAGATGTATATTAGCAAGAGAAAGAAAAATCTGGTTGTACCAATCAGGTGGCCCAGTGTGATTTTCGCATTACTCCGAAACGTTTCAAAACACTTTCGTGCAACTGTCAGGTAACAGTTCGGTTACCCTCGGTTTAACTCGGGTCAATTTTTGAACGCTCTAGGGTGAAATTCGCATCACTCAGAGTGATTTTCTCTCGTTTAGAAACTGAACCTTATAATAAATGCAGGCAATAATGCCGAGTTACGGTCAAAACGGAACGAAGTTTGGTTCAGCGTTACCAGGTACACCGCTTTTCTGCTTTTTTCCTGCCTTTTGACAATGGATCCGCCTTCTGCTTTTAATCTGCGCGGTTCCGCTTTTTTCGAATCTGCTAAATCAACCAGTTTTTTTCTCATTCATGGCGGTTACACCATAGTTAGTATGGTTACACTAAGGCACAATGAATATTTTTTGCACGAAGCAGGAAATTGACAGTTTGTGGCAGTAAGAGTTGCGCTTTTAATTCCTAATGGTGCATGAGCCATTTCACATTGTCGCGAACTTTTGAATGTTGCAATGTAAAATAGCTCATGCATCTTAAGAGTAAAAGCGCATTTTCTCTACTAGCATCAACTGTCAGTTTCCTCCTTCGTGCAAAAAATTGACTTTTGTTATACACGGCGTGTCAAGAATACTGCAATTAAAAACATCAACAAGCTTATGAATTGAGAGAGAAAAATCGATGCAAATGTTAAACAATAGGTTTCGGTTAATTTCGCTTTTTTTGGTAAAAATCCGCGTTTTTGAAACAGCGCTAGCGCATTTTCAATTTACTCATGTGGCAACACTGGTTAGGTTTGACATTTCACCCAGGGCCGTAAAACACATTAAAAAAAAAATTGACATTTCACAAACGTCACCTTCCTGAAAATGGTTGCGGCTCTGAAATTTTTCTGTTTTTTATTATTCATTCAATAAATTTCACTGAAAATTCATAATGGAGACGGTAACAATGACGGAAAAGGAGGCTGCCGAGCAAGACCTCGAAGAAACGGTGAGTGCAAAGCTCTATAGAATAAAATAAAGTACTGATTTTAAAGTAGGTCACTGCACCGGATCGCCTTGTAATAAAAAAATATAGAAAAGCAATAGCTTGAAAATAATCACATAAAGATAAATAGCCATTACTTTAAAATTACTCCGTCGCTCTAGTTGGTGTATTCTGTTTAAATTGCAAACTAGTATTTCGTGAATGTAGAGCACATTTGTTGACAAAGTAAACAACACTCAGAAGCGATATTTCTTTAGTTTGTTTCTCTGTGCAATGTAGAACTAGCAAGACTGCCCTGCATCTACGTAACCCAATAAAAGCAAAGTAATGGTATTTACAATTAAACATTTCATCATCTGTGTGCAAATGCAGGTGAAGCGTACAGACGAGCAGTTGGACCTGATGTCATGGAAGATGGACAATATGGAGAAGCAGCTCGTGCAGCCGAACACCAACCAGCACCAGGTCATGCACCTGCTGCAGTCTGTGTCTGAGGTAAATGATGTCACTTGTGTGCCACATGAGGGTATTTACTGACTCACATTACAACAACAAAGTTACCCAATATTTTGAAATTCACTGTCTACAATGACACTAAGATACTCATAATTGATAATTATAATGTTTTAGCTTTGGGAGAGCATAAGGACTTTTACAATGCTAAGGTTACCACTCTTACTCCCCCAGTGTTAAATTTTTTTTTTTCAAACAAGTTGAAACAGTTAGCAATCAGATATAGTAGAAGTTATATCAGTAAAACTAAACTACCCTTTGAAAATAATACATAATATCATTTCAATTACCATTTATTTTTATTCAATCAAACCAAGCACATATTCATTTAAACATATCACCATTTACCCAGAATCTAAGCTAAAAATGGTTTTATTTCTTACTGTCAGTATGAGTGGTTTTTAACCGCACCCTTTATTTCAATTAAATAAATGACTAACTAATATTTAGTCAATAGCACCCAAAGATTGATTACACAAAAGAATTAAAAAATGTTTTATTTTCAGCCCCTTGACTCATAGACTACCCAAGGTCAGAACCACGTCAGCCTCACAATATCATGTGGCTTGTAACATGCCATTTTCCTATTTATCAAACATTATTCTGACTATTGTTTATTTATTTTGGTCCAATAGAACAAAGTTATACTACTTCCATTTCAAGGATAAGTGGAACTGATACATATTTCAATGATAAATGAATAGGAAAATTGCAAGCTATGACTTTCATGCTTATTGTCTTACATTAGATGGCTTAAATGTGGTACAAAGTTTAAGTCTAAACACAAAGCCCAGCAAACCGGGCCCAAATGTATTATACTATGCTTTAAATCCTAGGGCTTTCATCACGTCTACTAGGAGTTGCCACATGTTATTGTCATTTTGAACCTTACATTTTGTAGAAATTTTCTCCTGACTGCTTATTTGTTTTAATTTTGCAGAATTTTACTGCCTCTTCATCTAGAGCTGGCTTTAGTATATGCTTGAAAGGTACATTCTTGAAATTTCAAAGTGTGTACAGAAATCCAAATGTGTCTGGACTTTCATGATTGAATTTTCATCTGTATTTATTTTTTGGTGTCGAAGGTAACTTTTGGCAACTCCAACCATCAGTTATGTTATACTTCGGGTTAGTTTTGTGAGCTTAGAGATTTTTCATTAATTTATTTGCCCCTTCCATGTTTCAAATTTGCAATAAAATCTCTGGGCTCACATACTAGCAGAGATAGGGCACTGAATTGCGAAATCAAGTTGCATGAGAGATATTTAAAACTAATTTCATCTTGCAGCTTCAGTGTCCTATGTATGAAACCACAGCCTTAACCTCGATTAGAATCTCGAATGGCTATCACCAGGTGCGTCAGGATTACCAGCAGCTTCGTCGGGAGCTGGTGGAGGTTCAGGCCTTGCAGCGAGAGCTGTCTGGGCGGCTCAGGGCTCAACTTAGGCTGGTCCATGGCAAGTTTGCGAAACTGAGGCAACGCCTAGCACAAGCCACGCCTCCTCATTGAGCGACCGCCTCGAAGATCTGTCTCTCTTGCCAAATATTTGGAAAACACTTTTTCAATCAGTTTACTAAATTCTAAGTCATGCTATCTATAGAATAACAGTTTAGGTAGTTAGAGTGCAATATCGAATAGTCATGATAATAATAAAATATACAGCATAATATCTTCGCGAATGAGTACTGACAGTTTTGTTGTAGGTACGTATCTTCTTAGGTTCTATCTTCGTGCGATGTCATCGACTCATGGTTTTTTTTTACCTAGTCCAACCATAATACAGTCAATCCAGCTTTAATGAAATAAATCCTCACATGAATCCTTGTGGCGTGTCAGAGGTGTTTCCGGGTATGCATGGACTGGGAAGTGCAAGTCACAGTTCAGATTCGTACACCCTACCGACGGTTATTACGTCTCGTGTGATGGGCGGTACCATACTGCGACCACAATTACCTACTGATTCACAGCGTAACGTGCCTTCAAGCACACAAACTGACCGCGTGCCCCCCGGATTATAACTTGACCGTAAGCGCTATACCTCGCCTTACGTAGCTACTAGCTATAGTGGGGCGGTGGAGGGGGGTAGAACAGCTACCATTTTGTTCGGCAACGTTCCCCCCGCCACGCCTGTCGCCACCCAAGGCGCGTTACAGCGCTTGTTGTTAAGGGATAGTGGCCGACACGTACCACAGGACCATAGAGGAGGTCATTCAATACTCGTAGTTATTCATATTTCACATTATAACAAAACGAAGTAAATTTTTCTAATAATATACGTTATCAACTTAATCAGTATGTGACAAATAAATGTGCCAATTGTAGTATATTGAATCATTGTTGGTTGATGTAATATGAAGTTATGTACTTAATTGATTGAATGCTATAAATGACACTCTTAATAATTCAGGACTTACATAGCGTATGTGACAGTGACAATGGCTAAAGATTGTCTGACTGACAATCTGTGCCTTTATTAGATCAAAGAAAGTAATGTTTACAGCACAAGTACATGTATATATCAATAATTCGGCACTAATTTCTGTCTTATTCCAATAGATAAATCTTAAAATCAACCAGTATTACTATTGATCTCATGATTGTTTATAATCCTAGTGAAATGGTGCGAAGTGGTACTAGATTAATGGAACTAACTGGCATTCGAAGTAGTAAGACCCCGACTGAGTAAGAAAGATTATTGAAATGCTGTTCGTACCTGTAAGTTTCGATATTTTTTGTGAATT
Source organism: Ypsolopha scabrella (assembly GCA_910592155.1). Taxonomy (NCBI): domain Eukaryota; kingdom Metazoa; phylum Arthropoda; class Insecta; order Lepidoptera; family Ypsolophidae; genus Ypsolopha; species Ypsolopha scabrella. The sequence continues at coordinate 22,871,369 of OU342980.1, forward strand.
AAGTATCGCCTTGAGTATGCAAGGGGGTAGGGTTTTCAAACGGTAACTTTAGGTTGTTAGGAACAAATATATCTTATTTCGATAATAACAAAGAATTATACTTTGTAGAAGAGACATCCTCTACCCTTGCATTGCCAAGGGGTTCTAAACGTTACTTTGATTAGAATGGTAGAGCAGTTTTGATCAAAATTATTGTGTAGGTGACTGTTAAGTTACGTGGAGTTGAATTAACATTTCATGGTCTATTGTGAAATAAAAATCACATGTTTGTTAGAAAACAAAATAATATTTGTGATTTGGTGCTAAATAACTTAAAAAACTGAATGAGTCTTTGTATAAATTTTTGTTGTAGTGTGCAGAAATTGATTTGTTTAATGTTAACATTTAAGTAATAGGCAAATTTATAAAGCGGTATTTGGAAGCATCAGATTGAGATGAAAATTGAGAAACTTCCAAAACATAATTGTTGTAAACAGGATTAATCCACATTTACTTAGTCATCATACCGGTAGACTTCCCGGAAACCAGGTAGATGATCATGTCAGGTGTTTATAGAACTACGGACACCAGTCAATTCATGAGAATATAATTAATCGAATTTAAATATTATAATAGTTCTAGATAGTAAAACGGGTCTGTAGATGCATGCCTTTTTGATTGTGGTTAAATGTTAAATACTTACATTTTATTTTTTTAGTAATTATTTGTGTTTCATGAAATGTTTTCGTGCTTTATTTTTTTTATAAAAGTTATTTGTCTCTCATCTTTTTTTGTTGTTTATAACTCGTATGGTTGTTCTTTAGTTTGTATTTATTTTGAAGCTTTATATTTCCGTAAGTTAGCATGGTATTTAAGTAAAATTACCGTAACTTAGTAAATTCCAGCACATATCAAGCACTACAATGACGTAGTGTTGCTTGCACATACATCCATAGTAGTTTGTAAGAAAATACATGTCTGAAGCTATGTCTAAGTATTTAGGTCTAAATTACACGTATACCTGATTTATCTAGAACTAGCGAGACCCTAGCTAGGGAATGTTGTTGAACTAGGATGTGTCCTTGAATAGTGTACTTTATGAAGTTAATAATTGCCCCAAAAGTTATAAATTTGTATAGTCAAATTATTAATATAAGGTTTTGTTAAATGTTTTTTAATAAAATCTGCTTCCGTCTTTAAAATTTTAAACCTCGAGCACATCTGGTATTAAAGTTACACAAAAGTTACTAATAATATAGTTTAATAGTAAATTCACCGACTCTCAGATAACGTGTGGTTGCGAGCGGGGGAGGTATAATAGATCCTCACACTCTGTTTGCGTACAGGACTAAAGCGCAGTCCGATAACTCCGTGTCCGACCTCTACTAATTGAAGTGAGTGCGCTGGACAGGCTGTGACATACAAAATGACAGTTCTTTTTTGTGCCGATTCAAAGCGCCCCCACCGTGTGTACTGGGAATTAAAATTAACACTTGGTACAGGAGATGACGTCATTATCTCATCTCTAGCACTAGTTCCGATTACGCTCACTGCTATCAGCGCCAGACTGGCGATAATGGGGATCCACACTGCAAGAGTATCCCTGTGCATGGCGCATTGTCGATCCGGCCATGACAATCTGTCTTTTCAGTACCTACGTTGTTGTGGTATTTGCGTTGTTTTTTCAAATAATTGTGTGCCGTACTAGGTTGCTCTCATAATGGTGATAATTAACTCCCGAAAAACCCCGTATTAAAAATCCTACTAATATTATAAATGCGAAAGTTTGTGCGTGTGTGGGTGTGTATGCTTGTTACTCTTTCACGCTCAAACGGCTGAACGAATTTGGATGAAAACTAGAATGGATATAGCTTATACCCTAACTTAACACATAGGCTACTTTTAATCCCGGAAAAATGTATGGTTCCTGTAGAATAGATCAATATCATTGAAAAATCAGGTGTCTAATTAGCGCGGTCCATGATTGTTTGTGGAGAAATAAGACAAGGCTTTGTTATTTCATACATCAGGTGTCTAATTAGCGCGGTACCAAATCGTTTGTGGTGTAATAAGACAAGGCTATTGATTTGATTTTGGCTATGTTATCTCATCACACTTCACACTAATATTATAAATGCGAAAGTTTGTGTATGTGTGTGTTTGTTACTCTTTCACGCTGAAACGGCTGGACGGATTTGGATGAAATTTAGAATGGATATAGCATATACCCCAACTTAACACATAGGTTACTTTTTATCCCGAAAAAAGCATGTCGTTAAACGGAATAACACGCGGGCGGAGCCGCGGGCAAAAGCTAGTAAATAATATAATAAAATTAATTAATCTACAACACGTTTTAAAAACAGGTGAAGAGAAAGAGGAAAAAAGCAACAGGAAAACTGGAGCACACACATCAAAGTTTGAAATAGCCGGGCCGTAGCACATTAAATTCTCTTTGGCCGGACCTATGCTACCGCCATCTGCAATTAGCTTTGCCTGTGGATCTCATTAAATTGGTTGATTATCACGTCGCCAGTCCAGCGTACTTGTATTGTATTGATAGAGGTCAGAGGGCGCGGGGGATGACGAGACGACAAAGGAAACTGCGCGGGGAGCGAAGAAGGAGGGCGATCACTGAGTTATCCGATCAATGCGCTACGTAGTATACATTAATCCATAATTATTGTAAACTATACATGCACTAAGTGCAAAATTATATACCTACAATTAAAATTCAAAACTTGATTATTTAAATTACGAGCCTTAATTTTAATAAACATCGATTGATCTAAGTGGTGGTTAGTATTTTTGTAAAGCTGTAGTACAAGTTGTTACAAAGAATGATGGGTCAGCGTGTTGTTATAATTATTGCGAATCCATTAATTAGTCGATGGTAAGACTGAATCAACTTTACTTAATTGTATAGAATAGCCCAACCAAGTCGCGTGCCGCGTCTAGTCCTAAATCTTTAAATACTCATCGATGTAATTCACCTTTACTGACCAACAACTTGTATTAACAGAATTTTCTTTAACAAAACTTGATGTCCAAATATGACAATATGCACACTATAATAATATTCCTATCTTTTATTGTAGTTTGCAAACTATACTTAAATTCTCGTACTATTTGTATTTAGTCAGCAGTACTATACATTTTCTAGATTATCCAATGATCTTTTGGATCTAATTTTATAATTATTTTTGATTTGTTTAAAAATCTTTTTTGTAATAAAATAATATTTTATGAATAACTGAGGTTTTATTTACATTAAAAATAAAATAAAAAGCGTATTAATTGAATATATTCCTTTGTATTTAAAACATAAAATATTTAACAAATTTGGAATGTAAGACGGAAATACTCGATGTTAATTAACAATGGTTAATATGTTAATTATATAATATCCTCCATATTTACTGGATGGCTTCATTATTTGTATAGATTACCAAATTATAGTAATTAAAACTAAATGATTGCTTACTAAGAGACACTTATAATACTTTGCTTATTGACATTTTACAAACAAAATGTATCACAGACAAGGCGAATCATGAGCCCGAAATTATATCGAACAAGTAAATTACGAAATCAAGCAGCGACAGTAAACCTACGAGAGAGCAGAACGCTGACAAAGTGTTCCGTAGAACCAGCGAGACAGACATATGTATAGAAAGCGTCTTCTCACTTGCTCCACCTAGAACCTGCACCGCCCATGATATTCACGTCTTCAGATTATAGTCAAGAAACCTTACAAAAAAGTATAAAATGTAAATTGGCACCCTGTGTCATAAAAGTAAAATAAAATCAGACTTTAGAAAATTAAAAAAAAACTTATCGTAGATCCTATTGTTAATATATTAATCGTGTTAACATAACCGTGGTCAGTTGAATCCTTAATCTACACATAGAGTTCACTAAAAGTAGGAGATAAATTGTGTGGAAAATATCTTAGTATACTATAGTAAATGGCACTGTTATGTCAAAGAATATTTTTTATAGGTTTTAGGTAATTATTATATTATATAAATTGATATTTCGACAAAAGCCCTAAACACTTCCATAAATTAAATGATACGTTTGGATTTTTGTCAAATAGTTTGAAATATTTTAATACTTATTTATACTCGTATAAGATTATACTATTCAATTATATTCATTCTTTTATATATTCAAATTATTAATGAAACCAGGAATGTATAAATACGTAAAAGTGATAACTACGTATATTTCGTATAAAACCGTGTTTTTTAAACATTGGCAACAAACACGTGTAACCAAACTCGCTATGCTTGCATGTAGGTACGTACAGTCGGCTAACAAAGAACTACCACCCTAAAGGCCATCGCGGCCTGTCTTACATACAACTACAACCTTCATAAGGCATTACCCACTTACCCAAACATCAACAAGTCTTGGTATAAAACTCTACACATACACTATATAGCTACTAATCGCTACAGTATACGTAATGTTCAAAAAGCTGAAACAATTGACAACAAGCCTGACTGTACATAGCGCAGTCTCGTGGGAAGGCACCGAGCCAACGTCTACCTCTATGTTTATTGTGTCCTTATACTATGTGGAAAGACCAACACAAATCAAAAGTTCTTTCAGATTTTTATCAAATAAAAATATCTCAAATTAGCAGTCTTGCATCAGCCAATGTACCTCAATCTAAGGTAATAAAGCTTTTAATACTTTCAATCAAGGACTATTTTAAAATAAAAAAATTGAAGTTTTGACGGCACAAAAATTTAAACAACTTTCAGAATCTGCTACAGTAAAGTTTGCTGTTTGATGCTCACTGCTCAGTCCATGGAAGCTTCAAGTTCTTGTTCTATTAGTAAATATGCAAGCACCAAAAAGTGTAAGTATGCTAAACATATGAATGCCTATGCCCTGAATAAAATTGCCTGAATTAGAGTTGCAATAGTTTATGGGGCTAAACGGGCTTATTTGCCTAGCCTTTTGACAATTGAAATCGTACGTTTTGAGCTGTCAAATGAATATTAAATTTTATTGATGCTAAATTTGTACATTCATACAATCTCCGATTCAGATGAAGAGCCAAAAAGTAATATACTACTACAAACATTAAACTATCGAGATTCTATTACACATTTTTTCCTCAAATTTCCAAGTAGTGATTCTTGTACAGTTTATTATATAAACACACGAATCTATTTTATTAAAAACTCGTACAAATAAGTACATATAAAAACTCAACATTTGTATACCAACTATGTACACAATACAATCAACATGGCAAGAGTAGATATATTTATAAACATATTTCGTTAACATTCAAAGGACCCTCTCAACGGGCGACTTGCGTTCAACGGCCCTCTCCACGTCTCGGGCTTTACTGTTGATCTTCAGATTGGCGAGACTGACGTAGTTGCTGCGAGAGATGCCCGGCTCGCGCTTCTTCTTACACTCGAGTGTAGTTTCTGCGGCGTGTTTGTCTCGATTCTTCTCCAACACAGTGGCGAGCGCCGGCACATTGTTGTTGTGAGAGCTCCTTACTAGCGGCGCCAACAGACTCCTCGACTCGGATGTTGGAATGATCGGCGTTTTGATCTTGTTCCTGCCGACCTCGACGAACCTCGGCTCCGGGTGCGCTAACTTCCGGTCGGGCTTGGTTCTGTGGTCGCGGTAACTGAACCGACCGTCGCCGAACTCGTGCTGAGCGTGCCGCCGGAATATCGGCGTCATCGGCTTACCCATGCTGGCGAGCTTCAGGTCGCTCTTCAGTACGTTAGACTCCTTCAGATTGTTCTTGTGATTCTTCAAGTCTACATGCTTGATGTCGTCGAGCGGCCTCACGCGGTAAGACGACCTGCACACACCGCTCGGCGAACCCGGCCGGGTTATGAAGAACTTACTTTTAGACTTCTCCTTGTTTTCGTCGGTGGTCTTACTCCTGAGCACTTCCATCGTGTTCGGTTTGAACAGCCGACTGAATTTCGGAGAGAGCAGTGTTTTTGTGAAAAAGTTTGATTTTTCCACCGGTTTCGTTTGAACCAGAACGTTGTTTGGGATGTTTTTGACGGTCTGCGCCATCATGGGAGTTTTATTGACATGTTCAATATTGAACCTCGGAGAGTCCAGTTCGGATCTTTTCCTCTCCCCAGTCACACACTGCGGGTTCCGCGAGGTAACGTCGACGACATCGTAACTAGACTTGTTCGCCAACAGGTTCTCGCCCTTCCTGACGATCCCCGCGAGGATGTTCTTCGGTTGATCGACTTCCATTTTGTCCATCATCTTGACGCTCCTGTACCAGTTATCGATGTCAGCGTCCTCGTCATCGGAGGAATCGCTCTCGTCCTTCACTTGGACCTCACAGTTGTCAGGGATGGAGAAGTGTCTACAGAAGGGCAGCGGAGCGTCCGCCTTCGATGTGGTCTCCAGGCCCTCGACGGACTGGTTCCTGAGGAAGGGCGGCAGGTCCTCGTCGAGCTTCCTTGCGTCCTGCGCGTGGTTGAGCTGGTGGTCGGGGCTGGCGCGTGCGAGCGGCGGCGGCGGGTCGAGCCACGCGGTGATGTCGTCCACGCGGGTGATGTTGATGGTCTGTCCGTCGGCGCGCAGGATGAACCCGGCGGGGGTGTGTGCGGGGGGCAGGGCGGCGTGGCTGCGGCTCAGGTGGGTGACGGTCACGATGGGTCGCTGCGACTGACAGATGTGGCTCGCGGACACGCACTTGCCGAGCAAGCGGCCGCGCGCGGACTCGCCCGCCGGATCGCACATTGTCGCGTTCGACAACGACTGCGGAGAAAGAGCGACGTTAAACATGAAATTAATTGATATTATTTTTATATGTATGTACTTCTAACGCAGAATTTGTTTCTAATTGTCTATCTTGTAATCAATAACAACTGACTTACAATATTTATTGCTAAAGAAATTCTACAAGTTACTAATATTTAAAATTTCCTAAGCGATTGATTTCGTTATAGATCCATACAGCATCAGTCAAGGTTTGGTGTTGATACTGCGTTTCCATTTTAAGCTGCATGTATTCGAGCCCGCATACGATGTTTAAACATTTAAACAACCTGTAGATCATTCACCAAACTTATATTTATAACTAAAGACACTTCCCATTGCATTCGATTTCACCTTCCTTTGTAAGAATACAAGCTTATCCGTGGAGCCATTACATTCGATTATGCGCTCTAATGGTAAACCATTAGAAAACATCCAAACGCCATGAATATGTTTGTCATTCTGTTATAAAATTAATTCACTATAATAAGTCCCCTGGGCTGAGTTGCATGACGCCCGGCGATCATGACATCTCTTTTGCACGCGTTGTTTTTGTATCTGGTATCCTGCTGTCAGTGATGAGCGGGCGATGAAACTGAACGCGACCCAGGGGACTTATAGTGAATGGTCTGTAGGTAACTCTGTATTTGAACAAAGATGAGAATTTTTCAGATGAACATGAATTTATAAAAAATACTACAAATCCTGCAAAAATGTTCACGCATGTTATTCGTTTCATGTACATTTAATATAACATACCTATCTACTTTCAAGATTATTATATTTATGTGGTAGATTCTAACAACAGCGCACACAAACCCCTAAGGGTTTAAGTGGTGTATGTTATGTAATATTTGTAAAACTTTATCCGTGTAAATAAATAAATAAAAATAAAATATACCGGGTGTAAATAGACTGCTAGCATTAAATGAAGCCACATATTCTACTGACCATACTGAACCAGTTTTCCCAAGAGTCATAGGACACCCTTAGTTTAGGAAATAATTGAGTTCCAAACAAAAATGCGTGAACCCTAACGCACCGACATACGGGCGAGGTTAGAGAGAGCGTCGTCCGTGAAACAGTCAGGTTGCACGACGACGCTCTCTCTCTAAACTATGATTCTTGGGAAAAATGGTTCAGTAGGGTCGGTAGAGTATGTGGTTTCATTTAATGGTCGCACTCTATTTACACCCGGTATGTCTGTCCCTTTGTATGGGGACGGCTCACAGTGCGGAGAGCGAGCGCACCTCGTCTTACACCCGCCTGCTTGATGCACTTCCCCGGTAAATAAACAAATCCCAACAAGTCACCTTGAGGACTCCCTCGCCGGTGACGAGCTCGACACTGGCCACCTTGCTGGGACTCCTCCGAACCCCGCACCGCGCCCCCTCGCACTCCGCCGCGCCGCCCGCGCCCCGCGCGTCCCCCGCGCCCCCGTACTGCAGGATGTCGGCCAGCAGGTGCGAGTAGAGGGGCGAGGGGTGCGACAGCTGCATCACCAGCGTCTCCAGCCAGATCTCGGTCACCTCGAACGGCGGTCTGGGGAACATCAACACATAATAGTAATTCTTTATACATTTAATATGAACAGACCATCACGCAAAAATATAAGTGTAAAAGTGCAGACAGTAGTCACCTATGATCGGGATCGAGATGGCAGGCGAGGAAGGCGACCCGGTAGAAGGGCTCGGGACACGCGCTCGGCCGACAGAACTTGTCCACGAACGCCCCCTCGTTCAGACCGAAGTCCGACCGCCGCGGCAGGAAGTCTGGGTCCGCTGACACTCGACCTATTATCTGGAGGATGTTAAAGGAGAAAAAATATTAAATAAGTACCCTATCGCGGGCTATGGTGCTGGCAGAATAACAGAGTTGTAGGTTTTTCTGCAACATTTCGCTGAGCTAGGGCCAATGTAGTTTATACAGTGCATGCGACAAACAAAACAATGTTACTTTTTATTTATTTGAGACCAAATTGGTCCATATTTACACACAATAAAACAGAACATAAAAAAGAAAAACTAGACAATAATAAAGATAAAGATGAAAATTTATAAATTAGAATTCAATGTAAAATGTTAAATTCAATTTAAAAATACCATTTTAATTTAAAAATATTTTTATTGCTCCGGACAATGTGGCGCGGCGGTATACCCAATGTCCCATCAATGAACAGTCCTCTCTTCTGAGAGTGCTCAGGATGCTGTTGAGACTGCAATTGATCCTATCTCTTAGTGAGGCTATGCGTTTACGCATATGACTAGTTTTTGTTTTGTCTATTGTCATTTTTATGAAATCATTTGGTTCCTTTGTTGTGTACTATAGACGATTTATCTCTCATATTTCTGTGATGAAAACATACATATACAACGTGTAACAGAAAGGTGTAACTGTTCGGTTTAAAAGCGTTCGGAACGCACAAATATGTGTCAGATTCTATTTTATTGATATGGCAACACGAGTTGTAAAAAAGTGTATACTGTACCTGTGGAGAGGGGGGCTTTTTCACATGCAGTAACCATATTTCAGGGTTCAAAACTGGACTTGTTAACGATCTTGTATTCAAATTTTCAGGCGGATCTGCACTACATTAGATGTCCATACAATTAAAAAAATATATTTTCCTAATCATTTCAAAACGTAAACAAGCATGTCGAATCCCTAGCGGGGTCGTGACCCATGAACTACAAAGTTTACTTACATCAAAAACGCCATTTTCATATCTCTGTGATTTCTGCGCGCCTGGTACTGCAGCCCGAGCGAGGCGGCTTGTCAATCGATTACGCCGACACAGGTGCGCCGTGCGGCAAATGTCAAAGAGAAGCGCCGCGGTCTGAACTCGGCGGCATGAATTCAATCCTTTTTCACTTATTATTAGGTTCAATATTCAATACAAACTGTCACTGAAGTGGAATAATGACTTTTTGTTACTCGAATAATTTAAATTTGGCGGCATCTTCAGCATTACATTGATTGCAACAAAATCAACGTCCACGGCGCGGCGCGGCGGTCCACCTCACTTCTTGATATTTTATAAATATGGCTCAAAATGTCGACCTTGGTGCTGGAAGTTTGATTGCGACTACACGTGTGGATTATTGTGATTCCACACATGTTCGTTGTGAACGTTGCTGATTCCAGCTCTAGTGAACGATGCCTCATCCGTCCACAACACCGCCTCATCCGTCCACAACACCGTTGAACCAAAATCTGGAGACGCTTCTACCTGATTTCGATACCACTCACAGAACAACACTCGAGGCGCGTAGTCCGCAGGTGTCAGCTCCCGTGTACGCCGGAAGTGGTATGGATGTTGCCCGTCGTCATGGAGCACACGCCACACCTGCATGTTGTTATTAGCTCCTAGAGCTGCTGCAGCGCGACGGGTACTCGTCCTAGGGTTTTCTTCAAAGTGTTCCAGCACTGCTTCCTCAAAGGCGGGGTCGCGGTTTCCCGGTAGAATGCAGCCTATGCACCATTTTTCTGAAAGCCCCCGCTGATGGAAGCTGGCGACGTTCGTGTTCTGGTCTGCCATCAACAAATCGCTCAAAGTAGAGGTTGCGAGCTAATCGCAAACTACCATTCGCTGCACCGACACCTAAAATAATGTCGTAATTTTCGTTGTTGGTTAGAAAGACAATTTTTTTTTTCACTTAAATCGCTTAAAATATCACGTTACACCTGACTGAAGGGATAGTACATGCACGACTGACCAAATTAAAAACATGCGTAGAGAAAGGATAAATTACTGACTTCAAAACTTCTGCTGTCCTAGTAGTTTTTACGATGATTGTTTACTGACCGTTCCGAATTGTCAATAAAAAGGAAACCTTATTGCAAAATAAATAAAGTTCAGAATGATTTAATTCCTTGCGTTGAAATGGTTGTCCTTCAAATGCCCTTCAGGTATTTGTCTCAGCCAATGATAGGCATCCTTATGTGTCATTGGTTAAGAAAATCACATAAATCACAAATTTCATGTCATGGCCTTGATGGCTGATGCTAATGAAAGACAATATTCTACTAGGGTAGTAGTTTCTTTCTGTTTTAGGAATGCAGCGAAAATGTGTTCTTTACGGAGTATGTATGGTTTAAGGCCACGACGTACGAGTATACCTAGGTAGTAAAAAAACCGGACAAGTGCGAGTCAGACTCGCACACCGAGGGTTCCGTACAAATTATTACTGTTGCTTAACGTCGGTGATTTTTTATGATTTAGTTACAAATGTATAGTTTTAAGTTTCTGTCCTATACTAGTAGTATTAGACAGTATTACTTGCCAAATTTCATAGTTCTAGGTCAACGGGAAATACCCTATGAATTTTGATTCCCTTGCTCTCAAATGTACGTTTTTTGCGGCATAAACGGCCGTATCTTTTTTCACGTTAACTTAGAAGTTATATTTTTTTACAGCTTGAATGGACCGTAGACTTGAGTATATGGTTTTAATTTCATCTCCACGCGTTCCTGAGAAAAAGGGTCTTATCTGACAGGACAACAAAGTGATCCTATAAGGGTTCCGTTTTTTCCTTTCGAGGTACGGAACCCTAAAAATGAGATTTTAAAACAGTAGAAGTCACATACCTACTACAATAGATAGGGTTCTAAAAAAAACATGTTATAAATGAGGCCTTTTCCAAGACGATAACAAAGCCCAAAACGTGATAGATAGAGAATTAACCCAAATGCTTGAAGCAGTTTAAATGATTCTTACACCACACTGAAGACAATTTTTAGATCTACAAAACTATTGCTCGAAATATTTTTTACGTCCATCGCGTCCATATGAAAAATATTATTTTATCCTATTTTGCGCTATCCGAGGACGTTCGTCGTAACAGCCACTTTGCAATACGCGCTGATTTGAAACTTATTTAAATTTCGTTCTGTCGATTTTTATACTGACACACATGAGTTGCTGATTTAGCGTAGGCATACGCCTTAAGCATTTATTACCTGGAAAACCCCAAACAATTTGAAATCTTCTGTGCTAGAGGTCTGTACTAGGGTATAAGAACTTGATAAAAGGTGTTATGTTGTAGACCTTCTGTCTCTCGGTTACAGTTCATCGACGTGCATCAGCTGATGGTTAATAGTGTTGTAACACGAAAAGTTTGTATACTTAGTGAAACAAACTTTCAGGTGGCGTATCTCGTTGTGTGTTTCGATTTTGGGGTACATACAAATGCCAATAGCAATAGTACTATTCCCTTAGTTACCTCCTTAAATATGGTTACACCTTTCTGTTACACGTTGTATACATAATTTTTAGAGTTTCGTCCAGAAATATAAACCCTTGATTAGCTTATTGAACTGAAAGGTTATTATTAAAATGCGAGCCATGCTTCAGGGTGGGTCAGTGAGAAAATAAAATAAGATTACTTTATAAGAGCGATGTGGAACGAAATACCGATTTGATGTTGTCATACTTATCTATACAGCTTGCCGAGCGAGTACCCTCTTAATGATTTTACATTCATTTGAGGTGTCAACAATTACTATATCATTTACGGAATGGGTGTTAATACCACAGACGTATAATATGTAGCAGACCTAACATTAATAATAAATGTATAGAGTCGACGCGTGGCAATTTTACCTCAGTGAACTTCGGGCTCTTTTAAATATAAATATTGCTTGTTTCCAAACAAAATATATACTAGAGATTAGTTTAGGAATTAACAAATATATTCCAAGCAAAAGCCAGCCAAAACAACCCTTTTTTATACCTTTCTTCGTACCATTAAGCCTAAATGTAGCTTATTTTTTGTATGGAAACTTGCAACGCTATTTAATCCGTATGTTTGGTTTGCTAAGTTAGTAATAATTATATGTCTGTGGTTAATACAAAAGATAAATAAATATATACACAAGACAAATATCTCACCTCACACAGAATGATACCGAAGGAGAACACATCAACTTTCTCGTCGTACACCTTCCCATTCATCATTTCCGGCGCCATCCAGTAAGGGTTGCCAACCACCTGGAAATTATTTACTAATTAAATATGCTCCTCTACAGGCCTAATTGTGATGGTCCGGTAATAGATATTTGAATTTAGCATAACGACTCTAGCGCGCGGGTGATGGCCTATAGTAGAAAATTATAATATTGTTTTCCTTACTTTTAAATAAAAAAGTATTCAAAAATTTAGTTTTAAAGCAATTATAGTGTATTCGAGTTATCATGATATGGGTGGCAGTTCAAAGTTGACAGTTATAGTTATGGGCCCCCACGAAATAGAATCGATTTTTTTAGTATCGAGAAAGTTAACAGGGGCTATCGATTTTTTATTTGATTGATCTTTGATTATCCAAACTACTTTTTGTTAATTTCTAAATTAATTAAATTAAACGAACCAATAACTCCCGAGCTTGAGAGTCCAAAGGTTTTTTTTTGTTCTTCTCGGCATTTCACCAAAAACAAACAACAATAACAAAACAAAAATCAACAAAAATTAGTATTTTCGATTATGTAGTGTCAGTACCTATTTATGGGTTAACGTTCCGATCCACGCATCAAGTAGCAAAAAGACATTATTCTTTTCTGAATGATTTTTGTTAAATTTAACGTATACCCTGTGATTATTGTTTCGATTTATAGATAAATAATTTATTGTATTTTTGCAATAATGATATACATTCTTTCTAAAACCTATTATTTTCTTTTGTGCCTGATGTATGTAGTATGGTGTGAGTAGTATGGTGTGAGTAGTATAGGTGAAACGGAAAATTACGAACTGTCACCCATATCATGCTATCTCGAACATACTATAGCAGAAATTTATTTGTAATAATTCAAATTCATACTATGATTAACATTTTGATTGCATTCGATCAACAAACTTAAAAGCGTATTTAACGTTGTAATCGAATGTAATCAAAATGTAAGGCATAGAATAACATAATTTTAATACGAGAACCGTATTATCCCTACCATCAATCATGATGTGAATTTGGCACCGAGATTTGGTTTTACCACCTTAAGAGGACGTACTGTACCCGTACTTAAATATTCAACAAACGAATGGTGAAAAATTGATTGAGCAGACGAAGAATTGTGTAAAATTTGTTTTTTATACACAGTGGGGCGTGTTTTCAATATTGCTAAATATGATGTACAAAAAACACCTCGTCACGTCTGAATCTCCAGAGGTGATTCCGATTGTGATTGTGAACCCACGTTTCACCTACGATTATTACGTTTCAGTTTAGACTCATGAGCTCTATCTCCGAATTTAGAGCACATATATTGGTCAATAGCATAACGTGCCTTTAACACGCAAACCCAACACAAAAAAGTGCTCTTACGGAATTAAAACCCGCGACCTCGCTTCCTTATTATTGGGCGACAGTATTGAACCAGTGGACTTACAAACAGTGCAGTCTCAACGTATATCATAACTTATACTTGCGATTGTCGGCACTTGGTGAAACATGGAAAGCATCTTGATGAAAACCACTTGTACACTGTTTACACAAAATTTACTAAACTAACTTTTAACCCAACCGGTTTCGAAATTCAATTCATTTTCAAAGGCTTAACAACTCATTTTAATATTTTAAGACCTAACCTACGTGCTGTAAATAAAATTAGTTAAAAAAAATATATATTTACAGCACGTAGGTTAGGTCTTAAAATATTAAAATGAGTTGTTAAGCCCTTGAAAATGAATTGAATTTCGAAACCGGCTGGGTTAAAAGTACCTATAGTTTAGTAAATGTTGTGTAAACAGTGTACAAGTGGTTTTCATCAAGATGCTCACCGTATATCGTTTCCGGCGCAGTGTCGAGTGCGAGGCGCGAGGCTTCCTCTCGAGCGTGTTGCTCGCCGTGCGCTCCACGATACGGGCGAGGCCGAAGTCCGCCACTATCACTGTTTTATCCTGGAAATTATATCATTACATTAGCCTGGCTCCGTCCGTTCCCTGGGTAGCGGCGCGGGGCGAGAGGGGTAACGCTGCAGGATCGTCGCTGCTCAATCTAGATTATGGTGGTAAAATTCTACACTCACTGGCACCTGCTAACTGGGGCAGATACCAAGTTCAACGGTAAACCTATAATAAGCTACAGATTTTGTAGAGATGGTACGGGGTCAGAATGTTACAAATGGTGGCCGTGATCAGGATAAGTTTACGATCGTTCTGAGGAAAATTAATAAAAGAAGAATAATATTCCTCAGAAAAAGCCGATGTAAATAGACAGGTATAACTTACATCGCATATCCTATTGATGTAGAGTATGAAATTTAATTTTGACTGATACAAATTAACGATTTTTTAAAGGAACAATGATCAGTAAACAGATAATTTTACTTGTTTCTTATTCACACCTATATTGGTAGTTCATGTGAGTGTACAGTTCGAGTCACGATTCCATCCATCTCATCCATCCATCAGCCTATTTCGTCCACTGCTGGACATAGGCCTTTCCAGGATTTCGCCCCTCTCGGCGGTCCTCCTGGAAGAAATGCCCATACTCACACACGCTGGGCAGGCGGGTTGGTGAGCGCGGTGCCGAAAACCTTGCACCAGTGACGCCGCTACCCGTCACTAGTCTGTTTTATATAAGGCCCGGCAATTGGGGATGGATATACCGCCATCCATCGGTCCCAGGCAATGGTGGGCCGCCTGGTTTTGCCTGAGAGCTGTCCTCTTACTCTCCCCCGAATAACTTCGGGAGGATTTGCGAGTAAGATGGTGGTACCTCCACAATCGAGCCCGGCATCAGCTCTACCACCTGAGTCACGATTGGATTTATAAAAATAATAATGCTATTACAATGCTGTCATTTCAGTCGTTACCGCCAGCTTCTAAAGAACATAAACATAATACAGACTCACCTCTCTAACTAGACAGTTGAGCGAGTTGAGGTCCCGGTGTATGACGTTCATCCTGTGTAGATACCCGACGCCGGCCGCCACGTCACGCGCCAGCCGCGCGCGCACGCACCAGCTCAGATCTATCGTTGTGTCCTGATCAAAACATTCCTTTACTTCATAAACTGCGAAACGATATTATTAGACGAATTAATTATTAAAATCGGGAGCTCCATAGTCGCCCATCGATACACCTAAATGGCTTTATCGTCAGCCTTAAGGGTCCGTATAAGGCTAGATGCCCAACTTCAAATGAGCATATCACATTGTGTAACTTGGTTAATCGGTATAGTAAATATAATATAGACAGTAGACTATATGGCTGATAGGCTGATCTTAGAAAAATGCAAAATCTTTGAATTCGCTCGATAGAAAAAAATTACGAAGTTACCTCTAAATTTAATGGTTTTTGAGTGTTAAAGGGCATTCCATAAATCATGTTAACAAATGACATCGTCTGCTCGTTTTAGAATATTTTAAAAATTGCATCTTGAAGCTGAGATATTAAATAAAAACGCATATTTTGTGGAGGCGTGTTTCTTGGTGGTCTTAACAGCCACAGCTGAGAGCGCGCTATTTTGTACTAAAAGGAAACGTCGCAGAGTTCAGTTCTGATTGATGCAAAATGAGGTGCTCAATCTGACCTTATATACAGCCTTAAGCGGTTCATTCAATCAAGTGAGCAACATGGCTTCCATAGCTTGTCAAATTCATGTGGGATAAACCCAAGGCCTGCGAGCGCGGGTAACATTGCAGACTCATCAAACTGTAAACTCTAACACATTAGCAATAAAGTCTTGTATCGACCTGCAGCAGCTGGTGCAAGGTGCCGCCCGCCACGAACTCTGTGACGAGGTGCAGCCGCTTGTCCTTGTACAGCACTCCGATGAACCGCAGCACGTTCGGGTGCTTCAGGGACCGCAGCACCGCCACCTGGAGACGTACCACGATACTCGTTGTTAACATGGATACACCTTACCGATATGATATAAAACAGTATAGCTAGCACAAATTAAACAAATAGAAAAGTTTTGTATCTCGACGAAGCGTTTGACCAATGGAAACGCGGGACAAGCTGATCTACATTAATTCTCCTCAACTTTATTTACGTGGTCTCTTACAAAGGGCCTGATCCACCGATTTAAGGTCGCCCAGCGAGCTACGGAGCGGGCTATGCTTGGGGTATCTCTAATGGATAGAATCCGAAACGAGGAGATCCGTCGGAGATCGAAAGTAGCCGACATAGCCTGCAGAATCAGTAAGTTGAAGTGGCAGGGGGCAGGCCATATTTGTCGCCGACATGATGGCCGTTGGGGCCGAAAGGCTTTAGAATGGAAACCACGTACAGCAAAGCGTAGTGTAGGCAGACCTCATACCCGCTGGACCGACGACCTGAAGGACGTTGCGGGGGGCGGCTGGATGAGGAGGACGGAGGACCGACATGAGTGGTGAAATTTGGGAAAGGCCTATGTCCAGCAGTGGACGAACACGGGCTGATGGATGGTTGGATGGATGGAACTTTATTTTGCCTTTACCAGTATGTTTCATTGGTACGTTTCTATTTGCCCGATTCTCATGTTCATAATATTTCATTGTGGTTTTAAGTTTGTGTGGTGCTCTTTCTGTCATGATGTTGTAGTCACAAATTTGTATTTTGATATCTGATTACAAATGTATATATAATAATTATTAGATAATAGCTGGAACAGCTTTAAGTGCCACTAACAATCATCTATAAGTATTGCGGACGCTGTCTATGGCGCTTGGTAATATAAAACACAAATAGGGGCACGTACCTCTTTGAGGAAGTTCCGCTGCGCCCCCTCGTCGACCCTGTAGAGCTGCTTGAGCACCATCACCTCGCGCGTGTCGCGGTGCGTCACCTTGTACACCTCGCCGAAGAACCCCGACCCGAGCAGCTCGCCCTGCGCACCACACACCAAGTGTTAACTGGGGTTGTCTCACTGTTCAATTAGTGGTCAGTGAATACCATGAGCGTATATAGACAGATACAGTTCCTTTGCTCAAATAGTTTGCACCCTTTGATACGCTGACACAAAGAGGCCACCGAGGCAGCGTGTCGGTTACTTGTGGTGTACCGACATTACCTATTGGCAGTTCTTATAGCGGCGTTATAGCTGTATTAATCGATAGGGACGTAAACGTAAGGGATGTGTATATGGGAGTAGCTTATGGGGTGTGTACATTATATATTATCATGTGCATTTTGCACAGGGATTTAGTTTTACCACCTTAAGTACTAATAAGTACCTGCAAGAGATCACAAGCTCGGAAGACCTTCTGTCCGGGCGCGGGGTCGGCGCCACGGAATGAGCGCGCGCGCGATAAGTCGCAGAGCACGCCGCTCGGCTCCTCGCCGTCCACGCTGCAAAATGCACCTAATACTTTGATTATAAGGTCTCATATTGAACGTGATATCTAACGTTCCACGTCGCTACGTATATGTTGGTTTTACTATTCAAATCTTTTAGTTTCGCATACTTTTTAAATGCAACGTGTGGACGGATTGTGATGTGGTTTTCTTTGTAACCTAGAGGTTTCTAAGGAAAGTATGGAATATTACGTTGTGATATAAAAGAGATAAGCAGTGTCAATTTTAGTGAAATCGGTAGGAGAAGTAGCGAGCCAGTCTCTATTTCATATCATTCATTCCTTAATTTCAGTCTCTATACGATATTGCTCCTATTACAGCTCTTTAAGTAATGTCACCGGAAGGTTAATGGTGGGTTCGTGCTGGGGACTCGTTCAGTGGTCGGGGCCGAGGTTTGGTGACCCTGTTTGGGATATGCGGAAATATTTTTTTGTGTTCTCAAATACTTGTTTGAGAACAACATCGACTCAATTAGTATAGGTCTGAATTTTATTTTGCGTATGTCGCGAAAGGGTTAATTGAACCTTGCTGGCCACTTGCCCCGGCATGAGCTAGGCTGTGTAGACGATAGTCACCTTATATTTATTTATTACTCAACATATTATTTCTTTTTGAATATTCATTTAGACGTGTAGAACGAGAACGTGTACTTTATCTATGTACCTATTTTACAAAATAAATTATTGGAATTTGACACGTACAATAGAAATGTGATATCACCAAAGAATCTTTCTTTTTACCTTGACCCAGTGGAAATCTGCACCTATATAAGGTGACATTAATTTTATAAGCGCCTTGGTAACTGATCAGTATCAAGGATCAATAAAAAAAATTGCAAATTTGACTCGAGGTTGGGTTTGCGTTTGTAAGAAACACGAAAAATTATATTTACGAATTTCACAATAAGGGTCACTGAACCTTGATACCGAGCCCTTACTGAGTCTTCAGTATGAATTTGGCTGCATAAATTAATGTCACCTTGTATATCACAGCTCATGCGACCCAACCGTTTTAGAGTGACACCACACAATCTTCTTAATAACGGTTAACGTATTTTACGGTACCTTCAAAAATACCTAATATAAACATAACACTCACGCGTCAAGTAACTTGGACATGCTGCTACTCTTCTCCTTGTCAAAATGCGGCGACGAAGGAGTCTGTCTCCTCTTTATAACTCTTCCCTTTACCGCCCCGTCTCCTTTTCTCTTGAACAGCCTCTCCCTCTTCCCCACACTCTCCTCCACATCTGCATCTCCCTTTCCCTCACTGGAATGTACTGGAATGTGCGGTTTCTTCAAGTCTTCTTTGTGAATTCTTCTGGAGATCGGTGATTGTGCGTCCGCCCTGTGTTTGTCGTCTGTGATGTGACATGTCTGTGGTTGAGGTTTGTTTGGAATGTTGTTGTTTGTGGCCTCGGGGTCGTGCTCTATGGTTAACTAGAAAATTTAATTGACTAAATTAGAATGACTGATAGATGACAAAATTTTATGCAAATTCGATTACTGTCTGTATTCTGTGATTTTTGTATTTTGTTAATCTTTGATGTTAATCTAAATCCCCAAGGTCTTCTTCCAGGTAACAGACTTGGCTAAACAATAAAGAGAAATATATAATTTGTGAACATTCTGACCATTTGATAACCCTTTCGATTCGGTTAACTTTCCGCGCTGTTTCAGGGTAAATATGGAGAATCTACAATAGCGATACCACACACTGACGCTTGTCGCTCAGAAAGTCCGGCAGAGACTAAACATCGACCTGCTACAATTCTGACACACTTCTTTCGACTCATCCGTAAATCAAGTAATACAAATTCTTTTCTAATAAATAAATTATACACAAATTCTTGTACTTTTATTCCACATATATTTATTTTTATTCTAACTTAGGCTACCGGTTTCGTATCATCATACACATACACATCATCGGGCCAACAAATTATTTAACACGACAGAAAGAAAACATTTTGTTTTCTTTTCTATTCCGGGCGCTTCTGCGTAGGCCCTTCTCCAGTAGGATGTCGCCAATTCGATCGGCATACAATCTTCTAGGGTCGAGCCTGCACTTTTGCACAATATATTTCTTGTATGTAAGGCTAATAGTGAATACCTGCAGCACGGCGTCCGGACAGGCGAGCACCCTCTCTATCTCGTCTATGGGCGTGTTGCGGACCGGCGTGCCGTTGATCTCCAGGATGCGGTCCCCGATGTGCAGCGTCAGCAGGCCGCAGCCCGAGTCGATCCTGACCACCACAACAGAGATCACAACCTCATAACCAACGAAAATGGCACTATAGATAAACGATATAGAAACGGGCGAAACGCCCGCGGTACGAGGGGGCGTCGGGGACGCGGAGTTAGAAGCGGCCCTGTCCCGACTCATATCTCCGCGCCGCCCACCGCTCCCCTTCTACCGCGGGCGATCTGCCAATTATTGTATAGCTTATCTATAGCGACTTTCGTCGGGCAGCGTGGTAATTTGAGGAAATCCTATTTAATATACAGGATGGCCGGGAAATAGACGTCCAAAATTTTTTTTTGGCTGCCTTGTACTTTGGTGTATCTGAATCACCCCCATGTATGTTCCGCGATTTTTAGTAGTTTAGGAGATATGATTATTATAGGTAAATGATTTTTATAATAATTTTCACCTGAAATTAGTTTTGATTTTTTCTCTCTCTATTTAATGTTTTTTCGAGGTTATTTATCACAACTATGTGAGTAACTACCTTGAAAATTATGATTTACCTAGGTCTTGTGGAACATGACTAAAATTTGGTCGAAAATTCAAAATTACTGTTTAATAATAATAGTCTTACAATTTCAAAAAATAGAAAAGTGTATTTGAATGTTTGTCAATGGTTTCAAAGTTATTTCAAAAACTGATATTGCTCTTCAGCAACAAAAAAAAACCAGACCTCAATAGGGCTTTTTTTCTGTAACCAACTTTCAAAGTTAAGAAGTAACTTTTTTTTTAAACTTAAAAAATAATTGTATGTAATTTTTCTTTAATTATGATTTTATTTTATTAAAACACAGTTGATTATGATAAAAATTAATTAATTTACAGCAAGTAATCGAAGTGCCACCCTCCAACAGGAACGCACAACCTACACCTATACAAGAAGTATTGTTTCAATTGCCTAAAAGCTACACTGTTGCTTCTTATAACATTTCCAGCTTCTTCAATTTTCTCCCTCAGTTCATTTTCACAAGAAGCTTGTTGTGCGTATGCTATTTCCTTAAAATAACTTTGAAGGCTGGTTAGAGAAAAAAAAGGCCCATTGAGGTCTAGTTTTTTTATGGTTTTTGTTGCTGAACAACATTTCAAATACTCTTATTTTAAATTTTAGGAGTATTATGATTTAACAGTAATTTTGAGCTTTCAAATAAATTTTAGGCATGTTCCACAAGACCTAGGTAAACCATAATTTTCAAGGTAGGTAGTTACTCACATAGTTTTCATAAATAACCTCGAAAAAACATTCACAAATATTAAATAGAAAGAGAGAAAAAATCAAAACTAATGTCAGGTGAAAATTATTATTAAAATCATTTAAAATAATCATATCTCCTAAACTACTAAAAATCGCGGAACATACATGGGGGTGATTCAGATATCCCTAAATGTAAGGCAGCCAAAAAAAATTTTTGGACGTCTCTGTCCCGGCCACCCTGTATACCGGGTGTAATCGTTAAGTGTGACCAGCGGATTATTCCGTAACAATTATAGATATGAAAAAATTTTAAACTGATATCGGAAGTACGTTACCGAATCAGTAAAATGACATCAATAACTTTTTGAAAATCAAACGAGAAGTATTAAAAATTTTGACATGGTTGGTAACGTACTTTCGATATCAGTTAATTTTTTTTATATGTGTAATAGTTACGGAATAATCGCCTGGTCACACTTAACGATTACACCCTGTATAAGGTCCTACAATAATAAGTGAAAAAAATTATAGTGTAGATTGTGTATCGTTATAAAAAAAGAAAAAGACATTTTTTGGTCAAAAATTTTTTTTCTTAGTAGTGGATTAATTAATTAATCAGCTGACTACATTTCTATGAAAAAGAGAAAAAAAATCGCGCAAGTAAACAAATATTTTTGGTGGAAAGTGGCCTATTAGCGATACTCAAACAAACTGTTAATTTTTTTCACTCTAAATTCTGGGATGTTTTCGATCTAAACAGCAGCTAGTGGAGAGGCTACATCCAGCAGTAAATTGTTACATGCCTTTAAAAACTATGCAAAAAAGACAAACCAAGAACAAAACATCAAAATTAATTAGATAAATATTGTCACAATGAAACAAATGCAACAAAACGTTGCACTATGATGCACTACACTGTGATTATTAGCTCTAGTACTGAAGTTTTATGTGTCGCTACATAAGCCGTGCTCACAAACATTGCGAATAATAACTGTGAGGATAAAATAATAAATATGCACAATATTGCTACCTTATTTATAGAACCAGTGCCATTGCTAGCCGTAGGTAGGTATGCGTGAATAAACGCGACAAAAAACATACAACACAATGCGATTCTTCATTGAACTGTTCATTGTGCACTGGCCCTTATAATTGAAACAGTAATTAAATAAACATTTATCTGCAGTTATCACTAGACCAGTGAGGGACGACTGGTGACTCATTCAAATGTACTCAGAATTTGCCAGCGAGTGGTTTCATGCATTGTGCAGAGTCACAGTATGAGGCCTTACATATGAAATTGGCGTTTTAAATTTAAAAAAAAAAACAAAACGAAATAAATATTAAATGATATATTTAATCAATCAAAGTATGTATCATTGATATCTACTTATGCACTTTCGCCATTTCATAGGTAGTTCATTGATTTCTTTACTGAAGAAATTGTGCGAGCGAGAGTCAATAAAATCTTTGAAGTCGGTTTGAACTGCCTCATCGGAATTGAAGTTTTTGTCTTGCAAGAAGTTGTCCAAATTCCGGAAAAGGTTCTTTCGAGCCGTTTCTGCAGCGCTGGTGCCACGATGGAACTCGTATTCGTAAAAAACGCGATATTGTAAGTTTTCCATATTGTTAACAGAACGATGTCAAGGAAAAATCAAACGAAGCGCGCAAAAATACATGAATCACTAAATTCAATACAAAAAAAAATCAAGAGCTTAGTAATAAATTTAAATTTGGAATTCTTAACCAAACGCCAGACATTTGAGAGCAAAGTGACCAGTTAAAAAAAACGCCAATATCAAATGTAAGGACCTAATACTGTGATTCTGCACAATACATATATTTTACCAAGATAACTAACTAACTAACTAAGTAATATAATATATATAACGTGTAATTAAGTCATATAAAGAATCCGGTAAGAAGAGATAATTTAATGTTTTAAAACTTTATGCAGGGTCATTTACAAATAAATGCATAAAATAACGCAACTTTGCTAGAATTTGTAACCCAAGAAGGCCATAAGTTGTGCATTTGTGAACGAGACCGTATAAAATAACGCAACTTTGCTAGAATTTTTAACCTGGGAAAGCCATAAGTTGTGCATTTTTAAACGAGACCAGCGCATACATCAAAGTTATTAGTCGCAAAAAGCTCATGAAGTCTGTTAGCAAAAACCATTAATTGATAAATAGAAAATAGCTGTGTGGTGATAGTGGGTTTACAGGTAAAACTCGTTAAGTACAGTGTTATTAATAATGTTATTCGTTACTAACTGCAATTTCTAGGAGAGACGTTATAGTGTCACAAAGAGTGCATTTAATGAATTTTGCCTTTATGAAACTATGTGCAACAAAGTACTAGATTAGACCGTAAACCACAAAAGTTATATAATTAGAGTCAGCCAACAACATTTGCGACACTGTACTTTGGTGACTTGTGAAGATTGCTGCAGTATGCTACTAGTAATGCTAATACTACGTCGCTCCATTACCGAAAGCACGATTCACCTAGGGTTATCAGATGACATGAATTTTGGCCCTCTGTCAGGGAATCAGGAAAAAATAAGAGATAAAAGTAAATGCTTAAAATTATTATATTTATTGAGTCACATTGCGTTTATAACAAAAACTATTGTAAATCTGATGCCTCCGCATTAGTACTGAACTTTTACGAAAATGTCAGGTTTATTGAAATATCAGGGATTTTGTCAGGAACTCACGGTACTGGATCTGGTAACCCTAGATTCACCTGAACATTTTACACAGGGTTTGTAAAGCAAAATACAAGTCCTTGCAGAGCATCGCGTGCGCATTCACTCAACTCTTATACCGGGTGTAAATATAGACAGGTATCTTTAAATGTAACCACATAATCTACTGATCATACTAAACATATTTTCCAAATAAATACAACCGCAAAAAAATGTTACCGCAAAAAATATAACCGTAAAAAATATAAACGTGAAAAAATATAACCGCAAGAAAAGGAGCTGCCCATAGAAAACTGACAACAGATTTTCAAAATTCGTAAGAAATTCGTATTTGGTATTCGGAAATATTATTTCATTTCCGCCGCAGGTTAGTTCAAGTTGTCCAGTATGGTCACTAGATTGTGATTTAATTTAACAACATCAAAACATAATTGACTTCTTGTCTTTATTTTGTCTGTGACATATTTGAGTGTAATGTGTTAATATTGGAAGGAAGTCTTTGATTAGTTTTTGTAGTTTGTAGCTGCCATGGAAGTTGTGATGAGACGTGGTTGATTTTGTGTGTTTCGTTGTATTCTGTTGTTTTGGTTGTGGAATCTGGGTCGGTCGTGCAGTCGTGCATGTGTCAGGATTTCATTTGGATATTTTCTGTTAAGTAAACGAGTGAGCATTTTGTTTTGATAGGTTTTACTTGTTCATTTACAGTCGGTATATTGACGAGTCCGTGCGCGATACGCCCATCATCGCTACGGCCCGCCCCGCGGCCCCTTCAGACCATGGGCGTAACGCGCACTTGTCAAGCTGCAGCTAGACCTTCAAAATCGTTATAAATAACGTTATTATCGCTATATACATCAGAACTTAATTAACGTAAGGAATCAATGAAACCGCTATAATACTGTTATTTATGTAACGTTACGAAGTTCTGCCCACAGTGCGACGGTACCTCTGACAGGTGAGCTGTATGCAGACTGCGAGCGCCGCTCTCACCACGCCGCGCGCCAACGTCGTCAGTTTACAGCGGAGAGAGTGTGGCGCCCTATCCTCCCTAGCGATCACGTTCACCCGTTAGTTCAATGATTGTTTTATACCAGTGGATTTGTCGGAACCAATCGTATGATAGTGATATTGAAAGTTGAATGGCTCTGAAAGTCTCGATCTTATTTCAGCTGAAAATTAATGGGATGCATACTAATGGAAATGGGCCTTGGTTATAATTAAGTTATTCCTTTATAGCTAGGTGAGTGACAGCACCTCTAATATGAAGGACCATATCGAGTTCGATAGCGCTTGATACAGTGCTCTGTCTCACTCTGTTGATCTACTTCGAGAGGGACAGACAGTGGTATATCGAGCTGTCAAAGCTCGATACGGCCTACCATGCTAGGTATCCCGAAGCACTGTTTGATTTCCAGTATATTTCAGCTCTAGGGCTAAAAAGCATTCCTTCCACTTGACATCACTGAGTTGACACCATCAGTGGTGTCATACGGAAACACTATTCCGTTTCACACCACCAGCTATTAGTGATGTTACAATCTAGCTATCACAAAGTATATGTTAATACTCCTGCATTGGTCATTTCATTATTAATGGCACTTTATATGCATTCTGCACTATGTACCAGGCCGATATATGTATATACTTATTTTACATAGGCATGTTTGTTTTTCGTTTTTTCAAAGCCAAATATTATTTCGGCCAATAAAAATTGGACGTACAGAAATACGAGGTTTCGATCGCTAACCCAAACTAGCATCTGAGGAATGTTTTTAGTTGTTTTTGTTTCCATTTATTTGAATGGTTAATTAAATAATTATTAATTAAATTTATAATTATTAATTACTTTGAAATTAACTCTTGCAATCCCTATTTATCTATTAGACATTTTACTTATTACCTAATTAACAGTTACAAGTTAAAATAAACAAGACATCACTGTAAAGGGTGGTGTGAAACGGAATAGTGTTTCCGTATGACACCACTGATGGTGTCAACTCAGTGGTGTCAAGTGGAAGGAATGCTAAAAAGGTGTACTTTCAACCCGATCGATGTTGGAATGAGACTATCCCCCATTCTGAGCGATAGAGATGAAAGTTTTTTTTTCTTTTGGGTTATGATATCATGGTAGCTTGTTTAAGGTGGGTCGAGACATATCTAAGGGTAAACGAATGAACTGATGCTACGTTGTGCGATGCTACGCGTCGCAGGCACCATTCTACGCATCGTAAAAGATTGCGAGGCGCGGGCTGAAGCCCGGCAATCAACAGAAACTGACAGATTACGGACGCATTCAAACACTGTCTGCCCTCAGGGCCTTCGATTTGTGGCAACGTTAAATTGTCGCGAGAGATGAGGTTTAGTGCGGGGTCCCATAGCATTGCGCAGCGTGTCGTGAAAACTCAGGTCACCTTTGGATATTCTTTTAAAAACTCACATTGGGTAGGGTTTCCTACACGGGTTGCAACACTAACCCGTTCAAAAATCAACTCGCATCGCAACACCGACCGTTCAAAAATGGCAGTGTCATACACCAGTGTCGAATTTTGCGACATCAACTCAGGGCTGTGTTCAGTTTGATCCACTGACAACAGAAAGCATATACAAATTCAACGCGTGCAAGAGATATCATGATCGCCGGGCTGCCCTCTGATTCTTTATCGTAAAATCAGTTGCCAACCGAGTGCCTATCGTCGAAAACATTCATATACTATCGAATTACGCTTATCTAAGGATACGTTTGTCACTTGAAATGACGTCACAATTCGTAAATAGTTCAATACCCATTGGAGGTTATTTTGGAAGTTCATTATTTATCTGTTTTTGGTGAATAGCAACCATAGTTGGCAACCGATTCAAAGCAGGTTCGTATAGGAACGTTAAAATGACAGATAAACAACAATACTAAATCTATTGGAAGTATGCCAAATGCCATTAATTGAAAAGTGAGCGTTGCAACTGGCGTGTTCCTCCCAGGCTAGTGTTGTTAAATGAACGCAGTAGCGAGTAGCGTGCGGCACTGACCGTGTGACCTGCAGCGTGTCGGCGTCGAGCGGCGCGAGCGTCACGTGCGCGGCGGGCACCTCCACCACGCGGATGGCGTGCGTCGCTCGGCACGACGCGCTCGTCTCGCTGCTGTAGCACGACCCGCTGCACACAACAGTTCACCTCCGTTATTATACCTACTTATAGGTTACTGTTGGGGTGCATGGAACTAGCTTCCCAGAGTGCTCTAAACTGAGATACACCTACTGTTTACATAACACCTGACGCACCCAACTAATCCCTTCACTTCAATTTGTAGTAGACTTCGGTAATAGCTTGTCAGTAACACAATAAACTAGAAACCTAACTTGTCACCACCCTCTTGACGAAACCATGCCACCAAACGGTTCGATTATATACCAGGACGATGTAATAAGAAGCCGTACCGGGACAGGGACTACTCTACAGTTTAGGTTATTTCTGGGCGCACTTCATCCTAGGTATCATTGACCTTAACTAGGGTCACCGAGACGTTTAAATGCCTACCAAGTTTCCTAATTATTTATGAGTAACTGCCCAGCGTGTGTGAGTATGGGCATTTCTTCCAGGAGGACCGCCAAGAGTGGCGAAATCCTGGAAAGGCCTATGTCCAGCAGTGGACGAAACAGGCTGATGGATGGATGGATGGACGGAAGTGTTACTAAACTAATGTAATACTTAATTGTTGCTGGCGACGAAAACTGATGCATTACTCGTTTCGGTTGTGGCATCAATCATAAATTGTGCGTTTGGGAAAGGGATCCACCGCAACAACCAAGCGCGTGCTAAGAGACAGCTTCCTACAAAATTCACTTCGTGTCAGCTCAGTAGGCGCGTGCGCAGTTTCCCCCCCTTCCGTACTTAACGAGCTGCGCATGCGGCTAATGTCAGATAGTTACCAGTAGAGCTTGGATCTCTCACGGAGCGCGTAGGGCTGTCCGTCCTCGATGTTGGCGCCGCAGTGCAGGCACGCGAAGCACTCCGGGTGGAACCGGTGCTCGCCGGCCGACATCACGGGGCCCGTCATCACCTGCATAGTTACAACACTCGCATCGGTGACACTTCGTACAACATCTTTGATATACATCACTGGCTTTTGCCCGCGGCTCCGCCCGCGTTTTATTCGGTTTAACGACATGCTTTTTTCCGGGATAAATAGTAACCTGTGTTAAGTTGGGGTATAAGCTATATTTATTTTAACTTTCATCCAAATCCGTCCAGCCATTTCATCGTGAAAGAGTAACAAACATACACATACAAACTTTCGCATTTATAATATTAGTGTGAAGCGTGATGAGATAACATAGCCTTGTCTTATTTCACCACAAACGATATTCACCGCGCTAATTAGACACCTGGTTTTTCAATGATATTGATCTAACCTACAGGAACCATGTATTTTGTCGGAATAAAAAGTACCCTATGTGTTAAGTTAGGGTATAAGCTATATCCATTCTAAATTTCATCCAAATCCGTTCAGCCGTTTCAGCGTGAAAGAGTAACAAACATACACACACACACACACAAACGCACAAACTTTCGCATTTATAATATTAGTAGGATAGGATTATTTAGACGGTATACTCGATGACAGCGGGTAGCGACGCGGCGCGGCGTCCGTGGCCTTTGAACGCACGCCGCCTCCGCCGCAGCCATCGACAATAGTTCAATACAAATCGATGCATTTAAACGCATCGCTCGTCACGCCGCCGCCGCCGCCCCGCTTTCGCTTTCATCAAGTATACGGCCTTATTCATTTGTATCATCATTTCAACTACATTATATTGCAATGAGTTCAGATTTAGAATCAAAATGCGGGAAGCATGCTCAGAATGTATTTAAGTCTATAAAATCTTTGGTGAAACGTGGGTGTGCAAGTATTGACTGTTCGAGTGACAGACCACACTGGGAACACCTCTGAAACCACGCGAGGATATACGCCGTGAGGATATATTTACCTGAGCGCATTGCTGACAGCACTCTCCGTACCGCGTCCAGTAGTCGTGTTGGCAGAACAGCAGCCCTGCCTTCTCGAAGTACCACGACGACAGCAGCTGGTCACACACTGAGCATCTGTCACCAAATACAAGCAACATTCATAATAACTTGAATTGGCAAGATATCTGGACAATCGCAGGGAGACTTGTAAAGATTATAGATAAACAAGATGGTATGCACGACAGTTCCGCGGGGCGACAGACGCTGGCGGGGACGAGGTACTCTAGATGTTAGCGGTGCGCGGGGGGTTAGTGTCACTTCGACACTCGCAGCCGCACAGTCCAAGTAGTTACGTAGTGGCAGTTTTTCAGTATGTTTGTTCGCTTTGAGGTTTTCACTATCACCAATGGATAAATAACAAGGTTTTAGGGTATTTATAATAGAGCTAGAACTAAAGGGAGCTATCCAGTGGTACTGGTCACTATTCATGTATTTTTAGGGTTAGAGAACAACGTATTTAAATGTGGTTTCTACTGTTTAGGCAGTAATAAGAAAGGTCTGAAGGTGTTTATTATTGCGCTATGTCCAAAGGGAGATAAGTATTTAGTATATAATACATACATTTATTTTTTATCTCTTCTAGTTTGTAATGCACTCTAATAATAATATTTAAAGTATTTAGTAGCTATTTTGATTAAACAATTTCATTAAGTTGCGGCTAAATAGGACTGAACAGTTCCCATTTTAGTGAAAAAGGGGCTACGTAAATAAATAAATGCTGACATAAAAAGCTGCTTGTAATTTGCATAAAACTTAGATCAGTAAGAGGTTGTGTGCCAGTCTAAGCAGAGACGTTCTGGCTTTGATCCAAAATATAATAAGCGGGTACTTGTTCTGGTTTAGATAACTTGATAATAAAACCAGTATTCCTGATTCATAATGTATTTGGAGTGGGATACACTATTAGTCCTAGTCTGAGACAGAGTTCAATGACATTATTATAGCAATTCATACTGAGTGAATCCTGTGAACCTAGCTATACCATATTAAAGTCGATTCTGAAGGCTTTAATTTTAGTTTTAGTGCTGTAAAATCTTGAATTTTTCTAAAGTATATAAAGCTTCTGTTGTTTACACTAAATAACTATTTTAGAATGAAGAAAATTTGGTTTTGACAGCACCAAAACTAAAATTAAAGCCTTCAGAATCGGCATTAGTGTCCTTAAAAATTTAATTAAATTGCTTTTTTCATAGACAAATGTAATAGGTGCTGTCATCAAAAGTTCAATTTGTCTAGTAATTTTAACTGAATACAGAGTAGAGTATGATGAGCAGATGGAGATGGAGTAGGGTCTGAAAGAGATCTGTGTCGTTGTAGACTTAATGAGGCTCCAATAATTATTTGAATACTCAAACTACTAAAATTATGGCTTAATTTTGTTGATAAATCTATCAAATGGTTTCTTGAGATAGCCTCACCTGATGACAAACCCACGAGTGGCTGACCACACCAAGGACTCTGACAAATCCTCTGGGCAGAGAAAATAATTGCAAGCAAGAAAAACGTTTCACCTGGGACTATGCCTTGCATACTCAGAGAAGACCTAAGACTTATCATCAATGTACAGGGCAGCAATTAACAGCAGCGCTGGACTTGTATTGGAGTGACAAGAGCAAAGAAGTTTGTAGCAGTGAGTTATAATAAACACAAATTGAATATGGGATGAAAGTAATGGCAGGACTGGTATAACAATTTGATTTATGAATTAGTGCTCTGGTTTCTAGCAGAATAATGAAGATTAATTACAAAAGAGGGGTTTAATGGAACTAAGTATTATAAATATTTAGAGACTAATTATAAAGTAAATATTAAAATTTATTGTAAAAATTGGTTGGCCAGAAACAAGGTGGTTTCATCTTTTGGTTACCTGAAGCAGTCTTTATGCCAGTCCTGGTTGAGTGCAGACACATAATCATCTCCTCCAATGTTGTTCAGGCATCCCGCACAGCTCGGGGACTCTGGAATATGATTAAAACATGTAATTACAGGAATTAAATCACTCAATAATAGTGACATCATGTAGGAAAATAGTCGGAATTTTGATGACCAAACCACAACAATCATTTGGCATTATAAGCACAGCAAAAATAATTATAATGTGAAGTAATATATAAGTATATGTTAAGTATATAAAGAGGCAGTAAATAATAATCTTCCTAAAGTTAGTAAGGACCTGTAAACATTAGTCAGCCACATATTTGGGTTAAAAGTATTGATATTTAAGTTCAAAATTATAGCTCCTGAAGGATTTTGATAATAATTTTAACATAGAAGTAGAGAACCTAAGTTTTTGAGCGAAGCAGAAGCAAACAAAAGATAGGAATAATGTGCATTCGCCCACGCAAAATATTCAGTGACAAACTTCCAAACACGCCATTGTTTCTAACAATTTTGTATTTGCAAAAGAAAAGTTTCTTTTTAAGGCTTGCTTGCTTACCTTTAGCATTCGGGCCCTCCATTTCATGTCAGTATTTGTCTTTTTTCTTGAAATGTTTGAAATATTTGGTACATTAAATTCTCATGGTTCCCTGCTACAAGCATAGACATAGAACGAGCGAGCCTGCAAGGCAAGGATGACCGACCACAGAGCAGACAGCAGTTGACAGCACAACAGTCAAACAATACAGCATTCCGAATGGCGATAGCAGTGCTAAAACTACCATCAAACTACTCACGCCCATCAAGTCATTCCGAATGGGAAATGGCGTCCATCACAACAATCCATTTTTTGTTAATAACTTTTGAACAAAGAATTATTTTTTTTTTTTTTTTGGTCCTGCATAAATGAAATAACATTTTTTTTTTACAATTGGAAAAATCCATGCTTTGCATCGCTGCCGCGATGAGTTGTGCAACGGTTGCAGCGATGGATTTGTGTTAAACGGCCATACGTCAAAATGACAGATAGCCTATACGCTGCAGAGATCAGCGGAAATTATTTGCGCCGCCCGATGCTTGTCAAAGTCATGTGAAATGGTCGTTTATAACTCTGCAGCGGCTGCAGAGTTCATCGCTGCAGCGATGCGAGGTTGTTAAACGCGACCGCGACAGATAAAAAGAAAGATAAATCTGGTTTTGAAATTTTGAAACGCTTGCTATAGTGTAATCGGGTTAGATGGTTAGATGATATGGGTGCATAGACATCTTATAATATTATTCTAGTGGGTGACATACCAATCTATTTAATTAAATCATAAAAGATTTTTAATATTGATATGGTCCTTTTAGATGAGGTTTTCTTGTCACCTCTTGTATGTGGACCCTTCGGATAGTGACCGAAGCATTTATTTATTTATTTTGTTAGATAAACAGCATTACAGATGGGATCCAGTGTACTGTACAATAAGTTTTCAAAAGTAATAAAATAAAGGATTAACAAATATAAATACAGATAAAACATAAAAATTCAACACACATTTAGTAACATATTAAAGACAAACCTACGAATATAAGGCTTTATTCAGTTTAAAATTTAGATAATAATGAAGTGACAATGTCAAGATGAAAGGAAAGTCTATGACATTCTCCGGAGCCGTAGAACTCATGTATCTACATAATCGCTCAAATGAAGCGGAGCTTTTCTAGTTCTTGTAGAGCGACGAGGTTGTTGGACAACTAGTTCCTCTTCTTGAGATTCATAGTTGATAGGGCCTTCATTTGCTTCAGGATCTTAAGTAGTTTGGGGCTCATCTAAAATGTAATCATCGTTGTTGGCAGTAGGTGCTAAATGTCTATTAGATACTGTAGTCTCTCTCCCATCCGGTAGTCTTACATATGAATAGTCAGGATTTGACTCTAGTAAATCTACTTCCTCGACGATGGGCTGATACTTGTTGCTTCTATTATGTGTCTTCAATAGAACGGGCCCAGGTGTGGATAACCACGTCGGTTTTGACTCACCATATGTAGTTCTTCGGTTATGATTGAACATTCTCTCATGAGGTGTGGTGTTTGTGGCTGTGCATAACAATGATCTTATTGAATGAAGGGCCAAGTCCAAAACACTTTCCCAGTTGTTAACACTCTTGTTTTTGTCATGCAATGCCAACTCTATTGTTTTCCATAATGTGCCGTTCAGACGTTCAATTTGTCCGTTGCCTTGTGGATTGTATGCCGTTGTGCGACTAGTTGCTATATTTCGATCGTGAAGGAAATCTTTTAATTCTTTTGACATAAATGCTGTGCCTCTATCTGAGTGAATATAAGCAGGTGTGCCAAACATGTAGAATAAGCTGAGTAGGTGTCTGATGACAGTAGCAGCTGATAAGTCACTACAAGGGAAGGCGAACGGAAATCTGGAGTATTCATCAATCACGGTTAGAATGTATCGGTTGTTACTAACCGTGGGTAGTGGTCCCTTGAAATCAATGTTCAAGCGTTCAAATGGAGAAGTTGCTTTGATTAAGGTGCTTTGATTTTTATGAAAATTGGGTTTGATGTGAGCGCATGTTGGACAAGCACGTGTCATTTTCTTAATATCGTCGACAGAGTAGGGCAGGTTTTTAGATCTCACCCAGTGGATCATTCTGCTTATGCCAGGGTGGCAAAGAGAATTGTGTAGTTTGTGTAGATTTGTTTGACAAATAGAGGAACAAACTCTTGAAAAAGCATAAGCTACAGTGTTTTCCTTTCCGGGTCTGTACACTATATCATATTTGAAACATGATAATTCAAGACGCCAACGTTCTATTTTCTCATTTTTGATCTTGCTGGAATGTCTTTGGTTGAACATGAATGATACCGATCTTTGGTCAGTTATTAGTCGGAAAGGTCGACCTATTAAGTAATGTCGCCATTTTCTTAATGCTTCCACTATGGCGTAAGCTTCTTTCTCGACAGCTGAGTGACGCATTTCTGGTGCGGATAACGTTCTCGAAAAGAAGGCAACTGGTCGACCTTCTTGGGCTAAGGTAGCTGCGATGGAGTGTTCTGAAGCTTCAGTTTCAACAGTAAAAAGGATTCCGTTTTGTATAGCATGGACAGTAGATTTAGCTATATCCTTCTTTATGTTTTCGAAAACTGTGATCTGTTCTTCGTTCAATGGGAACGTACTTTTGTTCGTGAGACAGCTTATTTTCTCTGAGAAGTTTGGTAACCACTTTGCATAATGTGAAAACATGCCAAGGGCTCGGCGAAGAGAAGCGGTATCTGAAGGCACTGGAAGTTGTAAAAGTGGCTTAAGTCGTTCTTCATCAGGTTTTATAGTCTTATTATGTATGGTATATCCCAGGAGATTTATAGTGTCAGTCGAAAAAATCGATTTCGTTGTGTTGATAGTCAAATTGTACTTTGAGACCGCATTCATGAAATTTTGCAGATTTTCGTCATGTTCTTTTAGATTTTTACCACAGATAGTGACGTCATCTAAATAGGCGTAAGTATTCTGTAATTGTTCGTGTTTAATCAACCAGTCAATTGTTCTTTGAAAGCTGCTAACGCCATTCGTCACACCAAATGGGATTCGACAAAATTGGTAAAGTTTGCCGCAAGCTTCAAATGCAGTAAATGGTTTTTCAGTTTCAATTATGTTGACTTGATGGTATGCGCTTTTGAGGTCAATTTTGCTAAACATGACATATTGTGCAACATCATTAACCATACCTTCGATATTTGGTAACGGCACGGTAACGGATATGCATCAAGTTCAGTGAACTTGTTGATAGTCTGAGAGTAGTCAACGCAAAGTCGTTTCCTATGATTCTCGTTTTGGGTGACGAGCAGTTGAGCTCGCCACGGTGATTTGCTTTCTTCAATTACACCGTCCTTCAGAAGTTGATTAATTTCGTTTTCAATGAATTTATTATCATCATCAGAGAATCTTCTGGATTTTATGGCGATGGGTTTGCATTCTGGAGATCGATTTGAAAATAGTGATACAGATGGAACACCAGAGGCAAGTACGCTGCATACTTTAAGAGAATCTCTGTGGCCACCAAATGCCATTTCTAGTTTACTATGTTCAGAGAGGATATCGTGGCCGATTATAACGTCTGAACATAGTATAACAACCCCAAAACTAGCTAACGGACCTATAAATTAATGTCATCCATCCATCCATCCATCAGCCTGTTTCGTCCACTGCTGGACATAGGCCTTTCCATAATTTCACCACTCTTGGCGGTCCCCCTGGAAGAAATGCCCATACTCACACACGCTGGTCAGGCGGGTTGGTGAGCGCGGTGCCGAAATCCTTGCACCAGTGACGCGGCGCCGCTGCCCGTCACCAGTCTGTTTTAAGGCCTGGCAATTAGGGATGGATATACCACCATCCATCGGTCCCAGGTAATGGTGGGCCGCCTGGTTTTGCCTGAGAGCTGTTCTCTTACTCTCCCCCGAATAACTTCGGTGCGGTTTGCGAGTTTGATGGTGGCACCTCCACAGTCGAGCTCGGCACCCAGCTCTACCACCTATAAATAATAAATGAATGTACTGAAACCTAATATACGCGACCCTTAATTTTCTCAACGACTTTAAATACTTTATCACAGAAAATCAACTCGAATCTCCCGCCTTTGAGAATCTCTCTGAACAATAATCTATTAGGTGTGCGGAAAACTGACTGATCCTCAATGGAGACTCCCAAGCCCCTTATAAACGAGTAAGTAATAATAAAACCGGCGGCACAGGCGACATTAGACTTACACGCATGAGCGATAGAAAGGGATGAATAATACCGGCGACAAGTCTTAAATACGCATGCGCGAAAAGTGAATTGCCTAAATGTCATAGACTTTCCTTTCATCTTGACATTGTCACTTCATTATTATCTAAATCTTAAACTGAATAAATTAACATATTAAAGACAAACCTACGAATATAAGGCTTTATTCAGTTTAAAATTTAGATAATAATGAAGTGACAATGTCAAGATGAAAGGAAAGTCTATGACATTTAGGCAATATAAAATAAAGAACCTCAGTAGGTACTCTAATAATTTAAATGTAGGGACATAGTTATCGCAGCTTCACTCTCAGAAAACCTTAAGGACTCTTGCTTGCATTACATCCACCAGTCTATCAGAAAACAGATCATACTCTGGCACTTAGTTTAAGAGAGCGTTAAGGTTCGTGATCCCGCGCATTAAGGGAGACTTGAGGTGGGCCACGGTATAGGAGTTAGGTACTGATAATAGATGGTGCAATCTTGCTCTGGTGTTATTATTGGAAGCAAACAGCCTGCAGACTTGCTCCACCAGCACTGGGCAGTCGGTATCACCACGTAATATGCGGCATGTGGTTGCCATTAACTCGCATGTACGCCCCACTTCTAGGGAATTGAATCCTAACATTCCCATTAGGTACATGGTAGGATAAAGAAGAGAATAGTATCCATAATTTTTCTTAAAGAGAAACCTCATGAATGCTTTCTGTGACCTTTCTTTTTCAATATGAGCGCATAAGATTTTTCACGGGGACTCCATATAATAGAGCTAGTTTCTATTTGGCTTCTTAAAAGAGCAGTAAAGAGTAACTGAATTACTTTGATGTCGTGGAAGTCTCTCGCATTTCGGATTACAAAGCCTAATCTCCGGTAACCCTCCACCGCTAAACTTTTCAAATGATCATGAAATGTGAGCTTTGTGTCGAAGATGACACCAAGATCCTTAATACAATCCACCCGAGCAATTTTATCAAAACCTAGCGGGTAGACTGCATGAACAGGTTCCTTAGCTCGAGTGAAAGACAAAATATTACATTTGATAGTATTAAAGTGAAGCCTGTTTTTAATGCTCCACTCAAACAAGCATCAAGGTCTTCCTGGAGCAACCGACAGTCAGACACATTCTTAATGGGAATAAATAGTTTTAGATCATTTGCATAAAGCAAACACTTTGCATGTTTTAGGACACAGCTCAGGTCATTAATCATGATTACAAAAAGCAAGGGGCCCAGAATGGAACCCCGACTTACACCCGAGCGAGTATGGTATGGTTCTGAAATGTAGCATCCATGCCGTACATACTGCTGTCGGTCGCTAAGGTAATCCGCCGCTATGAGACGCAATAAAGATGGAGCAAATCCAATTAGGAAATGTAGGTGGTAGAGCTAATGCCGAGCTTGACTGTGAAAGTACCACCATCTTACTCGCAAATCCTCCCGAAGTTATTCGGGGGAGAGTAAGAGAACAGCTCTCAGGCAAAACCAGGCGGCCCACCATTGCCTGGGACCGATGGATGGCGGTATATCCATCCCTAATTGCCAGGCCTTAAAACAGACTAGTGACGGGCAGTGGCGTCACTGGTGCAAGGGTTTCGGCACCGCGCTCACCAACCCGCCTGCCCAGCGTGTGTGAGTATGGGCATTTCTTCCAGGGGGACCGCCAAGAGTGGTGAAAACCTGGGAAGGCCTAAGTCCAGCAGTGGACGAAACAGGCTGATGGATGGATGGAAATCCAATTAAACGTAGCTTATCCAAAAGCACGTCGTTATCTACACAATCAAACGCCTTTTGGAAATCGAGATAGGCCACATCTATTTGGACTCTTTTGTCCATTTCTCTTGATACATTATAGTCAACCAAAGTTAGTAAATTTGTGTTAACTGACCTTTTATGTTTAGACTAAAGCCATGTTTTGAGTCGCTTAAGAATGGCTGAGTTTGAACCGATATTTTTTTATGTAAGATGGACCTCTGCAGGTGAGTTCAGAACAGCAATGGGTCTGTAGAATTCAACCTGGGATCTGTCACTTGTCTTAGCTATTGGAATAACCCGAGAAAGCTTCCACTTTGAGGGATACTTGCAGAGGTTCAAAATATGGCACAATGGATTTGATATAACATCACCACATGCCTTCGTAATAAATGGGGGAACACTATCACCAGCTTCGACTTTTAAGTCGTTTCAGCGCCACCACTTCAAATTGTGTTATTTCAGTAACATTTATATAGTTTGATGAGTTGGTTGTGTTTTGACTACTTGCTTCATTCGCGTTCAAACTAGGCACATCTGGGAGGAATACGCTCGCAAAGAAAACTGCAAATGCTGTAGCCGCATCTTTTCCTTCAACTTGATTGCCATTGTAACTAACGCAGGGCTCAAAACCACCTTTGGTCTTAAGGCTTGCCACGTGCTTCCAAAATGCTCGTGGGTTATCTTTAAAGCTACTTTCTACATTATGAATGTACTCACCATAGCAAGATGACATTTTAATCTTAACATAAGCTGTTGAACGACTAAATTTAAGATACGCATCAGGATCTTGTGTTGATTTCCAATGACGATCTAGTAAGCGGAAAGGGAAGGAAAAAAGGGATGTGCGCTAAGTGCAATGCGCACGGATTAGGATATTCTCTCTGTACCCGGGCGGGCTTACCATGGGGTAACCTGAATTTCAGGTGGACTGATTTGAGTCCTCGCCCAGAGAGATAGGATGCTGTAAAGGGGTAGAAAACACTTTCGACGCGATTTCCCTACCTCGATGACCCTAAAGGCTTCCAAAGTACTTCTTCCTTCCTCATTCTGGGAATTACGGGAAGAGTAGGTACCCATTCTACCCACTCACAAACAACCCCAAAACTAGCTAACGGACCTATAAATTAATGTCATCCATCCATCAGCCTGTTTCGTCCACTGCTGGACATAGGCCTTTCCATAATTTCACCACTCTTGGCGGTCCCCCTGGAAGAAATGCCCATACTCACACACGCTGGTCAGGCGGGTTGGTGAGCGCGGTGCCGAAATCCTTGCACCAGTGACGCGGCGCCGCTGCCCGTCACCAGTCTGTTTTAAGGCCTGGCAATTAGGGATGGATATACCACCATCCATCGGTCCCAGGTAATGGTGGGCCGCCTGGTTTTGCCTGAGAGCTGTTCTCTTACTCTCCCCCGAATAACTTCGGTGCGGTTTGCGAGTAAGATGGTGGCACCTCCACAGTCGAGCTCGGCACCAGCTCTACTAGGTGGTTTAATAATAAATGAATGTACTGAAACCTAATATACGCGACCCTTAATTTTCTCAACGACTTTAAATACTTTATCACAGAAAATCAACTCGAATCTCCCGCCTTTGAGAATCTCTCTGAACAATAATCTATTAGGTGTGCGGAAAACTGACTGATCCTCAATGGAGACTCCCAAGCCCCTTATAAACGAGTAAGTAATAATAAAACCGGCGGCACAGGCGACATTAGACTTACACGCATGAGCGATAGAAAGGGATGAATAATACCGGCGACAAGTCTTAAATACGCATGCGCGAAAAGTGAAAACAATATCCAACTTGCAAAGTTTGGAATGAAATACGTAATTCCTTTTACCTTGCTATAACTTCGTTCAAGTAAATGGTCTTCTTACAGATATCATGTAAGTTATGTAGCTCTATATTCCATAGCTTTTTAGGGTTCCTCAATGAATTGAAACCAAATTATAGTAAACTAACTCGACTTCGAGCACATTAATTTGAATAATAAACATAATTATATATTACAATTATATATACATATTACGCCAGTCTCCCAGGGAACCTGACAGACAC
Source organism: Ypsolopha scabrella (assembly GCA_910592155.1). Taxonomy (NCBI): domain Eukaryota; kingdom Metazoa; phylum Arthropoda; class Insecta; order Lepidoptera; family Ypsolophidae; genus Ypsolopha; species Ypsolopha scabrella. The sequence continues at coordinate 22,911,040 of OU342980.1, forward strand.
TACAATTGTCCGTTCATCACGACCCTGATGTACCTCTTTTAATTAAATCTCTATTATATTTCAGTTTCTGTGATTATTAATGAATAAATTAACATACTGCCTGTTTGATTACATTAAGCATACAAATTTCTGCTACTCACCATTCTAATATTTACTTGTGAATCGAAACGGGAGGCCCAATGAGGTCTATCTCGCCCGTTACAACATAGACTACTTTTTATCATAACACGCGGGAGGGGCCGCGGGCAAAAGCTAGTATTTCATAAAATGGGCAGGGAACAAAACTATTGGAAATGCTATATATTGGAAGTACGGCTACTTTATGTATTTTTAATTTTGCGGATTGATATAAAACATGTTAACCCTCTATGAAAAGATTACATCTATCGCGAACTGGTTTTAAGCATATATGAACATTTTATGATTTTCGATTTTTTATTTTATTTCTGCGTAGACCTGTACTGTATTATATAAACCTGTCGTAAAAAATGGATTATAAAACGCGATTTAATACTACCGATATTTTATTTCTTAAACAGACCATTGAAAAATTGGGAATACAAAAACGTTTTTTTAACAGCATAATGAATCGAGTTGTAGGACAGACTGAAACTTCGCTAGGTTTTTTTTGTAGATGGAACCCAAAAGGTAGTCAAAATTATTAGGAAATAAATAAATAAGTTTAATAAGATATCTAAATAGAAATGTCTTGAATTGAAGGTTTAGAAGCACTGACCGAAATACAGTTCAGAAGTGCAATTGTGTAAGCCAATCATATTCAAATTCGATTGTAATATGTTATCTGAGGTAATATGGCTATTCGACTAAGCAAATAAGCCCGTTTGACAATTGAAATTTTTGGTTGTCAACAACAAAACAAGACAATCGTATTAATTTGACACCCAAAAATGTACCATTTCAATTGTCAAGCGGGCTAATTTGCTAAGCCGAATAGCCATGTGACAATCAATTTGAATACACAATTGCACCTCAGACTGCTAACTAAATGATGTCAGCGGTTTCCCCTAGATGGCGTTGGTAGTAAAAACAAAAAATACTAGTGCGAAATATGTAACTTTGCGCACGCTAAACAGGCACGTAATCTATCATATTTTGAGCAGGTGTATTAAAAATGAATAAATCAAATTTTGACAGTTTCTTCGGAATCATTTCAAAATCCCAATATATAGAACCGACTTCCTTCCTCGAAAAATATATAACATTTCTGCAATATCAAATACCTAAAATCTGAGCCTGAAGTGAAAGAATTTCGCTCGAAACTACCCCGCTTCCAGTACTTCTGTTCCGAAATGTCGATAAATTCAGCTTTTCAACCATTTGATTAACCAAACACAGACTCTATAGTACACACAATGTTTATTTTACTATCAACAAATTACATGGGTATATAATTTCAAACATATTTGGAACAGAACAAAAAGAAAATTAAAAGTACTTATTTATGTTTGCCACCGAACTTATTGACTTGAACCTTGACTTTAACAATAACTTGCAATCTCTTAAGCAAATCGCACAATTCAGGATCTTCCTCTAAGGAGTCAGAGTCTTCCTCGGATTCTTCTGGTTTGGGTTTTGGCTTCTCGGGTTCTGGTTCAGGCTCGGGTTTTGGCTTGTCAGGCTCTGGCTCGGGCTCGGGTTCAGGTTTGGGTTCAGTCTCCGGTTCAGGTTCAGGTTCTGTTTCCTGTTCAGGTTCAGGTTCAGGTTCTGGCTCCGGTTCGGGCTCGGGTTCTGGTTCTGGTTCCGGTTCCGGTTCCGGTTCAGGTTCTGGTTCCGGCTCTGATGCCTCGAAGTCTATTCCAGTGATTTCAGTCAGCCAGTCATGGAATGGTCCAGTGCGAATGAAACCTGTGAAGTGTAAAATTTATGCTACAAGTGCGGTAAGGAGGCAATAGTTTAAGAGGACGATTTGAAACACGAGCGATAAGTGAGCTTGTGCCACAAAAAAGATTGCCAACTTTCTCTCAATAGACCAACAAAAAAATGAAGCACTGGTGTGGAATAAATTACTTTGCTAATAATTTTTATGCATATGAAATGGGTCTTCACTAGCCAAAGACCAGCAAGATATATCTTGAGCTCTTACCAGCAGGCAAGCCAGAGTGGCAGCCGAAGCTTCCACCGGCGACGAAGGATGTCACTCCAACGAGAGTCGGAGTTCCGTCATTAGACACGTGGACTAGCGGACCGCCACTGTCGCCCTGCGGAGGATATGATGGACGCCTTTTAGAGGAAAGCTGTCTTAATATACCCAATAAAGGATTCTTATTCACATTACCTATATTTTTAACTGCGCGCTACTCATGCATCGTTCGTTTGTATCTGCTAGCCGGTGCCAGTATTACCTAAGTGATTACACATTACATTTTACATAATGGTGTAAAACCGAAACCAGTTGGGGTAAATATAATTATTGTGAAACAACAACAATCATCATGTTGTAATCCAAGTTTCACCAAGTGCCGACAATCGCAATTATTAATCATATAAAAAAATGAATTATTGCAAGGAACTTTTGCTTATATTACCTATTCACCTTAAGGACCTTTTTCATTTTGGAAATCACTAAAACTACACCCATCAGAATGTTCCACATTGGTGTAGATTTGGTGTAGCACGACTTATTTGACAGGACTAAACTTAAATGAAGCATTCTGTCTTTTTCTTTCTGTATCGATCAGACAAGGACAGGATACTTGAAATAAGGTTAGTCCTGTCAAGTAAGTTAAGTCTTGTTACATCGAACCATTGTCAGTAATTCTCTTTTTTTTTTAATTATATAATAATAATAATAATAAAGCCTTTTAATGTTCCAAATTTACAAGTGTTAAGTACATTTTTATAAATTGCATTTGTTAGTATCGTTGTTAGTTTTCTCAGTTTAGTTATTAGTGGTGTTAGTTTCTGCAGATTTGGACCCCTCTCTGGGTGTAGGCCTCCTCCAGCTTGTTCCATGCCTCCCTGTCTTTCGCCTTTTTCAACCAGTCCTTTCCTGCCGTCTCCCCTATATCGTCTGCCCATCTCTAATAGGGTCTATCGACTTTTGTTTTCCCAATTGGACCATTCCATATTGTTGCGAGTATTGTCCACCTTAGGTGGTAGAGCTAATGCCGAGCTCGACTGTGGTGTGGAGGTACCACCATCTTACTCGGAAATCCTCCCGAAGTTATTCGGGGGAGAGAAAGAGGACAGCTCTCAGGCAAAAAAACCAGGCGGCCCAGCATTGTCTGGGACCGATGGATGGCGGTATATCCATCCCCAATTGCCGGGCGTTATATAAATTAGACTGGTGACGGGCAGCGGCGTCACTGGTGCAAGGGTTTCGGCACCGCGCTCACCAACTCGCCTGTCCAGCGTGTGTGAGTATGGGCATTTCTTCCAGGAGGACCGCTAAGAGTGGCGAAATCCTGGAAAGGCCTATGTCCAGCAGTGGACGAAACAGGCTGATGGATGGATGGATTGTCCACCTTTTGTCATTATATGGAGCTAGGTGTCCTGCCCATCGCCATTTTAGGCTTGAAGACTTGGTAAGAGGCACGAATCCATCACAACTTTTTTCAGGTTGGTGTTGTAGTTTCCTAAGAATTTCTTTAAAGGACCAGAATTTTTTACATGTTATGTTTGTTCGTCTTTCTACTTCTTCTTCGTTATTTGTGTTTTTGAATGATATCTGTTTACCTAGGTAGATGTAGTGATCGACATAGTCTATAGTTTGCCATTGATGGTAATTGGGACTTGATGGCCGTTTGTCATAACTTTAGTTTTACTGGCGTTCATGTGTAACCCCACTTCAATGCTGACTTCGTCCAGCTGGCTTATCATGTCTTCTAGTTCTTTGGCAGATTCTGCATGACAGCTATATCGTCTGCGAATCTGAGATTACTGAGGTAATTACCGTCTAATCTTATACCCTTCTTTTCCCATTGTAGCTTCTGAAATATGCATTCCAGGACAGCAATAAAGATCTTCGGCGATAGAGGGTCGCCTTGTCGTACCCCACGCTCTACTCTTACGTGATCTCCTCTGGACTCCAGTCTGACTCTGCTGGTGCTATTTGCATATATATTTTTTATGATGTTGATGTATTTTTGGTCAACGCTGGTCTTCCTAAGCGCGTCCGAGATTGCAATGCGGCTTAGGCTGTCGAATGCTTTACTGTAATCGATAAAGCCCACATATATAGTTATATTGAAGTCTTTATATTTTTCAATTACTCTTTCCAATGTATGAATGTGATCAGTTGTGCTAAAACCTGCCCGGAAGCCAGCTTGCTTTTTTTGCTGTGATTCATCAATCGTTTTGGATATTCTTGTTAATATAATTGAAGAGAAGAGTTTATAGGTACTTGCCAGTAAGATAATTGGCCTGTAATTATATTATATTGGCATGTTATCTAGTAATGGCAAGGACTGTAACGATGGTTGAAGTCGACAGAACTCACCTGGCAAGTAGACTGCGAGGTGACGTTGAAGAATCTCGCACAGATGGTAGTATCCGTGATGATGGACCCGAACGTGAGGAAGCAGTTCGAGTTGGACACGGCCGTCAGATACGTCCACTGTAGCACCTCCGTCGTTGCACCTGGACATAGAGAGAGGATCTAATGTACATTGCGACGTTCACTAACATCGAGCGACGGACGCTGGGAGACGGTATCTATTCTTTCATTCCCGCTCCCTGCCGCCTGCTGACCAGGGGCCTTATTATCTAACTTAATTAAGGTGAAACGCGGGTGTGCCGAGTGTGGAATGAACACCTCTGACACCCAGGCCCGGACTTAGAGACCCAGGGCCCCTCGGCACGCGAAAGAAAGACACATAAAAGAAAAAATAAACTAATTACGCAGGATTGTTTGTAAAAAATGCACTATTAAGTACTTATAGCTACTTTAGTAGATAAATACCTAGTTGGTCAAAAAGGTCTGTTACTGAATTTCTTTATCGATTTCCGGGTATGAAAACAAATGAAAAACAAAAAACAAAAATGACGAAATATTAACAGTTTTATAAGCTGTAATTCCATACCACACTTACACCATATACTGCTTTATTCACCATGGAATCGGTGTTGAAGGAGAATCGTGTTGCTGTAATTGCACTGCACAAATGTGACCACCCAGCGAATATGATTTTCAAGTTGCTACAAAAGCTGAAAATCAACAAGCAATTTATTTACCGCACTATCTGCAGGTGCAGTAGTACCCTGAACGTCGATGATCGAAAAAGATCCGGAAGCCCATGCACCGTTCGGACACCAGCCGTGATTAAGGCAGTGAGGGCGAGAATCGCGAGAATTCCCGACCGGAAGCAAAAATTGTTGGCAATACCGATGAGTTCAAAGAGAAGTTCCTTATTTTTTTAAATAAATAATGACCTTGGGCTTAATGCTTACCGCAGACGAAAGGGTCATCTGTTAAACGCACGTCTGAAAGCCACGAGGTTGGCACGAAGTTGCGTGCTACGAAAGCAGTACGCACAAAACGGCCATAGAAAAATCTTATTTACTGATGAAAAAATCTTTACCGTCGAAGAAAATTTTAACCGCCACAATGATATAGTGTTTGCTAAGAACAGTCAAGAAGCCAGCATGATTGCTCGTAGGGTCCAACGAAGATACCACCCCTCATCAGTGATGATTTGTCCGGGTGTGTCCTATTCAGGACTAACTTAGGTTCATTTCTGTGAAAAGGGCGTAAAAACTGATGCTAGAATGTATCAAGATACCGTTCTAGAACCTGTGGTCAAACCATTAAGCCACACCTTGTTTAAAAACTAGCCATGGGTCTTCCAGCAGGACTCACCTCCCGGACACAAAGCAAAATCTACGCAAGCGTGGTTTCGGGAAAACAAAATTGATTTTATTGCGCAGGAAGAATGGCCATCTTCCAGCCCAGACCTAAACCTTCTGGATTAGGCCATATGGTAAATGATTGAAGATAAAGCCTGTGCTCTAAACCTCACATGAATCTCGACTCACTGAAGTGCGCTATTCTCAAGACAGTGGCGGGATTGGACATGGTGGTGATGGTGGTCGTGCGTGCTGCCATCTATGACTGGCCTCGTCGTCTAAACGCTTTCGTTCATGCCAGGGGCGGTCATTTTGAATAATTTTAATACATGTTAATCTTGAATATCTGTGCTTTCATTTGGTATATAAATTATTGTTTTATTATTTGCATATTTAGTATTATTAGAGTTTTTCATAGTTACAGAACTTAGTAACCAACTAGGTAGACTTAGAAACAACAAGTAAACTACACTTTGATTTCGATTAACCGCGCCTTCCGCTACCGGGGCAATGTTTTGTGGTCAGATTGCGCAATAAGTCACCAATGGGCCTTTTCTAAAAAACAACTGGGTTATTTTGGTCGGGGCCCCTTGGTGGCTGGGCCCCAGGCCAGTGCCTTGTGGGCCTAGGTGGATATCCGGGCCTGCTGACACCCCTCGAGGATTCATGTCGTGACGATATATTTATATGTGATGTGTGATGTCATTCCTAGCCAATCATAGTACATTTCAAAGCGATAGTGATAGATATTGAAGTTAGACAGTAAGGGGGCAGGAACGTATTGTGTATACGAGCTTTAAGCTATAGGTACAGATATTCTATCTCACGAAGTCTCTTTGGCTATGCTTGTAGTAGTGACGTGTACAGATAGCGCGTCGTGCGTGTGGCGCATTTTGTAGCGCTACCGAGGTTACACACACTAGAAAAAAGTGGTCGGTAAGCAGATTTGCCTTCTGTTCTATTGTGTGTCGCATGTGGTATAACGTCTACGTGTCTAATAAAACGATATTTTTACCGAAATTGAAAATGAAATAAAAAATGATTTAGGTATTTGACAACAAGAAACGGTACATATAGATAGGTACATTACAAGAAACGGATTCGGTCTGTTACGTCCTTTTCCCTGAATGTCCATCCCGAATTCCTTGTACGTCCATTTCCTTGTTCATCCATTTCCTTGTACGTCCATTTCCTTGTTCGTCCATTTCCTTGTACGACTATTTCCTTGCATGTTCATAAATCACAATTTTGTGTGTCAAAAGTGACAGATGTCAAATAACGTGACGGATGATTTATTTTTCATACAGCTGTCAAAAGTATCACTTTTAAATCATATTATTATAATCATAAATCATCCGTCACATTTGACATCTGTCACTTTGGACAGCTGGCTGGATGAAAAATAAATCATCTGTCACTTTTCACATCTGTATAAAACATAAATCATCCGTTACTTGGACATTGATCAAAAATCTGTAAAAATTTTAATCAACATTTTGAGATTCAACATTTTGCGAATTCAACATTTTGGGATTCAACATTTTAGGAATTCAACATTTTAGGAACTCAACATTTTGGGCCTGAAGGTTATTTTACTTTTTCTAAGTTCAGGTTTAGAATGGACGTTCAGGGAAATGGACATTCGGGGAAATTAACGTTGTAGGAAATTGATGTTTGGGACTAAACTGGTCATTCGGGGAAAAGGACGTAACAGACCGAATTCCAAGAAACACATATGTACCTAGTAGATACGAGTACCACAATTTTGTGATTATTGATGCCTAAGCTAAATGCGTAAAGCATCTGTTTTATAGGCATCAATATCCCATCCCATACGCAATGTTACCAATGATTCTTAAGAGCTCGGTCCGCAACGACGACAACTTTGATCAAAAACAATATTTTAATATTTTTCTGACCTTTATTGCGATGTTTTTGGAAAAAAATAAATACAAATAAATTTCATGTCTTCATTTAAATGGCCAACTGGATGGTGTATGTCCCTGATTTTTACAAAAACATCGCGGCAATGAAAAGAAAAATAATTAAAATAATGTTTCGCATCAAACAGACGAAAAATACGGAGCTGCCTCTTAAATTAGTTTATAGCACACCGTGCGTAAAATGACCACTTTACGCACGCTGCGCTTGCGTAAAGTCGGCATTTTCCGCACTTTTGCTATAAAATATTATACGAAACTCGTTCGAGAAACTTTTTCTCGGCTCGTGTGATTGCAGCACTCACCTTCGGCTCGTGCCGCAAACTCACACTCGTCAGAAAACGTTTCATCGCTCTCGTATCGTAATGTACTATTTCTGTACCTTTTGGTTACAATTTGAATTCATGTTATTATGAAACAAAATAATAATAAAAAAACAAAATAACAATAATAATTAGACACTTTGTAATTATTGATGATGAGAAGCTAAGCACTTAAATGGAGCAAAGGTATGGACTTTATAAATGTGAGTGTAAGAAATGTAAATGTGGAGTGTAGTGATTGTATGTTTGTGTAGTGAATGTCTAGTGTTTTAAGCCTTTAATCTGCAGACAGTAAGACCTCCGTTTGGTCATAGTTCAATTTTTGAAGCTACTGTGTTAGTTTGTATTTACATTTAAAGCAAGTTAAAGGGAGAATTTCAGTTTCTTTGCTCATTTTATTATAAAGTTTCGTTAAGAGGCTATGTAAATTTTATTTTTGTCACTCTCACTCCAAACGAAAAAACGCGCAGTGCGAGAGGGGCGGATTCAGCACAAAAGAGAAAAAAGTATGTTTTTTAATTTTATTAAAAAAACCAAAACAGCTAGCAAAATTTCAAATATCTAGATATTGATAAAACCCATATAATAAAATATGTTTGAGTTTTGTACATGATCCCTATTCGTCAAACGAGGAGAAAAAGTGCGTTTGAAGACCTCATTTCAATAATTATTTCTACAGAGGAAAATTTATCCAAACATGTAAACGTTAGATTTGACAAGTAAAACGTATACTTTATGTATCTATTTTACAAATAAACATTTTGAATTTTTGAATCTTTGAATCGTGTTTTCCAAAATAAAAAACACTCGATTATGTAGTCAAAATGCATATATCAAAAATGTATTACAATTTTCCGTTTACTTCATGAAATACACAGAAACAAAGCATCCATATATTTTTTACATTGCCTCTTAATTAGAAATGTACCCCACGCCCCACTGCCTCCTTCACAAAGCATGTTTTGAATTTGCCGCGTTTTCCAGCCCTTAGATTATGTATCTCTGAGTCGGTTGCCAACTGGTTGCCGAAGATCGAAAGCATAGATATTTTATCGAATTCCGATTACCTAAGGACACGTTCGTACTTAAAGTGACGTCACAGTTCGTGAACATTTCAAGTTACAGTTCACACATTATAGGCCTGCTGCCTTATTTTTCGACAGCCAGCAGGCTTCATGCCACCACGCTACATGAGGGCCCGAGAGACGCCTATAGTGATGACGTAGATAAGTGCTCACCATCAGTCCAAGTTCTCCCGTAGCCGCTCGCCTGGACAGTCAGCGGTTCGTAGTTCCTGTTAGCTTCAGCCCTGGATTGTAGGCGGATGGGTTTTACCAAACCTGTACAAGAGAACTCAATGTTATCATTCCTTTTCCGCGCCCTATTGATTGATGTCATAGAATTTAATAAAATTAAATGTAATCCAACATGACTTCTGTCACCGGGAAGCCAATAACCTCCTTGCAAGAAGACTCTCGGATATTCATGTTATAAAGACTCGTTTAGTTTGATCGTCGGGCGCCCGCCTAACATGCCATTTCTTTTGCACGGGTTGAATTTTTATTCAAGCTCTGTTATCTGTGGTAGGCGGACGTCGCCGGTCGATTGAATTGAACGTAGCCCGGTATATTTTCCTGTTCCGAAGGCATAGGGAACGCTGTTTATTTTTTTATTGAGCTGTTACTCAGCCACCACCATTAAAACTCAATGTTTCACTTGCCGCTATATACAAGAGAGTCTGGTAGCTTCAGTAAGGAGATGTCGTTTGGCTGCACGACGCTGGGCAGCAAGTCGTTGTACGTGGGATGGTTGTACCACTCGGTCGACTCCAGCATCACTTGCGGAGTCGTGATGTTGGTGGCGCCGGCGCGGACCACGATCGTGACGCGCCTGTTGACGATGCAGTTAGTTATATTTGGTTGAGCTTTAGTTTTCCACACGGTTCGCTTACGTTCTCTTAGCCCAGGCCCGTGTTCAGTTTGATCGCCCGCTCATCACTGACAGCAGGATAGCAGATACAAAAACAACGCGTGCAAAAGAGATGTCATGATCGCCGGGCGTCCGCGGGCGATTAAACTGAACTCAGCCCAGGGTGTTTTGTCTCGCTTCAAAAATAAAAGGTTGATTTTTTTAAACCGGTGGAGTGCGTGTCAGGCTCTAGGGTTATTTTCTATGTAAAATGTTATATTAAATAGATAATTAATTTGATTGGGAGTTGGGGGGTTGTTAGAAAAATAATACTATACAAAAAGTGGATGAAATAAAATTAATGTTCATTATGTTTGCGAAAAAAACCAGAAGGTTGTATATTGCAAACGCAGTGGACAGTCAATCTTCTGTTTTTTTTTTTTTATTGAGCCATTATTGGATATACATATAGGGTGAAATTCAATCAACCGACCAAATTCATGCTGGGGTCTCTGTTAGTGATTAAGGACTAGGTTCAGTAATCCTTTTGGCCAATTTCGAAAAATATTTTTTTTGACTACCTTACTGGTTGGACTAGTTTATGTACAATTCCTAGTGCAGCCACTACGGGGCAAAAAACATTTTTTCTATGTCTCCAGTATGAATTTGGTCGGTTGATTTAATTTCACCTAGTATTACTAGAGTGCACTACAAACTAGAAAATATCAATTAGAAACAAATATTTTGAAAACAATCCTCGGGCCACGATTCGAACCTGCGACCTGAGTGACCTCTTGCTTACACTAGCGCGCTACCACCGCGGTAGTCATCTTAGACCGCTGAAGAGCACGCTTATCGTGAAAGCAAGAGGTCGCAGGTTCGAAACCTAGCACAAGGAATTAAAAATCATTATCATTCCTAATAGATAAACAGTTCTCATAGAAAAAAAAACCTGATGACTTACAGAGCGGTGCAATGCGCGGCGGTGAGCACCCAGCGGCGCGCCACGACGGAGCCCCCACACGAAGACACCAGACCCCCCGCGTCCACCATCCGCAGCGACACCTGGTGCGGCATCTGTCCCGGCGCCGCCGCCCAGCCCGACACGATGCGCGAGTTGCTATCTGGGAACATGGGACTCTGCTGACTCACAGCTGCATGGAAAACGAGTTCTGTTTCTGTAGCAGTCTCATGTCATTAAGTTCGGTTTGATACATGTCAAAACGGGCAAAGACAAGATTCGACCTATCCTGAACTCCTAACTCTATAGAGTTTTGTATATCCCACCAAAACGTTAATGGGAAATGCGCCTTGGCTCGGCTTTAACAGATCCACATCGTTGCCCCTGCGGCCACAATGTTGACAACCGGGGACACCACGGGCTGTCTTGTGGATTGAGTGCGGGGGTCGGCGCTTTCGCCATGAGGCCCTGAATGATATCATCCGAAGGGCTCTTGCTACCGTCAACGTGCCTGCTATTCTGGAACCAACAGGCATTGCACGTGACGATATGGCTCCAATACCGTGGAGACAGGGGAGGCCGCTAGTATGGGATGCGACCTGCGTCGATACGCTGGCACCCTCCCGTATCTCCTGATCCAGCAGGGCCGTTGGCAGAGCTGTCACATGGACTGAAAAAAGTCCGAAGTCGAGCCGTTTATATAGAACTCGGATTCAGTCCGATGGACTAAAGCGGCTTCAGTGGATTAGTCCGCTGTCGGTAAAAAGCAGCAACGGTCCGAAACAATCCAATAAAGTCCGTTAAATTACTCAAAGAAAGTTACCTATGCAATAAATAACATGATAAAATAAAACACCGACGACTCTTTTTGGCGACGTACAATACACGGACGTTACGGGAAGACAGACACCTCGCTGAGCTCGAGTCAGAATTAGGTAAAATCAACTGGCATATTCTGGGGCTATCGGAAGTCCGACGAGCGGGTGAGGATACGATAACCCTAGAGTCAGGACACCTGCTCTACTATCGAGGGGGCGATCAATTGTAAAAGTAAAAGAGTATAGTGAATCGGTAATCGGACCAACGGTTATGGCTGCAGAAACCCTCGGCTGGTTAGCTTCCGTGAGAGCCAGGGGCTCTATTTGATGAATTCATTTCTCAAAAAGAAGCCTCAAAGGAAGTGGACCTGGCGAAACCCTTATGGTAAGACTAAATACTTATGAGATACACTTCATCATGACGGATATGGCACATAATCCATGATGTATCCGTGATTAATAGGTTTTGTACCGGTAGCGATTACCGACTTGTGCGAAGCATCTTGAATATCGACTTAAAGCTCGGTCTGATGGAGCCTACGCTCCGCCCTTCTCTGCGCCAAACCGCTGCGGGATCCGAAAAGTTCCGAACATTTGCCCTGTTGGAAACCACTGAGTTTTCTATCGAGGCAATTTTATTCTTATAAGTTTTGAACCATTTTGCCCTCTTGGAATTATTGTCCTATCCAGCCTAGTCCCTGGTCATATTCATAAAATGTTGAACTTATTTAGTAGCGTGAATTGAAATTTATAATAGTGATTTTTCTTTATGCGCCTCAAGATTCTGTATTTTCCTGGATACCTACAATAAACACCTCTCTTTCTAGCCCACTTATTGAAGCGAGATATTTATTTTTCCGTAAGGTTGACTTTAATTCATTTTCAGAAACTTACCGCTCACATTTTCAATGAAGTCTATTGCAGCATACTCGTGTTTAGTTGGCTTAGCTGGTATCTGGGAAACATTAAATAAACAAAATTAAAAGGGGTCCAATAAAACAAGGAGCATAACGGCATATTTTTATATTGATATTCATCTATTTGATATTGTATGTATGTAAAATGGAGCAAATAGTTAAATCGCAGTATATTACCTGAATATGAGTAATTACTTACCTGAGCGAAGCTTAGGGAGAGTACCACAAGGGCTATTCTCCAGGCAGCCATCATCGCGCCACTGAAGCTCAGAGCCGCGGCAGTTCCTCATTACGGTTGTGTGGATTATTTACACAAATCTCTGTTAATCGACAGATAACGTCCGAAATCAGTCTCGTGCACTTGAAATTGTGATAAGAGCGTGATTAGCGAATATTATTGTATTATCTATATTATAGGTAGTATAGATGATGGGTACTTCTGATGGACAAATAGGTATTTATACCTTGTTTTTTTTAGGTTTTAATATGTTGTCTATGTTGTTTCCCTGTGGTTAAATCAGCCTCTTAATTGGAAGGCTAGGTTATTAATTAAATGGCGGCATCCAATTAAACAGTATATTAAAGAATGCTCAGCCCAAGTTTAACCAGAGAGCTGAACTTTTTATGATATATAAGGTCCGACAATTTAGTGAAAAAAAAATTAACAGACGATAGAGTATCCCTAATAGACCACAAACCGCCGAAAAAATGTAATTTGCGCCAACTTTTTTTTTACCTTTCCATAGAAATTTAGTCAGCTGATTGAACTCTGTTCATTTCTTGTACTTTCTGTCGGGTTGACTGGGAGAAAATGCTTTTAGCATTAAGTCCGCCTGTTGTACATGTAACTTTTGTTTTGTGCAATAAAGTATTTAGAAAGAAAGAAAGAAGAAACTTTGTACTGGGAAGTAAAAATTATTTGAGCAAAAAATGTTTTCTTCTTCTGTAATTTGATCAGTTAACGATACATGATCTACCCTAGAATTATTTTCACTTATTATTGTAGGACCTTGTATTGTTAGAGTGGCCAAGAGACTAGGTGGGTGAGATTTAATTTCCAGAAAGGGTTTTCAGGTAGACTTCACCATTTATGGTATAGGGTATCGTGACTTAAACAACCAGCAGCCTAGCCATTTAATTACCGGTCTAAGCATAGAATCAGAAAGCTGATTTAACTAGTCGGTGGCGACATCTATATTGTTAACTATGATGTTATTGTTAATCATGCTGTGCAGAGATGCATCTTTAAATGTATCTTTTAGATGTAAGAAGGCCGGTCAAGCTGCGGCTGGGTGTCGCGCCCTGAAGGTTCCGTAGCATTATTATAAGTTAGTAGAACCGAATAAAATTTGAATTAAAGATGTTTAATTTTACATTGAATCATTTACTGTATTTCCTAAGAGAACTTCAGAATAGTACCCTAAAAACGAAACTCCGAATTAAAGCTAAGAAACTCTATGACGTGCACATTGAAATAAATAACATTTAAATGTATATCTGGAAATGTTACCACCTAACCCTACCAATATTAGCGATTCGCGAATATTATTAATTACTTTTATCAAGTCTATCAATTACATTAATAACGATAAAAAACTAATCACTTTTTATCCAGACATAATCCGATATGTTATCAGGGGTCAAAACAAAGGATATAGAAATAATACCACCAATGTGAAAATAGTAAAATAGATATTTATTTTTGCTCAACATTCAAAATTGGAGTATTCACGTGTTTTTAACAATTATACAAATATAGTATTTTCTAAAAGTTATTTATTTTTATTTTTGACAAACAGCTTACATTTACATTCTCTGTTTAAGAACATGTACTTCATGTAATGTACCTATGTAAAGCACATTTAAATTTGCATTATTTTCCGTTCAGTAAAGTTATAAGTTTTGGCACAAACAGCCTAGTTTATATAGCACCAGGATTTTAAGACAAACTTCAGGACAAAAAACCGGTTTACTGACCATCTGTATCTGTGGCAAGGTACACGAATTTAATTTCTCTCTGAAAGTATAGGCTCTTTAAGTATCTTACTTTGATAGGTTTTGAATTCATTGCAGTCAACATTCTTATCATAATTTATTTTAATTTTCTTTAATGTCATCAGGGAGTCTACGTTATGTATGGCGTATGTAGAACATGAACTACAACAGCCATCTTTGACGCTAAGTTTTTACCGTTTTAATATTTTATCGACAAAGAAGCAATTCAACCAAACAAATGACGTCTTAAGGGCGAAATCAAATACTTAACATAATTATTTATCGAAAAAATTGATACATAAGTTTTAAAACAAGGCTAGCTCGAAATGGTTTTTGATTCAGTATACCTTTGTATACAGTACTCATGGTCAATTACCTCTTTAATTTTGACCTAGGCATGTAATTTAATCTATAGACAAAGAAAATTTGCTTTGAACATAAAACAAAAGAACACTTATTTCGTAAGACTCACAATTGTGCGTAAAAATATAATTTGAGACATTTTACTATTTTCAGTTTAGATAAATTCTTTTTTTTTTTTCATTCAAAGAAATATGTACATACATTAAAACATTTATAAAATATGAGCTTGAAATGTTTTCCGCTTTAAATTGCACATAGTTCTTAAATTTAAGCACTGTTAAAGCATTTTAAGCACTCGGCCAATAAACATCACATATTTAATGTTACAATCCGTAAAAGTCCGGCGCTGATTGGTCCAATCCATCTAGATAAAAACGAATAACCAATCAGAAAGCGAAATATTTGACTCTTGTTAAAAATCTAGTGCAAATTGAATATTGTCGTATATATTTAAAGTTTTGCTAAAACAAAACACTTAAACATTGATTAACTGCCACATTATAACATTTCATTCAACATAATGTTAACAATTTTAGCCATCTATTAAAAACACTACAAACGAAATAAAAGGTTCACATTTAAAAATTGTTTCTTAACCAAGTCCAGGAGAAAAACAAGCATTTACATACAATAAAAAAGAATTCAATACGCTGCCTTGTCATGATTTTAAAATCGAACATCTAAATATACGCCATCTTACAATCAAACAAAAATTCATAAGAATACTATTAAAATAAACTATAATACTTGCTGTTGTTTAATACAGCATAACCTCTGTCAAATGTCAATTCTATTAGTGTTAAGACAAATGACTAGTTGTCAAAAATATCGAGCCCATTACGCTATGTCCAGTTCGAGTCAAACTTAAATACGTTCGACTGAAGTTAGCTCCGGCGAGGTGGAGACAGTGAATTTAGATGAAAGAGAGAGACAGACAGAGAGAGAGATGAACTTCAGAGGCGCATTTAAGATTGAACAGAACTGTACTTGACTGCGCCGAAGAAAATACATCGAGAGATCTACTGACACGTTTATATGTGCTTTATCCAAATAATACGTCACTCGTGCGAGAGGGATAGCAAGAGACGCGACAGAAGAGCTGCGCATTCTTTGAGGAACCTACCATATCGTCTCTTTCTCTTCCACTTGTTAGAACTACATTTTTGTATTTACCGTTACCTTCGCAAGATGGCCACAATGAACTTATCTAGAAACTACACTTCTTTAGTTTGTAGTTTTCGTAACGATGTTGCTTCCACTTCCATTTATTGCATGACAAAAGCTTGTACTGTTGATAACTACTCATACTTTAATAATATACTTTCATCCAGTCTACTTTGCATTCATTGATTTTAACATTCAAGAAATTATAGAAATTGCGAGTACCTTTTAGGTGTGTCTATTCTATAGCAATAATAAAGTAGTAACTTTTCTTGCGAAATTAAATAACATCAAAAGTTTGAAATTCCTCTTCCCTGCTCAAGGCTGTAATGGGTGATAATAAAATAACCGCCAAGCCAAAAACAGTTGATAATTGTTTTTGATCGGCACTTCCACGCATGCGAAGCAGCGGGCATAAGCTAGTGCTAAATGAGAGGCGCCAGTATCTGTACGACGTATTCCCCCGGCGCGAGTAGGGCAGTCAATACTGCTGTACACAATTCACTATTTCTATTATCGAGAGCATCGAGCGTCGATGTCTCCGGCTTGTTAATACTTTAGTTCCTCAAGATCAGTTAATTGTTTAATTTCAAATATTTCAATACCAAACACTAATATATAATACAAGCTACATTAGGTACACCTACAAATAAACAAATATCAGCAAACTATGTATCCCTAAATGTTATTACTTTACAGAGCGCGTTATCTCACCACATCAAGGTTCAAAACACGGAGCTCTAAAGAATAAATAACATTTACAAATATAATAATAATAATAGAAAATTGTAATAATTATATTATTAATAACGCATTGAGCCAGCAAATTGTTTAGAAGCAACGCCTTAAAGGTAGTTATTAGAAAATAATAAGCACCTTGTTACTGGACTCTTAAGCCTAAATAATTAAACTAAATTGTATAACCCATGAGATAAACACGTCCGCCATTTTGTGACGCCATTTTAAAGTCACTCGCTATTTCAATTGCGATACCATTTTAGACTCCTCACAGTTTAATTATAAAAAGAGGGAAGATTTTTCAAAAACGCAGAGTCAAATCTCATGATTTATCAACGAACAACTAAATTAATAAACGCAATTTCAGATAAGTCATTTAATAAATTACTTTTAAAGACAACATATTTCTCGTCATTTAAACTTAGCAAAACATGCGAACGAATTATCATCACATGACAAAGTTACGAGTTCCGTCTATTGGTACAATTGGCCATTCAGAGACCCAATGTATATGTGACACAGAGGCCATTATCGTGCGGACGATGCTCTTTGTATTTCGTCCACTACATTGTGCTACGAAGAAATGATATAACAAACACACGTCTTTTCACGGCAAGAAAATGAAGTCCTTCGTAATAAACTCGTGTATTATATCAGATTGAAGATGTCGATGGATTGTTTCACCATCCCTTGACTATGGTAATCCACAAGTTTGAACTTGCTATGAATTACGTGTTCCCTGTGTGTATAGATTCACAATATAAATATTTTGTTCGTTGTGTTGCCGTAAAAAGCAGTTTTGTGACACGACTTTACACCTAGAGCACAGCTTGTTTAAGGCACATATTTTACTTATTGTTCAGCACATCATCACAAATCCCATTTATCGCTTACTATTTACAAAATTCTCAATAATAAATAGACATAATAGTACATTGTTTAATAATAATTGATAAAATATCTAAAACACACCACCACGTTCGCGGTCGGTTTAAATATTGTAAGATCTTAGTATACATAATAATTGTATTTAAATTCGATACGTTGATACTGTTTCTTAATTATACAGCCGTATTTACAAAACACTTAAATGTACGTTAACTTTTATCGAAAGATTTTAAACATCTATTCATTTTATACACATAAGGGTTCCTTTTCTAGATATTCAAGAACGTGAATAAACTAAGAAACAGTATCAACGTGGAACGCGTCCAACGCTCCATAAATCTATATGTTGCCCGAAGCTTACATGCACTTTCAAGAAAAAGCTAAATCCTCAAATACACTCGCCTAAACAATTTTGATTCTTTTACCTTATTGTCATAAATTCCAATGAACGTTCTACAAGAATTGACAAAACATCGAGATATGCTGCTAAATCAAAAGTTGAACCATGCTGATTTTGTAGCCGGCAGTAAATATTACACATCGGATAGCTTCGGCTCGGTAGAGCGTCGTCGTCTCTGTCGCCGTACTGTTAGTGCTTTGTGCGACAGAGATGACGCTACGATACGATGTGTAATATTTCCTGCTGGGGCCTGTACGTGATCTCAGATTCAGCGCGAGCCAACTCTCGACAACCGGACGACACTTATTTGCATCGCCTGAGGATCGATTCTTTGGATTCGTACAAAAATCTAAACAACTATATGAGCATACATTTTAGGCCGAAAAACAACTTTTAGCTTAGAACAATGTATTCAAATAGTTTATTCTATGTGAGAACATTTTTTTTAAATTCACTTTGCGGGATTGGATTTTTGTAGTTAATTTTAGAAATCTCTAAAAATCTCGTCACTTTACGCCTATGGAAAATCTAATTATTTTATAGCTACTATAATACCATTAAATATATATTCTTTACAATGTAAACTATTTTGTATATATTATTTTTAGCTACAAGTAGTTTCGGGCGTTGTAATTATTAATAGTTTTCGCGGAAGTTTCTGGACAGACTGGTTAACGCCTCGCCTGTTTTCACTCTTTCGCACCAAGTGCGCTTCATTCTAGGTTTCATCGACGGTTGGTAGTCGCCAAGCGTATGCTAATAGTGCGTAAAACAACTACATATATCCAAAGATTTCGTTCCAAATCCGAAAAACCGACCCAAAGGGTGTCGATTCAGTGTAACACGACTAACCTTATTTTAAGCGCCTTTTCGGTACAGAGAGAAAAAGACAGAATGCTTAGATAAGGTTTAGTACTGTCAAGTAAGTTTAGTGGTGTAACACGGAATCGCCAGCGGCCTCTCCCCCCGTACCTTAGACCTCGTCGGGGGCCATGTCGTCGTCGGCAGCGTGCGGCTCGTGGTTGGGGGGCGAAGGCGGGTGGGGCGGCGGGGAGGGCGCGCGGGGCGGGGCTGCCTTGGCGACGGCCTCGAGCGCGCGGATGCGGTTCTCCTGCTTCACTATCACCGACTTCAGCTTGCGGATCTCGTCCGCCAGGTCTGAGATCATCTTCTCCTGGAACAGTATCAAATGGGTTATGGTTTAACACCGCGGAGGTCATACATACACAATACTCGTATGTATACGGTTACGTTTCGAAACGAGTGATTTTTACTCGCAGTGATGCAAATTTCATCTTAGAGCGTTCAATAATAGGCTTGTAGACAGGGTAAGCAAAATATTATTCTATTTAGTCCGTCATTTAAATTATCAAAAAATATTGGACACGTATCTTTTCTTTTGTCAATCAAACAAAAAATGACAGATAAAGCGCGTCAAAGTTTGGGAGTGGGGGAAAATGACGTCACTTCTAAGTAAAATTGTACCTAGATGTGACGTCACGCGGAACTTCAGCGGGCTATATCTTCATCATTGTTTGTTAAATTGAAAACAGAAAAAATACGTGTCCAATATTTTCTGATAATCTAACTGACAGACTAATAATTTTTTTTTAGTCATCATGCTAATTGACACGAGTCAATCACTGAGTCAAACCGAGGGTAAACGAACTGTTACCTGAAAGTTGCACGGAAGTGTTTTGTATCGCTTCCAAGTAATGTAAATCACAAATTGTCGTGTTTAACAGCTTTTCGTCGAAGCCGCGATGACTTTTGCAACGGGTTGCAGCGATGGATGTATATACGTCGCAGAGAGCAGCAGTGGAAATAATTTGCGCTGCTCTATGCTTGTTAAAGTCTTGTGAAATAGTCGTTATAAATAACTCTTTGCAGCGGCTGCACAATTCATCGCGGCTCCGATGCAACGCTGTTAAGCGCGACAATTGGCTAGTGCCATTTCTAACGCTATCTGGATGCTGTTAAAGTTCGCCTGACAGTTGTCACTTCAGAGTTTTGCCGGGTTTTGGACAACATTCAAAACTTTAAAAATTAATTCATCATTTCTAGCGGGGAAATCGTGAAAATTATTATTGTGAAAGTTGAATGGTGCTCCTAAGAGCAAATTTTTCTATATTTTCATTCTTTTTGTGACTATAAAAGACAATTTCAGTTTACCGTCTGTGAATTAGATTTGAGACTGACGTTAATTACCCAGACCTGTTCTAAAACACTTCTCTCACGAGAATCACTCGCAAGCGTTTCAACACCAGATTTTTCTTTCTCTTTCTCGTACATAGATCTGTCTCTTTCTAGTAAACGAGTGAAATTTCGCACTACGATCGCACGTTTCGAAACGGTTCCTAGTAAGGACAACACTGTTTTTGTTGTTTGAATTTTTTTTTGTTATTCTTTTACGAAATTGTATGGTGAATCCGAATTTGAACTCAGATTGTTTCTATCAGATTGAATTTTTTGTGAAATCGACTTTAAATATTGAAATTTTACGTTTTTACTTCTGAAGAGATTTTTCATTTATTTATTACTTACCACATATTTTATACATTTATTTTTTATAATTTCAAGCCCTTCATCAATATTAAAACATTAAAATTTAGTGCTATTTTTCACAATAAACAATATTTTGTACGAGCTTATTCTTTCCATTTTTCTATAAAAAATCGGGTATGATTGTTTTGTGTTATTAAATTAAAAACTACGCTTGGTTGAATGAATCTTTTCATTTTACGACTAGCTTTTGCCCGCGGCTCCGCCCGCGTCGAAAAGATTTTCGTGGAAATAAGGAAAACAAAATAATTTGATTTTTTGAACGACTATATGCAACGGATACCATGTTTATGTAAAGCGCTAATAAAGACCAATCGCACGCCCATAAAGCAGCTAAGCAGCGCTTTTTCTCCCGACTTGATTCACAAATATTGAACTTTCAAACTGAAAACTTATTTTTATTACAAGAAAATACAGCTTTTGTTACTCAACAATAGTGTAGCCTTTTACAAAAGAAAGAATTTTTAGAATCGGTTCAGTAGTTCCAAAGATTACCTCAAATATACAAAAGCAAGAGGTGTGTCAGGATCGTTGTATTAAAATTAAATATAGCCTATGTTACTCAAAAATAGTGAAGCTTTTTACAAAAGAAAGAATTTTTAGAATCGGTTCAGTAGTTCCAAATATTACCTCAAACATACAAAAGCAAGAGGTGTGTCAGGATCGTTGTATTAAAATTAAATATGGCCTATGTTACTCACCAATAGTGTAGCCTTTTACAAAAGGAAACATTTTTGGAATCGGGTAACTTTTCCAAGCTTAATATTAGCAAGAGGTGTGTCAGGATCGTTGTATTAAAATTAAATATGGCCTATGTTACTCAACAATAGTATAGCTTTTTACAAAAGAAAAAATTTTTAGAATTGGTTCAGTAGTTCCAAAGATTACCTCAAACATACAAACAAACAAATCTTTCCTCTTTATATAATAGTGTAGATTAAAAATAATTATTGGGAGACGTATTATTGAAAATTTAAGCCGGGAAACTAATAATCAGTGAACGGTTTTGGATATATTGAGCTAAATGAGTTCTTGAAAATTATCTAATATTGTTTAGTACATCATCTATTACCCTATATCTAAAGAGAGCAGACAGTTACCATTTTGGTGAAACATGTAGAAAAATGTCCTGAGGACAAAGACAAACGGCAGAAATCACATACTTTCAACCATAGACTTAGAATGTACATTCTATATGCTTTGAACTATTACAATGTTACAGAAAGATTATATCTCAAAGCAATGTGGCCATAACAAACTTTCTATTAGCTACACAAGTCGGCCAACACCTTGAGCAAAAAGTTGCGTAGTGGGGGAAATACGGCGTACGAATTTCGACTTTCGGTCCGCCACATAGAGACTATGCACAGCTTTAAACCGGACATAAAAATCGCCTTACTCAGAAAAGCAACCAAGGAAAACATATATATATTTTTTTACTTTGCAACTCCCTGTCAGCAAAGAGTATTTGTCATATTGAGATTTATGTAAATGTTAAACAAAGCGAAGAGCACGTAATAAAGAAATGTAGTATAGATGTAGCATGGACCCCCATACACAACTAGACACATAGTCTCTAAGAAAAGTTCGTCAGAAAGTGTCCGAACGTGCAACGGGCATAGTGGCAAAAACGCTTCAACCAAATTAAGACGTTATGTCGTTAAAATAAGATGAAATGTCAGTTGTACGAAATCTTCTTTCGATTTTGTCACCCCATAGCGGTGACAAGATGCATCGCGGACACTTTTTGAGCGAGATTGTGAGTCTAGTTGTTTACGAGAGGTCAATGTCATGCCATTTCCTAAACAAGCTAATGGCACGTCAAGCACATATCTATTAAGGTATGTTATTAGTTATCGCGAGTAAGTCCCCGATACAAAGTTAATAATGTGAGAAAATCGCGAAAGTTTAAAGTTTACTAAGCCGATGGCAATCGTGTTATATGGACCCTTCGCCACTGATTCGCAGTCAAGGTAGTCAAAGGTGCACAGTAACTTACGACTTGCGGTGTGACGGCGGGGGGCGGGGTGGCGCTGGCGGGCGTGTCGCTCCCCCCGCGCGCGCCGCCCTGCGCCGGCGTCGGCGAGCGGTCCTTCTCCTTGCCCGCGGCGAGCGCGTTCTTCTTGGTGACGTGCAGCTGCGTCGCGCCGCGCCCGCTCGCGTACCCGCCCTGCACAACCAAAGCACGCTCCTGGAGTTTGGTAGGGGGGCCCCTAGCTTAGCATCTGTCTTGTAGGAAACTGTTGGCTTTGGTGGAGGGGGGGCGGTTGGTTGTAGACATGGACAGTACTTTTATCCCCGATTTCACATTTGAAAATTTACTTAGCTATAAAAGCGCTTGGATTGACTAATTCGTCGCCTAAGTACCCCTGAATGATATTTTCTATCCTAGTTTATTCCCTCAGATTCACAGACCCAAGGTAAAATTAAATAGTATACCTAAGTGTACAGATATTTGCTAAAAATATGTTAAATTTTGTTTAACCGATTTAAATGCCCAAAAACGTATGGCGAACTAGTAAATAAGTAGTTTTACTGCATTAATTTCGGTAAAACAGCGCCACAAAATCAGATTTCGGTACTCAAACTGGTACGAAATGTTTACATATTTCACAGTTTATAATCTATAGCAACATGGCGGCCTACTACCTCTATGGTGATTAAAACGATGGCATGATTGACTATATCGCTTTTCTCAACCTTGGTTGTCTATGATATAGTAAAAAAATGTAATATTTTTACGAAATTTTAAATGAAATTTTTCATTAGTATTGTAGTGAGGCTAAAAGTACAGTTAATTTTTGTACTGTTTAACGGATTTGGATGCGGTTTTCTTTATTATCATCGTAGTGACCCGGGTCACATATAGGCTAGGAGTGTTAGTAAAATAACTGTCAAACTAAAAACTGTCGATAATGTATTTATCTTAGGCGCAAATAAAAGAAACTGTACGATGCACTTACGTACATGCTAACATTATGTAACCCACATTGTCACAAAAAAGAAAAACAATAAATGAAACTTTCTTTGTTAAAATATAATACAGAACTGGCATCATGAAAAAATTACACAGGAAAAGCATTTATTGATGATAATGATAAATCGCTACGATAATCTAGACTTATGTGATCTCAACAGCGGTTTACAAATGTCCCAATGAAAACTTCGTTTTGTAACTTAGCATTGTTAGATATCATAAAAAAGGAAAAATTCATTATTAGTAACACAGAAAAACAACATTGAATTCAAAGAGGGCAGTTAATAAACTAAAACACACAGTCATATCATGTTAGGAAAAGAAAGCCAACAGATTCTTCCAAGACTAACGCTGTAAATAACACTTATTTACATTTTATACAGATCGACGCACATGCGTACAGATGTTCTATCTCACGAAGTCCGTCTAGCTATGTTTGTAGTAGTGACTTGTACTGTACAGATAAGCGCGTTGTGTGTGGCGCGGTCTGTAGCGCTCCCGAGGTAACGAACACGAGAATAAAGTGCGTGTGCACGTACCACTACAATCATAGCCGAACAGACTTCGTGAGATAGAATATTCTTTAACATCGAGCGCCGCAGATTTTTAACAATTCACCTTTTTAGGCAACTGTACATATACCTGCATAAGGTTCAAGCCACACAGAAGCGGCGCGGCGCGCATCGAGCGGGCGGGCGTCATTCAAATTTCGTACAAAACTCATGGGAATAAAGTCGCAATTTGAACACACCGAATGGTATGTTTCAGGCGGGTCGGGCGTGGAACGGGCGTCCGTACGATACCTCAAATAGCGACTTTATTTCCATGCGTTTTGAACGAAATTTGAATGACGCCCGCGCGCTCGATGCGCGCCGCGCCGTTTCTGTGTGGCTTGCACCTAAAGTAAAGTCGACACATTGGTTTACCTAAGCAAAACTGCTTTAGTTGCTTTGTGGAAGACACAGTTTATAAATCAAAATTATTTCTTGGCCTTGAAGGTAAAAATTAAAGAACTGGTTTTGTTAGTAACAAATTGTTAAATGTGTCTTCACACAAACCTTTGTTGATAAACAATACTTACCTAAAATATGAAACATCACTACTTACGTTATTTTATCTATACTTATAAAAATCGTGATATTTCATGTTTTCGTACGCTTAAATAGGTACTTACCTTAGAATCTTGGGTTATTATAAGCCAAAATTACAAAATTAAAACAACAGCGTCATGCTAAACTAAACCCAAATAGCATAATACTTTCACAGTATAAAACTTCATACATTTGTCCATTGAAAGCGTTCAGACAGAGCAATTGTGCGGGGCCTGCGGGGCGAGACGCGGGAGGGAAGCTACCGAGTTACATACAATTTTCGAAGAAGCAGTTCGGAGTCTCGTCCCGCACAACCACTCCGTCCGAACGCTTTCGTTGGACAAGTCTATGGATTTCTAATCTGTATCGGCCTCCAACACAATTGCCGTATTTATGACGCGAACGCGCGCCACGTTTGAAAACTAATGGATTGGTCTTTCAACATTTAGGGTTGAGTAATTTGGAAATACGTATATCTTTAATCAGCACTTCACTCGTTGTGTTATAAATCTAACGGACATTTTGTTTTTATTTATTTTTCGACACAATCCGTCGTGCCATAACTAACGATGGTGTATGACATTTTACCCAATTATGGCTTTTCTTACCTCACATCCGGAGTATGCCATCTTATTCGTAGAATCCATCTTGTCTCGTCTTGAGTATCCCATTTCGGCTTATCTTACCTTCCCCGACCGAAATATCTCATCCTATCTTCAGCCGTTCACAAAATCCCAAGTTACCCCGTTCCATCTTACCATGTCTCGAGTCTCCCATCTTACCTTAAACGGTATATTATATCTCACTCCCTTCGAGGTATCCCATCTTACCCCGTCTTGAGTATCCCAACTTATCCCGTCTTGAGTCTCCCACCTCACCCCAACCGAAGTATTCTACCTCACCCCTTTAAGGAATCCCATGTAACCGCGTTGTGCGTACAGCCTGCGGCACGAAAGCCTGCGGCACGAAAGTCTAACGGTGAACGAACCGCGAAGGGGATAGCTGGGCATGGGTACAATTGAGGAGCCAATCAGCGCTTACGGTCACCGCTAGACTATCGTGCCGCAGGTTGTATCCGATGTTACCCGCGTCAGTGCTCCAGTGGCCGGTCGTACCTTGAGCGACATGGTGCAGGGCTCGGCGTCCTGCCCCGCCATCCACTCCTCGGCCGTGAGGCTCGCCTCGTCGCTGAGAGTGTCGGGGTAGAGGTCCTCTTGGAACAACTCCGACTTGCGCGGCACCGTCATCGATACCACCTGGAAATTGTCTTCCTACTCACTATCTATGTCTATACCAATAATAAAGTAGTTAAAAAAGTCGTGTTTCTATATCATTGACCTCTCATTAAACAACAAGACACACAGTCTCTAAGAAAAGTTCGTCAGAAAGTGTCCGAACGTGCGACGTGCAGTGGCGTGCATTGAACTTTTTGCTGGAAATACTATGAGAAGGTCAAGTTTGACAATAAAAAAAGATGAAAAAATTTAAATGTCACTTTGAAAAATCATTATTTGTATGACGCCAGGGTAGGCACTGCCTACTTAGGTACATGATTTCATACATTTTATTAATTTCATGTAATTTTATCATCAAGCTTGAACTTCTCATTGCATTTCCATCAAAAATTTCAATGCACGCCACTGGCGACCTGCATAGTAGCAAAAATGCTTCAACCAAACTAAAACGTTATATCGTTAAAATAAGATGCAAAGTCAGTTGTACGCAATCGTCATTCGATCTTGTCACATCGTAGCGGTGACAAGATGCGTCGCGGACGCTTTTTGAGCGAGATTGTGAGTCTAGTTGTTTATGAGAGGTCAGTGCCCTACATTGAATATTTTCGCGAAAGTTTGAATGAAATAGGTTATTAGTATTGTACTGAGATCAAAACCACAATTTTTAGAATGTTTGCCTGTCTGTCTGTACGCATGTTCCGTTTTAACTCGAGAACCACGGATTTGGATGCGGTTTTCTTATTATAATCGCAGTGATCCTAGTCAACACATAGGCTATAAGGGTTGTTCATAAAATAACGCTTAAGTCGAAAACGGGGCAAAGATTGAATAAACGCTGGCGGAGCCGCGTGCGAAAGGCTAGTGTTAGATAAACTCACTTTATATTGATTGAAGTGAGTTGGCCAGTATCTGTGAGAGTTACCTGACAAAGGCCCGAGTTGTTGAGCCGGTAGAACTTGGCGATCTCGCAGGTGGCCACGTCGCAGCCGCGCTTCGGCATCATGCCGATACCTTCAACATGTTACAATAATGTTTACGGCGTTACGTGGCGCGTGCGTCTCACTCTCTCAGACGACTCGTCCCATACTGATCTCTCTGTCGTTCAAGGGGGAAACGAGCTGCAAACGCGCTTACAATTACAATTATTGTAACTAAAATTCTTTAAAAATAATCATGTTTCTTTACATACTTAATGAATTACATACGATCCTAGTCTTAAATTGTCTTGATTTGGACCTTGTTTTATTGAAAAAATCAGGTGTCTAATTAGCGCGGAACTTAATCGTTTGTGGTAAAATAAGACAAGGCTATGCTATGTTATCTCATCACACTTTACACTAATATTATAAATGCGAATGTTTGTTACTCTTTCATGCTGAAACGGCTGGACGGATTTGGATGAAATTTAGAATGGATATAGCTTATACCCCAACTTAACACATAGGTTACTTTTTATCCCGAAAAGAAGCATGTCGTTAAACCGAATAACACGCGGGCGGAGCCGCGGGCAAAAGCTAGTAATATAATAAGTTAAAACAAGGTGACTTACACTTTCAATTTCATACTGGAGATTCGGTAAGTGGTCAGCACCAAGGTTCAGTGACCCTGTTTGCGAAATGCGAAAAATATTTTTTTGTGCCTCTATACTTGTTAAAGAACAACCTCGACTCAATTAGTACAGAAAGACTAAATTTTATTTTGCTCATTCGAATGGTCCAGACTACCATAACAGCACCTAATTGTCGATATATTTTTTTTCATCTTTTTGAAAGGAATAGACTTTTTAAGTTCATATAAAAGTATATATTTTTTTCTCCTTGAAATACAAAAGATATACATGAAAATATTCAGGAACTGAATAAATAGCTTTGATGACGTAATAGTCATGTCATTTAGGCATTACGGGAAATAGGCCATTCTTCCTTTACTTATTAGAAGAGCCTCTTCCCTACCTGTCTTCAAGAGACTAGTCAAACATCATTACCTTTCACTCTGATTACATAAATATTATTTCTCTCTAAGTATATATATTATTATTAGCATGTTAATTACCATTCATAACAATATATATTTACCAATATGTATGTATATATCTATTAATATACATTTATATATCTTTCAATATATTTATATATATATTACCTATACACAAATTTAGTACACCACCATATGAGTTATCCTCTTGACCAGTTTCTTCCACCCAAAGGTTGTCTGGAAGAGATCGCTTTAAGCGATAAGGCCGCCTGTTTGTATTTACCCAATATGTTACATTAAGTGTTACATTATTTTTTGTTTCCTTTTTTTTTTGGTGTACAAATAAAGCTGTATTGTTGTTGTTGTTGTTGCCCACAAGAAAAAAAAGTAATGTCAAAACCGACGTCTGTTTTTTTATTTTCAGTAATCCCATCTTCAGGTTTTATCCCCTAAATTTATTTTTAATTCTTTCTTTACGTCAAGGAACTCTCCGTTTTGAGCCTAAACGGCATGACTATTACGTCACATTCCCATTTCTCCAAACGGATTTTCAAAAAATAATTTCGTTATAACAAATACCACCTGAAAGTTAAAGAACAGTATGTATCTTCATGATTTAGTCTATATTTTCAGAAAAAAAAAATACAAAAGGTCCTGTTATAATTTATGGTTGGTTCGAATTACACAAAAAGGGTAATTGAACCACGGTCGTGACCATTTACCGAGTTTCCAGTAGGAGCTTGGCTACATAAATGAAAGTCACCTTATATAATATGCGAATTTCTTACTTACCTCTTTGTGGGTCCGGCGTTTGGAAGGTGTTGATGTAGTGCACGAATGGCGGTTCGGGCGTAACCTAAATAAAGAAATAACATTTTATTCGCGTGTTTACATAGACAATGATATTTGAAATTTACAACACTAACGACGGAGTCCTCATCATGTTAGTGTCGGGGTCGTACAGCAAGAACATGATGCCGTTGTACTAACCTCAAAGTATCTGACGACGGAGTCCCCCTTCCCGCACAGGTAGATCATGTTGGTGTCGGGGTCGTAAAGCGGGAACATGACGCCGTTGCTCGTGTCGATCTCCACGGTGACGATGGGCTCGTTGAGCAGGTCCGGCGTGCGCAGCGTGTACTGCCGCTCCGACATGCGGCTGAACCTAAGTGGAACGAGGATATGTGAACCGTTGATTGCAAAGACAAACCCAAGGACAAACATTGCACCAGCATTTGTAAACTTATCAGAGAAAAATTGTAGAAACTTATCAGAGAAAAATTTGAGAACATATGCAAAAATCGGAACCAACAGCAATTACATTTTGGCTGTCTATTAGTATCTGGTCTATAGCCGACCGGATGTGCACTATCTGTCATGGATCGTATAGAAGGCGTCCCGAAAAACTATCTTGCCAAAGAGTGGTGAAGATTTCTACAGGTATTTTAAAAATATAAGTGAATTTTTGTTTACTTCCGCTTTTACCTTTGTTTGGGAAGGTAACAAGTATTATTATTTGGGTGCATTACAAAATAAAAAAAATTAAAGACAAAAATGAAAAAAAATCCTCGGACTAGGATTCGAACCTGCGAATTCTTGTTCTCAAGACAAACGCGCTACCGACTGCGCCACCGAGGTACTTATCCTAGACCGTTTAATTTTTCCACAGTGCTATCTAGTCCACCGAATATTTTTGTAACTATTTGATATAACCAGCTTGTAAGGCACACACTGAACGCTCAGGAGGGCGTTATGTGATTTCACGCGTTGCTCTTTCGCTATAAAAACAACCGTAACCCGTATGATCTAACTCGTATAAGAAAGCGCCGTTACCCAGTAGTGAAGACGAGTCCATGTTTGAGGAAGATGGCCCTGGAGGCCTTGCTGCCCTCGTGCGCGATCGCCTCTGCCTCCACCTCGCCCTTGCGAGGGTCGATTATCCTGAAACACACGAGCCTTTACTGACTAGATCGTGATTTGCACACAACAAAGATTGTGTCCAGACGACAGGTTGGGCTATCTTCGTATGTATCCCGAACGGGTCGGGACGTCAGTGCCGCGTGTTTTGTGTCCGCAGTGAATCGGGCTGGTCAGGTGATTCCTCGTTCACATGTTCCTTTCCTTCTGCACACCAGTCACACACTGGAGCCGCGGCCTCCCGGACTTGGGCGAGTTCGAGCATTAACTATTAAACACTAATGCTTCGACGAATATTCGGTATCTGCGTACTTCGGAGGACGCACGGAGCTGTGGCTCCGTCCCTTGTACTTGATTTTCTGTTTATTTGTTCCAAGTTCAACTGAGTGCCGACAAAGAACAGTATTACCATTCTGTGAGTCTATGTTTATGCCCGAAGTACGGCGACAAGAGTCACCACCCATCACGCTAGGACATAATAATCGTCGGTAGGTCGTAATTGTTTGCGTTGGGCCTGGGTTGTTTAATGTACATATCTGGTTAAATGATATAGAAGTGTAAAGTGTATCGAACAGCAGAGGTGCGATTGTGTAAGCCAATCGTATTCAAATTCGACTGTCATATGGCTGTTCGTCTAAGCAAATTAGCCCGTTTGGCAATTGAATTCGTACATTTTTGGGTGTTAAATGAATACGAGTGTCTTGTTTTTGTTGACAACCAAAACGTACGATTTCAATTGTCAAACGGGCTTATTTTCTTAGACGAACAGCCATGACAATCGAATTTGAATACGTTTGGCTTACACAATTATTGCACCTCAGATTTCTTCTCGCGATTTTGGCAATGTGTCCGTAGTAAAAGTTGTTTTGTATAGACGAGTAATATACATATAAAAGGTGACTTTGGTTGATATAACGAAACTCAAACTGGAGACTCGGTAAGTTGTCAATTAACCTTTCTGAGCATTACGCAAAATAAAAATAAGACTTCCTATACTAGTTGAGTCGAGGTTATTATTAAAAATATTGTTCGTGTTTCGCAAACAGGGTCATTGACCCTTGGTCCTGACCACTTACCGAGACCCTCAGTGTTAGTTCAGCAATACCAACAAGTAAACATCCGTTTGCGTGTACTAGGTAGGTACCTGATCTTCTTGTCGCGGCAGGTGGTGACGAGCTTGGTGCCGGTCCAGTTCCAGCACGCCGAGTAGATGAGGTCGGGGTGGCAGTCCAGCGACAGCAGGACCTCACCCGTGCCCACGTTCCAGATCGCGATCTGCACCACGCGACCACAACAGCATTCAATTAAATATATATTTATAGGTGGTAGAGCTGATGTCGGGCTCGACTGTGGAGGTACCACCATCTTACTCGCAAATCCTCCCGAAGTTATTCAGGGGAGAGTAAGAGAACAGCTGTCAGGCAAAACCAGGCGGCCCACCATTGCCTGGGACCGATGGATGGCGGTTTATCCATCCCCAATTGCCGGGCTTTATATAAAACAGACTAGTGACGGGCAGCGGCGTCACTGGTGCAAGGGTTTCGGCACCGCGCTCACCAACCCGCCTTCCCAGTTTGTGTGAGCATGGGCATTTCTTCCAGGAGGACCGCCAAGAGTGGCAAAATCCTGGAAAGGCCTATGTCCAGCAGTGGACAAAACAGGCTGATGGATGGATGGATATATTGTCAAGAGATGAATCCCCGAGGGGGTGTCAGAGGTACTCTTTTGCGCTTGGGAACGACTCCTAGAGCAACCACCTTAAAACTTATAGCCTAACATAATGTTAAAGCATTTCGTGGTTTTCGGGCTGCAGAGTTGTAGTTGTAGAGATACACAATAAAAAGCTAATTTGGTTATCGAAAAGAAACTCGTTTATTGGAAATCCTTCAAGCAAGGAAGGTTACGAGAGAAAACCGCCACAGGCACCACTATGCTATAACTTATACTTGCGATTGTCGGCACTTGGTGAAACATGGAAAGCATCTTGATGAAAACCACTTGTACACTGTTTACACAAAATTTACTAAACTATAGGTACTTTTAACCCAACCGGTTTCGAAATTCAATTCATTTTCAAGGGCTTAACAACTCATTTTAATATTTTAAGACCTAACCTACGAGCTGTAAATAAAATTTGTTTTTTTTGTAATTATGAAATTATGTGGGTATGTTAGCAGAACCTTGGTTTGTCAGGGATACCAGTGCCATCCAAAAATTACCAATAAAGTAGATACTTCATGTCGTTGCAAGTCATTCAGTTAATAAAACAAAGTTAATACAATATAAAATAAATATCAATATAACTCTGGAGACAACAAACTTAAAAAGTGTAATTAAATGTCAGAAAAGAAATACATACTCCCATGTCGTAGAATTTAATGTCAAATAGTAAATCAGTATGAATTGAAGTAAAATAAAAAATATCAAGTACCACTATACTAAATACAGTAAAAATTCACAGAGTAACTTGGAGTTGTGTTCTTGATATTATGTAAATAAATGTATTTTTTTAATTTTACCAGTATAGGGCCTTAAATTATTGTAGTTTTATTATGGATAATAGAGAAAATAAAAAAGTAAAAAAATATATCGTATATTTTTTTCCTTTTTTAGTTTTTGATATTAAAGATTTAAATACAGAGTTGGGTTATCAAAATAATCGTACTTTATCCATAGTATGCGTTCGGAGTGTCCCATTTTACCCAGCCAGCCATTCGGTCTACCCGAAAGATAATTGTTTGTTACCTGATTGTCGGAGCCGGCGGTGAGCAGCACGTTCTGCGCGGTGGGGTGCCACAGCACGAGCCCCACGCGCCGCTGGTGGTACACCAGGTCCAGCACCGGCTCGGTCAGCGTGCGGGACAGGCCGCCGTCGGGGATCTGCCATACCTGGGGGAACAGATGACGACTGTACACAAACAACAACTCGTCATGATATGGCCACTTTTCTTATAGATGATGTAACAGTGATAGTATGCATAGGCGGAAGTAGGTAGGGGCCAGGGAGACACGCCTCCTTGATTACCGTCTGCCCCCCTTCTCCCAGAAATACAGGTATGATGATGTAAAAAGATGATTTATCACATTAAAGGAATTATTTGTTTTGCTCTTCGTATGGAAGGTTATCTCTGGTTATGGTATTATTATTAGGATCACGTATGTATTCGAAAACAAATAGTTTTTGATGGCTTTGTGAGTTGGAGCAGCCTCCCCAAGCTACAAATTCTACACTTGTATTGAGTGCCGGAGATTTGCCGTCCTTGTCAGCAAGAAAGGGGCTTTGAATAAATGAATGTCACAAATGTAAGTGATGTGTGACGTCCTCACCTTGACGACACAATCCTCGGAGCCGCTGGCGATGACGTTGTCGTTGTGGGGACACCACGCGATGTCGAGCACCGGCCCCTTGTGTCCGCCCACCAGCGGGTGGTCCGCCGGGATGCGGCCCACCTGCAACATCACACCTCGTGTCAATGCCTCGCTGATGGATACTGCTGCTTTCAGACTGGTTACATTTCTGACAATCTATGAACTAAAGTTACGAATATACAATACACTAGCGGAGCCGCCGCGCCGTGTAAAGTTGCGCAAGTGGATCCGCTTCTCTCGATTCAGCGGGAATTTTCTAAAATCCCTTTTTGACAGTTGCCTACACTAATATAACTTGTCTCTTGGATTTATGTTGGCATCACTGCTTGCCAAGCTTTTGCTGTCATTTTGTTGTCAGTCAGATTTTTCGAAATTAGCTATTCACTCACTTTTGCAGGCATATCAGAAAAAAGCGTTCACATTAGGTCGCCTGGAAAAAATCGTCAAAAACGTAAAAAACGGGAGCTCGACGATTTAGAACAAACGTCGTCGAGCTAGGACAAGAAATAAAAAATACCGTTATAGTACAGAGATACATGTATAGATATGCATACCATTTGATCATACGTATTGTTTGCGAAATACAAATCAATAAAAAATAAATTATTTTGATTTTATCATTCTGTACATTTTATTTTCATTAAAGAGTAGTCTAATTAATATAGAAAAAAAACGCAGTTAAGTAAATATTATGAATGTGTAGTAGGGTGAATGCTACGTGAGCCATTGGCAACATTATATGCAGCGCTACCATTTCCTAAGCCAGGGGACTTCTTATAGTGAATGGTCTGTACACTACATCATAGAAGCAAGCCACCTGCTGCCCAAGTTTATGGTTCCTATAGATCCAGCTGCTTGCTCTTGACTTTGATATATACACATCAGCCAGTCTAAGTATTATTTTTTTAAATACAGATTGTATAGGTAAACCTATTTCATACTCCAGCTGCGGCAAATACTACACGTACCCACGTAGGTTCAGTCGAGGGACAGCGTTTTTACAAAGATTTTTATATTGGAAAGTTTACTATCATAGGTTAAAAGCTCAGAACAATTATATATCAATGGTTAAAAGAGTTGTTGATGACTATACTAACTTTCAGGATCAAGAAGTGGCATTTGAGTGCAGGACATTATCAATGAATCACGTATTTCCTTGTACAGATATATGAGGACTTTGTCCTTTGTGCCTTTGATAACAATATTTGGACATAACCCTGTTATCGGAACCTCGGACAGTGGCCAGACAAAATATAAGACTTATATAAAACAATTTATTCGCTCAATAAAATGCATAAGTCACAATTTATTAGATTTCGTATCAGAGGCAAAGAAATTTATTTGTAAGAAAATGAGTGAATTGTAAAAGCTGGTAAATGAAGAGCTTAGATCTATCACGTTTTAACCTAAATAGCATACAAATATTAGAGAGGTGCCATGTGCCTCAGACTAAATAAAAAGTCCAGACGTTGCTAACTCCATGTAACGGGTGAAGCAGGCCAAAAGTGAGACAGTCTCGTGTTCGTACACGGCTTGAAACTCACACATGCGCAATCTGTCTCAGTTTTTACTTGGCGGCAACACTCACTAAATGCACACATGTTTACGAAACTGGCTTCACGTCAATGTTGACAGCGCTCCGTCTTGAGTTTTTATTTGGTCTAAGCCATGTGCCTGTCGCAAATATTATCAGTTCTGAAAAACCATAATTTATTCTTCCTTGTTTGAAGAATTTAGCAATAATAGATATTTGAAAAAAATTTGGACTTCTGTCAAGAATATAATGCACACTCTTAGGGAAACAGAACCATCAGACGTCATTCCAACATTGAATCATAAAAAAATTAAAGATGACTCCAAAAAAAGTTTTCATGTCGAGTTTTAACATTATTTGAGCAAAATAATATTATATTGTTTATGAATTAAAATCTGTATAAACTTTATTAAACTCTGAAACGAACAGATATTTGATACAAACTTTAGTTTTTTTTTAAATAATAAAATTCGTGATAAAAGTCGTCACTTTGATTTTTTTCCCGAATTCGCAGTCGCACTGCGGGTCTTTCCGCATGGAGTAACAGCGATCAGTGCAATCGGGACCTATTCTCTTTAGGTTGGGGAAAAAGTTTCTTCGCATTTTATATGAACATTCAAAACATTTTTTAATAAAGTTTATTTACATTTAACTAAAGTATGTAGGTGCCATTTTGTTCGATAACTTTCTGTCATCTTGTGGGTAGGGACATGATCCCATTGCTATAGAAATTCTGGGGCTTCTGATCAAAAAATCGCGACAAGTGGTTTTGGCAGTCCTCTCGTGACGTTAACCTGACACTGCCTAAAGAATTCTGAAGAGACCGAAACAAGTGGAAATCTGAAGGTGCAAGGTCAGGACTATACGGCGGATGCATTAATACGTCCCAGCCAAACTCTCTTAATTTTTGCTGAGTGGCTAAAGATGTGTGAGGTCTAGCGTTATCATGATGAAAAACCACACCCCTTCTTTTGACTGATTCCGGCCGCTTTCTCTCAACTTCTTGCATCCGTTATTCGCAGCAGAGTTCAGAATCGATGATCCTGCCTGGCGGTAACAGCTCATAATGAATAATGCCCTTCCAATCCCACCATACACACAGCATTACTTTGTTGCGAGATAACCCGGGTTTCGCCAGAGTCTGTGAAGCCTGATCACCCTTTGACCACGACCTTTTTCGCACGTTCTTGTCGTACGTGATCCACTTTTCATCACCAGTTATCAGGTTTTTCAAAACTGGTTCGGTTTCATTACGCCGTAATAAAGAATCACAAATGAGTACACGGTTCATTAAGTTTCTTTCAGTGAGCTCATGAGGCACCCAAATATTGAGCTTCTTTGTGTACCTAACTTTTTTCAAATGCGCCAAAACTGTTTTTTGGTCAATCCCCAGTTCTTCAGCTACATCGTAACTACTGATATGCCGATCTTGCTCCACTTTTTCAAAAATGGCATCCATTTTATCCGTAACAGGGCAGGGCGCCCAGAGCGAGGTGCGTCTTTTACATCAAAATTTCCGGATTGAAAACGCTTAAACCAAATTTGTGCTACTCTCACAGAAACTGCACTAGGTCCATAAACATCACCAATTTTTTTCGCGGCTTGCTTTGCATTTTTACCTTTTTTGTAGTAAAATTTTTAAAATTTATCGAATTTCTTCATTAGATTCACTCATCTTAACAGTAAGAAAAACAAATGAAAATCACACGTTTTACCTAACTTGAATATGGAATTATCTTTTTTTAAATTTAATATTAATAATACCAAAACCAGCCAGATACAAATGGTATAGCCAAAGAGATTCTCTTATAAGTTCATACATACTATTTGCGAAAAGAGTTTTTCCCCAACCTATTACAATAAACAACAGTACAAAATTACAGTCTTAAACAAACTCAATCCTAATTCCGCAGTATAAACATATAAATGAATCGTCCGATTTGGTGCTAGGTTTCAGATATATTTTTAGCAGTCTTTTAACACAATTTAAGTGATACCAAGATAGTTTAGACTAGCAAGTAAGTAGTTTTTAATTATGTTTTTAGTATTTGTATACCACACACAAGTCCTATCTACAATATTATTTACCTATGTTTCACAAATAAACTTTGTGATTGATTGATTGAAATTATGTTATGTATAAAAATTATAAAGTACTTTTAGTATACCTACGTCAATGTCAATAAGTTTGTCGATATTCTTCTATAGTGTACAGTGCAGAAGGTGAGACTGCAGAATTGCGATTGTGTGCGTGTACACCATTGACATTGTGGACAACAACTCTTATAGCAGTCCAGGCAAGGTCTGTTTTCAAAAAATTACGGTATGACTTTTATCCTATTCTTCTTTTGTTGCGATGAATACTTTATGTTTCCATGATTTTTCAAAAATAGACCTTGCCTGCACAGCTATAAAAATTGATTTCCACAATGCCAATGGTGTGCACGCACACAATCGCAATTCTACAGTCTCACCTTCTGCACTGTACTAAAATTTATTCAGCAATATTGCTTTTAATTAATTTTTTAAATTTGAATTCTCAGATATTTTTAGGAATTATGTTGTGTATTAGAGGACCCAAACAGTATCACATTTGTGCAATAGCGCGGTGTGTCCTACGCTACGAACACAAAATTTACTCTCATCGCGTTGTTTTCGCCTTCTGACCCCTGAGGTGTGTTTGAATAAGCCAGGATTTGTTTTCACAAAGAGTGCAACTTCTAAAATATATATTTAAGGAAAATTAATAATTTTGTGTTTTTTATAAAATAGTTTACAACTTGCTGTTGATGTAATTCCGAACATAGTTCTAATGCACCTTTTTTAGGCTTTAAGAGAATAGGTTCCGATTGCATTGATCGCTGTTACTCCATGCCGAAAAACCTGCAGTGCGAGAGGGACGAATTCTGGAAAATTATCAAAATGACGACTTTTATCACGAATTTTATTATTTAAAAAAAAACTAAAGTTTGTATTAAATATCTGTTCGGATAACAGTATAATAAAGTTTATACAGATTTTAATTAATAAATAATATAATATGATTTTGCTCAAATAATGTTAAAACTCGACATGAAACCTTTTTTTGGAGTCATCTTTGATTTTTTATGGCTCAATGTTGGAATGACTTCTGAAGATTCTGTTTCGATAAGAGTGTACATTATATTCTTGACAGAAGTCCAATTTTTTTTCAAATATCTAGTATTGCTATATTCTTAAAACAAGGATGAATAAATTATGGTTTTTCGGAACCTATCCTCTTAAATACAATTTATCTGTTTGTGGATTTGCCAAAGAATATTACGCTATATGTTAATTCAGAGGCTACAATACCATAACACGCTGTTAGTAGAGAAAGCCTCTATGGTAATATTGTGGGAAAGCTTGTGAAGAAAATATGACTTGAACAATTTTTTTCGTATAGTTAATAAGTATTAGACCTACAAATTTATCGTTTGTTTCGTTTCGTTTACCGTTGTTTAATTGCTATATGCACTTCGTATATCTCGAAGTAATTATTGTACTTTCACTGGACAAACACTCCAGACTGTAGAAAGTTGCGAGATCAGTCTTTTGATTTACCTTTTTCTACTGTGAACTAAAATTTAGGTGACTGTAATATCATTTTCGAGCTAGATTTTTAGACCTAGATACGTAGGTAATAATAAAGTAGTAAGAAATTTGTGTCTGTACATAGAATGATTTCGCGAAATTCTAAATGAAATGGGAAAACTCGCGGTTTTGAGGTGTTCTTATTTATTATTTTGTAATTAGAGGGATGGGTTTTCAATATGACGGGCGTTTTATATCACTAAGTTGATTTTAGTATAACTTTTAGTTTCCAAAACTTAATATAGCTCAAATGAAATGATATTTAGATCAACCTATCTTTGCGATTTAATTGGATCGAGCCAAATGTAAGTAATCGTGTATCGAACGGCCGAAATTTTAAGATCAAAGAGTGAAATATGACGTATATTTTTTCCAAAATTTAATCATCGCTTTGTATTGGTTTAAAATACATTTGAAAAGAGACAAAATGGGATAACCCCCCCTTAACTTATTTGACAGGACTTCTGTCATGTTTTTTCTGCATCGATTAGACAAGGACAGGACGCTTAAAATAAGGTTAGTCCTGTCAAATAAGTTAAGTCGACACCATTATGTTCGGTTTGATTTGGATGCCCTCTAAGTAGATCAGCAGAGCGAGACAGAGCACTGTATCAAGCGCTATCGAGCTCGATATGGTTAGCTATGCTAGACTAGCTGGTCAACATTAGGCTATAAGAGGTGTTGATAAAAAATAGTTTCGACAAGCCGAAAACTGTCGATACTACTCAAAGAATAAAAGACACTACCATAGGACCGAAGCCGAAAGCTTAGATAATGTGTGTCCCCCGTAAAAGTGCACACCCGAAAGGGGGTGAAACTAGATCCAATTTTATCGACAAAAAAATGAAAAAAATTAGTCTGGCATTTTTTGTTTTTTTTTTATACTAATTTATTTTTTCGAAGTACTTGTGGTAGACCCTGTTTGAAAAAAATAATCGTATCTTTTGAAATACCAAGTGTATCTCGCCGAAACAAAATTATTAATGATTAGGAATAATAGACACACAAGATCAAATAATTTAAAAAGCCATACATTTACACTTTTAATTAAAAAACAGGTTTTTGTAAAAAAAACATCAAGTTTTTGTTTCGAATTTTTCAGTTATTACTAAACTTCTCGAAAAAACTTCCCCTTTAAGCCAATTTATTATTGCTTATTTTGATTCTACATTTAATTACACGTAAAATAAAAAAAAATGTGGACTTTTATCTTCAAAAGAACTCTTGCTATGAGCGAACAAAACTAGTCAATACGCGTTTTTTAGGAATTACAGATTTGGATTAAAGTCATTAATTTTCCTTATTTTTTACTTGATTTTAAGCTAAGAAGAAAAAAAAATTAAGAAATTAAACTTTGCATGAATAAGACGAATCAAACATTTATTTACGAAGAAGTTTACAAAGATTACAATGATAAATAAATGCACATGTTTGTGCAAACAAAATATAGAAAAAATTTTTTTTTTTGGTTTACCTCTCATACACGTAAATCGGTATCGTTGAATCCATCCATCCATCCATCAGCCCGTGTTCGTCCACTGCTGGACATAGGCCTTTCCCAAATTTTGCCACTCATGTCGGTCCTCCGTCCTCCACATCCAGCGGCCCCCCACAACGTCCTTCAGGTCGTCGGTCCAGCGGGCAGGAGGTCGGCCTACACTACTCTTTGCTGTACGTGGTCTCCATTCTAAAGCCTTTCGGCCCCAACGGCCATCATGTCGGCGACAAATATGGCCTGCCCACTGCTACTTCAACTTACTGATTCTGCAGGCTATGTCGGTTACTTTCTATCTCCGACGGATCTCCTCATTTCGGATTCTATCCATCAGAGATACCCCAACCATAGCTGAGCGACCTTAAATTGGTGGATCAGGCCCTTTGTAAGAGACCACGTGTCAGCGCCATACGTCATCACAGGAAGGACGCACTGGTATCGTTGAATAGGTCGTTTAAATATTGTGGGTATGTGAAAACCATTTTTGGATTTAGGGTTGCGTTGGCGAAATATTAAGCTTTAAAGTGCTAATATTTGTTAGAGTCAAGCGTCACCCCCCTGCCGGCTAAATGGCTGTTTAGAGATATGTGAAAAAATTCACAGAAGTAGAATATATAATGAATTTAAAAGGAAAACTATCACAGCTAAGTGGGCTTTACAGGTTTACGAGTACAGGTTGCGCCAAACTTTTGGCCCCCTCTAAACACGACAATGTATGGGCCGTTTTCTAAATGTATGGGACTAGAAGTTTGGCGCGATCTGTATTAGTGACCAACTTATAAAATGTACTACGGAACCCTCCATTGCGCGTGGCCCGACACGCAAATGGCCGTTTTTTTTTTGTTGCCTTCATGGTGCTATGGCAACTATATTGTTATTATTTACCAAAACGTTCGTACTCGTATTGTGTGTCGGTACGGAACCCCTTGTGCGCGAGTCCGACTCGCACTTGGCCAAATTACAAAAGCCCAATCAATTAACCCGACCTATGGAGGTAGTTGGTCCCTTCCGGTACATATGGTCAGCTTTCCCAAACGATCCACTTTTCCGATATGAATGCTTTAGTACCGACACCCCCGCACTTCCAGAGTCCATGTTTACGCGGGAGCACCGAGTGGGGGGGGGGGGTGGGGGGTGGCACGTCGCCAGCTCCGCGGTATGCGCGACCATGCGCGGTGTGTCAACGCATACAAAAATGCGCACGATTATGCACGCGATATGTGGACGACCTCCTTACCGCTAATGGTGGACTCGTATCACTCGGATGGGTATTGCCCTGGAGACGCAGATTTATACAAAAAGAAACAACAATTTCCTTTTCACAAATCAAAGATTTCTGCAAGAAAAGGCCGGCGCGCAGTCGTGTGTTATATACAAGGTGATTTTAATTAATACAGTCAAACTCATTCTGGGGGCTTGGTAAATGATCGATCAATAACACTTTTAATTTCACAAAATGAAATCTTGACATCCCATAGCAATTGACTCGGGGCTTGGCTTGCGTTTGTAAGGAAAACGAAAAGAATAATTTACGAATTTCACAAAAAGGGTCATTGAACCTTGTTACTGAGTACTTACCGAGTCTTCAGTAAGAATTTGGCGGCATAAAGTAAAGTCACCTCATATGTATACTAGGTGAAATTAAATCAACCGACCAAATTCATACTGGAGACTCGGTTAGTCATCAGGAACAAGGTTTAATGACCCTACAGGTGAAATTCGAAAAAAAAATTTTTTTTACCCGTAGAACCTGCACTAGGAATTGTACTTAAACTAGTCCAGCCAGTACGGGAGCAAAAAAAATATTTTTCGAAATTGGCCAAAAGGATTACTGAACCTAGTTCTTGATCACTAACCGAGTCTCTAGTATGAATTTGGTCGGTTGATTAAATTTTACCCTATATAGGGTGACTTTTATTTATACAGCAAAACTCATACTGGAGACTTGGTAAGTGATCAGTAACGCGGATCGATATCACGTTTTGCTAATTTCGCAAAATAAATTCTCGACGTACTAAAGCAACTTAATCGGGGCTGGGCTTGCATTTGTAAGGAACACGAAAAGACTAATTTACGAATTTCACAAAAAAAAAACTTCGAACCTTCTTACTGAGCATTTACGGAGTCTTCAGTAAGAATTTGGCTGCATAAATTAAAGTCACCTTATATACATGGGCGCCGGAAGAGGAAAAGGAATGGGACAGTAAAAAATTGGATTTCGTAGAACGACTAAAAGTACACATACAGCGTACATATGAGAGACAAGACCGATCGGCAGTTTTTGTTTGCATAAAAGTACGTTTTTTTATTTTTCAACAATAAATCCCATGACCCACCCTAGACTTTCGTCTTCCAACGCCCATGTGATAGCTAGGTACTTTCAACAGCCATAGCTCATCTAATATTGGACCTACGAAGTGACGATGTAAGTTATGAGTGACCGAAGGAACCTCCTCGCTCTGCACTCAATGCACTGCCTTTGTACTGAACCGGTCCCTTTTTCACACTTATATTTTTGGTGCGGTTATAGACTGCCCGATCATATGTCCAAATCATCTATCAATCATTAACTACGGAAATAAAATGCAACATACTAATAATAAAGTAAAAATCTCGTGTCTGTACACCCTATACATACATTGGATATTTTTGTGAAATTATAAATGAAATGGGTTATTGGTATTGTACTGAGGCAAAAACTAAATTTTTTAGATTTTTAGTCTGTCTGTTTATACATGTTCAAATTCAAATCAAATTATGTTTGATCCATTTCAACTCGAGAACCACTCAACGGATTTGGATGCGGTTTTTGTTATTATTATCGTAGTGAAACGTTCAACATATAAGTTAGGCAGCGTTGCCATATATACAGATTTCTCGGTATTTATATCTACAGATTTTGGATGTGGAATACAGATTAGCACTGGATACAGATTTTTATGATATGAATTTCTCATTAAAATTCTGTATCCAGTGCTAATCTGTATTCCACATCCAAAATCTGTAGATATAAATACGGAGAAATCTGTATATATGGCAACGCTGAGGCTAGGGGTGTTCATAAAATAACGCCTAAGTCGAAAATGGTCAAGCTATATTTCACCGCGTGACATTGCACGTGCATGCAAATGACAGAATCCTCACTGATTCACCGATAGTGAAGTGACCGATCGATGACTAATTAGAATAACATTCGGGTGGCATTGTAATGAAAGATCATCTATCTTGCAACATTTGTATCGCGATAGTTGGCTTTGTTGCAAGATGCCATGGTGTCGTTGATGCAGCGACGTCCGAAGTGCAGATGTTGACCCTTGGATCCCGTTATCAAGGGCGACATCATTTCCATCTACCTACATACATAGGTTCATAACGAGACTTGGTACACGCGCCGCATGTCGGTAGGCAGAGACTACATATTTCCATCTGCTACGATCCGACACCTGATCGGTGTTCTTTTGCTTCTACAACCATCAATCTAGACATACAAGCTCTTTCATTCCGTGTACTTGTTAAAAATGTTATGTCGCTTTCTGAAGACTATGAGAAACTTGTGCTAAAACTACTAAACTATTTAGAGGGCGAAATTATTTATTTATGTAACGCACACATGAGATATATTGCAGACACGTGTCCAATGCGTTAAAGATGGGAAACAAATAACTTAGGTATGCTAAAAATAAAAAAATAAACTTATAAATAGAAAAAAAGCGTTTCTCTGAACTTGCCTCCGTAATGGTCCCATATGATAGTTAAGGTGGTCAAAATCTCGCTGCAAAATGCACATCATAATGTTGTTTTCCTTACTTTTGAATAAAAAGTATGCAAAAATTGCGTTTTAAAGCAATTGGCGGAAATTGAT
This sequence comes from Ypsolopha scabrella, assembly GCA_910592155.1. Lineage (NCBI taxonomy): Eukaryota > Metazoa > Arthropoda > Insecta > Lepidoptera > Ypsolophidae > Ypsolopha > Ypsolopha scabrella. The sequence continues at coordinate 22,954,885 of OU342980.1, forward strand.
TACTAATAATAGGGTTTTCGCATTAAAATCATGTTATTTTATGCCTTACATTTTTATTACATTCGATTACAACGATAAATACGCCTTTAAGTTTGTTAACCGAATGCAATTAAAATGTAAATCATAAAATGATAGAATTTAAATGTGAAAACTTAATTATTACCAATAAATTTCCGGCAATTGCTTTAAAACGATATTTTTGCATAGTTTTTATTCAAAAGTAAGGAAAATAATGTTATGGTGTGCATTTTGCACCGAGAATTGATTCGACAGCCTTAATTTAAACAGATTTATATTATAGGTATATATCTCATAGAGGACCTAAATTATTTTTCGAAAATTGCTCTCTATAAACGTACGTTCAAAATCGTGGGCACCTTGCACCCCAATCGCTCACTCTTCATGAAAATGACAGAGACGAATTTTGCGGTTATCCACATAATTCGAAACCGTAATGGATACGCGAGAGAGTTCCCGCGCTTTTCTTAGCGAGGCGCGTGGGCGGGCCCTCGATTTCCGTCTCTACGGCGAATAATTGCACAACCCGCCAAAAATAGAACAAGTTTGTAAAATTATAATTTCGTACACGGTGCGCCGCTAAATATAGCAGATAATAGTCGTATTTGTTGGCTTTGAATCGGTTTGTTTGATAACGACGCTTCGCCGATGCGTAGGTACCTAATAATGAGGTACGCTTCATTGTCTTCAAAGTTCCGATTCGCGATCCAAGTCCACCTGCTGTTTTTTATTTATCTACACTTCTGCGTTTTCAAAACTGGTTAACGTGGTAGGTATGCATCCTTAAATTTGATTTTTTGATAGAAACCAGCGGCCATCTTGAATTTTGTCTAGAAAATCCAATATGGCTGCTAGTTCCTATATCAAATTTAAATTAAAAATTGAACTTTTGTGCGGTATGTCCACAATTTTATGCCAAGGCTTACTTAAGGCTTGGCCCATCCATAGTGCACGATAATGTTACTGAGTGATTTTGAACTTCAGTATGTTGTTAGAAAGTCTACATTATAACGCTCGCTTCGTGCGCTGCCGGTATCGAGAATCAGTGAATTTACGAGGTTTTTCTGGATTTTCCATCTATCCATCCATCAGCCTGTTTCGTCCACTGCTGGACATAGGCCTTTCCAGAATTTCGCCATGCTTGGCAGTCCTCCTGGAAGAAATGCCCATACTCACACACGCTGGGCAGGCGGGTTGGTGAGCGCGGTGCCGAAACCCTTGCACCAGTGACGCCGCTGCCCATCACCAGTCTGTTTTATATAAGGCCCGACAATTGGGGATGGATATACCGCCATCCATCGGTCCCAGGCAATGGTGGGCCGCCTGGTTTTGCCTGAGAGCTGTTCTCTTACTCTCCCCCGAATAACTTCGGGAGGATTTGCGAGTAAGATGGTGGTATTATACCTCCACAGTCGAGCCCGGCATCAGCTCTACCACCTAAAATACTTCTGGATTTTACAAAAAAGTATTTCATGTAGGAGTTTTTCCACCTGTGATCGGAAAATAAACCATGATTTCTTGCTATAGCAGTAATTTCAGATATAAAACTCAAGCCGTTTAGACATAACTCGAATATAAATAAGATAACTTTCGTTTATGCAGCCAAATTCATATTGGAGACTCCGTAAATGGACAGGACCAAGGTTCAATGACCCTTTCGGTGTAATACACAAAATAAAATGTAGACTTCCTATATTAATTGAGCCGAGGGCGTTCTTGAACAAGTAGAGGTACAAAATATTAGTTTTTGTATTTCGCTAACTGGGTATTGAACCTTGGTCCTGACTACTTACCGAGTCTTCAGTAGGAATTTGGCCACGTAAACGAAAGTCACCTTTTATAATAAAATAATATTTTATAGAGTATAAGCTGTTAACACTACCAGCAATCTATATACTAGAAACAGCTTTATTTGTAAATATAACATATGCACTTATACAGACAAGTAAACGAGATAAACGACAGAAATACGCGTCGAAAAAACAAATTAGCTTTACCTAGACCCTACCAGACCATGTTTCAGAATGGCCCTAACTATCGATCCATAATCATATACAATAAATTACCGGACTACATCAAAAAGAACTATCATCAAACTTCTTTACAAAAAAGCTTAAGCAATTACTAGTCAACAAGTGCTATTATTCTATAAATGACTATCTGATGGACAAAATCATATAATTTCGCAGATCTTGCATACAACTTTTATGTAATTAACAATTTTTCATTTCAATATCTACTAAATCAAAATTCTTCTAATATGTTTTCTCATAAAATATTAATGTAATTACAGTGTTCTGACATGTAAAATCAAATATAAAATATGTACTTTATCTATGTATGTATACATTCAATTTAAACTAAAAATGTAATTGCTGCGCCCTGACAGGGTAACATGATCTAATATGTATACACCATTGATCACCTGTGGAATTTACATGTTTGCAAATAAATAAATATGAAATATATCAATTTACTTGTCAGAATGGAGTAATTTAGAATAGGCTTGTAGACAGGGTAAGCAAAATATTATTCTATTTAGTCCGTCATTTAGATTATCAAAAAATATTCGACATTTATTTCTGCTTTTGTGAATCAAACAAAAAATGACAGAGATAAAGCGCGTCAAAGTTTGGAGTGGGGGAAAATGACGTCACTTCTAAGTAAAATTGTACCTAGATGTGACGTCACGCGGAACTTCAGCGGGCTATATCTTCATCATTGTTTGTTAAATTGAAAAAAGATAAATACGTGTGCAATATTTTCTGATAATCTAACTGACGGACTAATATTTTTTTTAGTCATCATGCCTATTGAAAGCGGCGTTGGTACAGTTCATAGATGAAATATTAATCTGAATGTGACGGTAGCTATCATCTGATCCCGCGCCCGAGCTGAGCGGTCACCCATCCTGAGAACAACCTTGCTCCAAATACAGATGCAGTAAACATCTACAGTAATGTAAATGGCAGGATGATGTGGCTGTCTACTGATATGTTGTTGCTAATTTTACTACACGGTTTGTACATATGTTTAGCATCTTGGCGCGCCAACTTGACAGTTGTAAGATACTATTATTCATTTATGTGTGTACTAGCCTTTGCCCGCGGCTACGCCCGCGTTTATGCTATCTTTGCCACGTTTTCGGCTTGGGCGTTATTTTATGAACACCCCTTACAGCGTATGCTATGGTCACGGTCAATGGTCAAGACATTCACCATTGTGGCCTGAAGTTAGCTGTGCAACCACGTCTTTCCCTACGATTTTTGGCGTTGGAAGTTGAAATGTAGTTTATTTCTATAGCGAATTTATAACCGCGGTCTTTATGTTGACCAGGGTCTCTGCGATAATAATAAAAAAAACCGCATCCAAATCCGTTGTGTGGTTCTCGAGTTAAAAGCGTTTATTAAATTTTTCCCCGTTTTCGGCTTGGGGGTTATTTAAAAAAAACCCGTTTTATTGAAACGTAAATAGTATAGTTATCGCTCTCCTATATGAAGGCGTTGGTGACTGTATAACAATTTATATTACCACAGTTACCAACGGCATATTCTTCATGTTTAATTTATCCGAATATACAAATAATCTGTTTAAGATCTATGCACTCAAATATTTTCCCTGTTTTTGTACAATGTATATTGGTTGATACAATAAATAAAAAATGAAAAAATAAATACCCTTATATCCTCTGCTTTGTTTTTATCTCATCCTAGTGACCGTGGTAAACACATAGGCTATAAGGAGTGTTCATAAAATAACGTCCCAGCCGAAAACGGGCAAAAATTAAATTAACGCTAGCGGAGGGCAAAGAGTACTAATAATAAATATAATAACAAAGTCGTGTCTGTAACATTGCATATTTTCGCGAAAATTTAAATGAAACGGATTACCTATAGGTATTGGTACTGATGTTCAAACACACATTTTTTAAAATTTTTGTCTATCTGTCTGTATAGTTATTATGTCTTCCGTTTTAACTTGAGAACCACTCAACGGATTTGGATGCGGTTTTTTTTATTCTCATCGTAGTTACCTTGGTCAACACAAAGGCTTAGGTAGGGCGGGTGTTCATAAAATAACGCCGAATCCGAAAACGGAGCAAAGATTGAATAAACTAAGGCTAGTATAAGTATAAATGTGTAAAAAACACGATGTGAATATTGTATTTTTATACATTTATAAATATAAATATTAAAGACAGATAAGTTTAAAAAAGAATATATTTTATTAGAAATTAAATATAAGGTGACTTTCGCTTATAAAACCAAATTCACACTGGAGACTCGGTTAGTGGTCAGGACCAAGGTTCAATTACTCTTTCTGTGAAATACACAAAATAAAATTTGGACCTCCTATACTAATATATATTATTGAACTAGAGGCACAAATTATTTTTTTCGTATTTCGCACACAGGGTCATTGTACCTTAGTCCTGACCAAACCAATTACCGAGTCTCCAGTATGAATTTGGTTATATAAGGTGTTCTCAAAATATCTGCCACGGCTGTAATGGGAGAGTGTATTGTGTATATAGAAAAGAATAGTAACGATATTTTATTGATCTACCGTCATAAATTTTTTCATACAAAAAAATGTGCGTATAAATTTGAATTGATTTAGTTGTTTGAAACCGTCCCGTAGTAACTTAGCTGTTGCCGCATCGCCATTTCATTTCGCAACTCAATGAAGCCACCCCGTACTGTTGCCATATTTATCAAACAATGCCGCCCCGGTCCGCGCCGGCAGCTCGTCATTCATTCATCAAAGCGCAAGCCGACGACGGCCTACCCCCCTCCCGCCTGCACTACCTCGTTCGTCGCACGCGCTTGTGTTTGTGCCTCAGTTCGCTGTTATCAGTTCGCGCATCCGTGCAGCTTCATACATTTGTCACAGATTTCTACGGGAAAAACCGCGCGTTGAAATTGAAAAAAACCCAGCATTTCATTTCGCAAAACGTCAATGAAGCTATTCATGCAAACTTACAAACAATACCGCGCGTCGGCATCGTTCGTCAAAGCGAGGCCGAAGACTCCCCTGCCCCACCCGCACCCCGTTCGTCGCACGCGCTTGCTTTTGTGTGCCCCGCCCGCCCCAGTTCGTTGTTATCAGTGGTCAGCGAGGTGTGAATTGCGCGCGCATTCGTTAAAAATGCCTCCCAGACGACGATATTCAAATCAAGAATATGTTGAAATGGTATGGTGCTATCGCGAGTGCAATAACATAACCACGCATGCAGCGAACTTATGCCAGCAGGGGTTTGGTGTGCGAATAAGTCCTCATACCATTCTGGACGCCGTGTACACGGCCCCTTTGACCCGCCTCCGGTTGACGCAGAGAAGAGGAAGTGTTGGACTTCTTCCGACGTCATCCTCTTGCGAGCACCAGAGACGGGGCTAGAGTCTTCAACGTGAGCGACAACTACGTGTGGCAACTTCTAAATCGGGAAGGGCTATACCCTTACCACTTTACGAGAGTAGAAAAATTGCAGCCACAGGACTACGCGGCTCGCCTCGCGTTCTGTCATTTGATTCGAGAAGAACGCCGCAACATTCTGTGGACTGACGAGTCACAGCAAAAACATAGCGATTCTTACACTAACTTGACTGTCCGTAGCCTGTTTTAAGGGTGATGGGGAGTTAAGCATCTTATTACGTCAGTTTTTTTATCTGCAGTAAGCTTGGTGGAATTCAGTAACGGGTAAGTAAGTGCAATTTTTAGCTTTTGTAACTGGTCAGCTGATTTCAGAGTTCATTGACAGAACAGTTAGAAAGAGATAGCAATTGTTTTCATTGACGAAACTACACTACGCGCGTAGTTTGTGAACCACGTTATGCAGAATAAAGCAAATTTTAATTTCACTACTTTATCTTCTCAAATTGATTTAACGATTCCGGGGTACGAAATTTATGCATTATTGTAATCTATAAACATAATAGTATCTCCTATTTCATCCGTGGCAGGTATTACGATTACACCTTATATAAACGAAAGTCACCTTATATTTTTCATCACTAATGCTTAAGTCATATTTACAATCCTAGGGAGATAAGTAAACTTCAAAATCAAACAAGGCTCCTGTACATTCAATAGCCGGTAAATCATTCCTCTGGCAATGAAAAAATCTGTTATGTTCTTCCTAATCTGTTTTTACTTCGTTATTTTGTATTTTTTTTCTACTAGCAATATGGAATAATGCTAAATGAAATTATTAAAAGACACTTAAAAGTTACACAATAAATGGGTTATACTAAGTCACATAAACGAAAGGTGCTACAAAAGGTGCGCTAACATTTTCTAGTTAAACATGGTGTCGCGAACATATTCAGTATTTTTTATTTCTTCGCTTAGTGATGAAAAGTAGGCTGTTCAACACGGGTGTGAATGATCATTGTAAATCGAACTATAAGCAATTTTCTTATTGTATTTCCCTTATTGCATTTTGTTAAATTGTTTTTTTTGCATTTGGTATCTCAAATTGAAAAAACGGCACCTCTATACGATCACTTTGTTGTCAGTCTGTCCATCTGTTAAGCAAGACACTTTTTCTTGGGCCCCGTTGATACTAATACCTCCTACAGAAGTCTATGACCCTATAGAGCCGTCAAAAATCAAGCTTCTAACTTAGCACAGAAAAACCTATAGGGTAGTTCAACTTGAAAGTTCGTTCACAATTAGGTCTTATAGCACACGTCTAGGAAAAAAACAGAAAATTACATGTATTTAGTAATTTAAGAAGTAATATAAGTCCAACTTCATTAGACCCTTTGGATACAAGGAGATTCATAGATCAAGTCAAGTTAGTTTGGTGCCTAAGAACTGCTCGTGGATTATGTTTACGTTTTAAACTGTATTGACGGAACCCTCAGGGCATGAGTTTACTCACACTTGACTGATTTATTTTCATTTTAATTAAACAAACAGTGCGTATTTTAAAGTAGTATGTACCTATATTTTTATGTTACAGAATGAATTATTTGATTGTATATAGAAAAGCTTAAAAACCGTTTTTAATATTCCATACCTGAAATGGGAAAAGGCAAACCTTTTGGTGTGAATGGTATGAACATTCCACATACATATAATTAAGAGTTAGTAATCTAAGTAGCAGACCAAACACAAGGATTAAATAGCGTGGCAAGTTTCCATATCATACAAAAAACAAGCTACATTTAGGCTTCATGGTACAAATAAACGTATAAAAATGGGTTGTTTTGACTGGCTTATGCTTGGAACATATTAGTTAACTCCTTAACTAATCTCTAGTATATATTTTGTTTGGAAACAAGCAATATTTATATTTAAAAGAGCCCGAAGTTCACTGAACTAAAAGTGCCACGCGTCGACTCTATGCGTTTATTATTAATGTTAGGTCTGCTACTATATAGGTATATTATACGTCTGTGGAACATTCACATGAAATGACGTTTCGGGCTCCACCATACACGCAGCTGGACCTCCAACATATTTTAGGCCCAGCCAGTATCTATATTGAAAATAAAGTAGTTAGCATAAGCCTAAGTCGGGTCACCCATTCCACATAATCTTTTGTACAATGAAGAATATATAATAAGGGGCCGTTCAAGTATTACGTAAGCACTATGGGGGGGGGGGGTCTTTGTTTTGCTTATTTTCGATGACATGGGGGGTAGGGGAGTCTAGATGATGATTACGTCATCAGTATATTTTTGCCCCTTACTCTATGTTGAATACTGTATCAGTAAAATCTAATCTCTATCCTAAATCTATTTTCTTATTTTTAAAATTATAATTATAACATTAAAATAAAAAAATATATATATTTATAATTGAAAAATGTTTACGTAAGCATGGGGGGAGGGGGTAAGAGCTTTGCTTACTTTTGCTGACAAGGGGGATGGGGGGGTAAATAATTGTAATAAATCTGCTTACGTAATACTTGAACGGCCCCTAATAGTAAAAAAGTCATGTCTGTATACCACAATAGTCTGTATGTTCTGTTTTAACATGAGAACCAATTAACAGAATTATATAGATTAGAAATAGACAAATGGATGCAATTTGTTTACTATCATCACATAGTGATCCCGGTCAACATCTAGGCTATAAGGGCTGTTGATAAAAACTGACAAGCTGAAAACTGTTGATATATATATAGTATAGCCAAAGTAATTAATCTAGATATTATCTATACTAACTAGCTATTATATATAATTACAATTAAATTTGGAGAAAGTGATTATTGAGGCAGTGTTAATCAAATAATCTAGCTATTTTACATAATATTATTAAGATATTATGTTCCTCCATTTATCAGATAAAGTAATAAAACAAAATAAATATTAGTTTATTTTATATTGCACGGCTATATAAAGCTAATAAACGTTGGGTGGTTTGGATGTATTGTTAATCGCAATCTACCTTCACCAATAAAACAATTGTGAAGCAAACTCTAGGTGTAGCAATAATAAAGTGATTTTTAATAATAAAAGCGGTGACAACTCAGGTGGTAGAACACTGGCCTTCCAATCTTGAGACCCAGGTTCGATCCCCGGTCGGGCATGGACCAAAACGCGTGAACATACGGGCGAGGTTAGAGAGAGCATTGACCTCAAACAGGTGCAGGTTTCACGGACGACGCTCTCTCTAAATTCGCCCGTACGTCGGTGCGTTAGGGTTAGTTTGTTTGGATCTCAATTATTTCCTAAACTAAGGGTGTCCGCGGGTATGACTCCGACCCTACTGAACCACTTTGGGAAAAGTGGTTCAGTAGGGTCGGTAGAGTATGTGGTTTCATTTAATGGTCGCACTCTATTTACACCCGGTATATAATACCTAGCCATTATGTATAATCGCTATTTAATCACTTTGTCTGAAAATATATATATATATATATATACAGTGAAATCCGTTCAATATGCCTTTGTTTAAAACGACTAACCGTTTTTGACGACATATGCAACTTTGAGTAAGGTTTTCATACAATTTACTATGAAGAGACATCAGTTAGTTTGGTGCGTCGTCCGGTTAATACGACGTAATTTTACTGGTCCCATGACCAGCGTTATATCCGGATTCTACTGTACACTGATTGAAAGACACTTCCATGCAAGCAAAGCCTCATTCTTTTTCTATATACCTACATAAAATGTATCTCATAATGGGTACTTTTACTCTAGCTTATTTAAGTTTTCTCATTACTACTCAACTGCTTTTCCAACTAGCATAATATATTTAAGAACCACCTCAGATAAGTACTCTGTCAAATGAAAAACATCACTTTGAAATCTGATGCTTGGTTTGGATACATGGTCTTATACTATACTATACACAGACAAATGTAAAGTGAAATAAACACTCTCATTTTAATAAGGAGTTAAAAATAGAACAGGTCTCTAACTAGAACAGAATAGATTTTTTAATTATTGATACTGAAAACTTGCATTTCAGGTATCTGCTGGATTTTTCACAGTAAGGCTGTAGTGTAGAGGTCTAATATATATATGTAAATAGTGCAGTAATAAAAAGGGGATTTATAGGATTCCTCAAAGGACAAGATGAAGCTTTCCTTATGTTTCTGTCTGTACCTCAGTTAATAAGTAATAAGTAACAGATCTCAAATTTGGATATGATATGTAAAATGTTGAAACTAAAACCCAATATTTAATTAGAAATTCATTTGATTATTTTTCAGAGTGTCTGTTTTTTATCCTGGCATGAGGTATGGTAGTATGAAAATCCATCATATCATGTATTTTTTTTAACTTGTAGTCTTGGACTTAAGTTTGCAAGAAAGTTTTAAACTTTGTGTAGGTATTTTCCTTTGGAAATACATAATTACTGACTAAAGTTTAGACATTTTTTTATTAACTTACTACAAGCGATAAGACACTTAACACAATGTTTGACCTGTAACCTGAGCAATGTTAAATAATTTTTTATTCTGAGGGCTATTGCTTCAACAGTATGGAAGTAAGAATAAAGACAATTAGCTTACTTAACACCAATGAACTGAACATTCTCACAGTTGAAGCTAGTTTTTGTTGAACAAGCTCACATACAATGCTGTCATAACACAGGGTATTGTTCCCCCATATCGGTTACACAATACTATCTCCTTGCCTGTATGCATGTCTTCAGGGGTATTATGCTACTGATAACTGTGGAATTTTACTAAGGTATGGCTTAAATGGTTATTGTAAGTATTAAGATAAGAAAGACTTAAATAATACATTATAATATTTAAATGTGATGGGACTTAACAATAAATTAGTGTTTTTTTTTCCAGTGACTTGAATGATTTTTTTTTATGGTATCGAACCACCAGATTCATAATCAGGAAAACAGATAAATTTCCTTTTTGGGTGTTATTTCCTTAGCTGGTAATAGCAAGTAATCAGAACTAGTGGCAGCAAAAAAATATATATATCTGAATAATATTTTCTAAAGGTACAAAAACAAGCTCACTGGCCGAACCTATCAATGGCACAATTTGATATCAGTGTTAACTGTATGCTTCTATTGATAAATAACATATCTATAGCATTAATATTTTTATCAATATGTTATTTCCAATTGTTATCTTCAATATAAACAAAACTTTTGGCAATGGGTGCAAATTAGAAATGTAAATAGACAGTCTAGCCCACGCAATACAACTTCCGAAATTACCGACACAGTTGAATTAATGCAGGCCGATAACAATAACCGAAAAAACCGTAAATACGCGGGAGGGATTCATTTGCCATAAATTGTATGTTATTTTTAGACTGTGACAGTCGATTTTTTTAAATAAAGAGACAACTCACCTTATTGTGTGGTAGAACTATGAAGGCACCTCCTCCAGCCGACTCGACGATTATTGCTAAAAACTTGGGATTTACAGCGCAAAACGTAGAGTCCCATGAACTTTTTGATACTCGAACATTATCATAACATTGCTCTCTTTTCAGGGCTTGGCCGTATACGTGCCGAAATTTTGAGCTACGCACCACTCTAAAAGACATCTGAAACCAAGGAACGTCCCTTTAATTAATACTGAACACAAATCACCAAAATTAATGCAGTGATAACATAACCTATAAGCTGCTTCTCTGACCTATATTTTGACACTAGCAAGCAGCAATAAAACCGATTTAACTCACTTTTTAAAAGAAATAATACTAGGTAGTTACACTAAAAAATGCAATGAAAACATTTGAATTTATCACAATAAATAATAGAAATTAAAACAGAGCTACTAGGGACTGAAGGGAAGACGGTTGGGAAAACGAGCGAACTCCATATTTGGTAATGACTGCAGTGGCTACATTTATTTGAGAAAAACTTAATTTTGGAAAACGCAATAATACGCTAACATAATTTAAGTGTTAGTTTATTAATGAAAGCTTTGATTTTTTCAATTAATATTGCGTAAAAACATTCAGAGCTTTAAGAAATGCGATTTTTCTTTATGTTCTTCAAATTAAATTTTTGAACGCAGCTTATAAATGTCAAGTCGACAATTTTATGGCAGCGTTCTATTTTTTTATTTGTCCGATTAAGGCTCCGCGCAGACAGAAGAGCGTTCCGCGTTCAGCGTTCAACCCGCGTTCTTTTGGTAGAGTCACAGACATACATAAAAAACATTAATAATGAACGCATAGAGTCGACTTGAATCTATTTTAGCTCAGTGAGTTACGGGCTCTTTTATATATAAATATTGCTTGTTTCCGAACAAAATATATACGAGAGATTAGTTTAGGTATTAACATATATTATGGGTATGGGCATTTCTTCCAGGAGGACCGCCAAGACTGGCAAAATCCTGGAAAGGCCTATGTTCAGCAGTGGACGAAACAGGCTGATGGATGGATGGATGGATGATTAACATATATCTTTCATTCATTAATTATTTATTGCACAAAAACAGAAACATGGAAACAGGTTTACAGTGAAACAGTATGTACATTGGCACGCTTATCACTAAAAAGAGATTTCTTCCAGCAAAACCAAAAGGAAACATCAACAAAAAAAGAAACAGAGTAGGTAAGTAAATCATACATGTGTACAGCAAAAAAAAAAGGTTAAACTGTACAGAGAAAGAAAATATTAATAAAATACATATTAAGAATATACACACTATAAAATATTAAAGATATACATGTAAAAAAATAGAATACATACATTTTAATGTATATTATAATAATATACATATTTACCTATACGGACAGTGAGAGGTAATGTTCTTTCAGCTTTTTTTTTGAAGGAACTGATAGTGTGTGAGTCGCGAGTGCAGTGCGGTAGAGCATCTTTAAAGTTTAAGCCAGCCAAAACAACCCATTTCTATACGTTTCTTCGTACCATGTAGCTTAAATGTCGCTTGGTTTTTGTATGGAAACTTGCCAACGCTATTTGATCGGTTTAGTGTGTTTGTCTGTAGTTCTCTGTGAGTTCTAGCGCATACAGGCAGCGGTTGACAAACAACATGCGTTCCTTCCATTAACGAAACTAACTTTGTACGTGAAACATGTGGTTCGACAGTCAATTCTCAAAATAATAAGTAAAGCATAATATATAATGCTTTAATTATTGTTCTGAGAGTTCATTTCTTGACATAGAAATCTTATTATCAATTATTTATAAGAATTAGTATTTCCCAAAGACTCAGCAATAGGTACCTTTGTGGATCCTAGGGGTCAAAAAAGATATGTGTGATTAACCGATTTAATGATAAGATGAACAAGGAGATAAATTTAAATTCCCTTACCGAAATCGCTTGAAGGACTATTTTTGTAAAATTTTAAATGATAATGAATAGATCTTGTTAAATAAGACACTTAATAATGAATAGCCATGCTGCTTTTATTTTGTGTCATTTTTAGGGTTTCGTAGTCCAACAAGAAACCCTTATAGTTTCGCTATGTCCATCAGTCCGTCAGTCTGTCCGCAGCTTAGCTCAGAGACTATCAGTACTAGAAAGCTGTAATTTGGTATAGGTATACATATTAATCACGCCGACAAAACGTAAAAAAAACATCGAATTTTTTTTAACAGTACACTTTCACGTCAATGGGGATGAATTTTTTTCTCGTCTATCCTATACTGTGGGATATCGTTGAATAGGTCGTTTAAAACATTATAGGTAAGTGATTACCATTTTGTGATTAAGGGATCCGTTGGCGAAATATTAAGCTTTAGAATGCTAATTTTTGTTAGAGTCAAGAGTCCCCCCTCCTGCCAGCTAAACGGTTGTTTATGAATATGTGGTAAAATTCACAGAAGTATTGTGTATAAGAAATTATTACTATTAATGAAGTTAAAAGGAAAACTATCACATAAGGCTTTACAGATTTACGAGTACAGGTCACGCCAAACTTTTAGTCCCCTCTAAACACAACAATGTATGGGCCGTTCTTCGGGAGAGCAACTTCTGAGCAGACAAGAAGTTTGGCGCGATCTGTATTAGTAGACCACTTATAAAATGAACTCGGCAACTATTGAACCCTACAATGCGCGTGGCCCGACACGCACTTGGTCGATTTTTTTATAATAATCATCATTCAGGTTGTATGTTAAACGTTTTTCTGTATTCATTTACCGTCCAAACAAAGTGGTTTGGGTTGTCTTAAGAAGCACGACTCCTCAACATACCTACCTAACCCTCTGACCTCACTTACTGGCTCTCCTCTACTAACTACCTTGTCCTAAAATCGAGTCATGTGACCCTGAAAAGCGCCCAAAATATTTTTTACTTTTAATGATAATTTTATTTAATATTATTTATAAAACTACATTATGGTGATAATAGAAGATCTCGATGCGCAATGCACATCATAACATTGTTTTCCATACTTTTGAATAAAAAGAAAGCAGTAAATGCGTTTTATGTATATTCGCGAAGATTGCATAGTAAGAGTTATCTTTTCACGTAAAAATTATGTCATTAATTATAAACATTCCATTTTGATTACATTACTTACATTACAACTGTAAACACGCTTTAAAGTTCGTTATAGTAATGCAATCAAAATTTTATGTAAAAGATGACAAAACTTTCGTGTCATAACATAATTATTACTAAGCAAAATATTATAATATTGATTCATTGTTTTCATTCGATACCTAGGTGGTAGAGCTGATGCCGGGCTCAACTGTGGAAGTACCATCATCTTACTCGCAAATCCTCCCGAAGTTATTCGGGGAGAGTAAGAGAACAGCTTTCAGGCAAAACCAGGCGGCCCACCATTGCCTGGGACCGATGGATGGCGGTATATCCATCCCCAATTGCCCGGCCTTATATAAAACAGACGTGGTGTCACTGGTGCAAGGGTTTCGGCACCACGCTCACCAACCCGCCTGCCCAGCGGGTGTGAGTATGGGCAATTCTTCCAGGAGGACCGCCAAGAGTGGTGAAATCCTGGAAAGGCCTATGTCCAGCAGTAGACGAAACAGGCTGATGAAAGGATGGATGGTTTTCATTCATTCAAGATGTGCATTTTGCACTGAGATCCTCTATTACCCCCTTAAAGATGAAAGAGTCAAATAATCATATTTAATTAATTACTGATTCAACCAATTTCTTAGTGCTAGTCATCGTAGTGCAACGCGCGTTATTTGTCTTTTCGAAAATAGAACGCGCGTTCATATTGACCGGCGCTATGGAACTCATAGATTACAGAGAACTCGAAACGCAGAACGAAGAACTCAGAACTCGAACGCTCTCTGAACGGGCTTTAGGGGGCTGTTCATTTATTACGTTAGAGTTAGACGAATTGGGGAGGGAGGGGGTCCAAACAAATCTTATTTTTTCTTACATGGGGTTTTAGATTGCTAAAGTAAGCAAAAATAATATTTTCAATCAGTCCTCTTTTATATTTTTCCTACTTTTTCTTTGCAATTTTTGTAGACACTTATCTTACGGGTTCATCCAAGTCTTATTTTTTCTTACGTAGGGGGGAGAGCGGGTCAGAAAGTGGTTAACATTGTTTTACGTAATAAATGATAGCCCCTAAAGAACGTATGTACCTATAAAGTGCCCTACCTACCTGTGTAGGCCTACTATGAGTTTTGGTAACGCACGCACGCCGCTACCGACGCCGCCGTAGGCAGCGTACGGCGTGACGCTGTACGCGGCCTACGAATGCTTTATATGGAAATGCACTTTAGTGGTCTCTCTTACACTCCTGACGCGGCACACGTGAGCTATGTATGCGCGGCGTCCAGACGTTGTACGCCGCGTCCGCAGTCATTGTCCGCAGCAAGCGTCACGGACGTAGCGTCTTTTTTTTAAAAGGTTAATTTACGAAACAAACTGACTAACTTTTGATAGAATCCAAAGTACACAGAATTTTCTTTGATGCAAACAATAAAAATAATTTAAAAAATATATATATATATATATATATATTTCTTTTTACCTTTCTCTAGATCGTAAGTATCAAGTTAAAATGGTGGGTCGTAACTGCCAGTGGAATAAGTTAATGTTTTAAAACGGCATAAACGCAACCCTCAGGACATGAGTCCTACTCGCACTTGACCAGTTTTTTAAGAAAGATAATACAGAGCGTAATTTCGTAAGTATAAACCATTTGAAAAAAAACAGTCAAGTTCGAGTCAGACCCGCATACCTAGGGTTCCGTAATACGACAGTTTTGGGAACAGTCAAGAAAAAAGTATTTAAAATCTTTCCCGTAACTGTTTATAATAACTAAAAAAAGAATTAACTGTACCACAAATAGAGACACAAATATTTTTATACCGTACTCGAAACAAAAATCGAGGATGAAAAATTTAATTTTGTCATTTTACTATAGTGAATTTCTCAACCGCTATCTTTTTCCTGTAATCTTTACATAATCTCAAATTACCATGATTTTTTTCATTTGTTTTCGTCCACCAGTTTCGGAAATAAGGGGGGGACATGCATTTTTGTGGTTTTCAAAGATTTCTCGAAATTGGTGACAGCAAATAGAGTAAAAGTATATATTTTTATAATCAGCTCTTTAATATTTACAATTTTAAATTGTATTTTTAGGACACATTTTTTTATTTTTCTCACTTTTGTGTTGGTAATATTTTGATCCATTTAAAAATTTTCAATTTTTTTTTACCACATATTGTGTAGGCAAGTGAATTCTATTTTGTAGCAAATTTCAAATCTTTGCCTTTAACGGTTCTAAGATTATGAGGCTGTGATATACAGACGGATGGACAACGGAATCTCACCATAAAGGTTCCTTTTACCTTTCAGGTACCACGGAACCCTAAAAATGAGGTTTCTGTTTCTGACTATCTTTTACCTGCCAACTTAGTCTGGGCTGAATACCTACCGATTAGAATTCAAGTAAATCAACCACCTTGACTAGGGGGGGGGGGGTTGCTTTTGTAGGGAACACGAAAAGAATAATTTAACAAAAAGGGTCATCGAACCTTATTATTGAGCACTTACCAAGTCTTTAGTAAGAATTTTGCTGGATAAATATAAGTCACCTTATATAACTGGGAAAATCTGAACGAATGCAAAATCGAAATCCATACAAAAATGTATAAAATACCTTCAATATATTTTCCACATGAACAAAACCTTACTTACAATTGAGGCGCTGAGCGGAAAAGTGATATGACCCCCCCACATGTATCTTTTTGTTATTTATTTTGATAAATTTATAATAAAAAATCCCAAAGATTAAAATTAAATGCGTGAGTTACATTACTATTATATTCATCATTTAGAGATTTTTTATGATAAAATATGTATAAATACCCCCAAAATGATAAATGCGGGTTACACTCCTATTGGGCTCAACGCCTCAATTTATGAGAAGTATAGTTATAAGGTTTTAGGTTAACTACTACAACGAACTACTACTCTAGTATATGTAGCAACTAGCAGGCCGAAAATGGTTGCCACTTTAACACCATTTTAAACGCCGTTTGACAAAAAATATATGGAATATACTGTTAAATGGTGTTTAAAGTGGCACCGTGCTAGGCCCCTAGGAATAAAATAATATGCTACTAAGCTAAGTAATTATTTTATAGTGAATCACGTCAGAGAAGAGGTGCAGCGGACAGATTAGCAAATATCTATTATTATTATTTAAATAAAAGTATACTACTTACTGTGCGTCCACGGGGCACATTTAACATCAAGTTACTTTGTTGTACTTTGGTTGATACATAGCAACTTTGAGAACGTTCCTTTCCTGCCTTTTTTGGAATGAGACGGTTAAAATTTGGACTAGTAAAACTGGCATGGCGGTTGATTTCCTGTAAAAATGGAACTAATGTATAAGAAAACAGTTTAGTAGACGTACTTATAATAAAAATCAATGCATGTAATTAACTCACCCCATCTACTTCCATTTTAAGAAATTATTTGACTGTTCTACGCAACGACTCCACATTCAGTTGATTGTTCAGTAAAGAAAATTATTCAGATTGGAGGTAGGTAAGCTGTATAAAATTTAGCATTACCCTATAATGAAGAAAATGAAAACCTGAAATCATAGAGTAGGCTCCTTACCCTTTGAGTGCCTTCGCGAATGCCTTCGCAAGCAGGGCTGAGTTCAGTTTGATCGCCCGCTCACGCCCGCCGATCATGACATCTCTTTTGCACGCGTTGAATTTGCATATGCTATCCTGCTGTCAGTGATGAGCGGGCAATGAAACTGAACGCGGCCCTGTAGTCGATATTGGATGTATTTTCGAATGGGAACGCAACCCCCCCCCCCCCCCAATATTTCAACATAAATTGGCAAGGCAAGGCAATCAATTGGCAAGGTATCCTCACATAGACGTCGTTGTGAATGTGTTGATGCGTAAATATGTGTCACACACGGCAGCAAAACGGGCTACGACTCATTTTAATTTTGACTTAGAATTTTGGTTGTTATGGTGATCTTCTTTGTAGCCGAATGGTGGAGCGCACGCCTGCACATTAATTTGTGAACGGTCTGCGTGCTTCGGAAGGTACCTACGTTTTGCTGTTGGTCCATTTGTGCCCAAAGTACGGCGACAGCGAGCTCAACACCTATTATGTTTGACTGTGTGTGACTCTCATTTCACACTTACTTGGAAACACCTCTAACACTCCGTCGGGCATTCATGTCGTATAGATATGTTGTATTTCATATGTCTGACCCTATGTCTGTGTATCCTCTCTCTAGGGAACTGTCCATTCCCAGGAAATAAACAATAGCCTTTGTCCAAGTGATGAGTATGAATATTATACAGTGATGCATTTTTCAAACAGGTTCCGTAGAACATAAACTATATCTCTGAGGAACTGCCCATTCCCAGGGAAAAATTTATAGCATATGTCCAAATCATGAGTTTAACCGTTACAACTGTTTTTTTTATCGGTTCATATGTTAGGTACATGGATTATCCGCTTGAATTTATAATAATGGTTATGTCCCCAGGGAACTACCCGTTTCCAGGGAATATCTTATGTCCTAGTGAAGAATATATCACAACAGTGAAAGAATTTTCAAAATTGGTTTACAGCAGATTAAGCATACGATTGTAGTTTTTGAGTATATTCCTAGGGAACTGCCCGTCCCCAGAAAACAAACTATTAAGCTCTTTTTTAATTATTATAATATATTTAATCCTTATGTTTGGTCTGCTACTTAGTAATAATTATATGTCTGTGGTCTATTCCGAGTCACTGATGGCCGTGCGGCAGGCAGGTGTGACGACGGCGCGGCGGCGCGGCGTTAGTAGTTTGTTTGATGTGATGGTACCTTTAGTTTAGTGCTGTTAGCGCCATTCGGAATACGCAGACAATTCAATTGTCAAAAAAGTCTTATCAAAAAAAAACTCAAAAACGTTCATGTCAGTGACTTCACCGCTTAGAAATAAATAAGAAAATAAATTAGCATAGGTAATTAACATCCGTAAAGAAGCAAAATACAGAGATTCATTGATACGAGCATATATTACGAGTAAATATTCAAGTTCACTATTACTGTTCTTGTGATCCAATGTTTTGATTTCGTGAAGTACCTATTCTGCGACATCCCTCTCGGACCCCCTGTACTGATTGTACACAACACGGTACGTATGTTTATATTGTATTTGTGCGTGTTCTAGCACCAAAAGATATATTTGCTTAGGTCTACCAGTTCACCGTTTTTCTATTTATAATTTATTGAATATTGTATGTAATGATATTTATATTAATATAATCTGATCTATAATAAATTTTTCATTGGTGGTAACCATTATGAAATTTAAATAAGAATGACTTAGGCTGAGATTCAGAGTGCATTTTGAGTCCAAACTCAATCTTACAAACGTCAGTTTATTAAGAGATCGCATCTCTTTTTGATGTTTGTAAGATTGAGTTCGGACTCAAAATGCACTCTGAATCTCAGCCTTAGAAACTTTCAGAAGCCCTATAGGGCAGAAGTGAACTGGTAGGTGAGGTATGGCGAGTTGCTGAACATGGTTGAGCCAGAAATCCCTGAGTGCAGAATATTGTGCCCCCCTATCGTCATTGACCTTTTTTTCTATTCTCACCAATTATATACCATTTTTTTTAATGAATCTGTATAAAAAGGTCACCACAGTCTTAATTTTTTTTAGGAAACAACACTTTTATAGAAAAGCAATGTTCTTATGTTTATGAGCGCAAAAGTGATGTAACCCACCCACATGTATATTTTTATTAATTATTTTGATATTAATTATCTCGAGATGCTGACCTCAAAGTGGTGTGACACACATTTACCATTTTGAGATTTTTTATCATAAAATATGTATAAATAACTGTAAAATTATAAATGTGGGTTACACCACTGTTGCGCTCAGTGCCTCAATTGTCTTTCAAAGAAGAAATGAGTTATGTCATTACACAGTATCAACAGTTTTATTCTCCCTTTATACTGATTTAAAATAGTTGAATTTCAAGATTTAGAAAAATAAAAACTGCATTAAAGCAGACCATGGTTGTATACTCTCTGTGCCCTCATGCAGTCAATGTTGAAGTTTTCATTAAAAATGCCAAGTCTGGGCAAAATTCAGTGTGGATTTACTTACTTTTTGTACCAAATCAACAAATTTTGTTGTGGTTTTACTTTTCTGAACAAATTTGAAACTTGTGTGTACTACTCGACCTACACAATTAGGTCAATGGCAAAGACTTTATTATCTTTTCATAGAGGCAATTATTTGTTGACACATTGGCCTAATTGTGATGGTCGGTTAATATTACAGTATTTAAGAAAAGCTCCAAGTAATGTTGAAAACAATTATAATTTTTCAAGGTTTTGTGTATTTTATAAAAACAATTACTGGCTCACTATTACACCTGAAGCTGTTGAATCCTGTTAAATACATGTTAAGCAGCTTAAGAAAAAATAAACATGTTCATCAGACAAAACAAAAAAAAAACTGTTTTTTTCTTTCTTTGTGAATTAATTTACAGAAAGTTAATGTTGTGTTGTATTAAGAGGTCAAGTCATAACCAGAGAAAGAGAAGAATTGTGGCTACTCTTCCAACAAGAGTGTAGGTAGCTCTTAACTTATAGATAGGTCAATTGAATTCTGAAATTTTAAAGTATGCAACTAACAGCATATCAGGAATGTTCGCCAACATGCACACAGATTGTTTTTTCACCATCATCCGCAAGAGATGCGCCTCGATGCTCTGTAGAGTGTGCGGTAGCTCCAAATCTATTTTACAGATGATTTATTTTGATATGAGCTTAAAATGCTTGAAATAAACCTTTATTATTATTATATATGGTTACAGATATGCTGAAGAAAAGTAAAACTAGGTTTGAGGAGAGCTTTGAACTGTTTTCATATCAATTTCTTGCATAAATGCTACAAAACCACAAATTCGTGCATATAAGACACATACTTGGCCTATTATTTATTTAATAGTAAGTAGTATTATATTCTCATTTGCTATTCAAAGATTGTGATCAGTTTGGTAGCTTGTGACAAAATTGACATGGCCTTGCATCTATTGTTTGTTGTTTGATTTATTATTATTTTAAAAACCTTTTTAGATGAGATTTTGGTT
Organism: Ypsolopha scabrella; assembly: GCA_910592155.1. Taxonomy (NCBI): domain Eukaryota; kingdom Metazoa; phylum Arthropoda; class Insecta; order Lepidoptera; family Ypsolophidae; genus Ypsolopha; species Ypsolopha scabrella. Next base: position 22,975,895 of record OU342980.1, read on the forward strand.
TTATAAGGTCAGTTTGAATATAAAACAAAAACTATTTTTAAAATTTAAATATTTGATAAAAAAGCCATTTACATAGAAAAGCAATATTAAAATTTAAAATGTGTACTTATAGAAGACAAGTGGTTATGTGTAGAAATAAAAAATGTAAGAGACACAATGTAATGCCTGTTTCAGATGAAGCACCGGACAGCAATATCCCTGCTGGGACTCTCTACAACTGCTTCATTTCTGGCAGCTGCTGGGACAGTGCTGGTTCTCAGTCCCGAGGATAGGTGAGTGAGGCCTCATTTGCACACTTATTACCAATTATTAATTTCTTTTGGTTAGACGGTAATGACCATATCAATATTAAAAATCTTTTATGTTTTAAATAAAAAGATTGACTCGGCCATCGCATGAAAACACTATGTATCTCACAAGTAATACATATTATATTAAATTAGATTATTTAGTGCGATTGCCAAGTCAATTTATTTATTTAAAACATAAAAGACTTTTAATATTGATATGCTCACTATAAGATGTTGTTAGGTTAGCTAATTATGTAATAACTTAAGACAGAAGGTCCCTTACGTAGGGACTGAATAAATTATGGATTTCATAATTTCTTACGGTAGAAGAACTAAGTTGCTTGCTAGACTTGGTTTATTCTATTCAATTTTGTCAAAAGTCAATTTCAATCTACAACAAAATAAATAGAATTCTAAACATATATGGTATGACTTACAATGAATGCAAAAATAAACTTACAACATGGCTAAAATCGCTGAAATACGAAGACACTGAAAAAGTTTTGTAACACTAAAACTATGGAATATGAATTATTTTATAGTCTATATTTTAGTAAAATTTCATAATAAGTATAACATTTTGTACTAGCTTAGATTCGAACTGTAAAATCTCCACCAAACACAATCAAATACTCACACTATACAGATACACACTTAACACACCCAGTCTAATCACAATAATATATCTTTATACGAGTATTTAGATAGCATATTACTGAAATGTCAATTTAACATATTTCTTTTTGTAAATAGCTATAAGTAAAAAAATGTATTAGATATTATCCTTGCACCATTTGATGGCACTTATAAGAAAGAGGGGCTCTTCTAATACAGGTTTTGCAAAACTTACTAGGAGAGACCCACAACTTAATAATAACGAAAATGTAAGGAAATAAAGAAAAATTTTGTTTGTTTGTTTTGGTTTTTTTACATGTTTTGTTTTTGATGGCATGAAGTTTATATAATACTTTGGATTTTCATATGTGACGTCAGAAAACTTATGTTATGACACCCCGTTATCACATGATGTCACACTTTGTTGATCCCCTCCCTCCCCCTCAACGTGTGACGTAATTTATGGATGGCCCCTAATGCTATTACATTATATATTAGTAAACTTTTGGTCTGGTTTTTTGATGCCACCTGCTCTGAATATCATAATCTATTGAATTAAAATATATACATATATTATTGGCTATATAAAGCTTTTTATTTCTTCATTTTGAGACAATAATAACAAGATATTGTTTTTTCAAAATATATTTCGGCCCACTTTGGGGCCGGCATCAGTCGAATAAACGACAAATATAAAAAATGACATAAAAATATGTACAATCTTATGACTAATTAACCTACTTTCCTTCATGCAATGAAAACCTAAACAATTTTGGTTGACGAGCCATCTTGCTATTTCGGGCCGTAACATCCCGATATTTGTTTAGGGTAGGTTAATTAGTCATAAGATTGTATATATTTTTATGTAATTTTTTATATTTGTCATTTATTCGACTGATGCCGGTCCCAAAGTGGGCTATATTTCGAAAAACAATATCTTGTTATTATTGTCTCAAAATGAAGAAATAATCTATTGAAGTTATAGATAAATCAAAATTGTATTTGGAAAGTTGTCTTAATCGAACTATGCTATCAGCTAGCAATAAGTAAAGTGTGCTGGGGATAGCGATGCTGCCACGCATTATATGTATTTTGCATGACTTATCTCTGATTTTTCATAAACAAACTATCGTTATATGCACTGTTTTGTGTTCACAAGTCAGATAAGATGTTACGTAACAAATTTAGCAAAACAAGATCTTGTGTGTGCGAGCAAACGCAAATAAATCTACTACGCTAATATTATAAATGCGAAAGTTTGGATGTATGGATGGATGTTCGTTACTCTTTCACGCCGTAACTACTGAACCGATTTGGCTGAAATTTTGCATGAATTTGTAGACCTGGAATAGGACATAGGCTACTTTTTATCCCATAAACCAGTTCCCATGGGATGAAAATAAGGTTTCAAGTTTCTATTGAAAAGTGATGTGTCACCCTTTGACGCCGTAACTATTGAACCGATTGCGCTGAAACTTTGCACAAATAATGTATAGATCTAAAATAGGACAAAAACCACTTTTTCCCTTTTTTCTCATGGAAAAGCTATAAAAGAGACACACAAAATGGGAAACAGAGGCGCATAACACACACATTTCACCAGCTGTGTTTACTGTAGGTAGCAATCCAAGAAATATTGACTGATTTTATAGGAGTACACAAAAACGAATTAAACGCGGGTGAAACCGCGAGCAACAGCTAGTACTTATAATAAAGTAGTAAAAAAGTCGTGTCCGTACAATACTACCGTAGAATAGTTTCGCAAAAATTTAAATGAATACTAATAGTATTGTAATGAGGTCAAAACCACAATTTTTAGAATTTTTGTCCGTCTGTATGTTCTGTTTTAACTCGAGAACCATTCCACGGATTTAGATGCGGTTTTGTTCATTTATCGTCGTAGTGACCCTGGTCAACACAAAGGCTGTAAGAGATGTTCATAAAATAACGCCAAAGCCGAAAACGGGGCAAAGATCTAAAAAACGCAGACGTGCCTTCCAAGGGTACGGACGGACATTAAAAGTTACAATGTTGTGACATGATGTTTGTTTACGAAATTGGCGTTTAACTAGTATTACGTAAGCTGTCGGTCACCGCTCGAGCTACGTGTCTTATATCTTCCTACCTTATGTAATTATTTTAACATTTTCCGTGTCATTCTTTCTGGTCTCTTGCCTATCACGTGCATTGGCTTAATCTTTCTGCCCCACTTTGGAAGTTATGAGACCTCAACATTGATCTAGTTTATTCATTTTTAGGGTTCCGTACCCAAAGAGTAACCAACGGGACCCTATTACTAAGACTCCGCTGTCCGTCTGTCACCAGGCTGTATCTCATGAACAGTTATAGTTAGACAGTTGAAATTTTCACAGATGATGTATTTCTGTTGCCGCTATAACAAAAAATACTAAAAAAAAGAATAAAATAAATATTAAAGGGGGCTCCCATACAACAGACACGATTTTTTTGCAGTTTTTATAGATAATGGTACGGAACCCTTCGTGCGCGAGTCCGACTCGCACTTGGCCGGTTTTTGTAGTCTCTTCCTTCCGTATCGAAATAGATGAATTGATCAAAAGTCAACACATATTCCTGAAAACAATATACCAAAAAATTGTAAACAACGGCACAGTTAATTTAATCAAAATGTACGATACCAGTGGCGAAGGATGAACATTTCCAAAAAGGAAGCCGGACAAATAATTCGCCTTACTCAGAAAAGCAACCAAGGAAAATATATATATTTTTGTTCTTTGCAACTCTGTCAGCAAAGTGTATTTGTCGTATTGAGATTTATGGAAATGTTTGACAAAGCGAGGAGTACGCAATAAAGAAATGTAGTATGGATGCCATTTCCTAAACAAGCCGATGGGAATCGTGTTATATGGACCGCTCGCCACTGGTATACTGGAAGTATGTGTTTTCGTGTTTAATGTGTTTCGTGTATAATAGAGACTAAAATCTAAGAGTCATATCACAAAGCTATAAAATCCACATTGCTGCAACGTTGTAGTTAAACCGGTAAAGTTTTATGTGAGTGGATTGTCCCACAAACACACGATAGCAGATAAACAATGATGAACGATGATCGCATTGCAAGGTCGCGCACGCGCTTCATGATAACTATATTATATTTAAGGCGCATAGGCACGCCACCGTTTTAATACAAAATTGATAACCGGTTTCTCTGTTGTTTTTCGTTATAGACCTCTATCATCCGGCACTGATATTTTTAAAGGCACCATTTTGCCAAAAATGACAATATTGATTTGGTTTTAAAGATATCAATCTGGACAAATTTACACACAAAGTTGTTTTCTTGCCTAAAATTGTACCTACACAAAAATCTTACATTTCAGCCAGATAGTGACTTTGTAAATGCCTGTATTAAACTATAAAGGTCTCAAACTCAACAGAGAAACGAGTTATCAAATTTTCTAATAAGACGGTGGCATGCCTACACGCGCCTTAACTTGCCTTCTGGAGCATGCAGATCGACTCAAATGTGCCGCTGCGGGATTCGAACGGATTAGTAGTCGAGTACCGAAATAGTCAGGGTTGCCACCTCTTGAAAAAAAAAACGGGATAATCGGACCTTCTATGAAAAGAAAAAAGAGATTTTTTTTTATAGTTGTTAATGTTTCACTTGTGTTTCCTCACATATTTTGCAATTCGGCTTGAATAATGTTTCACTAGGTAGTTAAAAACTGATTTCTCTGCATGGTTTTTTGCGGTATGAAAATGTGATCCAAATAAATATTCATCAGTTCTTGATTGGAGACTTTCTGCCACAGAAACAACGTACTGGTTGGCAAAGCGCAATCTGTACAATAGAGAGCCTCTTCTGCCCTTTTCGCTTGTTATCAGAAATAGGGACAAAATTTGTAAGTTGTTGTTGGGACAATATTATCGAAATCGGGACTGTCCCGGCAGAATCGGGACGGGTGGTAACTCTGGAACCAGTATACCACAAAGGCGGTCAATTACAAAAGTTACCTTTCCGATCTCTGATGCAAATATACATTCAAAGATCTAAGGGATATAAACCATTTAGTATGCGACCTTAAACAAACAAAAATGGCACTAACTTAAATAAGGTGGAATAAGCGTCTTTCAGGATCTGGGTACTAAGTATGAACATGCTATCGACTCTACATCCATTCAATAAACCAAAATGTGGATCTTATTTCATTCATAGCAATAAGCATTGCCGTTTAGAATTTATTGAGTTCAAAAATCGAATCGTACTTACTTACGTACTTACACTATAGATAGTCGTTCAAAAACTCACATTGGGTTGGGTTTCCTACCCGGGCTACTACACTAACCCGTTCAAAAATCAACACGGGTCGCAACACCGACCGTTCAAAAATAGCAGTGTCGCTACACCACCGGTGTCGAATTTTTCAACATCAACTCTGAGCGGGGTTCGCAAAGTTAAAATCAAAATGACAGATAAAAATCAATACGAAATCTATTGGAAATATTTAAAATGACGTTTGGAGTGTAGTAACTCGGCCAAACCCGTCCAAAAACTCAGCGTTGCAACCCCAGTATTCCTACCCAGCCTAGGGTTCATTAATGAACGAACTTCTGGGTCGAACTGTCATGTTGCGTGACAGACAGATACTAATTATCTAAGGAGGCTAGACTAAACGAACTAATGCTTCGTGGTGAAGCATTCAAATACGTTTAGTCACGTTTTATTAAAATATCGATGCTTGTTTTAGCCATCCCCTTTACCCCTTGTTGCACGAAACCAAAATGAGTTTAACGGCAAAGTGATGCTGTCACTTTCTTGCATGCATTTTGAGTTCTCGTTAAGCTAATCTTGGTTTCGTGCAACTTGGAGCTAGACTATGGAATCCCTATCCTGATTTTACTATTCGTGCACACGAAAAAAATACGACACTATTTTCGTGCTACCCCGAGCTCAGTGTAATTCTGCTGTAGAAGAGAGACACTGAACCGTGACTTGTTCCAGGATCTCAGTGTGTCGTGGCAGCTCGCTAACAGCTCTGGGGCTTGTGTTCTTCCCGTCTCTGTTCTCGCTGGTGAACAACGTGGCGCTCGGCACCGGCGCCGGTGAGCGGTTCCGACACAAGTACGCGCTCACACACTCCGACATGATGGACATTAGCAACAAGTAAGTAGGATCTCAGTGTGTCGCGACACTCGCTAACAGCTCTGGGGCTGGTGTTCTTCCCGTCTCTGTTCTCGCTGGTAAACAACGTGGCGCTCGGCACCAGCGCCGGCGAGCGGTTCCGACACAAGTACGCGCTCACACACTCCGACATGATGGACATTAGCAACAAGTAAGTAGGATCTCAGTGTGTCGCGACACTCGCTAACAGCTCTGGGGCTTGTGTTCTTCCCGTCTCTGTTCTCGCTGGTAAACAACGTGGCGCTCGGCACCGGCGCCGGCGAGCGGTTCCGACACAAGTACGCGCTCACACACTCCGACATGATGGACATTAGCAACAAGTAAGTAGGATCTCAGTGTGTCGCGACACTCGCTAACAGCTCTGGGGCTGGTGTTCTTCCCGTCTCTGTTCTCGCTGGTAAACAACGTGGCGCTCGGCACCGGCGCCGGCGAGCGGTTCCGACACAAGTACGCGCTCACACACTCCGACATGATGGACATTAGCAACAAGTAAGTAGGATCTCAGTGTGTCGCGACACTCGCTAACAGCTCTGGGGCTTGTGTTCTTCCCGTCTCTGTTCTCGCTGGTGAACAACGTGGCGCTCGGCACCGGCGCCGGTGAGCGGTTCCGACACAAGTACGCGCTCACACACTCCGACATGATGGACATTAGCAACAAGTAAGTAGGATCTCAGTGTGTCGCGACACTCGCTAACAGCTCTGGGGCTGGTGTTCTTCCCGTCTCTGTTCTCGCTGGTAAACAACGTGGCGCTCGGCACCAGCGCCGGCGAGCGGTTCCGACACAAGTACGCGCTCACACACTCCGACATGATGGACATTAGCAACAAGTAAGTAGGATCTCAGTGTGTCGCGACACTCGCTAACAGCTCTGGGGCTTGTGTTCTTCCCGTCTCTGTTCTCGCTGGTAAACAACGTGGCGCTCGGCACCGGCGCCGGCGAGCGGTTCCGACACAAGTACGCGCTCACACACTCCGACATGATGGACATTAGCAACAAGTAAGTAGGATCTCAGTGTGTCGCGACACTCGCTAACAGCTCTGGGGCTGGTGTTCTTCCCGTCTCTGTTCTCGCTGGTAAACAACGTGGCGCTCGGCACCGGCGCCGGCGAGCGGTTCCGACACAAGTACGCGCTCACACACTCCGACATGATGGACATTAGCAACAAGTAAGTAGGATCTCAGTGTGTCGTGACACTCGCTAACAGCTCTGGGGCTTGTGTTCTTCCCGTCTCTGTTCTCGCTGGTAAACAACGTGGCGCTCGGCACCGGCGCCGGCGAGCGGTTCCGACACAAGTACGCGCTCACACACTCCGACATGATGGACATTAGCAACAAGTAAGTAGGATCTCAGTGTGTCGCGACACTCGCTAACAGCTCTGGGGCTTGTGTTCTTCCCGTCTCTGTTCTCGCTGGTGAACAACGTGGCGCTCGGCACCGGCGCCGGCGAGCGGTTCCGACACAAGTACGCGCTCACACACTCCGACATGATGGACATTAGCAACAAGTAAGTAGGATCTCAGTGTGTCGCGACACTCGCTAACAGCTCTGGGGCTTGTGTTCTTCCCGTCTCTGTTCTCGCTGGTGAACAACGTGGCGCTCGGCACCGGCGCCGGTGAGCGGTTCCGACACAAGTACGCGCTCACACACTCCGACATGATGGACATTAGCAACAAGTAAGTAGGATCTCAGTGTGTCGCGACACTCGCTAACAGCTCTGGGGCTGGTGTTCTTCCCGTCTCTGTTCTCGCTGGTAAACAACGTGGCGCTCGGCACCAGCGCCGGCGAGCGGTTCCGACACAAGTACGCGCTCACACACTCCGACATGATGGACATTAGCAACAAGTAAGTAGGATCTCAGTGTGTCGCGACACTCGCTAACAGCTCTGGGGCTTGTGTTCTTCCCGTCTCTGTTCTCGCTGGTAAACAACGTGGCGCTCGGCACCGGCGCCGGCGAGCGGTTCCGACACAAGTACGCGCTCACACACTCCGACATGATGGACATTAGCAACAAGTAAGTAGGATCTCAGTGTGTCGCGACACTCGCTAACAGCTCTGGGGCTGGTGTTCTTCCCGTCTCTGTTCTCGCTGGTAAATAACGTGGCGCTCGGCTCTAGCCGCTAACAGCTCTGAGGCTGTCGGTTATGTTGATTCTAAGTAAAACTGTGAGTGTTTTTATGTCATGTATATGTTGTGCCAATAAACACAACATTAAATTACAACACGTATCTGTAAATATTAAAACGTGCAGTTAGTACATTTCTTTTTAAAATCTTTATTTAAAGGGTTTGGTCCCGTAGTGACCATGTCACCCTAATTGTGCACATATAAAAATATATTTACGACTTTATAATATACCGGATACAAATATACGGATATCTATAAATAAAACCATAGATCATACTGAAAAACATTTCCAAAGAATCAAACCCGAGCTAATGAAAATAAAATTGGACATCCCCATACAAATACATAGGTTTTCAAAATTAGTAAGGGCACGTGAAAATATTTTTTTATTTCAGCAGGTATGTTGCGTGGCAAAGTTGTTCAGTATTTACTATCTACCCAAAACTTGAAAGTGTATAAGATTGACCACCTTGTGATCCCCTCTCCCGTCGACAGACTGGTGTCAGCGGTTCAAGCGGTGCTGTCCAGCGTGACGGGCGCGGTGGTGTGTCTGTGGTCGTGCACGCGGGATCTACTGAGGAGTTCACACTTCATGTCTGAGGCGTACGCCTGGTTCGGGGCCGCCTACTTCTTCTATGACATCTGGTCTATGTACAAGGTGAGGTTACCGTCACGGTTTAATTGTTAAACGCCCTTTAATCTCGTACTAGACTCGATGAATTATTTATTAAAGCCTGACCATGAAAATAAAAACCTCGCCATAGAAACCATTAAAACATTTTTTTTCTTCTGGCAATACTTACTTTAGAACGTCATCATTATGTCGATTGCTGTCAAAGTGTAGTTTTTTTAGCTGACAAGTGTTTTTTTTTTTGTGATCGTCTGTGATTGTGTTTTAATCATAAAATCATATGTGGCGCTCCTAGAGCAGGTTATTATTTTCCTGGGCCGAGTTCAGTTAGATCTTTGGGCAACGCTTGCCTATTACTGACAGCAAGATACATAATTCCAATTTTAATACGTGCAAAAGAGATGGCATGATGAGTGAGTGTCGGCGGGTGATCAAACTGAACGCCTCCCTGGTCAGGCTTTACCTAGTATTTAAGACAATAAAGCAGTCATTTCAAAGATTAAAAAAAACGGAACAATTGCGTTTCCGGAATTGATGTGCATAGTGTTTGTACACTTACCACTTGCTGGCGGTAAAGGAAAACTATGTGAGGTAAACTGCATGCCCTAAAAAGCGTGTATTTGTGCCCGAAGTACGGCGATGGGCTCACGTTGAGAAGGTTGAGGTCAATCAACTCTATTTTGCTCTAAGACTAAAATATCCTCCATGAAAGTTTTCACACATCTTCTCTAAGAAAACATCCAAAATCAACATAGAAGTAACAAATGCAATGAAATACCCGATGAATCGGAATAGTTTCTGTACAATATGAGTAAGGTTATTGTTAGGTTGTTTGAATTTTGCATTCCATCATAAAACTGAATTTGAGGTCATCAATGATATAAAAGGCGAAGGAATGATTCCAGACAAAAATCTGTATATATATGTTCTGTAAAACATGGTGTCCTATCATAAAAAATCCCTTTCAAAATTTCCCCCTCATACTGGGTGTTAAGATAACGTTGCAGAAGCTGGAAAATGGCGCTACGACTCGTCCATAGAGTTCTTTTCACGAAAGAAGTCCCACGGATTAAGGCATTTTCATATTTATGCTTTAAGAATAAATGTTTTGACAGGGGACTTCTTTCGTGACAAGAACTCTACGAACAACTTTTACTACGGAACAAACCCACAAAAGGTGGAAAAAAAATTTGCTGTTTCATAGAAAAGTTACGTATTATAATAGTACATTTTGATTCTAGTGCGAAATATCAACACTTTCGCACGTGTATCAAACGACGTTTTTTTATTACACCTGCGAAAAATCCCACGAAACAATAAAATAAAAGCAATTTTGTTGGAAAACAAAATACAAATACAAGTCGACAGAAGAAAATGCAGTGTCTGGTTGGCGCCAATATTACACTATAAAGACCAACGACTCTTTCTAAAACCTTTTTAATAATAAGTTCTAAGATAGATAACATGATGAACAAAACACTTGTACTCGTTTCACAATACTGTAGTATGTTAATCCCAACCGGTTTCGGTATTACACCATTATCAAGGGTTTTACTAACTAATTAATAACACATTTTAATTTTACATTGGTTCGACGTGCAAAATATCTAAGATAGATATAATAGAATATAAATTATGGCGTCTAAAATCGTTTTCAAATTTTAAAACATCTGTTACATTTAACATATTATAATATATTTAATAATAATATAAAAGTTTGAAAATACTCATTCTAAACAGTTTTTAGTGTGTCCGGTTACTTCCAGAAATACCAACAAAACAACAAGTAAAACAAGGTTTGCCCGTGATTTGCACACTGCTTACTAGCTGATGTCTCCGGCACGTAATCTATCATATTTTGAGCAGGTGTATAAAACATATTTTTGTCACGAAAAGTTGTTCGTAGGGACGAGTACTATCGCCAGTCCCCGGCTTCCGCAACATGATCTAACAGCCAGCACCTCCCCCCTCCTCCCCAGGTATACGTCCAGATGACGTTCGAGCGCGAGCAGCGCCTGAAGCCGGTGAAGAACGGCGCCCCCTCGCCCCTGTCCGCGGGCGACGCCCCCGCGCCCCGCGCCGCGCCGCGCCCCTCCTTCCTCGCCTACTGCAAGCACGAGCCGGTCATACTGGCGCATCATCTGTTCATCGGAGGCTTCGGGTTCCTGGTTATTGTGGTGAGTCGGCTGTTCTTTTAGGTTATATAACGTGACTTTCGTTTATATAGCCAAATCCATACTGGAAACTAGGTAAGTGGCCAGGACCAAGGTTCAATGACACTTTCTGTGAAATACGCAAAATAAGGTTAACACTTCCTATACTAATTGAGTTCTTGAACAAGTACAGATGCACTAAAATATACTTTCGTATTTCGCCAACAGGGTCATTGAACCCTGGACTTGACCACTTACCTAGTATCCAGCATGATTTAGCTACAATAAATAAATAAAAAACACTAGTGTGGTAAAATTAACTTTGACAACAGTTTTAATGCTTAAAAAATGGGTTTTTATTAGAGATGCGCCGAGTACCAGTTTTACCGAGTAAGCGAGTACCGAGTATTGCTCGGTTCTATATTTACCGAGCAGGTGGTAGAGCTGATGCCGGGGTCGACTGTGGAGGTACTGCCATCTTACTCACAAATCCTCCAGAAGTTATTCGGGGGAGAGTAAGAGAACAGCTCTCAGGCAAAACCAGGCGACCCAATATTATCTAGGACCGATGGATGGCGGTTTATCCATCCCCAATTGCCGGTGACGGTGACGAACAGCGGCGTCACCGGTGCAAGGGTTTCGGCACCGCGCTCACCAACCCGCCTGCCCATCGTGTGTGAGTTTGGACATTTCTACCAGGAGGGCCGCCAACAATGGCGAAATCCTGGAAAGGCCTATTGTCCAGCAGTGGACGAAACAGGCTGATGGATGAATATTTACTGAACCGAGTAACTCTGCCGAGTTATTCGGTTCAGATTAACGCAGGTAGGGGCCGCGAATAGACGCTTAAACGTGATCTCGAGATTAGTGGCGAGCGAGTGGTACCTCGCTTCCCGTATTCCGCCGCACTGTGGGCTAAAAATTGACTGTTTAAGCCAGTATTTGAATTATTTGACAGTAGTTTTTTTTGCTTGAAGCTGTTTCTGCTAACCATTATTATACTAAAATATAATCATGTGAGATAATCTAGCATAAAAACTGCAATTTTATATATTTTTACGAATTTTTCTGAAGCTGAAATGAAAAATCAGGTCATCTCCAGAATCGCAAATAAAACCGAAATATCCTTGCAAATGGTTGTATATTGAATTATTCCTTATATTCTTACGTTCTTTGAGTTTCCGTAAATGCTGCGTTTGTTTTTAAACAATAACTTCTATGTTTTGATTTTTATTTGTTTTCGAAGACTTGTTTTAACGCTAAAAGGCAACAAAACCAAGTACATTTTCTTATTGCCGAAAATATCCACAAAAAAAAACATGAAAATAAAACGGCAACTTTGTCACAAATAAAAACTAATCTTTTTTACACGTTTTTTTTTACCGAGTACCTCGTCACTTAAGCCGAGTTATTCAGCCGAATACGAGTACTAAAAAAGTGCCGAATGTGCCCAGTACCGAGTAATAAACGAGTACTCGGCGCATCTCTAGTTTTTACAATGCATTGAAAAATATGCTGACTAACACGTACATTACATACACTTAATACTTTTAGAATGAAGTTCCTTATCACACGTTACATTCAAGACGCTTGACGGATGAGAGCTAGGACAAAGTGTAAGATTTCCACCGTCACGACACTTTCATGTGTTTACAGGCGTATATTGTGGTATAGAAGACGTGCGGCGTGCGCGTCAGTAACGAAAAGAACCAACCAACCGGTCGCACATATGACAACCCACGTTTTTTTTTTATGTGTGTTCCAGTACTTGAGGCGAGATCTCGGCGACTGCGTGTTCGGGTTCGCGTACTTGATGGAAGTGTCGACGCCGCTCGTGTGCGCGCGCGGGATCCTCTCCAGGCTCAGGCTCAAGTCTTCCAACGCGTAAGTCACACACTGCTACTGCGTGTTACAGTCCGCGTACTTGATGGAAGTGTCGACGCCGCTCGTGTGCGCGCGCGGGATCCTCTCCTGGCTCAGGCTCAAGTCTTCCAACGCGTAAGTCACACACTGCTACTGCGTGTTACAGTCCGCGTACTTGATGGAAGTGTCGACGCCGCTCGTATGCGCGCGCGGGATCCTCTCCAGGCTCAGGCTCAAGTCTTTCAACGCGTAAGTCACACACTACTACTGCGTGTTACAGTCCGCGTACTTGATGGAAGTGTCGACGCCGCTCGTGTGCGCGCGCGGGATCCTCTCCAGGCTCAGGCTCAAGTCTTCCAACGCGTAAGTCACACACTACTACTGCGTGTTACAGTCCGCGTACTTGATGGAAGTGTCGACGCCGCTCGTGTGCGCGCGCGGGATCCTCTCCAGGCTCAGGCTCAAGTCTTTCAACGCGTAAGTCACACACTACTACTGCGTGTTCGGGTTCGCGTACTTGATGGAAGTGTCGACGCCGCTCGTGTGCGCGCGCGGTATCCTCTCCAGGCTCAGACTCAAGTCTTCCAACGCGTAAGTCACACACTACTACTGCGTGTTCGGGTTCGCGTACTTGATGGAAGTGTCGACGCCGCTCGTGTGCGCGCGCGGGATCCTCTCCAGGCTCAGGCTCAAGTCTTCCAACGCGTAAGTCACACACTACTACTGCGTGTTCGGGTTCGCGTACTTGATGGAAGTGTCGACGCCGCTCGTGTGCGCGCGCGGTATCCTCTCCAGGCTCAGACTCAAGTCTTCTAACGCGTAAGTCACACACTACTACTGCGTGTTCGGGTTCGCGTACTTGATGGAAGTGTCGACGCCGCTCGTGTGCGCGCGCGGTATCCTCTCCAGGCTCAGACTCAAGTCTTCCAACGCGTAAGTCACACACTACTACTGCGTGTTCGGGTTCGCGTACTTGATGGAAGTGTCGACGCCGCTCGTGTGCGCGCGCGGTATCCTCTCCAGGCTCAGACTCAAGTCTTCCAACGCGTAAGTCACACACTACTACTGCGTGTTCGGGTTCGCGTACTTGATGGAAGTGTCGACGCCGCTCGTGTGCGCGCGCGGTATCCTCTCAAGTCTTCCAACGCGTAAGTCACACACTACTACTGCGTGTTCGGGTTCGCGTACTTGATGGAAGTGTCGACGCCGCTCGTGTGCGCGCGCGGGATCCTCTCCAGGCTTAGGCTCAAGTCTTCCAACGCGTAAGTCACACACTACTACTGCGTGTTCGGGTTCGCGTACTTGATGGAAGTGTCGACGCCGCTTGTGTGCGCGCGCGGTATCCTCTCCAGGCTCAGACTCAAGTCTTCCAACGCGTAAGTCACACACTACTACTGCGTGTTCGGGTTCGCGTACTTGATGGAAGTGTCGACGCCGCTCGTGTGCGCGCGCGGTATCCTCTCCAGGCTCAGACTCAAGTCTTCCAACGCGTAAGTCACACACTACTACTGCGTGTTCGGGTTCGCGTACTTGATGGAAGTGTCGACGCCGCTCGTGTGCGCGCGCGGGATCCTCTCCAGGCTCAGGCTCAAGTCTTCCAACGCGTAAGTCACACACTACTACTGCGTGTTACAGCCCGCGTACTTGATGGAAGTGTCGACGCCGCTCGTGTGCGCGCGCGGGATCCTCTCCAGGCTCAGGCTCAAGTCTTCCAACGCGTAAGTCACACACTACTACTGCGTGTTACAGCCCGCGTACTTGATGGAAGTGTCGACGCCGCTCGTGTGCGCGCGCGGGATCCTCTCCAGGCTCAGGCTCAAGTCTTCCAACGCGTAAGTCACACACTACTACTGCGTGTTCGGGTTCGCGTACTTGATGGAAGTGTCGACGCCGCTTCTCTCAATATTATTATTTGAACTTTTGTGATGGCTATGCTATGGCGCAAGCTAACCTAAGTTCTTTATAAGGCACTTTATAAGGTTCTTTAAACTACACCGCGTGCTTCGGAAAGTATTTCTACGTCCAAACTACTCCGCGTGCTTCGGAAATTACTTTTTGGTCCAAGCTACTCCGCGTGTCTAAGAAAACATTTATAGACTCTGTTTCAAGCTGCTCCCGGCACCTCAGCTTGCCTCAAAGAAAACGATAAAAGCTAATATTTCAGATAATGTAATAATGGGTTCTGTCGATATTTCAGTTACGTGGTGAACGGTGTCGCGATGCTGGTGACGTTCTTCGTCTGCCGCGTCGCCAGTCTGCCGTACGTGTGCTACATGTACAGCAAGGTGGTGCAGCTCTCCTACCTTGATGTGAGTCTACGGGACCCTCCGTTATCGTTTACCGAGCGATACTCTCGCTCCTAGTCATTAGTGTAGGTGGATAAACATCCATCCATCAGCCTGTTTCGTCCACTTCTGGACTTTCCAGGATTTCGCCACTCTTGGCGGTCCTCCTGGAAGAAATGCCCATACTCACACACGCATGGCAGGCGAGTTGCTGAGCGCGGTGCGTGACGCCGCTGCCCGTCACCAGTCTGTTTTACATAAGGCTCGGCAATTAGGGATGGATGGATAAACCGCCATCCATCGGTCCCAGGCAATGGTGGGCCGCCTGGTTTTGCCTGTGAGCTGTTCTCTTACTCTCCCCCGAATAACTTCGGGAGGACTTGCGAGTAAGATGGTGGTGCCTCCAAACATGCTTCGGGTTAATAGAGGAAGAAAATGGGTCAAAAGAGTCATTACCATGAATATCAATATTCTTTAAATAGTCACCGTGTTATTATTATTTTTTTTAATGTAAAAAAAAATGTATGTATATCTGTCGCTTCGCTCTAAATTATGACCACCAGCAAACTAACACTCGTCGTGGCGCACCTATATTTTACTTTTTGTTCATAGACTATCGTAAATTTCATGATTTTAAAAGGTATAAGAGAGAATACGAATATGTCGCGGCCATATCGTATAATTGACATATCATGAAACCATTTTAAAGAAAAGGATATCTGTCGCTTCGCTCTAAATTATGACCACCAGCAAACTAACACTCGTCGTGGCGCACCTATATTTTACTTTTTGTTCATAGACTATCGTAAATTTCATGATTTTAAAAGGTATAAGAGAGAATACGAATATGTCGCGGCCATATCGTATAATTGACATATCATGAAACCATTTTAGAGAAAAGGATATCTGTCGCTTCGCTCTAAATTATGACCACCAGCAAACTAACACTCGTCGTGGCGCACCTATATTTTACTTTTTGTTCATAGACTATCGTAAATTTCATGATTTTAAAAGGTATAAGAGAGAATACGAATATGTCGCGGCCATATCGTATAATTGACATATCATGAAACCATTTTAAAGAAAAGGATATCTGTCGCTTCGCTCTAAATTATGACCACCAGCAAACTAACACTCGTCGTGGCGCACCTATATTTTACTTTTTGTTCATAGACTATCGTAAATTTCATGATTTTAAAAGGTATAAGAGAGAATACGAATATGTCGCGGCCATATCGTATAATTGACATATCATGAAACCATTTTAAAGAAAAGGATATCTGTCGCTTCGCTCTAAATTATGACCACCAGCAAACTAACACTCGTCGTGGCGCACCTATATTTTACTTTTTGTTCATAGACTATCGTAAATTTTCATGATTTTAAAAGGTATAAGAGAGAATACGAATATGTCGCGGCCATATCGTATAATTGACATATCATGAAACCATTTTAAAGAAAAGGATATCTGTCGCTTCGCTCTAAATTATGACCACCAGCAAACTAACACTCGTCGTGGCGCACCTATATTTTACTTTTTGTTCGTAGACTATCGTAATTTTTCATGATTTTAAAAGGTATAAGAGAGAATACGAATATGTCGTGGCCATATCGTATAATTGACATATCATGAAACCATTTTAAAGAAAAGGATATCTGTCGCTTCGCTCTAAATTATGACCACCAGCAAACTAACACTCGTCGTGGCGCACCTATATTTTACTTTTTGTTCATAGGCTACGATATAGAATTTTTGATTTCGATAAAAAGCGATAAAGTCGCCGTCAATAGAAATTGTGGACTATGTAAACAAACCGTTTTCTCCATTTTTCTCAAGGTTCTGTCACGGAGTCTCACTGAACATTATTCCAAATCATGAAGCATCAAGTCTTACCCGCCATTCACTGTATTTCATCATGAAATATTCAATAATCACCAGTTAATTACGGAAAATCATAGAATCAATAGTCAATTCTGAACTGCGTCGAGATTGCAATCATATTTTTTTCTCATCGAATCTGTATTGTCTTTGAAAATTAGTGATGTACGAATCTATTTGAGTATAAACCTATTTTATTCGTGATGCTTTTTTATTCCGTTTTTTTTTTGACAGCGTTACTTCATAACCTTTGACATAAACGTGTGTCTGATTCTATCGAGAGCTGTGTGATCTTCCAGCGTTGCTCTAAAATCTTTTGTGTTTTCGGTATTTTAACGACTTGGCTTCTCTTACTGATTTTATCGTAATAGTAATGGACAATGCCCCATATCATTCGCGTCAAATCGAAAAGGCGCCCAACATGAGTTGCCGGAAGGAGGCTATCCAAAACTGGTTGCGCGAAAAAGAAATCAAATTTCAAGAAACCGAAATCAAAGTGAATCTCATAGCTAAAGCAGACAAGCAAAAATATTAAAAAATGTATGTAGATGAGTTGGCGGCATCGAAAAATGTGACAGTTTTGCGCCTTCCCACCATATCATTGCGAGCTTAACCCGATAGTGTTGATATGGGCGCAAGTAAAAGGTTACGTTGGAAGGAACAACAAAACATTCAAAATGAACGATGTGAAGATTTTGTTGCTCCAAGGTTTGGCGCGGATCTGGCCAGAACAGTGGGCGAAATGTGTAGCTCATGTCCTAAAAGTAGAAGAAAAAATTAAAGAACTGGATGGGATAATAGATACGGCCACCGACGCTGTGACGGAACCATTTGTAATTAACGTGGGCGATTGGACTAGCGATTCATCAGAATATTTTAGAGATGAATCAAATAAAGAAAATTAATTAAGCACCTAACATATTTTAATCACATACTTATACTTACCCATCTCTAGATAGTTCACCTATTCATAGACAAAGACCACATGGCGCTTTGTTTACATAGTCCACAATTTCTATTTCTATTGACGGTTTTTATTATATTTTTATTCTGATGGGGTGTAGTCAACATTTTACATTGCATAGCATAATAATGTCAGAATGGCATTACCAAATACTGTATCACGTAAAGTCGAGTGAGTAAACCTCGTCAAATGACGAATATAAAATGTAAGGAATACACGAAGTACGAAATTGTATTATCTTAAAAAATAGCTTTAAAATCAAAAGCACAATATTAAGATTCATATTTAAGTACTTCAATTATATAGTAGTAGTTGAAAGAGAAGCATTCCTGAATCAGCAAAAGCGATGTTATGTCTCAGGCAATAAGGTCCCTCCCGACCGGGTGCAAGATCTCCATATGCATCCTGCTGCTGCCGCAACTCTACTGGTTCTACCTGATGTCGATGGGCGCCGTCAAAGTGTTCCTCGGTACCGCTTCCAAGCAGGAGAAGACTCTCTCCGCCGGCGACTCTAAGGTAAACAATCAAATATATGTTTATTGTTGTCTCAAAATTTAATATTGGATATACAAAAACTTTACAATGGTGTCGATTCGGTGCAACACGACTTATTTGACAGGACTAACCTTATTTTAAACATCCTGTCCTTGTCTTTTCGATACAGTAAGAAAAAGACAGAATGCTTAAATTATATTAATATATGGAATTTACTGTCAAATGGTGTTTAAGTGGCACCATGTTAGACCTGCTGGTAGCGAATAAAAGTGTAGTATATTTGTTTTGTTGTTTCTAAGTCTGTTTATCTATTGTATGAAATATAAATAATAGTGCATTTATTTATTTTTTATTTCCAAACAATCCTGCTCCATTATAATGTCTTTTTTGCTCTTAGTTGACTTTCTCTCTTAAGTACCTAGGGGGCGCTGGGTCCCTAAGTCCGGCCCTGGGTTTGGGCATGATGGCTAATCTTAAGAAACATATTATCCTTATCCGAAAAATGTATACGTATTAATGTTTCTGAGCTTGTGTACTGTAACAAGTAACAACTATATTGCAATAATAGGCTTGTACACAGGGTAAACAAAATATTATTCTATTTAGTCCGTCATTTAGATTATCAAAAAATATTGGACACGTATTTTTTCTTTTGTCAATCAAACAAAAAATGACAGAGATAAAGCGCGTCAAAGTTTGGGAGTGGGGGAAAATAACGTCACTTATAAATAAAATTGTACCTAGATGTGACGTCACGCGGAACTTCATCGGGCTATATCATCAAATTGTTTGTTTAATTGAAAAAAGAAAAAATACGTGTCTAATATTTTCTGATAATCTAACTGACGGACTAATAAAAATTTTTTAGTCATCATGCCTATTACATTTTGTTATTTTATTGTTCCTTCAGGCCAAGGCTCAAGAGGGCAAGGTGAAGCGCAGTTGATATAGACGACGAGCGCAGCGACGGCCGCGTTAGTAACTGACTCACATGTGTTATACGATACGACGCGATAGCTACATATGGAACCAGCTAGCGGTAACTATTCACTAGTCACATGTAGGCATTGGCGTAAAAACTGGGGGCCAGGCCCCCTGGCTAGGGTTACCATCTGACCGGATAAGTTTAGAGTTAAGACCGGACTCCGGCCGGACTTTTAACAAGAATGGCTTTTTGGGGCCCTAGCAGCTAAGTTGCCCTCTTAGGACTTTGTAGAATACATTTCGTTACGAACATACTAGGTACTTAAGTACTTACTTGCTTTGTTTAAAGTTATACTCGTACCTACACACCTTTTTGTATTTGAATGTTTCTATGGGGCCAGGCTCCCCCTAGACAAAAATGTTAATTACGCCAATGCATGTATGCAGACCTTACAATACCAATATATTGTTTTATGACGTTTTGATTTATTCGTTTTGTTAATATGTATTAAAACGAGAGACTAATGATATTAGATAGCGGTTACTGCGTGGAACCAGTGAGTCAGTTTTATGTAACTGGTTATCTGTTACCGCTATCTACATGATAAAAGAGGTTTTTTACCTCTAGCTAGCTGCACATAAATATGAATTTGATACCGCTAACTACACGTAACTAGAGATTCGTTCCCTCTAGCTACATATAACTAGATATTAGTTACCTCTAGTTACATGTAACTCGAGATTAGTTACCCCTAGCTACATGTAACTAGATATTTGTTATCTCTAACTACATGTAACTAAAGATTCATTCATTACTTCTAGCTCCATGTAACTGGAGACTTGTTACCTCTAGCTATATGTAACTAGAGATTAGTTACCCCTAGCTAGCTACATGTAATTAGAGATTTGTTAGCTCTAGCGACATGTAACTAAAGATTTATTACCACTAGCTAAATGTAACGAGAGAATTATTACCCCTATCAACATGTAACTTTAGATAAATTACCGCTAGTTACATGTAGCTAGTGATTCGTAACCGTTAGTTACGAACTAACGATTTCTTCTCGCTATTTTAAGGGTGTAACTATTTACCTCGTTACAAAATGCACATCATAATATTGTTTTCCTTACTTTTGAATAAAAAGTATGCAATAAATGTGTTTTAAAGCAACATGCGGAAATGGTTTACGAATAAGAAATTCTCCGCAAAAAAATCATGTACTTTAATGTATTAAATTTTGTTTGCATTACATTAACAAACTTAAAGGCGTGTTTACAGTTGTAATGTAATGCAGCTAAAATGTAACGCATAAAATTGAATAATTTTCATCTGATCACCTAATTATTAACAAGCAGTTTGCGCGAATTGCTATAAAACGCATTTATTGCATACATTGTATTCAAAAGTAAGGAAAACAATATTATGATGTGCATTTTGCACCGAGATCCTCCGTTACGACGTTAATGAAAATATCCATTCGAGATATGAAGCCATTGAATAAAGGGGGAGGTAGGAAACGATGGTTTAACAAAAAAGTTTTGTTTGTTTACTTGAGTGTCTTAAAAATTTAATTGAGATTGAGTATGTAGTAACTGCACAAGTTTTTAAGAGTTGATACAGTAAGTTGCTTTTTAAAATTATCAGTGTTTGCCAATTGATTTAGACAGTTGACAATTGATATATTTGATGGACACTGTTAGTTAATATCGAAGTAAACGAAGCAAGGCTGCTGTTAGAGATCTATGCTAAGAGATTAATGTAAAATCATCGGTGATTATTGTTTGTTACCTATTAGGTTAGTTCTACCTATGACAAAATATTGTTAGTAGCTGGTGTATTTATGATCTAATAAATAACACAGCTTGAGGGTTATATTTTTTGAACATTTGTTTATCTTGCACTAATGTGTAGTTTTTGTTTTAATAATATTTATACGTATATATAAGGTGACACTTATTTATACAGCCAAATTCATACTGGGGACTTGGTAAGTGATCAGTACCACGGATCGATAAGACTTTTTGCTAATTTCGCAAAATTAAATGTTGACTGGCTGGCCTTGCGTTTGTAAGGAACATGAAAAGAATAATTTACGAATTTCATAAAAAGGGTCATCGAACGTTGTTACTGAGCACTTACTGAGTCTTCAGTAAGAATTTGGCTGCATAAATAAATGTCACCTTATATATAATAGCTAAAGTATTACGTGTGAATATTATTTTAACCTTGAAGATTTTTTGTTTTATTGATGTATATTTAAAGTATTTGTATAAATCTTCTTCCACTTAATTTGAAATAGTTTTATTATGTACAATAAATTACTTGAGAGATTGCAACTAATCCAACAAGAATTTTTAAAATTAACGAGGAAATATTATGATTAAATGGTGCTTGTATTAGAGATTAATATTTAGGCTTTTAAATTGTAAAATTTGATGTTTAAATAAACAAAAAATATACTTACCTAAAATTCGAAATTAATGTAAAATTTACATATAAAATGTATTTCAAAGTTTGTTAAGAGTGCTCTGCAATTATTTTGATTTTTACACTTTGATGTTTTGTAACTTTTCTAGATATATGTTGCATTTGGATTGCATTTTAGTGCACGTGTTTTGTATTTTTAAGGATTTCACTTTAAAAAATTAAGAACCGAAAATCTCTACTCCGATGTAGATTAATTTTGTTCCAGTCATAAAAAAAGTCTTACCATGTGATATAGTTAATTTTTGTACGTTAAATTATATTTAACAAGGTGTAACCAGTCTATAAAATATGAAATACTACTCGACCATCAACATCAAGCGAATGAGACAAACAATAATCGCCTCTATCTAAAGCAGATAAAGTCTACCATTGGCCTAGGTGTGAGGGTCCGGTAGTACCTACTATAATTTAGTACAAATATTTATAGCAATTTATTTTGTTGTACAAAAGTATATTTTGATAGTTAACAAGAAGAAAAAAAACAGTAATTTCCAATATTTCTGAATGTTTTTCTAAAGCCTGAATGGCTATCCTTCTATTTGGAATGATAAACAAAATTTTGCTCCGTTATACGGTATAATAAGTACTTGTTGTCTATTAAACTTTGCATTTGGATGTAGTTTAACGTTAAAACGAGCTTAAAATTACCAGTACTTTAGTTATTGATTTTTCGATAATGATCGAATATGTATTTTCGACACTATAGCACAAATAGGGTTACCTATCTACTTATTATAATACTGAAAACATTGCGGGATTCCAATCCCTTAAACTGGTCTCTATTCATTCCGTTAATGATTACGTAATTTATTTTGATTAATACATAATATTTGTTTCACTTTTCTAAATCTTACGTCGTTTTGATAACCATTAACTCTTTTCGAAAGGATGGTGTACTGTTAATAAGTGTTCTTGGTTGGTATACCTAATATAAAATAAAGATCGAGAATTTATTGTTAGGTAACAGTCGTGTTCCGTTTTGCGCATCTATTGCATTAGTTTTGAATCAATACGGAACAGTGTTCATGCGAATCTCTCGCTATCTTTGTTCATATGTTGACAAATGAAAGAGACAGCAATACAATGTATATAGAATTTGTAATCGAATTGGCTTGTATTAATAAAAGGAATAAAACAATTCGCAATGTTTGTTATAGACGCGAGCGACGCTCAGCCTGATGCGACCAATTCGGAACACGACCTCAATATATTATTCTGTGTTGTATTAATGATGTGCTCAGAAAATTAAACCACATGCTCTGCCGATAAACTTTTGTTTTGTGGCGTATGAAAATACATTAAAAAATTGCTTTCCCAGGTAAAAAAAAATGATGAGTAGGTATTAAAAATATATTATAGGAAAGTGTTTTTTTATATGTTTGGTATAAAAGTTTTCATCAGTGTAAACTGTTAAATGCAAGTCACAGGCCACACTTGGTACACCCGCTTTTCACTGACGATTATAACGTCCCAAACGTGATGGGCGGTGAGCCCTATCGCCGTACTGGGGCACAAATGGACCAACAGCTTAACGACACAAACTAAGGTGACTCACGGCAAGCAGGTGAGCGCGCTCGGTCACAGAGGCTCTTTTATGGAAGTGGTTCAGTAAGATTCATTCAACGTGGTTTAATTTTTTGAACATGTAATTAATATACCCGGTGTAGGTATAGGGTTAGTTTTTGAAGTGTGCGTGGACGGCCTAATATGAAGCTGTGCTAAATATTATAAAATACTCAAAGGAAAGGAGTCTCGGGGCCGATTTGGACGAAAACCAAACCAAAACTGTACCGTTCGATTTTTTTACAATTACTTTTACTAGGAATCGAACACGCTGATTTTCAAAAAGGGATATTCGGCTAGGGAAATTATTCTTTCAAAAATATAATGATTCCCTTTTGGATTTCATTAATATCGGCCCCGAGACTCCTTTAAGTATTTTACCATATTTCAGCTTTGAATCCTACCATCCACGCCCAATTGAAAAACTAATCCTGTATGAGGTGACTTCGCTTATACAACCAAATTCATTCGATGACCCTGTGAAATACGCAAAATAGTGTGGAGGTTTGTCTTTGCTATATAAACAAAAGTCATTATGTACCTATAGGTATACATATGTTCAATTTCCATTTCTATATCTTCCAAAACTACAAAAGGTAGTCTTAAGCACAAATAAAATTGACAACACAACTTAATGTGATTTCAACTTTTAGAAATTTCTTTTCAATGTATTTTTGTAAGAACGGTGACAGCGGAAGCGGGTATTTTAAAAGGATAAAATTGAACATGTCTTCCCATTGAACGCCTATTTATGGCCTAATATGTTCCATTAACAAAAGTGGATTTTTGTGTGCATTTCTTTTTCACTTATACTTAAATATTCCTTGAATGATTGAACATTACAGTTAGCGTGACTGAAATAAATTTTTAGAGATTGTATTGACGAAATACCATAGATATGTATAATCTGTTAAGAACTATAAGTTCAGTAAGTATCATAAATATAAGTTCAGTCACATTGTGTCCAGAAACTTGGGTATTGGAGTTTGTAGTGGGTTGCTATTTGATTACATAAATAACTCTATTACTATAACCTTAGGGGTCAAAATGCTACTAATTTTATAGAGTGGTAATGTTTATTTATTTTATTATCTCAGATATGATGACTCGTCCACTTTCGGAACAAAGTGGACGGGCATGGGCTTACTTGGTAGTCCTTAAGTATCAGTGAAAGAATATATAATTTATCTCTTAGATTTATATAGTCATTCATTGAATACAACTAGATGTGATATATGTTATGGATATTAGAATTATAAAAGTCATTAATGTGGTTCTAACTGCCTGTTAACTCTGATTTGTCGTTAGGTACTGCGCGGCAGGGAGGGGGGCGGGGTAAACCCAGTGGCGGTCCGAGGGGGGAGGGGGTCACAGAGGTCATGACATGACCCCCCCAAAATCATCATGTCAATAACATGACGGTTTTCGAATATTTCAAACAATTTTTCATCTGCCTAAAATGTTCAAAATAACGTTATAAAAATAACTTAAACGGAGCAAACCAAATTTGAAATGGCCGCGAAATATATAAGGTGCTCTAAAAATATCTGCCACGGCTGCAATGGGAGAAAGTATTGTGTATGTAGATAACAATAGTGAAGAAATTTTGTACCCCGGAATAGTTATATAAGTTTGAGAAAATAGAGTAAATAAATAAATATTTACTTTATTCCGCATAAAGTGATTCACAAACTACGAGCGATGTGTCGTTTCATCTATGAAAATAATTTCTATCTCTTCACAACTGTTTTGTGTTATTACAGGACGGTTTAATGCAAGAAAATCAATTCTAACTAATACGCACATTTTCTTGCATGAAAAAAATGTATGACTTTAGATCAATAAAATATCGTTACTATTGTTATAGTAACATACACAATACACTCTCCCATTACAGCCGTGGCAGATATTTTTAGAGCACCTTATACGCGCCAACGCGGGTGTTGGGGGCGGCGGCGCGGCGGTGCGGGTGGCCGCATACATACCCCATAAAACTCATAGAAGCCTTCCATTTGTTTTATGATTGAGGTTATTTTATTAAAAATGTATGTATTTGCTTAACTTGTTTTACTGTTAAAATTGGCTTCTTGAACTGTACTTGAGCCAAGATGACCCCACCCCCGCAAATCTTGAGCTGGGACCGCGCCTGGGTAAACCAATACTTATACTACATAGAATACACAGGATGTTGATTTGGTTAGTTACTTCCGTCACAGGGGTGTAAATTTACACCATTTTTAAGCAAAATCTCTTGCCATCGCGCAAACAAACATTAATATTTTGTATAAATAATAATTTTTATTGCATGAACGATGATAGTGTGGCTATATTTCAGGAAATTTCAGGACAAACAACTTCATCACTAATAATTTGATTTATTTTAGGCTGTTTAAGAACCCTTAATAAGCCCCCGCTGTCTGTCCGTCCGTCCGTCAGGGATCTTCAGCTTCAGTCGTAATAGGTAGACAGTTGAAATTTTCACAGAATTCGCGTTACTAAAGCCTTTATTAGGCAAATAATAAAAGAAAAATTAAACTCAAGTAGAGTCCCCATGGAAAAGAATCCTCTAAAATCTCAATAATAAACATATATAAGTTTTTGGTTAAGTCTATTATTGACTTGTACATATTCTAAAGTAAAACAACAAATAATAAATTTTAGGGTTCCGTACTCAGCGGGAGCCGAATTGTTGGTCAGAAGCTAGATTTTAGCGGTTTATTTAATGTGGCTACGAGATCGATATTGTTGCCATTTATTGTGTTTTTGGATTCCGTACCCTTATTGTGTGGTGGTACGGCTAAATTACTTAATAAACATTGTGTATGTTTGTAGGCCTCTGTGAAGTTGCGGACCAAATCAACATCCTGTATTTTTTTCAAATCTTACCTAACTAAATACTCTGCAAGTAGTTCCGCGGCTTCGCTGGACCCCGTGCCCCGTGCATTACCCAAGACGATTGGTCAGTTTGTATGTAACGAACGATATAAGTGTTGCAGTTGATTACCAAATGTGAAGACTGCTCTCATTGTTGCACTGTTTGAGTGTTTTATAAATGTATTAAAAATATATCTTTGTTTTATTTTTTTCAATCCCGCAGAACACAAAGCTTCATAACAATTCTGCACATCGAGGTAAAGGTTATTTGAAATAAATGAAACAATTAAAGAAACAAACAAAAATGTCCATATTGACACAATTCTATTTCGACACAATTTCAATATTTTTATTTTTTATTTTTTTTATTCAATATGCCACAATCCTATTTCGACACGGTTTTAAGATGACACAGTACAGTCAGGGAATCAAATATTTTTATTAGATACTCACAACTAGTACTCTATGGACACATATTGACACAATTCTATTTGGACACAATTTCAATATGCCACAATCCTATTTCAACACAGTTTCAAGATGACACAGTACAGTCAGGGAATCAAATATTTTTATTAGATACTCACAACTAGTACTCTATGGACACATATTGACACAATTCTATTTCGACACAATTTCAATATGCCACAATCCTATTTCAACACAGTTTTAAGATGACACAGTACAGTCAGGGAATCAAATATTTTTATTAGATACTCACAACTAGTACTCTATGGACACATTTTGACACAATTCTATTTCGACACAATTTCAATATGCCACAATCCTATTTCAACACAGTTTTAAGATGACACAGTACAGTCAGGGAATCAAATATTTTTATTAGATACTCACAACTAGTACTCTATGGACACATTTTGACACAATTCTATTTCGACACAATTTCAATATGCCACAATCCTATTTCAACACAGTTTTAAGATGACACAGTACAGTCAGGGAATCAAATATTTTTATTAGATACTCACAACTAGTACTCTATGGACACATATTGACACAATTCTATTTCGACACAATTTCAATATGCCACAATCCTATTTCAACACAGTTTTAAGATGACACAGTACAGTCAGGGAATCAAATATTTTTATTAGATACTCACAATTAGTACTCTATGGACACATATTGACACAATTCTATTTCGACACAATTTCAATATGCCACAATCCTATTTCAACACAGTTTTAAGATGACACAGTACAGTCAGGGAATCAAATATTTTTATTAGATACTCACAATTAGTACTCTATGGACACATATTGACACAATTCTATTTCGACACAATTTCAATATGCCACAATCCTATTTCAACACAGTTTTAAGATGACACAGTACAGTCAGGGAATCAAATATTTTTATTAGATACTCACAACTAGTACTCTAAATAAATTTTTGCTGAATAAATAAATAATCTAATCTAATCTTTTGGCGGGCTTTATTTTTCTCCGCACTGAATTTGCCAACTTGACGGAAATAAACTGCGCTCAGTTTGATATGTTCGCAAGCTCCATTCCGTTTGATCGTCGGGGAGGTTGGCCGTAACTCGCGTCCGTCAGTTTACCCTCGAGACCTGACACGTGACCTCCGGGTGGTGCTAAACGAGTTACAAACTTTCTTTATTTATCCGACCCAGATTTATAAAGAAGTCTCCGACTTTCGGGTTGGAGACACCCCAGCTGGAACTACGGGTCCGGCTGGGTGTTATTGGGTACTACGGGAGTCAGACTTGAGCCGACCTGATGCTTGCTTACGCTCGCGGAAGGTGTCTGACATTGGTTTGGACTCGTAGTGGCGTCTTGGCTAATAACTTCGTGGTTTGAACTGCAGGGGTTAACGTGAGCAGTTAGCATTCCCTAGTAACGGCGCTTGGGGCGGCCACCAATGTGAACGGGTTATGCGGGGCACGTGAGTTGTCCTCAAGTTGTCCGATGAACACTGCTGGCGTATATGGACGCGTGCATTCGTGTGCGCGACCGTGCGGTTTCAGTGGGAGGACTTCATCTCCGGCACTCTATCTGGATATTAGAGGAGACAACCCGACGCTAGAGGTGTTGTCCGGGTCACCCGTCCGCGTAGGAGTTATCGAAGCCGCAAGGTCAAGATAGCGTTTGGAACAAGGGTTTGGCGTAATTATGTTTCGTGCATTTTTATTCCGCGAGGTGAGCGTGTTGAATATTTAAATAGATACAATAATCTAAAACCATCAATGTATAAATTTATTTATCACCAAGCAATGTACACCGAACAATGAACATTATTTTTTAAATTTTGTCTATGACTGTCTCTGTCTGCTTTTTGGTTGCTTGCATGTGTCAACCAAGATGTTGGTTCAAATAAAACATTAAAACGCAATACCTAATAAAAAACTCTTTTAATAAAATAAAGCTTCCACAAATAAAATTAAAAACAACAGGTTGTGGGCCCAGTCCCCGCTTACCACTGAAAACTAAAAAAATAAAAAAACCAGTGCTATAACGAAAATAACAAGTAAAAAGTGCCGCCATTGTGGCGTGTTCCTGTGAAACAAAATCGACGAAAGTAAAACATGGAAAAATACGAAGAAATTGCAGGCATTCAGAAGCTTTGTGATGAGAAATCTTTTTCCTGTTGGAAATTCCAACTGAACATAATATTTAAAAGTTATGGGTTGCACGAAATAGTGCACGGTGAAGAAAATGCAATTGCTTTGGGTGGTGACAGAAAGGAGCATGAAAAAAATGATGCAAGAGCTCAGAAAATAATAATGAACACAATTGACAAGAAACACATGCCCCTGATTATGAGCTGCCCTAGTGCAAAAGAAATGTTTGATAAGTTGTGCTTCATATTTGAGAAAAGTACAACACAACAAAAATGTCAACTTCTGCAAGATTTCTTTGAATACAAGTATGATCACAGGCAAGATATGACATACCACATAAGTAAACTAGAAAACATAGCTTTCCACCTAAATTCCATTGATGAAAAAGTTAATGACAACATGATCATGTCAAAGATATTATCCACCTTACCGAATGGATACAATAATTTTGCAACAGCCTGGGATTCATCACCATTAAGTGAAAAAACATTAAGGAATCTGACAGCAAGGCTCCTAACAGAAGAACAAAGACTTGGTAAAGAATCTACTGATAATTATGAACAAAAATGTGCATTCAAAGCGAGCTTCAGAAAGACAAACCAAAACAAATATAATAAAAAGTTCTGCAAGATCTGTAAAAAGAATAATCACAATGAAAATGATTGTTTTTATAAAAAGAAAGAAGAAGTAAAGATGTGCAAAATATGCAAAAAAAATAATCACACGGAAGAAAAGTGCTACTTCAGGAAGAAGGATAATAAGATAGCGTTTATTACTGAAATACAGAAAAGTCCAGAAGAGTTCATAATAGACTCAGGATGTACGTCACATATGACAAATAAATTGGATTTACTGAGCGAGGTTACAAAATACAACTGCGATATTACAGTGGCAAAGAAAAATGAAAAAATCGAGTCCACAGAAAAAGGAAAAATAGAAACACAACAATGTGATTTAAAAAATGTGCTTTTTGTGCCTCAACTACAAAAGAATTTGATGTCTGTTAATGCAATTACAGAAAATGATGGAGAAGTATTGTTCACAAAAAATAAAGTCATTATTAAAA
The DNA here is from genome assembly GCA_910592155.1 of Ypsolopha scabrella. Taxonomy (NCBI): domain Eukaryota; kingdom Metazoa; phylum Arthropoda; class Insecta; order Lepidoptera; family Ypsolophidae; genus Ypsolopha; species Ypsolopha scabrella. The sequence continues at coordinate 23,005,874 of OU342980.1, forward strand.
GAAATGAAGAAATAATACTACAAGGGAACAAGAAGAGCAACGGACTGTATTCAATACAATTAGAAACTACAAAACCAGAAAATTCTCTAGTAACAATTAATCATAACAGTGCACTTGAATGGCATATAAAACTGGGACATCCTGGCAAGGTAACTATGAGAAAAATGCTACTATGTGTTGAAGGCTTAAGCATAACCGATAAAGACATTGATATGTTACCAGAAACTTGCACAGTATGCTTACAAGCTAAACAAACAAGACTGCCATTCAGTACACAAAGAACAAAGGCAGAAAGATTACTTCAAATCATTCATAGCGACGTTTGTGGCCCAATTTCGCCAAACACCTATGACGATAAGAAATACATACTCACTATTACTGATGACTTCACAAATTACACTGAAATTAAACTCCTATCCAATAAAAGTGAAGCATTTAAAAATATCAAGGATTATGTTGAAGAAAAAGAAAGAGAAAAAGGGATGAAAATAAGTATGATAAGATGTGACAATGGAGGTGAGTATACCAGTAATGAAATGAAAAATTGGTGCCTGAACAAAGGAATAATATTAGACTACACTATACCATTTAGCCCCCAGCTGAACGGCAAGGCCGAACGATTGAACCGTACCATTATGGAAAAAGTGCGAGCTCTACTCTTTGAATCTAAAGCAGAGATTTACCTATGGGGAGAAGCAGCCAAAACTGCTGCATATTTAATAAACCGAACACCATCTGAGTCAATAAACAATTTGACACCTATTGAAATGTGGTCGGGAAAGAGACCAGATCTTAGAAACATACAAATATTCGGGTCTGATGCATACAGCAAAAGGCTAGGACACTTAAAAAAACTGGAATTTAGAATGGAAAAACTAATAATGGTTGGGTATGCCCCAACAGGATATCGACTATTTGATGAAGAAAAAGAAAGAATAATAATAAGAAGAGATGTTTTATTTCAGTCAAAAAAGAACGGTGATGATGATCCTACTGAAGAACCTAAAAACATTGTAGTTCATGAAGAAATTGAAGAAAACAAAGAACCTGTAACAACAAACAAAATAACCGAAGATACCTCACTACAAGATGAGAATGAAAATAATGAAAATTGCTCTGAAACAAATGTTGAAATAGAAATCGTCCAAGAGAATCCTGTCCCAATCCCAATACTGGAAGAAAATCCAAGAACTGAAAATAATTCTACACAAGAAAATGAAAACAAAGATACAAAAAAGAGACCAACTAGAGAAAGAAAAATACCAACTAGATATAATGATTATGTTTTGATCACATATGAAGATGCAATAAATGGAGAAGACAAACGTAAATGGATAGATGCTATCAATGAAGAGAAGAAATCCCTAATGAAAAATGAAACCTGGAAAGTTGTACCAAAAGAGAAAATTCCTGAAAACCAGAAAATCCTAACTAGCCGATGGGTATTAAAAATCAAAGAAGATGGAACATATAAAGCCAGATTAGTAATAAGAGGCTTCGAACAAGAAAAAGGAATTGACTATAATGAGACATTTAGTCCTGTCATTAACAGTAGCCCATTAAGACTACTATTTGCAATAGCACAAGAGAAAGAATTCACCATAAAATCATTTGACATAAAAACAGCATTTCTGTATGGAAAGATCGATGAGGATATTTATATGTATCCACCAGAAGGAATGGAAGATCTACAAGGAATATGCAAATTGAAGAAAGCCTTATATGGCATGAAACAAGCCCCTTTAAAATGGAATCTGACTTTTACAAGTTTTCTAGAGTCTGAAGGTCTGAAACAAACAACAGCAGAACCATGTATATTCAGAAACGAAGATGCTACAATCTACTTGGGCATACATGTAGACGATGGCATTCTTGTGGGCACAAATGATACAAAAATTGAACAAATATTGGAAAGAATAAGCAAAAGATTTGAAATGAAAGTCGACAGAAACCCCAAAAGATACATCGGAATGGAAATAGAGAAGACAAAAGACACACTGAAACTAAAACAAGCAAAATTCATAAATAAAATCTTAGATGACTATAAAATGACAGATATAAAAACAGCAAACACACCGATGGAAGGAAACAACAATGATGAACAAAGTAATGGTAATACAAATTTTCCATACCGACAACTACTTGGAAGCTTAACTTATATCTCAAATAAAACCAGACCAGACATAAGTTATGCAGTTAACTATTGTGCAAGAAGAACTGAAAATCCTACGGATTCTGATGTCACAACAATAAAAAGAATAGTAAAATACCTGAAAGGAACAAAAGAAAAAGGGTTAGTATACAGAAAAGGCAATGGACTAGTTGAGTTAACAGCGTACTGTGACTCTGACTATGCCGGTGATCCCCTGACAAGAAGAAGCACGACTGGCTACATTATATATTTTTGTGGTAACCCGATAAGCTGGTGCACAAGAAAACAACCAATTGTTGCACTCTCAACCAGCGAAGCAGAATATATAGCAGCAGCTGAATGTTTGAAAGAACTGTTATACCTGAAAAGTGTATGTGAAGAATTACTAAGTGTAAGTGTTAGTGTAAAGCTATATGTGGACAATCAAAGTGCCATAAATTTGATAAAAAACGGAGTGATAAATAGACGGTCTAAACATATTGATGTCCGATTCAAGTTCATTCATGAGAAAGTTTGTAATGGTGAACTAAAAGTATATTACTGTCCAACTAATGAGCAAATTGCAGACTTATTCACTAAACCTTTGCAAAAGATTAAGTTTGATAGATTTGCATCTAAAATAGTGACATGATTTTTTTTTATGTATCTGTTAATTTGTATAAGACTGCTATGTTTCTTTACTAAAAGGATTTTTTTTATTAATCAGTGTTAATATAAAGATAGAGACAGAAAACAACTTTACCATTGCATAAAAAATGTTCAATTTAAAAGTTAATAATATTTTTTTTGTTTAAAAAAATTAGATACTTTGAAAACATGAAAATTTAATTTGTAAAATTGAGGATTTTAGATTACGGGGGTGTGTTGAATATTTAAATAGATACAATAATCTAAAACCATCAATGTATAAATTTATTTATCACCAAGCAATGTACACCGAACAATGAATATTATTTTTTAAATTTTGTCTATGACTGTCTCTGTCTGCTTTTTGGTTGCTTGCATGTGTCAACCAAGATGTTGGTTCAAATAAAACATTAAAACGCAATACCTAATAAAAAACTCTTTTAATAAAATAAAGCTTCCACAAATAAAATTAAAAACAACAGAGCGTGCGTGCAGCTCCGAGTACCTCCTTGGATAATGAGGGAGCCAGCTTCTCTGGCGGGTCCAACAACACTTAGTTGAGTCAATCATGTCATATATTGTTTGACGGCGGAGGAGCAGCGCTTGGTACTGCTCGGGGCTATCCTGTCTTGACCCTTTTAAGGCGTTATTGTTGCTGACACAGGTAGGCAGAGCGCGGATGAGGAGGGTGCGATGTCGGGTGACCTGTGCCTGTTGCGGTAAAACGTGACGATCACAGGTACTGCTGTTAGTTGATAGTAGTCGATAACATCAGCGTTGCGATCCGCTGCCCTTAAGTGGGAAAGTGATTACTTAAACTCATTCTTGAGTCAAGTTTGAGTTGAAGTTACAGAGGACCTCCTTTTATAACGTAAGGTTGATATCGGCGGTCCACTATAACATAAACTAAGTAGATACGTAGCGTCGGGGATTGATCGTCGGGCGACACTCACCTCACATGCCTTGATACTGTTGTCAGTGGTAGGCGGATGTCGTCTGACGATCAAACTTAACGCAGTTTATTTCCTTCAAGTCTGTCTATTGTGCATAAGGAAAGACAGCCAACTTACTCTGAATAAATAATAAAATAAAGCACTAGTTCGGTAAAAATGACCAACGGTTTTGATGCATATAAAATGGCTTTTTACGAAAACTTGCATTGAAAATGTGTTATTTTATTGAAATAATTATATTTCCTACTAGTTTTTGTGTTCAGCAAGGAATAAAGTAAAACAACGTACTTAACAATTTCTGTACAATTTATTGACTAGCCATCAAACTCCTGATCAAACTGTTCCGCGGTGATTTTCCTCTTTTTGAACTTCTTTATCAGCGCGACATCTGCTGCCAACTCGTCTATCTCCTCTTGAGTGACTGCTTTACGCTTTTTATTTCCTACTAGTTTTTGTGTTCAGCAAGGAATAAAGTAAAACAACGCAACAATTTCTGTACAATTTATTGACTAGCCATCAAACTCCTGATCAAACTGTTCCGCGGTGATTTTCCTCTTTTTGAACTTCTTTATCAGCGCGACATCTGCTGCCAACTCGTCTATCTCCTCTTGAGTGACTGCTTTACGCTTTTTATTTCCTACTAGTTTTTGTGTTCAGCAAGGAATAAAGTAAAACAACGCAACAATTTCTGTACAATTTATTGACTAGCCATCAAACTCCTGATCAAACTGTTCCGCGGTGATTTTCCTCTTTTTGAACTTCTTTATCAGCGCGACATCTGCTGCCAACTCGTCTATCTCCTCTTGAGTGACTGCTTTACGCTTTTTATTTCCTACTAGTTTTTGTGTTCAGCAAGGAATAAAGTAAAACAACGCAACAATTTCTGTACAATTTATTGACTAGCCATCAAACTCCTGATCAAACTGTTCCGCGGTGATTTTCCTCTTTTTGAACTTCTTTATCAGCGCGACATCTGCTGCCAACTCGTCTATCTCCTCTTGAGTGACTGCTTTACGCTTTTTACTCTTCTTCACTTCTGCGTTCTGCTTTACTTCTTTTCTCTTCCGTTTTCTCAGTTTCTTCTCGTCTTTGCTCTGTTTTGTTTGCTCCCATGATTGTGTTTGTGCCTGTTGAGAGGTAAACATGAAATTGATAAGATCGCTCACATTTTGATCCACTAGCCGGTTAATTTTATATTAATTTGTAAGTATACGATTATTATCGTTATCAAGTTGGATATATTGTGAATATTTAATCTTTACTGACACTGTGACGCTTACTCGTATTTTTGAAGTGACTGAGTAAAGAGGCGACATAAAAAGTATTCACTTAAACGAACGCCCGCTGCTTTTTTATCAACCGTAGGGCCCGAAATATATCTTGATTTTTTTTAATGTATAGGTATATATAAGGTCCTACAATTCAAAGTGAAAAAAATTTAAGAGAAGATGATTGAGTATCCCTAATACACCACTTTGCAACAGAAATAAATTTTATCGCGCAAACTTTTTTTTCACCTTTCCATAGAAATTGAGTCTGCTAACTTAACCACTTTGTACTGGGAAGTGGAAAAATTATGTCACCAAAAAAAGTTATGATTGTTAAGTTATGATCACTTAACGATACATGATCTACCCAAAAATTATTTTAACTTATTATTGTAGGACCTTATATATAATAATAATATTATATAAAACAGGATCTAAAAGTTTATATAGTTTTTTTTAATAAGCAATGTGTTTTCTCTTCATATGTCATCATGAGCGTCAATGCACTGAGAAATCGGCCGGTCTGTCCAAAGCAAAATGTACGGAAGTCTCTAACAGACATGCATGAGATACTACGCAGCTGCATACCACCAATCCCCCGGTACGGCTTCCCGTGACGTCATGCCTGATCGCGAAGACTCGCTGGGGCTGACAAGCGACTAGAATAGTTGTTTATGTACGAGGGTGCATTTTTATATTTGCGGAATGGGTAGGTAATTAATAAATGAGGGTACTTTCCTTAGTCGTAACTGGTTAAGTAGCTCATTATTAGTATAAATAGAATGTTTTGTTTTAATCGGGCCATTACTATTTGAATTATCGTCGATCAAACAACTCAGTTGGGAAGAACATTGTGAAAAATGGAGAAAATCGAGCACCGCGCTGTCATAAAGTTCCTTACCAAGCAAGGTAAATCGGTTCAAACCATACTAGAAGAGATGTCATCCGTTTACGGGGAGTCTTGCCCCGGTAAAACCATGGTTTATAAGTGGCATACCCTTTTTAAGAAAGGCAGGGCCTCACTTGAAGATGATCCTCGGCCAGGACGGTCGATCGAGGTGACCACTCCGGAAAATGTTGATAGATTATAAAGATAAAGGTGTCTCCATAACCGGAGAATACTACGCTTCAATCTTAGAGCGATTAAAGGAAGCAATCAAGGCAAAAAGAAGGGGAAAATTAACCAAAGGTGTCCTCCTTCTGCACGACAACGCGCCTGTGCACAAGAGCCGTGTTGCGTTGGCTTCCCTGCATAAGGTGGGCTTCGATATTTTGGTTCATCCACCCTACAGGCCTGACCTGGCTCCCAGTGATTATTATCTCTTTCCAAAAATGAAAAAAGAACTTCGGGGGAAGAAGTTCTCAAGCGATGAAGAAGTGAAGGAAGCAGTTTCAGCTTATTTTTCAGACAAAAAACATTTTTTTTTCGAGGGTATACATAAGCTAATTGAAAGATCTGAAAAATGTATTAGGGTTGCAGGTGAATATATTGAAAAGGAAAAATAAACTTGTATTTTTATTTCCACGTCTTACCCCCGATTCCGCGAACTTAAAAACGCCCCCTCGTATATAACCTCCTTTGCCCGCGTTCATTCAATCTTTGCCCTGTTTTCGGCTGAGCGTTATTTTATGAACACACCTTATAGTTTATGTATTGATCAGGGTCACTAAGATGATAATAAAAAAAAACACATCCCACTCCGTTGAGTGGTACTCGAGTTTAAAGCGTTCATTCAATTTTTGCTCCGTTTTCGGCTTGGGCGTTATTTTATGAACAGCCCTTATCACCTATGTGTTGCCCAGGGTCACCAGGATGATAATAAAAAAAACCGCATCCAAATCCGTTGAGTGGTTCTCGTGTTAAAACGGAACATACATACACAGAAAAAAAAACTAAAAATGGTAGTTTTGGCTTCAGTACAATACCAGTAACCCATTTCACTAAAAATTTCTCAAAAATATTCAATGTAATAGACACGACTTTTTTACAACTTTATTAATATAGATAGATTCAGATATATACTGGTATGTTCAATTTACCTTTTTCTTTTTCTTCTTAGAAGGCCAAACACCTGTTTTCCTGTACTCCTCTAACTTCTTCAACCGACTTTCCTCCTTCTGCTTATCTCTATAAGGTATACTATTGAAGTCGATGTCCTTCTTCGGTCCCACAAACTGGTCCTTATGATCCTGCTTGATTTCTGGCATGAGTGGCAGCTTGAGCAGGCCGTAGCTGGTGGCGATGTGGCCCAGCGGCAGTTGCTTGAACTGCAGAAGGAGGTTGCACTCGTGCTTGGTGTATGCCCTCATGTGGGAGACGAAGGCGCGCTGTCCCTTGTCGAAGATCGCGCGGTCCTTCAGTTGTTGTTGGTGGACGATGCTGAACACCTGCGGGTAGATCTTGGGTTCGTATGTATGGTCTTCTCTTACGTGTCAAGTAATTGAGCGAAAACATCGTCAGATTAGACAAACAAGGAAGATATATAAAGTCCTATAATAATAAGTGAAAATAATTTTAGGGTAGATTGTGTATCGTTTTATTCCTAGATTTCTCTATTTTATGCAGGTGTATAATTACATTTTTGTAGCCCAACCTGAATATTTTTTGTATGTATTTCCCTTATTAGTTTATACATATTATTTTTTTATTTTAAAGATATTTATTGTAAAGATCAACTTTGACTTGTAGAAAGTATACTTTATGTATCTATTTTACAAAATAAATATTCTGATTTGATTTGTTAACTGAGCACAAACAAGAAAAAAAATTTTTTGGCCAATTAATTACTTCACTTCCCAGTACAAAGTGGCTCAATCAGCTGACTAAATTTCTATGGAAAGATGAAAAACAAACTTCGTGCAAAAATTTTTTTTTCTTGTGTAGAGTGGTCTATTAGGGATACTCTATCATCTCTTGATTTTTTTCACTTTGAATTGTAGGACCTTATATATATATATCGGGATGGGCGTATATACGGTGACGTTAATTTATGCAATCAAATTCATACCTGAGGCTTGGTAAGGGATCAGTTTCACGGATTTATAATGCTTTTTGCTAATTTCACAAAATCAAATATTGACTTCCTATTGTAATTGACTTGGGGCTTGGTTTGCGTTTGCAGAGAACACGAGAAAAATAATTTACGAATTTCACAAAAAGGGTCATCGAACCTTGATACTGACAACTTACTGGGTATTCAGTATGAATTTGGCTGCATAAATTAATGTCACCTTGTATAAGGGGGTGCGGGGTCCAAGGAAATATTCGCGTAATATTTAAATTTTGTATCCGTTACGGATCATCCGTGCCATAAAATACAAGATGACATTAAGTTATGCAGTCAAATTCATACTGAAGCCTCGGTTAGGTACTCAGTATCGAGATTTAATGACTATTGTTGTGAAATTCGAATTTTATTTTTTTAGTTTTGATAATTGTGGTTTCATCGAGACTTCTTTTCCCAGTTTTCGTGAATTTTTGTACCTACATGTAGACTATGTGATCTACTTTATAAACAGAAAGAAAAAAGTACACAAAATTTGGATAAACTTTATTGTTTTCGTACCTTTTCCCTCAACTTGTCAGTAATCTTTATCTCATCCCTGGAGGTCCTCCAGTCGTTGAGCTCGACCAGCTGGTTGGTCCTGATGAAGGGCACGTAGGTGTCCTCGCTGGGCAGCAGTGGCAGCAGCGACCAGCCCGCGGCGCCGCCGCGCGCCGTCCGCCCCACGCGGTGCACCAGGGCGGACGGACTGGTGGGCGGCTCCCACTGCAGCACCCACTCCACCTCCGGGATGTCTAGCCCTCTGGAACAAGTTTAAATGTACACTGTTCACATTTACTGGAACTATGTAAAGAAGAAAATTTTGTAAACAAATAACCTACTAAAAGGGTACTCAGATATATCAAAATGAACTTTATCAAAACTTTGAAAATATTCATTTAAAAAGCTTAAAGTGCTAGCAAATATATTTTTAGTAGGGGGAAAATATCATGTACGCAAGTAAAATTTCTCAAGTAGGTACTATCCGTTCAGGATGCTATTAGGATGGGACCTTGTAATACCTGATGCATGTGTGCGTTAGCAACGTTGACGGAAGCGTGTGAGTGAGTGAGACTCAAAGGAGAGTTGGCGAAGTGTTACCTCATCAAAGAAATAGCCATATTATAACTCTCCACAAGGGCGTAGCGAGGAACGGGTAGGGAGGGGCAGATGACCCCCCTTAGAGGCGGTCGTTCGCTGGTAAACTGTAATTCTGATTAGCTTCATAGCTTCCAACGCTTGTTATAAGGGTTCAATATCTAATTAAGAATTCCAATGCTCATATGAAACTCATACCTATGTTAAAAACAACAATCAAAACAATATAATCTAGGATTTTCTTTGTCTGCCCCCCAATATAGAATCCTGGCTACGCCCTTGACTCTCCACCTACACTCTATTCTTGATTGATACTGCCTGTAGACAAGACAGACACTTAAGCTGATATTTTGATAGAATTGTAACATAAAAAAGCATAGTCTCAAGTCACCTGGCCAACAGATCTGTACACAGGAGTATGGTGTTCTCAGCTTCTCGGAACTGATCCAGAATCTTACTTCTCTTCAGTTTCATTTGTCCATGAATAGCAAACACCTTTATACCAGGCAGGAAAACCGGCAACACATCTGCCCAGTAATCTACGCAGGCACAAGTCGGCAGGAAGAACAACCCTTTCACCATCTTTCTGTTCCTGATGAAGTTCAGGAGAAATAGAAACTTGTCTTGTGGCTCTACAATCACATAGTAGTTCTCTAGCAATATAGGAGTGCTTATTGTTGATTTTTCTTTAACAGAAACAACTACAGGGTTTCTGAGCCCTGCTCGCACTAAATCCTGCAGTTCTTTTGTTTGTGTTGCGGAGAACAGGCCAGTTCTTCGCTGACGTGGCAAGTATTGGAGGATTGTGGTCAGTGTGCCACTGAAACCAAGGTCTAGGAGGCGGTCTGCTTCATCGAGGACTAAAATTTCCTGTAAATGTTGAAAAAAATTCAAGCTAAACAATCATTAATTATAAAAGTATATATAATATGCATGAAATGTAGTTCATTCCCTACACTATTAGTTCCAGTCAGAAAGACTGACAGTAAAGTGCGGTCTTGCGGTCTCTCGATCAGGGGTGGCAAACCTTTTTATCATAGGAATTATATTCAGTTGGGTACATAAACATTCAAAATATATTTTGTATCATTATGTTTTTATAGGGAAATTCATCGTGTTTGAATGCTTTAAATATTAAGTACTAGAAATGCATTAAAAACTAGAAAAGATCAAAAGGTCGGAATCCTGGCCTAAGGAATTTTTTCAAATTCTTGTGTTAAAATTTGATTAAAATTCTTTTCTTTTCTAGATTGTGGTACACTCTAATAATAATTTATATCATTAGTGTCACTCATTAATTAATTCTATTTGAATCTTCACAGTTGTGGAGTTATTAGATACAGAGGAGCTGTCTATGACATTTACTATAATCTGTCAGCAGTTTGATCTATTACTTACAGCAAAGGTCTTCAACATGTAGTCTAGGCCACTGGCCATCGGCCACAAAGGTTTTATCCAAGGTCCAGGATAGCATGGCTCAATTTTAATTTTAGTAAGCTTTACAAATTAAAAACAAAGTAGTCAAGTTATGTACCCACATTGCATTGCATTAATGAAAGCAGTTATTTCCTTGAATGAAAAATGTTGGATTTAAGGTAAACAAAGAGAATTTTGAGACTGCCATCACCAGAACGGCCACAAAACATGTCAAACAAAATGACACAAAATAAACAAATCAAATACCTAAATGTGTCTCTAGGAGGCACTGAAAACCTGTTCAGATAGCGGTTCCCGTTATGAATTTAGGTCATACTTTTGATTTAGGTTGAGGTCAAGTTACAAGAGTAAAAAAAATCCTTTAAAATATACATGTTACCCTCACTTGGTAACAGTTTTCATAAATTTGTTATGTGGCTTTCATTTACACACCCAAATTCATAATGGGGATACTCTGTAAGTGGTCAGGACAAAGGTTCAATGACCCTGTTTGTGAAATACAAATAATATATTTTTTATATTTAATGTTAATTTTTTTTGGATGGCATTGTGCAAGCCCTATGCGTCTCATAGCAAGAGTTGCGAACTAATGAGTTCTAACATGCATGCGTTGCCACTTCGTGCACTGCATAATTGCATCAAAAAAGGTAATATCAATAGGTTACCACGTTTTATCAACCAGTATCACAGAAAATCAAGAATGATTCATTTTAAGGGTTACCATAATTCAGTATGGGCTAGCATTAGTAATAAAGGTTGTGGACTTAATAAAATACCCGTATTTCCAATACAGGTTTCAGTACCTGGTTTCTAGTATAACATATAAATTTACTAAATATCCATGTAAAAAATTTCCTTATTTCCTTTTTTTTACACCATGTTGTTTCATGCAAATAGAAAGCCAATGAATTTTACTGCCAATCATTCTAGCGGGAAGTATAGTTTATGTAGTGCACTGACAAGCACTGCTAGCATTTACTTAGCTGTGTTTGAGTCTGATACTTGTAATAAGGACTAAAACGTGTACAAAGTCCAACAGCTACTTACAAGCTCCCTCAACCTTCCAGCTAAGTTGAGCTGCTTCCTCTCAGCCAGTAGATCCTCCAGCCGACCCGGTGTACACACAATAATATGAGCTCCTCTCTGAATACTTTCAATATCAACATCCACTGCTCGTCCACCCACTAGTTGTACCAGAGTTATGTGAGAGAGGTGCGGCTCTTGAAGAAACTGTTCTATCACCTGAAAGCAATACAGGACATGGAAAATATATTCCCAGTTAAAAAAGACCATGAGTTATGTTGTAAGTAGAAAATTATATTTCTTACCTTGCTGATCTGGGTGGCAAGCTCCCTAGTAGGCGATATTATCAAGGCATAAATGAAGTCCTTCCTAAGAGGACTATCCTTTTCCTTCTTCAACAACATCTCAAGCATCGGCACGACGAAGGCGAGGGTTTTTCCGGAGCCTGTGACCGCTTCAGCGACGACATCTTTACACGACAAGATTAGTGGAATAACAGCAGCTTGAATCGGCGTCATAGATTTAAAATTTTGCTTGTTAATACAGCTTATTACCGGCTCAGAGAGCTTAGGTTTCACTTGAGTCCAGTCTTTATTCACCATTATTAATGTATCTTTAGCTTCCCGATATTATTTATGTTAAATTACTGTGTTTGAAGTTTCATTCATATCACAACAACAACATAACCTTACTACACGAGGTTTTGACATTTTTATTTTTATTGAAGTTGTAATAATTTAATGAACGCAGCCTTCAATATTTTATTCTCTTTGGCAGCCTTCCTAACTTGCAGGCTGCAGCGCGTTCCGAGTCAAAACATAAAAAGCCTGACACAGGAATATGAGAGCTGTCAAGAGGGAGGACCCACTTTTAAAATGAATATGACAACATTTAGTATAGTGTGCACAGATTGAATTGGCCGTTTGCTGAAAATGTTCTATAAGAAAGTTAATTTCAATTTAATGAAAATGTTATATTTACGTTGATATCAGTGTCAAAAAAACTAGCCATAAAGTTACATTTCTACTAACAGAGACATTTATTTTTGACAAAGTTTTATGTTCAAATAAACTAAGACTGGTTATAACAAAATATTTTAAGTTTGTTCTAGTAACTACTGACCGTGCACAGCGCGAACTTAATAGTACTACACGTAGAATTTTGAAAAACAAAATCAATGATTTACAAAGCAGAATCCAAATTGCCTTAATTAAACAGAATGATAATACTTGGGATGCAAAAATGCAAAAAGTTGATAATGCAAAAGCGGATTTATGGAGAACCGTAAAGTCGCTTCGAAATAAGCCTGTGGAAATCCCACCTTTACTCAAATCTGATGGCACTTCTACGGTAAATAGAAGAGACCAATGTAATGTCTTAGCTTCCGCATTTAACGAAAACATGCACCTGACACTGGACTGGAACGACGAAGGAATTTCCAAGAATGAACCGGTTAAATGATTTTTCAAATCCAACACTAAATCATGCTATTCGTCCACATGAAATTTGGAAAATATTAAGAAATTTAAAGCGACGCAAATCTCCGGGCGTGGACGAAATTCATAATTCACTTTTAAAGAACTTGTCTCAAAAATGCATTGTCAAACTAACCAAAATATTCAATACTTGCCTGCTGTTAGGATACTTTCCAACATGTTGGAAATTAGCAAAGGTCATAGCGTTGAAGAAACCTGGTAAGGATAGTTCAATTCCTGCACATTATCGTCCTATAAGCTTGCTACCATGTCTAGGTAAACTATTTGAGCGTTTAATTAGAGATCGCCTACTTAGATTCCTCGAGCACTTGTTTATTAACGAACAGTTTGGTTTTCGACGCCAACACTCGACCGTTCAACAACTAGCGCGAGTTAGTGAACACTTAGCAGATAAATTAAATCTTAAGGAGACGACGGGCATGTTTCTGCTCGATATCGAAAAAGCCTTCGACACCGTATGGCATGAAGGTCTTCTTCATAAGCTCATTTCCAATGATGTGCCCCTAGACTTAGTTCAAATCATCAAATCTTATCTCGAAAGTCGTAGGTATCGTGTACATATAGGGATACGATACGATACTTCTGACTTCTTCCAAGTACCTGCAGGTGTCCTGCAAGGATCAGTATTAGGGCCTACTTTATTCTTGGTTTACGTCAACGATGTTCCTAAGCAACCGAGAACGCAAATAGCTTGTTTTGCTGATGAAACTACCTGTTTTACGTCATGCTCGGACATTGATTTAGTAATTGATCGACTGCAGCTGTCCATTGAACTACTATGCACCTACTTTAATAAATGGAAACTGAAATTAAATGAGTCAAAGACAGAAGCAATCCTAATAACTCGTAAACGTCAAACCCCCAATCGCAAACTAGTTATAAATAACTACTTCATTCCGTGGAAGAAGAGTGTAAAATACTTAGGTGTCCGTATTGACGATAAGGTAAACTGGACCTCACATATCGAGTCACTTCGTAATAAAAGTATTAAGGCTATGAATGCACTTAGCCCTATCTTCAATAGGCGCACGAAACTAAGTCCTAAAACAAAATTAAATATATATTCAACTCTCATTCGACCCTGTCTAACATACGCTGCACCGGTATGGAGTAGCACGTGTGAGACAAATTATAATAAACTACAGATTATCCAAAACAAAGCCCTTAAAATATCGCACAACACTCCCTTTTTAACAAATTTGAAATTGCTTCACGAAAGAATTAATTTTCCTAAACTAAAAGAATTTATTATTAAAATAACCAACAATTTCTACATTTATAAGAATCCTTATCATTCTAACTCATTAGTGTCATCTATAGGTAGATCAAGACTACGAAACTTACCTTACGTCGATAGTTACAACCGTTATCGGTTGCCCCATCACTACGTGCTGAGGGCTGACTAAAAGTTGCTACAAACTTAACTAGACCGACTTGTACGTTTATAATTCTTACTCATACGACATAGAGTCCATTTTGTATTATGAAATATGAATTATTAGGTTTGTTAAATAATTCTTATCATAGAGAGTTGCTATGCTTGCCCAATGCAAAAATAATTTACATATTTTGTTATGAAGATACCCTAAATATTGTTGTAGCTTTTTATGATATAGTGATATCAAAGTTTTTTGTTTAGTTTAAGTTACGTGAGGCCACAAATTGAAACCTTCACAAAAGGTTCATATATTAATGTATTGTGATTTTTGTATGTAGTTAATTATGTGTAAAATTCTATTATACTCATGTTTTAAGCTTTAAGAGGCGTATAAGCCTACGGAGTAACTCCCAAATTAGTTTAAGTACCTACTTGACAGTGTCTTGTTGTGTGCTACTTTTTGTTTTTATTTAATAAAGAATTCTGAAAAACAAAACAAACAAACTGACCTTTAAAAAGAAACGAGACGAGCGATAGCGTCATCACATCACATAAACTTCCAGGGAATGTAATGTCCTCTTTTAAGACTGGTAATTTTTTGATTAAAATCATACAGGCGGGCGCCTTCGTAGTGGGTTGGGTGGAGGAGGAGGGTGGGTGTATTACCCCCCCGAAGTCCCCCCTACCAGAAACGTATAGTTTTTTAGTTATAATGTTTTTTTTGTAAAAATAATAACCTTACTTTTTTGTGCCTAAAACATTGAAGGGACGGAGCAAAAGGGAGTTTGGGGGTTGGAGAGGATGGAGGAATGTTCCCTGAAGTCCCTCCAACAAAAATCTATAGGTAGGTCTTATTTAATTTTTTTTTTGTGAAATCATAACCTCACATTTTGTGTCATTTTTGCTTCGGGCGGGTCCATTAAAACTCAGATAAATAACTTATCTATGGATGTAAGTAAAGGCTTTTTAGGGTTACGTAGTCAACAGGGAACCCTTATAGTTTCACCATGTCCGTCCAGCTGTCTGACTGTTCCCGGCTTAGCTCAGAGAAGCTGTAATTTGGCATGAGTATGCATATTAATCACGCACGCCGATAAAGTAAAGTAAATAAATTGTAAAAAATATATATTGTCCTTCCCCACGGCGATGATATTTTTTTAGATGATGGTCTTCTGATATCCGTTCATAAATTAACAATTTCTTAAGTTCCGACACTGACAGCAGGATAGCGTATCCAATTTTCAAAGCGTGCGATGGAGATGGCATTAGAGCCTGTGTCGACGACCCCTAATTTATGAACGTAGCCTTGGGGTGCGCTGGATAGGTGTTTTTTAAATATTGTGGGGCTATGTGAAAACAATTTTTCGAGTCAGAGAATCGTTTGCGAAATATCAAGCTAATTTTAGCCTGCCAGCTAAACAGTTGTTATTGAATATAAAAAAATTCACGACTGTAGTATAAACAACGATGTTAAAAAGAAAACTATCACAGTCACAGTCACAGGAGCTAATTAGGTTTTAAAAGTTAACGAGTAATAGTAGCCTAACTTAATTTTGCAGTTTTGTTTCATACATTTTGATAAGTTTGTAAATTTTATTTAGGTCTATTAACTTATTCTAATGGTACGGAACCCTCAAGCGCGAGTCTTACTCGCATTTGACCGGTTTTATACATTTGAACGGGTATTAAATATATATAATATTATTTTAATAGGTCAGTGGCAGATTCATCATTTGACATGGTTGAAGAAAGTGGTTGGGTTGGGTGGGTGGCGCGACGCCATCGCATCGTCTACCAGAAAGACACCATCGCATTTTTTATATTACATTCATACAAAAAAGCAGTACCCAACCAGCTAATGGGGTTTACCCTATGAAACCTCATTGTGGATGGTTGGTTTTGTAGTCGCCTGGTATAATGGAGGGAGGTATGACCACCCAGTTTCGCTCGTCGGATCTCATTGCTAGGCGTTATTGTAGTTAGGCAGCTCCAGTTCCTCGTGGATCAGATGTCTTGGAACTAATTCCATATCAATATCAATATCCTAAGATAGCAATACCTTGATATCTCCTTTGGAACCTCATCACGATGATTACAGTCATAGAAGGTGGGCAGGTGGTGAAGCTGTGTGTACTGTACCTAGATCATAGAATAATATGGATTCCAAACAAGGATGTGATGTTGATCTTGCCTCGGATTCCCCCCGAATTTCAGTACACCACCTAGTTCAACATGGTTATTGGTATGTGTGTGTGACTGGTGGTGTCGATTTTTGTCAGCCGTATTTGTTCCCGCCGCTTCTCCTTCGGTGATTCGATTGCTATTATATTTAGTTGATTGAGGGACGGCAGCTGATACAGTAGGTAGTTACGCAAAACGGAATCGAACCGGACAAGAACGAAAAGTTGAGTTCCGTTTAAGAGTGGAGTTAAGTCCCGTAATTCTAATATCTTTTGGAATAGTTAGATGACATGACTAGAAAAGTTCGCACGGAGTGATTATCTCTAGTACATTACGGAAGTACTTTAAACATTAGGTATAATTTTCAAAATAACGTAATGTTGGTATGTAAAAGAAATATTTGATACAGGCTTCAGTAGGATATAAACTGGTTTTAAATGCGTTATGGGTTTTAATAATTTTATAATAGACCTGTAAAGTAAGAAGTAGAGATATATATTTGTTTTTTTTTTGTTTTGCCACTCCAGGGAAACTTCTACAATCTGTGCGAAGTAACATGTGAATACTATATACATTATAAACATTCTGATAATTTCGCACAGCACGGCAAAATACGGATCATAGTCAAAATATATATTTGAGAATACTACTTCGGAGGAAACTTCCGCAATTAATGCAAATTTAATTATACCTTTGATTCTAAGTTTACTTCATTCGCCACATATAAAAAAACATTTTTGCTAATGGAAGTTCAAAATCTTCAGTTACCTACGGGTGCGGAATACCCGTGGCGACGCAGGGGTGGGGTAAGGGCGCGCGGGGAGTACCGGGCGGCTGAGCGCATATTTTACGAGCGGTGCGTTAGGTGGGCATCTAAAATGGATTTTGAGGTGTATTGCATCATTTGCCAAGAAATTTTATTAAGTGGCAATGACACTGTTGACATAGTTCGTGAAAAAGTTAAATAATTTATTACATTTATTATGTCAAAATACAAATAGGTAGATTATATTCATAAATCAGGTAGTTGAAGGAATAGAGAATAACAAGAGAGTAGGTATCGATCACGAATAAAAATGGTGTTCTACTAGTGGCTCTCAAAGGCAGGTGTTTTGTTTTAAGCAAATTGGTATGGTATGTCCTTTGGTTAACTCGGGCCAAAGTTGAGTGAATTAATTTATTACATTACATAGCGTGAGTTGAAGAACTTTTACAGAAATCGGTTTGACTTGAGCTTTGTCACACTAGGTAATACAGTATTCCTCCCTACAGTAGTGCAACGCCTTACGTTAGGTACTTACGCTGTCATACGCAACACAAATATGAGAAATAAAAGAATCCTGATTATTGCTATTCTAAGATAATAATTTATTACTCATTATTACAGGCTGATTGGTAATTAGATGCAATCCTTTGAAGGGGTTGTAGAAGAGAACAAATGCAGTTGATTCGACTATTTAATGCTCTATGCAAAAGGGAACCATTTCTGAGATATTTTGAAATTAAGCTTTTTTTCTAAAGTAAACATTAAAATATATATTAAAAAAACCAGCCCATATTTTAGTTTATTTTTTATTTTTTTCGCTTTTATAACATCCCAGCCAATAAAAATGAGCCTAAAATGCACATTATTGACGTAAACCTTGACACTGTACTCCAAAACAATTGAAAACTCTTGAAAATCGCAAAAGATTTACACAAAAAAGCTAGGTTAAAACAAAAAGTCTCTTTGCAATTTTCTGTGCGTATAAGCTTGAAAACATGCGCATTTCACTAGCTTTCGAATGAGATACAAAAATCTTAAATTGACAGAGGAATGATAAAAATATGGCCAAAACAATAGGAGCAGGTAGAATATTAGAAACAAATCTTATGCATACAAAATGTAAGTGTTTAATTCATTGTTTTCTAATTTAACTTATACGCACAGAAAATTACATACAGACTTTTTGTTTTAACCTAGCTTTTTTGTGTAAATCTTTTGCGATTTTCAAGAGTTTTCAATTGTTTTGGAGTACAGTGTCAAGGTTTACGTGAATAATGTGCAGTTTAGGCTTATTTTTATTGGCTGGGATGTTATAAAAGCGAAACAAATAAAAAAAACTAAAATATGGGCTGGTTTTTTTAATATATATTTTAATGTTTACTTTAGAAAAAAAGCTTAGAAAGCTAGTAAAATGCGGATGTTTTCAAGCTCATACGCACAGAAAATTGTGTAGACACTTTTTGTTTTGACCTAGCTTTTTTGTGTAAATCTTTTGCGATTTTCAAGACTTTTCAATAGTTTTGGAGCACAATGTCTAGGTTTATGTCAAAAATGTGCATTTTAGGGTTATTGTTTATTGGCTGGGATGTTATCAAAGCGAAACAAATAAAAAAAAAACAAAAAAATTGGCTGGTTTTTAAAATATATTTTATTAAAGTTTACTTTAGAAAAAAAGCTTAAATTGCATAATAGTAAAATATAAAATAATATAAAATAGCACTTTTGCATAAGGCATTATATAGTGGAATCGACTGTAATTGTTCTCTTCTACAACCCCTTCAAAGGATTGCATCTAATTACCAATCAACCTGTATACATTCAAAATAATTGGGATTAGTACAATTCTAATGTAATTATTGTTGATTGTTGTTGACAATATACCGGGTGTAAACAGACTGCTACCATTAAATGAAACCATATATTCTACCAACCCTACTGAACCACTTTTCCTAAGAATCAAATCCGCGGACACCCATAGTTTAGGAAATAATTGAGTTCCAAACAAAAATGCGTGGACCCTAACGCAGCGACATACGGGCGAGTTTAGAGAGAGCGTCGTCCGTGAAACTTGAAGCTGTTTCAGGTCTTCTCTCTCTCTAAACTCGCCCGTATGTTGGTGCGTCAGGGTTCATGCATTTTTCTTTGGAACTCAATTATTTCCCCAACTAAGGGTTGCGGTGGGGGGTATGATTCTTGGGAAAAGTGGTTCAGTAGGGTCGGTAGAATATGTCGTTTCTTTGAATGGTGGCAGTCTATTTACACCCTGTATACATTATAGCTACAATACGGTGACTGACTCACTGATTGACATGGTTGTTAGGGTGGAAGGGGGGGTTTGACAGTAAAGTGATGCAGGGGGGTTGTAGTCGACTATTATCTGAGTCCCAATAAAATCTGACATTTAAAATTTTTTGACATTTGACATTTACATCGTTTGTATGGGATTTTTGTATGAAAATATTTTTTTCTCTCTTACCAGAGAGACCAGAGGTCAATCCTATGAAGTGTATCCATGGAAAAAAGTTTGACTTTGACATCTTTAGTAGTATCCAGGGAAACATTTTTGACATTTCCTCCAATTTCCATTCCCGTTGAGATATTTGTATAGGAAAAAATTCCTACTGGATCGTAAAAGTAAAATTCCCACTGGTCGAGTAAAAGTTCTTTGGACCCCAAAATTTTCGGAAACCACCCCCGGAAACCAAAAACATATTTTTTTTAATAGAAAAAAAATTGTTTTGGCCATATCTCCGCCACGGTTGGTCTCGGACCCCCAGACTTGGACCCCGGGGTTCCGAAAAAATTTGTTTTACATTTTTTAAAAAATTTACCCGAGTCGCGAAAAAAAATTTGTTTTGGCCATATCTCTACGACGGTTGGTCTTGAATCCCAGGAGTCCAAAAAAAATGTTCTTCTTTTTCAAGTGTCAAATCATTTTTGGCTCATATCTCCTAAACGGTTGAAGCTAGGCCCCTGTTCTTGCAATTTTTTTAAAAGGTCTTGACGAGATCTACCCGAAAATGCAAAAAAAATTGGGTACCTTTTGGGTCCCTTTGGGTACCATGGCTATATCTCGGAAACGGTTAGAGCTAGAGCTACCGGGTTTTCATAATAGTAAACGGCTTGGAAATGGCTACTTGATGAGAAAAAAGATTAGCCATTTTAACATTTTTTTTACATTTTTTTGTCATTTTTTTTAAATTGCTATTACTTTGGAACGGCTGGTGGTAGCGCTTACTCGAATGACAGGCATCATGGGCTCTTTCCGAACGATAGCAAATTTTGACATTTGAAAGCTGTCAAAATATGTCAATCACGTTTAATCAACAGATTGCCTTGAAACTCAGTTTCTACACATTTTTAAGGTCGCTTTTTGTGTTCCAATAAGCGAGGCCGAAGGCCGAGCCAGTTTCACTCTAACTCGGCCGCAGGACGAGTCCGGAAGGAGCATGCGCGAGGTTGCCAGGATGAGCGCGCGCTTCCGGAGGCCTGACTTAGCCGACGCAACGCACGACGATTCCATCATATTTTACAATTCCTTTGCGGCTGAGTTAGAGTGAAACCGGCTCGGATTTTGGCCTCACTTATTATAACACAAAAAGTGACCTTAAAAACGTGTAGAAACTGAGTTTCAAGGCAATCTGTTGAATAAACGTGATTGACATATTTTTGACAGCTTTCAAATGTCAAAATTTGGTATCGTTCGGAAAGAACCCATGATGTCCGTCATTCGAGTCCAAACCCGGAAGCGCTACTACCACTAGCCGTTCCAAAGTTATAGCAATTAAAAAAAAATTACAAACATATGTCAAAAAATGTCAAAATGTCTAATCTTTTTGTCATCAAGTAGCCATTTCCAAGCCGTTTACTATTGTGAAAACCCGGTAGCTCTAGCTCTAACCATTCCCGAGATACAGCCATGGTACCCAAAGGGACCCAAAAGGTACAAAAATTTTTTTTGCATATTTGGGTAGATCTTGTCGAGACCATTTCAAAAAAAACCCCAGGAACAGGGGTCTAGCTTCAACCGTGTAGGAGATATGGCCCGAAAAAGATTTGACACTTGGAAAAGGACATTTTTTTTCGACCCCTGGGGTCTGAGTTTGGGGGTTCCAAGACCAACCTTCGCGGAAATATGGCCAAAACAAAATTTTTTTCGCGCCTCAGATTAATTTTTTTAAAAATGAAAATCAACTTTTTTCGGAACCCCGGGGTTCAAGTCTGGGGGGTCCAAGACCAACCGTCGCGGAGATATGGCCAAAACAATTTTTTTTTCAAAAATTTAAAAAAAGATATAAATAAAGATATAATTGCTATATTTAGCCTTTTATTTTCTTTAAATATTACTTATTACAATAAAAATTAAATAAAAACACAATTTTCAAAATATTTCGGCCTCTTCTATGAGGCCGTCATCAGTTGAATCATAGAAGAGGCCGAAATATTTTGAAAATTTTGTTTTTATTTAATTTTTATTGTAATAAGTAATATTTAAAGAAAATTTAAAAAAATAAATATTTTTGGTTTCCGGGGGTGGTTTCCGAAAATTTTGGGGTCCAAAGAACTTTTACTTGGCCAGTAGGAATTTTTTCCCGTACAAATATCTCAACGGGAACAGAAATTGGAGAAAATGTCAAAAAAAATCCATGGATACTACTTAAAAAATTCAAATTAAAAATAAAAACAATGGGTAGACCATATAAAAATATTAATTATAATATGTAATTATTAATTATATATAATATAAAATTATTAATTTGTGGATTTATTATAAAGAATGAAGAAATGAAGTTTAGGAAAAAGAATCCTTATAACATCCTCTACATGTGGTTTCATTTTCTGAGCAGGTCACCTTTACATCCTGTATAAAACAGACTAGTGACGGGCAGCGGCGTCACTGGTGCAAGGGTTTCGGCACCGCGCTCACTAATCCGCCTGCCCAGCGTGTGTGAGTATGGGCATTTCTTCTAGGAGGACCGCCAAGTGTGGCGAAATTCTGGAAAGGCCTAAGTCCAGCAGTGGATGAAACAAGCTGACGGATGGATGGATGGGTGGATAATAATTATCCCCGGATCAAACATTTACAAGATAAAATTCTTTTTTTAACCTGGGTTCTAAATGTGGAGGTTCCGAATATTTTGAGACCCAAAAGCCTTATACTCGACCCACTATCTAGTAGGAATTTTTTTCCGTTCACATATCTGAACTAGAACAGGATTTAGCGAAAATATCAAAGAAATATCAATTATATTTGCCGTGATCAAGTAAACCGAAACGTGTACCAAGCTAAGTGTAAAAACAAAGATACATTACGTGGGCCCCACCCCGCAGCGCCTCACAAACTTTTAACATAAGCTACCGCCTCTCTTCTACCTGATTTAACCAAACACCTGATTTAACTAAATGCCTGTGACATTTACATCAATACTGTTCAGAGTAAAACGCGTCATGATTATTTTATATTACATTTTGTATAAAGCAGCTTATATGTTATATTATGTTGTTGAATTTATGGGTAAGTGCATGCATACACTGAAGTATTACTATCTAATAAAATACTTAATTACGATGACCACTTCTATTGGTATTTAAGTCAATGTAATTTAGCCCGCTTGCCACTTCTATCTGTTTATTAGTCTGTGGTTGTACGATATACCTACGTATATACCTACTCGTACAACCATTTTGTAAAATTAAGTATGTTGCGTGTGAAAATGCCCATATTTTATAACCGGCGAATGAGGTACTAGCCAAAGGGCTAACTTTGAGATAAGTTCTAAAACTGCAGACATTTCCCCCGAAGTAGAATGTCAGATAAATATAAAAATACCTTTTCCGTATGACCCGGCCAAAGTTGCGAATCGGGCAATGAATGAAGACTATTTCTTAATCATATTGCCAATTCGCACAAACTACAGTCATTTCCCCCGAGTCACAATCGCACATTTGCAAAAAAAAGTAAAAATAGTAGTTCCGTAATTTGTATCCCAAACTGCACTTTTGGCAAACGTAGATCAGGGTACTCTAATTCGTATATCAAATTGCACCGACTACAGATAATTTTCCCTCGAAGTTATAAACAATAATAGCATTCACCCCTTTCCATCCCTTGCCTAAGGGATGGTTCTATTGTAAGTTACCATAGAGGTAATTTATTAGTCATCTATCACATTTAAAAACTTTTAAGTTCGAGCAGTGACTTAATGCCACTCTTTTGTAAAATATGAGCTTATTTGCTTCGCCTATCGGTTGCACAACGTCGTCGGTTGGCGGCGCTAGAGATGTCGATTCTTTCTAAAATAGATCGATTTTGAGATCGATTCCGAATCGTGTAGAAAAAAATCGGTACAATCGAATCATGAAAATCGATTCAAAATCTTAACAGAAATTCACACAATTAGCGTTAATAAACTTTTATTTTTGTTGGTAATCTAGGTAAAAATTATTATGCGTTAATTTTTCCTGACTTTATTGTAAGAGTTTTTTTTTTTTTAATAAAACATTGATTAAAATATTTGTTCAAGTTTTATTGTCAAAGTAACATAAAATGCACATACATAACATTATTATTAAGTTAATATTATGTAACTATATTTCTGAGTCTCAATTACCTACTCCAACTTTCTATTTTCAAATGTAAGGCTCTTCATAAAAAATAATGAATCATGTACTTGCCGGAAACGTAATTAAATGTAGGTACTTTTTTTAATTGTAAGTGATTTCTTAGCAAAATTTTCCGTGAAACTGCAAAAAATCGTGTCGGTTGTATGGATCGATTCAAAGATCGAATCGCTACGAAAAAAACGATTTTCTTGGCCCCGATTTAAAAGCGACATCCCTAGGCGGCGCATTCCAAAACCAACATTATGTTAAATCTCGTACAATCCGTGATGTAAAAACTACAAATAACCATGTGAATTCTCGTCCGAAACACAGTTTTAATCAATTATTTTAGTTTAAAGTTCAACATTTAATAAGACTAGGAAATAATTGTTAATTAAAATAAGAAAAAATAATAATTTTATACTTATTATAACTTTGATTTCAAATCGTAATAAAATCAATATGGCGCATGTTGATATGGAAAATTGACAGCTGTGTTTTGCCTTTGTCGAACCGTAAATGTATTTACATCTCCAGTTTAAATTTTAAGTTCTAACAATGACGAGACCGTTTGGTAATAATGACAAACGTTTCTCGATCGACGACGCTTTCGAGGAAGAAACTGACGAAGCTATCCGAGTCTACGGAGCCACTGGAGATAGGTCTCCGCTATCAACAAATAAATATAAGAATGGTGGAGACTATTTATCAAGGTAAAACTTCATGTTATCTTTAACTGAAAATGTTACGCATAATAGAAAGTTTACTCAGCTCTCAATAATTCAAAGAAATTTTTCACTCAATAGTCTTGACCTTTCATGACTCATATTTTCATAAATAGAGCAAAAGGCGTTTGAACTTTCTGTCATGAAGCCGTTACACTCGCCCCAAAGCCCCAGTTTACATTATATTCAGCGCTAATTACTTGCTAATATTCAATAATTAACACAACTGGTACAATAAACCCAGTTGAGTTCATTGCATTGTTTTCACTTTGTATTCATTCATGTAAATTGTTACCAATTTGGAAGGCTTGTTAAAACAAAAATGTTTGCGGGGTGTATAGCCTTTCTTACATCGGCTTACATAGTATTTTGTGATGAAATTTTATTTTTGACAGCACTCAAACTAAGCCTCTAAAGTCAGCCACATAATAGTATTAAAGATTAAACAAGTACAACCCGGTCACATTATCTCGAGACCTGGCGTCGATGACGTCACGTCGCGTCGGCGCTCAGATATGGTGTGCAAAACAAGCATCATCTAGTAGGATATTATTATAAACAATAAGATTTCCAACAAAACAAATATTGTGTTAATTAATTTAATGTAGGTAATATTATTATAATGATATGATTAAAATGATGAAAAATAAATGAAACAATCTTGGTTAAGTGGGTACAAGAAAAGTTTATTACACAAAACTACAGACTAAAAATCTTCTTCAGAATATATGATTGGCTCGATGCCAGTCATTGTCTCATTATCGCTATCGCTATCGCTGATCTCACTGTCCGATCTCTCTTCGCCTAGGGATATAATTATTTCACGAACATTTTCTTCTTCAAGGTGGTCTTTCTCCCAATACTCCTGTTGTAATCTTTCATCGTGATTTACTTCTTTTTTCCAGTCAGAAGGTGTGATGGAATTATTATTAATTAATCGCATTTCTTTTTCTGACTGGCTAACATTTTTGTCTGCCACCCTTTGCTTCACTAGATTCCAGATATATTAGGGTGGCAGACTTACTATTTCCTGACCATTCTCTTTCATTAATTCGTCGACGACGTATTTTTTTGGAGGCTTTGTCCTTAAAGTTATCGGGTACAATTCCTTTTTCGTCATATTCTCGTCAAACGGAACTTTTTTCTTTGGCCTCCTTTTTTATTCTCATCAAAGTACATTTTGATATTCCTGTTGCAGCACAGGTTTGTTTAACAACTTGATCTACAGGTATTACGAATTGCTTGTTAGCTTTCTCTGATTCAAAGAAAGCGAGAACTTTCAGGATTAAATTTCTTGCTTCACTGTGAATAGTTTTTCCCATATTTGAAAAAACTTTCACTGTCCCACTTCAAAGCAACGAAATAGTAACAAAAATGTCCAAACTAAACCAAAATGTCCAAACTTAACAAAAATGTCCAACGTTGCAACAAAAACAATATTTTAACATAACAGCAATAACAAAATAACAATAAAAGTCCAAACGTAACAATGGAATGTTTCAAAATATACCACGAAAACAAGTCGACGCGTATCAGCAACGAAAGTGCTAACCGTACTGACGCGCCGTGGCGAGCGCGGGGAGGTGAAAGGAGAACGGGGCGGGTGGTTCGCATTCCAGCAAGGTCTCAAGATAATGTGACCGGGTTCTACAGTGGAGCCCACATCAAGCTAAACACTTTCAGTATAAGCTGACCTCTCATTGTATAAGCTTCCCGTACAATGAGAGGTCAGCGTATACTTAATGTGTATAGCTTGATGCGAGCTCCACTGTACATTAATTTCTGTACAACTGAGATAATACTGTGAAGGTTGTCGAAAAACTACTTTGTAAAATACATAACAAACTAAAGCAATTTTTAACATTTCAGCAAAACCTACAAATGTACAGAAGACACAACTTCAAGGGACTCAGATTCCCTCATACATGAGTATGTAGAGGCTACTCAGTCCATGTACTGCTGGAACCATCCAAAGGTACGAGAGAACTGGAAGACCGTATGTGCTGCTGTTACACTACTCATTGTGGGTGTAGGATTATTAGGAATGGGTGCCTTTGCTGTCGCGGAACCTGAGAATGGTCTCCAAGGAGCTGTGTTCTTCGTCGCTGGTATGATCTGCTTTGTACCTGGTGCGTACCATGTTGTTTACATCTGGCTAGCAGCACGAGGTCAAAGAGGGTATGACTTTTACCATCTTCCCTTATTCACTTGATTTGAATTTATAGTCAAAGCTTTTTGTTAAGATTTCTTTTTAAACTGTGGAGATGTAAAGCAAAAATACTGAATAAATGAGGAGTAAGAATTTCACATATTTAATACAAAGAATGATTTTATCAGGTTATTTTATACAGTTTGAAGCAATTATTTGCAATTAACTGACTGGTACATTTTTTACATAAAACATGTAACCATATTACATATGTATGAACTTGCTGCCTTCAGTCCTGGTGACTCCTAGTGCTTAATTCTGTTAAGAATTTGTATAATGCCTAATTTGGTATAATACTAAATTGTACCAAGACCTGTCCTTAGGTAGTGTTTGCACATAAAGATCTCTATAGAAATAGAAAATAATAGACATTCTATTGCATCAGATTCTCTATGAAATTATAGTAACTTTTATTACTGTAACAAATGTTTACAAATGTTACCCAAATAAAATCTGTGAATGAAATAACTCAGTGAGAAAAATAAAATATCATTCAAAGCAGAACATTTATTATATTGTAATGTTTGATAATTATAACGTTAATTAGTTAAAAAAATATAATGTTGAAGTGCCTAGTGGCATTTTAAATTGTAAATGCTACTAATATTGTAAAATAGAAAGTTGTTTGTTTATTGGTTCTTTCTCATGCTATGATTTGCTTTCCAATTCATAATTATGTAAATTGCTAGTCTTTATATGTAGATACTTTCTAGATCTAATGTTGAAGTCAATAGTTTATTCAATGTCCATTTTAATTTGACATTATTTATTTGAATTATAAATTGTGTTTGAACATTATATTATAACATTTATTCACAAAATAAACTTACGAAATGAGGACTTTTAAAAGGGTGTACACAAATATGGACTAATGCTTCGTCAAACGTGTTATACCTGTTTTATTCATGAATTATTCGGGACATGAATATTTATTGGTTTGGGAGTAGTAGTTGTTCTCTGCTTGAAGATATAGATGTGCCATTCGTATCATTGGTTCCCTGCCTCTCAGTCTCCGTAGTTTCAAGACAAGGAAGCTCTTTGTTATATCATTGGAATTTAAATGGCACAATATTCACACTCTGTTTCGCATCAGTTTATCGAAGGTTGTGAAGATTAATGTTGTAAATGTCTTAAAACCATATTTTTCTTATGTTCTTGTAGAGGTTTTTGAAGGATCCCGGGGGTCTTATATTGTCTAACTTCAACTTCCATCGTAATCACCTTCTACCACACCATGATTGGCTAGTAATGTCATCACACATAATTTTTAGCCAATCACGACACCTTTGATAGATATTGAAGTTAGACAATGAGAGGGCTGGTTATTAGTTTTAATCACTGAAAACTAGTTTACAAAGATCAGTTAATTAGAAGTCAAGTAGCTACACCAATGTGACTATTAGACTTTTTTACCTTAAATATAAAATACTGGTTAGACAATCTGAATGTCTAAAATAAAATAAGTTTTTTTGAAGCTTCATCTTACTTAGATATTATTTTGTAGTTTTGATCCTATGAGCATACCATGATATGTAACCTAATTTGAGAACAAAATTTTATAAGTACCAATGTCATCAAATCACAATCAAAATTATTATGTAAGAAATTGTAATTTAATTATTTTAGATTTTTGGTACATTTTGAGTGTCATTTGTTTATTTAAATCTTAATTACAGTCTAAAATATATGGGAAAAACCATAGACTTCGGATATACTAAGTCTACAGGAAAAACAATGTATGGATTTCTTGTGAAGGTATTTTTCTTGATTTTCATCTGCATTTACATGACTAATTTCAGCTCAATTGGCCCAGAGTTTTTGTTTTTTCAGTGAGAAAATGTTCGAATTGATCTCCGATTAATATACGTATGTATATTAACGTGCATAAAATAAATCAATATCTATATGTTGACTGATAAAAGATACTGGGAGTGTATTTTTAAATTATTTGAATTTGCGTATGAACCCACATGATTCGCATACGAAAACTTAAAATTAGTATTGTATTCATGTGCGAATCATGCAGATTCGTATGCAAATTGAAATTCAAATGATTCAAAAATACACTCCCTGGTCTTTCAACTTCCAGCTCTAAAACAGCAACACTTATAATATAAGCTTAGCTTTCTTTTGTGACATTGACATTCAAGGGTGAGGAAGGCCAATAGAATAGACCATTAAAAGAAGTTACTTATGCCAATTCATATAAACAATTTTAGCAAACTTGAAATTGAGACTTTCACTTTATATATGCCTGTACAATTATCTTTATATCATGCTAGATTAAATACAGTGTGAATTATGGTTGTTTATGCTTATTTTTATTAATTAGTAAGGTATGGAAAACATCAAGATGTGGTTTTCTGAAAATGTTAAACAGGGTGTAGTGAATCTTCAATGTATCCATGTTACAGTATACTTTTTACAAAAAATAAACAACTAAAATACATCTTGAGGATAATGACGTAAACAGATGGTTCACCTCAATAAATATTATGATTGAACAAATGCAGTTTAAATGTAAAACTGATTGGCATCCCAATCACAGTAATTATTGAGGTGAGTTACGGAAAATTCAATTTTATTTTTTTGTAGGTATGTAGAGACTGATTTTGGTACGTTAATATATCATGTTGGTCAATATTATTTTCTAAGCAATGTTGGGACTAGAATGGATAGTATTAGAGATTAATTTACATATGTACAAAATTAACTTTATTTATTAATACTTACGAGTATATTTGTGTAACTAATTCAGTGTTCATCCTGGTCCCAAATTCTGATTTATTTATTAATCTGTTGTAATCTATGGAAAATTGTAAATACGATGCTATACGATGACTAAAATTAAATGAAATAGTTGTCTTATACCTACCTAGTTGTTTAATTTGCATTTATCATTATTATTCTGGGCTCTTAATCTTGATACCCAGGTTGGAAAACTGTACATTAGGGACTGTCACTTTGGGGTGAGATGGGGCTACCCCCTGGTAACACTTTGCCCTTGTGTGGGCCAACTATTTGTTACATCCTCCCCCCGAAAGCAACGGTTGAATAGTTTTACAACCCTGCATGCTCTGGAAAGTGTGTAATTATGGTACTAATGCAACAAGGTTCACCATGAGTTAACTGTTCCAGTAACAGACGGTATCTGAAAAATTTCTAGACACCCTCAGAGGGATATATCTTGTAACAATATACTAGTATTGTTAATATTTTGTTATTCTTTAAAACACAATGTTTCATTACAATATTTTTATTATGTAAGAAGCTTTCTGGATATTCTTTTTAACTTGAAATGCTGCAAAAACCTAAGCTCCCCGTTCCAGTTCCTTAACACTTGCATCTGCTGATGATCCATGATGTCCGGCATCTCAATCCCGCATGTATTGAACTCTTCTTCTTCCCGCTTCTTTGTCATGTTGATCATGTCTTCCCTACTGGCATGCTGCCGGCTCTTCCTCTGTCCTATCGAATTTTTTAAAGCAATCTGCTCTAATTCTTCATCGAATCTCGCCAAATAAGCTTCAATCAGCTCTAGTGCTTGTTCCTTGGATAATACGGTGCAATCGTCAGGTATTCTCTGTTTAAACCACAATATTTTCTCACCGATAAGGTTGTGCTTGATGTGGGTGCCTAGTTTGTTTTGGTCTTTCTTGTCGTGTTTTTTTAACTTTTTAACGAGGGATATAGTTTTTCTGCTGTTGGGGTGCTTTAGCTTTTCAATGTTTTTCTTTATGTTCGGCATTTTTATTAATAATATTGGTGTCGTGTGTCGCTTTTTTAAAAATTTAGGTTATGTATTATGTACTAAAGTTAATTTAATAAGAAACCGTTTCGAAACGAGCGAAAATCACTCGGAGTGATGCGAATTTCACCCTCACCCTAGAGCGTTCCAAAATTGACACGAGTTAAACCGAGGGTAAGCGAACTGTTACCTGTAGCCTTAGCATGAAAACATTACGGTTAGTTACGTTTAGTTTGAACGTAACGCTGTTTTGTATGAAATCTGATAACCGCCCTGTTGGTATAGCGCAGCCTCTATGGTTGTAGCAGCTCTATGACAATCTTTCTGTCAAGCCTATCCTGTCACGAGTTTTATGGAAGAAACATATGTTGTTATAATTTCTGTAATGTTTTAAATAAAAGGCATTGTTTATCAAATAATGTATTTATATTTCACACCCAACAAATGGTAGCAGGGCGTGGTTACCTATACAAATGCCAAAAGAAATAAAAATAACATAAAAATGGCGTCTTCGACATACCGCTCGATAGAAACGTTAAATAGAAATAGTTACGACACCTGGTGTTTACAAGCCCAGGCCGTATTGATAAAAACCGAACTATGGGATTACGTTAGCGGCGAAACGAAATTATCGCCAACATCGAGCGCCGAAGAAAAATGTAAGTTCGAAAAATTGGACATACAAGCTAGATCGGAACTTATTCTACTCATCTCACCGACGGAATTAAAACAAATAAAAGGTTATAAAACGTCAAAAGAGACATGGGATAAACTTAAATCCATTCATCAGAGCACTGGTCCGGCGAGGAAAGCTACGCTGTTGAAACAACTGTTTCTAAAGAAAATGAGTTCCGAAGAGGATATCCGCGACCATTTAAATAATTTTATGGACGTCGTCGGAAACCTGGAGGACATGGACGTTAAAATCCACCCAGAACTATTGAGTATCATGATGCTCTATAGCCTACCAGCGAATTATGAAAACTTTCTCATCGCTATTGAGTCACGGGATGTGCTGCCTGGTGCAGAAGAATTACAAATAAAAATTGTAGAAGAAAACGAGGCCAGAAAGCAAACGGAACCGAATGACACCTCATCAAGGTCCGAAGCATTTTATGCTAAGCAAAAGAGGAAGGTCATCGTCTGTAAACACTGCAATAAAAAAGGTCACACTACAGAGGCATGTTGGTCGAAGAAAGGAACCACTCGTACACAGAAAAATAAAAGTCAAGAAAAGAACTTTAACGTCTGTTATTCATCCGCAGATATAATTGGTGAAAATCTGTGGTGCCTTGACAGTGGCTGGAGCTCTCACATGACTGGCGAGGAAGAAAAATTCGAAAAATTAACTTCTGAAGTAAATATTTTAAGTCTCGCGTCAAAGAAGCACATCACACAAATCAAAGGTCGAGGATAAATTAGTATCTCAACCAACGACGAAAAATACAACTTGAATGATGCGTTGTACGTACCGGAAATAACAACAAACCTCATATCAGTCGGGAAAATAACCGATAACAATTTTTTTTTTGTACAAGGTACTATTCGAAAAAGAAAAAGCATCCATTATACAAGAAGACAACGTCGTACTACAAGCTTCAAGAAATAAAAATGGGCTCTATTATCTGGATTTCAAACCGGAAGAATCAGCAAATTTTACAATGAAGTCACAAGATGAATCGATGTTATGGCACCGAAAAATTGATGCATTGTATGAGTCTTGCCATAGATCAGCCATCTTTTAATAAAATGTCAGAACGTTAATTTGATTCTGATTGAATTTGGAATTTTGTTTGGAATGTCATTTCAACAAAACAATACTAATATTTCGTACTCCAAGGGCAAAATCGGCTGTCTGTCTGTCTGTAAAGTCGTTTGCAATAGAATCCAACAATCATGTAAACAAATATGGCGGACTGACATTGACAGCGTATTGTTTATGCCCATAGTGATGTCATAGTGTTCTAATTTAATTTTAATTAAATTTATTTTTCTAATTATTTTAATTTTAAGTCATAGACTATGGCCCATAGTAGGATAGGTACTAAAATAAAACTGACTAAATAGATTAAATATATAAGCCATAGACTATAAAATAAAACTGATTATATATAAAAAAAGTGTTTATTAAAACAAATTTAAATCTTCGTCTTCGTCATCATCACTATCAGAAGTGTCGCCGGTGACCGTAATTATAAATGGAACCACTGTGTCATCGCTTGCCGTGTCTAAAATGCCGTCGAGCTTTTTCATTTCTTCCTCTTCCTTTAGGACGTGACTTACGCATTTCGACCATTGTTCGGCTCCGATTCTCGCCAACCCTTCGTTCAATAAAGTTTTTATTTCCGCCATTTTAAAAGATTTGTTATTTCTCCCAACATACGACTTAACCTGTGCCCAAATGAGCTCAATTGGGTTGAGTTCGCAGTGGTAGGGAGGAAGGCGAAGCACAGTTATTCCTTTCGATGCGGCGAGCTCGTCAACGTATTTTGTAACATAATTTTTTTTATCAAATTTTGTGAGTAACTGTGCTTTTATTTCACTTGTTTCAAAAGCTATATTTTTGCTACGTAACCATTCTTGTATAGCATCCTTCCTCCAGCTCATGTTGGGCACTCGTTCGAGTTGGCGAGAATGGTATGGAGCATTATCCATTACAATTACAGATCCCGGCAGAATTTTGTCTAAAACCATCTTAAACCTGAAACAAAAAAGATAATTTTCTGTCATAATGTAATTTTATATTTAATAATATTAATTTTATGTAGTGTTATCATAAATATACAAAAATACACAAATGAAACGTTACCATTTCTCAAAATTATGAGCATCCATTTCCCCGTGATAATCGCCATCTGACTTTTTTGAGAATGAGAATGCAAAATCGTAGAAATCGGAAACAGAAAACACTAATGCACAGCGAACCCACAGAACAGTGAATGACTGTGAATGACAATTCTAATAAAATGGCCACCTGTCAATTTTTAAAAACTAACCATTATTTTTATGGCTTAGGATACAATCCGTTTTGGTTAATTATATTAAGCTCTTGAAAAAAAATTTTTATTGTATTCAAATAATATTAAATTAAAATAATTTATTAAATTAAAAATAAAAGATAACTTCAGATTACGAACAACACTAACTTTTCAATGACTTATAGAGTTCGATGAGTAAAAAACTAAGATGACAGCTTGTCAAATACTTCGAAATTTTTACGTTGCAAATGTTTTAACAAATTTAACTTATAAATACAAGTTAAATCGTGATGAAGATAATGTGAAAACAATGGTGCGTTCGTTGAAATCAGACTATGTTCATAATTGATCGTATGTATGTGATTACGGAGTAATCGTGACAATTTGGTTTGTTTACATGATTGTTGGATTCTATGTCACTATATTTTTTCAAGTAAATTTTTTTGTTTATTCTCTGTTCGGTTTATTTTTATCTTTCTCTATTCATTTTTAAAAAAAACAAGGAATTATGTATGCCATCAAAAACAAAACTTGAAAAAAAAAACAAGTCTCGCAACATAGTTCTTCTACCGTAAAAAGTTGTGAGGTCCATGTAAATCCAAGTCGGTTAATTTATTCAGTCCCTACTTAAGGGACTTTCTGTCTTAAGTTATTACACAATTAGCTAACCTAACAACGTCTTATAGTGACCATATCAACATTGAAAATCTTTTATGTTTCAAATAAATAGATTGACTTGGCGATCGCACTAAATAATCTAATTTAATATATATGTATTACTTGTGAGATACATTGTGTTTTCATGCGATGACCAAGTCAATATATATGTTTAAAACATAAAAGATTTTAATATTGATATGATCACTATAAGATGTTGTTGGGTTAGCTAATTATGTAATAACTAAAGACAGAAGGTCCCTTAATTAAGGACTGAATAAATTAACCGACGTGGATTTACATGGATCTCACAACTTTTTACGGTAGAAGAACTAAGTTGCGAGACTTGGTTTTTCTTACAAGTTTTGTTTTTGATGGCACCTCATTTCTTTTTGCGGATAGTCCTACTTTTTTCCCTTTCCGGTACCTTCTACCTACAACTGCAAATATAACTTTGTAATCCTATGCAGTTGGTGTATCTAGAAAACTGGACCGAAATTGCAAAGTATTTTAGTTTTTCCTTGGTTTATACACTGAACACTAATTTTATTCCAAATTTGAAGCTTCTGTTTGCTAAAAGTACCTTAAAGTTTTGATGATCGGTCAGTCAGTCAGTCAGTGAGTGACTGACAAAATTGAGAAATTTTGACTAGTAATAATTCTTATACTGCTGGTTCAAATTGAATGAAATTTGAAATATACTGTGTTTATGCAATGCCTGCTTGGTTACTGAAAATTCAGGCTTCTAGTTTTATCCACAACGAAGTTATAGGGGGGTCGGAAATGGCCTGAACTGTTTCGAGAAAAGGATGGTACGGCCGTGCCGCCTTTTAGCTCAACTTGGCGGGGGCACTGCCGTGCCCTCAGGTTTATCCCGAGTTTCTTGGCGCTTTAAAAACGATGAATAATTTTTTCACGTAGGTATTGAACTTGTCCAAAACCCGGGAAAAGTCCGCAATGACAAGTTGTCATTGACAACTGTCAGGCGAACTTTAACGGTATCCAGACAGAGCGTTAGAAATCGCACTAGCCATAGCGATTTTCGCATTACTCGGAAGCGTTTCAAAACACTTCCGAGCAACTGTCAGGGCCGCGTTCAGTTTGATCGCCCGCTCATCACTGACAGCATTACAAATTCTACGCGTGCAAGAGATGTCAGTCATGATTGCCGGGCGTGAGCGGGCGATCAAACTGAACTTAGCCCAGGTAACGCGTTCTAGCGGTTCGTTTAGGTCAATTTTTGAATGGCGCTGTAGGGTGAAATCGCATCACTCCCCCAGTGTGAAATCCCGGGCGGGCTAAATCCCATGCAGACTGGGATCGATCAGCTGACATTGACACTGACGTCTATGGCTATTTTCAATGCAAATTTTGTTTATTGTTTACGTTGTGTTGTCATGGGCAACCGGCATAAGCCTAACGTTTATTGCTATTTGCATTGCAAGTCATTTTGGGTTAGTTAACTAAGTACGAACATTTTTATTTTGAGGTTTGTAGGTACGTGATTGGTGAAATTAAGATTTGTGTAGGTACCTACTTACTTATTGAACGTCTACTCTAATCAATCGTGGCGTGCGTGGTATTATGATCACTTCAACTGAATTAAACTGGATGACAGTAAACTAGGAAATCATAATACCTAGGTACGTAATATTCGTCGTTGAAAAGCGGCTATACCAAGTGGGGATTGTGACTTGCACCTCCTAGTTTACACATTATAAATAAGAAAATAATTTGTGGCAGGCAAAAGAAAAACAGACATTTCATGTAGAAGTATTGATAATGAATGATTGTGCCTTCTTCCTTTAATCGGGCTGAGGACTGGCACTGTGCACAGTGGCGGAGTTACACAATCACTCATCATTCTTTCTTCAGTTCTTTTCATCATCTCATGCAAACCACCTACATGCAAACCGAAAAATAATAAGTAACCAAAGCGAATAACAGGACAGTGACAGCATGTTAGAAGGAAAAAACACCAAATATAATTATTACTAAGTAGCAGTTAGGTGGTAGAGGTAGGAGGTACCACCATCTTACTCGGAAATCCTCCCGAAGTTATTCGGGGGAGAGTAAGAGGACAGCTCTCAGGCAAAAAAACCAGGCGGCCCACCATTGCCTGGGACCGATGGATGGCGGCGGTATATCCATCCTCAATTGCCCGGCCTTATATAAAACAGACTGGTGACGGGCAGCGGCGTCACTGGTGCAAGGGTTTCGGCACCGCGCTCACCAACCCGCCTTCCCAGTGTGTGTGAGTATGGGCATTTCTTCCAGGAGGACCGCCCCAGAGTGGCGAAATCCTGGAAAGGCCTATGTCCAGCAGTGGATGAAACAGGCTGATGGATGGATGGAAGTAGCAGACCAAACTTATGGATTAAATCGCGTGGCAAGTTTCCATACAAAAAATAAGCTACGAAGAAACCTTTAAAAATGGGTTGTCTAGGCTGGCACATGCTTGGAACATATTTGTTAATTGCTTAACTAATCTTTAGTACATATTTTGTTTGGAAACAAGCAATATTTATAATTAAAAGAGCCTGAAGTTCACTGAGCTAAAATTGCCACCCGTCGACTCTATGCTTTTATTATTAATGTTAGGGCTGCTACTATATGATATGTCTGTGTAAATATATGATGTTAACTGGAACGCAGCATGCAAAAACTCCATATCCATAAAACCTGTTAGTGTATTAGTAGGTAATTAAAATTAACCAACTTATATTTGGAAAAACTATTGATCTTATCGTATGAACAACAAGATACAGCAAGAAAAGCAGTTCCTTCTGAAGGGAAAATGATAATCTAGACCACACGATACATATGCAGATACAATTTTGTTCAGCAACTGCAAATTCTTGAAGCTGGAAAAATATGAAGTATTATGAATTTATGAATGCAATAATAAAAATTTATATTCTTACAATAACCTATATGTATTATCAGGTCCGGTCTGGCCTCAGGGCATACTGGGACTTTTCCCGGTGGGCCGGTCCGGAGTGGTGCACGGTGGGACCCGGAGCCGGACTCCAGCTCCATTGTCCCTTCATTTTTATACAGAGTCAAGCCGTGATATGATTATTTTATTTCGAACCTCACAAATGGTGTGGGCTGCAGTTTAAAATAAATTCCCAGTACCTAGTTTTTTTGGCTCGCAGACCGACGACGCTGTATATTATTGTTCCACTTTTGGATTGTGTATGAGGTGCTAACATCAACTCCCTTAGTGCAAATCTATGAAATGAAATGACAGTTCAACGGTAGGATGTGCAAAAATACGTAAACTTTTTCAATATGTACTGCGAAATTATAATGTGGAGAAAATGTAACATTTAACCAAGATAATACAATTTGTGGAATTAAAATAAAATGATATCCTTGAAAAAAAATGACAGCTTTGATGATCAATCACTCATGGGTTCATCAACTTCATCATCAGTGCCGAATAGTGACAGATTTGTGAAATAAAATTCAAAGATTTCATTTATAAAACTGTTGAAAATAGATTCAGCTAACAGTTCAGACAACTAAATCGGCTACCATTTCATATTTTGGGGAAGCAATACTATTGATGAATAAACTTATAAACATCAGTAAGTAGGTACCACATAAAATGCAAAAATTTGATTATTATTATTTTACTTGATGGGCTTAAGTCCCTAAGTAATCAATTCATTTGTACTATTATGCAAACGGTACTTTTGAATCCCAATCCAATTGTGGAACAATAATACATTCAGAATATACATAATTGCACCTGAGGGAAATAATTTATTTTATTTCTTTAGAAGGGTATACACACTACATGTATCTTAAAGGATGTAGAATGCACTTGGCTGGCTGCATGATTGCCTCTTTTCTGTTGACTTCTAAAATAGGTAGGTAACATAAAATTTTGTGTAGTTTACAAAAGGCGGCAGAAAAAAAATCTTGTCAATGTAAAAGCCCAGTTTGCTGGCTTGCACCAAATTTTTCTCCACCGTTATCTACACAACTCAACAATTTCGAAATGTGCTCAACCTAACATAGTGGTGAGGGCAGGGCCCCGACTTTAAGTTAAAACTTGCTCCTATGGAAAATGTAAGTATGAAATAAAAAACGCTGCACACGCGACGAAGAAAATACGGGAAATCTAAGAATATCCATCACATATTGTACGCCTGTCTCCCAGAGGGGGGGTAAGACTGAGAATGCAGATTTCCATCTGCTACAATCCTGACCTGACACAACTCTTCCAGATCCATCAATCTAATCATACAAGCTTTTCTACTTTGGGTACCTATAGAAATCAAAAATAGGTTTTATGCTTAGAGGAAGATGACCAAAAATAATGTAGTCTAAATGCTCTAAGGTTTCAAGTGAAATCACGAAAATAAAAAATGCTGTTTTTCAACTATCAAAACAAACGAAATAAATAAATAGGGATGTATGTACATTATATCGACTCGATATATCGAGAAATTCTCGACGAGAACCTGGTATTATCGATAATATGACATTGAAATTTCGATGTTTTTAAATGTACGACGAATGATGTAGCGATATGGTTGAAAATTATAACAAAATGCATTTTTGAAAATACAACGGGCATAAAAGGCCAAGGAGTAGAAATTTTAAAGAGCTGTTTTACGCATGTGTTGTAGTTAGGTACTAAATATACCTAAATAACGCTTTATGTTATTAAAGGCAGTATTTAACAAACATTTTATGGCGTTATTTATTAAGCCTATTTCATAAGTTTATTTGATAAGCTACAAATCTTAGTTACACCGCTTACATTAATAAATGTCGTTTTTGGCACTCCGTGACAATAGTTTAATTTAAATTATGCTTTTCCTGCACAATAACTTTAAAAGCATGCTTAATAATTAAACATATCCAAAATTGGTTTCCAAGTAAAGGTTCATAAATTCATAATTGAAGCATGATGGCGGTTCTTAATTTTAAATTCTATCTTAATAAAAAATGTGACTTGTTTTATTTCTTACCTTGATTTCGATATTTCTTTATTAAATGACCCGAACACTATTTAAATTATATCAATACATTTATTACTTACCATATTAAAATGTTTTAATAAAAAAAAACGAAATGTCGATATTCAAAATGTATGATTAACTCACATCACTATGCCATCTGATGACATTTAAGTTCGGTGTTGCTATAAATAATGGAACATCTATTCTGATGACTTTAAGTTCGGTGTTGCTATAAATAATGGAACATCTATCCACACACCATATATTGGATGTCTGTGCATCATCATTCATGGAACGTAGAAGCAACGTCCTCTTTGACAGATCATTATAGCCACAAAATTTTTAAAAGTACAGACTTAAGACGACAAGACTTTTTACAGTTTTTTCTAGTACCCGGCTTTAAAAGACAATGCTTCCAGAGCCTTTAAACCAAACTCAGCATTAAAAAAAAACTTCAAAGTCAATATGCGTGAGTGTTGTGTATGTACATAGTTTTTAAACGCACACATGGTTATCTGCATGGAAAATAGCCTCAGCCGTGAAATCCACTAGTTTCGAAAGGAAACCTAAGATAACCTCAAATAAAAAATATTACCTATTTTATTGTAATAAAAATACTGGGTACACCCAGTGGGTACACCTACCTACTAACGTTTCAAACAAAAGTATTGGGAAAACATAGATCCGATAGAGTAAGTAACTGCTAGTGTTAAACCTAAATATAAATCATGATAAAAAGACCAAAACCTGGTGAAGATGAAGAAGATCTTCTTCGCATGCAAGAAGAATATCTTCGTGAGAAAAGTAAAGACGACAGTTTTAGACCGGCTGCTTATGTGACAAATTTGAGACCTACTGAACCGCAGCCCCCAAAAAAACCTGTATCAAAAGACTCAAACACTAGGAAAGCATCTAAATATGCACAAAGTAAAGGACTGAAAAGCCATGAGAAAAGAGCGCGTATTACTGCTCCAGCTAGCTTAGTCATGGGCGATATTCTTGAAAAGAACCACATTGAAGTGCCACAGCTTAAAGGACCTGAGGTTGACAAAGACAATGTATATTTTCCCAAAGTAATACCTTCACTTTTAGGTGATATAGTAGAAAGAAATCTGCATGATTTATCTAGTTTGGACATAGCACCAATGCCATCACAAGGGTTCCCTGTTGTTACAAAGAAAGAAACAAGCAAAGTCCCAGGAAATAAGAGTTTACAAGCTCAACTTTTAGAGAAAATAAGAAACCTGAAATCTGTACCAATGGATGTTGATTTACCATCTACTTCTTCAACAGAAAATACTAAGAAACCTTCACTGAACCTTCCACACAAAAGCTTTATTTTATCATCACAAGATGCAGATCAGATTCACAGTGAAAATGTCAGTGTTTTAAGTAAATTGTCTGAAAATGAGATATTAGAAGAACAACAGAAGCTAATGTCTAGTCTAGATCCCAAATTATTGGAATTTATAAAATGTAGGAAGAATGCCTCACAAATATCTTCAAAAGCTGCTATTAACACAAAACGAAATCTTCAGATGGGAGAGAAAATGAAGTCTACTGAAATGCCAGAATCTCAAATAACTGCCAATGATTCGCTTTGGGAAAATGATGTCCTCTGTCATCCGAACGTAGACAAATGGTTACATTTTGATTCCCTAGAAAAAGACAAATTAGAATGGATGAAAGGTATAGAAGAGAGTAGGAAAATCAAAGCCGAAGAACCATATGAAGCCAGATTCGACTTTAAAGGTTATCTTATGCCATACACAATCGAGTATACTGAGAAAACTAAAACATTGTTTCACCATGGAGATGAGCCTCACAGACCTGGGTATTCTTTGACAGAACTATTTGAGTTAACTCGGTCTACTATGACTCAACAAAGAGTGATGGCATTAAATACCGTGGCTGGGATCCTTGAGTATTTTAGTGCAGGAACATATAAAGACATAATTGACATTCCATTGAGTAAGATTTTCTTTATCATTAGAATTGCCATGGATGAGAATAAAACTGTCATATTGGAACCAGCTCTCAAAGCTATGAGGAATTTAGTCTACAACAGAATTGATGAAGCAGCACTGGATGCTCTTATAGGATTCGAAGAAGGATCACAGCAACCCTGCTTAGAGAATGATATGTCAGAAATTGAAGATCTCGAATCTCAAGAATCAGAATTGAAGGATTTCCATCTGGCTGAAATAGATATTATTGTTACTTTAGTGAGAACAAATATCATTCAAAGAATTTATTATATTCTAGATATGATCAGACCCAGTTTCAACAGTGTCCAATATTGCTTACAGATCCTTATAAGACTAGCAAGAGATTCAGTTGAAACTGCAAGAAAAATAGTTGCATCGGATCATTTGATGAATACCATAATGAGGAATTTTGTACCCGTAACCAGTATCAACTTTTTCTTTGATCCTCAGTTGGTATACAATGGAAAACCTGTTTTAGCTGCACTCAAATTACTGAGAGTTTTGTCGCTACAGTCCAAAGATATTTGCATAGTTCTGCTAACAAAATATGACATGTTAAAACCAGTTTCTGAGTACATAAGTTCAGGAGTTGATGGTACATATGGACTGAGAGTCCAAATAGAAGCTTTTTGTATACTCTCCAATGTATTAACATTTGGAGTTGGTGTTGATAATGCTTTGTCACTCTGCCCTGTTCTGATGACAACAATGTACAAGCATGTCCAAGGCACCAACATATTCATGAATGCTTCAGTAATATCAGCTACACATGCAGCTGTCGTCTTACAACTGATAAACAAAATTTTAAACTGTAGATTTATGAACATAGACAATTACAAGCGCCAGATATATCCTCTTTTAAAAGAAGGGGTTCAGAAATGGCTGGCACAACTCTCAGTATCAGAAAATTACACATGTGCTCATCTTCGGCTAATCTGTGCAGCCTTGGATTGTTGCAAATCAATTTTACTCTTGGAGCAACTGCCAATAAAATTTCTAAATGATTCTCTGAGAAGTTTGGCCTCTTCAAAGGGATATCGAGCAATTACAAAGCAGCTAATAACAAGTTCCAATCTGCTCTCAGGGATTGAGACTAAAGATCTTCATCTGGTAAAGAATTTAATGAGCTTGGGTGGGTCTGTCATTGACTCTATACAAAAGGTTCAGCCAATACTTAATGTTGTATCCCCAATACCATTTCTGGCGTCACTTTTCAAGGTATTGGAATTTGTGGAAGAACAAGATATTACTGCTGGTTTAGTTGAGAAACTGGCTGAGTATTTAGTTTTAATCTCAAAGAAAGAACCAAGCTTATGTGACAATTGGTTCACAAGAATTGAAACTAATTTTGTTTTTAATGTCATTAGAGTATCGATGAATGGAAACATTGGTGAAGCAAACAAAGATCTACTTTATGCTGTTGCAAGCAAACTATGCTATATTCTAAGGAGTGATAAAAGAACTGAACTCGATTTTCTATTTACCTTCATTCTCTTCAACAAGGAGTGGTTTGCAGCTGATAGACTAATTAATCTGATGTCAGTCTCAGACGCTGATGGCTTCTCAATGGCTTTAACATCAATTGAGGACATAAAACTTTGCTACAGCCAAGTACTGAACCTGAAATACAGAGATACAGGTCCTAACATTGTTTTAAGGAAATGGCAAGAACCTATTCTTCCTAGAGATTGGATATATTTACCAATTCTCCACCTGTACAGCAGAAGTCAAGAAAAAGAAGATGCCAAAATGGGCGATCCCACTATAAAAGACACAGCCATTCAAACAGCTCAAAAAGAATTCATTATTAGTTGCAGTTTAGAATGGATTTTATTCAATGAACTTTGCTTCCCAGATCTCTTGAGAGACATCGATATAACAGACAGATTCTGCAGGATAATGTGTGTGTACTTGTCTGATAATTCCTTATTTTTGGATGCTAAGATCAAACTTCTTCTTCAGAAGTGTATGCAAACACTTTTCAAGAAAGAAAAGAAGATGCCTTTTAATTTTAATAAACAGCTTGTAGGGCTGCACAACTTTCAAGATTTTTACACTCAATTTTTGGAACAGTTTCAGTCTGTCAGTTATGGAGACTATACTTTCGCTGCTTGCGTTCTAGTACCTCTAGCACAGAAACATGATATGAAATGGCGAAAGCTTGTGTGGTCGGAATACGCTGGTTGCCTCAGGGCTCTTGATTGTCCAGAAGATCTACTATGCTATGATCTACGAGAATATTTGTACCCAGAAGAGACAGATGATTCTCTTATAAAGTCATACTTTCAAGCCTTGTCTAGTAGTTTACTGCGGCCGAATACAATCGCCCACAAAATAGCTTCTCATCATGTTGAATGTTTTAAGAAAAGATCAAAGACTACGTAGCTGTTAAGTTATTAATTAGTAATAAAAGGTTTTGATAAATTATCAATCATGTATTTCTGTTGAAATTATGCACTACCTTGAAAAGTTGTGAGATCCATGTAAATCCAAGTCGATTAATTTATTCAGTCCCTACTTAACCATCTGTCTTTTACATACTTAGCTAACCTAACATCTTATAGTGACCATATCAATATTAAGTCTTTTATGTTTTAAATAAATAAATTGACTTGGCAATCGCACTAAATGTTCTAATTTAATATAATATGTATTACTTGTGAGATACATTGTGTTTTCATACGATGGCCGAGTCAATCATTTTATTTAAAACATAAAAGATTTTTAATATTGATAATGGTCACTATAAGATGGTGTTAGGTTAGCTAATTAATGTAATAACTTAAGACAGATGGTCCCTTATGGTTCGTGCCACTAATTTAAAAGTTTTAATTTTACGAAAAATTAAAGCAATTTCCATACCAAAAAAAAAATCTAAAAAAAAATACGCTGAATTCAATCTTTTAATCAAAAAATCACTTACCTATTAATGTTAAACTTTCAAAAATATATATTTTGTTTTTTTATCACCTGTCACCTTTCTGTATTTGCGCTATTTGTGTGCCTAACTTAACGCCCTCTGCCTTTGCCTGGCCCGAATAGCTCGAACTTGTCAGATTTCATTTTTTCTAGCACCTAATTCTTCACGTCAGTGCGACAAGGGTATTTTGGCGCGTGGATTGGCCGTGGTCAAAATCGGAACTAACACTGCTATCCTATCCCTCGTTTCACAACTGCGCCCCGCCGTTGTCACTTTCAGCCACGCGCCAA
The DNA here is from genome assembly GCA_910592155.1 of Ypsolopha scabrella. Classification (NCBI taxonomy): domain Eukaryota; kingdom Metazoa; phylum Arthropoda; class Insecta; order Lepidoptera; family Ypsolophidae; genus Ypsolopha; species Ypsolopha scabrella. The sequence goes on from OU342980.1 coordinate 23,050,394, forward strand.
AAGATCTTTGTAGCACTGCACTATGTTTTTCACCTTTATTTCTTTTACGTCTTGTGCTTCGTCTTTACCGCACCTGATGAAAAGCGTTTATAAGGATGTAGAGCGCTCGCCCTGAAACTGTGAGAGTGACAGCAAGCGAAGCGTTCAGTATTTCCAGGGACTTCGACAAAAATCTACAGAAGTCGGTAGTGGACGAATGTCTGATACACTCCCCCCGAGGACAACATGCCAAATTAAAGCATTCTGATACATGAGTTATGCTGCAGTTCGAGAGACACCGTAGCATGCCCTTTGTTATCCCTGAAAATATATCAAGATATTAGCGGGTACCTACTTAACGAAATATGATGTTCTGAACAGCCCTAGGGGTCCAGCGGCAGTGAGATCTGAAAATTACGACAAGGGTTAAAAAAAAATTTGTGTATTTTTGGTAAATCCGCCATTTTGCAAAGAAACAAAAGAGATTTTTATCCTGCACACAATACGGAGAAAGTACGCCCCCTGTGGGATCCCTAACGAAATATTACACCACTCGGAAATGGAGAAATCTGTCCTGCTCCCGTTTTCATTTGTCTATCCTGCTCAGTGGAAGCGGGCCGCTCGAAAAACTCGCCATTTCAAGGTGTTTTTATTTATTTTAGAACTAGCCTTTGACCGCGGAAGTGAAGATTGAAAATCTTTGAGTAGTATCGGCAGTTTGCGGCTTGTCGGTTATTTTATCAACACCCCTATAGCCTATATGTTGACGAGGGTCACTACGCTGATAATAATAAAAAACGTTGAGTGGTTGAGTGGTTCTCGAATTAAATAAAACGGAACATACATACTTACTACAGAGAGACGAAGATTCTTTAAATATCGTGATTTTGGCCTTAGTATAATACTTATACCTAATAGCCCATTTCATTTTAATTTCGCAAAAATATTCAATGTACAGGGACGACTTCTTTACTACTTTATTACAGTATAGGTAAGGAGTGTTGATAAAGTAACCGCCAAGCCGAAAACTGTCAATAATCGTTAAAAAAATACATAGATTAAAGACACTTCACGCGAGCGAAGCCGAGGGCAAATGCTAGTGTATAATATAGTTTCAGCCGAGGCGATAGTGCGGGGTTTGTAATTTCTGTGAACTCTGCAGTTCACACAACTGGCCCACAGACATATAATTATTACTAAGTAGCAGACCAAACATAGGATTAATAGCGTGGCAAGTTTCCATACAAAAAATAACCCACATTTACGCTTCATGGTACGAAGAAACGTATAAAAATGGGTTGTTTTGGGTGGCTTATGCTTGGAACATATTTGCTAATTCCTAAACTAATCTCTAGTATATATTTTGTTTGGAAACAAGCAATATTTATATGTAAAAGAGCCCGAAGTTCACGGAGCTAAAATTGCCACGTGTCGTCTCTATGCGTTTATTATTAATTTTAGGTCTGCTACTATATTATACGTCTGTGAACTGGCCTCGTCTAGTAAGCATTATCTATGGGCCTTGTTATACCCACAGACATCCTTATAAATTGGATGTCTGTGGGTATACCCACCAAGCTAATAATTATATGTAATGAGAACTAATGTAATGAGGTAAGGTTGAAACAAAGAGTTTGGTGAGTAATATTGCAGGGCTTTATTTCATTGGCCCATAGATTTTGGATGTGCGACCTACTTTATAGGTCTCCGGATTCATTGTCTTCCATGCTTTTTAGGGTTCTGTACTCATGGGTGCAAAGGAACCATTTTGGTGTGAGTTCATTGTTCATCTCTATACAGGGTGTAAATGCAAAGTCAAGAATCCCTTTAGGGTATGAAAGTATACACGATTCTGATGTCATTACGACAAAAAAAATATTCCTTGAATTTTCACCAAAAATTCCATAATTTTTCTAAGCTATGGCGACGCAGCTCACCGGCCTGCCCACACACCTAATTATGCCCCCGCACTTAATTGCACCCCGCAACCCGCACCCCTCATCCGAATGGCCGGCGACCAGTGAGGGTGTCCACGCGATTCGTGTATTTTGATTAAAGAAAATCGTCTTATTATGAGGTACTGGTACTTTATTTAGAGATCCCAGTATTTAAAATAATATCTTTACCGATCATACTAACACACCCTTAAATGATTCTTGACTTTGCTTTTACACCCGGTATAAGGCGACTTTCGTTTATGTAGTCAAATTCATATTGGAGACTGGGTAAGTTGTCAGGATCAAAGTTTAGTTACCGTATTTGCGAAAAGAAAATGTTTTTTCAATTTGTAATTTTGTATAGGAAGTCTAAATTATATTTTGCGTATTTCACAGATTGGTTAAATTAACCTTGGTCCTGACCACTTACCGAGTCTCCAGTATGAATTTGGCTACATAAACGAAAGTGTATGAAGCACTGACAACGCATAAGCTAGACTTGGAATTTGTCACAAAAATTGCATTCAGTAGTCCACACAAAGGAATGTTGTTTTTTACAAACTTTCAAAATTTCTCAAAATACCATAACCGATATCTAAAGTTTTTTTTTTAAATACAATGAGGAGTTCAAATTTTTTCAATTCTTTTTGTTCTCAAGTTTGTCAGTTTTATTAATATTAAACTAAAACATTTCTGTTAAATTAATATGGCGGATCCTAAAATACCCCCCTCCCCCCTCGATTCAGGGCTGTCTGTACATTGGGGGCCGCTAGTTTAATTTCGGCTGTTACTATTAGACCTAAAGTATATTTTTTGCTCGAAGGAGGAATCTGACAGTTCGTGCTAGTGGAAAATGCGCTTCTAACTCTTATGTTATGATGATGCATAAACTATTTCACATTGCAACATTCAAAATTACGCGACAATGTGAAATGGCTCATGCACCATAGGAATTAAAAGCGCATTTCCCACTATCACGAACTCTCAGTTTACTCCTTCGTGCAAAAAAAACAGACTACCTAGATTTAGTATTTGTTTTATTGTAAATCTTTTATGTCAAAAATACTCGTAAACATATTTCTATTTATACAAATGTATGTCTGCTGTTACTGCCTACCCCTCCGGGGGAAAGGCGTGAGTGTATGTATGTATGTCATATTTCAGCTCAGCCATCGGAAGAATGGAGAGGCTTCGTCGTAATCGTTTCCATATTTTGACGGAACCCCAAAATAAATAAACATTTCAGTATTGTTAAATCTGAACTTGCCAAAATCAGCTGCTGATAATTTGTTGACTGATATTGTGTTTGGATAAATAATTATAATTTTATAGATATTGTTATATCGCTGATATTGGCAACACGTGAAACAATGATGATAGGGAGGGTTTTATTGGTTTGTTGTCTCTTCTACTTAAGTAATGCTTTATTCTTCCCCTCCCCCTATCCCCGAGTGAAGCTGCACGCTACTTTGAGCAAACACGCTGGCGTTCCCTTGTTTTTGACTCCGTACATAAAAAGAGGGGAAATAAAGGAAGCCCAAAAGCTCGCTAAAGTAGATTTGACTTGTGAGAAAATTGACATCGAGAGCTACGCCGGATTCTTCACTATCGACGAGAAATGTGACTCCAATCTTTTTTTCTGGTACTTTCCCACATTTTCCAAGAGAAAGAATGTCCCGTTGGTGCTATGGCTGCAAGGGGGCCCCGGGGGGAGCTCCTTGTATGGGTTGTTCGCCGAACTGGGCCCTCTACAGATCGTAAACAAGAACTTAGTGATAAGAAAACACCACTGGGCCCAAAACTACAATCTGCTTTTCATCGATAACCCGGTCGGAACCGGGTTTAGTTTCACGAAACACAGCGCCGGCTACTGCACCAACGAACAGTGTATCGGGAAGGGATTATATGCAGCGATGACGCAATTCCTCACCTTGTTTCCGAAACTGCAAGCGAACGATTTTTATATCACCGGAGAATCATATGCAGGGAAGTATATCCCCTCTTTGGGGATAATAATACACAAGCAAAACAGTCTGTATAAGGACAAGATCAATTTGAAGGGTATGGCAATTGGAAATGGCTTCTGCGATCCCATCAACCAGTTAGATTATGGCGACTACTTATACCAGATCGGGCTCTTGGATTTCCGCCAGAAGGAGTTTTTCGAAGGGCTCCAGAAGTCCATAGTAAAGGCGATTAAGAAGAAGGAGTGGCGGAAAGGTGATCTTCTGCTAGATAGGCTGATGGACGGTGAAATCGGAAACTTTTCCTACTTCAAGTCCCTCACGGGGTACACAAACTACTACAACTACTTGTACCCCACTGACAATGACAATGATGAGGCTAATTATGCTGAACTGTTGAAGAACGACAGAATCAGGAAGAGCATTCACGTGGGTGGCCTGCAATTGAACTCCGGCAACGAGGTTGAACTACATTTACTAGAAGATATGCTCAAGTCTGTGGCGGGAGATATCGCAGAACTGCTTCCCCATTACAGAATAATGTTCTACAACGGGCAACTAGACATCATTGTCGGTTATTCATTAACTGATAAGTTTATTCGGAATCTAGATTATCAATTAGCGAAGGAACCGAATTCCTGCAGAAAGATATGGAGGGTTTGCGATGAAATAGCGGGATACTATAGAGTAATGGGGAATTTGACCCAAGTATTAGTAAGGAAAGCGGGACACATGGTACCTAGAGATCAACCTGTATGGGCCCTTGACTTGCTGGATCAATTTGTGGAGCAAAGATTTCATTAGATATTTACTTAATTTTTATAATTTAAATTATTGTTTAAAATATTTTTAGCTTTTTCTGTTTTGGTCGTAAGATATTTTCCGTACTTGATAGTAAGATATTTTTTGGAGGTAATGATTAGTTTTATAAGGTATACCTATTTTCTAATGTTATAATTCTACACAAATGTACATGACCACAACCAACACCGAAGCTTCGACATAAGGGTTTACGTGTTTTGACGGCACCCTACAATCTCATTATGTCAATTGTCAAATTGAAATTGTCAAATCAGCTGTTGTATTTTATTTTACTGACAACAAGTAAAATAGTGATAATGAGAAGTGTTTTATTGTTATGTTGCCTAGTTGTCGTGACTGATGCCTATTTATTCCCGTCTCCGTATCCCCGAGTCAAGCTGCACGCTAGTTTGAGCAGGGAAGCTGGATCTCCACTGTTCTTGACGCCATACTTGAAAAAAGGGGAAATAAAGGAAGCTCAAAGTAAAGCCAAAGTAGTTTTGACAGAAGAATGTGACATTGAGAGCTACGCCGGAATGTTTACTATCGACCCGATATGTGATTCCAATTTATTTTTCTGGTACTTCCCCGCGTTCTCCAGGGATAAAGAGGCCCCAGTGGTGCTGTGGCTGCAAGGGGGGCCGGGCGAAAGCTCCTTATTCGGCTTGTTCGCTGAATTAGGCCCCCTACAAATAGTAAACAAGAACTTAACGATAAGAAAACACCACTGGGCGAAGAACTACAATCTGATTTTCATCGATAGCCCGGTCGGAACCGGGTTTAGTTTCACGAAACACATCGCCGGCTACTGCACCAACGAACAGTGCGTCGGGAAGGGATTGTATGCAGCGATGGTGCAATTCTTCTCCATGTTTCCGAAACTGCAGGCAAATGATTTTTATATCACCGGGGAATCATATGCAGGAAAGTTTATACCGTCTTTGGGCATGATCATACACAAGGAAAATAGTCGATCTAAAAGTAAAAATGAAATAATAAATTTGAAAGGTATGGCCATCGGAAATGGATTCTGTGACCCCATCAACCAGTTAGATTATGGCAGCTACTTGTACCAGATCGGGCTCGTAGATTTCCACCAGAAGGAGTTTTTCGATGGTATCCAAAAGTCCATAGAGAAGGCGATTCGGAAGGAGGAGTGGAAGAAAGCCGATCTTCTGCTAGATAGACTGATGGATGGTGAAATCGGAAACTTTTCCTACTTCAAGTCCTTCACCGGGTACACACACTACTACAATTACTTGTACCCCAATGAGAATGACCAAGATGATATTGATTATGTTGAACTGTTGAAAGACGACAAGTTCAGGAAGACAATTCACGTGGGTGGCCTGCCGCTGAACTCGGGCAAAGAGGTTGAACTACATTTAGTAGAAGATATGCTCAAGTCTGTGGCGGGATACATCACAGATCTGCTTCCCCATTACAGAATAATGTTCTACAATGGGCAACTAGACATCATCGTCGGCTTTGCTTTAACTGATAACTTTATTCGGAAGTTGGACTATCATTTTGTGAAGGAGCCTCACTCCTGCAGAAAGATATGGAGGGTCGGTGAGGAAATAGCGGGATACTATAGAGTAATGGGGAATTTGACCCAAGTATTAGTAAGGAATGCGGGACACATGGTACCTAGAGATCAGCCTGCATGGGCCGAGCAATTGCTTAATCGTTTTGTGGAGCAAGAATTTCATTAGATATTTACTAATTCTTTTTTAAAACTTTAAATTAAGATTTGTAATCGTTTTTTCATTTTTTGTTTTGCTTGTAATATTTATAATTATTTTTTGTGATTCATGATACAAGTTTTGCTTTGGATTAGTATTTTTGGTAATTTAAGGTATTCTATGTGTCTTCTTTCTAATGTTAGCACTGTTATTTCTTAAAGAAACTCTTAAGCATTCTCCACTTATTTTATTATTCAATTCCTCGCACTAATTAACAATAAATTACTAAAAGAATTACTTCGAAACTTAGAAGTACGTCAGTTCAATTTACACTTACAAATTATATTCTTAAAAATAAAATTATCAACAACTGACCATGAGTAATTTACAAAAAGGTGTATTCAAAAATATTTTCGAGCTTACTCCATTTAAAGAAAATATAGCTCTTTTTAATTATTAATAAAAATGGATATTTTCTGATTTATGACGTTCTTTGTTAGGCCGAATCGTTTGTGTGACAATAAAAAAAAGTAAGAATACCTAAATCTCACAAATGATGTCATAACTCAAGAAAATTGAAAGAATAAAAATAATAATAAAAATCTTCATGTAGTTCATACCTTCAGAAAAGTAAAATAAAACTGTGTATCTTAATATATTACAAGCACACATGGTCAATTATTGAGTAATATCAACTAATTAGGATTTTAACTATTGATTTCATGTAAACTTTTATACCCATTTACCACTTCATGTTTTAAAATGAATGTTAACATTAGAATCGTAATTTTAGTCAATATGAACAGACAATATAAAAATGTATCTATTATTTTACCTGGCTGGCATAGGCACAGAATATTTAAAAAGGGAGGCATTTTTACCTCTTGGTTTCTTCTCAAACCGTGGCGTGCCGAGTTAAGGTCATCGCACATTATAACGTCTGGACACTAGACCAGCACAGTCTCAACGCCAACTTCGTTCTCTACGAGCCGCTAGCACGGTGTCACAGTATAGGTAACAACACTAGTTTAACTAGGCGGTGTCCTTGAAATCAATACCTACGGCCGCTCGGCGCCTAAACACGCCCTAGGGCTGCCAACTGACTGTTTACGTATTTAATAATGCTATATTATTATTATAAAAATTGTATTTAAACAACCATACAATGCACAACCTGTAATTTCATGCCATAATTTACGAAAATGCGCGGGAACGTCACAGAGACAACGTGCGTACGTAACTGCGGTGCGACCGCGACTGTCGTAAACCGAGTTGAACCATGTTTTGGTAGTGGTTCGTTTCGGCCCGCTTGCATGGAGATAGAATACTATCTGTTACTTATACTATGACGGTGTCGACTATGTGTCATTGGCGTAACTAGGATTTCTAGCTGGGATTCCAGCCCCTGACTCCAGCTCACATACAAATCAAAAAACAAAACAAATTACGCCGAATGGGGGGGGCGCGCCCCCTGGCCCCTACCTAGGTTGGACGGCATGTCATCACCGAGGCTACGGCTCGGCGTCAAACCTACCAGGCTACCACTTTCGTTATTGATTAAATGTGTTGTAGGGGAGACGTCGGCGCAGCAGGTCCAACAACGCGTGGCCAACGGTTCACGTGCTTTCAACTCGCCGTCGACTAATGACACGTACGCAACACGATTTAAAGCTTATATTTCAACGCATTACTTTGAGGTGGTCTGGTGCCGATCCGTTTAATGTGAGACGACCTTTAATGGCGCTTGTAAATTTTTATTTATAAAATCTTGTAGGTACTGCATAGAAACACTTTTTAAATTCCTGTTTTCGGAGACAAACATCAATTTATACAAATATTTAGTTGCCGGTTTTGATTTCGTGTTAGTTGTAGAAATAAAGACGTAGTGTCAATAAATAGCTAAGATCGTGAAGAACCTCGCCGTGACAAAGTCAAAACTACGCTGACGAAACTGTTAACAAAGGTAACGAAATAAAAACCGGCTTATTAACCTGACCATACTTCTTGCATGGTGGTACCTACAGGTTATGAGAGTAGAGCAGTAAGAGCGTCGAGGAACTGCGCGCTTTGTGACGCAGGCAGGGTGATGACGTCAGAGTTAAAGTGGTCCAGACAGACGGATGCTCCGCTTCGGGATGCTGCGTTTTCGAAAGCGGCACCGAATAGACTGTAAGGAGGAATGGGGAGATTAATAGATTATGAGAACTGTTAACTACAACATTGTAGAGTGAAGAATATGGTATTAGATTTATTGCGATCTTATTCAAACAGGTCTCAAGCAGTGAAATAATTTCAAACCTACTGGGTCTCTAATTAAAATAGGAGTACCTCAGGGTTCAATTTTCGGGCCGTTTTTATTTATTGTGTATACAAATCACCTGCCTTGTATAAAAATTGTTTGAAATAGTTTTGCTAAGTATTTTACTTATTTCGAAAATTGCCACGCAACAAATAAGTTTAGATGAAGCAGTGCTCTTTCTCAGGTGCTAGACTGGCATGATGAGGTGCCACTTCGTTTGTCACGCGAGTTATCGCGCACAATCGCTTATTTGGGTTCGATATGCGCGATAAAATGGGGGAGAAACGAAGTCGCGCGTCATTATCTACGGAGGCAGGCCAACAATAATTTAATATAAACTGACGCTAGGTTATAATATCTGTAAAAGAAACGTCAAGATTTTCTGGGAATTATCGATTACAATTGGGGCAAAATATTTCGCTAACTGATAATGATAATCTAGGCACGGCGGCTTATGTAGTAAGGGAAATTGTAGAGATTTAACGATTTAACAGACGTAGCAAGTGCTAGAATAGTTTATTTCGGTAGTATATAACATTATGGCTGTTATACTTGATTTTTGAAGTAGTTTTAGAAGCGTTAAACAACGCCTTTTCAAATGATGGCAAAAATGTAGTTGTACCTTTAAACTTTTAATAAAACAATAGAAACCGCTGTGTCTGTACATTGAAGAAAAGTAATAGAAATAGAAAGGAGGTGACTAAAGAAGATTTATAGAACACAAATCAACGATTTTTAGAATTTTTTTCTGTCTGTCTGTTTGTTCACGCACATCTCTAAACTACTGAACGGATTTTCATTTTTTGGAACAGAATAATAACTTTATTTCATTAAAATCGGATGTTGGAAAAAAAAGTTATATATAAGATTTTTGGAATTAACTTTTCTACTGGTAGTAATTAGAAGTTATGGTACGGGATCTCCTCAACGGATACAGAGTTCGAGTTTGGGCTTATTTGATTGGTATTTATTAGCGCTTCGGTAAAACATGGTGACCAGGGTCTGATGATGGGACTGGGAGATGGGTACGGGATCTCCGCAACGGACAACAGCAGACCCTTCGAGTTTGGGCTTATTTGATTGGTATTTATTAGCACTTTGGTAAAACATGGTGACCGTTGCATATTGTCGTTCAAAAAATCTTATTCTTTTGTTTTCCTTATTTCCACGAAAATCTCTTAGACGCGGGCGGAGCCGCGGGCAAAAGCTAGTAAATAATAATTATGAAACAAACTTCTAGACGCGGATACCCTATAATTATCTCAAGTCGATGGCTTTATTTATGTCGAAAGAAAGAGGCTCTGACGGACAAGCCCTTATAGTTTCGTCATGTCCGTCTGTCAACGGCTTAGCTCAGAGGCTATTAGTACTAGAAAGCTGTAATTTGGTATGGGTGCATATTAATCACGCCGACAAGTATTTTTCTAGGGTATCTATCTCCCATACACGTAAAATGGGGACGTTTTTTTCATCTATCTCATATTGTGAGGTATCGTTGGATAGGCCGTTCAAAAACATTGTGGGTGTGTGACAACCATTTTTGATTTAGGGATCCGGTGGCGAAATAAAAAATCATAATCTTTAAAATGCTAATTTTTGTTAGAGTCAAGTGCCCCCCCCCCTGCCGGCTAAACGGTTGTTTAAGAATATGAGGAAAAATTCACAGAAGTTGTAAATATAATTAAGGAAAACTATCACATCTACGTACACTTCATAGGTTTACGAGTACAGGTCGCGCCAAACTTTTAGTCCCCTCTAAACACGACAATGTGTGGGCCGTTCTTCGGGAGAGCAAATTCCGAGCGGACTAGAAGTTTGGCGCTATCTGTATTAACTCACAAAATGTACTGGGCAACTACGGAACCCTACACTGCGCGTGGCCCGACACGAACTTGGCCGGTTTTCATTTAATAATGAATCCTAAAAATACATCAACGACAATGTCAGGGTACTAAGCCCTCGTTTTAAGAAAGCGTGAGCACCACCCTAGGGAATAACTTACTTCCTAGGCTCCTGAGTGAACCGCGGCGGGATGCCCAGCAGTATGACGTTGGAGCTGTCAACGGGCGCGCTCGCAATGATGGGCCGCGCGCTGCCAGTGGCGAGCGACATCCAGCGCGCCGCCACGCCCAGCCAGAACGGGCCGCGGACCAGACGAGCTTCTGGGGTGCCCTGGAATGTCATTATCATCAATCAGCCCGCATCCACCCATTGTTGGGCAAAGGCCCTGGAATGTACAAGTTATTAATGCTAATCAACAGTCGCGTGCCTATTAATATCGGGTATAAATGGACAGGTATCTTTAACATACAAGCACATACAAAACAACGAAACAATATGTAAAACCGAAAACTGCATTTACCCACTGGGATGCCGACATTACTCGACATTGTATATAGGTATAGATGAAACCAGAAACGCTTTACGTGTCCAGATGAATATGAACAACCACAGACATACATTTTGTTACGTAGTACCAGCGCATTAGACAAAAATACTCGTACCTGTGAGATGCCATTGTCATTTGCATGCAAACGCGTAAATTACTTCGCGAACAATGGGCGCTTCTTCATTGCACGACACACAGCCACGACACCAGTGGGAGCATTTTTGTATGAAACTGTACTGCACGCTTCTTCACTGCCACGGCCCGACAACATGTCGTCGCCGGCAACGGCCTGTCGTCGGCAGAGCAAGGTTCCCACTGGTGCCGTGCCGCGTCGGCATCGTTATGCATGTGTTGTGTACACATACAAGCTTCCTTGTTTGCGTGCGAGTGGCGCGAGATGTGTCTAGGGTTGCTAAGTTTTTTTAGAAGAGATACCGATACCTGTATTATTTTGTGCTTTTTGCAAAAACATAATCGTACTCGTCATAAAATTTTGCTTGGATTTTCTTACAGTAAGTTTGACGGCTGAAGACTCTTTCAAAAGACACTTTTGTGCCTTGTTCTTAACCCTCAGCTGTGTTTTTGCTGGCTGGTGCTATTTACGTTTACGTTTTATTTCACATCGATTCATTCATATTTCACCTTAAGGTTAAAATAAAGTATTTTCATGTACTTTATTGCTATTCAAAAATATAAAGTACGGAGACCCAAAATACTTTATTTTAAAGTACGGTTGGCAACCCTTGCAGTGTCGTGCCGTGGCCGTGTCGTGCAATGAAGAAGCTGTTGTCTAATGAAGAATATGTCGTCGACGGCTGTCGTGGCCGAAGCCAAAGCGGCCAATCTCGGTACAAGGTGACGTGCGCTTGCCCTCGGGTCGGCTTCGTTACTGATTGATCGGACTCGGACTGTCTCGGACATTCGTCGTTGGCGCGGAAAGGGGCATTCACCCGTTGGAGAGAGACGGAGGTATGAGAGAGGGACAGATATATCGGACTGGAGTTTTCGACACGCCTTGAATCCAGAAAGGTCATAGCCCTGTCTAAAAGATTTGCGTAGCAACTGGAGGTTCATGCACAGACTATAAAAGGTGGAGCTAATTGCGGGCGGTTCAGTTCTTTTTTAGCTCCGATGCGATAAAGAAGAAAGTGAAAGAGTGAAGCGAGAAGTTTACGATACAGTGAGAAATATAGTTCGGTTAAATTAGTGATTCCGGTTGATAGTATACAGTATAGGATACTATACAGAACAACACCCTACCCATTCCTGCCTCCACAATGCACGCTTCAACAATTGCTTCACCGTCTGCATCATTAAATCATGTTGGACCACTGGCTAGCTTAGATCTGAGAATCTGGGAGACTTGTTTCTGGTCACTTGATGCTCATTATGAACCTGGACTTAACAGACAGCACTGACCGACAAGCTAAACCACTCAAAATTTTAGGTAACAATAATGCCGACATTGCATTACACACCAATATATAAGAAAGAAATGGAAGGGCCAGCTGGATATTTCTGTACAATGTACCTCTGGCACAGTGAAGTAACTGAACGGCCCGGCGAGTCGCAGCCGTCCCCCCTGTAGCGCGCTGTTGACGACGCTCGCCACAGCCTGCAGACAGCGCTGCGCGTGCACCACTCCCGCGTCCAGGTGCTGGTTGTCGCCTGTCGCGAGCGTCAGTGTGCTCAGGGCCAGCTGAAAGCCTTCCGCGCGGGGCAAGGATTCCTGGAATATGGGAAATGTAAGGGTGTATTGAAAAAACTACACTTAAAGAGGTCAGGATAAAATAAAATAATAGGACCCTCGGGGCAGTAACCGACTAGTGCAATGCCAACTTGGTCAGTTTTTATGCTAGTAAAACAGAATTATATAATTTTCCAAAAGAAAACTCTTCTTGTGAACTTTGAATAAGTTTTAGCCCTTTGGCTATAGCTCCACCTGCGCTAAAGTAATTTTGAAATATTCTTTCATAGCGGATGCCTGCGTGGAATATGGAAACTGCCAAACTTCAAGTTGGTAGGTTATATAATTCCGGAGAATTTGTGATAAGTGAGAGAGCTTATCATTACGTACAAAATGAATGAAAGATAATACAAATTCAAGATATTAAAATGTATTACTTCACTTGTGCCTAAACACCTATCTTAGTACCAAATTTCAAGATTGTAAGTTGCCGGGAAGAACCCTATAGGTTTTTATAAGTCAAAAGTGCTAGTTTTAGTATGAAATGTATACGCTTTGCATTGAATTAGAAAGTTGCATTTTTCACAGCAGTATGAAGCTATGCATAGTTAATGCTTGTGATTGTTGGCACTTGATGGAAATTAATACACATTAAAAAATCAAACCTTGAAAAGTCAAACCTTGAGTTTATTGGCGACAGCGCTGTACCACAGGGTTCTGTAATGGGTAATAACTTGTTTCTCGTTCTAAAGAACGACCTGACTACCTCTTCAAACCATGCAGAGTACGTCTTGTTTGCTGATGATGGCTGCGTCATCGTAGCTGCTGACAACTACGAGATACTACGGTCAAAATTATCTCAAACAATGAGTGAAGTTGCAGAGTGGTTCACTGCTAATAGTATGCTGCTAAACGTAGAAAAAACAAACATCGTTCACTTTCAATTAAGAAGAATGAAAGGCCATGAACTGAACGTAATGTGTAAAGGGTTACCTGTACCGCAAGTTGACCATGTAAAGTATTTAGGATTTACGATAGATTGTGGTCTCACCTGGGCAGTTCACATTGACGTCACATGCGGACGCTTGTCTTCAGCATGCTTCGCCCTATCAAGACTTGCACCTAGCTTAAGTATATAGACAACCTTAAAAAGGCGTATTATGGATACTTCCATTCTATACTTATCTACGGGATAGATATGTGGGGAGATGCAGCTAACCATGATAAGGCATTTAAAAAACAAAAGCGTGCACTGCGAATTATATCTGGGGTAGCCTGGGATCACCGTGCTAAAGATTTATTTATAACTCACAAAATACTCACCCTCCCGTGTCTATATAGGTACATACTGGAAATTGCGAAATATGCAAGACGAAACATACAGCAGTATCGCACTAATGGCGATGTACTCAATGTGAACACGAGACGGCGCCACCAGCTATATGTTCCCGCGAGGAGACTCGCCAAGTCTAACAAGTCTCTCAGTGTACTGGTGCCGAAGGTGTATAATGCCCTTCCAGCTCATATTCAAACTGCTCCAAGTGAATCTGTATTTATACGGAATTTGAAGACCTTGTTGGTCGGTATGGCTTGTTACACAACTGACGAGATTTTGCAAGTGTTGCGCTGACCCATCTAGTTAACAATAGTTAAGTCTTATGAACGAATATTGTTCATATGTAATATGAAAATTAACATTGTAAATAATTGAAATTATTATTTCGACTCTTAAATCTATTTAATGTAGATATGAGTATATTTTAATGACATTATTTACTTGAACTTGAATTTGAATTTTATGGACTATAATAATATACCTACCCTAGGTATTATTTTAATATTGTATTTTTATGACTTGTAAATTTTAATTTATAAATAAATAATGTATTGTATTGTATTATGTTTATTTTTAACACTTGTACTTATCCACAATATAATTGTATTATATATTATACCCAACCGGTGTCGTTATTCAGCAATTCTCAAGGGCTTTACTGAAATACTTATTTAATTACATTTTGAGAATCTACAAATAAAACTACGTGCAATAAAATAGCAATTTATTAAAATTAAAATTGCTATTAGTTTAGTATTCAATATTAATTTAAACTTGATACCTCAGGAACCGTGCTCTAAAAACCATTTGTTTTGATGTGGTGCGGAATCCGAAAAAAGTTAGTTATCCTGGGTTAAGTGCAAGTCCGCCTAATTTTCCGCTTTGTGACCAAAAGCCTTGCAAGAACCCTGCAATCTACATAGAACCAATACTCACGTGCTCAATGAACGCGTGCAGGACATACAGCAGGTCTGTGGAGGCAAGCGGCTGCGCGTGCGCCGCGTGCAGCAGGAAGGTGGCGCGCGTGACGGCGGGCAGCGCGTGCGCGCCGGCGTGCGTTTCCAGCGAGGGGAGCAGCTCGCGCCGCAGCGCTACGTCCATCGACCGATACGCCTGTCGCGCCTGTTGTAAGGGAAATCTGGGAAAGGGGTAGGCTTGTGTTTTTTTAATGTGTAACTTTAATTACTTTTTCTTAAAGTTTTGTGTGTTTGGTGACGTCTCCAGTTTATAATAACTAAAAGATTAAATTAAACTTCTATGATTTTAACAAATAACATTTTTATGCCTTCTTAAGGGCCCATAATACCTCAATTCGCAGTCCTGCTCTAACGCTTCTGCTTTTTAACTGTCTATCTTACTCTGATCAGATGCCACGCACGCAAAATCATCAGTTATTTTGAAATCGCGGCTGATGGTTTTTTAGGGTACCGTAATCCGACAAGGAACCCTTATAGCCATGTCCGTCCATCCGCGGCTTAGCGCAGAGACTATTAGTACTAGAAAGCTGTAATTTGACACGGATATAATATTAATATTGGATATTAATTACGCCGACAAATGGTAAAATAAAATCTTGAAAAAAAAAAAACTTTTAAGGGTCTCATACACGTAAACTGGGGATGAATTTTTTTCTCGTCTATCCCATAGTGTGGGGTATCGTTAGATAGGCCGTTCAAAAACATTGTGGGTGTGTGAAAACCATTTTTTGATTTAGGGATCCGTTGGTGAAATATTAAGCTTTAAAGTGAAAATTTTAGTTAGAGTGGAGCGTCCCCCCCCCCCTTTTTTTTTCTTTGAATATGAGAAAAGTCTCCGCAAGATGGGTGCCGGGAATGATAACCGACAGTTAGAAACAAAATCGACTTGACACTTCGAAGACATTGTTGGACAAATTTCAAATTCTGAAAACATTTTGTCTCGTTTCGTAGCAATGGACGAAACATGGGTCCATCATTTTGATCCCGAGACAAAACAGCAATCTTCGCAATGGAAACGGCCATCATCATTGACCCCGAAGATGTTTCGTGCCGTGACATCGGCTGGCAAGGTTATGGCCTCAATAATTTGTAACTCAGAAGGGATATTGTTGATTGATTACCTGGAGCGTGGAACCACTATTACTGGCCAATATTATGCAGCTTTAATTCCCAAGTTGAGGAATGCCATCAAAGAGAAAAGGAGAGGGAAACTTCGAAGGGGCGTGCTGTTTCATCACGACAACGCAACCGCGCACAGCTCGGCGGCTGCGATGGCTGCCATTCAGCAAGCTGGCTTCGAATTGGTTGACTACCAATATTCACCAGATCCGGCGCCTAGCGATTTTCATCTGTTCCCCAAATTGAAAGAATACTTGATGGGAAACAGGTACGAAGACGATAACGAGGTGATGGATGCCGTGGAGAGCTTTTTGCAGGACCAAGACAAAACTTATTTTTTAAAGGGATTAAAGCCTTAGAAAAGCGCTGGACTCGGTGTGTAGAGAGACTCGGGGACTATGTAGAAAAATAAATTATTAAGTTATCAATAGTCATTTTACTCTATCTCATTCTTACTACTTTTTGATCCCTTCTCTACTTAGGTTGTAGTATACTGCACACACACTTACTCAAGTATATGTGTAACCAGGTCACTTCGTGTGCGTCACGTATATAATGTATAAATATAAGTGATCAAAGGCAATAAATATAGAGCTAATACTGATTTCATATTAACGAACCCTCGGTAAACTCATGGCGACCCGCCAAATCGAATCCAGGAAGATGGAAGACCAAAGAAGAAGCAACTAGACGCCGTTCCTGATAATTTTTTTTAATATCCAACCGATTCCGAGACATTTATTTATTTTATTTATTTATTTATGTATTATTAACTGCACAGCATAACAGATTAAATCCAAATCACCATATAAACTACCAATCAATTAGCGCACGCAGAAGACAGTGTACCATGGAAGGTCCGTAGAGTCCAGGGTAGAGCCCGGCCAGAAGAGGTGTCCAGGGTTATCCCGGCCCACTCAGCGTGGATAACAACACGACACCCGCTACGAGTCTCCCGCCGAGCCACAAAACATCCAAGCCATCGACAACATGACGACGACGCCCGCCTTGAGACACTTCTGCTGCCACCGCCGCACCGCCACCGGCGCCGAGGCACAAGACGTCCGCTACGAGACTTCCGCCACCGAGCCACAAGACATCTGGACTTCCGTCGTACTACTGCGATGCCCCTAGGATGCTACGGATGCCACTGCGATGCTCTTATGATGCCCTAACGATGTTACAAAGTCGAAGCCACAAATAAGGTATTATAAGGCTGATATAGGTTAAGCCCGTAGAGCTATTTTAATTTTTTT